>CAWUFW010004503.1:0-1467218 GCA_963921515.1 Calotriton arnoldi | reverse complement strand
TTAAAGGCACTGTTTGCTATATTTTCATTTTTGTGAGAGTGACTATATGTATTTTAGCTTGTAAAGATAGAATTATTTATTGTTTAATTAAAGGCACTGTTTGCTATATTTTCATTTTTGTGAGAGGACTATATGTATTTTAGCATGTAAAGATAGAATTATTTATTGTTTAATTAAAGGCACTGTTTGCTATATTTTCATTTTTTGTGAGAGGACTATATGTATTTTAGCTTGTAAAGATAGAATTATTTATTGTTTAATTAAAGGCACTGTTTGCTATATTTTCATTTTTGTGAGAGGACTATATGTATTTTAGCTTGTAAAGATAGAATTATTTATTGTTTAATTAAAGGCACTGTTTGCTATATTTTCATTTTTGTGAGAGGACTATATGTATTTTAGCTTGTAAAGATAGAATTATTTATTGTTTAATTAAAGGCACTGTTTGCTATATTTTCATTTTTGTGAGAGGACTATATGTATTTTAGCTTGTAAAGATAGAATTATTTATTGTTTAATTAAAGGCACTGTTTGCTATATTTTCATTTTTGTGAGAGGACTATATGTATTTTAGCTTGTAAAGATAGAATTATTTATTGTTTAATTAAAGGCACTGTTTGCTATATTTTCATTTTTGTGAGAGGACTATATGTATTTTAGCTTGTAAAGATAGAATTATTTATTGTTTAATTAAAGGCACTGTTTGCTATATTTTCATTTTTGTGAGAGGACTATATGTATTTTAGCTTGTAAAGATAGAATTATTTATTGTTTAATTAAAGGCACTGTTTGCTATATTTTCATTTTTGTGAGAGGACTATATGTATTTTAGCTTGTAAAGATAGAATTATTTATTGTTTAATTAAAGGCACTGTTTGCTATATTTTCATTTTTGTGAGAGGACTATATGTATTTTAGCTTGTAAAGATAGAATTATTTATTGTTTAATTAAAGGCACTGTTTGCTATATTTTCATTTTTGTGAGAGGACTATATGTATTTTAGCTTGTAAAGATAGAATTATTTATTGTTTAATTAAAGGCACTGTTTGCTATATTTTCATTTTTGTGAGAGGACTATATGTATTTTAGCTTGTAAAGATAGAATTATTTATTGTTTAATTAAAGGCACTGTTTGCTATATTTTCATTTTTGTGAGAGGACTATATGTATTTTAGCTTGTAAAGATAGAATTATTTATTGTTTAATTAAAGGCACTGTTTGCTATATTTTCATTTTTGTGAGAGGACTATATGTATTTTAGCTTGTAAAGATAGAATTATTTATTGTTTAATTAAAGGCACTGTTTGCTATATTTTCATTTTTGTGAGAGGACTATATGTATTTTAGCTTGTAAAGATAGAATTATTTATTGTTTAATTAAAGGCACTGTTTGCTATATTTTCATTTTTGTGAGAGGACTATATGTATTTTAGCTTGTAAAGATAGAATTATTTATTGTTTAATTAAAGGCACTGTTTGCTATATTTTCATTTTTGTGAGAGGACTATATGTATTTTAGCTTGTAAAGATAGAATTATTTATTGTTTAATTAAAGGCACTGTTTGCTATATTTTCATTTTTGTGAGAGGACTATATGTATTTTAGCTTGTAAAGATAGAATTATTTATTGTTTAATTAAAGGCACTGTTTGCTATATTTTCATTTTTGTGAGAGGACTATATGTATTTTAGCTTGTAAAGATAGAATTATTTATTGTTTAATTAAAGGCACTGTTTGCTATATTTTCATTTTTGTGAGAGGACTATATGTATTTTAGCTTGTAAAGATAGAATTATTTATTGTTTAATTAAAGGCACTGTTTGCTATATTTTCATTTTTGTGAGAGGACTATATGTATTTTAGCTTGTAAAGATAGAATTATTTATTGTTTAATTAAAGGCACTGTTTGCTATATTTTCATTTTTGTGAGAGGACTATATGTATTTTAGCTTGTAAAGATAGAATTATTTATTGTTTAATTAAAGGCACTGTTTGCTATATTTTCATTTTTGTGAGAGGACTATATGTATTTTAGCTTGTAAAGATAGAATTATTTATTGTTTAATTAAAGGCACTGTTTGCTATATTTTCATTTTTGTGAGAGGACTATATGTATTTTAGCTTGTAAAGATAGAATTATTTATTGTTTAATTAAAGGCACTGTTTGCTATATTTTCATTTTTGTGAGAGGACTATATGTATTTTAGCTTGTAAAGATAGAATTATTTATTGTTTAATTAAAGGCACTGTTTGCTATATTTTCATTTTTGTGAGAGGACTATATGTATTTTAGCTTGTAAAGATAGAATTATTTATTGTTTAATTAAAGGCACTGTTTGCTATATTTTCATTTTTGTGAGAGGACTATATGTATTTTAGCTTGTAAAGATAGAATTATTTATTGTTTAATTAAAGGCACTGTTTGCTATATTTTCATTTTTGTGAGAGGACTATATGTATTTTAGCTTGTAAAGATAGAATTATTTATTGTTTAATTAAAGGCACTGTTTGCTATATTTTCATTTTTGTGAGAGGACTATATGTATTTTAGCTTGTAAAGATAGAATTATTTATTGTTTAATTAAAGGCACTGTTTGCTATATTTTCATTTTTGTGAGAGGACTATATGTATTTTAGCTTGTAAAGATAGAATTATTTATTGTTTAATTAAAGGCACTGTTTGCTATATTTTCATTTTTGTGAGAGGACTATATGTATTTTAGCTTGTAAAGATAGAATTATTTATTGTTTAATTAAAGGCACTGTTTGCTATATTTTCATTTTTGTGAGAGGACTATATGTATTTTAGCTTGTAAAGATAGAATTATTTATTGTTTAATTAAAGGCACTGTTTGCTATATTTTCATTTTTGTGAGAGGACTATATGTATTTTAGCTTGTAAAGATAGAATTATTTATTGTTTAATTAAAGGCACTGTTTGCTATATTTTCATTTTTGTGAGAGGACTATATGTATTTTAGCTTGTAAAGATAGAATTATTTATTGTTTAATTAAAGGCACTGTTTGCTATATTTTCATTTTTGTGAGAGGACTATATGTATTTTAGCTTGTAAAGATAGAATTATTTATTGTTTAATTAAAGGCACTGTTTGCTATATTTTCATTTTTGTGAGAGGACTATATGTATTTTAGCTTGTAAAGATAGAATTATTTATTGTTTAATTAAAGGCACTGTTTGCTATATTTTCATTTTTGTGAGAGGACTATATGTATTTTAGCTTGTAAAGATAGAATTATTTATTGTTTAATTAAAGGCACTGTTTGCTATATTTTCATTTTTGTGAGAGGACTATATGTATTTTAGCTTGTAAAGATAGAATTATTTATTGTTTAATTAAAGGCACTGTTTGCTATATTTTCATTTTTGTGAGAGGACTATATGTATTTTAGCTTGTAAAGATAGAATTATTTATTGTTTAATTAAAGGCACTGTTTGCTATATTTTCATTTTTGTGAGAGGACTATATGTATTTTAGCTTGTAAAGATAGAATTATTTATTGTTTAATTAAAGGCACTGTTTGCTATATTTTCATTTTTGTGAGAGGACTATATGTATTTTAGCTTGTAAAGATAGAATTATTTATTGTTTAATTAAAGGCACTGTTTGCTATATTTTCATTTTTGTGAGAGGACTATATGTATTTTAGCTTGTAAAGATAGAATTATTTATTGTTTAATTAAAGGCACTGTTTGCTATATTTTCATTTTTGTGAGAGGACTATATGTATTTTAGCTTGTAAAGATAGAATTATTTATTGTTTAATTAAAGGCACTGTTTGCTATATTTTCATTTTTGTGAGAGGACTATATGTATTTTAGCATGTAAAGATAGAATTATTTATTGTTTAATTAAAGGCACTGTTTGCTATATTTTCATTTTTGTGAGAGGACTATATGTATTTTAGCTTGTAAAGATAGAATTATTTATTGTTTAATTAAAGGCACTGTTTGCTATATTTTCATTTTTGTGAGAGGACTATATGTATTTTAGCTTGTAAAGATAGAATTATTTATTGTTTAATTAAAGGCACTGTTTGCTATATTTTCATTTTTGTGAGAGGACTATATGTATTTTAGCTTGTAAAGATAGAATTATTTATTGTTTAATTAAAGGCACTGTTTGCTATATTTTCATTTTTGTGAGAGGACTATATGTATTTTAGCTTGTAAAGATAGAATTATTTATTGTTTAATTAAAGGCACTGTTTGCTATATTTTCATTTTTGTGAGAGGACTATATGTATTTTAGCTTGTAAAGATAGAATTATTTATTGTTTAATTAAAGGCACTGTTTGCTATATTTTCATTTTTGTGAGAGGACTATATGTATTTTAGCTTGTAAAGATAGAATTATTTATTGTTTAATTAAAGGCACTGTTTGCTATATTTTCATTTTTGTGAGAGGACTATATGTATTTTAGCTTGTAAAGATAGAATTATTTATTGTTTAATTAAAGGCACTGTTTGCTATATTTTCATTTTTGTGAGAGGACTATATGTATTTTAGCTTGTAAAGATAGAATTATTTATTGTTTAATTAAAGGCACTGTTTGCTATATTTTCATTTTTGTGAGAGGACTATATGTATTTTAGCTTGTAAAGATAGAATTATTTATTGTTTAATTAAAGGCACTGTTTGCTATATTTTCATTTTTGTGAGAGGACTATATGTATTTTAGCTTGTAAAGATAGAATTATTTATTGTTTAATTAAAGGCACTGTTTGCTATATTTTCATTTTTGTGAGAGGACTATATGTATTTTAGCTTGTAAAGATAGAATTATTTATTGTTTAATTAAAGGCACTGTTTGCTATATTTTCATTTTTGTGAGAGGACTATATGTATTTTAGCTTGTAAAGATAGAATTATTTATTGTTTAATTAAAGGCACTGTTTGCTATATTTTCATTTTTGTGAGAGGACTATATGTATTTTAGCTTGTAAAGATAGAATTATTTATTGTTTAATTAAAGGCACTGTTTGCTATATTTTCATTTTTGTGAGAGGACTATATGTATTTTAGCTTGTAAAGATAGAATTATTTATTGTTTAATTAAAGGCACTGTTTGCTATATTTTCATTTTTGTGAGAGGACTATATGTATTTTAGCTTGTAAAGATAGAATTATTTATTGTTTAATTAAAGGCACTGTTTGCTATATTTTCATTTTTGTGAGAGGACTATATGTATTTTAGCTTGTAAAGATAGAATTATTTATTGTTTAATTAAAGGCACTGTTTGCTATATTTTCATTTTTGTGAGAGGACTATATGTATTTTAGCTTGTAAAGATAGAATTATTTATTGTTTAATTAAAGGCACTGTTTGCTATATTTTCATTTTTGTGAGAGGACTATATGTATTTTAGCTTGTAAAGATAGAATTATTTATTGTTTAATTAAAGGCACTGTTTGCTATATTTTCATTTTTGTGAGAGGACTATATGTATTTTAGCTTGTAAAGATAGAATTATTTATTGTTTAATTAAAGGCACTGTTTGCTATATTTTCATTTTTGTGAGAGGACTATATGTATTTTAGCTTGTAAAGATAGAATTATTTATTGTTTAATTAAAGGCACTGTTTGCTATATTTTCATTTTTGTGAGAGGACTATATGTATTTTAGCTTGTAAAGATAGAATTATTTATTGTTTAATTAAAGGCACTGTTTGCTATATTTTCATTTTTGTGAGAGGACTATATGTATTTTAGCTTGTAAAGATAGAATTATTTATTGTTTAATTAAAGGCACTGTTTGCTATATTTTCATTTTTGTGAGAGGACTATATGTATTTTAGCTTGTAAAGATAGAATTATTTATTGTTTAATTAAAGGCACTGTTTGCTATATTTTCATTTTTGTGAGAGGACTATATGTATTTTAGCTTGTAAAGATAGAATTATTTATTGTTTAATTAAAGGCACTGTTTGCTATATTTTCATTTTTGTGAGAGGACTATATGTATTTTAGCTTGTAAAGATAGAATTATTTATTGTTTAATTAAAGGCACTGTTTGCTATATTTTCATTTTTGTGAGAGGACTATATGTATTTTAGCTTGTAAAGATAGAATTATTTATTGTTTAATTAAAGGCACTGTTTGCTATATTTTCATTTTTGTGAGAGGACTATATGTATTTTAGCTTGTAAAGATAGAATTATTTATTGTTTAATTAAAGGCACTGTTTGCTATATTTTCATTTTTGTGAGAGGACTATATGTATTTTAGCTTGTAAAGATAGAATTATTTATTGTTTAATTAAAGGCACTGTTTGCTATATTTTCATTTTTGTGAGAGGACTATATGTATTTTAGCTTGTAAAGATAGAATTATTTATTGTTTAATTAAAGGCACTGTTTGCTATATTTTCATTTTTGTGAGAGGACTATATGTATTTTAGCTTGTAAAGATAGAATTATTTATTGTTTAATTAAAGGCACTGTTTGCTATATTTTCATTTTTGTGAGAGGACTATATGTATTTTAGCTTGTAAAGATAGAATTATTTATTGTTTAATTAAAGGCACTGTTTGCTATATTTTCATTTTTGTGAGAGGACTATATGTATTTTAGCTTGTAAAGATAGAATTATTTATTGTTTAATTAAAGGCACTGTTTGCTATATTTTCATTTTTGTGAGAGGACTATATGTATTTTAGCTTGTAAAGATAGAATTATTTATTGTTTAATTAAAGGCACTGTTTGCTATATTTTCATTTTTGTGAGAGGACTATATGTATTTTAGCTTGTAAAGATAGAATTATTTATTGTTTAATTAAAGGCACTGTTTGCTATATTTTCATTTTTGTGAGAGGACTATATGTATTTTAGCTTGTAAAGATAGAATTATTTATTGTTTAATTAAAGGCACTGTTTGCTATATTTTCATTTTTGTGAGAGGACTATATGTATTTTAGCTTGTAAAGATAGAATTATTTATTGTTTAATTAAAGGCACTGTTTGCTATATTTTCATTTTTGTGAGAGGACTATATGTATTTTAGCTTGTAAAGATAGAATTATTTATTGTTTAATTAAAGGCACTGTTTGCTATATTTTCATTTTTGTGAGAGGACTATATGTATTTTAGCTTGTAAAGATAGAATTATTTATTGTTTAATTAAAGGCACTGTTTGCTATATTTTCATTTTTGTGAGAGGACTATATGTATTTTAGCTTGTAAAGATAGAATTATTTATTGTTTAATTAAAGGCACTGTTTGCTATATTTTCATTTTTGTGAGAGGACTATATGTATTTTAGCTTGTAAAGATAGAATTATTTATTGTTTAATTAAAGGCACTGTTTGCTATATTTTCATTTTTGTGAGAGGACTATATGTATTTTAGCTTGTAAAGATAGAATTATTTATTGTTTAATTAAAGGCACTGTTTGCTATATTTTCATTTTTGTGAGAGGACTATATGTATTTTAGCTTGTAAAGATAGAATTATTTATTGTTTAATTAAAGGCACTGTTTGCTATATTTTCATTTTTGTGAGAGGACTATATGTATTTTAGCTTGTAAAGATAGAATTATTTATTGTTTAATTAAAGGCACTGTTTGCTATATTTTCATTTTTGTGAGAGGACTATATGTATTTTAGCTTGTAAAGATAGAATTATTTATTGTTTAATTAAAGGCACTGTTTGCTATATTTTCATTTTTGTGAGAGGACTATATGTATTTTAGCTTGTAAAGATAGAATTATTTATTGTTTAATTAAAGGCACTGTTTGCTATATTTTCATTTTTGTGAGAGGACTATATGTATTTTAGCTTGTAAAGATAGAATTATTTATTGTTTAATTAAAGGCACTGTTTGCTATATTTTCATTTTTGTGAGAGGACTATATGTATTTTAGCTTGTAAAGATAGAATTATTTATTGTTTAATTAAAGGCACTGTTTGCTATATTTTCATTTTTGTGAGAGGACTATATGTATTTTAGCTTGTAAAGATAGAATTATTTATTGTTTAATTAAAGGCACTGTTTGCTATATTTTCATTTTTGTGAGAGGACTATATGTATTTTAGCTTGTAAAGATAGAATTATTTATTGTTTAATTAAAGGCACTGTTTGCTATATTTTCATTTTTGTGAGAGGACTATATGTATTTTAGCTTGTAAAGATAGAATTATTTATTGTTTAATTAAAGGCACTGTTTGCTATATTTTCATTTTTGTGAGAGGACTATATGTATTTTAGCTTGTAAAGATAGAATTATTTATTGTTTAATTAAAGGCACTGTTTGCTATATTTTCATTTTTGTGAGAGGACTATATGTATTTTAGCTTGTAAAGATAGAATTATTTATTGTTTAATTAAAGGCACTGTTTGCTATATTTTCATTTTTGTGAGAGGACTATATGTATTTTAGCTTGTAAAGATAGAATTATTTATTGTTTAATTAAAGGCACTGTTTGCTATATTTTCATTTTTGTGAGAGGACTATATGTATTTTAGCTTGTAAAGATAGAATTATTTATTGTTTAATTAAAGGCACTGTTTGCTATATTTTCATTTTTGTGAGAGGACTATATGTATTTTAGCTTGTAAAGATAGAATTATTTATTGTTTAATTAAAGGCACTGTTTGCTATATTTTCATTTTTGTGAGAGGACTATATGTATTTTAGCTTGTAAAGATAGAATTATTTATTGTTTAATTAAAGGCACTGTTTGCTATATTTTCATTTTTGTGAGAGGACTATATGTATTTTAGCTTGTAAAGATAGAATTATTTATTGTTTAATTAAAGGCACTGTTTGCTATATTTTCATTTTTGTGAGAGGACTATATGTATTTTAGCTTGTAAAGATAGAATTATTTATTGTTTAATTAAAGGCACTGTTTGCTATATTTTCATTTTTGTGAGAGGACTATATGTATTTTAGCTTGTAAAGATAGAATTATTTATTGTTTAATTAAAGGCACTGTTTGCTATATTTTCATTTTTGTGAGAGGACTATATGTATTTTAGCTTGTAAAGATAGAATTATTTATTGTTTAATTAAAGGCACTGTTTGCTATATTTTCATTTTTGTGAGAGGACTATATGTATTTTAGCTTGTAAAGATAGAATTATTTATTGTTTAATTAAAGGCACTGTTTGCTATATTTTCATTTTTGTGAGAGGACTATATGTATTTTAGCTTGTAAAGATAGAATTATTTATTGTTTAATTAAAGGCACTGTTTGCTATATTTTCATTTTTGTGAGAGGACTATATGTATTTTAGCTTGTAAAGATAGAATTATTTATTGTTTAATTAAAGGCACTGTTTGCTATATTTTCATTTTTGTGAGAGGACTATATGTATTTTAGCTTGTAAAGATAGAATTATTTATTGTTTAATTAAAGGCACTGTTTGCTATATTTTCATTTTTGTGAGAGGACTATATGTATTTTAGCTTGTAAAGATAGAATTATTTATTGTTTAATTAAAGGCACTGTTTGCTATATTTTCATTTTTGTGAGAGGACTATATGTATTTTAGCTTGTAAAGATAGAATTATTTATTGTTTAATTAAAGGCACTGTTTGCTATATTTTCATTTTTGTGAGAGGACTATATGTATTTTAGCTTGTAAAGATAGAATTATTTATTGTTTAATTAAAGGCACTGTTTGCTATATTTTCATTTTTGTGAGAGGACTATATGTATTTTAGCTTGTAAAGATAGAATTATTTATTGTTTAATTAAAGGCACTGTTTGCTATATTTTCATTTTTGTGAGAGGACTATATGTATTTTAGCTTGTAAAGATAGAATTATTTATTGTTTAATTAAAGGCACTGTTTGCTATATTTTCATTTTTGTGAGAGGACTATATGTATTTTAGCTTGTAAAGATAGAATTATTTATTGTTTAATTAAAGGCACTGTTTGCTATATTTTCATTTTTGTGAGAGGACTATATGTATTTTAGCTTGTAAAGATAGAATTATTTATTGTTTAATTAAAGGCACTGTTTGCTATATTTTCATTTTTGTGAGAGGACTATATGTATTTTAGCTTGTAAAGATAGAATTATTTATTGTTTAATTAAAGGCACTGTTTGCTATATTTTCATTTTTGTGAGAGGACTATATGTATTTTAGCTTGTAAAGATAGAATTATTTATTGTTTAATTAAAGGCACTGTTTGCTATATTTTCATTTTTGTGAGAGGACTATATGTATTTTAGCTTGTAAAGATAGAATTATTTATTGTTTAATTAAAGGCACTGTTTGCTATATTTTCATTTTTGTGAGAGGACTATATGTATTTTAGCTTGTAAAGATAGAATTATTTATTGTTTAATTAAAGGCACTGTTTGCTATATTTTCATTTTTGTGAGAGGACTATATGTATTTTAGCTTGTAAAGATAGAATTATTTATTGTTTAATTAAAGGCACTGTTTGCTATATTTTCATTTTTGTGAGAGGACTATATGTATTTTAGCTTGTAAAGATAGAATTATTTATTGTTTAATTAAAGGCACTGTTTGCTATATTTTCATTTTTGTGAGAGGACTATATGTATTTTAGCTTGTAAAGATAGAATTATTTATTGTTTAATTAAAGGCACTGTTTGCTATATTTTCATTTTTGTGAGAGGACTATATGTATTTTAGCTTGTAAAGATAGAATTATTTATTGTTTAATTAAAGGCACTGTTTGCTATATTTTCATTTTTGTGAGAGGACTATATGTATTTTAGCTTGTAAAGATAGAATTATTTATTGTTTAATTAAAGGCACTGTTTGCTATATTTTCATTTTTGTGAGAGGACTATATGTATTTTAGCTTGTAAAGATAGAATTATTTATTGTTTAATTAAAGGCACTGTTTGCTATATTTTCATTTTTGTGAGAGGACTATATGTATTTTAGCTTGTAAAGATAGAATTATTTATTGTTTAATTAAAGGCACTGTTTGCTATATTTTCATTTTTGTGAGAGGACTATATGTATTTTAGCTTGTAAAGATAGAATTATTTATTGTTTAATTAAAGGCACTGTTTGCTATATTTTCATTTTTGTGAGAGGACTATATGTATTTTAGCTTGTAAAGATAGAATTATTTATTGTTTAATTAAAGGCACTGTTTGCTATATTTTCATTTTTGTGAGAGGACTATATGTATTTTAGCTTGTAAAGATAGAATTATTTATTGTTTAATTAAAGGCACTGTTTGCTATATTTTCATTTTTGTGAGAGGACTATATGTATTTTAGCTTGTAAAGATAGAATTATTTATTGTTTAATTAAAGGCACTGTTTGCTATATTTTCATTTTTGTGAGAGGACTATATGTATTTTAGCTTGTAAAGATAGAATTATTTATTGTTTAATTAAAGGCACTGTTTGCTATATTTTCATTTTTGTGAGAGGACTATATGTATTTTAGCTTGTAAAGATAGAATTATTTATTGTTTAATTAAAGGCACTGTTTGCTATATTTTCATTTTTGTGAGAGGACTATATGTATTTTAGCTTGTAAAGATAGAATTATTTATTGTTTAATTAAAGGCACTGTTTGCTATATTTTCATTTTTGTGAGAGGACTATATGTATTTTAGCTTGTAAAGATAGAATTATTTATTGTTTAATTAAAGGCACTGTTTGCTATATTTTCATTTTTGTGAGAGGACTATATGTATTTTAGCTTGTAAAGATAGAATTATTTATTGTTTAATTAAAGGCACTGTTTGCTATATTTTCATTTTTGTGAGAGGACTATATGTATTTTAGCTTGTAAAGATAGAATTATTTATTGTTTAATTAAAGGCACTGTTTGCTATATTTTCATTTTTGTGAGAGGACTATATGTATTTTAGCTTGTAAAGATAGAATTATTTATTGTTTAATTAAAGGCACTGTTTGCTATATTTTCATTTTTGTGAGAGGACTATATGTATTTTAGCTTGTAAAGATAGAATTATTTATTGTTTAATTAAAGGCACTGTTTGCTATATTTTCATTTTTGTGAGAGGACTATATGTATTTTAGCTTGTAAAGATAGAATTATTTATTGTTTAATTAAAGGCACTGTTTGCTATATTTTCATTTTTGTGAGAGGACTATATGTATTTTAGCTTGTAAAGATAGAATTATTTATTGTTTAATTAAAGGCACTGTTTGCTATATTTTCATTTTTGTGAGAGGACTATATGTATTTTAGCTTGTAAAGATAGAATTATTTATTGTTTAATTAAAGGCACTGTTTGCTATATTTTCATTTTTGTGAGAGGACTATATGTATTTTAGCTTGTAAAGATAGAATTATTTATTGTTTAATTAAAGGCACTGTTTGCTATATTTTCATTTTTGTGAGAGGACTATATGTATTTTAGCTTGTAAAGATAGAATTATTTATTGTTTAATTAAAGGCACTGTTTGCTATATTTTCATTTTTGTGAGAGGACTATATGTATTTTAGCTTGTAAAGATAGAATTATTTATTGTTTAATTAAAGGCACTGTTTGCTATATTTTCATTTTTGTGAGAGGACTATATGTATTTTAGCTTGTAAAGATAGAATTATTTATTGTTTAATTAAAGGCACTGTTTGCTATATTTTCATTTTTGTGAGAGGACTATATGTATTTTAGCTTGTAAAGATAGAATTATTTATTGTTTAATTAAAGGCACTGTTTGCTATATTTTCATTTTTGTGAGAGGACTATATGTATTTTAGCTTGTAAAGATAGAATTATTTATTGTTTAATTAAAGGCACTGTTTGCTATATTTTCATTTTTGTGAGAGGACTATATGTATTTTAGCTTGTAAAGATAGAATTATTTATTGTTTAATTAAAGGCACTGTTTGCTATATTTTCATTTTTGTGAGAGGACTATATGTATTTTAGCTTGTAAAGATAGAATTATTTATTGTTTAATTAAAGGCACTGTTTGCTATATTTTCATTTTTGTGAGAGGACTATATGTATTTTAGCTTGTAAAGATAGAATTATTTATTGTTTAATTAAAGGCACTGTTTGCTATATTTTCATTTTTGTGAGAGGACTATATGTATTTTAGCTTGTAAAGATAGAATTATTTATTGTTTAATTAAAGGCACTGTTTGCTATATTTTCATTTTTGTGAGAGGACTATATGTATTTTAGCTTGTAAAGATAGAATTATTTATTGTTTAATTAAAGGCACTGTTTGCTATATTTTCATTTTTGTGAGAGGACTATATGTATTTTAGCTTGTAAAGATAGAATTATTTATTGTTTAATTAAAGGCACTGTTTGCTATATTTTCATTTTTGTGAGAGGACTATATGTATTTTAGCTTGTAAAGATAGAATTATTTATTGTTTAATTAAAGGCACTGTTTGCTATATTTTCATTTTTGTGAGAGGACTATATGTATTTTAGCTTGTAAAGATAGAATTATTTATTGTTTAATTAAAGGCACTGTTTGCTATATTTTCATTTTTGTGAGAGGACTATATGTATTTTAGCTTGTAAAGATAGAATTATTTATTGTTTAATTAAAGGCACTGTTTGCTATATTTTCATTTTTGTGAGAGGACTATATGTATTTTAGCTTGTAAAGATAGAATTATTTATTGTTTAATTAAAGGCACTGTTTGCTATATTTTCATTTTTGTGAGAGGACTATATGTATTTTAGCTTGTAAAGATAGAATTATTTATTGTTTAATTAAAGGCACTGTTTGCTATATTTTCATTTTTGTGAGAGGACTATATGTATTTTAGCTTGTAAAGATAGAATTATTTATTGTTTAATTAAAGGCACTGTTTGCTATATTTTCATTTTTGTGAGAGGACTATATGTATTTTAGCTTGTAAAGATAGAATTATTTATTGTTTAATTAAAGGCACTGTTTGCTATATTTTCATTTTTGTGAGAGGACTATATGTATTTTAGCTTGTAAAGATAGAATTATTTATTGTTTAATTAAAGGCACTGTTTGCTATATTTTCATTTTTGTGAGAGGACTATATGTATTTTAGCTTGTAAAGATAGAATTATTTATTGTTTAATTAAAGGCACTGTTTGCTATATTTTCATTTTTGTGAGAGGACTATATGTATTTTAGCTTGTAAAGATAGAATTATTTATTGTTTAATTAAAGGCACTGTTTGCTATATTTTCATTTTTGTGAGAGGACTATATGTATTTTAGCTTGTAAAGATAGAATTATTTATTGTTTAATTAAAGGCACTGTTTGCTATATTTTCATTTTTGTGAGAGGACTATATGTATTTTAGCTTGTAAAGATAGAATTATTTATTGTTTAATTAAAGGCACTGTTTGCTATATTTTCATTTTTGTGAGAGGACTATATGTATTTTAGCTTGTAAAGATAGAATTATTTATTGTTTAATTAAAGGCACTGTTTGCTATATTTTCATTTTTGTGAGAGGACTATATGTATTTTAGCTTGTAAAGATAGAATTATTTATTGTTTAATTAAAGGCACTGTTTGCTATATTTTCATTTTTGTGAGAGGACTATATGTATTTTAGCTTGTAAAGATAGAATTATTTATTGTTTAATTAAAGGCACTGTTTGCTATATTTTCATTTTTGTGAGAGGACTATATGTATTTTAGCTTGTAAAGATAGAATTATTTATTGTTTAATTAAAGGCACTGTTTGCTATATTTTCATTTTTGTGAGAGGACTATATGTATTTTAGCTTGTAAAGATAGAATTATTTATTGTTTAATTAAAGGCACTGTTTGCTATATTTTCATTTTTGTGAGAGGACTATATGTATTTTAGCTTGTAAAGATAGAATTATTTATTGTTTAATTAAAGGCACTGTTTGCTATATTTTCATTTTTGTGAGAGGACTATATGTATTTTAGCTTGTAAAGATAGAATTATTTATTGTTTAATTAAAGGCACTGTTTGCTATATTTTCATTTTTGTGAGAGGACTATATGTATTTTAGCTTGTAAAGATAGAATTATTTATTGTTTAATTAAAGGCACTGTTTGCTATATTTTCATTTTTGTGAGAGGACTATATGTATTTTAGCTTGTAAAGATAGAATTATTTATTGTTTAATTAAAGGCACTGTTTGCTATATTTTCATTTTTGTGAGAGGACTATATGTATTTTAGCTTGTAAAGATAGAATTATTTATTGTTTAATTAAAGGCACTGTTTGCTATATTTTCATTTTTGTGAGAGGACTATATGTATTTTAGCTTGTAAAGATAGAATTATTTATTGTTTAATTAAAGGCACTGTTTGCTATATTTTCATTTTTGTGAGAGGACTATATGTATTTTAGCTTGTAAAGATAGAATTATTTATTGTTTAATTAAAGGCACTGTTTGCTATATTTTCATTTTTGTGAGAGGACTATATGTATTTTAGCTTGTAAAGATAGAATTATTTATTGTTTAATTAAAGGCACTGTTTGCTATATTTTCATTTTTGTGAGAGGACTATATGTATTTTAGCTTGTAAAGATAGAATTATTTATTGTTTAATTAAAGGCACTGTTTGCTATATTTTCATTTTTGTGAGAGGACTATATGTATTTTAGCTTGTAAAGATAGAATTATTTATTGTTTAATTAAAGGCACTGTTTGCTATATTTTCATTTTTGTGAGAGGACTATATGTATTTTAGCTTGTAAAGATAGAATTATTTATTGTTTAATTAAAGGCACTGTTTGCTATATTTTCATTTTTGTGAGAGGACTATATGTATTTTAGCTTGTAAAGATAGAATTATTTATTGTTTAATTAAAGGCACTGTTTGCTATATTTTCATTTTTGTGAGAGGACTATATGTATTTTAGCTTGTAAAGATAGAATTATTTATTGTTTAATTAAAGGCACTGTTTGCTATATTTTCATTTTTGTGAGAGGACTATATGTATTTTAGCTTGTAAAGATAGAATTATTTATTGTTTAATTAAAGGCACTGTTTGCTATATTTTCATTTTTGTGAGAGGACTATATGTATTTTAGCTTGTAAAGATAGAATTATTTATTGTTTAATTAAAGGCACTGTTTGCTATATTTTCATTTTTGTGAGAGGACTATATGTATTTTAGCTTGTAAAGATAGAATTATTTATTGTTTAATTAAAGGCACTGTTTGCTATATTTTCATTTTTGTGAGAGGACTATATGTATTTTAGCTTGTAAAGATAGAATTATTTATTGTTTAATTAAAGGCACTGTTTGCTATATTTTCATTTTTGTGAGAGGACTATATGTATTTTAGCTTGTAAAGATAGAATTATTTATTGTTTAATTAAAGGCACTGTTTGCTATATTTTCATTTTTGTGAGAGGACTATATGTATTTTAGCTTGTAAAGATAGAATTATTTATTGTTTAATTAAAGGCACTGTTTGCTATATTTTCATTTTTGTGAGAGGACTATATGTATTTTAGCTTGTAAAGATAGAATTATTTATTGTTTAATTAAAGGCACTGTTTGCTATATTTTCATTTTTGTGAGAGGACTATATGTATTTTAGCTTGTAAAGATAGAATTATTTATTGTTTAATTAAAGGCACTGTTTGCTATATTTTCATTTTTGTGAGAGGACTATATGTATTTTAGCTTGTAAAGATAGAATTATTTATTGTTTAATTAAAGGCACTGTTTGCTATATTTTCATTTTTGTGAGAGGACTATATGTATTTTAGCTTGTAAAGATAGAATTATTTATTGTTTAATTAAAGGCACTGTTTGCTATATTTTCATTTTTGTGAGAGGACTATATGTATTTTAGCTTGTAAAGATAGAATTATTTATTGTTTAATTAAAGGCACTGTTTGCTATATTTTCATTTTTGTGAGAGGACTATATGTATTTTAGCTTGTAAAGATAGAATTATTTATTGTTTAATTAAAGGCACTGTTTGCTATATTTTCATTTTTGTGAGAGGACTATATGTATTTTAGCTTGTAAAGATAGAATTATTTATTGTTTAATTAAAGGCACTGTTTGCTATATTTTCATTTTTGTGAGAGGACTATATGTATTTTAGCTTGTAAAGATAGAATTATTTATTGTTTAATTAAAGGCACTGTTTGCTATATTTTCATTTTTGTGAGAGGACTATATGTATTTTAGCTTGTAAAGATAGAATTATTTATTGTTTAATTAAAGGCACTGTTTGCTATATTTTCATTTTTGTGAGAGGACTATATGTATTTTAGCTTGTAAAGATAGAATTATTTATTGTTTAATTAAAGGCACTGTTTGCTATATTTTCATTTTTGTGAGAGGACTATATGTATTTTAGCTTGTAAAGATAGAATTATTTATTGTTTAATTAAAGGCACTGTTTGCTATATTTTCATTTTTGTGAGAGGACTATATGTATTTTAGCTTGTAAAGATAGAATTATTTATTGTTTAATTAAAGGCACTGTTTGCTATATTTTCATTTTTGTGAGAGGACTATATGTATTTTAGCTTGTAAAGATAGAATTATTTATTGTTTAATTAAAGGCACTGTTTGCTATATTTTCATTTTTGTGAGAGGACTATATGTATTTTAGCTTGTAAAGATAGAATTATTTATTGTTTAATTAAAGGCACTGTTTGCTATATTTTCATTTTTGTGAGAGGACTATATGTATTTTAGCTTGTAAAGATAGAATTATTTATTGTTTAATTAAAGGCACTGTTTGCTATATTTTCATTTTTGTGAGAGGACTATATGTATTTTAGCTTGTAAAGATAGAATTATTTATTGTTTAATTAAAGGCACTGTTTGCTATATTTTCATTTTTGTGAGAGGACTATATGTATTTTAGCTTGTAAAGATAGAATTATTTATTGTTTAATTAAAGGCACTGTTTGCTATATTTTCATTTTTGTGAGAGGACTATATGTATTTTAGCTTGTAAAGATAGAATTATTTATTGTTTAATTAAAGGCACTGTTTGCTATATTTTCATTTTTGTGAGAGGACTATATGTATTTTAGCTTGTAAAGATAGAATTATTTATTGTTTAATTAAAGGCACTGTTTGCTATATTTTCATTTTTGTGAGAGGACTATATGTATTTTAGCTTGTAAAGATAGAATTATTTATTGTTTAATTAAAGGCACTGTTTGCTATATTTTCATTTTTGTGAGAGGACTATATGTATTTTAGCTTGTAAAGATAGAATTATTTATTGTTTAATTAAAGGCACTGTTTGCTATATTTTCATTTTTGTGAGAGGACTATATGTATTTTAGCTTGTAAAGATAGAATTATTTATTGTTTAATTAAAGGCACTGTTTGCTATATTTTCATTTTTGTGAGAGGACTATATGTATTTTAGCTTGTAAAGATAGAATTATTTATTGTTTAATTAAAGGCACTGTTTGCTATATTTTCATTTTTGTGAGAGGACTATATGTATTTTAGCTTGTAAAGATAGAATTATTTATTGTTTAATTAAAGGCACTGTTTGCTATATTTTCATTTTTGTGAGAGGACTATATGTATTTTAGCTTGTAAAGATAGAATTATTTATTGTTTAATTAAAGGCACTGTTTGCTATATTTTCATTTTTGTGAGAGGACTATATGTATTTTAGCTTGTAAAGATAGAATTATTTATTGTTTAATTAAAGGCACTGTTTGCTATATTTTCATTTTTGTGAGAGGACTATATGTATTTTAGCTTGTAAAGATAGAATTATTTATTGTTTAATTAAAGGCACTGTTTGCTATATTTTCATTTTTGTGAGAGGACTATATGTATTTTAGCTTGTAAAGATAGAATTATTTATTGTTTAATTAAAGGCACTGTTTGCTATATTTTCATTTTTGTGAGAGGACTATATGTATTTTAGCTTGTAAAGATAGAATTATTTATTGTTTAATTAAAGGCACTGTTTGCTATATTTTCATTTTTGTGAGAGGACTATATGTATTTTAGCTTGTAAAGATAGAATTATTTATTGTTTAATTAAAGGCACTGTTTGCTATATTTTCATTTTTGTGAGAGGACTATATGTATTTTAGCTTGTAAAGATAGAATTATTTATTGTTTAATTAAAGGCACTGTTTGCTATATTTTCATTTTTGTGAGAGGACTATATGTATTTTAGCTTGTAAAGATAGAATTATTTATTGTTTAATTAAAGGCACTGTTTGCTATATTTTTCATTTTTGTGAGAGGACTATATGTATTTTAGCTTGTAAAGATAGAATTATTTATTGTTTAATTAAAGGCACTGTTTGCTATATTTTCATTTTTGTGAGAGGACTATATGTATTTTAGCTTGTAAAGATAGAATTATTTATTGTTTAATTAAAGGCACTGTTTGCTATATTTTCATTTTTGTGAGAGGACTATATGTATTTTAGCTTGTAAAGATAGAATTATTTATTGTTTAATTAAAGGCACTGTTTGCTATATTTTCATTTTTGTGAGAGGACTATATGTATTTTAGCTTGTAAAGATAGAATTATTTATTGTTTAATTAAAGGCACTGTTTGCTATATTTTCATTTTTGTGAGAGGACTATATGTATTTTAGCTTGTAAAGATAGAATTATTTATTGTTTAATTAAAGGCACTGTTTGCTATATTTTCATTTTTGTGAGAGGACTATATGTATTTTAGCTTGTAAAGATAGAATTATTTATTGTTTAATTAAAGGCACTGTTTGCTATATTTTCATTTTTGTGAGAGGACTATATGTATTTTAGCTTGTAAAGATAGAATTATTTATTGTTTAATTAAAGGCACTGTTTGCTATATTTTCATTTTTGTGAGAGGACTATATGTATTTTAGCTTGTAAAGATAGAATTATTTATTGTTTAATTAAAGGCACTGTTTGCTATATTTTCATTTTTGTGAGAGGACTATATGTATTTTAGCTTGTAAAGATAGAATTATTTATTGTTTAATTAAAGGCACTGTTTGCTATATTTTCATTTTTGTGAGAGGACTATATGTATTTTAGCTTGTAAAGATAGAATTATTTATTGTTTAATTAAAGGCACTGTTTGCTATATTTTCATTTTTGTGAGAGGACTATATGTATTTTAGCTTGTAAAGATAGAATTATTTATTGTTTAATTAAAGGCACTGTTTGCTATATTTTCATTTTTGTGAGAGGACTATATGTATTTTAGCTTGTAAAGATAGAATTATTTATTGTTTAATTAAAGGCACTGTTTGCTATATTTTCATTTTTGTGAGAGGACTATATGTATTTTAGCTTGTAAAGATAGAATTATTTATTGTTTAATTAAAGGCACTGTTTGCTATATTTTCATTTTTGTGAGAGGACTATATGTATTTTAGCTTGTAAAGATAGAATTATTTATTGTTTAATTAAAGGCACTGTTTGCTATATTTTCATTTTTGTGAGAGGACTATATGTATTTTAGCTTGTAAAGATAGAATTATTTATTGTTTAATTAAAGGCACTGTTTGCTATATTTTCATTTTTGTGAGAGGACTATATGTATTTTAGCTTGTAAAGATAGAATTATTTATTGTTTAATTAAAGGCACTGTTTGCTATATTTTCATTTTTGTGAGAGGACTATATGTATTTTAGCTTGTAAAGATAGAATTATTTATTGTTTAATTAAAGGCACTGTTTGCTATATTTTCATTTTTGTGAGAGGACTATATGTATTTTAGCTTGTAAAGATAGAATTATTTATTGTTTAATTAAAGGCACTGTTTGCTATATTTTCATTTTTGTGAGAGGACTATATGTATTTTAGCTTGTAAAGATAGAATTATTTATTGTTTAATTAAAGGCACTGTTTGCTATATTTTCATTTTTGTGAGAGGACTATATGTATTTTAGCTTGTAAAGATAGAATTATTTATTGTTTAATTAAAGGCACTGTTTGCTATATTTTCATTTTTGTGAGAGGACTATATGTATTTTAGCTTGTAAAGATAGAATTATTTATTGTTTAATTAAAGGCACTGTTTGCTATATTTTCATTTTTGTGAGAGGACTATATGTATTTTAGCTTGTAAAGATAGAATTATTTATTGTTTAATTAAAGGCACTGTTTGCTATATTTTCATTTTTGTGAGAGGACTATATGTATTTTAGCTTGTAAAGATAGAATTATTTATTGTTTAATTAAAGGCACTGTTTGCTATATTTTCATTTTTGTGAGAGGACTATATGTATTTTAGCTTGTAAAGATAGAATTATTTATTGTTTAATTAAAGGCACTGTTTGCTATATTTTCATTTTTGTGAGAGGACTATATGTATTTTAGCTTGTAAAGATAGAATTATTTATTGTTTAATTAAAGGCACTGTTTGCTATATTTTCATTTTTGTGAGAGGACTATATGTATTTTAGCTTGTAAAGATAGAATTATTTATTGTTTAATTAAAGGCACTGTTTGCTATATTTTCATTTTTGTGAGAGGACTATATGTATTTTAGCTATTTGTTGTTTTACTAAAAGTATGTGAGATTTCTGTTTTATTATTATAATACGCATAATGCATAACACGGAGTTCATACAAAAACTCTGGAATAAGCTGCTGCACCCACATTCCATTGATTAAACAATTTTACCTTTACATGCTACAAAGCATGTAACCAATTCACAAAAGTGAGCTTTGAAAAATATCAGGCAATGAGAGATGTGAGGATTTTGGGGTCCCCCCTAACCTAGGGGGAGGACCAAGCAGATGCCTTGAACACAAAGAGGATATCATGCTGAATGATTGTGGTGGTCCCATCCTCCTAGGACCATCCCAAGCCCCAAGCAAAGTTATGGGCAAAAATACAATCCCAACCAAAGGCCCAGCAAAGCATTATGGGGCGAGATTCTAGAGTGCAGTGAATATTATAGTATTAGCTCTCAGCAGAGCCTCAGAGCCTGCCCCTTGAGGAATGTTTTGATATTGGATACTATAATATTCACTGCACTCTAGAATCTCGTCCCATAATGCTTTGCAGGGCCTTTGGTTGGGATTGTATTTTTGCCCATAACTGTGCTTGGGGTGGTCCTAGGAGGAAGGGACCACCACTGAATCGTTCAGCATGATGTGCTCTTTGTGTTCAAGGCATCTGCTTGGTTCTCTCCCTAGGTTAGTGAGGACATCAAAATCATCACCTCTCTCACTGCTTGCTCTATTTTCATTTTTGCTTTTGTGAGCTGACTATATGCATTTTTTGCATGTAAAGATAGAGTTACTTGTTGTATTATCAAGGATATGTGAGGTTTCTGTTTTATTAATTGGGGTGAGACAGAACGGAGTTGCGGAGCGCAGTTCACAGAGTTTTTGATCAATTCAGCAAAATTTTGTGTAGTGGTACTCTGCTAACTACGCCCACCCTTACTCTGAGCCCAATCCACGAGCCGCCATGAAAGATTCGGCTAAAATGGCACAGCAGTCATCACTTGAAGTATCATAAAGACTCAGAGAAAGAAGGTGTCTTTGTGGCACTCATAGTAGATCTGATTATGTCTTTGGACTGAAATCTTTCTAATGTAAGAGTGTTTAAATGTGCACTTTCCCCAGCCCTAGTGCTCTGGTAACGCTGCACAAGTGCACCGTGTGACGTCAGCTTGTCTGTGCCCTGAACACACAGGTAACAGTGCTGTATGTGGGGCAACGTGGTTGTCTATTAACCCACCTAAGAGCTTTTTTATGCAGTGCACAGCCTGGCCTGAATTCCTTCAAGGTGGTCTCAGATGTGACACTACGTGTTCAGGATCACACAATCCGATCGAGTGGAGATGCTGGGATTTGAAGTTAGGTATCCTGATTACACATTCTGTAATTCAGCCACTGGATGTGTGTGTGGCTCCTGTTTGTATTCAATCATTTCCTGACCTCATTTGTACACCATGTTCAATAAATGCAAGAATCACACACATTAATTCACCCACACGGGATATAGATGTATAAAATGTCTTTCTTGTACAATGTACAACCTTAAGCTTAAGGAAAGTTAGGAAACTAATTTTATGTTACAGTAACTGCATTCCCCTAGTTAGACAAAAACAAAGCGGGGATTGAGGGCCATTCCATCGATGACCAAAGCCAAGGGGCCACTCGCTGCCTGCAGAGTTTGGCCACCATTGCGGGGGCCCCTCGCAGCCTGCAAGGTCTGACCTCTATTGCAGGGGCCCCTTGCTGCCTGCAGAGTTTGGCCTCCATTCCATGGGACCCTGCCTGCCTGCAGAGTCTAGCCTCCATTGCGGTGGCCCCTCGCTGCGTGCAGAGGTTGGCCTCCATTGCAGGGGCCCCTCGCTCCTGCAGAGTTTGGCCTCCACTGCAGGGGCCCCTCGCTGCCTGCAAAGTATGGCCTGTATTGCAGGGGCCCCTTGCTGCTTGCAGAGTTTGGCCTGCATTGCAGGTGACCCTCGCTGCCTGCAGAGTTTGGCCTCCACTGCAGGGGCCCCATGCTGCCTGCAGAGTTTGGTCTCCATTGCAGGGGACCCTCGCTGCCTGCAGAGTTTGGCCTCCATTGCAGGGGCCCCTTGCTCCTGCAGAGTTTGGCCTCCACTGCAGGGGCCCCTCGCTGCCTGCACAGTTTGGTCTCCATTGCAGGGGACCCTCGCTGCCTGCAGAGTTTGGCCTCCATTGCAGGGGCCCCTCGTTCCTGCAGAGTTTGGCCTCCACTGCAGGGGCCCCTCGCTGCCTGCAGAGGTTGGTCTCCATTGCAGGGGCCCCTCGCTGCCTGCAGAGTTTGGTCTCCATTGCAGGGGCCCCTCGCTGCCTGCAGAGTTTGGCCCCCACTGCAGGTGACCCTCGCTGCCTGCAGAATTTGGCCTCCACTGCAGGTGACCCTCGCTGCCTGCAGAGTCTGGCCTCCAATGCAGGGGCCCCTCGCTGCCTGCAGAGTTTGGCCTCCATTGCATGGGACCCTGACAGCCTGCAGAGTCTGGCCTCCATTGCATGTGCCCATCGCTGCCTGCAGGGTCTCGCCTCCAATGCAGGGGCCCCTCGCTGCCTGCAGAGTTTGGCCTCCCTTGCAGGGGCCCCTCGCTGCCTGCAGAGTTTGGCCCCCTTTGCAGGGGCCCCTCGCTACCTGCCGAGTCTGGCCTCCAATGCAGGGGCCCCTCACTGCCTGCAGAGTTTGGCCTCCATAGCATGGAGCCCCTCCCTACCTGCAGAGTATGGCCTCCATTACAGGGGCCCCTCGCTGCCTGTAGAGTTTGGCCCCCATTGCAGGGGCCCCTCGCTGCCTGCAGAGTTTGCCCTCCATTGCATGGGCCCATCGCTGCCTGCAGAGTTTGGTCTCCATTGCAGGGGCCCCTCTCTGCCTGCAGAGTTTTGTCTCCATTGCAGGGGCCCCTCAATGGCTGCAGAGTTTGGCCCCCAATGCAGGTACTCTCTGTGACACACATGTACCGATGCTCAGCTGCCTTTAGGCACACAGCAGAAAAGCGCATTTAATAATTCTGTGCGCTCAGCTAGACAGCATATAGTGTGGGACAAGGCCTAGTCCAGAGTGAGAGTCAGCCCGAGCCAGGCTCAAAGAGCCTCGCTTGGCTTGTTCAGGTTAGAGCCTCGCTTGGCTTGTCCAGGCTCAAGCCTTGCTTGGCTTGTCCATGTTCGAGCCTTACTTGCCTTGTCCGAGCCTCCCTTGGCTTGTCCAGCCTCGCTTGTCCAGGTTCGAGTCTCGCTTGGCTTGTCCAGGCTCGTGTCTTGCTTGGCATGTCCAGGTTTGAGCGTTGCTTGGCATCTCCAGGTTCAAGTCACGCTTGGCTTGTCCAGGCACAAGCCTTGCTTTGCTTGTCCAGGCTCAAGCCACGCTTGGCTTGTCCAGGCTCAAGCTTCACTTGGCTTGTCCAGGTTTGAGTGTCGCTTGGCTTGTCAATGTTCAAGTCTCGCTTGGCTTGTCTAAACTCGAGCCTTTCTTGATTTGCCCAGGTTGGAGCCTCACTTGGTTTGTCCACACTCGAGTGTCACTTGGCTTGTCCAGGTTGGAGCCTTGCTTGGCTTGTCCAGGCTCGAGTCTTGCTTGGCTTGTCCAGGCTCGAGCCTCGCATGCCTGGTCCAGGTTGAAGCCTCGCTTGGCTTGTCCAGGTTGGGGCCTTGCTTGGATTGTCCAGGCTCGAGTCTCGCTTGGCTTGTCCAGGCTCAAGCCTCACTTGCCTTGTCCAGGTTGAAGCCTCGCTTAGCTTGTCCAGGTTGGGGCCTTGCTTGGATTGTCCAGGCTCGAGCCTCACTTGGCTTGTCTAGGTTCAAGCGTAGCTTGGCTTGTCCAGGTTTGAGTCTTACTTGGCTTGTCCAGGTTAGAGCCTCGCTTGGCTTGTCTAGGCTAGAACCTCACTTGGCATCTCCAGATTTGAGCCTCGCTTGCCTTGTCCAGGTCCGAGCCTCGCTTGGTTTGTCCAGGTTCGTGCCTTGCTTGGCTTGTCCTGGCTCGAGCCTCGCTTGGGTTGTCCAGGTTCAAGCCTTGCTTGGCTTGTCCATGCTCGAGCCTCGCTTGGCTTGTCCAGGCTCTAACCTCGCTTGACTTGTCAAGGCTCGAGCCTCATTTAGCTTGTCCGGGTCTTAGCCTCGCTTGGCTTGTCCAGGTTAGAGCCTCGCTTGGCTTGTCCAGGCTAGAGCCTTGCTTGGCTTCTCCAGGCTCGAGCCTCACTTGGACTGTCCAGGTTGGAGCGTTGCTTGACTTGTCCAGGTTCGAGCATCATTTGGCTTGTCCAGCCTCGAGCCTCGCTTTGCTTGTCCAGGATCAAGCCTCGCTTGGCTTGTCCATGCTCGAGCCTCGCTTGGCTTGTCCAGGCTCGAGCCTCGCTTGGCTTGTCCAGACTCGAGTCTCGCTTGGCTTGTCCAGGCTCATGCGCCGCTTGGATTGTTCCAGGTTCGAGCGTCGCTTGTCGTGTCCAGGCTCGAGCCTAGCTTGGCGTGTCCAGGTCTGAGCCTCGCTTGGCTTTTCCAGATTCGAGCCTCGCTTGCATTGTCCAGGTCCGAGCCTCACTTGGCTTGTCCAGGTTCGAGCCTCGATTGGCGTGTCCAGGCTCGAGCCTCGCTTGGCTTGCCCAGTCTCGAGCCTCGCTTTACTTGTCCAGGCTCGAGCCTCGCTTGGCTTGTCCAGGTTTGAGCCTCACTTGGCTTGTCCAAGCTCGAGCCTCGCTTAGCTTGTCCAGGCTCGAGCTTCGCTTGACTTGTCCAGTCCCGAGCCTCGCTTGACTTGTCCAGGCTCAAGCCTCGCTTGGTTTGTCCAGGTTCAAGCCTCGCTTGGCTTGTCCAGGTTCGAGCCTTGCTTAGCTTGTCCAGGTCGGAGCCTCACTTTGCTGGTCCAGGTTAGAGCGTTGCTTGGCCTGTTGAGGCGAGAGCGTTGCTTGGCTTGTCGAGGCTCGAGCCTCACTTGTATTGTCCAGGTTTGAGCCTTGCTTGACTTGTCCAGGCTCGAGCCTTGCTTGGCTTGTCCAGATTTGAGCCTCGCTTAGCTTGTCCAGGCAAGAGCCTTGCTTGGCTTCTCCAGATTCGAGCCTCGCTTGGCTTGTCCAGTCTCAAGCCTCACTTGATTTGTCCAGGTTCGAGCATCACTTGGCTTGTTCAGCCTCGAGCCTCACTTGGCCTGTCCAGGCTCGAGCCTTGCTTGGCTTGTCCAGGCTCAAGCGTCGCTTGGATTGTTCCAGGTTCAAGCATCGCTTGACGTGTCCAGGCTCGAGCCTCGCTTGGCGTGTCCAGATTCGAGCCTCGCTTGCATTGTCCAGGTCCGAACCTCGCTTTGCTTGTCTAGGTTCGAGCCTTGCTTGCCGTGTCCAGGCTCGAGCCTCGCTTGGCTTGTCCAGTCTCGAGCCTCGCTTTACTTGTCCAGGCTCAAGCCTTGCTTTGCTTGTCCAGGTTCGAGCCTCGCTTGGCTTGTCCAGGCTCGAGCCTCGCTTAGCTTGTCCAGGATCGAGCCTCGCTTGGCTTGTCCAGTCTCGAGCCTCGCTTGACTTGTCCAGGCTCAAGCCTCGCTTGGCTTGACTAGTCTCGAGCCTTGCTTGGTTTGTCCAGACTCGAGCGTCACTTGGCTTGTCCAGTCTCGAGCCTCGCTTGACTTGTCCAGGCTCAAGCCTTCGCTTGACTTGTCCAGGCTCAAGCCTCGCTTGGCTTGTCCAGTCTCGAGCCTCACTTGGTTTGTCCAGACTCGAGTGTCACTTGGCTTGTCTAAGCTCAAGCCTCGCTTGGCTTGTCCAGTCTCGAGCGTTACTTGGCTTGTCCAGGCTCGAGCCTTGGTTGGCTTGTCCAGGCTCGAGCCTCCTTTTTTCTTGCCCACTTGTCCCGGGTCTGACACGTTGTACAGCAGACAGATGCAGACACATTTCACAGAGTCTCCAGCATGTACTACTAATGTACTGTTTATTTCACTGCAGTTATTTGTGGACACACATTTATTGGTGCGTTGTTGTGCTGTATTTTGTCAAGCCGCACCAGCCTCATATCACTGCTTGTTCTCCTGAAATTGCTCTTCTATATAGCGCTCTGACACCCTTCTGGGCGTGTTCAATACTCTATAAACCTGTCTGAATTAGTAAGTGACATAAAACTTGCTGCAGGCCGCTCAGGCTCTCTGTGAAAGGGCAACAGGTCTGAGTCCTTTCCTGAAGTTCATCAGGTCTGAGCCACCCTCAAGGTGACAGTCCGGGACAGTCTGCCTGTGGACAAGTGTGCACCTTCACTGTGCCGGGTGAAAGTATCCGGGACTGTCCGTCTGTGGACAGGTGTGCATCTTCACTGTGCCGGGGGAAAGTATCCGGGACTGTCTGTCTGTGACCAGGTGTGCACCTTCACTCTGCAAGGTGAAAGTTTCAGGGACTGTCCGTCTGTGGACAAGTGTGCACCTTCACTCTTCCGGGTGGAAGTATCTGGGACTGTCCGTCTGTGGACAGGTGTGCACCTTCACTGTGCCGGGTGAAAGTATCCGGGACTGTCCGTCTGTGGATAGGTGTGCACCTTCACTGTGCTGGGTAAAAGTATCCGGGACTGTCCCTCTGTGGACAGGTGTGCACCTTCACTCTGCCGGGTGAAAGTATCCGGGTATGCCCATCTGTGAACAGATGTGCACCTTCACTCTGCCGGGTGGAAGTATCCGGGACTGTCCGTCTGTGGACAGGTGTACACCTTCACTCTGCAAGGTGAAAGTTTCAGGGGCTGTCCGTCTGTGGACAGATGTGCACCTTCACTCTGCTGGGTGGAAGTATCCGGGACTGTCCGTCTGTGGACAGGTGTGCACCTTCACTCTGCAAGGTGAAAGTTTCAGGGACTGCCCGTCTGTGGACAGGTGTGCACCTTCACTTTGCCGGGTGAAAGTATCCAGGACTGCCCGTCTGTGGGCAGGTGTGCACCTTCACTGTGCCGGGTTAAAGTATCCGGGACTGTCCGTCTGTGGACAGGTGTGCACCTCCACTGTGCCGGGTGAAAGTATCCGGGACTGTCCGTCTGTGGACAGGTGTGCACCTTCACTCTGCCGGGTGAAAGTATCCGGGACTGCCCATCTGTGAACAGATGTGCACCTTCACTCTGCCGGGTGGAAGTATCTGGGACTGTCCATCTGTGGACAACTGTGCACCTTCACTCTG
Source organism: Calotriton arnoldi (assembly GCA_963921515.1). NCBI lineage: Eukaryota > Metazoa > Chordata > Amphibia > Caudata > Salamandridae > Calotriton > Calotriton arnoldi. The sequence goes on along the minus strand of CAWUFW010004503.1, from coordinate 1,438,735 downwards.
CCGGGTGGAAGTATCCGGGACTGTCCGTCTGTGGACAGGTGTGCACCTTCACTCTGCCGGGTGGAAGTATCCGGGACTGTCCGTCTGTGGACAGGTGTACACCTTCACTCTGCAAGGTGAAAGTTTCAGGGACTGTCTGTCTGTGGACAGGTGTACACCTACACACTGCAAGGTGAAAGTTTCAGGGACTGTCCGTCTGTGGACAGGTGTGCACCTTCACTCTGCCGGGTGAAAGTATCCGGGACTGCCCATCTGTGGACAGATGTGTACCTTCCCTCTGCCGGGTGGAAGTATCCGAGACTGTCCGTCTGTGGGCAGGTGTGCACCTTCACTCTGCCGGGTAAAAGTATCCAGGACTGCCCGTCTGTGGACAGATGTGCATCATCACTCTGCCCTGTGAAAGAGTCCGGGACTGTCCGTCTGTGGACCGGTGTGCACCTTCACTTTGCTGGCTGAAAGTATCCGGGTTTGCTGTCTGTCAATCAATCAATCAATCAATCAATCAATCAATCAATCAATGCATTTATAGAGCGCGCTACTCACCCGGGAGGGTCTCAAGGCGCTGGGGGAGGGGGGAGTTACTGCTCGAACAGCCAGGTCTTGAGCTGCTTCCTGAAGGAGAAATGGTCCTGGGTTCGCCGAAGGTGAGTGGGGAGGGAGATCCAGGTCTTGGCTGCCAGGTAGGAGAAGGATCTTCCTCCGGCGGTGGCTCTGCGGATGCGTGGTATGGTGGCGGGCGTGGCTGGTTGATCGTAGCTGGCGGGTGGGCGTGTAGAAGGTCATGCGGTCGTTGAGGTACTTGGGGCCCAGGTTGTGGAGGGCCTTGTGTGCGTGGGTGAGGAGTCTGAACGTGATTCTCTTGCTGACGGGGAGCCAGTGCAGGTCTTTCAGGTGTCCGGTGATGTGGCTGTGTCGGGGGATGTCCAGGATGAGTCGTGCGGAGGCGTTCTGGATGCGCTGGAGTCTTTTTTGAAGTTTGGCTGTGGTTCCGGCGTAGAGGGTGTTCCCATAGTCCAGTCGGCTGGTGACGAGTGCCTGGGTGACGGTCTTCCTGGTTTCAGTGGGGATCCATCTGAAGATCTTGCGGAGCATGCGCAGGGTGTTGAAGCACGAAGATGAGACGGCGTTGACTTGTCTGGTCATCGACAAGGAGGAGTCCAGGATGAAGCCCAGGTTGCGTGCGTGGTCCGTTGGCTTGGGCGCGGTGCCCAGGGCCGGGGGCCACCAAGAGTCGTCCCAGGCGGAGGGTGATGAACCCAGGATGAGGACTTCCGTCTTGTCTGAGTTCAGTTTAAGGCGGCTGTTCCTCATCCAGTCGGCGACGTCTCTCATCCCGTCGTGTAGGTTGGCTCTGGCGGTGGTGGGGTCGTTGGTGAGGGAGAGGATCAGCTGGGTGTCGTCGGCGTAGGAGATGATGTTGAGGTTGTGTTTGCGTGCGATGGCTGCGAGGGGCTCATGTAGACGTTGAAGAGGGTAGGACTGAGTGAAGATCCTTGTGGAACGCCGCAGATGACTTCGGTGGCCTCGGATCTGAACGGGGAGGCGGACTCTCTGGGTTCTTCCGGCGAGGAACGAGATGATCCATTCCAGTGCTTTCTCTCGGATTCCGATGTTGCTGAGGCGCTTCACTAGGGTGCGGTGGCAGACGGTGTCGAACGCCGCGGAGAGGTCCAAGAGGATGAGGGCTGCTGTTTCCCGTTGTCGGTTAGGGTTCTGATGTCGTCGGTGGCTGCGATTAGGGCGGTCTCGGTGCTGTGGTTGGCCCGAAACCCGGACTGCGAGGGGTCGAGGATCCATTCGTCTCGAGGAAGGCGGCAAGCTGTCTGTTGACGGTCTTCTCGATGACTTTGGCCGGAAATGGAAGGAGCGAGATGGGACGGTAGTTCTTGAGGTCGGTGGGGTCCGCCGTTGGTTTCTTCAGGAGGGCGGTAAGCTCGGCGTGCTTCCAGCTCTCCGGGAAGGTGGCGGTGTGGAAGGAGGAGTTGATGATGTCCCGGAGATGGGGTGCGATGGTGGCGTCGGCTTTGTTGAAGACGTGGTGTGGGCAGGGGTCGGTTGGTGATCCGGAGTGGATGGAGTTCATCGTGCGGGTGGTGTCTTCGGTGCTGATCGGGCTCCAGTTGCAGAGGGTGGTGGTGGCGGGCGTTGGTTCGGCGGTAGGGTGCGTGGTCTGTGCGTCGAAGCTGTTATGTATGTCGGTGATCTTGCGGTGGAAGAACGCGGCGAGTGAGTTGCAGAGGTCTTGCGAGGGGGTGATGTCGTTGTTTCCGGCGCTGGGGTTGGAGAACTCTTTGACGATGCTGAAAAGTTCCTTGCTGTCGTGGGCGTTGTTGTCCAGTCGTTCTTTGAGTGCCGACTTCTTGGTGGCACGGATCAGCTGGTGGTGTTTGCGGGTGGCGTGCTTGAGGCGGTCCTGTTGTCTGTGGTCTGGTTGAGTCGCCAGGCTTTCTCGAGAGTGCGGCAGTTCTTCTTGGATTCCTTGAGTTCGTTGGTGAACCAAGGGGTTTTCTTGCTTCCGGGTCTGCTGGGAGGGTTTTTAGTGGTGCGAGGTCGTCGGCGCAGGCGGTCAGCCACTTGGCGAGGTTGCTGGCTGCTTCGTTTGGGTCCGTTGTGTTGGTGGGTGTGTTCTGGCTGAGGGAGGCGGTGAGCTGCTCGGCGGTGATCTTGCTCCAGCTCCGGCGGGGAACCTGTTGCGGGTGGTGGTGGGTCGCAGTCTTTCTGAAGCTGAAGTGGACGCAGCTGTGGTCGGTCCAGTGGAGTCCGGTGGCGTGGCTGAAGGAGATGTGCTTGCTGGAAGAGAAGACGGGGTCAAGCGTGTGGCCGGCGTAGTGGGTGGGCGTGTTCACCAGTTGCTTGAGTCCGAGGTTGGCGAGGTTGTCCAGCAGGGCGGTGGTGTTTCTGTCGTTGTTGTTCTCCAGGTGGAAGTTGAGGTCCCCTAGGAGGATGTAGTCGGCGGAGGGCATGGCGTGCGGGCTGATGAAGTCTGCGATGTCTTCGCTGAATAGTGTGCGTGGTCCCGGGGGTCTGTAGATGAGGGTGCCTCGGAGGGTGGTCTTGGGGTCAGTGTGTATCTGGAAGTGTAGGTGCTCGGCGGCGGTGAAGGTCTCGTCGGAGTTAGTCGAGATGCGGATGGTGTTCTTGTGTACGATGGCGATGCCTCCTCCCGTCTGGTTGACGCGGTCCTTCCGGGTGATCTTGTATCCGTCCGGGATGGCTATGGCGATGTCGGGCGCTGAGGAGGCATTCATCCAGGTTTCGGTGAGGAAGGCGGCGTCCGGTGCTGTTGCGTCGAGCAGGTCCCAGAGTTCCACGGCGTGCCTGTGGGCCGGAGCGGGTGTTCAACAGGATGCATTTCAGGTGGTTGCTGCTGGTGCTCGACTTGGCGGGGGTGGTGCAGGTCCGGGGGCAGGTGAATCGGCAGGCTTGGCAGGTGAAGGGTCCGTGGGTGCGTCTCGGGGAGGCTCGGTAGCAGGCAGGGTTCCGGTCGGCATTGAGTGCGGTGAGGGTGGCGGCGTCGTAGGTCCGTCGAGTAGTGTTGCATCGGTGGGATCCAGGGTCCTGGCGCTGGGCGCGGGCCAGGCGCGGACGGGCGCAGACGGGCTTACCTTTGGCGCACCTTCGGCGCTCCGTCGGTGCTCCCGCTGCGCGCGCGGCCGCTCGCGCGGTCGCTTAGGGGCGTCATAAGTAAGGAGCCGGGAGGGAGGAGCAGCTGGGTGGCGGGAGCGGGGCGGCGAATGGAATCACGGGGCGGGGCCGCAGGGAGGCAGTGGCGGGAAAGTCCCAGGAGCAGCGGGAAAGTCCCAGGAGCAGCGGGCAGCGGGAAAGTCCCAGGAGCAGCGGGCAGCGAGCGAAGGAATCTGCAGGCAGGAGGCGACAAGGCAGGCAGGAGCAGCAGCAGTGAGTGGGGCGACCAAGCCCTGTGGAGGGCTGAGCGATCACACCTGTGGACAGATGTGGACAGATGTGCACCTTCACTCTGCCGGGTGAAAGTATCCGGGACTGCCCGTCTGTGGACAGATGTGCATCTTCACTCTGCCCTGTGAAAGAGTCCGGGACTGTCCGTCTGTGGACAGGTGTGCACCTTCACTCTGCCCTGTGAAAGAGTCCGGGACTACCTGTCTGTGGACAGGTGTGCACCTTCACTCTGCTGGGTGGAAGTATCCGGGACTGTCCGTCTGTGGGCAGGTGTGCACCTTCACTCTGCTGGGTGGAAGTATCCGGGACTGTCCGTCTGTCGGCAGGTGTGCACCTTCACTCTGCTGGGTGGAAGTATCCGGGACTGTCCGTTTGTGGACATGTGTGCACCTTCACTCTGCCCTGTGAAAGTGTCCGGGACCGTTCGTCTGTGGACAGGTGTGCACCTTCACTTTGCTTGGTGAAAGTTTCAGGGACTGTCTGTCTGTGGACAGGTGTGCACCTTCACTCTGCCGGGTGAAAGTATCCAGGACTGCCCATCTGTGGACAGGTGTGCACCTTCATTCTGCCCTGTGAAAGAGTCCGGGACTGTCCGTCTGTGGACAGGTGTGCACCTTCACTCTGCTGGGTGGAAGTATCCGGGACTGCCCATCTGTGGACAGATGTGCACCTTCACTCTGCCCTGTGAAAGAGACCGGGACTGTCCGTCTGTGGACAGGTGTGCATCTTCACTCTGCTGGGTGGAAGTATCCGGGACTGCCCGTCTGTGGACAGATGTGCACCTTCACTCTGCCCTGTGAAAGAGACCGGGACTGTCCATCTGTGGACAGGTGCGAACCTTCACTCTGCCCTGTGGAAGTGTCTGGGGCTGTCCGTCTGTGGACAGGTGTGCATCTTCACTCTGCTGGGTGGAAGTATCCGGGACTGCCCGTCTGTGGGCAGATGTGCGCCTTCACTCTGCCCTGTGAAAGAGTCCAGGATTGCATATCTGTGGACAGATGTGCACCTTCACTCTGCCAGGTGGAAGTATCCGGGACTGTCCGTCTGTAGACAGATGTGCACCTTCACTCTGCTGGGTGGAAGTATCTGGGACTGTCCGTCTGTGGGCAGATGTGCACCTTCACTCTGCTGGGTGGAAGTATCTGGGACTGCCCGTCTGTGGACAGGTGTGCACCTTCACTCTGCCGGGTGAAAGTATCCGGGACTTTCCGTCTGTGGACAGGTGTACTCCTTCACTCTGCAAGGTGAAAGTTTCACGGACTGTCCGTCCGTGGACAGGTGTGCACCTTTACTTTGCCAGGTGAAAGTATCCGGGATTGTCCGTCTGTGGACAGATGTGCACCTTCAAACTGCTGGGTGGAAGTATCTGGGACTGTCCGTCTGTGGGCAGGTGTGCACCTTCACTCTGCTGGGTGGAAGTATCCGGGACTGTCTGTCTGTGGACAGATGTGCACCTTCACTCTGCCGGGTGAAAGTATCTGGGACTGCCCATCTGTGGACAGATGAGCACCTTCCCTCTGCCGGGTGGAATTATCCGGGACTGTCCGTCTGTGGGCAGGTGTGCACCTTCACTCTGCCGGGTGAAAGTATCCGGAACTGCCCATCTGTGGACAGATGTGCATCTTCACTCTGCCCTGTGAAAGAGTCCGGGACTGTCCATCTGTGGGCAGGTGTGCACCTTCACTCTGCAAGGTGAACGTTTCAGGGTTTGTCCGTCTGTGGACAAGTGTGCACCTTCACTCTGCCGGGTGGAAGTATCTGGGACTGTCCGTCTGTGGACAGGTGTGCACCTTCACTCTGCCGGGTGGAAGTATCCGGGAATGCCCATCTGTGAACAGATGTGCACCTTCACTCTGCCGGGTGGAAGTATCCGGGACTGTCCGTCTGTGGACAGGTGTACACTTTCACTCTGCAAGGTGAAAGTTTCAGGGACTGTCTGTCTGTGGACAGGTGTGCACCTTCACTTTGCTGGGTGAAAGTATCCGGGATTGCCCGTCTGTGGACAGATGTGCACCTTCACTCTGCTGGGTGGAAGTATCCGGGACTGTCCGTCTATGGACAGGTGTGCACCGTCACTCTGCAAGGTGAAGTTTCAGGGACTGTCCTTCTGTGGACAGGTGTGCACCTTCACTTTGCCGGGTGAAAGTATCCAGGACTGCCCGTCTGTGGGCAGGTGTGCACCTTCACTGTGCCAGGTGAAAGTATCCGGGACTGTCCGTCTGTGGACAGGTGTACTCCTTCACTCTGCAAGGTGAAAGTTTCGGGGACTGTCCGTCTGTGGACAGGTGTGCACCTTCACTGTGCTGGGTAAATGTATCCGGGACTGTCCATCCGTGGACAGGTGTGCACCTTCACTCTGCCGGGTGAAAGTATCCGGGACTGCCCATCTGTGAACAGATGTGCACCTTCACTCTGCCGGGTGGAAGTATCTGGGACTGTCCATCTGTGGACAACTGTGCACCTTCACTCTGCCGGGTGGAAGTATCCGGGACTGTCCGTCTGTGGACAGGTGTACACCTTCACTCTGCAAGGTGAAAGTTTCAGGGACTGTCCGTCTGTGGACAGGTGTACACCTTCACACTGCAAGGTGAAAGTTTCAGGGACTGTCCGTCTGTGGACAGGTGTGCACCTTCACTCTGCCGGGTGAAAGTATCCAGGACTGCCCATCTGTGGACAGATGTGCACCTTCCCTCTGCCGGGTGGAAGTATCCGAGACTGTCCGTCTGTGGGCAGGTGTGCACCTTCACTCTGCCAGGTAAAAGTATCCAGGACTGCCCGTCTGTGGACAGATGTGCATCATCACTCTGCCCTGTGAAAGAGTCCGGGACTGTCCGTCTGTGGACCGGTGTGCACCTTCACTTTGCTGGGTGAAAGGATCCGGGTTTTCTGTCTGTGGACAGATGTGCACCTTCACTCTGCCGGGTGAAAGTATCCGGGACTGCCCGTCTGTGGACAGATGTGCATCTTCACTCTGCCCTGTGAATGAGTCCGGGACTACCCATCTGTGGACAGGTGTGCACCTTCACTCTGCCGGGTGAAAGTATCCGGGGCTGCCCATCTGTGGACAGGTGTGCACCTTCATTCTGCCCTGTGAAAGAGTCCGGGACTGTCCGTCTGTGGACAGGTGTGCACCTTCACTCTGCTGGGTGGAAGTATCCGGGACTGCCCGTCTGTGGACAGATGTGCACCTTCACTCTGCCCTGTGAAAGAGACCGGGACTGTCCGTCTGTGGACAGGTGTGCATCTTCACTCTGCTGGGTGGAAGTATCTGGGACTACCCGTCTGTGGACAGATGTGCACCTTCACTCTGCCCTGTGAAAGAGACCGGGACTGTCTGTTTGTGGACAGATGCGTACCTTCACTCTGCCCTGTGGAAGTGTCTGGGGCTGTCCGTCTGTGGACAGGTGTGCATCTTCACTCTGCTGGGTGGAAGTATCTGGGACTGCCCGTCTGTGGACAGATGTGCACCTTCACTCTGCCCTGTGAAAGAGACCGGGACTGTCTGTCTGTGGACAGATGCGTACCTTCACTCTGCCCTGTGGAAGTGTCTGGGGCTGACCGTCTGTGGACAGGTGTGCATCTTCACTCTGCTGGGTGGAAGTCTCCGGGACTGCCTGTCTGTGGGCAGATGTGCGCCTTCACTCTGCCCTGTGAAAGAGTCCAAGATTGCCCATCTTTGGACAGATGTGCACCTTCCCTCTGCTGGGTGGAAGTATCTGGGACTGTCCGTCTGTGGGCAGATGTGCACCTTCACTCTGCTGGGTGGAAGTATCTGGGACTGCCCGTCTGTGGACAGGTGTACTCCTTCACTCTGCAAGGTGAAAGTTTCACGGACTGTCCGTCCGTGGACAGGTGTGCACCTTTACTTTGCCGGGTGAAAGTATCCGGGATTGCCCGTCTGTGGACAGATGTGCACCTTCATTAAAACACAAGAATGATCCAGCACTCCTAAACAAATTCAAATTATAACAGTTAATGAGAAATAAGTTCAAAGAATGATTCAGCAGGTCTGGTCTCGTTCCAATTCTTTATTCAAATTCTTCTTAAAAGAGAGTTGGAACGAGACCAGACCTGCTGAATCATTCTTTGAACTTATTTCTCATTAACTGTTATAATTTGAATTTGTTTAGGAGTGCTGGATCATTCTTGTGTTTTAATGATTGGTGGGATCTTGTATCCTAGGGGACTTAAGGGTATTGAGTCTCAGGTCCTTGGCACCCAGCTAGCTTGAATGACCTTTTACCCTACACAAGGGATAAGTGCAGTCACTATTGCCCCATACCCTTCTTCGCTGTGCATTAGATGTGCACCTTCACTCTGCTGGGTGGAAGTATCCGGGACTGTCCATCTGTGGACAGATGAGCACCTTCCCTCTGCCGGGTGGAATTATCCGGGACTGTCCGTCTGTGGGCAGGTGTGCACCTTCACTCTGCCGGGTGAAAGTATCCGGAACTGCCCGTCTGTGGACAGATGTGCATCTTCACTCTGCCCTGTGAAAGAGTCCGGGACTGTCCGTCTGTGGGCAGGTGTGCACCTTCACTCTGCTGGGTGGAAGTATCCGGGTCTGCCCATCTGTGGACAGATGTGCACTGTAGGAAGGTGGAATCTGACTATATGGTTGCCCCCACTTTTTTTATGGTGTTTTGCTGGTTTATGACTTAGTTGGACTGGGATCCTGCTATTCAGGGCCTCAGTCTATCTGCTCTCTCTAAATGACATGGAGTGCACTCTAGGTGCACTAGTGATTGGTTACTGTGGTGCCTTATGAGTCCCTAGTATATGGTACCTTAGGTGCCAAGGGCATAGGTCCTTCACAGGCCTACCAGGGGCTGCAGCATGTATTATGCCACCCCTGGGAAGCAGACTAAATCTGACACCACAGGCCTGCTACTGCAGCCTGGGTGAGGTGGTGCTAGCACCCCTCACTGAGATATAGGTTTCCTATATCTCTCCTGCACACACATATAAACCTATCAGTCACCCCTAAGGCAGGCCCTATCAATCCTGAGGGCAGGGTGCTTGGCTTCTATGTGAGGGGGTGCCTCTGCTTGAGCAGGGCCCCTCTGCAGCTCTCAGAGTCTATTCCCTGGGGCTGTTTGTGGATGCGGTTAAACCATATACTCTTAAGTGCATTATATCCTCGCGGTAAAATGCTAACTTTGGAATGGCTGCATCAAAACATGTCGTGTTTGGTGTCAAACATCTTGGAATACTACCCCCCGCCAATCCTGGCGGCGGGGGTAGCATTCCACCCTTCTAGAGGGATAAGACATGTACCTGCTGTGGAAACGCGGTAGAATCCTGCAGAGCCCTGGCATCACAAAATGGATGCCACCAGTCACAGACACTGGGCTGCCCTCCTGCTGATGACCGAAACTCACAGTGGAGGAAGCCCAACAATAGGCATCCTGTCACAGGGAGGTGTAACCACCTCCCAGACAGGGTTTAGTGTATTGGGGCTGGGTGGGTGCACTCTTAGAGTGCTTTGAAGTCCTGCACTGGGGGAGCAGAAGGCTCCTCTGTGCATATGCCAGTTCAAACCAGCTCAGGGGCTACCTGCCCCTGCTCTGGCGCGAAACTGGACAAAGGGAAGTGGGTGTAGCCACCCCCTCCCTTGACCCTCCCATAGGTGGGGTCATAGAGCTAGTCCATCCCCTCTTTTTAGTATAAGAGGGGAACCTTGCCATTGCAAAGCAGATAACCCCTGGACGACGCTCTACAAGAAGAATCCTGGCCCTTCGACGTTCCACTACCTTTGGAAGACAGAAGAATCTCCCTTGGAGTCAAGGAGTGACTCCCCTGCTTGGCAGGCACCAAAAACGACAACGACGGTCGCAAACTACGCCGCTCCCGCCGGAGTCTGAAGTCCCTGCAGCCCAGGAAGTGGATTTCCTGACCTCTCCCAGGCCATCGTGAGTCCCCAGCGAAGCTGAGGCAAGTGGACCCCACGAGTAACGAGGAACCGCGACCCCTGGGTACCGTGCACTATTGTCGAGTGCAACCCCTTCACAACGTTCTACGAACCTGTGCTTTGGACCACGTGTGGTCCCGACCTCCAGCAGGAATCCCTCCGAAGATCAGAGGACTACACTGTCCCGAGTGACCGTGGGCCCCTGTTGAGTGATTCCGCCCGAGGTGTCTTCGCGATCCCTTGCCCGCTGGCTTGTGTGTCCCCAGAAGACTTCTTAAAGAAACCAAAGGGCTCCCCTGGTTGCTCCAGGCCTGCCCTGACTTACCCTCGCTGGGTGAGTTCCACAGACCTTGCTGGTCTGCGCCATCAACTTTTCTTCATCTCCCCGAGACTTGCGGCTGCCAAGGCTTGTTGGCTCCGATCGAGTTGCCGACACCGCAGTCAGCTGCAGACGTCGAGGGCACACCGAATCCAGCTCCTGGTTGTCGTCGACGCCTCCTGGACCACGTGGCTGAAGAGTCAAGGCACCCGCAACCGACCTGAATCACTCGACGACGGTGGGCATCCATCTTCCTTGCCCCGAGTCACTGCCAAGTGACTTTGAACACTGTCCCCTCTGCTTTCAGGTCATCCTTCTTCAGAATCCAGGCTTGGATTCCACCGGACACTTCTTCAGCTCCCGCAAGCAGCAAGTCTTCTTTGTTCGCCATTGAAAACGACGCCGCGACCCGACACCAAAGGACACCTGTGCACCCGGCTTCCCTGGGTGAGGTAACTCCAGCACTACGGTGCTCCTGTGGGTGTGGGCCCTAGAACGACTTACCCTGTAAGTGACTTGCTTGTAGGTTCTATAGAAGTATCCTAAAACTCTTTATTTCCAACCGCGACTTGCCCCATTGAAGTCAACGGCGATCCGCGCCTGTGTATCTACACTGCACGCGTCCCCCGTGGGTCCTTTACTTACCTGCCTTGGGTGGTTTCGTGAGGCCCCAGCACTTCTGAAGGCCCTAGGCCTTGTCTCCCTGCAAGTCGTTGTCCCTAAGTCTCTTACTTAGTATATGGTCTGGTACGCCCCTAGGGCCCCAGCCATATTTTGTGCTTAACTTATTGTGAAACGTTGATTTGTGCATATGTTTGTCTTCTAATCTCATAAAGAGATTAGTAGAGAGTTATTTAGAAATAAATACATAGATATATTTGATATATATACCTGTGTGGTGTCTTTTCATTTGGTGATTCAAGAGATTATATGGTAAAACAAGCTGCTTTACATTCCTCCGAGACTTAGCCTGAAGGCTGCTCTCCACAGCTACCACTAGGATAGCTTTCTTTAAAAGGTTGTCTTAAACCTATCTACCATAAGAGTCGATTTGCCCTGGTGCAAGGTGTTCACTTTAATTAGTGAACAGCATATACCAGGCCAACTTCTCACATTGGTGGGCAGCGTGTGGGATTCCAACTTGCCATTGTTTTACCAGAAAATCTCAATTTGAATTACTAACTGAAAACCATTATAGGTACTCAAGGTACATATAAAGTCAAGCTTAGTATCAATAAGTTCTACTGAACTTAGAGCTGTGTGCCAAGGGATAGCACACCCTTTCCACAGCTCAAGCTAGGATCAGTAGGCCACAAACTAGTGTAGGTAGTACAACACTGCACAACACTAGAATGTCCTTAAAGGGTGGACCCAGTGGATCCACTCAGCCTCAGTATAAGGACATGGCTTTCTCTGACTTGAGAGCCATGTGTGTTGACAGACACCTGAGGCTAGGACAGAGTCCCTCAACACTACACCTGATAGATCTGCTGACAGCAGATGACCTTAGATTGGCTCTAGGAGCTAGGGGGTCTGAATCAGTGGGTGGGTCAGTCATAGTATCTGGGTCAGATGATGAAAATCAGAATGACCAAGACTCTGTGATTGAAGGGCCAGGCTTCAAGGGGCCTGAAAAGGACAGAGGAATTCTCCATAAGAGAACTGACAGAGAGGAGGAGAGGCACAGATCCCCTTCCAGGGAATCTGACCACTCTTATCACTCTGGCAGAGAATTTGTCCAGCAGAGGAACTCATACTTTCCCTTAAGAGAGACCTCCTCTGAGAGAAGGTGCAAACTGCTCCAGTATGAGGAAGCCAAAGTGGCCCTCAGAACCAAGCAGTTGGCACTGGATAGAGAAGCCCTGGAGATCCAGAGAGCTTCCAGAAGGGAGGGTTTAGAACCCCCTGGTGGCAGCAACAGTGTCCCTAGAGGCAGAGAATATGTCCCTGACCATAGGAACCTGAGCAAGGTTGTTCCTCCCTACCAGAGTGGGGATGATATCCACAAGTGGATAACTGCTATGGAGAGGGCCTGTAGAGTACAGCAGGTCCCCCAAAAGCAGTGGGCAGCAATCTTGTGGCTCTCCCTTTCAGATAAAGGTAGAGACAAGCTCCTCACTGTTAGAGAAGAGGATGCTGATAATTATGAAGTCCTGAAGAGTGCACTGATAGATGGGTTTGGCTTAACCACTGAGCAGTATAGGTTGAAGTTCAGAGATACCCAGAAGGCACAGACTCAGGACTGGACTGACTTTGTAGATTGTGCATCCAAGGCTCTGGAGGGTTGGCTGGTTGGCAGTAGGGTTACTGATTTCAAAGGATTTTATAATCTAATGATGAGAGAACAGATCCTTACTAATTGTCAAAACCAGCTTTTACACCAGTACCTGGTGGACTCTGATCTGACCTCTCCCCAAGAATTGGGAAAGAAGGCAGACAAATGGGTCAGAACCAGGGTAAGGCCTAAGAATCAGGGTGGTGACCACAAGAAAGATTCTACCAAGTCCCAAGAGAAAGGTGGGGATAAATCCAAGGATAAGTCCACTACAGGGCCCCAAAATTCCTCTTCTGGGGGTGGGTCCCAAACTCCTTCCTCTCCTGAAAAGAAACCCTATTGCCATGTCTGTAAAAAGCCTGGGCACTGGAAATCTGATCCCAGTTGTCCCAGGAATGGCAATAAAGAAAATGTTCCTCCAACAACTACTACCACCCCTCCTGGTACTACCAGTAGTAATCCTCCAGTTGGGAGTAGTGCACCCAAAAAGTTAGGTGCGTTTGCAAGAGGAACAGAGGTGGGCCCTAGTTTAGACAGGACCCCCTCAACAGACTCCTCAGATTCTGATGGTGGTGTAGGATATGCCACCTTTACCATGGGTCCCATAGCATTGGGCAGGTACAGACTGGAGCCAATAATTAAGGGTCAGAAAGCTATGGCATTTAGGGACACAGGGGCTAGTGTCACCATGGTGGCAGGGAAACTAGTCCCCCTCACCAGCTTTTACCTGAGTTTAAATACCAGGTGACCAACATTGATGGTGTCAGAACAGATCACCCCATGGCCATAGTCAATCTCAGCTGGGAGGGGGTCACAGGCCCAAAGAGAGTGGCAGTGTCCCCAACCTTACCTGTAGATTGCCTGATGGGCAATGATCTGGAAATTTCAGCCTGGGCTGAAATTGAACACCAAGCCCATCTGAAGATGTTGGGTGTCCCTGTAAAGGTTAGGGGGGCTGTGATGGCCACAGCCCCAGCCCAAGATTATGGAGAGATGGAGCCTGGAAGAATGGCCCACTCTCCCCCAAAAGAGAGCACAAGGGTTGAAGAAAAGTCTTCTTCCCCCCAGACAGTAGGTAAGGGTCAGCCTCCTCAGGGAACTGACCCTACCCCTAGTGAAGGAACTGCCCCAGAGGTAGTCAGGCCTGGCCTGGCCACACCCCTGATGGCAGAGGACCCTTCCAAGGTGGTACCCAGTCTGGAGCAGGTAAACTGCCCCTCTCTACCCTGCCTCAGTCAGCCCAGGGCTGCAGAGGTCAGGGAGGTCAGTGGACCCCCAGGGCCCCCTGTCCAGAGGAACCCCCCATCAGCAGATAAGGGGCACCCAGTCTAGTAGCCCTAGCCAGGTGAAAATTCCTCAACCCACTGAGGGATCCCCCATACCTTTATGTAGGGACCTCCCCCAGAAGGACTCTGTTAGGCAAGGGCAAACCTGGGACCAAAGGTTCCAAACCTGCCATGTCCCTCCAGTAGTCCATTCAAAGGGACCCAACCCCCAGCTGTAGGCAGCCAAAGGTTGACCCTTAGAGCAAAATGCAACTCAGTCATGGAAAGACAGGCATACATGGTGACCAGTGATCTGAGGAAGCTGAGGCCAACATTCCTAGGGCCTCACTTCCCTACTCAGACACCTCACCAGCCTTGTACTTTACCAGAGCACACCAGAGGTAGTGATTCCCCATGGTGGAGACCCTCTCACACCCTTAGGGTGAGGGATTGCTTAGTGGACCATCAGACAGGGGGCAACCATGCTAGTGCAGGTGCTTCCTTATATGGCCACTTAGTCAATAAAGGCTCAACTGGCCAAGGTTAGCCTTATCTCCTTTCGTTTGGGGGGGGGTTATGTAGGAAGGTGGAATCTGACTATATGGTTGCCCCCACTTTTTTTATGGTGTTTTGCTGGTTTATGACTTAGTTGGACTGGGATCCTGCTATTCAGGGCCCCAGTCTATCTGCTCTCTCTAAATGACATGGAGTGCACTCTAGGTGCACTAGTGATTGGTTACTGTGGTGCCTTATGAGTCCCTAGTATATGGTACCTTAGGTGCCAAGGGCATAGGTACTTCACAGGCCTACCAGGGGCTGCAGCATGTATTATGCCACCCCTGGGAAGCAGACTAAATCTGACACCACAGGCCTGCTACTGCAGCCTGGGTGAGGTGGTGCTAGCACCCCTCACTGAGATATAGGTTTCCTATATCTCTCCTGCACACACATATAAACCTATCAGTCACCCCTAAGGCAGGCCCTATCAATCCTGAGGGCAGGGTGCTTGGCTTCTATGTGAGGGGGTGCCTCTGCTTGAGCAGGGCCCCTCTGCAGCTCTCAGAGTCTATTCCCTGGGGCTGTTTGTGGATGCGGTTAAACCATATACTCTTAAGTGCATTATATCCTCACGGTAAAATGCTAACTTTGGAATGGCTGCATCAAAACATGTCGTGTTTGGTGTCAAACATCTTGGAATACTACCCCCCGCCAATCCTGGCGGCGGGGGTAGCATTCCACCCTTCTAGAGGGATAAGACATGTACCTGCTGTGGAAACGCAGTAGAATCCTGCAGAGCCCTGGCATCACAAAATGGATGCCACCAGTCACAGACACTGGGCTGCCCTCCTGCTGATGACCGAAACTCACAGTGGAGGAAGCCCAACAATAGGCATCCTGTCACAGGGAGGTGTAACCACCTCCCAGACAGGGTTTAGTGTATTGGGGCTGGGTGGGTGCACTCTTAGAGTGCTTTGAAGTCCTGCACTGGGGGAGCAGAAGGCTCCTCTGTGCATATGCCAGTTCAAACCAGCTCAGGGGCTACCTGCCCCTGCTCTGGCGCGAAACTGGACAAAGGGAAGTGGGTGTAGCCACCCCCTCCCTTGACCCTGCCATAGGTGGGGTCATAGAGCTAGTCCATCCCCTCTTTTTAGTATAAGAGGGGGAACCTTGCCATTGCAAAGCAGATAACCCCTGGACGACGCTCTACAAGAAGAATCCTGGCCCTTCGACGTTCCACTACCTTTGGAAGACAGAAGAATCTCCCTTGGAGTCAAGGAGTGACTCCCCTGCTTGGCAGGCACCAAAAACGACAACGACGGTCGCAAACTACGCCGCTCCCGCCGGAGTCCGAAGTCTCTGCAGCCCAGGAAGTGGATTTCCTGACCTCTCCCAGGCCATCGTGAGTCCCCAGCGAAGCTGAGGCAAGTGGACCCCACGAGTAACGAGGAACCGCGACCCCTGGGTACCGTGCACTATTGTCGAGTGCAACCCCTTCACAACGTTCTACGAACCTGTGCTTTGGACCACGTGTGGTCCCGACCTCCAGCAGGAATCCCTCCGAAGATCAGAGGCCTACACCGTCCCGAGTGACCGTGGGCCCCTGTTGAGTGATTCCGCCCGAGGTGTCTTCGCGATCCCTTGCCCGCTGGCTTGTGGGTCCCCAGAAGACTTCTTAAAGAAACCAAAGGGCTCCCCTGGTTGCTCCAGGCCTGCCCTGACTTACCCTCGCTGGGTGAGTTCCACAGACCTTGCTGGTCTGCGCCATCAACTTTTCTTCATCTCCCCGAGACTTGCGGCTGCCAAGGCTTGTTGGCTCTGATCAAGTTGCCGACACCGCAGTCAGCTGCAGACGTTGAGGGCACACCGAATCCAGCTCCTGGTTGTCGTCGACGCCTCCTGGACCACGTGGCTGAAGAGTCAAGGCACCCGCAACCGACCTGAATCACTCGACGACGGTGGGCATCCATCTTCCTTGCCCCGAGTCACTGCCAAGTGACTTTGAACACTGTCCCCTCTGCTTTCAGGTCATCCTTCTTCAGAATCCAGGCTTGGATTCCACCGGACACTTCTTCAGCTCCCGCAAGCAGCAAGTCTTCTTTGTTCGCCATTGAAAACGACGCCGCGACCCGACACCAAAGGACACCTGTGCACCCGGCTTCCCTGGGTGAGGTAACTCCAGCACTACGGTGCTCCTGTGGGTGTGGGCCCTAGAACGACTTACCCTGTAAGTGACTTGCTTGTAGGTTCTATAGAAGTATCCTAAAACTCTTTATTTCCAACCGCGACTTGCCCCATTGAAGTCAACGGCGATCCGCGCCTGTGTATCTACACTGCACGCGTCCCCCGTGGGTCCTTTACTTACCTGCCTTGGGTGGTTTCGTGAGGCCCCAGCACTTCTGAAGGCCCTAGGCCTTGTCTCCCTGCAAGTCGTTGTCCCTAAGTCTCTTACTTAGTATATGGTCTGGTACGCCCCTAGGGCCCCAGCCATATTTTGTGCTTAACTTATCGTGAAACGTTGATTTGTGCATATGTTTGTCTTCTAATCTCATAAATAGATTAGTAGAGAGTTATTTAGAAATAAATACATATATATTTGATATATATACCTGTGTGGTGTCTTTTCATTTGGTGATTCAAGAGATTATATGGTAAAACAAGCTGCTTTACATTCCTCCGAGACTTAGCCTGAAGGCTGCTCTCCACAGCTACCACTAGGATAGCTTTCTTTAAAAGGTTGTCTTAAACCTATCTACCATAAGAGTCGATTTGCCCTGGTGCAAGGTGTTCACTTTAATTAGTGAACAGCATATACCAGGCCAACTTCTCACATTGGTGGGCAGCGTGTGGGATTCCAGCTTGCCATTGTTTTACCAGAAAATCTCAATTTGAATTACTAACTGAAAACCATTATAGGTACTCAAGGTACATATAAAGTCAAGCTTAGTATCAATAAGTTCTACTGAACTTAGAGCTGTGTGCCAAGGGATAGCACACCCTTTCCACAGCTCAAGCTAGGATCAGTAGGCCACAAACTAGTGTAGGTAGTACAACACTGCACAACACTAGAATGTCCTTAAAAGGTGGACCCAGAGGATCCACTCAGCCTCAGTATAAGGACATGGCTTTCTCTGACTTGAGAGCCATGTGTGTTGACAGACACCTGAGGCTAGGACAGAGTCCCTCAACACTACACCTGATAGATCTGCTGACAGCAGATGACCTTAGATTGGCTCTAGGAGCTAGGGGGTCTGAATCAGTGGGTGGGTCAGTCATAGTATCTGGGTCAGATGATGAAAATCAGAATGACCAAGACTCTGTGATTGAAGGGCCAGGCTTCAAGGGGCCTGAAAAGGACAGAGGAATTCTCCATAAGAGAACTGACAGAGAGGAGGAGAGGCACAGATCCCCTTCCAGGGAATCTGACCACTCTTATCACTCTGGCAGAGAATTTGTCCAGCAGAGGAACTCATACTTTCCCTTAAGAGAGACCTCCTCTGAGAGAAGGTGCAAACTGCTCCAGTATGAGGAAGCCAAAGTGGCCCTCAGAACCAAGCAGTTGGCACTGGATAGAGAAGCCCTGGAGATCCAGAGAGCTTCCAGAAGGGAGGGTTTAGAACCCCTGGTGGCAGCAACAGTGTCCCTAGAGGCAGAGAATATGTCCCTGACCATAGGAACCTGAGCAAGGTTGTTCCTCCCTACCAGAGTGGGGATGATATCCACAAGTGGATAACTGCTATGGAGAGGGCCTGTAGAGTACAGCAGGTCCCCCAAAAGCAGTGGGCAGCAATCTTGTGGCTCTCCTTTTCAGATAAAGGTAGAGACAAGCTCCTCACTGTTAGAGAAGAGGATGCTGATGATTATGAGGTCCTGAAGAGTGCACTGATAGATGGGTTTGGCTTAACCACTGAGCAGTACAGGTTGAAGTTCAGAGATACCCAGAAGGTACAGACTCAGGACTGGACTGACTTTGTAGATTGTGCATCCAAGGCTCTGGAGGGTTGGCTGGTTGGCAGTAGGGTTACTGATTTCAAAGGATTTTATAATCTAATGATGAGAGAACAGATCCTTAATAATTGTCAAAACCAGCTTTTACACCAGTACCTGGTGGACTCTGATCTGACCTCTCCCCAAGAATTGGGAAAGAAGGCAGACAAATGGGTCAGAACCAGGGTAAGGCCTAAGAATCAGGGTGGTGACCACAAGAAAGATTCTACCAAGTCCCAAGAGAAAGGTGGGGATAAATCCAAGGATAAGTCCACTACAGGGCCCCAAAATTCCTCTTCTGGGGGTGGGTCCCAAACTCCTTCCTCTCCTGAAAAGAAACCCTATTGCCATGTCTGTAAAAAGCCTGGGCACTGGAAATCTGATCCCAGTTGTCCCAGGAATGGCAATAAAGAAAATGTTCCTCCAACAACTACTACCACCCCTCCTGGTACTACCAGTAGTAATCCTCCAGTTGGGAGTAGTGCACCCAAAAGTTAGGTGCGTTTGCAAGAGGAACAGAGGTGGGCCCTAGTTTAGACAGGACCCCCTCAACAGACTCCTCAGATTCTGATGGTGGTGTAGGATATGCCACCTTTACCATGGGTCCCATAGCATTGGGCAGGTACAGACTGGAGCCAATAATTAAGGGTCAGAAAGCTGTGGCATTTAGGGACACAGGGGCTAGTGTCACCATGGTGGCAGGGAAACTAGTCCCCCCTCACCAGCTTTTACCTGAGTTTAAATACCAGGTGACCAACATTGATGGTGTCAGAACAGATCACCCCATGGCCATAGTCAATCTCAGCTGGGAGGGGTCACAGGCCCAAAGAGAGTGGCAGTGTCCCCAACCTTACCTGTAGATTGCCTGATGGGCAATGATCTGGAAATTTCAGCCTGGGCTGAAATTGAACACCAAGCCCATCTGAAGATGTTGGGTGTCCCTGTAAAGGTTAGGGGGCTGTGATGGCCACAGCCCCAGCCCAAGATTATGGAGAGATGGAGCCTGGAAGAATGGCCCACTCTCCCCAAAAGAGAGCACAAGGGTTGAAGAAAAGTCTTCTTCCCCCAGACAGTAGGTAAGGGTCAGCCTCCTCAGGGAACTGACCCTACCCCTAGTGAAGGAACTGCCCCAGAGGTAGTCAGGCCTGGCCTGGCCACACCCCTGATGGCAGAGGACCCTTCCAAGGTGGTACCCAGTCTGGAGCAGGTAAACTGCCCCTCTCTACCCTGCCTCAGTCAGCCCAGGGCTGCAGAGGTCAGGGAGGTCAGTGGACCCCCAGGGCCCCCTGTCCAGAGGAACCCCCATCAGCAGATAAGGGGCACCCAGTCTAGTAGCCCTAGCCAGGTGAAAATTCCTCAACCCACTGAGGGATCCCCATACCTTTATGTAGGGACCTCCCCAGAAGGACTCTGTTAGGCAAGGGCAAACCTGGGACCAAAAGGTTCCAAACCTGCCATGTCCCTCCAGTAGTCCATTCAAAGGGACCCAACCCCCAGCTGTAGGCAGCCAAAGGTTGACCCTTAGAGCAAAATGCAACTCAGTCATGGAAAGACAGGCATACATGGTGACCAGTGATCTGAGGAAGCTGAGGCCAACATTCCTAGGGCCTCACTTCCCTACTCAGACACCTCACCAGCCTTGTACTTTACCAGAGCACACCAGAGGTAGTGATTCCCCATGGTGGAGACCCTCTCACACCCTTAGGGTGAGGGATTGCTTAGTGGATGTAGGAAGGTGGAATCTGACTATATGGTTGCCCCCACTTTTTTTAATGGTGTTTTGCTGGTTTATGACTTAGTTGGACTGGGACCCTGCTATTCAGGGCCCCAGTCTATCTGCTCTCTCTAAACGACATGGAGTGCACTCTAGGTGCACTAGTGATTGGATACTGTGGTGCCTTATGAGTCCCTAGTATATGGTACCTTAGGTGCCAAGGGCATAGGTACTTCACAGGCCTCCCAGGGGCTGCAGCATATGTTATGCCACCCCTGGGAAGCAGTCTAAATCTGACACCACAGGCCTGCTACTGCAGCCTGGGTGAGGTGGTGCTAGCACCCCTCACTGAGATATAGGTTTCCTATATCTCTCCTGCACACACATATAAACCTATCAGTCACCCCTAAGGCAGGCCCTATCAATCCTGAGGGCAGGGTGCTTGGCTTCTATGTGAGGGGGTGCCTCTGCATGAGCAGGGCCCCTCTGCAGTTCTCAGAGTCCATTCTCTGGTGCTGTTTGTGGATGCGGTTAAACCATATACTCTTAAGTGCATTATATCCTCGCGGTAAATGCTAACTTTGGAATGGCTGCATCAAAACATGTCGTGTTTGGTGTCAAACATCTTGGAATACTACCCCCCGCCAATCTTGGCGGCGGGGGTAGCATTCCACCCTTCTAGAGGGAGAAGACATGTACCTGCTGTGGAAACGCGGTAGAATCCTAAAGAGCCCTGGCATCACAAAATGGATGCCACCAGTCACAGACACTGGGCTGCCCTCCTGCTGATGACCGAAACTCACAGTGGAGGAAGCCCAACAATAGGCATCCTGTCACAGGGAGGTGTAACCACCTCCCAGACAGGGTTTAGTGTATTGGGGCTGGGTGGGTGCACTCTTAGAGTGCTTTGAAGTCCTGCACTGGGGGAGCAGAAGGCTCCTCTGTGCATATGCCAGTTCAAACCAGCTCAGGGGCTACCTGCCCCTGCTCTGGCGCGAAACTGGACAAAGGGAAGTGGGTGTAGCCACCCCTCCCTTGACCCTCCCATAGGTGGGGTCATAGAGCTAGTCCATCCCCTCTTTTTAGTATAAGAGGGGGAACCTTGCCATTGCAAAGCAGATAACCCCTGGACGACGCTCTACAGAAGAATCCTGGCCCTTCGACGTTCCACTACCTTTGGAAGACAGAAGAATCTCCCTTGGAGTCAAGGAGTGACTCTCCTGCTTGGCAGGCACCAAAAACGACAACGACGGTCGCAAACTACGCCGCTCCCGCCGGAGTCCGAGGTCCCTGCAGCCCAAGAAGTGGATTTCCTGACCTCTCCCAGGCCATCGTGAGTCCCCAGCGAAGCTGAGGCAAGTGGACCCCACGAGTAACGAGGAACCGCGACCCCTGGGTACCGTGCACTATTGTCGAGTGCAACCCCTTCACAACGTTCTACGAACTTGTGCTTTGGACCACGTGTGGTCCCGACCTCCAGCAGGAATCCCTCCGAAGATCAGAGGCCTACACCGTCCCGAGTGACCGTGGGCCCCTGTTGAGTGATTCCGCCCGAGGTGTCTTCGCGATCCCTTGCCCGCTGGCTTGTGGGTCCCCAGAAGACTTCTTAAAGAAACCGAAGGGCTCCCTGGTTGCTCCAGGCCTGCCCTGACTTACCCTCGCTGGGTGAGTTCCACAGACCTTGCTGGTCTGCGCCATCGACTTTTCTTCATCTCCCCGAGACTTGCGGCTGCCAAGGCTTGTTGGCTCCGATCGAGTTGCCGACACCGCAGTCAGCTGCAGACGTCGAGGGACACACCGAATCCAGCTCCTGGTCGTCGTCGACGCCTCCTGGACCACGTGGCTGAAGAGTCAAGGCACCTGCAACCGACCTGAAGCGACCGACGACGGTGGGCATCCATCTTCCTTGCCCCGGGTCACTGCCAAGTGACTTTGAACACTGTCCCCTCTGCTTTCAGGTCATCCTTCTTCAGAATCCAGGCTTGGATTCCACCGGACACTTCTTCAGCTCCCGCAAGCAGCAAGTCTTCTTTGTTCGCCATTGAAAACGACGCCGCGACCCGACACCAAAGGACACCTGTGCACCCGGCTTCCCTGGGTGAGGTAACTCCAGCACTACGGTGCTCCTGTGGGTGTGGGCCCTAGAACTACTTACCCTGTAAGTGACTTGCTTGTAGGTTCTCCCGAAGTATCCTAAAACTCTTTATTTCCAACCGCGACTTGCCCCATTGAAGTTAACGGCGATTCGCGCCTGTGTATCCACACTGCACGCGTCCCCCGTGGGTCCTTTACTTACCTGCCTTGGGTGGTTTCGTGAGGCCCCAGCACTTCTGAAGGCCCTAGGCCTTGTCTCCTTGCAAGTCGTTGTTTCTAAGTCTCTTACTTAGTATATGGTCTGGTACGCCCCTAGGGCCCCAGCCATATTTTGTGCTTAACTTATTGTGAAACGTTGATTTGTGCATATGTTTGTCTTCTAATCTCATAAAGAGATTAGTAGAGAGTTATTTAGAAATAAATACATATATATTTGATATATATACCTGTGTGGTGTCTTTTCATTTGGTGATTCAAGAGATTATATGGTAAAACAAGCTGCTTTACATTCCTCCGAGACTTAGCCTGAAGGCTGCTCTCCACAGCTACCACTAGGATAGCTTTCTTTAAAAGGTTGTCTTAAACCTATCTACCATAAGAGTCGATTTGCCCTGGTGCAAGGTGTCCACTTTAATTAGTGAACAGCATATACCAGGCCAACTTCTCACATTGGTGGGCAGCGTGTGGGATTCCAGCTTGCCATTGTTTTACCAGAAAATCTCTATTTGAATTACTAACTGAAAACCATTATAGGTACTCAAGGTACATATAAAGTCAAGCTTAGTATCAATAAGTTCTACTGAACTTAGAGCTGTGTTCCAAGGGATAGCACACCCTTTCCACAGCTCAAGCTAGGATCAGTAGGCCACAAACTAGTGTAGGTAGTACAACACTGCACAACACTAGAATGTCCTTGAAGGGTGGACCCAGTGGATCCACTCAGCCTCAGTATAAGGACATGGCTTTCTCTGACTTGAGAGCCATGTGTGTTGACAGACACCTGAGGATAGGACAGAGTCCCTCAACCCTGCACCTGATAGATCTGCTGACAGCAGATGACCTTAGATTGGCTCTAGGAGCTAAAGGGTTTGAATCAGTGGGTGGGTCAGTCATAGTATCTGGGTCAGATGATGAAAATCAGAATGACCAAGACTCTGTGATTGAAGGGCCAGGCTCCAAGGGGCCTGAAAAGGACAGAGGAATTCTCCCTAAGGGAACTGACAGAGAGGAGGAGAGGCACAGATCCCCTTCCAGGGAATCTGACCACTCTTATCACTCTGGCAGAGAATTTGTCCAGCAGAGGAGCTCATACTTTTCCTTAAGAGAGACCTCCTCTGAGAGAAGGTGCAAACTGCTCCAGTATGAGGAAGCCAGAGTGGCCCTCAGAACCAAGCAGATGGCACTGGATAGGGAAGCCCTGGAGATCCAGAGAGCTTCTAGAAAAGAGGGGTTAGAACCCCCTGGTGGCAGCAACAGTGTCCCTAGAGGCAGAGAATATATTCCTGACCATAGGAACCTGAGCAAGGTTGTTCCTCCCTACCAGAGTGGGGATGATATCCACAAGTGGATAACTGCTATGGAGAGGGCCTGTAGAGTACAGCAGGTCCCCCAAAAGCAGTGGGCAGCAATCTTGTGGCTCTCCTTTTCAGATAAAGGAAGAGACAAGCTCCTCACTGTTAGAGAGGAGGATGCTGATGATTATGAGGTCCTGAAGAGTGCACTGATAGATGGGTTTGGCTTAACCACTGAGCAGTACAGGTTGAAGTTCAGAGATACCCAGAAGGCACAGACTCAGGACTGGACTGACTTTGTAGATTGTGCATCCAAGGCTCTGGAGGGTTGGCTGGTTGGCAGTAGGGTTACTGATTTCAAAGGATTTTATAATCTAATGATGAGAGAACAGATCCTTAATAATTGTCAAAACCAGCTTTTACACCAGTACCTGGTGGACTCTGATCTGACCTCTCCCCAAGAATTGGGAAAGAAGGCAGACAAATGGGTCAGAACCAGAGTAAGGCCTAAGAATCAGGGTGGTGACCACAAGAAAGATTCTACCAAGTCCCAAGAGAAAGGTGGGGATAAATCTAAGGATAAGTCCACTACAGGGCCCCAAAATTCCTCTTCTGGGGGTGGGTCCCAAACTCCTTCCTCTCCTGAAAAGAAACCATATTGCCATGTCTGTAAAAAGCCTGGGCACTGGAAAACTGATCCCAGTTGCCCCAGGATTGGCAATAAAGAAAATGTTCCTCCAACAACTACTACCACCCCTCCTGGTACTACCAGTAGTAATCCTCCAGTTGGGAGTAGTGCACCCAAAAAGTTAGGTGCTTTTGCAAGAGGAACAGAGGTGGGCCCTAGTTTAGACAGGACCCCCTCAACAGACTCCTCAGATTCTGATGGTGGTATAGGATTTGCCACCTTTACCGTGGGTCCCATAGCATTGGGCAGGTACAGACTGGAGCCAATGATTAATGGTCAGAAAGCTGTGGCATTTAGGGACACAGGGGCTAGTGTCACCATGGTGGCAGGAAAACTAGTCCCCCCTCACCAGCTTTTACCTGAGTTTAAATACCAGGTGACCAACATTGATGGTGTCAGAACAGATCACCCCATGGCCATAGTCAATCTCAGCTGGGAGGGGGTCACAGGCCCAAAAAGAGTGGCAGTGTCCCCAACCCTACCTGTAGATTGCCTGATGGGCAATGATTTGGAAATTTCAGCCTGGGCTGAAGTTGAACACCAAACCCATCTTAGGATGTTGGGCGTCCCTGCAAAGGTTAGGGGGCTGTGATGGCCACAGCCCCAGCCCAAGAATTTGGAGAGATGGAGCCTGAAAGAATGGCCCACTCTCCCCCAAAAGAAAGCACAAGGGTTGAAGAAAAGTCTTCTTCCCTCCAGACAGTAGGTAAGGGTCAGCCTCCTCAGGGAACTGACCCTACCCCTAGTGAAGGAACTGCCACAGAGGTAGTCAGGCCTGGCCTGGCCACCCCCTGATGGCAGAGGACCCTTACAAGGTGGTACCCAGTCTGGAGCAGGTAACCTGCCCCTCTCTACCCTGCCTCAGTCAGCCCAGGGCTGCAGAGGTCAGGGAGGTCAGTGGACCCCCAGGGCCCCCTGTCCAGAGGAACCCCCATCAGCAGATTAGGGGCACCCAGGCTAGTAGCCCTAGCCAGGTAGAAATTCCTCAACCCACTGAGGGATCCCCCATACCTTTATGTAGGGACCTCCCCCAGCAGGACTCTGTTAGGCAAGGGCAAACCTGGGACCAAAAGGTTCCAAACATGCCATGTCCCTCCAGTGTTCCACCCAAAGGGACCCAACCCCCGGCTGTAGGCAGTCAAAGGTTGACCCTTAGAGCAGAGTACCACTCAGTCATGGAAAGACAGGCATACATGGTGACCAGTGAGCTGAGAAAGCTGAGGCCAACATTCCTAGGGCCACACTTCCCTACTCAGACACCTCACCAGCCTGGTACTTTACCAAAGCACACCACAAGTAGTGATTCCCCATGGTGGAGACCCTCTCATACCCTTAGGGTGAGGGATTGCTTAGTGGACCATCAGACAGGGGGCAACCATGCTAGTGCAGGTGCTTCCTTATATGGCCACTTAGTCAATAAAGGCTCAACTGGCCAAGGTTAGCCTTATCTCCTTTCGTTTGGGGGGGTTATGTAGGAAGGTGGAATCTGACTATATGGTTGCCCCCACTTTTTTAATGGTGTTTTGCTGGTTTATGACTTAGTTGGACTGGGACCCTGCTATTCAGGGCCCCAGTCTATCTGCTCTCTCTAAACGACATGGAGTGCACTCTAGGTGCACTAGTGATTGGATACTGTGGTGCCTTATGAGTCCCTAGTATATGGTACCTTAGGTGCCAAGGGCATAGGTACTTCACAGGCCTCCCAGGGGCTGCAGCATATGTTATGCCACCCCTGGGAAGCAGTCTAAATCTGACACCACAGGCCTGCTACTGCAGCCTGGGTGAGGTGGTGCTAGCACCCCTCACTGAGATATAGGTTTCCTATATCTCTCCTGCACACACATATAAACCTATCAGTCACCACCAAAGGCAGGCCCTATCAATCCTGAGGGCAGGGTGCTTGGCTTCTATGTGAGGGGGTGCCTCTGCATGAGCAGGGCCCCTCTGCAGTTCTCAGAGTCCATTCTCTGGTGCTGTTTGTGGATGCGGTTAAACCATATACTCTTAAGTGCATTATATCCTCGCGGTAAATGCTAACTTTGGAATGGCTGCATCAAAACATGTCGTGTTTGGTGTCAAACATCTTGGAATACTACCCCCCGCCAATCTTGGCGGCGGGGGTAGCATTCCACCCTTCTAGAGGAGAAGACATGTACCTGCTGTGGAAACGCGGTAGAATCCTAAAGAGCCCTGGCATCACAAAATGGATGCCACCAGTCACAGACACTGGGCTGCCCTCCTGCTGATGACCGAAACTCACAGTGGAGGAAGCCCAACAATAGGCATCCTGTCACAGGGAGGTGTAACCACCTCCCAGACAGGGTTTAGTGTATTGGGGCTGGGTGGGTGCACTCTTAGAGTGCTTTGAAGTCCTGCACTGGGGGAGCAGAAGGCTCCTCTGTGCATATGCCAGTTCAAACCAGCTCAGGGGCTACCTGCCCCTGCTCTGGCGCGAAACTGGACAAAGGGAAGTGGGTGTAGCCACCCCCTCCCTTGACCCTCCCATAGGTGGGGTCATAGAGCTAGTCCATCCCCTCTTTTTAGTATAAGAGGGGGAACCTTGCCATTGCAAAGCAGATAACCCCTGGACGACGCTCTACAGAAGAATCCTGGCCCTTCGACGTTCCACTACCTTTGGAAGACAGAAGAATCTCCCTTGGAGTCAAGGAGTGACTCCCCTGCTTGGCAGGCACCAAAAACGACAACGACGGTCGCAAACTACGCCGCTCCCGCCGGAGTCCGAGGTCCCTGCAGCCCAAGAAGTGGATTTCCTGACCTCTCCCAGGCCATCGTGAGTCCCCAGCGAAGCTGAGGCAAGTGGACCCCATGAGTAACGAGGAACCGCGACCCCTGGGTACCGTGCACTATTGTCGAGTGCAACCCCTTCACAACGTTCTACGAACTTGTGCTTTGGACCACGTGTGGTCCCGACCTCCAGCAGGAATCCCTCCGAAGATCAGAGGCCTACACCGTCCCGAGTGACCGTGGGCCCCTGTTGAGTGATTCCGCCCGAGGTGTCTTCGCGATCCCTTGCCCGCTGGCTTGTGGGTCCCCAGAAGACTTCTTAAAGAAACCGAAGGGCTCCCCTGGTTGCTCCAGGCCTGCCCTGACTTACCCTCGCTGGGTGAGTTCCACAGACCTTGCTGGTCTGCGCCATCGACTTTTCTTCATCTCCCCGAGACTTGCGGCTGCCAAGGCTTGTTGGCTCCGATCGAGTTGCCGACACCGCAGTCAGCTGCAGACGTCGAGGGACACACCGAATCCAGCTCCTGGTCGTCGTCGACGCCTCCTGGACCACGTGGCTGAAGAGTCAAGGCACCTGCAACCGACCTGAAGCGACCGACGACGGTGGGCATCCATCTTCCTTGCCCCGGGTCACTGCCAAGTGACTTTGAACACTGTCCCCTCTGCTTTCAGGTCATCCTTCTTCAGAATTGTAGGAAGGTGGAATCTGACTATATGGTTGCCCCCACTTTTTTCCTGGTGTTTTGCTGGTTTATGACTTAGTTGGACTGGGACCCTGCTATTCAGGGCCCCAGTCTATCTGCTCTCTCTAAACGACATGGAGTGCACTCTAGGTGCACTAGTGATTGGATACTGTGGTGCCTTATGAGTCCCTAGTATATGGTACCTTAGGTGCCAAGGGCATAGGTACTTCACAGGCCTACCAGGGGCTGCAGCATGTGTTATGCCACCCCTGGGAAGCAGTCTAAATCTGACACCACAGGCCTGCTACTGCAGCCTGGGTGAGGTGGTGCTAGCACCCCTCACTGAGATATAGGTTTCCTATATCTCTCTTGCACACACATATAAACCTATCAGTCACCCCTAAGGCAGGCCCTATCAATCCTGAGGGCAGGGTGCTTGGCTTCTATGTGAGGGGGTGCCTCTGCATGAGCAGGGCCCCTCTGCAGTTCTCAGAGTCCATTCTCTGGTGCTGTTTGTGGATGCGGTTAAACCATATACTATTTAAGTGCATTATATCCTCGCGGTAAATGCTAACTTTGGAATGGCTGCATCAAAACATGTCGTGTTTGGTGTCAAACATCTTGGAATACTACCCCCCGCCAATCTTGGCGGCGGGGGTAGCATTCCACCCTTCTAGAGGGATAAGACATGTACCTGCTGTGGAAACGCGGTAGAATCCTAAAGAGCCCTGGCATCACAAAATGGATGCCACCAGTCACAGACACTGGGCTGCCCTCCTGCTGATGACCGAAACTCACAGTGGAGGAAGCCCAACAATAGGCATCCTGTCACAGGGAGGTGTAACCACCTTCCAGACAGGGTTTAGTGTATTGGGGCTGGGTGGGTGCACTCTTAGAGTGCTTTGAAGTCCTGCACTGGGGGAGCAGAAGGCTCCTCTGTGCATATGCCAGTTCAAACCAGCTCAGGGGCTACCTGCCCCTGCTCTGGCGCGAAACTGGACAAAGGGAAGTGGGTGTAGCCACCCCCTCCCTTGACCCTCCCATAGGTGGGGTCATAGAGCTAGTCCATCCCCTCTTTTTAGTATAAGAGGGGGAACCTTGCCATTGCAAAGCAGATAACCCCTGGACGACGCTCTACAGAAGAATCCTGGCCCTTCGACGTTCCACTACCTTTGGAAGACAGAAGAATCTCCCTTGGAGTCAAGGAGTGACTCCCCTGCTTGGCAGGCACCAAAAACGACAACGACGGTCGCAAACTACGCCGCTCCCGCCGGAGTCCGAGGTCCCTGCAGCCCAAGAAGTGGATTTCCTGACCTCTCCCAGGCCATCGTGAGTCCCCAGCGAAGCTGAGGCAAGTGGACCCCACGAGTAACGAGGAACCGCGACCCCTGGGTACCGTGCACTATTGTCGAGTGCAACCCCTTCACAACGTTCTACGAACTTGTGCTTTGGACCACGTGTGGTCCCGACCTCCAGCAGGAATCCCTCCGAAGATCAGAGGCCTACACCGTCCCGAGTGACCGTGGGCCCC
This sequence comes from Calotriton arnoldi, assembly GCA_963921515.1. Classification (NCBI taxonomy): domain Eukaryota; kingdom Metazoa; phylum Chordata; class Amphibia; order Caudata; family Salamandridae; genus Calotriton; species Calotriton arnoldi. The sequence continues at coordinate 1,409,599 of CAWUFW010004503.1, read as the reverse complement.
TGTTGAGTGATTCCGCCCGAGGTGTCTTCGCGATCCCTTGCCCGCTGGCTTGTGGGTCCCCAGAAGACTTCTTAAAGAAACCGAAGGGCTCCCCTGGTTGCTCCAGGCCTGCCCTGACTTACCCTCGCTGGGTGAGTTCCACAGACCTTGCTGGTCTGCGCCATCGACTTTTCTTCATCTCCCCGAGACTTGCGGCTGCCAAGGCTTGTTGGCTCCGATCGAGTTGCCGACACCGCAGTCAGCTGCAGACGTCGAGGGACACACCGAATCCAGCTCCTGGTCGTCGTCGACGCCTCCTGGACCACGTGGCTGAAGAGTCAAGGCACCTGCAACCGACCTGAAGCGACCGACGACGGTGGGCATCCATCTTCCTTGCCCCGGGTCACTGCCAAGTGACTTTGAACACTGTCCCCTCTGCTTTCAGGTCATCCTTCTTCAGAATCCAGGCTTGGATTCCACCGGACACTTCTCCAGCTCCCGCAAGCAGCAAGTCTTCTTTGTTCGCCATTGAAAACGACGCCGCGACCCGACACCAAAGGACACCTGTGCACCCGGCTTCCCTGGGTGAGGTAACTCCAGCACTACGGTGCTCCTGTGGGTGTGGGCCCTAGAACTACTTACCCTGTAAGTGACTTGCTTGTAGGTTCTCCCGAAGTATCCTAAAACTCTTTATTTCCAACCGCGACTTGCCCCATTGAAGTTAACGGCGATTCGCGCCTGTGTATCCACACTGCACGCGTCCCCCGTGGGTCCTTTACTTACCTGCCTTGGGTGGTTTCGTGAGGCCCCAGCACTTCTGAAGGCCCTAGGCCTTGTCTCCCTGCAAGTCGTTGTGTCTAAGTCTCTTACTTAGTATATGGTCTGGTACGCCCCTAGGGCCCCAGCCATATTTTGTGCTTAACTTATTGTGAAACGTTGATTTGTGCATATGTTTGTCTTCTAATCTCATAAAGAGATTAGTAGAGAGTTATTTAGAAATAAATACATATATATTTGATATATATACCTGTGTGGTGTCTTTTCATTTGGTGATTCAAGAGATTATATGGTAAAACAAGCTGCTTTACATTCCTCCGAGACTTAGCCTGAAGGCTGCTCTCCACAGCTACCACTAGGATAGCTTTCTTTAAAAGGTTGTCTTAAACCTATCTACCATAAGAGTCGATTTGCCCTGGTGCAAGGTGTCCACTTTAATTAGTGAACAGCATATACCAGGCCAACTTCTCACATTGGTGGGCAGCGTGTGGGATTCCAGCTTGCCATTGTTTTACCAGAAAATCTCTATTTGAATTACTAACTGAAAACCATTATAGGTACTCAAGGTACATATAAAGTCAAGCTTAGTATCAATAAGTTCTACTGAACTTAGAGCTGTGTTCCAAGGGATAGCACACCCTTTCCACAGCTCAAGCTAGGATCAGTAGGCCACAAACTAGTGTAGGTAGTACAACACTGCACAACACTAGAATGTCCTTAAAGGGTGGACCCAGTGGATCCACTCAGCCTCAGTATAAGGACATGGCTTTCTCTGACTTGAGAGCCATGTGTGTTGACAGACACCTGAGACTAGGACAGAGTCCCTCAACACTACACCTGATAGATCTGCTGACAGCAGATGACCTTAGATTGGCTCTAGGAGCTAAGGGGTCTGAATCAGTGGGTGGGTCAATCATAGTATCTGGGTCAGATGAGGACAATCCGAATGACCAAGACTCTGTGGTTGAAGGGCCAGGCTTCAAGGAGCCTGAACAGGACAGAGGAGTTCTCCCTAAGAGAACTGGCAGAGTGGATGAGAGGCACAGATCCCCTTCCAGGGAATCTGAGCACTCTTATCACTCTGGCAGAGAATTTGTCCAAGAGAGGAGCTCATACTTTAACTTAAGAGAGACCTCCTCTGAGAGAAGGTGCAAACTGCTCCAGTATGAGGAAGCCAAAGTGGCCCTCAGAACCAAGCAGTTGGCACTGGATAGAGAAGCCCTGGAGATCCAGAGAGCTTCCAGAAGGGAGGGTTTAGAACCCCCTGGTGGCAGCAACAGTGTCCCTAGAGGCAGAGAATATGTCCCTGACCATAGGAACCTGAGCAAGGTTGTTCCTCCCTACCAGAGTGGGGATGATATCCACAAATGGATAACTGCTATGGAGAGGGCCTGTAGAGTACAGCAGGTCCCCCAAAAGCAGTGGGCAGCAATCTTGTGGCTCTCCTTTTCAGATAAAGGAAGAGACAAGCTCCTCACTGTTAGAGAGGAGGATGCTAATGATTATGAGGTCCTGAAGAGTGCACTGATAGATGGGTTTGGCTTAACCACTGAAGAGTACAGGTTGAAGTTCAGAGATACCCAGAAGGCACAGACTCAGGACTGGACAGACTTTGTAGATTGTGCATCCAAGGCTCTGGAGGGTTGGCTGGTTGGCAGTAGGGTTACTGATTTCAAAGGATTTTATAATCTAATGATGAGAGAACAGATCCTTAATAATTGTCAAAACCAGCTTTTACACCAGTACCTGGTGGACTCTGATCTGACCTCTCCCCAAGAATTGGGAAAGAAGGCAGACAAATGGGTCAGAACCAGAGTAAGGCCTAAGAATCAGGGTGGTGACCACAAGAAAGATTCTACCAAGTCCCAAGAGAAAGGTGGGGATAAATCCAAGGATAAGTCCACTACAGGGCCCCAAAATTCCTCTTTTGGGGGTGGGTCCCAAACTCCTTCCTCTCCTGAAAAGAAACCCTATTGCCATGTCTGTAAAAAGCCTGGGCACTGGAAATCTGATCCCAGTTGTCCCAGGAATGGCAATAAAGAAAATGTTCCTCCAACAACTACTACCACCCCTCCTGGTACTACCAGTAGTAATCCTCCAGTTGGGAGTAGTGCACCCAAAAAGTTAGGTGCGTTTGCAAGAGGAACAGAGGTGGGCCCTAGTTTAGACAGGACCCCCTCAACAGACTCCTCAGATTCTGATGGTGGTGTAGGATATGCCACCTTTACCATGGGTCCCATAGCATTGGGCAGGTACAGACTGGAGCCAATAATTAATGGTCAGAAAGCTGTGGCATTTAGGGACACAGGGGCTAGTGTCACCATGGTGGCAGGGAAACTAGTCCCCCCTCACCAGCTTTTACCTGAGTTTAAATACCAGGTGACCAACATTGATGGTGTCAGAACAGATCACCCCATGGCCATAGTCAATCTCAGCTGGGAGGGGGTCACAGGCCCAAAGAGAGTGGCAGTGTCCCCAACCTTACCTGTAGATTGCCTGATGGGCAATGATCTGGAAATTTCAGCCTGGGCTGAAATTGAACACCAAACCCATCTGAAGATGTTGGGTGTCCCTGTAAAGGTTAGTGGGGCTGTGATGGCCACAGCCCCAGCCCAAGATTTTGGAGAGATGGAGCCTGGAAGAATGGCCCACTCTCCCCCAGAAGAGAGCACAAGGGTTGAAGAAAAGTCTTCTTCCCTCCAGACAGTAGGTAAGGGTCAGCCTCCTCAGGGAACTGACCCTACCCCTAGTGAAGGAACTGCCACAGAGGTAGTCAGGCCTGGCCTGGCCACCCCCTGATGGCAGAGGACCCTTACAAGGTGGTACCCAGTCTGGAGCAGGTAACCTGCCCCTCTCTACCCTGCCTCAGTCAGCCCAGGGCTGCAGAGGTCAGGGAGGTCAGTGGACCCCCCAGGGCCCCCTGTCCAGAGGAACCCCCATCAGCAGATTAGGGGCACCCCGGCTAGTAGCCCTAGCCAGGTGGAAATTCCTCAACCCACTGAGGGATCCCCCATACCTTTATGTAGGGACCTCCCCCAGAAGGACTCTGTTAGGCAAGGGCAAACCTGGGACCAAAAGGTTCCAAACATGCCATGTCCCTCCAGTGTTCCACCCAAAGGGACCCAACCCACGGCTGTAGGCAGTCAAAGGTTGACCCTTAGAGCAAAGTACCACTCAGTCATGGAAAGACAGGCATACATGGTGACCAGTGAGCTGAGAAAGCTGAGGCCAACATTCCTAGGGCCTCACTTCCCTACTCAGACACCTCACCAGCCTGGTACTTTACCAAAGCACACCACAGGTAGTGATTCCCCATGGTGGAGACCCTCTCATACCCTTAGGGTGAGGGATTGCTTAGTGGACCATAAGACAGGGGGCAACCATGCTAGTGCAGGTGCTTCCTTATATGGCCACTTAGTCAATAAAGGCTCAACTGGCCAAGGTTAGCCTTATCTCCTTTCGTTTGGGGGGGGTTATGTAGGAAGGTGGAATCTGACTATATGGTTGCCCCCACTTTTTTCCTGGTGTTTTGCTGGTTTATGACTTAGTTGGACTGGGACCCTGCTATTCAGGGCCCCAGTCTATCTGCTCTCTCTAAACGACATGGAGTGCACTCTAGGTGCACTAGTGATTGGATACTGTGGTGCCTTATGAGTCCCTAGTATATGGTACCTTAGGTGCCAAGGGCATAGGTACTTCACAGGCCTACCAGGGGCTGCAGCATGTGTTATGCCACCCCTGGGAAGCAGTCTAAATCTGACACCACAGGCCTGCTACTGCAGCCTGGGTGAGGTGGTGCTAGCACCCCTCACTGAGATATAGGTTTCCTATATCTCTCTTGCACACACATATAAACCTATCAGTCACCCCTAAGGCAGGCCCTATCAATCCTGAGGGCAGGGTGCTTGGCTTCTATGTGAGGGGGTGCCTCTGCATGAGCAGGGCCCCTCTGCAGTTCTCAGAGTCCATTCTCTGGTGCTGTTTGTGGATGCGGTTAAACCATATACTATTTAAGTGCATTATATCCTCGCGGTAAATGCTAACTTTGGAATGGCTGCATCAAAACATGTCGTGTTTGGTGTCAAACATCTTGGAATACTACCCCCCGCCAATCTTGGCGGCGGGGGTAGCATTCCACCCTTCTAGAGGGATAAGACATGTACCTGCTGTGGAAACGCGGTAGAATCCTAAAGAGCCCTGGCATCACAAAATGGATGCCACCAGTCACAGACACTGGGCTGCCCTCCTGCTGATGACCGAAACTCACAGTGGAGGAAGCCCAACAATAGGCATCCTGTCACAGGGAGGTGTAACCACCTTCCAGACAGGGTTTAGTGTATTGGGGCTGGGTGGGTGCACTCTTAGAGTGCTTTGAAGTCCTGCACTGGGGGAGCAGAAGGCTCCTCTGTGCATATGCCAGTTCAAACCAGCTCAGGGGCTACCTGCCCCTGCTCTGGCGCGAAACTGGACAAAGGGAAGTGGGTGTAGCCACCCCTCCCTTGACCCTCCCATAGGTGGGGTCATAGAGCTAGTCCATCCCCTCTTTTTAGTATAAGAGGGGGAACCTTGCCATTGCAAAGCAGATAACCCCTGGACGACGCTCTACAGAAGAATCCTGGCCCTTCGACGTTCCACTACCTTTGGAAGACAGAAGAATCTCCCTTGGAGTCAAGGAGTGACTCCCCTGCTTGGCAGGCACCAAAAACGACAACGACGGTCGCAAACTACGCCGCTCCCGCCGGAGTCCGAGGTCCCTGCAGCCCAAGAAGTGGATTTCCTGACCTCTCCCAGGCCATCGTGAGTCCCCAGCGAAGCTGAGGCAAGTGGACCCCACGAGTAACGAGGAACCGCGACCCCTGGGTACCGTGCACTATTGTCGAGTGCAACCCCTTCACAACGTTCTACGAACTTGTGCTTTGGACCACGTGTGGTCCCGACCTCCAGCAGGAATCCCTCCGAAGATCAGAGGCCTACACCGTCCCGAGTGACCGTGGGCCCCTGTTGAGTGATTCCGCCCGAGGTGTCTTCGCGATCCCTTGCCCGCTGGCTTGTGGGTCCCCAGAAGACTTCTTAAAGAAACCGAAGGGCTCCCCTGGTTGCTCCAGGCCTGCCCTGACTTACCCTCGCTGGGTGAGTTCCACAGACCTTGCTGGTCTGCGCCATCGACTTTTCTTCATCTCCCCGAGACTTGCGGCTGCCAAGGCTTGTTGGCTCCGATCGAGTTGCCGACACCGCAGTCAGCTGCAGACGTCGAGGGACACACCGAATCCAGCTCCTGGTCGTCGTCGACGCCTCCTGGACCACGTGGCTGAAGAGTCAAGGCACCTGCAACCGACCTGAAGCGACCGACGACGGTGGGCATCCATCTTCCTTGCCCCGGGTCACTGCCAAGTGACTTTGAACACTGTCCCCTCTGCTTTCAGGTCATCCTTCTTCAGAATCCAGGCTTGGATTCCACCGGACACTTCTCCAGCTCCCGCAAGCAGCAAGTCTTCTTTGTTCGCCATTGAAAACGACGCCGCGACCCGACACCAAAGGACACCTGTGCACCCGGCTTCCCTGGGTGAGGTAACTCCAGCACTACGGTGCTCCTGTGGGTGTGGGCCCTAGAACTACTTACCCTGTAAGTGACTTGCTTGTAGGTTCTCCCGAAGTATCCTAAAACTCTTTATTTCCAACCGCGACTTGCCCCATTGAAGTTAACGGCGATTCGCGCCTGTGTATCCACACTGCACGCGTCCCCCGTGGGTCCTTTACTTACCTGCCTTGGGTGGTTTCGTGAGGCCCCAGCACTTCTGAAGGCCCTAGGCCTTGTCTCCCTGCAAGTCGTTGTGTCTAAGTCTCTTACTTAGTATATGGTCTGGTACGCCCCTAGGGCCCCAGCCATATTTTGTGCTTAACTTATTGTGAAACGTTGATTTGTGCATATGTTTGTCTTCTAATCTCATAAAGAGATTAGTAGAGAGTTATTTAGAAATAAATACATATATATTTGATATATATACCTGTGTGGTGTCTTTTCATTTGGTGATTCAAGAGATTATATGGTAAAACAAGCTGCTTTACATTCCTCCGAGACTTAGCCTGAAGGCTGCTCTCCACAGCTACCACTAGGATAGCTTTCTTTAAAAGGTTGTCTTAAACCTATCTACCATAAGAGTCGATTTGCCCTGGTGCAAGGTGTCCACTTTAATTAGTGAACAGCATATACCAGGCCAACTTCTCACAAGAATCCAGGCTTGGATTCCACCGGACACTTCTTCAGCTCCCGCAAGCAGCAAGTCTTCTTTGTTCGCCATTGAAAACGACGCCGCGACCCGACACCAAAGGACACCTGTGCACCCGGCTTCCCTGGGTGAGGTAACTCCAGCACTACGGTGCTCCTGTGGAGTGTGGGCCCTACAACTACTTACCCTGTAAGTGACTTGCTTGTAGGTTCTCCCGAAGTATCCTAAAACTCTTTATTTCCAACCGCGACTTGCCCCATTGAAGTTAACGGCGATTCGCGCCTGTGTATCCACACTGCACGCGTCCCCGTGGGTCCTTTACTTACCTGCCTTGGGTGGTTTCGTGAGGCCCCAGCACTTCTGAAGGCCCTAGGCCTTGTCTCCTTACAAGTCGTTGTTTCTAAGTCTCTTACTTAGTATATGGTCTGAGTACGCCCCTAGGGCCCCAGCCATATTGTGTGCTTAACTTATTGTGAAACGTTGATTTGTGCATATGTTTGTCTTCTAATCTCATAAAGAGATTAGTAGAGAGTTATTTAGAAATAAATACATATATATTTGATATATATACCTGTGTGGTGTCTTTTCATTTGGTGATTCAAGAGATTATATGGTAAAACAAGCTGCTTTACATTCCTCCGAGACTTAGCCTGAAGGCTGCTCTCCACAGCTACCACTAGGATAGCTTTCTTTAAAAGGTTGTCTTAAACCTATCTACCATAAGAGTCGATTTGCCCTGGTGCAAGGTGTCCACTTTAATTAGTGAACAGCATATACCAGGCCAACTTCTCACAGTGGACCATCAGACAGGGGGCAACCATGCTAGTGCAGGTGCTTCCTTATATGGCCACTTAGTCAATAAAGGCTCAACTGGCCAAGGTTAGCCTTATCTCCTTTCGTTTGGGGGGTTATGTAGGAAGGTGGAATCTGACTATATGGTTGCCCCCACTTTTTTATGGTGTTTTGCTGGTTTATGACTTAGTTGGACTGGGATCCTGCTATTCAGGGCCTCAGTCTATCTGCTCTCTCTAAATGACATGGAGTGCACTCTAGGTGCACTAGTGATTGGTTACTGTGGTGCCTTATGAGTCCCTAGTATATGGTACCTTAGGTGCCAAGGGCATAGGTACTTCACAGGCCTACCAGGGGCTGCAGCATGTATTATGCCACCCCTGGGAAGCAGACTAAATCTGACACCACAGGCCTGCTACTGCAGCCTGGGTGAGGTGAGTGCTAGCACCCCTCACTGAGATATAGGTTTCCTATATCTCTCCTGCACACACATATAAACCTATCAGTCACCCCTAAGGCAGGCCCTATCAATCCTGAGGGCAGGGTGCTTGGCTTCTATGTGAGGGGTGCCTCTGCTTGAGCAGGGCCCCTCTGCAGCTCTCAGAGTCTATTCCCTGGGGCTGTTTGTGGATGCGGTTAAACCATATACTCTTAAGTGCATTATATCCTCGCGGTAAAATGCTAACTTTGGAATGGCTGCATCAAAACATGTCGTGTTTGGTGTCAAACATCTTGGAATACTACCCCCGCCAATCCTGGCGGCGGGGGTAGCATTCCACCCTTCTAGAGGGATAAGACATGTACCTGCTGTGGAAACGCAGTAGAATCCTGCAGAGCCCTGGCATCACAAAATGGATGCCACCAGTCACAGACACTGGGCTGCCCTCCTGCTGATGACCGAAACTCACAGTGGAGGAAGCCCAACAATAGGCATCCTGTCACAGGGAGGTGTAACCACCTCCCAGACAGGGTTTAGTGTATTGGGGCTGGGTGGGTGCACTCTTAGAGTGCTTTGAAGTCCTGCACTGGGGGAGCAGAAGGCTCCTCTGTGCATATGCCAGTTCAAACCAGCTCAGGGGCTACCTGCCCCTGCTCTGGCGCGAAACTGGACAAAGGGAAGTGGGTGTAGCCACCCCTCCCTTGACCCTCCCATAGGTGGGGTCATAGAGCTAGTCCATCCCCTCTTTTTAGTATAAGAGGGGGAACCTTGCCATTGCAAAGCAGATAACCCCTGGACGACGCTCTACAAGAAGAATCCTGGCCCTTCGACGTTCCACTACCTTTGGAAGACAGAAGAATCTCCCTTGGAGTCAAGGAGTGACTCCCCTGCTTGGCAGGCACCAAAAACGACAACGACGGTCGCAAACTACGCCGCTCCGCCGGAGTCCGAAGTCCCTGCAGCCCAGGAAGTGGATTTCCTGACCTCTCCCAGGCCATCGTGAGTCCCCAGCGAAGCTGAGGCAAGTGGACCCCACGAGTAACGAGGAACCGCGACCCCTGGGTACCGTGCACTATTGTCGAGTGCAACCCCTTCACAACGTTCTACGAACCTGTGCTTTGGACCACGTGTGGTCCCGACCTCCAGCAGGAATCCCTCCGAAGATCAGAGGCCTACACCGTCCCGAGTGACCGTGGGCCCCTGTTGAGTGATTCCGCCCGAGGTGTCTTCGCGATCCCTTGCCCGCTGGCTTGTGTGTCCCCAGAAGACTTCTTAAAGAAACCAAAGGGCTCCCTGGTTGCTCCAGGCCTGCCCTGACTTACCCTCGCTGGGTGAGTTCCACAGACCTTTCTGGTCTGCGCCATCAACTTTTCTTCATCTCCCGAGACTTGCGGCTGCCAAGGCTTGTTGGCTCCGATCGAGTTGCCGACACCGCAGTCAGCTGCAGACGTCGAGGGCACACCGAATCCAGCTCCTGGTTGTCGTCGACGCCTCCTGGACCACGTGGCTGAAGAGTCAAGGAACCCGCAACCGACCTGAATCACTCGACGACGGTGGGCATCCATCTTCCTTGCCCCGAGTCACTGCCAAGTGACTTTGAACACTGTCCCCTCTGCTTTCAGGTCATCCTTCTTCAGAATCCAGGCTTGGATTCCACCGGACACTTCTTCAGCTCCCGCAAGCAGCAAGTCTTCTTTGTTCGCCATTGAAAACGACGCCGCGACCCGACACCAAAGGACACCTGTGCACCCGGCTTCCCTGGGTGAGGTAACTCCAGCACTACGGTGCTCCTGTGGAGTGTGGGCCCTAGAACGACTTACCCTGTAAGTGACTTGCTTGTAGGTTCTATAGAAGTATCCTAAAACTCTTTATTTCCAACCGCGACTTGCCCCATTGAAGTCAACGGCGATCCGTGCCTGTGTATCTACACTGCACGCGTCCCCCGTGGGTCCTTTACTTACCTGCCTTGGGTGGTTTCGTGAGGCCCCAGCACTTCTGAAGGCCCTAGGCCTTGTCTCCCTGCAAGTCGTTGTCCCTAAGTCTCTTACTTAGTATATGGTCTGGTACGCCCCTAGGGCCCCAGCCATATTTTGTGCTTAACTTATTGTGAAACGTTGATTTGTGCATATGTTTGTCTTCTAATCTCATAAATAGATTAGTAGAGAGTTATTTAGAAATAAATACATATATATTTGATATATATACCTGTGTGGTGTCTTTTCATTTGGTGATTCAAGAGATTATATGGTAAAACAAGCTGCTTTACATTCCTCCGAGACTTAGCCTGAAGGCTGCTCTCCACAGCTACCACTAGGATAGCTTTCTTTAAAGGTTGTCTTAAACCTATCTACCATAAGAGTCGATTTGCCCTGGTGCAAGGTGTTCACTTTAATTAGTGAACAGCATATACCAGGCCAACTTCTCACATGCACCTTCACTCTGCCCTGTGAAAGAGTCCGGGACTGTCCGTCTGTGGACAGGTGTGCACCTTCACTCTGCTGGGTGAAAGTATCCGGAACTGCCCGGCTGTGGACAGATGTGCATCTTCACTCTGCCCTGTGAAAGAGTCCGGGACTGTCCGTCTGTGGGCAGGTGTGCACCTTCACTCTGCTGGGTGGAAGTATCCGGGTCTGCCCATCTGTGGACAGATGTGCACCTTCACTCTGCCCTGTGAAAGAGTCCGGGACTGTCCGTCTGTGGATAGGTGTGCACCTTCACTCTGCCCTGTGAAAGTGTCCGGGACTGTCCGTCTGTGGACAGGTGTGCACCTTCACTCTGCCCTGTGAAAGAGTCCGGGACTGTCCCTCTAAGCATTCCAGCAGAGTGGGAACTGGAGGGACAGTCAGCCGATATATGGAAATCCATCTGAGGAATGACTCAGACTGACCAGGATCAGAAGGTCAGCTCTCGGGGTGTCCCCTGTAGGACTGTAGGACATGCGACCGGGGCAGCGACAGAGAAGGCCGCGAAGAGAGATGGTGGGGAGGCGGATGGGAGAACTGAGCAGTTCGGCATGAGGGAAAGGCATAAGGGCGGGAGCTGACACCCTCAGGGTATCTCTAAAAATCATTGAAAACTCACCACCCTTTTCACTAGGATGGGGAGGCCTTGAAATCCCTGAAGCCAAAGGGCAGGGGGGTACAAGGACAGGCAGGGGGATACAAGGTCAGGCACGGGGATACAAGGCCAGGCAGGGGGATACAAGGCCAGGCAGGGGGATACAAGGCTAGGCAGGGGGTACAAGGTCAGGCAGGGGGATGCAAGGTCAGTCAGGGGGATGCAAGGCCAGGCAGGGGGTACAAGGTCAGGCAGGGGTACAAGGTCAGGCAGGGGGATGCACGGTCAGGCAGGGGGATGCACGGTCAGGCAGCGGGATGCAAAGTCAGGCAGGGGATGCAAGGTCAGGCAGGGGAATGCAAGGTCAGGCAGGGGGTACAAGGTCATGCAGGGGGATGCAAGGCCAGGCAGGGGGTACAAGGTCAGGCAGGGGGATGCAAGGTCAGGCAACGGGATGCAAAGTCAGGCAGGGGGATCAAGGTCAGGCAGGGGGATGCAAGGTCAGGCAGGGGGTACAAGGTCAGGCAGGGGGTACAAGGTCAGGCAGGGGGATTGAAGGTCAGGCAGGGGTACAAGGTCAGGTAGGGGATGCAAGGTCAGTCAGGGGGTATAAGGTCAGGCAGGGGGATGCAAGGTCAGGCATGGGGTACAAGGTCAGGCAGGGGGATACATGGTCAGGCAGGGGGATACAAGGCCAGGCAGGGGGATACACTGTCAGGCAGCGGGATACACGGTCAGGCAGGGGGATACAAGGTCAGGCAGGGGGATACAAGGTCAGGCAGGGGGATACAAGGTCAGGCAGGGGGATACATGTTCAGGCAGGGGGATGCAAGGTCAGGCAGGGGATACACGGTCAGGCAGGGGGATGCAAGGTCAGGCAGGGGAATACACGGTCAGGCAGGGGGATACAAGGTCAGGCCGGGGACACACGGTCAGGCTGGGGGATGCAAGGTCAGGCAGGGGGATGCAAGGTCAGGCAGGGGGTACAAGGTCAGGCAGGGGGATGCGCAGGGGGATACACGGTCAGGCAGGGGTTGCAAGGTCAGGCAGGGGGATGCAAGGTCAGGCAGGGGGTACAAGGTCAGGCAGGGGGATGCAAGGTCAGGGAGGGGGTACAAGGTCAGGCAGGGGGATGCAAGGCCAGGCAGGGGGTACAAGGTGAGGCAGGGGGATACAAGGCCAGGCAGGGGATACACAGTCAGGCAGGGGGATACATGGTCAGGCAGGGGGATACACGGTCAGGCAGGGGATGCAAGGTCAGGCAGGGGGATAGAAGGTCAGGCAGGGGGATACAAGGTCCGGCAGGGGGTTGCAAGGTCCGGCAGGGGGATGCAAGGTCAGGCAGGGGGATGCATGGTCAAGCAGGGGGATGCAAGGCCAGGCAGGGGGTACAAGGTCAGGCAGGGGGATGCAAGGTCAGGCAGGGGGATACACGGTCAGGCAGGGGGATGCAAGGGCAGGCAGGGGAATGCAAGGCCAGGCAGGGGGATACAAGGTCAGGCAGGGGGATACACAGTCAGGCAGGGGGATGCAAGGTCAGGCAGAGGGATACACGGTCAGGCAGGGGGATGCAAGTTCAGGCAGGGGGATACAAGGTCAGGCAGGGGAATGCACGGTCAGGCAGGGGGATACAAGGCCAGGCAGGGGGATACACGGTCAGGCAGGGGGATGCAAGGTCAGGCAGGGGAATACATGGTCAGGCAGGGGGATACAAGGCCAGGCAGGGGGATACACGGTCAGGCAGGGGGTACAAGGTCAGGCAGGGGTTGCAAGGTCAGGCAGGGGGATGCAAGTACAGGCAGGGGGTACAAGGTCAGGCAGGGGATGCAAGGTCAGGCAGGGGGTACAAGGTCAGGCAGGGGGATGCAAGGCCAGGCAGGGGGTACAAGGTAAGGAAGGGGGATGCAAGGTCAGGAAGGTGGATGCAAGGTCTGGCAGGGGGTACAAGGTCAGGCAGGGAATGCAAGGTCAGGCAGGGGGTACAAGGTCATGCAGGGGGATGCAAGGCCAGGCAGGGGGTACAAGGTCAGGCAGTGGGATGCAAAGTCAGGCAACGGGATGCAAAGTCAGGCAGGGGGATCAAGGTCAGGCAGGGGGATGCAAGGTCAGGCAGGGGGATGCAAGGTCAGGCAGGGGGTACAAGGTCAGGCAGGGGGATTGAAGGTCAGGCAGGGGGTACAAGGTCAGGTAGGGGATGCAAGGTAAGGAAGGGGGATGCAAGGTCAGGAAGGTGGATGCAAGGTCTGGCAGGGGGTACAAGGTCAGGCAGGGGAATGCAAGGTCAGGCAGGGGGTACAAGGTCATGCAGGGGGATGCAAGGCCAGGCAGGGGGTACAAGGTCAGGCAGTGGGATGCAAAGTCAGGCAACGGGATGCAAAGTCAGGCAGGGGGATCAAGGTCAGGCAGGGGGATGCAAGGTCAGGCAGGGGATGCAAGGTCAGGCAGGGGGTACAAGGTCAGGCAGGGGATTGAAGGTCAGGCAGGGGGTACAAGGTCAGGTAGGGGATGCAAGGTCAGGCAGGGGGTATAAGGTCAGGCAGGGGGATGCAAGGTCAGGCATGGGGTACAAGGTCAGGCAGGGGGATACATGGTCAGGCAGGGGGATACAAGGCCAGGCAGGGGGATACATGGTCAGGCAGGGGGATACACGGTCAGGCAGGGGAATACACGGTCAGGCAGGGGGATACAAGGTCAGGCAGGGGACACACGGTCAGGCAGGGGGATGCAAGGTCAGGCAGGGGGATGCAAGGTCAGGCAGGGGGTACAAGGTCAGGCAGGGGGATGCGCAGGGGGATACACGGTCAGGCAAGGGGTTGCAAGGTCAGGCAGGGGGATGCAAGGTCAGGCAGGGGGTGCAAGGTCAGGCAGGGGGATGCAAGGTCAGGGAGGGGGTACAAGGTCAGGCAGGGGGATGCAAGGCCAGGCAGGGGGTACAAGGTCAGGCAGGGGGATACAAGGCCAGGCAGGGGGATACACAGTCAGGCAGGGGGATACATGGTCAGGCAGGGGGATACACGGTCAGGCAGGGGGATGCAAGGTCAGGCAGGGGGATAGAAGGTCAGGCAGGGGGATACAAGGTCCGGCAGGGGGTTCCAAGGTCAGGCAGGGGGATGCATGGTCAAGCAGGGGGATGCATGGTCAAGCAGGGGGATGCAAGGTCAGGCAGGGGGATGCAAGGTCAGGCAGGGGGATGCAAGGTCAGGCAGGGGATACACGGTCAGGCAGGGGGATGCAAGGGCAGGCAGGGGGATGCAAGGCCAGGCAGGGGGATACAAGGTCTCGCAGGGGGATACACAGTCAGGCAGGGGGATGCAAGGTCAGGCAGAGGGATACATGGTCAGGCAGGGGGATGCAAGATCAGGCAGGGGGATACAAGGTCAGGCAGGGGAATGCACGGTCAGGCAGGGGGATACAAGGCCAAGCAGGGGGATACACGGTCAGGCAGGGGGATGCAAGGTCAGGCAGGGGAATACATGGTCAGGCAGGGGGATACAAGGCCAGGCAGGGGATACACGGTCAGGCAGGGGGTACAAGGTCAGGCAGGGGTTGCAAGGTCAGGCAGGGGGATGCAAGTACAGGCAGGGGGTACAAGGTCAGGCAGGGGATGCAAGGTCAGGCAGGGGGTACAAGGTCAGGCAGGGGGATGCAAGGCCAGGCAGGGGTACATGGTAAGGAAGGGGGATGCAAGGTCAGGAAGGTGGATGCAAGGTCTGGCAGGGGGTACAAGGTCAGGCAGGGGGATGCAAGGTCAGGCAGGGGTGCAAGGCCAGGCAGGGGGATGCAAGGCCAGGCAGGGGGATACAAGGTCAGGCAGGGGAATACATGGTCAGGCAGGGGGATGCAAGGCCAGGCAGGGGGATGCACAGTCAGGCAGGGGGATGCAAGGTCAGGCAGGGGGTACAAGGTCAGGCAGGGGGATGCAAGGTCAGGCAGGGGGATATACCGTCAGGCAGGGGGATACAAGGCCAGGCAGGGGGATGCAAGGTCAGGCAGGGGGTACAAGGTCAGGCAGGGAGATGCAAGGCCAGGCAGGGGGTACAAGGTCAGGCAGGGGTATGCAAGGTCAGGCAAGGGGATACACGGTCAGGCAGGGGGATGCAAGGTCAGGCAAGAGGATACAAGGCCAGGCAGGGGGATACACAGTCAGGCAGGGGGATACACAGTCAGGCAGGGGGATGCAAGGACAGGCAGGGGGATACACAGTCAGGCAGGGGGATACACAGTCAGGCAGGGGGATACAAGGCCAGGCAGGGGATGCAAGTTCAGGCAGGGGGTACAAGGTCAGGCAGGGGGATGCAAGGTCAGGCAGGGGGATACAAGGTCAGGCTGGGGGATACACGTTCAGGCAGGGGGATGCAAGGTCAGGCAGGGGGATACACGGTCAGGCAGGGGGATACAGGGTCAGGCAGGGGGATACAAGGCCAGGCAGGGGGATACAAGGCCAGGCAGGGGGATGCAAGGTCAGGCAGGGGGATGCAAGGTCAGGCAGGGGATACATGGTCAGGCAGGGGGATACAAGGCCAGGCAGGGGGATACACGGTCAGGCAGGGGGATACACGGTCAGGCAGGGGGATGCAAGGTCAGGCAGGGGAATACATGGTCAGGCAGGGGGATACACGTTCAGGCAGGGGGATGCAAGGTCAGGCAGGGGATACATGGTCAGGCAGGGGGATGCAAGGTCAGGCAGGGGATACATGGTCAGGCAGGGGGATACAAGGCCAGGCAGGGGGATACACGGTCAGGCAGGGGGATACACGGTCAGGCAGGGGGATGCAAGGTCAGGCAGGGGAATACATGGTCAGGCAGGGGGATACAAGGCCAGGCAGGGGGATACACAGTCAGGCAGGGGGATGCAAGGTCAGGCAGGGGGATGCAAGGTCAGGCAGGGGGTTGCAAGGTCAGGCAGGGGGTACAAGGTCAGGCAGGGGGATGCAAGGTCAGGCAGGGGGATGCAAGGTCAGGCAGGGGGATGCATGGTCAAGCAGGGGGATGGAAGGTCAGGCAGGGGGATGCAAGGTCAGGCAGGGGTACAAGGTCAGGCAGAGGGATACACGGTCAGGCAGGGGGATACAAGGGCAGGCAGGGGGATACAAGGTCAGGCAGGGGGATGCAAGGTCAGGCAGGGGGATATACGGTCAGGCAGGGGGATACAAGGTCAGGCAGGGGGATACACGGTCAGGCAGGGGGATGCAAGGTCAGGCAGGGGAATACACGGGCAGGCAGGGGAATACACGGTCAGGCAGGGGAATACACGGTCAGGCAGGGGGATACAAGGTCAGGCAGGGGGATGCAAGGTTAGGCAGGGGGATGCAAGGTCAGGCAGGAGGTACAAGGTCAGGCAGGTTGATGCAAGGTCAGGCAGGGGGATGCAAGGTCAGGCAGGGGGTACAAGGTCATGCAGGGGGATGCAAGGCCAGGCAGGGGGTACAAGGTCAGGCAGGGGGATGCAAGGTCAGGCAGGGGGATACACGGTCAGGCAGGGGGATGCACGGTCAGGCAGGGGGATACATGGCCAGGCAGGGGGATACAAGGTCAGGCAGGGGGATACATGGTCAGGCAGGGGGATACAAGGTCAGGCAGGGGGATACACAGTCAGGCAGGGGGATGCAAGGTCAGGCAAGGGGATACAAGGTCAGGCAGGGGGATACACGTTCAGGCAGGGGGATGCAAGGTCAGGTAGGGGATACCCGGTCAGGCAGGGGGATGCAAGATGCAAGGGGAATACACGGTCAGGCAGGGGGATACACAGTCAGGCAGGGGGATGCAAGGTCAGGCAGAGGGATGCAAGGTCAGGCAGGTGGTGCAAGGTCTGGCAGGGGGATGCAAGGTCAGGCAGGGGGATACACGGCCAGGAAGGGGGATACACGGCCAGGCAGGGGGATGCAAGGTCAGGCAGGGGGGCACAAGGTCAGGCAGGGGGATGCAAGGTCAGGAGCAGAAGCCTCCTTAGTCAAGGATTCCATGACAAATAACAAGTCAGTCTTGTCCTGGAGTGTAAGACTCTAAATTACCAAAGCGTAATTAATAAAAGACTGGCCTTAAGCAGTCCTCAGGCAACAAAATCTGCATTTGAGAGTGGTGGGCCCTTTGGTTGTGCTCAGGTATCCTCTCGAGGTGAGGGAGTTCGAGTGGCCCTACCCTCATGCAACCGCTAATCCCTGTCTACAGGAAGTAACTATATAGTTGTAGTCATGCTGGTGTTTCTGCCTTAACTTCATCCTTGAGCATGCTTACCCTCAATTTAGAGACAAGATTTCCAATGGAATGGATCGGTGTTAGAAAAATACCTCAAATTGGAAATTTGTGTGAGTAGTCACCTAAAAACTCTCTATATTCATGTCACGGGATAGTTAAACAGCTTTTAAAAACTGGTAAATGTTGATCATGCCATTACCACTTAGGTCAACATGTTTCAGAACCCGTAGCATCATCAGGTACTTTCATCAGGACCAATTTATGAGGTAGACCTCCAAAACCATAGCTTTTGCACTCATTGATGTCATGTGACTAGACAAGTGACTCTGTGCCCACTGACCTAACAGAGGTCAGCAGTCTAGCTGATTATCAAGCCTCACTTCCTGTGAGGATGTGTGGACAGGAAGTGGGTGGGGACAGGAGGGAAAAGGGGAGGAACAAGAGCATACACATGTCTCAGAGAGTTGCTCCACACCAGCAGGCCATGTGTCCCCTGAGGGAATACTCAATAAATAATTGCGTAGCCCCATGTGTCTTCTGATTCCATCACCGTCACAACCACCAATATTGGTCCCTAGTCCTTGTGAATCAGGCTTTGCTGTAAGTGTCCTAGATCACAACATCATTCGTCATCGCCTGTAAGATATATGTATCAATATAAAAATACACAAAATTGGACCTTTATTCACTGCACTGCCAGAAAACACACTCCGCACCCTAATGTCAGGGTATCCTCACTCATAAGCCTCACTAACACTCACATGTGTCAAGAATCACTCACAGCATTAATGCACTGTAGGAGAGTAGGATCTGCCTCTTATGTTGCCCCCACTTTTTTTCTGATGTTTACGCTGGTTTCTGGCTATAGTCTGGCTGGGACCCTGCCAATCAGGGCCCCAGCCTCTCTGTTCTCTCTAAACGATTTGGAGTGCACTCTAGGAGCACTAGTGATTGGATACTGTGGTACCTTATGAGTCCCTAGTATATGGTACCTTAGGTACCAAGGGCATAGGTACTTCACAGGCCTACCAGGGGCTGAAGCATGTATTATGCCACCCCTGGGAAGCAGACTAAATCTGACACCACAGGCCTGCTACTGCAGCCTGGGTGAGGAAGTGCTAGCACCCCTCACTGAGATATAGGTCCCCTATATCTCTCCTGCACACACATTGAGACTTATCAGTCACCCCTAAAGCAGGCCCTATCAATCCTGAGGGCAGGGTGCTTAGTTTCCATGTGAGGGGGTGCCTCTGCCTGAGCAGGGCCCCTCTGCAGCTCTCAGAGTCCATTCTCTGGGGCTGTTTGTGGATGCGGTTAAACCATATACTTTTAAGTGCATTATATCCTCGCGGTAGAATGCTAACTTTGGAATGGCTGCATCGAAACATGTCGTGTTTGGTGTCAAACATCTTGGAATACTACCCCCCGCCAGTCCTGGCGGCGCGGAGTAGCATTCCACCCTTCTAGAGGGATAGACATGTACCTACTGTGGAAACGCGGTAGAATCCTGCAGAGCCCTGGCATCACAAAATGGATGCCACCAGTCACAGACACTGGGCTGCCCTCCTGCTGATGACCAACACTCGCAGTGGAGGAAGCCCAACAATAGATATCCTGTCCCAAGGGGGTGTGACCACCTTCCAGACAGGGTTAAGTGTATTGGGGCTGGGTGGGTGCACTCTTAGAGTGCTTTGAAGTCCCGCACTGGGGGAGCAGAAGGCTCCTCTGTGCATACCCCAGTTCAAACCAACTCAGGGGCTACCTGCCCCTGCTCTGGCACGAAACTGGACAAAGGGAAGTGGGTGTAGCCACCCACTCCCCTGACCCTCCCATAGGTAGGGTCATAGAGCTAGTCCCTCCCTTTCTTTTAGTATAAGAGGGGGAACCTGTGCATTGCAAACTAGATTTCCCTGGATGACGCTCTGAAGACGAATCCCGGACCTTCGACTTTCCACTACCTTTGGAAGACTGAAGAATCTCCCTTGGAGTCAAGGAGTGACTCCCCTGCTTGGCAGGCACCAAAAACTACAAACGACGGTCGCAAACTATGCCGCTCCCGCCGGAGTCCGAAGGCCCTGCAGCCCAAGAAGTGGATTTCCTGACTTCTCAAAGGCCATCGTGAGTCCCCAGTGAAGCTGAGGCCAGTGGACCCCAAGAGTGACGAGGAACCGCGACCCCTGGGTACTGTGCACTATTGTCAAGTGCAACCCCTTCACAACGTTCTACAAACTTGTGCTTTAAACCACGTATGGTCCTAGCCTCCAGCAGGAATCCCTCCGAAGATCAGAGGCCTACCATGTCACGAGTGACCGTGGGCCCCTGTTGAGCGAATCCTCCCGAGGCGTCTTTGCGATCCCTTGCCAGCCGGCTTGTGGGTCCCCAGAAGACTTTCTAAAGACACCAAAGGGCTCCCCTGGTTGCTCCAAGCCTGCCCTGACTTACCCTCACTGGGTGAGTCCCACAGACCTTGCTGGTCTGCGCCATTGCCTCTTCACACTTTCCCAAAGACTTGCTGTTACCAAGGCTTGTTGGCTCCAATCGAGTCGCCGACACCGCAGTAAGCTGCAGACATCATGAGACACGCCGAATCCAGCTCCTGGTTGTCGTCGACACCTCCTGGACCTCGTGGCTGAAAAGTCAAGGCACCCGCGAACGACCTGAATCTTGCGACGACGGTGGGCATCCATCTTCCTTGCCCCGAGTCACTGCCAAGTGACTTTGAACACTGTCCCCTCTGCTTTCAGGTCTTCCATCTTCTGAATCCAGGCTTGGATTCCTCCGGACACTTCTGCTGTCGCCGCAAGCAGCAAGTCTTCACTGGCTCCCATTGAAAACGACGCCGCGACCCGACACCAAAGAACACCTATGCACCCGGCTCCCCTGGGTGAGGTAACTTCAGCACCACAGTGCTCCTGTGGGTGTGGGCCCTAGAACTACTTACCCTGTAAGTGACTTGCTTGTAGCTTCCCTAGAAGTGCCCTAAAACTCTTATTTTCTAAGTGCGACAATTGCGCTGACTCGTACAGGGTTCGCATCTGTGTTAGACACACTGCATCCATCTCCTTTGTAACACTATCTAGAACTGTGTCCTTTGACTCGTACTGAGTCCGATCGGTGTTCGCCTCGAATACACAAGGGGCCTGTAACATCGAGACCTCCATTGCACTGACTCGCACAAGGTTCGCGTCTGTGTTAGACACAGCGCGTCCATCTCCCTTGCAACTCTATCTGTAACCGCGTCCTTCGACTCGTACAAGGACCGATCGGTGTGTTCGCCTCGAACACGCAAGGGACCTTTAACATTGAAATCTCAATCGCGTCTGTGCGCATAGACTCGTACAGGACTCGCACCGGTGCCAGGACACCGCGTCCGTCCCCTGTGGGTCTCCTACAACTACCTGGGGTGGTTCTTGGGGGTCCCTCGATTCTAGGTGCCCTAAACCTAGGTCTAGCCAAACTAAGATTGTGATATTCGATTGTGCTAAACTTATTTTGATAACATTTGACTTGTACATATGTTCCTGACTTCTAATCTCATAAAGAGATTAGTAGAGAGTGTTTATTAATAAATACATATATATTTGATATATATACCTGTGTGGTGTCTTTTCATTTGGTAATTCAAGAGATTGTGTGGTAAAACAAGCTGCTTTACATTCCTTCAAGACTTAGCCTGAAGACTGCTCTCCACAGCTACCACTAGGATAGCTTTCTATAAAGGTTGTCTTAAACCTATCTACCATAAGAGTCGAATTGTTCTGGTGCAAGGTGTCCACTTTAATTAGTGAACAGCATATACCAGGCCAACTTCTCACATTGGTGGGCAGCGGTGGGATTCCAGCTTGCTATTGTTTTACCAGAAAATCTCTATTTGAATTACTAACTGAAAACCACTATAGGTACTTAAGGTACATATAAAGTCAAGCTTAGTATCAATAAGTTCTATTGAAATTAGAGCTGTGTGCCAAGGGATAGCACACCCTTTCTACAGCTCTAGCTAGTATCAGTAGGCCACAAACTAGTGTAGGTAGTACAACACTGCACAACACTAGAATGTCCTTAAAGGGTGGAACCAGTGGATCCACTCAGCCTCAGTATAAGGACATGGCTTTCTCTGACTTGAGAGCCATGTGTGTTGAAAGACACCTGAAGCTAGGACAGAGTCCCTCCACCCTACACCTGATAGATCTGCTGACAGCAGATGATCTTAGATTGGCTCTAGGAGCTAATGGGTCTGAATCAGTGAGTGGGTCAATTACAGTATCTGGGTCAGATGATGAAAATCAGAATGACCAGGACTCTGTGATTGAAGGGCCAGGCCTCAAGGGGCCTGAAAAGGACAGAGGAATTCTCCCTAAGAGAGCTAACAGAGTGGAGGAGAGGCATAGGTCCCCTTCCAGGGAATCTGACCACTCTTATCACTCTGGCAGAGAATTTGTCCACCAAAGGAACTCATACTTTCCCATAAGAGAGACCTCCTCTGAAAGAATGTGCAAACTGCTGCAGTATGAGGAAGCAAGAGTTGCCCTCAGAACCAAGCAGTTGGCACTGGATAGAGAAGCCCTGGAGATCCAGAGAGCTTCTAGAAGAGAGGGTTAGAACCCCTTGGTGGCAGCAACAGTGTCCCTAGAGGCAGAGAATCTATTCCAGACCATAGGAACCTGAGCAAGGTTGTTCCTCCCTACCAGAGTGGGGATGATATCCACAAGTGGATAACTGCTATGGAGAGGGCCTGTAGAGTACAGCAGGTCCCCCAAAAGCAGTGGGCAGCAATCTTGTGGCTCTCCTTTTCAGACAAAGGTAGAGACAAGCTCCTCACTGTTAGAGAAGAGGATGCTGATAATTATGAAGTCCTGAAGAGTGCACTGATAGATGGGTTTGGCTTAACCACTGAACAGTACAGGTTGAAGTTCAGAGACACCCAGAAGGCACAGACTCAGGACTGGACTGACTTTGTAGATTGTGCAACCAAGGCTCTGGAGGGTTGGCTGGTTGGCAGTAGGGTTACTGATTTCAAGGGATTGTATAATCTAATGATGAGAGAACAGATCCTTAATAATTGCCAGAACCAGTTGTTGCATCAATACCTGGTGGACTCAGATCTGACCTCTCCCCAAGAATTGGGAAAGAAGGCAGACAAATGGGTCAGAACCAGGGTGAGGCAGAAACCCCAGAACCAAGGGAGTGACACCAAGAAGCAGGATCCTAAGGGCTCTGAGAAAGGTGGGGATAAGTCAACAGACCAGAAGTCTTCACAAGGGCCCCAAAAATCTGCATCTGGTGGGGAGTCACAATCCAACAAGGGAAAAGGCCAAAAGAAGCCCTGGTGCAAATTCTGTAAACAGAAAGGGCACTGGACTTCTGATTGTAACAAGTCCAAAGACCAAACCACCACCACTCCTGCCCCTAAGGCAACTGTTCCCCCTAGCTCAGCTACTGGTGGAGGTGGTACTCAGAATAAGGGTGTAGTAGGGTTGACCCTGGGTTTTGAAGTGGACTCTGACCTAGTCAGAGTGCCCACTCAGGCAATGCTGATTTGTGAGGGAGACCTTAATATGTCCTTCCTAGTAAGCCCCAGCAATCTGGGCAAATACAAACAGCAGCCTGTAATAAATGGCAAACAGGCTTTGGCATTTAGGGACACAGGTGCTAGTGTCACCATGGTGGCAGAGGATCTTGTGGACCCTGGACAGATCATCCTGGGCGAAATGTACCAGGTGACCAATGCAAGCAATGTCAGGACCAACCATAGTCTGGCAGTTGTGAATTTCTCCTGGGGAGGGGTAACTGGCCTCAAGAAGGTTGTAGTCAGTGCAGACCTCCCTGTCGAATGTCTATTGGGCAATGATCTAGAGACTTCAGCCTGGTCTGAAGTAGAGTTATGGACTCATGCTGAGATGTTGGGCATCCCTGCAGAGGTATTTGCTGTGACCAGGTCACAAGCAAGAATGCATAACACTGAACCAGCTCTGGATCCTGGAACAATGGACCAGATGCTTCCCAAGAGGAGGAGCAGTAGGGTAAAGGCAGGGCCTTCCCCTCTGTCTCAGATCACAGATTCACCCCCAGAGGGAGGTGAAGCAGATCCTGAAGAAGGAACTGCCCCAGAGGGACTTGAACCTGATCAGGTTGAGTTCTTGGGGGCAGGGGGCCCTTCTAGGGAAGATCTGAGTAAGGAGCAACAGTGCTGACCCTCCCTTGAACCCCTCAGACAGCAGGCTGCTGCTGAGGATGCTGGGAGTGCTAGTGGGTCCCATAAAGTTTATTGGGATGAGGGACTCCTATATTCTGAGGGTAGAGATCCAGCCCCTGGAGCCACCAGGAGGATGGTAATACCTCAGAAGTTTAGGGGGTTCCTCTTGATCCTAGCACATGATATCCCTTTGGCAGGTCACTTGGGCCAAAACAAGACCTGGGACAGGCTTGTCCCACATTTTCATTGGCCACATATGTCAGAGGACACAAAGGAGTTTTGTCGCTCCTGTGTCACCTGCCAAGCCAGTGGTAAGGCAGGTGGCACAACAAAGGCCCCCTGATACCACTACCTGTGGTGGGGGTACCCTTTGAAAGGGTAGGGATTGACATTGTTGGTCCCCTTGACCCTCAAACTGCATCTGGGCACAGGTTTATCCTGGTGGTAGTGGATCATGCCACCAGGTACCCAGAAGCAATTCCCCTGAGGACCACCACAGCCCCTGTGGTGGCAAGAGCCCTCATTGGAGTTTTCTCCAGAGTGGGTTTCCCAAAGGAGGTCATTTCTGACAGAGGTACCAACTTCATGTCAGGATATCTGAAAGCAATGTGGAAGGAGTGTGGTGTAACTTATAAGTTCACCACCCCCTATCACCCACAATGCAATGGTTTAGTTGAACGCTTCAACAAAACCTTGAAAGGAATGATTAAAGGACTCCCAGAGAAGCTTAGGCGGAAATGGGACCTTCTTCTTCCTTGCCTGTTGTTTCCATACAGAGAGCTTCCACAGAAAGGGGTTGGTTACAGCCCATTTGAGCTTCTGTTTGGGCATCCTGTGAGAGGTCCACTGTGTTTGGTAAAAGAGGGCTGGGAGTTACCTCTCAAGCCCCCAAACAAGATGTGATGGACTATGTACTTGGTCTCCGCTCCCGGATGGCTGAGTACATGAAAAAGGCAACCAAAAACCTGGAGGCCAGCCAAGAATTACAAAAAGCTTGGTATGACCAAAGGCTGTACTGACTGTATACCAGCCAGGACAGAAGGTGTGGGTATTGGAGCCTGTGGCCCCAGCAGCCCTCCAGGACAAGTGGAGTGGCCCCCATACAATAGCTGAACAGAAGGGAGAAGTCACCTACCTGGTGAATCTTGGAACTCCCAGGAGCCCCTGAGGGTGCTCCATGTCAACAGATTAAAGCCATATGTTGACAGGGCTGACATGGGCTTGCTCATGGCAACTGATGAGGACCAGGAGGAGGAGAGTGACCCTCTCCCTGACCTGCTCTCTCAGAACCCTGATGATGGGTCAGTAGATGGTGTTGCTTTGGCAAGCAGCCTCACTGACCATCAGCAAACTGAGTGCAGACAAGTTCTGCAACAGTATAGACATATGTTTAGCCTGACCCCTAGTCAGACTTCCTGGTGCACCGATGAGGTGGACACTGGAGACAGTGTGCCTGTCAAGAATAAAATCTACAGGCAACCTGACCATGTCAGGGACTGTATCAGGACTGAAGTCCAGAAAATGTTGGAGCTAGGTGTAATTGAGCCTTCAGATAGCCCTTGGGCTAGCCCAGTAGTCCTGGTACCCAAGCCTCATACCCAGGGTGGTAAGAAAGAAATGAGGTTTTGTGTAGACTACAGAGGCCTCAATGCAGTCACTAGGACTGATGCCTATCCCATAATAAGGGCAGATGAGCTGATTGATACTTTGGCCTCAGCCAAGTATCTAAGCACGTTTGACCTGACAGCTGGCTACTGGCAGATCAGGTTAGCTGATGATGCAAAAGCCAAAACAGCATTTTCGACCCCTGGTGGGCACTACCACTTTGTGGTGATGCCCTTTGGATTGAAAAATGCACCTGCCACTTTTCAGAGGTTGGTGAATAAAGTTCTGACAGGGATGGAAACTTATTGCTCAGCTTATCTAGATGATATTGCTGTCTTTAGTTCCTCCTGGCAGGATCACCTGGTCCACCTCAGGAATGTTTTGGAGGCCCTGCAGAAAGCAGGCCTCACTATCAAGGCCACTAAGTGCCAGATAGGGCAGAGTCAGGTTGTATACCTGGGCCACCTTGTAGGTGGAGGCCAGGTTCAGCCTTTACAGAGCAAAATCCAAACCATAATGGAATGGGTTGCTCCAACCACCCAGACACAGGTGAGAGCCTTCTTAGGCCTGACTGGGTACTATAGGAGGTTTGTCAAGGGATATGGATCTATAGTGACCCCCTTGAATGATCTGACCTCAAAGAAAATGCCAAAAAAGGTTCAGTGGACAGCTAGCTGTCAGAAGGCATTTGAAGACCTAAAGCAGGCCATGTGCACTGCCCCCATCTTACAGAGTCCAGACTACACCAAAAAGTTCATTGTCCAAACAGATGCTTCTGAGCTGGGTGTGGGAGCTGTACTGTCTCAACTGAATGATGAAGGTCAAGACCAGCCAGTAGCTTTTATTAGCAGAAGGCTGACCCCTAGAGAGAAACGTTGGTCAGCTATAGAGAGGGAGGCCTTTGCTGTGGTGTGGGCCCTGAAGAAGCTGAGGCCATACTTGTTTGGCACTCACTTCATAGTTCAGACTGACCACAAGCCCCTCCTATGGCTTAAACAGATGAAAGGTGAAAACCCAAAACTTTTGAGGTGGTCCATTTCCCTACAGGGGATGGACTATACAGTGGAACATAGACCTGGGACCCAACATGCCAATGCAGATGGACTCTCAAGGTATTTCCACTTTGAACACGAAGACTCAACTGGTCAAGGTTAGTTTAGTGTCCCTGCGTTTGGGGGGGTTGTGTAGGAGAGTAGGATCTGCCTCTTATGTTGCCCCCACTTTTTTTCTGATGTTTACACTGGTTTCTGGCTATAGTCTGGCTGGGACCCTGCCAATCAGGGCCCCAGCCTCTCTGTTCTCTCTAAACGATTTGGAGTGCACTCTAGGTGCACTAGTGATTGGATACTGTGGTACCTTATGAGTCCCTAGTATATGGTACCTTAGGTACCAAGGGCATAGGTACTTCACAGGCCTACCAGGGGCTGAAGCATGTATTATGCCACCCCTGGGAAGCAGACTAAATCTGACACCACAGGCCTGCTACTGCAGCCTGGGTGAGGAAGTGCTAGCACCCCTCACTGAGATATAGGTCCCCTATAT
This sequence comes from Calotriton arnoldi, assembly GCA_963921515.1. Lineage (NCBI taxonomy): Eukaryota > Metazoa > Chordata > Amphibia > Caudata > Salamandridae > Calotriton > Calotriton arnoldi. The sequence goes on along the minus strand of CAWUFW010004503.1, from coordinate 1,382,793 downwards.
CTCTCCTGCACACACATTGAGACTTATCAGTCACCCCTAAAGCAGGCCCTATCAATCCTGAGGGCAGGGTGCTTAGTTTCCATGTGAGGGGGTGCCTCTGCCTGAGCAGGGCCCCTCTGCAGCTCTCAGAGTCCATTCTCTGGGGCTGTTTGTGGATGCGGTTAAACCATATACTTTTAAGTGCATTATATCCTCGCAGTAGAATGCTAACTTTGAAATGGCTGCATCGAAACATGTCGTGTTTGGTGTCAAACATCTTGGAATACTACCCCCCCGCCAGTCCTGGCGGCGGGGGTAGCATTCCACCCTTCTAGAGGGATAGACATGTACCTACTGTGGAAACGCGGTAGAATCCTGAAGAGCCCTGTCATCACAAAATGGATGCCACCAGTCACAGACACTGGGCTACCCTCCTGCTGATGACCAACACTCGCAGTGGAGGAAGCCCAACAATAGATATCCTGTCCCAAGGGGTGTGACCACCTTCCAGACAGGGTTTAGTGTATTGGGGCTGGGTGGGTGCACTCTTAGAGTGCTTTGAAGTCCTGCACTGGGGGAGCAGAAGGCTCCTCTGTGCATACCCCAGTTCAAACCGGCTCAGGGGCTACCTGCCCCTGCTCTGGCGCGAAACTGGACAAAGGGAAGTGGGTGTAGCCACCCACTCCCTGACCCTCCCATAGGTAGGGTCATAGAGCTAGTCCCTCCCTCCCTTTCTTTTAGTATAAGAGGGGGAACCTGTGCATTGCAAACTAGATTTCCCTGGACGACGCTCTGAAGACGAATCCTGGACCTTCGACGTTCCACTACCTTTGGAAGACTGAAGAATCTCCCTTGGAGTCAAGGAGTGACTCCCCTGCTTGGCAGGCACCAAAAACTACAAACGACGGTCGCAAACTACGCCGCTCCCGCTGGAGTCCAAAGTCCCTGCAGCCCAAGAAGTGGATTTCCTGACTTCTCAAAGGCCATCGTGAGTCCCCAGCGAAGCTGAGGCCAGTGGACCCCAAGAGTGACGAGGAACCGCGACCCCTGGGTACTGTGCACTATTGTCGAGTGCAACCTCTTTACAACGTTCTACGAACTTGTGCTTTGGACCACGTGTGGTCCTAGCCTCCAGCAGGAATCCCTCCGAAGATCAGAGGCCTACCACGTCCCAAGTGACCGTGGGCCCCTGTTGAGCGAATCCTCCCGAGGCGTCTTCGCGATCCCTTGCCAGCCGGCTTGTGGGTCCCCAGAAGACTTTCTAAAGACACCAAAGGGCTCCCCTAGTTGCTCCAGGCCTGCCCTGACTTACCTTCACTGGGTGAGTCCCATAGACCTTGCTGGTCTGCGCCATTGCCTCTTCACACTTTCCCCGAGACTTGCTGTTACCAAGGCTTGTTGGCTCCAATCGAGTCGCCGACACCGCAGTAAGCTGCAGAAATCGTAGGACACGCCGAATCCAGCTCCTGGTCATCGTTGACGCCTCCTGGACCTCGTGGCTGAAGAGTCAAGGCACCCGAACGACCTGAATCTTGCGACGACAGTGGGCATCCATCTTCATTGCCCCGAGTCACTGCCAAGTGACTTTGAACACTGTCCCCTCTGCTTTCAGGTCTTCCATCTTCTGAATCCAGGCTTGGATTCCTCCGGACACTTCTCCTGTCGCCGCAAGCAGCAAGTCTTCACTGGCTCCCATTGAAAACGACGCCGCGACCCGACACCAAAGAACACCTATGCACCCGGCTCCCCTGGGTGAGGTAACTTCAGCACTACGGTGCTCCTGTGGGTGTGGGCCCTAGAACTACTTACCCTGTAAGTGACTTGCTTGTAGCTTCCCTAGAAGTGCCCTAAAACTCTTATTTTCTAAGTGCGACAATTGCGCTGACTCGTACAGGGTTCGCGTCTGTGTTAGACACACCGCGTCCATCTCCTTTGTAACACTATCTAGAACTGTGTCCTTTGACTCGTACTGAGTCCGATCGGTGTTCGCCTCGAACACACAAGGGGCCTGTAACATCGAGACCTCCATTGCACTGACTCGCACAAGGTTCGCGTCTGTGTTAGACACAGCGCGTCCATCTCCCTTGCAACTCTATCTGTAACCGCGTCCTTCGACTCGTACAAGGACCGATCGGTGTGTTCGCCTCGAACACGCAAGGGACCTTTAACATTGAAATCTCAATCGCGTCTGTGCGCATAGACTCGTACAGGACTCGCACCGGTGCCAGGACACCGCGTCCGTCCCCTGTGGGTCTCCTACTACTACCTGGGGTGGTTCTTGGGGGTCCCTCGATTCTAGATGCCCTAGACCTAGGTCTAGCCAAACTAAGATTGTGATATTCGATTGTGCTAAACTTATTTTGATAACATTTGACTTGTACATATGTTCCTGACTTCTAATCTCATAAAGAGATTAGTAGAGAGTGTTTATTAATAAATACATATATATTTGATATATATACCTGTGTGGTGTCTTTTCATTTGGTGATTCAAGAGATTGTGTGGTAAAACAAGCTGCTTTACATTCCTTCAAGACTTAGCCTGAAGGCTGCTCTCCACAGCTACCACTAGGATAGCTTTCTATAAAGGTTGTCTTAAACCTATCTACCATAAGAGTCGAATTGTTCTGGTGCAAGGTGTCCACTTTAATTAGTGAACAGCATATACCAGGCCAACTTCTCACATTGGTGGGCAGCGGTGGGATTCCAGCTTGCTATTGTTTTACCAGAAAATCTCTATTTGAATTACTAACTGAAAACCACTATAGGTACTTAAGGTACATATAAAGTCAAGCTTAGTATCAATAAGTTCTACTGAACTTAGAGCTGTGTGCCAAGGGATAGCACACCCTTTCTACAGCTCAAGCTAGTATCATTAGGCCACAAACTAGTGTAGGTAGTACAACACTGCACAACACTAGAATGTCCTTAAAGGGTGGAACCAGTGGATCCACTCAGCCTCAGTATAAGGACATGGCTTTCTCTGACTTGAGAGCCATGTGTGTTGAAAGACACCTGAAGCTAGGACAGAGTCCCTCCACCCTACACTTGATAGATCTGCTGACAGCAGATGATCTTAGATTGGCTCTAGGAGCTAATGGGTCTGAATCAGTGAGTGGGTCAATTACAGTATCTGGGTCAGATGATGAAAATCAGAATGACCAAGACTCTGTGATTGAAGGGCCAGGCCTCAAGGGGCCTGAAAAGGACAGAGGAATTCTCCCTAAGAGAGCTGACAGAGTGGAGGAGAGGCATAGGTCCCCTTCCAGGGAATCTGACCACTCTTATCACTCTGGCAGAGAATTTGTCCACCAGAGGAACTCATACTTTCCCATAAGAGAGACCTCCTCTGAAAGAATGTGCAAACTGCTGCAGTATGAGGAAGCAAGAGTTGCCCTCAGAACCAAGCAGTTGGCACTGGATAGAGAAGCCCTGGAGATCCAGAGAGCTTCTAGAAGAGAGGGGTTAGAACCCCTTGGTGGCAGCAACAGTGTCCCTAGAGTGACGACCAGGGACTGGGGGGACGGGGGGAGATGGGCACAATGGCACACATGCACAATCAAGCGGAGCACAGTGCACACCCACACTGACTCTGGATCATGTCCCTGATCCCCTTGGCACACTGCAGCACACCTAGAAACAGCAGGTAGGCCCCCATAGACTATGTGCCCAGAGGGGGCCCTTCCCACACATCACCAATCTCACAACCAACCCATGCACATGTGCTGAACCCAGCAAAGCTGCGGGTCCGTGAGCCACACTGACAATGCAAGTGACACTGCATGACGATTAGCATGGCTGCAGTCCGATCATCATGACATGGTGCACGCCACCACACTGAGGTGGCTGAGTGTGGACCACATCCGTAAAGGAGCAGGTCACACTCTGACACATCCACCTGCACAAACAACCCCTGACTTCAACAACACATCTGCGGACAAACCATGCCCCAGAGTCCCAACTCCCACCAATACCCAAATTCAAGTCTGCAACATCTCAGTACTGTATGGGCACAGAAGTCAAAGGCACACCGCCTGAAAGGGACAAGGGGCAGCAAAATCAGAGCTGCAGGGGCGACTCTCCCAAAATGCAGCACACACACATGACATTCAGAGCACATCAGCATTGACAACAATGTGGCACAAATTGCAACACGTCTACAACAGAACAGAGGACACAACAGGTGCGGCTGGCCAATCACATTTGGCATAGCAGGGAAATGTGAGATGTCAATGTACAAGTACAAACACATATCCGTGATGTTGACGAAATGTCCACTGTCCCACATCAAATAGGCAGCTCCTCCTAAACAGTCACAATGTACATTGCCATGCAGTCTGCATGTGAACTTGTACAATGCAACAACAAACATGTGAACACAATGTAATACTGCATCTCCCCTTCACATTGCAGAGGGAGCACCAACACCTCCTGCAGAGCAGCCCCAACAACTCTTCACTGATGACGATGAGGACATCCCCGACATCGACACTGAAGCCCTCCAAACCCTCTTTGACAGCTTCGGCACCCCACCTCCAGGAGCAGGGCAGCCCAGCTGCATCGAGGAGACCCCACCCCCTGCACAGATCACACAGCAGGAAGCACCTACCACCCCGGCTGTCTCCCAGGACCCCCACGAACAACACATGGCCTTCCAACGCCGTGAGTTAGAGGGCCAGGAGAAGATGGCTGATCAGGTGCGGGTGGGGTTCGACCTCATGGCAGCCAAACTTGATGCCATACATGGGTGTCTGAGTACCATCAGGGACCACTTACAGTCCCTAACAGACACCCACACTCCGCTCCATGCTCTCCAACGATCCATGGCTGACATTGCTGGAGTCATGATACTGAGACAAGAACAACTGTCTAGTCAGAGTGGCTCCAGCGATGTCAGCCGGGAGTTGGGAAAGATGCGGGGGCTCATGGAGAACATGGAGCGGATGACGACAGAAAGAATGGCTGCCACGGCTGCACACCAGCGAGATGTGGCTGGGACCTTCCATGCCCTGCAGCACATCGTCATGGCATTGCTGCCTCAAGGCCTTGCGCAGATGAATGCTGCTGCTGCTTCAACATCCACATCTCCGCCCCCTGATGTGTCAGTGCCTCACAGTGCGGCAGGCAATCCACCTCCGGCCCACGATGTGTCAGTGGCACACAGTGCTGCCGACATTCCACCACCACCCATGTGTGAGGCACATGTGACATCAGAGGACGAAGATGCGGATGAATCAACCTTATTGGTAAGGAGGAGGCAGTAGCATTCATCTCCGCCATATGGCCTGTTTCTGCTTGGTTCTGCCCTCTGCATCATCACCTTCCACTGTGCCCCGATACACTCTGAGACACTCACCTTGGACCTCGACATGGACTGCCATATTCTGTTTGGTTACCAATGACACAGCAATCAGACTGCGGACTGAACTCTTCCTCTTCCGATGTACTTGTCATTCCCTGAAGGACTCTGGCTGGCCCTCCACGGGCCAATAATGTGAAGTGGGGTTTGCATGGCCCTGTACTGCTCCAGCTGCAACACTCCACTGGATGTGCATTAAACATTCAGAATCGCACAGATGTGTCATGTCTTTGATCATACAAGTATGAAAGTATGGATGAATGTAGGGTCAGTGATTCCCCCTTACGTCCAAATTGCACATGTCGTGGGACTTAAGTCACAGGGTGCAACATTGCCGATTGCGGTCCGTGTGGCGTAGACACTACAACAGAGACACAAGCATCAGTTACTTCCTTGTCCAGCCCAGAACTGAAGCACGCCCAGAGCCCCGGGGTCATTGTTCCCACCCCTACGCTGCCCTGGCATATGCCAGGCCAGACCACTCCGCTTACGCTCAGAGGGGGGGACGACAAAGCTACATGTCCCACGTCTTCCCTGTAGTGATCTGCTGATCACTGGTCTAGTTGTCAGCATGCCACAGCCACTCCCTGAGGGCTGGTTAACACCCACACCACACCCATCCAGCACAGGCATCACAGGACATGTGACCCTGCCAATAAAAGGGGCCTAGCACATCACATCCCCCACTGCCGGAGATGACATGATGGCGTCCGCATCCACGGAACTCAGTCATGAGGGGTCCGTGACCTGCGTTGCACTGAGTTAGTGGCACCTGCTGCACTGCGGCTGGCAGGGGCCTACCGCCACGTGGCGATGACTTGCGTTGCACAGGGTTAGTGGCACCCGCTGCACTGCAGCTGGCAGGGGCCTACCGCCACGTGGCGATGACTTGCGTTGCACAGGGTTAGTGGCACCTGCTGCAGTGCGGCTGGCAGGGGCCTACCACCACGTGGCGATGACTTGCGTTGCACTGAGTTAGGCTCACCTGAAGAGCCGAGCGGGTGTGCAGCCTGCGATGATGCGTTGGCCTCGATACGGCGTCCAGCAAATCAAGACTCAAATTGAACAGTGTGCCCTGCTGGACCGCAGTGTACGCGCAGGCAGCAGTCAGCACACACATGACTCCACAGTGCGGTGCCACAGGGTGCGCTGGGGGCCTGTGGCGCGGAAACCAGCGACCGGCTGAGGCGGTTGCACCGGCACGTGGAGGGCCCTCTTGGCGACACGCCGGTGGCGGCAGGTGAGCATTGAGGCCTGGGTGCGCAGGGGCGGGCAGTCATCGCTGGGCGGCGGACCGGTCTGGGGACCAGGGCTGGGGTGCAGCAGGCACACAGGATCGCGCAGGCACCACCGGCCATGGTGGCGGCCTCGTGGCTGGGTGGGGGGCGCAGCCCTGGCAGACACGACCCTGCATGCGATGGCGTGATGTGCACGAGTTGGTTTGGGACGTAGCCACCTCGTCTCCAGTGTGAATGTGCCCGTTGAAGGTGTTCGGCCACGTGTGTGTAGGCCTATGGGCAGGTTGTGGGGGAGACTGAGACACACGCAGTAGTCACTTTGGTGGTGGATTTGAACGTGTGCATTCCCACAGTTGTGAGTTGTAGGATTGTGGAGTTGAGGTGTGTGGTGTGTTCAGTTGGTACTTGCCGATGGGCAGTGCATTACCATTGGTGCCATCCTCAAAGCGCTGGTTGGTGGCGGACTTGCGGACATGTGGGAATCATGCACACTGCCTGGGGAGTTTGCGATGACATTGGTGGACAGGCCACGGTGGTCCACTTTTGTCTGCACATTGATGGCATGCGTGTGGTTGCTGTTGCGGTGCTTGTGTGCAGTGTCGACAGGGGGCACAAGTCGCACACGTGTGCTGTGAATTGCCCCCAACACGTGTGTGATGCCAGCTATGGCGTAGTTCCCTTGCATGGTCTCAAGATGTTCGTGCGCAGTGTGGGGGGAGTGAGGGGCAGGGGTATCGAGCTGACACACACCGTGATGCTTTCAGGTATGATGAGTCCTGCATTATGTGACCGTAACAGCAGTTTGTGTTGTCGTTACCTTCCTCTTCATTCCTATGACGGTTACGGCCACACGAAGTTCTGTTATGGTCTTCTCATGCATGGTTTATCATGCCTGTGAGCATTCCGGTTTGTCCAAGTGCAGTACACTGTACCAGATTAGGCTTGTGACTATACAGAAGTTTGACCATTGTCACCATTTCTCCCACAGGTTTCTGAAGACACGTTGCCCTGTTGAAGTTCTCCGTTGGGAATGGAACGCGTTGGCTGAGCTTTTCGTTTTGTTTGTTTGTGTATTTGTAATAAAGTTCTGTTTTTACACTACTGTTGACTACTGGACTTCATGACCTGGCGCACCCACATTTCGGTTACTACGATCTTGGGTCTGGGGCACGGAGGCGTCTAGCACGGCTGGCGCTGGGGTTGGTTGCGCAGGTACACTACGAATTGGAACTATTGTGTGGTGTGGATACAGGGGCCCGCCGTTACTTTTGTGGACATGCATCCATCACATGTGTGAGGGAGTTTGATGGGGCTGGCTGTGTGACTCCTCCGACTCCGGCAGTTGTTGGTTGGAAGGTACCAGGGGCCAACAGGTGCAGCACAGCCGGCAGCTTTGTCTGCGGGGGGATGTAGGTTGTCCGCTGTGTTGGTACCGTCAGCCTTTGGGCAATGTGGGTCAGGATGCAGAGGATGGCTGTCCCTTTGAGCCTGTGTTGGCCAATGGCTTCCTCTGGCGTTGAGTCTCTGGGGCTGGTGGGTTTTAGGGTCGTCCGCTGTCCTGCACTGCCTAGGTGGTAATCTGGGGGAGGGTGGTCCGTGGGGGGGGTCCTGGGGGTGGTGGCGGTGGGTGTTGTGGTCCTCTTGGGTCTCCGAGCTGCATGATCAGTGTCTCCATGGCATCTGTTGGTCTACAGATGTGGCTCTGGGCTGGGCTCCCTTTCTACTGCAGTTGGTCGTCCTGCTTAACACCAGTAAAAGGCAGGTGTTAAATCCCTGCTGCTAACGCGCCTTTTCGCCTGTTCTTGGTTCGCATCGTAGATCTGACTGGTCGTTGAGAATGTCGCGAAGTGGTGTTTTCGTGTGTTTTTGCACGGGAACGCCTACTCTGCATATCATTAGCGTTAGTTGTCGCTCTCATCCGTGGCGATGTTTTTTGCGGCAGCTATCGCTGGGAAACTGGCGATATCGGCAGTTTGCACCAGCTTGGGAATAGAGCGATAAATCTATCGCCACTTTTGCGGCGCTAAAGTGCCGATAAATCGGCGATAAGTCCTTGAGAATATGCCCCTAAATGTCTTGCTTAATGTGTTACTTCTGTACGAAACTGAAGCTTTTCCTCAAATTTCTAGTCGTGAATTGAGTTAACAGTAGCTGGTTGCAATCATTAAAGTGAGTTCATACCAGTGAAGTTTGAAGTCGGACTAGTAAATTTGACTTCTCCAAAGTCCAGCACTTTAACTACTGTTGCTTACATTGGAGTAAGAATAGTAAATCTGACCCCTCCAAAGTGAAATACTTTCCCTACTATTGCCTGGGTGTAGTTATAATGGAATGCTTGGTTTCTTTATTGTGTATTAAATTAGTATTCGATTTGTAAAAACTTTTCCTTGGGTTTTGAAGTTGTATGTATTTTTAGTTATGGCTTTAGGATTCATTTATACCACTATTTGTGATTATATTTAAGTATTTTTATTTGAATATTTAATTTTTTTTTTTTTAGGTATATTTGTGTTATTTAATTTTAAATGGTCTATAGAAGTTCATATTTGAATGTTATCTCTTTAATTTCTTTCTGTTTATTTTGAAATTTTAAAATTGCATTTTTCTATTTCATTTTAATTTATTATATTAAATAATTTAAATATTCTTAATTTTGTTAACTATATATTTAGCTACATATAGTAAGTATATTCTTAATGAATGCGTTTTTATTATTAATACATTATTTATTTATTATGTTTTGTATTCTTTTTGTTTTCCTTTTATTTGAAGTTACATATTTTTTTCTTAAGTTGTTATATTCATGTTTACTTTTTGCATTATATAGTTTTTACAATATATCTTTGCAAGTAATTTTTTTAAGTTATGTTAATGTTAAATACTTTTAAATATAAATACTTACCTATATATTTCCAATATGTTTTTCTACGATATTCTTGTGGTCAATATTATTATATTGTATATAGTAAGTATGTAATGTTGATATTGTTGTCCTCTGCTCTCTTAATGTGATATTTTTGTTTTGTATTATTTTTAACCTCAACATGATCTCAAAGAAGAATAGACTACAAGAGGTTTCATGAATGAAATAATGTTATTTGTTTTTCTTTGGAATATACTTTAAACGTGCCTTTCACAGGCATACCTTTTCGATAGACAGAGACGGATAACAGCACCTAAAAATACACCTCTGTTTTAACTTTTCTGAACCCCCTGTGAATGGAGCTTTCATGACTAGACACGAGGTTCCCTAGTGGTTCCATGCAGAGATTGAGGATATTTCGTGACGCCTGCATGCTATTTGTAAGATTGCAGCGGGGACATTGACAAAAGCTTGTGGCTAAAAAGAACGCCTAGACATGAAAGACACAAAACTGTGAATGACAGTCCCCCGGTTCCGGCCCACCCCTCAAGGATGGGTGGGAGTGACGTGTGGTTGATTGCATCTAAGGCCACTGAGGAGCTGATGGGGACCCCTACATTCAGTATGGGGAACCCATCACCCCCTCTTTTGGGGTAGCTGTATGTCGTACAAGATGTAAGTATACTAAACACATTACACAACAGCACAGAAATGGAGTCATGCGTCAACACACGACCAAGTGAACACTCAAGTGACTTTTAGCATTACCAGAAAATTATTCTAAAAGCAATTCATACTTGTGATGAACAATTTAAAACACCCTCCAGGTGAGTCAAGCTAAGACGTCCATGGATGGAGGTATCTTTTAAATGTAACAGCAGGGGCAGTACTGCCAACAAGAGGCTACTCATGTGCTTAGATATTGGACTCTGTATAGTCCTACCATGATTCTTCTGACATGTATTAATAAATGCCTGAACTGTGTGTATGTGTGTTCTGTCCACAATTCACACCCCTGATTAAGGGGTGTGAACTGGGACAGATACTCACATGTGAAGAAGCAAGTCTGGGGACCACAATCTGTGTTACCTCCAAGCCCTGAAGACCCAAGGGGGACTTTGCACTGGTAGAATTGGGTGTCATTGGAGAAGTGTGACCTTCTGAGTCCTCACCAAGATACGTTGGAGCTGACGTATGCACAAACCTCCAACGCTCTTGGTTTCTTTCTAGGTGGACCTTGGTGCGGAGGAATGTTCTCCGGAGCAGGAGGAAGAAGATCTGGATAAGACCCTGTCCATCAGCACATTTGGGGAACTGATAAGCAAGTCGCCTTCACGAGATCTCAAGAAGCAGCGACGCAGCTACAGTGAGAAGGACTTTGAATGTAAGTTGCATAAACGTGCCCATGGACAACACATTTCAAAGGATTGCATGCTATAAGTACCGTAACGAAACATCCAGAGCTCAGGTTCAAGTCACCACAAACTGCTGCTAAGTCCACAATGTCGATATATATGCCTCACAAACTACCCACCAACTGCCCACCAAGCGCTATGAAAGAGCGCATGTCCAGCCACTACAGGACATCACTTTGTACAGCTGACAACCACTTAATTACAAATCCCAACAGCCACAACTAGTCACTAACTCATACATCAGTCACAAATAATCCATCACTTATCAACCACAGCAACAAATTCATGGCTTATAACACAAGTGTCGCAACTCAATCATAACAGTCACAATTGCACTGCACTACCGCAATCAGTACATGACTTCTAGCACCAGTCACACAACTCAATCACAGCAGCGGCATTCCATCCCCACTCATTCCAACAACCACCATTTCAAACATATTAGATTTGTATCAACGATTGAGGGCAAATTCAAAAGACTAAAAGGTACTTTACAAGAACGGCAACTAAGTCTATACCTCATACACTTGTTCATGGGTTGTTTAAGTACAGTAGAGATTGGATCTCATCGGAGGCGATCTTGGAGACATTCTCAGACATGTCCTGTTGGAATGGGAATGTCTCCTGCATCATAAACAGGCATGTACACCTACTGTGAGAGCCCAACTGTTTCTGAAACTGGCATCCTGGCTTTTACTTTGGCCCTGGCATCATGATAGTCTAGCATGTGTTCAGAGGTGCAGGCCTGTCCCTAGTAATAGGAGGCACCAAATGTATTCTGTGACCTGGGACGGGTGTGGACCAAGTGTGCCCGTATAGCAGGCATGGAACTACTGTCAAGGAAGGGAGAGCCTACTGACGCCTACAAGTCTCACACAACAGCTGATTTTCTCACCAATGCTCTTGCTCCTTATCGAACTGGCAAATCCCTTTGCAGCATAATCCATCAGTCGCAGAGAAAACTTCCTCAAGTTAACCCCCATCCAGCGGTGTGCGGAAACGCGGTGAGCAAACCTCTTATCTTGCCTTCACACTGCAGGCTGTAAATGGCTTACTCATACAGACCCCATGGGTTCCCTCTTCAAAATCTTCGACCAGTCTTGAACCACAACTGACAGCTAAGACCAGACTTTTATCCCCTCTGATTTATAGGTTGATCCAATCAGAGGATTTGCTACTTTTGAATCCTGGATGCCCCTCCAATCACAAGGCACATTGTCCAAAGCATGCAAAGGATGGCCTACTGTCGGATGGCCTACTGTCGGATGGCCTACTGTCTTCCCTAGTATCAGCCGGGGCTATTCCCCAAAGAGGAATTTTAAGTAACTCCAGACCAAGGTGCCTGACAATCACCCAACAGAAAGTGTCCCTCCTTGCAGAGTTAGTGCAGCTAACCACAGATAAGAGCGAGTGTCTACCCCCAGCCCACCAGACTTCACCAAGGAATAGTGAGGGGCATGTGGGAGCTGGAATGTCCAGCAGAACAGCTCACATTACACATAATGGCTCAACTCACCATCCTTCCCCAGTATCCCCACGGGCTCTCAAACACACACCAGGTAGTCAAAGGCAACAGGACCACAGGCATGAGAGACTGCACAGACTTGATCAGGAGGGGGACTAGTAGCCCGCCCTTCTTAGAATACAGAGATAAAATATCCATAACTATAGATTTATTTCTGCCACCACTGTCAGTCTGCCACCACCTCGGAAGAGAGGGCATATGCATGCCACCCCTCGGCCTCAGAGCTAAGCTCTTAAGACTCAATCCATGTAAGCAGGGAGACCCTCAGTGGACATGTATGATCGTCATGATGAAGGAACTGTCTTGCACATAGAAGCCGACCTGCCTGCTCAGATAGATAAGAGTGCCTGGCGCTGCAGGAGCGCAGACTGTCCAGGAAGAGAAGACAGCTAGGTTCAAAGAGTGCAGAAGATCCAGAAGTTGCTGACTACCTTTGGAAGTGAAGGCTGGGCCATACCTTGTCATTGCGGGCCCCGCAGTGGACCATGTACATAAATCAAACCTGAGAAGCAATCACTTCCTGACAAGCCCCCCTACAATGCCCAAAGGCCTGTTACTGCTGCTGGACGACTCAAAGAGAATTGAGTGGAGGAGCTGCTGTCACCGCTGAAGCAGAAGTCCTCTCGCGGCCCTGAGGCTGCATCTTCCAGAGGATCACCCCATGTGATCCCAACCCGCAGGCCATAGTTGCCACCAAGAAGTACCCATTGGATCCTGACCCCGAGGCCGCATCTGGCAAGATGGGGATCCGCAGAGCTGGCTTGCCGTGCTGTTCACCTGTCGCAGGCCAAGTCCTGAGTGAAGCTCTCGCTGAGATCCTGGATCAGAGACTCACAGCTGAAAGCACCGGCCAGGAGAGTGGCTGCCAGCACTGCACAACTGCAACAACACCAGCAGGACAAGGCTTCGCACGCGAAAGACTGAGCAGGACATGCAGATCATGTCCTGCAGCTGGACACTGATGGATAATGAAACAATCCCATTGTGATTACGAACTGCTGAAATGAACACAGAGGTGCTGCACGTGAGCAGAGACCTAGTGAACTGCACGTGTGCCTCACCTATGCCTTCACTTGAATAGAAGTCCCCTGGACACCAGAGAAACTTCTAGAATGGGAAGAGGGGCAATACTAGGAATTGTAGTTGAATTCACAACCCAGGAGCTGATTCCCATTGAATTGTGTAGCATTGCATTTTGCTTTGTTATTAAATTACTTTCTTTTTCTAAGATAATCAAAACGCGTGACAGTTCATTATTGCATCTGTTTCACTGTTGAGTTCTCAGCTTGTGCCCCCCGCATTACCTCCCTGAGAAGTCTGTTAGTGCTCGACCCGGCTATCCTGAGAGTCAAGTACGGAAAGGGTTGTGCCCAACCTTGTCAGCAGAGCCACAGAAGGGCCTGAGGAAACCAGTGGCAAACAACCTCAACGTCCACAGTAGGGACCAGTGGGCCCCGTCTGCAGAGCCACAGAAGGGCCAGAGGACACCGGTGGCAAACAACCTCAACGTCCACAGTAGGGACCAGTGGGCCCCGTCTGCAGAGCCACAGGAGGGCCCGACGGCACCAGTGGCAAACAACCTCAACGACCACAGTAGGGACCAGTGGGCCCCGTCTGCAGAGCCACAGAAGGGTTCGAGGACACCAGTGGCAAACAACCTCAACGACCACAGTAGGGACCAGTGGGCCCCGTCTGCAGAGACACAGAAGGGCCCGAGGACACCAATGGCAAACAACCTCAACGTCCACAATAGGGACCAGTGGGCCCCGTCTGCAGAGCCACAGGAGGGCCCGAGAACACTGGTGGCAAACAACCTCAACGTCCACGGTAGGGACCAGTGGGCCCCATCTGCAGAGCCACAGGAGGGCCCGAGGACACCAGTGGCAAACAACCTCAACGACCACAGTAGGGACCAGTGGGCCCCGTCTGCAGAGCCACAGAAGGGCCCGAGGACACCAGTGGCAAACAACCTCAACGACCACAGTAGGGACCAGTGGGCCCCGTCTGCAGAGCCACAGAAGGGCCCGAGGACACCAGTGGCAAACAACCTCAACGACCACAGTAGGGACCAGTGGGCCCTGTCTGCAGAGCCACAGAAGGGCCCGAGGACACCAGTGGCAAACAACCTCAACGACCACAGTAGGGACCAGTGGGCCCCGTCTGCAGAGCCACAGAAGGGTCCGTGGACACCAGTGGCAAACAACCTCAACGACCACAGTAGGGACCAGTGGGCCCCGTCTGCAGAGCCACAGAAGGGCCCGAGGACACCAGTGGCAAACAACCTCAACGTCCACAGTAGGGACCAGTGGGTCCCGTCTGCAGAGCCATAGAAGGGCCCGAAGACACCAGTGGCAAACAACCTCAACGTCCACTGTAGGGACCAGTGGGCCCCATCTGCAGAGCCACAGAAGGGCCTGAGGACATCAGTGGCAAACAACCTCAACGACCACAGTAGGGACCTATGGGCCCCGTCTGCAGAGCCACAGAAGGGCCCGAGGACACCGGTGGCAAACAACCTCAACGACCACAGTAGGGACCAGTGGGCCCCGTCTGCAGAGCCACAGAAGGGCCCGAGGACACCAGTGGCAAACAACCTCAACGTCCACAGTAGGGACCAGTGGGTCCCGTCTGCAGAGCCACAGAAGGGCCCGAAGACACCAGTGGCAAACAACCTCAACGTCCACTGTAGGGACCAGTGGGCCCCGTCTGCAGAGCCACAGAAGGGCCTGAGGACAACAGTGGCAAACAACCTCAACGTCCACAGTAGGGACCAGTGGGCCCCGTCTGCAGAGCCACAGAAGGGCCCAAGGACACCAGTGGCAAACAACCTCAACATCCACTGTAGGGACCAGTGGGCCCCGTCTGCAGAGCCACAGAAGGGCCCGAGGACACCAGTGGCAAACAACCTCAACGACCACAGTAGGGCCCTATGGGCCCCGTCTGCAGAGCCATAGAAGGGATCAAGGACACCAGTGGCAAACAACCTCAACGTCCACGGTAGGGACCAGTGGGCCCCGTCTGCAGAGCCACAGAAGGGCTCGAGGACACCAGTGGCAAACAACCTCAACGTCCACGGTAGGGACCAGTGGGCCCTGTCTGCAGAGCCACAGAAGGGCCAGAGGACACCGGTGGCAAACAGCCTCAACGACCACGGTAGGGACCAGTGGCCCCATCTGCAGAGCCACAGAAGGGCCCGAGGACACCAGTGGCAAACAACCTCAACGACCACGGTAGGGACCAGTGGGCCCTGTCTGCAGAGCCACAGAAGGGCCCGAGGACACCAGTGGCAAACAACCTCCACCACCACCTTAGGGACCAGTGGGCCCGATCTACAGAGCCACAGAAGGGCCCAAGGACACCAGTGGCAAACAACCTCAACGTCCACTGTAGGGACCAGTGGGCCCCGTCTGCAGAGCCACAGAAGGGCCTGAGGACATCAGTGGCAAACAACAACAACGTCCACAATAGGGACCAGTGGGCCCCGTCTGCAGAGCCACAGAAGGGCCCGAGAACACCAGTGGCAAACAACCTCAACGACCACATAGGGACCAGTGGACCCTGTCTGCAGAGCCACAGAAGGGCCCGAGGACACCGGTGGCAAACTGCCTCAACGTCCACGGTATGGACCAGTGGGCCCCCTATGCAGAGACACAGAAGGGCCTGAGGACACCAGTGGCAAACAACCTCCACCACCACCGTAGGGACCAGTGGGCCCCATATGCAGAGACACAGAAGGGCCCGAGGAGGCCCGAGGACACCACTGGCAAACAGCCTCAACCAGTAAAGTTGGGGCTCAGTAGCCCCTGTCTGCCCTTTGACCCCCTGAAGGTGGGCTGACACGTCCCGATCCAGCCTCAATTGGCTGGAATCTTCTATCATTGTACGTAAACGACACAGCCCAGACAGAACTACACCAGCCCGCCTTGTGTTGTTGAATGGTTGAACATCCACAGAGCTCCCTTGTCCTCCAGGCCACACGCTCAAAGCCCTCTTTTGTCGTCAAACCCGGTAGTGGTCCTGGTATCTCGACAGTCGAGCCGTGTGCGTATGTGAAGCCTCACATGCAGTCCAGCCCCTCTGTCATATGATGAACTCAGGCCTGCCCCTTTTTACTCCCTGCTACCCAGAGTATGTGTAACCTGCGGATCTGTCCTCATCCACCTGTCTCTGCCCCCACAGGCACTTCCCCGAACTCTAACCCCACAAACTGCCCCACCCTTGGCTGTCACCTGGGCTCACACTGTGTCCAGAGCAGGACCACGTATCTGACCACCAGTGAGGTCCCCTCCAGTCCTTCTGAGCTCAGCACACTGAATTCAATTGTACAAACACAATCTGATTAGGAGCACCCATAATGGATGTGTTAATTACTTCCCTGCCATGCACAGGCCAAGAGCAGACACTGTATCTTGTGGAAACTCTGCTCTAATGAGAAAGGTCTGTGCTTGCTGCCCCGGGCGCCATCGCCTTACAGACAATCCTGATTCACTCATTAATACATAGTCAGAGATGTACTGTGCCCTCCTCCTCACAGGTATGACTCTGCCACCTGGGCCCACCGGCGCCTTCTGGAACACCCGATCCTTCTTACCTGCTGACTGCAGTAGCACGTGGCCAACCAGTCCTTAGGCCTCTCCGCGAGTCCTGTCTCACCTGTGCTGTACCTGCTGTTCATCCTTCACTTCCTGTAACTGCCTGTCCCGTATCTGCTGTTCATCCTTCACTTCCTGTGCCTGCCTGTCCTGCACCTGACTGTCATGTACGTGCCTGTCCTGTACCTGCTGTTCATCCTTCACTTCCTGTGCCTGCCTGTCCTGCACCTGCCTGTCATGTACCTGCCTGTCCTGTACCTGCTGTTCATCCTTCACTTCCTGTGCCTGCCTGTCCTGCACCTGCCTGTCATGTACCTGCCTGTCCTGTACCTGCTGTTCATCCTTCACTTCCTGTGCCTGCCTGTCCTGCACCTGCCTGTCATGTACCTGCCTGTCCTGTACCTGCTGTTCATCCTTCACTTCCTGTGCCTGCTTGTCCTGCACCTGCCTGTCATGTACCTGCCTGTCCTGTACCTGCTGTTCATCCTTCACTTCCTGTGCCTGCCTGTCCTGCACCTGCCTGTCATGTACCTGCATGTCCTGTACCTGCTGTTCATCCTTCACTTCCTGCACCTTCCTGTACCTGCTGTTCATCCTTCACTTCCTGTGCCTGCCTGTCCTGCACCTGCTGTTCATCCTTCACTTCCTGTGCCTACCTGTCCTGCACCTGCCTGTAATGTACCTGCCTGTCCTGTACCTGCTGTTCATCCTTCACTTCCTGTGCCTGCCTGTCCTGCACCTGCTGTTCATCCTTCACTTCCTGTGCCTGCCTGTCCTGCACCTGCTGTTCATCCTTCACTTCCTGTGCCGGCCTGTCCTGCACCTGCCTGTCATGTACCTGCCTGTCCTGTACCTGCTGTTCATCCTTCACTTCCTGTGCCTGCTTGTCCTGCACCTGCCTGTCATGTACCTGCCTGTCCTGTACCTGCTGTTCATCCTTCACTTCCTGTGCCTGCCTGTCCTGCACCTGCCTGTCATGAACCTGCCTGTCCTGTACCTGCTGTTCATCCTTCACTTCCTGTGCCTGCCTGTCCTGCACCTGCCTGTCATGTACCTGCCTGTCCTGTACCTGCTGTTCATCCTTCACTTCCTGCACCTTCCTGTACCTGCTGTTCATCCTTCACTTCCTGTGCCTGCCTGTCCTGCACCTGCTGTTCATCCTTCACTTCCTGTGCCTGCCTGTCCTGCACCTGCCTGTCATGTACCTGCCTGTCCTGTACCTGCTGTTCATCCTTCACTTCCTGTGCCTGCCTGTCCTGCACCTGCTGTTCATCCTTCACTTCCTGTGCCTGCCTGTCCTGCACCTGCCTGTCATGTACCTGCCTGTCCTGTACCTGCTGTTCATCCTTCACTTCCTGTACCCGCCCACCTGTGCGTTTCCTCTTCCTGGACCCACTCTTCTGACCTTTATGCCCCTGGCCACCCCGGCAGCCTCCTTCTATCCACCTCCCAACACTGTGGCCCTCAAGGGACATGCTGTGTCATTGTACCCCCAAAACACACAGGGTGACCAATCCACCCAATCACTAAAGACAAACCTGTTATAATGACCCACCTACTAAACCCTCTCTTTCACTCTGCAGTTAATAACCCTGAGCCCAGGAGAGCCCCCTGCAGGTGGTGGCTATTTGTCCCACCCTTCCAGGTCACTTCACTCTGGGTCTCAGCAACACTGCTCGTGTGACAGGTCCCATCACAGCCACGGTGCTGCCCTGCACTCAACATACACATGAAGGGTCTCACAATCCTCCTTAAGAGGGTCCCAGTTAGGACGAAAAGCCACAATAGTAGAAAAACCCTCCCATGCAATACTGCTGGTTCTCGATTGATGAGGAAAAACTTTGCAATACTTGGGAAGCAAGACACCACAATTACACCGAGAAAAACTAACACTGTCCCTGGGCTGGAGAATCCAAAAGGGAAAAACAGCGGCAGAAAATGGTGCAAAAACAGGAATAAAAAGTATCTAAAGTGGGTGAGAAGGTGACAAATAAAAGGGCAATCAAAAGCACCGTTCTGCATTCTTTTCGAGCACAATTATATATGAGAGAACAGGAAATGACTTCACTGAGAAATGGCCAGACGCCATCTTGGACAGGGATGCTCTGGCAGCAGATACTGGCAAGATGCCCATCTTGGTTGGGATTGAGTATACCTCTAACCACACCCGTTGTTACAGGAGAGGGGTGTCGTGTTCTCCTTGTATGGCAGGTGCAAGACGCGGGATTGAATGCCTGACTCCGGCCCTCCATCCATTTGGCATCTCTCCTTACCGCTGTACTCCTTCCTCCTCACTCTCAGCTTGACATCCTGGGCCTGGTGCAGAGTACCCGGATACCAGCTGGAACTGGTCAGGGCCACCGCACCAGTGAGCATTCCCAAGTCTGTCTTTGGTCCTCGGGCGAAGCAGACAGGGAATCCTTCTTGCTTGTCCAGCGCGCTGCCTTCCCGTGTCTGATGCAAAACCATGTAACCACGTCCACATCTCTGTGGAACCGGGGCAGGTCTCTGGTGAGTTCTCTCTGCGGATGTCACAATTATTCATCGACACCCCTTTTGTCCCTGGCAGGATTCACTTCTCTCAAATCTCTCAGTGGTCTTCAGCCAATCCAGCCTAGTGGCCTGCACCCCTAGGTAAACCAACAGCACAGCCAGGGGTTCCCTCTCCTCCTGTATTTATTTATTTTATTTGTATTCCAGTATCTTGGTATAGCGCATATCTCACTCCGGGAGAGGTATCTCGGCGCTGTGCTCACCCTGGCAAGAGAGGACATTCTAACACAGCCAGGTTTTTAGCATCTTCTTAAAGTGTGTAAAATCTGGGCGGCTGCGAAGCTGAAGAGGGAGTTTATTCCAGTGGTGTGGGGCCGAATAGGAAAAGGATGTGCCCGAATGTTGAGGTACCGATGTGTGGGGTCAGCAGAGAGTGTCGGTATCAGCTGCCCCCACTGCATGCCAGCCTCTCTCTGGCACAACACCTGTGCACTGAACGGTGGCCTCTCTGCCTGGGCTCCTGCCCAATTAGCCAGCGTTG
This sequence comes from Calotriton arnoldi, assembly GCA_963921515.1. Classification (NCBI taxonomy): domain Eukaryota; kingdom Metazoa; phylum Chordata; class Amphibia; order Caudata; family Salamandridae; genus Calotriton; species Calotriton arnoldi. The sequence continues at coordinate 1,362,789 of CAWUFW010004503.1, read as the reverse complement.
CCAACTTGCCACACATCCTACGCGCGGCTACGCTCTGCTCATGGGTGGGTCTTCCTCCTTCGGTGTGCATCTGGCACGAAAGTGGAAGCGATAGATGGAGTGAGGGATCGAAGCCTTAAACATCATGTCAGTTCTGCCCACGTGGACACCGAGCCTGTTTATCTGCCTGAGATCCCCCTGCGTAACTTCCTTAACTTACCCAATGCGAGCCCAGCCTGTCCGGGTCCTTTGCTTCCTTAGGGACTGGGCTCTATCTTCCCGCTCTGCCAAGCCAACTAGCCCCAAGATCTACCATCGGTCAGCTACCAGGGGCCATCGTCTCGTTGCCTAAACACCCCTCACTACCCGCCACATGCTGCCCTTCCTGGCAGGGTAAACGTCCTCCTTCCCTACCCCCTTCCGAGCTACCTTAGACCTCTTCAGGTCAACAGACTGCTTTCTTCCTTCAGAGAATTTTACAAAATAAGGAAGGTGCACTCTGCGAAAGTCAATCAAAGCCAACAAATAATTAACATTTTTCTTCTTTTATTCCTCAAATTGTAAAAAGAACGGCAAACAGCCAACGCGTTTCGTTCCTTATTGCCAAAGGAACTTCTTCAGGGCTGTGGGAATTACATAAAAACCAATTACATAGAGACAAAATACATAAAACCATAACATAACTCCAACTGTACATGACAACATAAAAACGTACATATTGTCGTACATATTAGCGTAATTAAAAATGGACAACCCACATAACTCATATTGACAAGAACAAACACCACATAAATATATGCATATATAACAAACAACATACAATCAATTAATACATTCAAATAACGCAATATTCTATAAATCACCTTTTTATAAATACATTCTTTTGTGATATATTTAGACTTGGTTGTGGTAAGTGGGAACCAATTATCAATCATCAATTTAAATTGACAAACAATCAATAAATAACAGAAACATTATCTACATGTCGAAACAGAACAGGCAAAAAAAAGAGAGAAAATAATCTAGGAAAAAGAGAGAAGGAGAAAGACAGAAGAAAAGAGAAATATATATCAAATGTAGAATAAAATTAATGCCAACCAATCAGGTGCCTGAGACCCAAAAGCAGAACCAAAAGAATCTCAAAAGTGAAACTCAAAAAGGCAAGTAAGAAAACCTCCAAAACAGCACCCAAAACACCTTATCAAATCAAAACCCAGAAATGATACAAATATAATCGAATTCTCACCTAAGAATCAATTGAGTCGAAGAATATACAAACAGCACATACACGATATCCAAGATATTGATTACTGTAGAATATTCAAAAGAATACGTATTAATAAAATATGGGGATTAGGGTTTGGTGACCTAAAGAAAAATAGCCATAATATGACATTACCTAGTTTGTGTACGCGAGGTGCCTTTGTCTACGTCAGAGTCCTGTAGGGATAATTGCCACAGCGCAATCATCACAATAGGAGAAACCAAAACGCCCTCGTATAAGCACACAATACGAGTCCCTACTCGATAGGTAGTGAAACAAATATCTCAACTATAATTCCTCCAACATATACATTTTGCTTCAAATATGGACCAGTAGGAAAATAGCCATGATGTAACACCACCCAGTTCATGGAAGCGCAAAGTGCATCTTCTATATCAATGTCCTGTCGGGACAATTACCATAAAGCAATTGTCACAACAGGAGAAATAAAAAGCGCCCTCGTACGATAACATAACACGAGTCCTAAACCGTAAAAAGGTCAAATAAGTGTCTCACCTATAATTCATCCAACATATAAATGTAACTTCCAATATAGATATCAAAGCAAATGAAGGGAGCACGGAGTATGGCTCCAAGAGTAGATTGACGACAATTTACACTTGTAATCTAAAATCGGGATCTGTGAACATAAACAAAGAAAAACCAAAGATAGAAAATACATTACACAAATAACGAAGCACAAAATATCCCCATTACGATAAATAATAACTTCAAAAAGACCGCGTAAAAGGTAAAGTTAAACAAAAACGCGGTACCAAGATACAGGCTCGACGTATTCTCGGGCGTCCTATATATATCCCCAGTATTAATTGGAAGCAATCCCACATAGTCCCAAATTAGTATAACATATGAAGCTTAGTGGTTTTAAACATGTTTCCAATATGGGCCAGAACAAAAATAGCCATGATATAAAACTACCCAGTTCATGTAAGCGCAAAACCCTTCTTCTAAGTCAATGTACTTTAGGGATAATTGCCACAAAGCAATTGTCATAACGTGAGAGACTGAAAGTGCCCTCGTACAATAACATAACACGAGTCTTAAAAAAGTCAAGTCAATGTCTCACCTATAATTCATCCAACATACACATTTCGCTTCCAATAAGGTTATTGTAGCAAATGAAGGGAACACGGAGTATGGTTCCAAAGGTAAATTGACGACAAATTACTTTTACGAATTAAAATCTGGATCTGCAAACATAAACAAACAAAAACCAAAGATGGAATATGCATCACACGAAAAACGAGGCACAAAGTAACCCCATTACGATAAATAATTACTTCAAAAGGACCGTGTAAAAGGTAAAGTTAACCAAAAACGCGGTACCAAAATACAGGCTCGACACGTTCTCGGTCGTCCTGTATTATATACCCAATATTAATTGGAAGCGCTCCCACATAGACACATATTACTATAGCAAATAAATTAGCGGTTCGAAGTATATTTCTCAGCATTCCCGGACGGGACAATACCCTGTCTTCACCTTCGCCGCTCATCTGCCGCCCATTGAGGCTTGCCAATATTTCGACCTACCGACAATTCTGCCCACACAGTCCCGGACGGGATATCTCCCCCTACCGCCTATGTAGGCGCTTCCCTGCCGCGATCACTTTTCAGGCCCCCCGCCGCTCCGTTCCTCTACCAATCGGGATCCGCCCGGACCCTTTGCGACTCATTCTCGTAGCAACTTCCCAGGCTCTTGTTACATCACTTAGTCCTGATGAGATCCCAATACCTAGCTGGGATCGAAACGTCGTCGACACATACATCTTCAACTCTATACTGTAATTCGTATCGAATTGTGGAGTATGAGATGTAAATTTGATTGTGACTTTTTGCTTATCTACATTTTCACAAATTGAAAAGTCACTTTTTAAGTCACTTGCCTGCGGTAAGGAAATCGGCTGATTTCCCATTACCTTGTCACGTCCTTCTCACTCACCTTCTGTATAATAATCTGTGCATCTAATTTAATTGTGAATAAATATTTCTATCTTTCTATTTGAAACACTCGTAATCCCAATTTTGATTGTAAAATTGTGATATTGTAATTATCTACCTTGTATGGGACCACTGTTTTTCTTAACGTTAGCAATTGACCCTTCATGTCTGCCCGAAACTCAGCAGTACTCACCTCGTAGTCCTTTAAACACTGTACTACACACAGCTTAGGATTATTAGGGAAAGCTGGGTAAGATCGCGAAGAGGTATTGCACTTAGTCTGCCTTGTGATCGTAAAAGTCACCCCCTGGGGAAAACCTACGTCCCGCTAGATCTAAGGCGCGGACATCTGAGACCGTCTTGCATAACACCGGGCAAAGTAGCATGGTCAATTTAGCAGATAGCTGTTTTCTTGATAGATATTTATTGGAAGGCCAGGCTTCCAAAAATCTCAAGATGGAAGACACATCCCATAACTCCGAATACTTGGGACAAGGGGGCTTAACCATCCGGATACCCCTGAGCAGTTTACAAACCAGAGGATGCTCTCCAACCGGTTTGCCATCCACTGACTCATGACCTGCCGAGATGGCTGACCGGAAATTGTTTACAGTTCTATAGGCTAAGTCCGAAGCCGCGATGGAAGCTAGAAAGTTCAGCATCAAAGAGACATGTGCCTTAGTGGGATCCACCTCCCGTTGAGAGCACCAACTACACCATCGTTTCCAAGCTGATGCGTATCGCTTGTGGGTGTTAGGTGACCATGCTTCGCTAATAAACCTGTCAGCGTCTCTTGAAAGGCCCGGGATCTTCCATCTGTCCCTGAAACCCACCAGGCCACCAGAGGGAGTTGCCCTGATTCGATCAATGGATGAGCGATTTTCAGAGGGTCCAGCAACAGATTCCACAGCTGTAGAAGAAGGATCGGCACTGCACAGAGCATCTCCAGAAGTACTGGGAACCATGCCTGCGCTCTCCAGAGTGGGGTGATCAGTATCAACTCTGAATGCTGACATCCGGTTTGAGCTAGAACTCTGGGAATCATCATGAACGGAGGGAAGGCATAGCACAGAGATGCCGGCCAGTCATGCAGAAACGCATCCGTGGCCAGAGCCTCCGGATCCGGACACCAGCTGTAAAAGGCTGGGATCTGTCTGTTGAGGCGCTACGTGAATAGATCTATCTGGCAGGGACCCCAAAGACGGTTCAGCGACTGGAAAACCCGGGGATGGAGTCTCCAGTCGCTGAAGTCCCGCAAGTGCCGGGAGTGCCAATCGGCTACCTCGTTGTTGCAGCCCGGAAGGTATTCCGCTACCACTGAAATTCTGTTCTGAAGGGAATAGTGCCAGAAATCTTTGGCAATCTCTGCCAGAATCCGGGACCTCGTCCCCCCTAACTTGCTCACATAGCGTACCGCTGACACGTTGTCCATGCGAAGCAGAATACAACAGTCCGTCCTTCGCAGTGAAAGACAGCGGATCGCAAAGGAACCTGCCAGGAGCTCCAGGCAATTGATATGCAATGAAAGTTCCTCCTGTAACCAGCGGCCGCCCGTGGAAATCTGGCCGCAACGGGCTCCCCAACCCCACCGACTGGCATCGGATTCTATCACTACATCCGGGGTAGATCCGAAGAGGGCTTGGTCGTTCCAGGCCTCCATGTGGTCCAACCACCACAACATCTCCAACCTCGCCTCCTCGGAGAGAGGAATCTGTTCTGCGTACCCGAGGCCTTTCTGGAGATGTTGAATCTTGAGCCGTTGGAGCGCTCGGTAGTGAAGGGGACCCGGGAAGATTGCCTGAATTGAGGAGGCTAGCAGCCCAACGACCCGGGCTACAGATCTCAATGACACACTCTGCTTGTGCAAAATCAACCTCAACTCTCTCTTGATAGACCTGACCTTTTGAGCTGGCAGGAGGAGTTGGCAACTCCGTGAATCGACCAGAAGCCCCAAAAACTCGATTTATTACGCTGGAATTAAAATTGATTTTTGCGGATTTACAATAAATCCAAGGCTCTGCAATAGGTTGATCGCCCATTCGAGATGGGTGATCACTAGTTGAGGGCAACGAGCCATGATGATGATGTCGTCCAAGTATATGATCAGACGAACTCCCTGTGCTCTCAACGATTCCACTACTGGACGAAGGAGTTTCGTGAAGCACCAAGGTGCTGAGGAGAGGCCGAAGGGAAGGACTCTGTATTCGTAAAATACTCACTGCCAGTGGAACTGTAGAAACCATCGATGTGGTGCGTAGATGGGAACAGACAGATACGCATCTTTCAGGTCCAGACGGACCATCCAGTCCCCCTCCTGAAGGAGGTCGCGCAGAAGATGGATGCCCTCCATCTTGAAGTGACGATATACTACCCATCCATTGAAATCCTTTAGATTTAACACTAGCCTGGATCCACCCCCCTTCTTCTCGACTAGGAAGATGCTGCTGATAAAGCCCCGGGGGTGAGGGTCTGTGGCCACTATGGCCCCTTTCCTTAGGAGAGAATCTATCTCTTCGGAGATAAAGTCCTGATCTTGTTGGGAAAAATACATCTGGGGGGGGGGAAACCTTGACTGGGGGAGTTGTAAAGCTCTAGCTTATTCCTCTGCACTGTCTCTAAGACCCATGCATCCTGCGAGATCGCGTGCCAAGTGTGCAGAAAAAACTGTATCCTGCCCCCCAACATTACTTCCGAACTCGGAATCAGTCTCACCTGAATTTCCGGCACCCTGCTGACCGCCCTGATTTCCTCCATATCTGCCCTTCCGGAATCTGTTTTTGGCCCGTCGGGTCGGGTAGAAGGAGGAGTTATTATTGTAATTGGAGTCTTGGTAGCCTCCTCGCTGCTGGTGGTATTGACCACGTGGGCCGCCTTGGTTGTAACCACGGCCGAACGACTGCCCACGGTATCGTCCGGTCCTGCTGAAAACCGGGCGGAAAGCCCGTTTGAGGGAACCCTGAGCCTTATTCAACCCACTAAAGGTGGCGACAAACTTCGTAAGTTCTTTGAGGAAGGGCTGGCCGAAGAGCAGGCCCTGTCCTAGGGGACCCGATTCAGAGGAGGAGAGTTCCGCCAGTTTGGGGTCGAGTTTTAGTAGTATTGAGCGACGTCGCTCACTGGACATTGCGCAGTTCGCATTACCCAGCTGACAGACAGCCCTCTGTGCCCATCCAATCAATTCCTCTGGGTCAATAGCCATTGCGGATTCTTTGGCTCGAAAGCCTAGCTCTAGTATCTTCGTGAGGGGTACTGTCATATTTAAAAGTTTGTCCTGGCATGATCTCCATGCCCTGTCTATGCCCTTTTTTGGGTCCTTGGAGTATTTCTTAAGGTATGTAAGCATGGAAGGATCCATCTCTGGGGTCTCCGCCACTTTACCTGCCAGGTCAGGCCTTGGGCACTCTGATGTTAGCCGTGCCCTCACGTCTTTATCAAAAGCCTTCCGAAGATGAGATTGAACGTACTCGGCCACTTCTTGAGGTGGAAGCCAGGCGGTGGAATTGGGGTGCACTATCTCCGCCGGCTCGAAGGTAAGGAGCTTAGGTTGGGAAGGTGACTCTACATGACGCTCCTTCCTCGATTTTTTGGATGGTCTAGGGTCCTCCTCCTGGCCGGACGCATGGTCCGAGGAGGTATCATCATCCTCCACCTGAGGAATCTCAGTGATAGTTGCTTCCTTATTTGGGGTTGACATAATCATGGTCATTACCCATTGCCTCGGGCAGTTTTGCGAAGTCCGCCGCGTGGGGGTTCTTGCTCCCTTTCCCACCGGCTCTGAGTTGACTGCCTGAGCTGGGGAGCCAGCCTTGCTGCTGGGCATAGCTACATAGATGGCGCTTCAGTGGCTCTATGGCCCTCACCAGTGCTCTGTTCACAAAATGCTGCACTCCTGCGTCCAGTGCCTCAACGAGGTCCTGCTTCATGGACCCAGAGGGTTCCTCCTCATAATATTCCTCCTCGTAGAAATATTCAGCCATGGTGACACACTAACGTGTGGTAATCTACCCCCCAGGAGGATTGCCTGTAACCAGAACGAGGGCTGAACTCACACAGACCAGGCTCAAGAGGATTATGATTCAGGGGGAGTGGAGACCCCAGGCAAGCCAAAGTACAACTTCCTTGTGGCAATAATATTAGTATGACGTGGAGGGAGGGCTTGCCAGATCCACTCTAGGCAGAGCCTATGCAATTATACAGCCCCACACAGCCTGTCAGTGTAGGGCGTCACCGGGAGCAGAAACGAGTCAATTCGGGGTTAAAGAGCACAAAAAACGCTGCTCTAGCGTTCACTGAAGCCCGAGAGTATTGTGCATCGGGCAAAATGGCCGCCGCGCATGCGCGGTACCGGCTGCTTGTTTCAATAGAAAGAGGACTGCGCGTCAGCAGGACGCGCATCCTCGCTCCCTTCCTCCCGCTCCACAGGTTGGCAAACACGGGCGAAATACGCCTGGTCGGGGAGCCAAAGCGCTCCGCAAAAGAACACGGGCCCGACCGCGCTGAAAGCAATTAAGCGGTAATCGAGTGGCGCAGCTCCCGAGCCGGGGCACAATCTAGACGCAGGAGAAATCACCTGACATTAAGCCGAATCAGCGCTGGAGCACAAGCTAGACGCGGTAGAAATCACCTGACATTAAGCAGAATCACTACCAACGGTACGGCAAAGAGAATAATCCTAACGTTTGCCTGACAATATTAACCCACAGACCTTAGCAATATCACATGCAAAGAGGTATAATGGGAAAGCACTTAACTGGCTGCGGAGCAGCAAAGAAAGAGGATACTGTCACCCTGACTAGAGCTTATATAGGGGACACTCTATGGTTGGTCATGTGACCTGTCAGGTACTCATGGGTATTGTAGTGTTTTGGTTACTTTTGTTTTTATTGGCTGCTGAGAAAATATCAGTAAAGAAATGAGAAGCTTAATCGGAGCCTCCGGTCCTGACATAGAATTCATGCAAAGGAACACTGCTTCAAGCCGCTTTAATCAGATCCCTCAATAATGGTATAACAAGCAGCCCCAAAAATGTGAGCAGGCTTAAAACTCCACCAGGAATCTAGGTTGCAGAGGTTGCTATAAACAAAAAATTTCAAATGATGTAGTTTTATATTTTCCCAATTTTTCTTTCTTTTTTTAAAAGCCAAATCTATTAATAAAATAAGTCTCCAGATAAATAATGGAAAAAAACAACATTAAATAGTGAAAAAATACTACGGAGAAAAAAAAACAAAAGTCCAGGTGTTAAGTGGCGGAAAACCTACAAAACACTAAGGAAAATCTCACAAAATAGCAAGGAAAAAAAATAGATGCATTGCTAGAGGAGTCCTCCTGACCCAGCACCTGTGAGAGGAAAGGGCTCCCTCCATCCGACGGTGGCCTGTGGGGCTCAGCTCAAGGCGCGGGTCCAATGTGAAGCGGCATTGAAGAGAAAAGCAGGTGAAGAGCTTGTGCCAAAACTAAAGGCACAGAAATGCGCACAAATTGCTTTGTACGCATGAAACGCTGCATAAAAGGCCAGATATCAGCTGTACAAGCGATTATACACAACAGTGTGCAATGAAACAACACGAGCTCTACAGTTATCTGCAGAGCAGCCAACAAGAGGACGCCTGCTGCTCTGCAGAGAGAGATCTACTGAGGGGCGCTTTCTGATTGGTTGCACTGTTGTCAGCTCATACCGCTGCTGGTGCACTGACCTTTTCTGCATTTATACTTAAGGTTTTTGATTTTGTCCATATTAGCTGATACTTTTATAAATATTTGTTAACAAAGTTTTAGTAAAGGAGACCAGTCATAATTGGGCTTCGGGTCTTAACAGAGGGACTTGACGCAGATGCCTACTTTCTCCTCTCCTGTTTACAAACACAACAAGGTGTTTCAAGAGTTCCATCCATCACCTTGTTGTTTTTGCATTTCACAACCTAAGTGCAGGGGCGGCTCCTCCACCATGGCGGAGGAGCGTCACCCCACTGCTGAAAGGCAGCAGACAGAAAAAAAATAAAATGACAAAATAATTTAATAATTTTATTTTTCACTTCCAGTAAGTCGACTTTAGGATGGGGCAATGTCACAGCGTCAGCAGCGGAGGGAGGAGGAGTGGTAGGCACTGAAAGTGCGCATGTTCGTTTGGCCGGCCATCTTATGACGACCATACTTACAGCATCTGTCCAGCTTGGAGGAGTGTTGACACAGCCTCTCCTGTTTGGAGGTGTGCTGACACTGAGCGCTGACACCGTCTCTCCAACTTGGAGGAGTGCTGCAGAGCGCTGACACCGTCTCTCCAACTTGGAAGAGTGCTGCAACTGAGCGCTGACACTGTCTCTCCAGCTTGGAGGACTGCTGACACTGAGCACTGACACCATCTCTCCAGCTTGGAAGAGCGCTGACACCGTCTCTCCAGCTTGGAGCAGTGCTGACACAGTCTCTCCTGCTTGGAGGAGTGCTGACACTGATCGCTGACACGTCTCTCCAGCTTGGAGGAGCGCTGACACCGTCTCTCTAGCTTGGAGGAGTGCTGACACAGTCTCTCCTGCTTGGAGGAGTTCTGACACTGAGCGCTGACACCATCTCTCCAACTTGGAGGAGTGCTGCAGAGCGCTGACACCGTCTCTCCAACTTAGAAGAGTGCTGCAACTGAGCGCTGACACTGTCTCTCCAGCTTGGAGGACTGCTGACACTGAGCACTGACACCATCTCTCCAGCTTGGAGGAGCGCTGACACCGTCTCTCTAGCTTGGAGGAGCACTGACACCGTCTCTCCAGCTTGGAGCAGTGCTGACACAGTCTCTCCTGCTTGGAGGAGTGCTGACACTGATCGCTGACACGTCTCTCCAGCTTGGAGGAGCGCTGACACCGTCTCTCTAGCTTGGAGGAGTGCTGACACTGAGCGCTGAAAATGTCTCTCCAACTTGGAGGAGTGCTGACACCAAGCGCTGACACCGTCTCTCCAGCTTGGAGGACTGCTGACACTGAGCACTGACACCATCTCTCCAGCTTGGAGGAGCGCTGACACCGTCTCTCCAGCTTGGAGGAGTGCTGACAGTCTCTCCTGCTTGGAGGAGTGCTGACACTGAACGCTGACACCATCTCTCCAGCTTGGAGGACTGCTGACAGTGAGCACTGAAACCGTCTCTCCGGCTTGGAGGAGCGCAGACACCATCTCTCCAGCTTGGAGGATTGCTGACACCGTCTCTCCAGCTTGGAGGAGAGCTGATACCATCCCTCCAGCTTGCAGCAGCGCTGACTGTCCCTCCAGCTTTTTGCAGCACTGACACCATCCCTTTATCTTGAAACAGAGCTGATACCATCCCTCCAGCTTGGAGCAGCGCTGACACCATCCCTCCAGCTTGGAGCAGCGCTGACTGTCCGTCCAGCTTGGAGCAGCGCTGACTGTCCCTCTAGCTTGGAGTAGTGCTGACACCATCCTATTAGTTTGGAGGAGTGCTGACCCCATCCCTCCAGCTTGGAGCAGCGCTGACACTGTCCCTCCAGCTTGGAGCAGTGCTGACACTGTCCCTCCAGCTTGGAGCAGTGCTGACACCGTCCCTCCACCTTGGAGCAGCGCTGACACCACCCCTTCAGCTTGGAGGAGCACTGACACAATCTGTTCGGCTTGGAGGAGCACCGACGCCATCCCTCAAGCTTGGAGGAGAGCTGATACCATCCCTCCAGCTTGGAGCAGCGCTGACTGTCCCTCTATCTTGGAGCAGTGCTGACACCATCCCTTTAGCTTGGAGGAGTATTGACACCGTCCCCCCAGCATTGAGGAGTGCTGACACCGTCCCTCCAGGTTGGAGAAGTGCTGACATCATCTCTCTAGCTTGAAGGAGGGCTGACACCGTCCCTCCAGCTTGGAGCAGTGCTGACACCATCTCTCCTGCTTGGAGGTGTGCTGACACCATCTCTCCATCTTGGAGCAGCGCTGACACCGTCCCGCCAGCTTGGAGCAGCGCTGTCACCGTCCCTCCATCTTGAAACAGTGCTGACACCATCCCTACAGCTTGGAGCAGCACTGACACCGTCCCTCCTGCTTGGAGCAGTGCTGGCACCATCCCTCCAGCTTGGAGCAGTGCTGACACCGTCCCTCCAGCTTGGAGCAGCGCTGACACCGCCCCTTCAGCTTGGAGGAGCGCTGACACCATCTGTCCAGCTTGGAGGAGCGCTGACGCCATCCCGCAAGCTTGGAGGAGAGCTGATACCATCTCTCTAGCTTGGAGCAGTGCTGACACCATCCCATTAGCTTGGAGGAGTATTGACACCGTCCCTCCGGCTTTGAGGAGTGCTGACACCGTCCCTCCAGCTTTGAAGACTCCTGACACCGTCCCTCCAGGTTGGAGGAGTGCTGACATCATCTCTCTAGCTTTGAGCAGCGCTGACACCATCCCTCCATCTTGAAACAGTGCTGACACCATCCCTCCAGCTTGGAACAGCGCTGACACTGTCCCTCCAGCTTGGAGCAGTGCTGACACCGTCCCTCCAGCTTGGAGCAGTGCTTACACCATCCCGCCAGCTTGGGCAGTGCTGATATCGGCCCTTCAGCTTGGAGGAGCGCTGACACCATCTTTCCAGCTTGGAGGAGCTCTGACGCCATCCCTCAAGCTTGGAGGAGAGCTGATACCATCCCTCCAGCTTGGAGCAGCGCTGACTGTCCCTCTAGCTTGGAGCAGTGCTGACACCATCCCTTTAGCTTGCAGGAGTGCTGACACCATCCCTCCAGCTTGGAGGAGTATTGGCACCGTCCCTCCAGCTTTGGGGAATACTGACCCCGTCCCTCTAGCTTGGAAGAACGCTGAGATCGTCTTTCCAGATTGGAGGAGTGCTGACATCATCTCTCTAGCTTGGAGGAGCGCTGACACAATCTCTGCAGCTTGGAGTAGTGCTCACATGTCCCTCCAGCTTGGAGCAGAGCTGACACCGTCCCTCCAGCTTGGAGGAGCACTGAAACCACCTCTCCAGCTTGGAGGAGTGCTAACTTCTCTCCAGCATGGAGCAGCGCTGATTGTCCCTCCAGCTTGGAGCAGCACTGACTGTCCCTCCAGCTTGGAGGAGCGCTAACAGTCTCTCCAGCTTGGAGCAGCGCTGAAACCATCTCTCCAGCTTGGAGGAGGGCTGACAGCCTCTCCAGCTTGGAGGAGTGCTGACAGTCTCTCCAGCTTGGAGCAGCGCGGACTGTCCCTCCAGCTTGGAGCAGCGCTGACTTTCCCTCTAGCTTGGAGCAGTGCTGACACCATCCCTTTAGCTTGGAGGAGTATTGACACCGTCCCTCCAGCTTTGAAGAGTGCTGACACTGTTCCTCCAGCTTTGAGGAGTGCTAACACCGTCCCTCCAGGTTTGAGGAGGTCTGACATCATCTTTCTAGCTTGGAGGAGCGCTGACACCGTCCCTCCAGCTTGGAGCAGTGCTGACACCATCTCTCCAGCTTGGAGCAGTGCTGTCACCATCCCTCCAGCTTGGAGCAGCGCTGACACCGTCCCTCCATCTTGAAACAGTGCTGACACCGTCCCTCCAGCTTGGAGGAGTATTGACACCATCCTTACAGTTTTGAGCAGCACTGACACCGTCCCTCCTGCTTGGAGCAGTGCTGGCACCATCCCTCCAGCTTGGAGCAGTGCTGACACCGTCCCTCCAGCTTGGAGCAGTGCTGACACCATCCCTCCAGCTTGGAGCAGCGCTGACACCGTCCCTCCAGCTTGGAGCAGTGCTGACTCCATCCCTCCAGCTTGGAGCAGTGCTGACACCGTCCCTCCAGCTTGGAGCAGTGCTGACACCGTCCCTCCAGCTTGGAGCAGCGCTGACACCGTCCCTCCAGCTTGGAGGAGCACTGACACCGTCCCTCCAGCTTGGAGCAGCGCTGACACCGTCCCTCCAGCTTGGAGGAGCACTGACACCGTCCCTCCAGCTTGGAGCAACGCTGACACCGTCCCTCCAGCTTGGAGCAGTGCTGACACCGTCCCTCCAGCTTGGAGCAGTGCTGACACCGTCCCTCCAGCTTGGAGGAGCACTGACACCGTCCCTCCAGCTTGGAGCAACGCTGACACCGTCCCTCCAGCTTGGAGCAGTGCTGACACCGTCCCTCCAGCTTGGAGTAGCGCTGAGACTGTCCCTCCAGCTTGGAGGAGCCTTGGATTTCTGCTGAAGAAGATGCAGTCTCCCCCTGCAGGATCAAACAATTCATCTGGACTCCTAGTAATGTTTTTCCCAGACAAAGGAGACCTGCGCCCGCCCACCCTGGTGCCCTCGGCCGTAGTGCAGGCTCTCCTGGTGCTCTCGCTTGTCTCCCTCCTCTTCCTCTCTGTAACAGACACCCAGAGAGGTGTATGTGGTGGCGTCACTGAATGTTACAACTGTTTAAAGACTTGATTTAATGGATCCTGAATCTATGCTTCGGGCTCTTTCTTCAGAGTCTTCCTTCAGGTTCTGGGTTGATATTTATTTATGCGGGTTATGCATATGTTTCCATTTTTATATATATTCACACACTGCATTTTATGATAATGACTTATTTTCAAATGAAGGGAGAACTGAATGAGCAGGAATGAGACGGCCATTGCCTGGTCCCGCCTCCTCTTCTTGGCGCTGAAGTGTTTGGATTATCCTCATCCCGCTCAGTGTCTCCACGTACGGCTGGATCCCTGCCTCCCTCAGGGTCCGGCACAGCTGGATCCCTGCCTCCCTCAGGGTCCGGCACAGCTGGATCCCCGCCTCCCTCAGGGTCCGGCACAGCTGGATCCCTGCCTCCCTCAGGGTCCGGCACAGCTGGATCCCCACCTCCCTCAGGGTCCGGCACAGCTGGATCCCCGCCTCCCTCAGGGTCCGGCACAGCTGGATCCCTGCCTCCCTCAGGGTCTGGCACAGCTGGATCCCCACCTCCCTCAGGGTCCGGCACAGCTGGATCCCCGCCTCCCTCAAGGTCCGGCACAGCTGGATCCCTGCCTCCCTCAGGGTCCGGCACAGCTGGATCCCTGCCTCCCTCAGGGTCCGGCACAGCTGGATCCCTGCCTCCCTCAGGGTCCGGCACAGCTGGATCTCCACCTCCCTCAGGGTCCGTCACAGCTGGATCCCTGCCTCCCTCAGGGTCCGGCACAGCTGGATCCCTGCCTTCCTCAGGGTCCGGCACAGCTGGATCCCTGCCTCCCTCAGGGTCCGGCACAGCTGGATCCCTGCCTCCCTCAAGGTCCGGCACAGCTGGATCCCTGCCTCCCTCAGGGTCCAGCACAGCTGGATCCCTGCCTCCCTCAGGGTCCGGCCTGAACCTCATTCTGCCTCTTGTTACTCACCCATCGCTGAGACGAAGCAGCTTCAGCTCTTTCGGGGTCTGCTCCTGGGACGGTGAAGCCTTTCCCCAGGCAGGACCTCCCTGGGCAGGGCCAGCTGGTCACGGACACCTTCCGTCTTGCCATAGTACAGGTCACCGCAGGATTTAAATGAATCTTCTATCAATGTTGGAATTGCATAATGGGAAATAGTCTGTTGATGCATTTCCCTGTTACTGCCTGATAGTTGAGCTTGGAGGTGATCAGTGCATGGTCAGCCGAAGGACATCCGACCAGGGACCGCATGTGATGTTTGCGCCGGTAATCCTGTGCTGTGAGATTACCACTCTTGATAAGTCACAAGGGAAGATATGTCCTAAATAATACTCTGTTCAGCCGAGACTGCTCTCCAGGTGACGTCAGGAGTGAGATAAACCTCACAGGACACTGCGTTGAAGAAGGGTGAATTATCCACACGAATCTGGCGGGTATTTACCCTATTCATGAAGATTTGCATCACCTCGTCCCCCCTTTGGTCTCGAATTACTCTTCATCACAGTGGGATAATAATTGGGAAAGTCAGAGTTATTCTTGGCCACAGAGGTATTGTAGGGAAGTAGGATCTGCTTTCATAGTTACCCCCACTTTTTGCCTGGTGCTATGCTGTTTCTGACTAGTCTGACTGGGATCCTGCTAACCAGGACCCCAGTCTCTGTGCTTTCTCCCCTAAATTGACTATGGTAAGTGCTTAGGTACATCCCAGATTGGATACTGGTGTACCCTTATAAGTCCCTAGTATATGGTACTGAGGTACCCATGGCATAGTACACCAGGGGTCCCCCATGGACTGCAGCATGTATTATGCCACCCATGAGAGACCACTCAAATTGTGACTACAGGCCTGCCATTGCCTGTGAAAGCTGGTGCTAGCACCACTTACTAAAGATATAGGTTTCCCTATATCGAAGGTCACTGCACTTAAAACCTATAAGTCACCCCTAAAGCAGGCCTTTCAATCCTGAAGGCAGGGTGCTCGGTTCTAAGTGTGAGGGTGCCCCTGCATGAGCAGGAAACCCGTACAACCTTCGGAGTCCATTCTCCCGGGCTGTAAGTGCATCAGCCATTATAATACATAGAGAGGCCATGCGTCATTACACGATGACCATCTCTAAAGTGGCTGCAACGAACCATGGCATGTTTGGTATCAAATTGTTGTAATCATACCCCCACACCGTAAACGGTGTGGGAGGTATGATTTCATGCACTGTAAAGCTCCTCCGGGCGGCCCTCAGTGCTCCAGGTACCAGTCTTCTAGACCCGGACTGACAGCACAACATGGCTGCTGCCGACCAGAGACACGATTCTGCCCTCCTGCTGCTGAGACAAGCTCGAGGAGTGGAAGGCAGAACAATAGGTATCCTGTCACAGGGAGGTGTGACCACCTCCAAGACAGGGTTTAGTGTATTAGAGCCGGGTGGGAGCGCTTGCCAGCGCCACTCAGTCTGTTTGTGGGGCACATTTGGTGCCCTCCTTGCATAGTCCCGTTGCAAGTCCGTTGGCTCCTGCTCTGGATCGAAACTGTACAAAGGACATGGGAGTATCCTCCCCACTGTCTGACCCCTCCCCTGGGAGGGAACCCTGAATCATCCCAGCCCTTTCCTTACGGTACTTAAGGGCTTACCTGTAGATGGGTCCCTAGATTTGTCATGGGACAAGATTTATATCAAGACACCACTTCTTCTTCGACCGTCAGGGCACTCTGGACTTCGCTGGACTTCACGCTGGGTATCGAGACTGCAACTTGTAAGACTCCTGCTGCTTCTGGTCTCATCACCCTGCTCGTCTGCTGCAACGTCCATGCCTATGCTCCATACAGGAACCTTCCAAGACCTGTGGGCATCCAAGACACCTGAAGGAATCTCCCTTGAAGTGAAGTAGTCACTTCCCTGCATCTGCAGGCACCACAGTGAAGCTGACCGGTCTGCTGAACCTGGGCTCCCACGGACTCTGAAAGGCTCAGCAACACAGGTGGTAGTTCTTCACATCCTTCAAGGCCTGCCCTGTCCTCTCACAAAGTTTGAGGCCAGTATCCCTCGTCGGAGCCGAAGGAACCGAACCCCTGTGTACCGCTTTGACTTGCCGTTGCAAAGGCTTGTTGGCTTCCTTCCTCCAAGATCTTCGGGCTCCAAGTAGCCCCAATATCAAGCATCTCCCGTAAACAAAATCTTCATCCTCACTGCATCACTGGCACCGTGGGCCTGCATCTTTGGTGAGCTGCTCGAGGTCCTCTTGCGACCCCAGTGCCTTCGGTCCGTGGGTCCTCTTGAGGGTCTTCTTTGATTCCAGTGGGCTGCCCTAATTGTTCGGGGCCTGCCCTGACTCCCATGCTTGTGGTGAGTCACCTGGATCTTGCTGGTCCTGACACTGCACTTTTTTCGCTTTAAATGTTGGGTGCAGTTGCCAAGGCTCGTTGGTGCTCACGACGAACACCGACCCCTCAACTCCCGACATCCAACATGTGCCTTCTGGTCTTCCGCAGTATCGTCTGGTCCTCACAGCTGCACCTCCAAGGTCACCGTCAACTCTGCTGCAACACCAGACATCGGTGGGCATTCAACTTCCTTGCCCCCTGGTCACTCTTGAGTGGCCTAGACTCTGTCCCTTCTGCTTGCAGGTACTTCTCATCTTGAATCCACCTTTGGGTTCCACCGGACACTTTTACCTTATCCAGCAGTGGCATCTTCCTGAAGTCCTCCATTGAGTTTGATGGGTTCCGACGCCACTTCACACATATGCACCCGGCTTCCCTGGTGCAGGTTTCCTGGTTCCTAGAGTATCCAAGGGTGGGTTGACTCTCCATCCTTCTGTCTTCCACTGAGTTTCTTCAGGGTCCACTGGGAAGGGTCCTTCTTCTTTAAAATTGCAACCGCGACTTACCCATTGACTTGAATGGAGCACGTGGTCGTGTTCTTACTCTGCACACAGCCTCCGTGGGGTTCCTGGTTAATTACCTAAGGTGGTTCATTCGGTCCCTGGCTCTTCTACATCTTCTGGGTATAGTCTTGACTTGAGTCGTGGTTCGCATACCACTATTGTAGTATATGGTTTGGTCTCCCCCTGGCGACCACTGTGTATTCGTGCTACTTACCTGTTTAATTTGCAAAGTATTGTGTGCATTGTGTATATCTCTGGCTAGGAGATACCTGTATGTGTTAGTGAGTGTCTTATAATAAATACATATTTTTATAAATACACTGTGTGGTTCTTTTTCACTTAAATCTATACCAATAAGATTATGCTCTGGTAAAACAAGCTGCTTTACACTCCTTCTGGACTAAGCCTGAAGGCTGCTCTCCACAGCCACCACATAGACAGCTTTCTAAGGTTGTCTAAGACCACTAAAATCACCACAAGGGTTGTCTGGATTAGTGCAGGGTGCCCACTTACATAAGTGTGCACCATACACTAAGCCAGCCTCTCACAGATATCCTTATATCACGGTTCAGATACTGCGATTACATCAACTTCTGAACTTCTGTATTTGATAAGACTTTAGGGGGGGCCTGTGTGTGTTTGTGTGTGTGTGTGAGTATGTGCGTGCATGTGTGGTTTTGTGCTACTAGCCTTGTCTGGACCAAGGTGCGATTCTGTGCATGAGATTAAATAATTGCATATTTGCCAGACCATCCAGAAGAGCAGCCAGACTCATCCTTGACCTCCCCAGACAGACGCACATCACCACTCACCTCAGGAAACTTCACTGGCTGCCAGTCGCGAAGAGATGCCAGTTCAAGCTGCTCACCCACGCTTACAAGGCACTACACAACGAAGGACCGGCGTACCTCAACTAATGAGTCAATTTCCACCAATCTACCAGGAAACTGGGTTCCGGATCCCTCTCCCTAGCAGCCACCCAACGCATCCGCCGATCAAACAGCAGAGGACACTCCTTCTCCCACCTGGCTGCTAGGACCTGAAACACCCTCCCCTGCACCTCAGAGCCTTACCATGGCTCCAACAGTTCAGGAAGGACCTCAAGTTCTGGACGTTCAACCAATAAGTGCAAGCAGCATGATCCAGCAGCAGGACTCCACAGCGCCTCGAGACCCTCTCGGGTGAAGTAGCCGCACTTTACTCATGGACCAATTTTATGCGCTAGTCCTACGCTGATGTCCAGTACCTACCTAGTATCCCATGCCTTCCGACCAGCTGCGGCCTGTGCAGGTAAGAGCAGTGGGGCGATGGGGCTGGGTGGGGGGGATTTCGACAGACGATAACAAGGGAAAATTAATTATTTATTTAATTTCCCCTTGTCATCGTCCGTCGAAATCCCCCCCTCCCGGTGGGGGGGTGGGGGGGTATTTCGTTGGACGATGACGAGGGAAAATTAAATAAATAATTTCCCCTCATCATCGTCCATCGAACCCCCCCCCCCACTCGGCCCCACCGCTCTTACCTTCACGGGCCGCGGCTGTGCTCTTGTTGTGCCCAACTGGGTGGGGGGGATTTCGACAGACAATGACGAGGAAAAATTAAATAAATAATAATTTTTTCCTCGTCATCGTCCAGCGAAATCCCCTTCCACCTGGCCCCACCGCCCCACCGCTCTTACCTGCACGGGCCGCGGCTGCTTCCGACTATCTACCTAGTGCCCAGTGCCTACCTTGTGCCCAGTGCCTACCTTGTGCCCAGTGCCCAACTTGTTCCCAGTGCCCATCTAGTGCTCAGTGCCTACCTAGTGCCCAGTGCCTACCTGA
Organism: Calotriton arnoldi; assembly: GCA_963921515.1. Taxonomy (NCBI): domain Eukaryota; kingdom Metazoa; phylum Chordata; class Amphibia; order Caudata; family Salamandridae; genus Calotriton; species Calotriton arnoldi. The sequence goes on along the minus strand of CAWUFW010004503.1, from coordinate 1,343,576 downwards.
TGCCCAGTGCCTTAGTGTCCAGTGCCTACCTAGAGTCCAGTTATCTGCAGTGACGTTGGTTTTGCCAGGTTTTGTGATTGTGTGCTATGAGGATCTGTGCTTGTGGAAGGCAGTGTGTGGGCTGAGTGTGCTATAGAGGATGGCTGTGGGATGATACAAAGCATGGGCAAAGTGGGAAATTGCAAAAATAGCAAGATGGTGGATGGAATGCTTGAATTAATCTCAGCCACTGGCAATCGCTCTGGACCACATTCCATCCAAAGTGGACAATTGCCTGGAACCACACCTCCTAGAGGGACCCCTGATAAAGTGATCAGGGCAGTTATCATTTTCTCTCTCTCACGCATACACTTTCTGTCTCCCTCCTGTTCTTATTTCTCATTTCAACCTATCTCCCTCTCTCTACCGATCTTTACCACCAACTCTGCCTCTCTCTTCCTATTCCTTTCTCACTACTCTCTGCCTTTCTAGTTACCTATTTCTCTACTTCTCCTATCACTCGCTTTGTCAGCACAATCTCTTCCTACCTTCCTGTAGTACTTAATTTACACCACAAACGTAAGTTGAATGTTGAAGCATTTATTCAAGTCTGTACATGAACAGCAGTAGAAGGCAACTGCCGTCCTGGCGAAGCACATTCTTATGGCAGAACATGGAACACAGAACATCATGTGTTCCACCACTGCCTTACATCATATATTAGATTACCACACTTGCATCTCTTTACTGCTCTTTCTACTTCTCTGTCTACCTACCTCTAACCTACTCTTACCTACCTCTATCTAATTTACACCCTTCCTCTGGCTCCTCTCTATATCCACATCCCCTTTCTCTTCTTCAGCTCTCTCTCACTCACTCCACCTCTCTATCATGTTGTAGCCTGTCTCTCTACTTCAACAACGTATATGTATCTTTGTGGTATTTCTACAGCGTAAACTGAGCTGGAATGCAGCGAAGTGCTGTACATGATCAAAGACGAGCATAAAGTCAATGATTAAGAGGCGAGGAGGCTGAGTTGTGGATGGTGAATGCATCATGATGTAGTGTTCTTTAAAGAGATGAGTCTTCAACTCTTTCCTAAATTGGAGCAGCGTTGGAGGGTCCTCAAGGAGGCCGGGATGCTGCTCCAGATCTTGGGTGCATAAATGACAAAGGCCTGTTGTCTCGTTTTTTTCTTTTTTTTATGTTCCTAAGTCTGCAGTCTGATGGTGTTCTGGCTGCAGGTGTGCTGAGATTCACTGGAGATAGTGAGCTTGTCTGTAAGATAAACAGGGTGCTGGTCATAATAGCTTAGTAAATGGTGCAGCTGGCTTTTAAGATGGTGCAGGCCGGCAAGGGGATCTCCACAGGTGACAGGGATCTTTTATGATTATGACCTGGACGTGCCCATGTGAACAAACTGGCGCCAGTTGGAAAGGTAGCAGGAGAACCAGTGAAGGACAACAACGGTGAATTCCATTTAAAGACTCCGGGGTGCGCAAAAGGGTGGGATGGTCGAATGTGTTGAAGGCAGCTGAGATGACCAGCAATATCAGAAAGCAGGGAGCATCTTTTATGGTCAAGACGGCATCATCTATGAGGTGTAAGGCAGTGGTTTCCATCGACAGCGTGATCTGAAGCCAGATGGGGAGTCGTGCAGGAGAAGAAAGGTATTGACGTGGTCTTGGAGTTGAACATAGATTGCTTTCCAATGATCTTGCCGATGAATAGTAGAGGACCTATGGGCCGGGAGTTGGCGAGGTCATCGGGATCTAGTCAAAGTTTTTTTGCAGTGGGAGGATCTGGCATGTGACACAATTTGTGTTTATTTGCTGTTTAATGTAATGTGTTGTTTGCTTTTATGTCACATAGGCTACAACTAGTATTCTTTGAAACTAAATATTGTTGTTTGTTCGTTCCTACGTCTATTACAGAATAAGGATCTGGTGTAAAAGAATGCTCAAATAAATGGTGACCGCGCTAATTGAGTTCCATGGTCATAAACATAAAATAATGTTTGTGAGAAGCAACGTCAGAACTGGCTCTTGTTTTGTACTTATAGAATATGGACATTTCTATACTCCAAGAGTCTCGGGGGCCATGGTGTCTGGCTCCAGTGGACACCAGGGGCCGGGGGAGCACATCTGTGCATTCCCCAATCGACAGCCATAAACTATGGGCATCCCACGGGAACTGCAGGCCTCTGCCATTTTAGGGCCGAATGGGACAAATTGAAGATAGAGGTTGTGACATTTAAACTCTAGGGGCCGGATCATGGCCCCACTAAATATTAAGATCTGCATTCATCGACCCCATGGCAGAGAGGTCTACAATTTAGGAGAGACATCTGTGGTTCAAAGGGAAAACCCCTAATCCACCCCGACTTCAAAGACACACGACAGTATAACTACAGGTGCCATCCTTCAGCAAAGGGTGAGATACGCTTGGCAAGACGTGGGACCAGAGAACTGGGACTGTGTGGTGCACATTGTCAGAGGACTCTATTGTGCACATGGAGGATAACTATCCGAATAGAGGCTGGCTTGGGCCGAGGACCTGCTGAAGTGTGGCGCCCTGAAGTGTGCTCACCTAGGGCCCGACCATGGGTCTCCTGTTCTCTTGGAGATCTCAGGGACATCAAAGATCTCCTGCAAGGGACTTACACCATCTACCTGTGACAGCTGCAGAGCAGTGCCCTCTCAAGTGCCCGTCTCAGCTACTGAAGCTCACCCCCCCCCTCCCCCCAGCGCCTTGAGACCCTCACGGATGAGTAGCGCGCTTTATAAAACCCTGATTGATTGATTGATTGATTGAACTGGTAGAGTGGTATGAGTGTGGAACTAAGACGTGTGTCTGGAGACCAGATTGTCTAGTGTGGAGCCCAGAAATATCACCCGCATCTAAGACGTGTGGTTCTTCTACTGTGGGGACCATGACACTTATAAGCGTCTAGTTGGTGATGAGCGGATTTACCAGTTGTGGGACACTGCGTGGCCCGTTTTGTTGATTGTGCCACATCCCTCTCGTACAACACGCTGACTGCATGCTCATTGCGTGCGGTGGCCGATACACAGGGTGCGACTCTCAGAGTTGGGGGTGTACCCAGAGTATATCTTTGATATCGTTGCGACTCGGGGTGTACCCTATAACCGTGTGGGACTGTATTATCAGGACTCCTTGGCTGGGCCTGGGTGGATAGCATGTCACACCACATAAGGGGGCTCTTTCTCTGTGGGGGTGGGGTAGATTAGGAATTGTCCACAGTGTGCATACTATGAATATCATAAAAATACGAGTGGGCCTAGTACTGCTAGTAATATTACCAAATGTGTTTTATGCCCAAAAGTATATGATGGTCATGTTATAATGATTGCCTAAGTGTGTTCAATATAAACGTTTATACATACATCCTGTGTGAAGTCTCTATTGTGACGCTTAGTGTATTTATGTCGAGTGACTGCTGTGTCTTTGCTGTGCTCATTGCCTCTGTAGTGAGCCTGACTGCTCAGTACTAAGTTACCCAAGGTTGAGCACGGGAAATACAGCGAGTGTAATCACCTGCCCTTGTAGGGAGCGGTGGGTTCTGCCTAGCTGGGGGCATCCCTTCAGCCAACCAGACACTGACGATTCCAACGCTTTCTTTTTGGGCATCACACCTTTCTTTCTTACATTACATATCCCCCTTACCTTACCTATCCCTCTGCTTCACCTCTGCCCCTACCTCCCTCCTCTGTCTGCTTCGCGTATCATTGTATACCGTTCTTTTTATCACCCTGTCCTTTTGTGGTCCCTGATGCCCTCTGGTTATTCTTAATTAGAAGATTGAAGGGTGGCAGCTATAGCAGTGTACACACAGAAGGAGAAGAGGGAACACAAGGCAGGTGAAGAGAACTGAGCAGCAAATGATCATTTCACCCAATAGGATCCTTGAAGCAATGTTTGTTGCTGCTAGAATGCCACCCAAGGAGAGGGATTTCTTTGTGATTGCAAATGTTAGTAATTCAATCTACAATTGCTATGTCCTTTATTTTAATATTAAACAGTGGAGACAGAGTCCCATGTCAAATATTGGTTTTGCAAGAAAAGAAATTCCAGACCCAAGAGCAAAAGTATGTTATGTTGTCAACGTTTGTTCAAGTTGTTATTTGGCTGTTTTTTGTGTTCTCTCATTTCTAAAAGTTTAATGTTTAATTCAATATAGTTTGACCTCATCAGAGCTTGAATTAGCTGAAAATGGGTAATACATTGAAATAGCTCCGAACGGGGGGCCCAAAATATGTCTTGTAACAGGGCCCCAAGATTCCTTAAAATGACACTGGTGGAAGGGGTAGAGCAACTGTGAAAACTTCACTGTGTCCCTGTGTCTGTAGCCAATGTGTGGTGACTGGTGAGGCTGACAGCACTGCCCAGAAGCCGACCGGCCCTTCCTACATCGGTGAGGTTAGCAGGTACACCAGGAGCCGGCCACAGTCTGGCTTGAAGCCTGGCCAGTAACTCAGCTTTGGTAAGGTGACCCTTCATGTCTCCCTCAGTTGTCATCCTATCCGTGGGTGATGTATTTCCACTCCCACTCCTAGAAGACACTCCTGGCTCTCTATATAGTGCACTAAAAGGAAGTACACTGTGTAGAGAGTCCAGTGGACCCCCATTGGCTTACAAAGGCTAAAGTAGATAATACCAACGCTCTGTTTTGTGGTAGTGTGGGCGAGCAGTTAGGCTTATAAGAGGGTAGTGCAAAGCATTTGATGTACTCATTGAGGCAATAAATAAGACTCGGCAGGATGTGAAATTCCGCTCCGCTTGCAGAGTTTGCTGAGTTTTTCCCACTCCGCGCTCCATGTAGAGCGCAGAGTTTCGACAAATTCTACGTAGCGGCGCAGAGTTTTTCCTCTCGCGCGGCTCGATAATGTTAAGTTGGCAAGCAAGGATACTCTTACTCCAGACGACCTCCCGGAGACATTACTTAACGCGGGTGGTTGCACCAGGTCAGTACCGCTCACGTTGAGAAACCTTCTGCTCGTGTTGAGGAAGCTGTCGCTCGAGTAGAATATCTACTCAAGCGGCAGAAAGAAGCAGCGCCCTCTTGTGCCACGCTTGGTGCAGTTCGCATTGAATTTACAGCGCGGGACAAACACCTGGCACTAAAAATCAGCGGGAGCAGTGCGACTTATCGCACTCCGCCGCTTGCAGAACTCCGTGGCACGTGGCAGAGTTTTTGGGGAACTTCACGGAGTTTTGCATAGTGTAGCTCCACCCAGGCCTAAATGAGACACACATTCAAAGAATAAATCCGTGACCAAATTAGAAAAATTATACATAAAAGGGTAGACCCAATGGTAGTGGGACCTGGGTAGTTAGCAGTACAATATAGAATGATCCCAGTAGACTAGAACTAACCGGACATTATATAAACCTATTTGTGTACTGAGTTGAATTTTGATATATGTACAATGCATTTTTTCTATGCAGCAGTGTGATTAAATAACACTTGCTACGTATTTTCGTTTTGTAGTGTTGCTAATTTGATGCGATTACAATGCTTTATATAATGTCCGGTAAATTCGAAAAATAACACTTATTTTATATATGGTGAAAAACCAACAAATTTGTTCAAAAGCAACTACTGTTTTTGTTATCAATTCTTACAGGTAAGTAAATGTTACAAAGTAATGCACGTTAACAATGCAATCCTATGGAAGGAGAAGTCATATATGCCTAACAGTAAGTACAGTCTGTTTCAGGGGTTCACCTTCTGGGTTTTGGAGCGTAGTGGGCCAAGGTCCAAAGTACGACCAGCAGTTCGTCAGGAACTGCTCGGGTTTCACCGGGAGCAGGGTGCTGGTGACGTTGGTATTTGTGCGATACGGAGAAGGGGGCTACCCGGAAACATGCTGCACAGCGGGGCTTAGGGACAAGTCAGAGAACTCGCAAATGAGAGCTTGGATCACAAGGGGTCTTGGAGCAAGGGGGCACAGCTGGTTCTTCGGTACCCAGACTGGGCAGCTCGGGTGCAGAGAGGTTAGGTCGGCCTGACTGGATGTGCAAAGTTGATCTTCGCAGTTGGGAGCAAACAGCTGACGGGTAAAATCAGGACAGCTGGGCCACTCATGACGTGGGTCTCAGTGATGCTGACATCCCTCGATGGCCTCTCATCGTGGTGCAGTGGGAATCTGGACTGGACTCTCACTGTTGGTGTTTGGTGCAGGGCGTCCTGTACCCTGGGCATTGGTGCTGCACGGCTCCAGTGGGTCCTGGTGTCTTCACACTCGGTGGGGAGACAGATCTGACCCTCCAGAGGTCAGGTACCTCTTCCTGGTCATCTGCGGCATCGGTCGGTCGGGCCGGGGCGCTGCAAGGTGATGGACTGGACTCTGCTCTTCAGTGCCGGTGGACTTCAGTTGAGTAGCTCCTCTACTCCAAGGGAAGCTGTCGTCGATTTTCGAGGTGCTGGTAGGCTGCCCAAGGCTGTGGTAGTTCTACAGCTTGCAGGACAAGTCACTCTTTTGCAGTTGTCGAGAGAGTTGTGGGCAGGCAGGATTTCACACCAAAAAGTCCACAGCTCTTCTGCTGTTCTCGCCAGGCAGTGACTCTGCTTCATCCTTCTTCCCTTGATCTGTTGAATCGGAGTTCTTGGGTTCAGGGGTGCCTCCTAAATACTCAATTTAGGGGGGCTAAGGGGAGTGACAGGTAGTAGCCAATGGGCTGACTACCTTTAGGGTGTCTACACCCTCTATATGACCATTTCCTGTGGGAAGTGGGCATAACCCTGACCCTAAGGCTAATTCCATCCAAAACACGGTGGAGGAATTTGAAAAGGTGGTGTCCACATCAGCTGGTCCACCTAAGGGGTGGTGCTGGCTGCATGTGGGCACACCTCCTCATCTTACTAATTTTCCCACCTGTCTTTCCGCCAAAAAGTGGGGCCATCTCCACTATCTGTGAAGGCCAGGGTCGCATAACAAAGGCGGCAAGGCCTTTGAAGCTTCACGCCCTGAAATGCAGATTCTGGATGCCCTCTGCGTGTATTTATAATAAATCCAGCACTGGCATCCGTGTGGGTTTATTAAGACGAGGTGTTTGGTACAAACACCTTGGGGTACAGTGAAACCATCATGTCGCTGGGGAACTCGTAATCACCAGTGACCAGCCCGTGTACTCGTCATGGCTTCCCTGTGCACTTGTGGAATAAAAGGGTGAACTTGGATATCACTGGGACACATCCACTCACGCAGATATGCCCACACATGGGTTATAGTGCCTCCTGCCTTAGGGCTGTAAGGCCTGCTGTAGGGGTGGCCTACCTATACCACATGTAGCATTTTACAGGCATAGCACACAGGGATGTGTGCCATGTCGACTCTTCATTTTTATCTGCACCAAGAGACACAGCCTGCAATGGCAGTTTGCACGAGCTTGGTAAGGGGTCCCTTAGGGTGGCACAGTTCATGCTGCAGCCCTTAGGGACCCTCTTTAGTTCCAATTGCCTAGGTACCAGGGATACCATTTACTAGGGACTTACATGGAGCCTAAAGGGGTTCCAATTGTGCAACAAGGGTACAGCTAAGGGAAAGAAGACTGATGCTGGGGACCTGGCTAGTGGGAGCCCAGCACACATTCAGTCAAACACCAGGCAAAAATGATGGGGGGAGGGGGTGGTTCCTGCAACACAAACACAGTCTCCTGCAACTCCCAACATCTATCCCTCTTTTGTGAAGAATTATCTTAATGTTTCTTGTGTTCCTCACTCTCTGCTGATTTTCCCTGGATGATGTTCCCTCCTCACTGCATTTATGTACTTCTGTATTTAACACCCACTGTGTCTGTTGTGTTTAAACCTGAGTTATTCAAATGTGTAACAGTATCTTACGCTCCTCTTCTTCTGTGTTTCTAAGTCTAAAGTAAATTTAATTGTTTGTACAAAATCTCTTTTGAGGTTACTCCCCCACTGTACTGATACCCTTGGGGTCTTTAAATGCCGCCATCCATCTCCCTTGCTCCCCTGCTTTTAGATGATGTCACTTCCTGTTTGTGCCAATGCTACAGGAGATGTACCTAGTCTGGGCCTTCATCTCTTGCGCTTCACCTGCCCCCTCTTCTTCTTCAGGTCACCGGCACACCTCCCACCACATCCACCACCCCTTGTCCTCCCACCTACCGGCCTCCATGAAGTTCAGGAGGAAAGCGCCTCGACGCGAGGAGATCCGTAAGAAGAAGAAGAGAAAGAAAGACAAGAGCACTCTGCAGTCTGTGGGCTCCACACCAAGCATCCGGGAAGAGAACGAGGAGGAGGAGGAAGAGGAAGATGGAGTCTCCGAAGCTGAGACACCAGAATATGTGGTGACCCCAGAGGAAGAAATCCCCGCTAAACCAATGGTGGGTCCAATTTGGATACAGGGGAGTCAGCAGACCAGAAGACTCACACATATCCCACCAGTGGGGGGGCAGTTTGTTCACTAGATGAAGAGACTATGGAGGGGTGGGGGATACACAAGTGGGGTCCAAGAGTGGAGCTTGACTTTGTTTACCATTAGAGATTTTGGGGCACAGAGATGATAGTGCGGTAACAAGAGCTTCAGTGCATGATCAGAGCACACGATGAAGGTGTACCTTAAGCACTGCTAGGAGATGGCCCTAGCAGTACTTTAAGGACATCTCAAAAGGTCATGTAGCCTTTCATATGAGGAGTTAAAGGGGACAGGGGCAAGGAGGTTGTGAGTACCAACCTTGAGAGGTATTGTTTCATGAACATAAATGTTGATTGTTGGTGGGTTTGGCAGGAGGAAAGGCAGCTGGCATGTGGAACCTGGTGGTACGTCAGTGGGAGTGCAGGTATGTAGAGGTGGCATGTACTGTGCTGAAGAAGCTTAGTTGCAGGATTGCAGGTGTTAAGTGGTTGGTGGGTGTGACGTTTCATACTGAGGGCCTTCCAGATGTTGGGTAAGAGATGGGGAGGATGTACAGGAAGAGGTTTGTTGTACTCCCTACAGAACCTGCCATATGGAGGTTGTGTTCCTGAACCCCAACATATGCTTGTGTGTAGTCCTTACTATTAAAGGGCAACCAGACAAGTCACCCAAAAAAATAGTTAATTCCCTACCGTATTTAGTGATCATGTAGAGTTGTGTTAGAAGCAGCTGAACAACGTTATCCACCAAAAACCACCCCTATTGTGCCATAGTGTCAACAACACATCTAAAAGAATTGAAATTTGCCAGCTAAGGAAGTTAAACAGTCCCAGCTACTGCCCGCCATAGACTGCTCATGATGTCACAACTTGCTATTTGTTGGGAATTGGGTTACTGGTTGAGGGGGGTGAAACCCTACTCAAGCAGCAACCACAGATCTTGTCAGGGTGAAGTCACAAGCAAACCCAAATTAACCTGTGCATAACCGTCTGATAGCACGAAGCAGTCAGACTTAACTCAGAGGTAATGTGTAAAGTGTTTATGCAGCACTTCAAGCAGTAATTAAGTGAAAACACAACACTCCAAAACAACAAAAATCAGCAGAACCGGAGCTATGCAATTTTAAAGTTTTAAGTGTAAATAGTGCCAAGAAGCACAAAGTGCCAACTGCAGTTATCTGGTCACAAGTTCAGGCCGACCGCGATGGAGCATGGGCTGGATACAGGGACCAAGTTAGGCCAGCTGAACAAAGTACCTTAAATCCTGGTTGCGGATCGTTGCAAGATCCGGTGTTGAGGATGCACCACTCGATGGCAGTTCCAAGGAGCTGTGGGGCTGCAATGCGGAGTTGTGCGTCATCGAGAATGTCATCGACAAGGGGCTTTCAGTGTGAAGTCCAGCGTTGAGGATGTGTTGCTCAGCGGTGGTTCAGAAAAAGCTGTGGGGCTGCAATGCGAATTCCTGCATCGTCGTCCAGGATGGCGTCGATGAGGGGCTTGCGATGGGAAGGCATGCCTCGAGTAAGCACAGTGCAGCGGCGGGTCCAAAGAAGCTGCGTGCTGCGATGCGAGGTCCTGCATCAGGGATACGTTGTGCAGCGGCGGTTCTGGAGTGGAGCTGTGAGGAAATGCATCACGCTGCATCATTTCTGCCCACACGACAACAGCTGTGCTGGCAGAGCACCTTCAGGCTCACTTCTAAGGGTCTAGGACTTGGGTGGTATCACTTGGAGCGCAAGACTTGCTAGCAGATAGAATCTGTGTACTGGGTGGAGTGAGCCTTTTCTGTATCCGGAGGCTCTGATCAGGACCCCAGCCAACTAGCCCTTGGAGTCACTCTCTTGTTCCTGGGATCAAGTTGCAGGTCCAGTCCTTCTTACTTAGGCTGCAGGGCAGCAGGGCAGCAGGGCAGTAGGAAAGTGCCTCTTTTCACATGGTTAGCCCCCACTTTTTCCCTGATGCTTGATGTAATTTCGAACAGTAAGTGCACGGGGTCCCTGCTAACCAGGTCACCAGCGCCAGAACTCTTTCCCCAAAACTATACCACAATTTGCACAACTTCAGTTGCCCCTGTAAGTCTCTAGTAAATGGTACCCCTGGTATATAGGGCATGGGTACTGAAGAGGTTCCTCTGGGGCTGCAGCACTGGTTGTGCCACCCCAGGGACAAATCACCCAGGCTACGCACTCTGCCATCACAGGCTGCATGTCTTGATGCAGAGAAATCCAAAGAGTCGACATGGCACACAGCCCTGTGTGCCATGCCTCCCATACACTGCATGGGATATAGGGAAGTCACCCCTACTGCAGGCCTTTAGCCTTAAAGCAGTGTGTGTAGGAGAGTAGGATCTGCTTCACATGGGTACCCCCACTTTTTGCTGATGCTTCACTGTTTTTCGACTTTAGTCTAGCTGGGGCCCTGCTAATCAGAACCCCAGCCTAGCTGCTTCCTCTCTAAAAATGGTTTCCATGTGCCTTAGGCACATCTCTGATTGGAATCTGGAGTGTCCTTATAAGTCCCTAGTATATGGTATACTATGTACCCAGGGCATAGGTACCTCAGAGACCTACCAGGGGCTGCAGCATGTATTGTGCCACCCCTGGAAGGCCAGCCAAAAGGACACCACAGGTCTGCTACTGCAGCCTGGGTAAGTTGGTGCATGCACCCCTTACTGTGATATAGGCTACCTATATCACTGCCATTGCACACACATATAAACCTATAAGTCACTCCTATGGCAGGCCTTATCAATCCTGAAGGCAGAGTGCTTGGTTCTTGGTTCTTATGTGAGAGGGTGCATGAGCAGAGCCCCTCTGCAGCGTTCAGAGACCCTTCTCTGATGCTGTTTGTAGTGCAGCCTGACCATATACTCTTAAGTGCATTATATCCTCGCGGTACAATGCCAACTTTGGACTGGCTGCACCAAAACATGTCGTGTTTGGTGTCAAACATCTTGGAATACTACCCCCCCCGCCAGTCCTGGCGGCGGGGGTAGCATTCCACCCTTCTAGAGGGAGAGACATGTACACACCGGGCTACCCGGTAACTTCTTTCCAGAGCCCTGGCATCACAAAATGGATGCCGCTGCCACAGACACGGGTCTGGCCTCCTGCTGCTGACTGAAACTCCGGCAGAGGAGGCCTGGACAATAGGTGTCCTGTCACAGGGAGGTGTAACCACCTCCCCAGACAGGATAATGTGTATTGGGGCTGGGCGGGAGCACCCTCTGGTGCTTTGAAGTCCTGCACTGGGGGCACACTTGGTGTCCCTGTGCATATGCCAGTTCAAACCGGTTGCAGGGGCTACCTGCCCCTGCTCTGGTGCGAAACTGGACAAAGGGAATGGGTGTAACCACCCCTATTCCCTGACCCTCCCATAGGTGGGTCCCCAGAGTATGTCCAACCCCCTAACTTGGTATAAGTATGGGACCCCAGTCCTTAGGACTTTAGATTACCCTGGACGAAACTCTGACACTGAATCCTGGACCTTCGACGCTCTACCTGAAGTTTAGAGGACTGAAGAATCTCCCTTGGGGTCAAGAAGTGACTCCCCTGCTTGGCAGGCACCTAAGAAGCAATTGTCCGGTCTGCATCGCCGAAGCTCCCACCGGACGCCGAAGTCTTTGCATCACCAGAAGTGGATTTCCAGACTTCCCCGAGGCTGCCCTGAGTCCCCAACAAAGCTGAGACCCGTAGCTGTCGTGGGTAACGTGGAACCATGACCCCTGGACACCGAGTACTTTTGCAAGTGCATCCTCTTCCTGGTCTTCCACAAAGTGTGCTTTGGGCTCCGAGTAGCCCCCGCCTCCAGCACCGACTGCACCGAAGATCACTGGCCTCCACTCCACGAGTGTCCTGTGAGCCAGCTCTAAGTGCGTCCACTCGAGGCTCCTTTGCGGTTGCTAGTCCGTTGGCTAGTGGGCCCTCCCGAAGGCAACTCTTCTTCTGCTTGGGCTTTCCTGGTTGCTCCAGACGTGCCCTGACTTATCCTCGCTGGGTGAGTCCCCCAGACCTTGCTGGTCTGCATCAACGTCCTTTCTTTGTTTCTACAAGACTTGCCATTGCCAAGGCTTGTTGGGTCCAATCCGGTCGCCGACACCCCTGCAATCAACAGACGTCGTGGGACAGCTCGAATCCAGCTCCTGGTTGTCGTCGACAACTCCTGGAACTCCTGGCTGAAGAGTCAAGACGACCGTCAAACTACCTGAAGCACCCGACATCGGTGGGCATCTGCTCATCGCCTTCCTGGTCACTGGCTAGTGACCCAGACTCTGTCCCCTCTGCTTTCAGGTTCTTCAGATCTTCGATCCTCCCTTGGATCCACCCGAACACTTTCGACTTGGTCGCCAGCAGCACTTTGCAGCAGATCGCCATTGAAAACGACGACGAAACCCGACCCCGAAAGACACCTATGCACCCGGCTTCCCTGGGTGAGGTAACTCGAGTACTCCGGTGCTCCTGTGGGTATAGACTCTAGAACGACGTAGTTCTAAAAGGGTTTGCTCCAAGTCCTCCTTTAAGTGTCCTTATTCTTTAAAACTCCAACCGCGACATTCCCCATAGAAGTCAACGGCGGCTCGCGGCTGTGTTCTCACACTGCACGCGTCCCCCGTGGGTCCCCTGTGTCACTACCTTGGGTGGTTCCTTGAGGGCCAAGCACTTCTACAGGCTCTAGGCCTTGTGTCTAGCTCAGTCGTGGTTCTTATACCACTTTATTGGTATATGATTTGGTACGCCCCTAGGGCTCAAACGTGTATTTGTGCTATTACTGTTGATAACTGACTTGTAACTTATGTAGTTCGAACTCTAGCCTCATAAAGAGACTAGAGGGGTGTGTTTAAGACTAAATACATATATTTTATATATATACCTGATGTGGTCCTCTTTCATTTGGTCACTCAAGAGATTATAGACTGGTAAAACAAGCTGTTTTACATTCCTTCAAGACTTAGCCTGAAGGCTGCTCTCCATAGCTACCACTAGGATAGCTTTCAATAAAGGTTGTCTTTAACCTATCTCCAATAAGGGGTTGTTTGGACTGGTGCAAGGTGCCCACTATAATTAGTGGACAGCATATACCAGGCCAACTTCTCACATTGGTGTGCAGCGTGTGGGATTCCAGCTTGCTATTGTTTTACCAGATAATCTCAATTTAATTGATCAACTGAAAACCACTAAGGGTACCTTAGGTACATATAAATCAAGCTTAGGATACAGTAAGTTCTACTGAACTTAGAGTTGTGTGTTAAGGGATAGCACACCCTTTCTACAACTCAAGAGAGTTTAGTAGGCCACACTAGAGTAGGTAGTGCATACACCACACCACACTAGTAATGTCTTCAGGGCCAGGAACCAGTGGGTCCCAGTCAGAAGCCAATGGGCTTCTTCCCTCCAAGTATGATAATCTCCCCTTCTTGGAATTGAGAGCATTAAGCACTGCTAGGAAACTGAAGACAGGCAAAAGTGCCAACACCCAACGCCTCATAGAGGTACTCCTGCTGGATGATCTCAGAAGACTACCAGGGTCTGAAAGGGTAGGCAGACAGGGTGGGGCAGAAGATGAGGAAGGGGCCAGGGGTGAAATCACCCAGGACCCCCCCCTCTGAAACTGGCCAGGAAAGTGAAAATGACCTTGACCTGGAAAACCCAGCTATTCCTGTGGAGGAAGAGGCGGATCAGACTGACCTCCCCTTTGTCCCCCAGGAAGAGTTGTGAGTGTGCCCAGAAGGCCTAGATCTCCTTCTCAGGAGTCTAACCACTCTGACACCTCAATAGGGACCTCTGTTTCCTCTCATAGGAGGGAATCCTCTCATGAAAGGAAAGAGAGACTGCTCAAGTATGGAGAAGCTCAGTTGAGACTCAGAAGAGAGCAGTTGGCTAAAGACAGGGAGTCCCTAGAGCTTGAAAGGCAAAGAAAATAGATGGGACTAGAGTCCCATGGTGGCAGCAACTTCCCTAGTGGTAGGGAAAGGTCTTATGACCATAGAAACCTGAGCAAGATTGTCCCTCCCTACCAGAGTGGGGATGACATCCACAAATGGATAACTGCACTGGAGAGGGCCTGTAAAGTACAGAGGGTCCCTCAGGAGCAGTGGGCAGCAATCTTGTGGCTCTCCTTTGCAGACAAAGGTAGAGATAAGCTCCTCTCTGTTAGAGAAGAGGATGCTGATAATTATCCAGTCTTAAAAAGTGCACTAATTGATGGGTTTGGCCTAACAACTGAACAATACAGGTTAAAGTTCAGAGATACCCAAAAGCCACAGACTCAAGACTGGGTGGACTTTGTTGATTGTTCTGCTAAGGCTCTGGAAGGTTGGTTAGTGGGCAGTAAGGTATGTGACTTCACAGGATTGTACAATCTTATCATGAGGGAGCAGATTCTTAATAACTGTCAAAATCAGCTGTTGCATCAGTACCTGGTGGACTCTGATCTGACCTCTCCCCAAGAATTGGGAAAGAAGGCAGACAAATGGGTCAGAACCAGGGTGAGGCAGAAGGTACAGAACCAAGGTGATGACCCAAAGAAGCAAGATTCTAAGAACTCTGATAAGGGTGGGGAGAAGGGTAAAGACCAGAAGTCTTCACAAGGCCCCCAAAAATCTTCTTCAGGTGGGGATTCACAGTCTAACAAAGGGAAAGGCCAAAAGAAACCATGGTGCAAAGTCTGTAAGCAAAAGACACACTGGACCAGTGATTGCACCAAGTCCAAAGACTCTATTCCAGCCCCCACCAATGCCTCTAAGGCACCTGTTCCCCCTAGTGCAGTTACAAATGGTGTTGGGAGTACACAGGCCAAGGGTTTAGTAAGGTTGACCCTGGGTAATGAGATGAGCTCTGGCCTAGTCAGAGAATTCACTCAGGCTGTCTTAGTCTGTGATGGAGGCATGGATGTGACCTCCTCTGTGAGTCCCAGTAATCTGGGCAAGTACAGGCAACAGCCCTTAATCAATGGAAAAGAGGCTTTGGCATTTAGGGACACAGGGGCAAGTGTCACCATGGTGACACAAGACCTTGTGGATCCTGGGCAGATTATACTTGGTGAAATGTACCAAGTGACCAATGCTAGCAATGTCAGAACAGACCATACTCTGGCAGTTGTTAACTTCTCCTGGGGAGGGGTAACTGGCCTTAAGAAGGTTGTGGTGAGTGCAAACCTACCAGTGGAATGCTTGCTTGGCAATGATCTTGAAACTTCAGCTTGGGCAGAAGTGGAGCTCAGGACCCATGCAGAAATGCTGGGGGGGATCCCTGCAGATGTGTTTGCTGTGACCAGGTCACAGAGCAAAATGCCTAACACTGAACAGGCCTTGGATCCTGGAACCATGGACCAAGTGCCATCCAAGAGGAGGAGTAGTAGGGTTAAGGCAGTGCCTTCCCCCTTGGCTCAGAAGGAGGATCAGTCTCTTGAGGGGGATGATCTCAGTCCTGAGGAAGGAACTGTCCCAGAGGAGCTTGAACCTGACCAGGTTGAGTTCTTGGGGACAGGGGCCCTTCCAGGGCAGATCTGAGCCAGGAGCAGCAGAGCTGCCCTCTCTTGAACCCCTCAGACAGCAAGCTGCTGCTGAGGCTGCTGGGAATGCTAGTGGTCCCCATACAGTATATTGGGATGATGGACTCTTGTACTCAGAGTGTAGAGACCCCAAGCCTGGTGCCACCAGGATGTTGGTTATACCTCTGAAGTTCAGGGGCTTCCTATTGACCCTAGCCCATGATATTCCCCTAGCAGGTCACCTGGGCCAGAACAAGACTTGGGACAGACTTGTCCCTCACTTTCACTGGCCCCACATGTCTGAAGACACCAAGGAGTTTTGTCGCTCCTGTGTAACCTGCCAAGCCAGTGGGAAGGCAGGTGGCACCACAAAGGCCCCCTGATACCACTACCTGTGGTGGGGGTTCCCTTTGAGAGAGTGGGGATAGATATTGTTGGTCCCATGGATCCCCAAACAGCATCTGGGCACAGGTTTATCCTGGTGGTGGTGGACCATGCCACTAGGTACCCAGAGGCTATTCCCCTTAGGACCACTACAGCACCTGTGGTGGCAAGAGCCCTCCTGGGAATTTTCTCAAGAGTGGGCTTCCCTAAGGAGGTTGTATCAGACAGGGGTGCCAACTTTATGTCTGGATACTTGAAGGCAATGTGGAAGGAGTGTGGAGTGACTTACAAGTTCACCACACCCTATCACCCACAATGCAATGGTTTAGTTGAGAGATTCAACAAAACCTTAAAGGGCATGATTAAAGGGCTCCCAGAACAGCTTAGGCGAAGATGGGACATACTCTTGCCCTGTCTTTTATTTGCATACAGGGAGGTGCCTCAAAAGGGGGTTGGCTACAGCCCTTTTGAACTTTTGTTTGGTCACCCTGTCAGGGGTCCATTGTGCTTGGTAAAGGAAGGATGGGAGTTACCTCTCAAGCCCCCAAAGCATGACATAGTGGACTATGTACTTGGTCTCCGCTCCAGGATGGCTGAGTACATGAAAAAGGCAACTAAAAACCTTGAGGCTAGCCAGGAACTGCAAAAAGCTTGGCATGACCAAAAGGCTGTGCTGACTGTTTACAGCCAGGACAGAAGGTGTGGGTGCTGGAGCCAGTGGCCCCAGCAGCTCTCCAGGACAAGTGGAGTGGACCCCATACCATTGTTGAACAGAAGGGTGAGGTCACCTATTTAGTAGACCTAGGAACACCCAGGAGTCCCCACAGGGTTCTCCATGTCAACAGATTGAAGCCATATGTGGACAGGGCAGACATGGGCTTGCTCTTGGCTACTGATGAGGGACAGGAGGAAGAGAGTGACCCACTCCCTGACCTGCTCTCACAGAACCCTGATGATGGGTCAGTGGATGGTGTAGCCTTGGCAGGCAGCCTCACTGCTCAGCAGCAAACTGATTGTAGAGAAGTGCTCAATCAGTACAGACATATGTTCTCTCTGACTCCAAGTCAGACCACCTGGTGCACTCATGAAGTGGACACTGGGGACAGTCTGCCTATTAAAAATAAGATTTATAGGCAACATGACCATGTCAGGGACTGTATCAGGACAGAAGTCCAGAAAATGTTGGATTTGGGAGTTATTGAACCCTCAGATAGCCCAAGGGCTAGTCCAGTGGTCCTTGTGCCAAAACCTCACACCAGTGGCGGGAAAAGAGAGATGAGGTTTTGTGTGGACTACAGGGGTCTCAATGCAGTCACTAGGACTGATGCCCATCCAATACCTAGGGCAGATGAGCTAATAGACACTTTGGCCTCAGCCAAGTATCTAAGCACATTTGACCTGACAGCTGGCTACTGGCAGATCAGACTAGCTGATGATGCAAAGCCAAAAACAGCATTCTCAACCCCTAGTGGACATTATCAATTTGTGGTAATGCCCTTTGGTCTGAAGAATACACCTGACACTTTTCAGAGGTTGGTGAATACAGTCCTTACAGGTCTGGAGGCCTACAGTGCAGCATATCTAGATGATATTGCTGTCTTTAGCTCCACCTGGGAGGATCACCTGGTCCACCTCAGAAATGTTTTGGAGGCCCTGCAAATGGCAGGCCTCACTATCAAGGCCACCAAGTGCCAGATAGGGCAGAGTCAGGTTGTGTACCTGGGCCACCTTGTGGGTGGAGGCCAGGTTCAACCATTGCAGAGCAAGATCCAGACCATCATGGACTGGACTGCTCCAACTACCCAGACTCAGGTGAGAGCCTTTTTAGGCCTGACTGGGTACTATAGGAGATTTGTCAAGGGGTATGGATCAATAGTGACACCCCTGAATGACTTAACTTCCAAGAAAATGCCCAAAAAGGTTCAGTGGACAGTTAGCTGTCAAAAGGCATTTGATGACCTAAAGCAGGCCATGTGCACTGCTCCCATTCTGCAGAGTCCTGATTACTCCAAGAAGTTCATTGTCCAAACAGATGCATCTGAATTGGGGGTAGGGGCTGTACTGTCACAATTGAATGATGAAGGTCAGGATCAGCCAGTAGCTTTTATTAGCAGAAGGCTGACCCCTAGAGAGAAACGTTGGTCAGCCATAGAGAGGGAGGCCTTTGCTGTGGTTTGGGCTCTGAAGAAGTTGAGGCCATACTTGTTTGGTACTCACTTCCTTGTTCAAACAGACCACAAGCCCCTCCTATGGCTAAAACAAATGAAGGGTGAAAACCCCAAACTGCTTAGGTGGTCCATTTCCCTACAGGGGATGGACTTTACAGTGGAACATAGACCTGGGAGTAACCATGTCAATGCAGATGGACTCTCTAGGTACTTCCACTTAGAACATGAAGACTCAACTGGTCAAGGTTAGTTTAATGTCCCTACGTTTGGGGGGGGGGTTGTGTAGGAGAGTAGGATCTGCTTCATATGGGTACCCCCACTTTTTGCTAATGCTTCACTGTTTTTCGACTTTAGTCTGGCTAGGGCCCTGCTAATCAGAACCCCAGCCTAGCAGCTTCCTCTCTAAAAATGGTTTCCATGTGCCTTAGGCACATCTCTGATTGGAATCTGGAGTGCCCTTATAAGACCCTAGTATATGGTATACTATGTACCCAGGGCATAGGTACCTCAGAGACCTACCAGGGGCTGCAGCATGTGTTGTGCCACCCCTGGAAGGCCATCCAAAATGACACCACAGGTCTGCTACTGCAGCCTGGGTAAGGTGGTGCATGCACCCCTTACTGTGATATAGGTTACCTATATCACTACATATATACACACATATAAACCTATAAGTCACTCCTATGGCAGGCCTTATCAATCCTGAAGGCAGAGTGCTTGGTTCTTATGTGAGAGGGTGCCCCTGCATGAGCAGAGCCCCTCTGCAGCGTTTGGAGACCCTTCTCTGATGCTGTTTGTAGTGCAGCCTGAACATATACTCTTAAGTGCATTATATCCTCGCGGTACAATGCCAACTTTGGACTGGCTGCACCAAAACATGTCGTGTTTGGTGTCAAACATCTTGGAATACTACCCCCCGCCAGTCTTGGCGGCGGGGGTAGCATTCCACCCTTCTAGAGGGAGAGACATGTACACACCGGGCTACCCGGTAACTTCTTTCCAGAGCCCTGGCATCACAAAATGGATGCCGCTGCCACAGACACGGGTCTGGCCTCCTGCTGCTGACTGAAACTCCGGCAGGGGAGGCCTGGACAATAGGTTTCCTGTCGCAGGGAGGTGTAACCACCTCCCCAGACAGGATAATGTGTATTGGGGCTGGCGGGAGCACCCTCTGGTGCTTTGAAGTCCTGCACTGGGGGCACACTTGGTGTCCCTGTGCATATGCCAGTTCAAACCGGTTGCAGGGGCTACCTGCCCCTGCTCTGGCGTGAAACTGGAATAGGGAATGGGTGTAACCACCCCTCTTCCCTGACCCTCCCATAGGTGGGTCCCCAGAGTATGTCCAACCCCCTAACTTGGTATAAGTATGGGACCCCAGTCCTTAGGACTTTAGATTACCCTGGACGAAACTCTGACACTGAATCCTGGACCTTCGATGCTCTACCTGAAGATTAGAGGACTGAAGAATCTCCCTTGGGGTCAAGGAGTGACTCCCCTGCTTGGCAGGCACCTAAGAAGCAATTGTCCAGTCTGCATCGCTGAAGCTCCCGCCGGACGCCAAATTCTTTGCATCACCAGAGGTGGATTTTCAGACTTCCCGAGGCTGCCCTGAGTCCCCAGCAAAGCTGAGGCCCGTAGCTGTCATGGGTAACGTGGAACCCTGACCCCTGGATACCGAGTACTTTTGCAAGTGCATCCTCTTCCTGGTCTCCCACGAAGTTGTGCTTTGGGCTCCAAATAGCCCCCGCCTCCAGCACCGACTGCACCGAAGATCACTGGCCTCCACTCCGCGAGTGTTCTGTGAGCCAGCTCTAATTGCATCCACTCGAGGCTCCTTCGTGGTTGCTAGTCCGTTGGCTAGTGGGTCCTCCCGAAGGCAACTCTTCTTCTGCTTGGGCTTTCCTGGTTGCTCCAGACGTGCCCTGACTTACCCTCACTGGGTGAGTCCCCCAGACCTTGCTGGTCTGCATCAACGTCCTTTCTTTGTTTCTACAAGACTTGCCTTTGCCAAGGTTTGTTGGGTCCAATCCGGTCGCCGACACCCCTGCAATCGACAGACGTCATGGGACAGCTCGAATCCAGCTCCTGGTTGTCGTCGATGCCTCCTGGACCTCGTGGCTGAAGAGTCAAGACAACCGTCAAACTACCTGAAGCACCCGACATCGGTGGGCATCTGCTCATCGCCTTCCTGGTCACTGGCTAGTGACCCAGACTCTGTCCCCTCTGCTTTCAGGTTCTTCAGATCTTCGATCCACCCTTGGATCCACCCGAACACTTTCGACTTGGTCGCCAGCAGCACTTTGCAGCAGATCGCCATTGAAAACGACGACGAAACCCGACCCCGAAAGACACCTATGCACCCGGCTTCCCTGGGTGAGGTAACTCGAGTACTCCGGTGCTCCCGTGGGTATAGACTCTAGAACAACCTAGTTCTAAAAGGGTTTGCTCCAAGTCCTCCTCTAAGTGTCCTTATTCTTTAAAACTCCAACCGCGACATTCCCCATAGAAGTCAACGGCGGCTCGCAGCTGTGTTCTCACACTGCACGCGTCCCCCGTGGGTCCCCTGTGTCACTACCTTGGGTGGTTCCTTGAGGGCCAAGCACTTCTACAGGCTCTAGGCCTTGTGTCTAGCTCAGTCGTGGTTCTTATACCACTTTATTGGTATATGGTTTGAGTACGCCCCTAGGGCTCAAACGTGTATTTGTGCTATTACTGTTGATTACTGACTTGTAACTTATGTACTTGAACTCTAGCCTCATAAAGAGACTAGAGGGGTGTGTTTAAGACTAAATACATATATTTTATATATATACCTGGTGTGGTCCTCTTTCATTTGGTCACTCAAGAGATTATAGACTGGTAAAACAAGCTGCTTAACATTCCTCCAAGACTTAGCCTGAAGGCTGCTCTCCATAGCTACCACTAGGATAGCTTTCAATAAAGGTTGTCTTTAACCTAATTCCAATTTGGGGCTGTTTGGACTGGTGCAAGGTGCCCACTATAATTAGTGGACAGCATATACCAGGCCAACTTCTCACAGTGTGCACTATATCCTATGTGTGGGCAATCAGCATGACCAGATATGCCACTACAATGTCCAGTCTATTCTGAGATGTTGTAGGCGCACAGGGAAGCCATAAATAGTACATGGGCCGGATACTTGTCATCACGAGTTTCCTAGCTTCATGATGGCTTCACTGATTCCTACGGTGTTTGCTACCAAACATCTTGTCTTAATAAATCCACAATCATGCCAGTTTGTTTTCTTTAAATAAATTCACACTGGAGACCCTTTTAGAGGGTCCCCTGAAAACCTGCCAAGCACTGGTGTGGTTCCTGACTTGTTTTTGCCAGCCTGCCACGACCAGACATGTTTCTGACCTCATGGGGTGAGAGTAAGCACTCTCAGAGCACAGAGACAAAGCCGGCTCTGGACGGAGATGCTTCACACCTCTTCCAGGACAGGATGGCCTTTCTAGGCAGGAAGAGTCAAAGGCGATGCCACCTTTGAAATCCAACCCAGGAGCCTCCAGATAGTGGGGGAGGCCGAGTCTCCTTCCCTTCTCCACGTTTTGGCAGGAGGAAAGGTGGGAAAATTAGTTACATTACGAGGAGGGCCCCCACTTAGCCTGCAACACCTATAGGCCGGGGCAGGCGATGTGAACCCCTCTCCTGAAATTTCACCATCTTGAGATGGTGAGAAAACCTCCTATCAAGGCTAGGGTAGTGACTTTTCCCCACAGAAATTGGCCACAAGAGGGTGTAGACACCCTAAAGGTAAGTAGCCCATTGGCTACTACCTGTCTCCCTTTGTAATGCCCCTAAATTCAGTATTTAGGTGGCACCCCGAGACCTGAACATCTGATTCAATGGACCAGAGAAAACCAGGACAACGAAGACTTGCTGCACTAGAACTGAAGCCCTTCTACAGAAGAAAAAGGCGCCCAAACCCTGCCTGCTGCTCCCAGAACTCGACAATCGCTGCTGCTGTGTCGTCTTGAAACCTGAAAGGACTCCAAGAACCCTGGAGCCACTCCAGCCTTCAAGAATTTGCTGAGAAGCTCCCTTGGACTGAAGGTATCATTCCCCTGCACCCCGCAGGTACCGATACCGTGAAGTTCGGTTTGTCGATTTGCTGGGCCCTGACGACCTTGATGCAGCACTGAAGCAAGAAGAGCTCCAGAGGGTCAGATCTGCCTCTCCGCCAAGTTAGGAGGCACCAGGACCTACCGGAGCCGTGATGTACCAATATCCGGGGTACCGGACCCCCAAAGGTAAAAACCAAGAAGAAAAGTCCACTCCAGACTCCCGAAGCACCAGATGCAAGAACCTGTCCAGGGACGTCGAGACACCCGAGACCCACATCCTGAGCAGCCCAGCTGTCCCGAGACCGCCTCTCCAAGTTTCCTGCTCCTGACCACGAGGACCTCAAGACCCATGACGCCGGGCTGACTTGTTCACTGTGCACCTGGCCCCACCGGCCCCAGCACCGACCAATCAGACCTGCTCCCGTGGTCTCCATGCCCTTGCAACCTCCTCCCTCTATGGAGACCCACTGGACTAACCTGAAAGTACCTCTGTCAGTGCTTTTTCAGGTGGCCCCCTTTGTTTTTGCACACCAGCTTCCAAGACCTCAGCACTCTGCTCCGATCCGGGAACTGGTCCTGACATCAATCTAAAGTAAGAAGGTGAACTTCGTGAAAGCATTGCCTGAATTTCTATGCAGTACTCTGCTTTTTTCCCATTGTTTCCTAAGGTGCGTAATTGTGCATTGAAGTGATATATTTATCGAACTTTGAAAATCTATGACTCCAAAAGTATTTATCCTAGAACTGTATTAATGGTCTTGAAAATTATATAAAAATCAAAGCTATATTTACAAATTGGTCTCTGATTTATTCTTGAGTGTGTGTCTCATTTATTGCCACTGTGAGTACAACAAATGCTTAGCTCTGCCCTCTGATAAGCCTCACTGCTCGCCCACTCTACCACAAAAAGAGAGTTAGCATTATCTACTTTTACCTCTGCCTGCCCTTTGGGGATTTCTCGCACTCTCTACAAAGTGTACTTCATTTTAGTGCACTGTATAGAGAGGCGGTTTCCTACACAGTCCTTTTTGCAGAGCAGCACAGCAGTCCTTCTGAGTCTTCCATATGTCTATAAGTGTACTAAAGAGTTGGGTCTGAGGGTCCATTATTTACACTTGGTGCCAGCTTTGAAGTAGGAGCAGGTTCTGGAGGTTTCCATCCAAGTTCCTGCCGCCCTGCCTGGCCCCTGCATTTCTGGGGTCACAAAAGACTAGTGTCAAACCCTTTGTGAGTGTGCTCCAGCAGAGGTTTTGTGATGTGCAAGTGTGGTAGGTGACAGATCCTCCCCTTCATCAAGTCAGAGATGGTCCATCCTGCCAACACCTATTCCCCCTTTGTCTCACTGTCTGGGAGCAATATACAAAGACCAACTGCCGGCTACACCTAGTGATGTGCCCTAGTATACATGCTGCAGGCTTCAAATGGTTGGGACAAGAAAATGCAAACTTTCTAAAAGTGCCATTTTCAGAATTGTGACTTAAAATCCGACTTTACCATTAAAGCGGGTTTTAAATTAAAAGTCTATAGGCACCAGATTCGACATTCTAACTTGCTCACAATTGAAAGTTAGCACTTATTAAATGTAATAAGGTAAACAATTGTTATCCTGTGTGAGATGTAGGCCTCACAGTAGTGAAAAACGAATTTAAGAGTTTTTCACTACCAGGACGCATATTACTGAAAGGGCGCACTTTCCCTGTTTGCACCATGGCTCACCTTTAAGCAAGTGAGCTCTCCGCTGCTCTGGTGTGCTGGGTGCAAACAGGGAAAGTGTGCCCTATTATGAAGAATGCGCTGGCCTCAGGGCAGCTGCAAAAACAACAACTGATGGACAGAACAATGTCATATATTCACCCCAGTACAGAGATCTGGGCCTAAATCCATCGTTTTTTTGCTCCCCATGCCATTCCAGTTTGAACCCAGCCATATGCAAATCAGTCTTGACCCTGCGCCCAATGAGAACAGTCTAGCCCGAACTGCCAGGCCAGGTCCTCCCTGGACTGGAAACAAGCATCCTAGGACCGGTTTCGGGGTTTCACCCCTCATCAGCCAGAATAGCTTGACTCCAGTGGCATGGAGAGCACGGGACCCACATCTGGGCATACCCGTCCCACTCTCTTGACAAATGCAAAAACAACAATTGATGGACAGAATGCAGAACAATGTCATATATTCACCCCAGTACAGAGATCTGGGCCTAAATCCACCGTTTTTTTTTATCCCATGCCATTCCAGTTTGAACCCAGCCATATGCAAATCAGTCTTGACCCTGCGCCCAATGGGAACAGTCCAGCCCGAACTGCCAGGTCAGGTCCTCCCTTGACTGGAAACAAGCATACTAGGACCGGTTTCAGGGTCTCACCCCTCATCAGCCAGGATAGCTTGACTCCAGTGGCATGGAGAGCACGGGACGCACGGCTGGGCATACCCGTCCCACTCGGGGTGACAAATGCAAAAACAACAATTGATGGACAGAATGCAGAACAATGTCATACATTCACCCCAGTACAGAGATCTGGGACTAAAGCCATAGTTTTTTTGCTCCCCATGCCATTCCAGTTTGAACCCAGCCATATACAAATCAGTCTTGACCCTGCGCCCAATGGGAACAGTCGAGCCCGAACTGCCAGGGCAAGTCCTCCCTGGACTGGAAAAAAGCATCCTAGGACCGGTTTCGGGGTTTCACCCCTCATCAGCCAGGATAGCTTGACTCCAGGGTCTTTTGCCCTCAGGGCAGCGACAAACTTGTGCTGCACACAGGGCAGCATATTCAAGAGAAATGTGGAATAGCTGTTAAAAAGCTGCACCATGTTTGAAAGTGCAGACGGCAAACCACCTGCACTTTCAAAAGGGATTAGAAATGCACTTGCTCATGCAAATGAGGGAATGCCACAAGCATCTGCTGCCCCTTCTATAATGCCAAAGTGCCCCGGGGACACGCAAAGAAGGCACAAATCTCCCTTGCGCCCCAGGGCATTTTCTGTAATATGGCCCCAGGATATGTAAACAAGCATTTGCAATGCAATAGGTCTGCTAATCACGCGGGTTTGAGCTATTGGCATTGTAAATGACAATGCCTTTTATTTTTATGTTTTGGGTTTTAAACCATAAATAAAAGGCATTGTTATTTACAATACTAATAGCTTAAACTCGCAAATGCGAGACCTATTGCATTGCAATAAAGGGCAGTCTCGACTGCTTGTTAGATTGTAAATATCAGAGGAAGAGACCGGCCTGCGACATCTTCAAAGTAGTGATAAATAGTGCAGTTAAAAAGATGTGTAAGTGTTGTAAATTACACAGACACAAAGTGTGAAGTGAGAGTTACATATGATCCGAGCTATAAACACTAACAAAGCGCTCCAACACCTTTCGCTCTGTGATTACACTGTCGCGGCTCAGGAGGAAGAGTGGGAGGGTGGGGCTATTTCCTGCCCTCTCTGTGATTTGAGTGTGCATAATGTCATTGCTATCTTTGGCCTAATAAAAAACACTCCAGCTGTAGTAGGGCCCTGGCTTCACCTCCTGGTGCAGTGCTGGCTGTGCTTTATGGTAGACATGGAGGGAGGGAGGGATGGTCTTGGCTGCAGCTCCGGCCTCATACAGTGCCGCTGCAGTTACTAGTGAGCGAGAGGCGCCGAGGTGGTGGTATTGGTATTGGTAGTGGTGGTATTGGTATTGGTGGTGGTGGTATTGGTGGTGCTGGTGGTGGTGGTGGCATTGGTGGTATTGGTGGTGGTAGTATTGGTGGTGGTGGTATTGGTGGTGGTGGTATTGGTGGCAGTATTGGTATTGGTGGTTGTGGTTGTGGTATTGATGGTGGTATTGGTATTGACGGTGGTGGTACTGGTATTGGTGGTATTGGTATTGGTGTTGGTGGTATTGGTGGTGGTATTGGTGGTATTGGTGGTGGTAGTATCGGTGGTGGTGGTGGTATTGGTGGTGGGGTATTAGTGGTGGTGGTGGTGGTATTGGTGGTGGTATTGGTAGTGGTATTGGTGGTGGTAGTGGTATTGGTGGTGGTGGTGGTTTTGGTGGTGGCGGTGTTGGTGGTGGTGGTATTGGTATTGGTGGTGGTAGTATTGGTATTGGTGGTATTGGTGGGGGTGGTATTGGTGGTGGTGGTGGTATTGGTGGTGCTGGTGGTGGTGGTGGCATTGGTGGTATTGGTGGTGGTAGTATTGGTGGTGGTGGTATTGGCGGTGGTGGTACTGGTATTGGTGGTGGTGGTATTGGTGGTGGTTGTATCGGTGGTGGTGGTGGTATTGGTGGTGGGGTATTAGTGGTGGTGGTGGTATTGGTGGTGGTGGTGGTATTGGTGGTGGTATTGGTGATGGTAGTGGTATTGGTGGTGGTGGTATTGGTGGTGGTGGTGGTTTTGGTGGTGGCGGTATTGGTGGTGGTGGTGGTATTGGTATTGGTGGTGGTAGTATTGGTATTGGTGGTATTGGTGGGGGTGGTATTGGTGGTGGTATTGGTATTGGTGGTGGTAGTATTGGTATTATTGGTGGTGGTATTGGTGGTGGTGGTATTGGTGGTGGGTTTGGTATTGGTGGTGATATTGGTGGTGGTACTGGTAGTGGTGGTATTGGTGGTGGTATTGGTGGTGGTGGTATTGGTGGTGGTGGCATTGGTGGTGCTATTGGTGGTGGTATTGGTATTGGTGGTGGTGGTATTGGTGGTGGTATTGGTATTCGTGGTGGTATTGGTGGTGGTGGTGGTGGTATTGGTATTGGTGCTATTGGTGGTGGCGGTATTGGTGGTGGTGTTATTGGTGGTGCTGGTGGTGGTGGTGGTATTGGTGGTGGTGGCATTGGTGGTATTGGTGGTTGTGGTATTGGTGGTGGTATTGGTATTGGTGGTGGTGGTACTGGTATTGGTGGTATTGGTGGTGGTATTGGTGGTGGTTGTATTGGTGGTGGTGGTGGTGGTGGTGGTATTGGTGGTGGGGTATTGGTGGTGGTATTGGTGGTGGTAGTGGTATTGGTGGTGGTGGTGGTATTGGTGGTGGTGGTGGTATTGGTATTGGTGGTGGTGGTGGTATTGTGGTGGTGGTGGTGGTATTGGTATTGGTGGTGGTATTGGTATTGGTGGTGGTGGGGGTGGTATTGGTGGTGGTGGTGGTGGTAGTAGTGATATTGGTGGTGATAGTATTGGTGGTGGTGGTATTGGTGGTGGTGGTGGTGGTGGTATTGGTGGTGGTGGTGGTGGTGGTATTGGTGGTGGTATTGGTGGTGGTGGTATTGGTGGTGGTATTGGTGGTGGTGGTATTGGTGGTGGTATTGGTGGTGGTGGAATTGGTGGTGGTGGTATTGGTGGTGGTGGAATTGGTGGTGGTGGTGGTACTGGTGGTGGTATTGGTATTGGTGGTGGTGGTATTGGTATTGGTGGTGGTATTGGTATTGGTGATGGTGGTATTGGTGGTGGTGGTGGTATTGGTGGTGGTGGTGGTATTAGTATTGGTGCTATTGGTGGTGGTGGTATTGGTGGTGGTGGTATTGGTGGTGGTGGTATTGGTTGTGGTATTGGTAGTATTGGTATTGGTGGTGGTGGTATTAGTATTATTGGTGGTATTGGTGGTGGTTGTATTGGTGGTGGTGGTGGTATTGGTGGTGGGGTATTGGTGGTGGTATTGGTGTTGGTATTGGTGGTGCTAGTGGTATTGGTGGTGGTGGTGGTGGTATTGGTGGTGGTGGTATTGGTGGTAATGGTGGTATTGTGGTGGTGGTGGTGGTATTGGTATTGGTGGTGATATTGGTATTGGTGGTGGGGGTGGTATTGGTGGTGGTGGTAGTAGTTGTATTGGTGGTGGTAGTATTGGTGGTGGTGGTGGTAGTATTGGTGGTGGTGGTAGTATTGGTGGTTGTGGTATTGGTGGTGGTGGTATTGGTGGTGGTATTGGTGGTGGTGGTATTGGTGGCGGTATTGGTGGCGGTGGAATTGGTGGTGGTGGTCTTGGTGGTGGTGGTGTTGGTGGTGGTGGAATTGGTGGTGGTAGTGGTATTGGTGGTGGTATTGGTATTGGTGGTGGTGGTATTGGTATTGGTGGTGGTAGTATTGGTGGTGGTGGTATTGGTGGTGGTAGTATTGGTGGTGGTGATAGTGTTGGTGGTGGTAGTATTGGTGGTGGTGGTATTGGTGGTGGTGGTATTAGTGGTGGCATTGGTGGTGGTATTGGTGGTATTGGTGGTGGTGGTGGTGGTATTGGTGGTGGTGGTATTGGTATTGGTGGTGGTGGTGGTATTGGTGGTGGTGGTATTGGTGGTGGTGCTATTGGTGGTGGTGGTATTGGTGGTGGTACTGGTGGCGGTATTGGTGGTATTGGTGGTGGTGGTATTGGTGTTGGTGGTGGTATTGGTGGTGGTGGTATTGGTATTGGTGGTGGTGGTGGTGGTATTGGTGGTGTTGGTGGTGGTGGTATTGGTGGTGTTGGTGGTGGTGGTGGTGGTATTGGTGGTGGTGGTTGGTATTGGTGGTGGAATTGGTATTGGTGGTGGTTTTGGTGGTGGTGGTATTGGTAGTGGTGGTATTGGTGGTGGTACTGGTTGTGGTGGTATTGGTAGTGGGGGTGGTGTTGGTGGTGGTGGTATTGTTGGTGGTATTGGTGGTGTTGGTGGTGGTGGTATTAGTTGTTGTATTGGTGGTGCTGGTGGTGGTATTGGAGGTGGTACTGGTGGTGGTGGAGGTGGTGGTATTGGTGGTGGTGGTATTGGTGTTGGAGGTATTGGTGGTGTATTGGTGGTATTGTTGGTGGTATTGGTAGTGGTGGTATTGGTATTGGCGGGGATATTGGTATTGGTGGTGGTGGTATTGGTGGTGGTATTGGTATTGGTGGTGGTGGTATTGGTGGTGGTGGTATTGGTATTGGTGGTGATGGTATTGGTGGTGGTGGTATTGGTGGTGGTATTGGTGGTGTTGTTGGTGGTGGTATTGGTGGTGGTGGTATTGGTGGTGGTGTATTGGTGGTGTTATTAGTGGTGGAATTGGTATTGGTGGTGGTATTGGTGGTGGTGGTATTGGTGGTGGTATTAGTGGTGGTGGAGGTGGTGGTGGAGGTGGTGGTATTGATGGTGGTGGTATTGGTGGTGGTGGTATTGTGGTGGTGGTATTGGTGGTGATATTGTGTTGGTGGTGGTGGTATTGGTGGTGGTATTGTTGGTGGGATTGGTAGTGGTCGTATTGGCGGTGGTATTAGTATTGGTGGTGGTGTTATTGGTATTGTTAGTATTGGTGGTGGTATTGGTAGTGGTGGTATTGGTGGTGGTAATGGGATTGGTGGTGGTGGTATTGGTGGTAGTGGTGGTATTGGTGGTAGTAGTATTGGTGGTGGTGGGGGTATTGGTGGTGGTGGTATTGGTGGTGGTGGTGGTATTGGTGGTGGTGGTGTTGTTAATAAAACAGGCTTTTGAAAACGACCCTTCAGGTGGCTTTAGTGCAGGTGACATGTAACACAGATGTGCTGTTGTCAGCTTCAGCCCATTAGCACACGATTATGTGCTACCTGGAATTCACATGACGTAATTCGCTAATCATTTCTAAACCCATTTTACTTGGGGGGGTTGAAACAGACTCGAGATAATGCCTGGTTAAAGTGAATGAAAGCAGGTGCCCGTGTTACGGGGCGGCCGTGCTGCTTAATAAAACACAAGCGGTTTCAGCTGAAGCAGCACGTGTCCGCCCTGCAGTAAGAGAAACTCAATAAAGTAAATAGTGCTCACAGACTAAATAACAGGTCCCGTGTAACAACCGAAGTAAAGGGGCCAGTAGCCATGGGAGGTTACAAATGAAGACAAGGCAGTACTAAGGAGGGACTAACAAGCCTATTAACGAATCCGAAGGCAGCAGTTACGAAAGACAATGACACAAGCCAATGAAAAATATGGGCAGAGAGTGGGCGCTGGCTTCTCTCCCATACTCTACTACTGCAGTCTCGCGGGGCGAGCAGTGCATGCGCGCTGCCACTAGGCTCGACCTAAAAAGTACATGTCAAACATTTTAAATACACTGCCCCCTGCCCTTGGGGATGTGTGGGGCCTACCCTAGGGGTGGTTTATATGTATAAAAAAGGAGGTTTGGGCCTGGCAAGAGATGTATCTTAGCAGGTCCAAATGACAGTTTAAAACTGCACACACAGGCTGCAGTGGAAGGCCTGAGACATGTTTAAAAGGCCACTTAAGTGGGTGGTACAATCAGTGCTGCTTCCCACTAGTAGCATTTAATTTACAGGCCCTAGGTATGTGTAGTACCACTTTACTAGGAACTTATCAATAAATTAAATGTGCCAATTGGATGTAAGTCAATTCTACCATGTTCAAAGGAGAGAGCACATGCACTTTAGCAGTGGTCAGCAGTTGTAAAGTGCAGAGAGTCCGAATAGTCCTAAGAAATCAGCAAAAAAAATGGAGGAGTAGGGCAAAAAGTTTGGGGGAAGACCTCCCTAAGGTTGACAGGTCTACGCTATTTGTTTTAATACTATACATGTTAGTGTGTCCCCCATCTTCAGTCAGAATCAGCACACGGTCCCAGTTCCTTCCACAGGCACTGTACAGGACTCTATGCCATGCATGGGTGACTTTGGATAAAGGGCATACCTTTTGTCCATGCAATGCATGCAGTGCCCCTGGTTACCATACAGAGACCTCTATCTGTTGCCTTTGGCCTTATCCAGTGGGTCCTGGAAGCATGACGTGGTCATCGGCCCTGCCCTGCACTCTGCCCATCTATGCCCATTGTGTTCTCCCCTAGGTATATCCACTGGCTGAGTGCATCAGGCATCAGGCATCAGGCATCAGGGGATAGGCATGGTCTTCCAACCTTTGCACCAAGTGCCCCCACCATCAGAGAAAAGACACTAAGCACAGCCTTTGGCTGTATGCAGAAGCTGCTGTGCACAGGGCCCCCTCATCAACCATGCCCTAAATCCAGTCCCCACTGTGCATGGGTTAGGTCCATGGCTTGTACCCTGTCTTTTCATACATCCACTGCTGATTTGTCATGCACCGACTGTGAGAAGTTGGCCTGGCATATGCTGTCCACTAGTTATAGTGGGCACCTTGCACCAGTCCAAACGACCCTTATTGATGATAGGTTTAAAGACAACCTTTATGTAAAACTATCCTAGTGGTAGCTATGGAGAGCAGCCTTCAGGCTAAGTCTTGAAGGAGTGTAAAGCAGCTTGTTTTACCAGTCTATAATCTCTTGAGTGACCAAATGAAAGGAGAACCACACCAGGTATATATATAAAATATATGTATTTATTTCTAAAAACTCACTACTAATCTCTTTATGAGATTAGAGTCCAAGATACACAATATCACAGTATAAAAATGACAGTAAATAGCACAATATACACTGGGCCCCGGGGGGGACCAAACCATATATTAAGAAAGTGGTATAAGAACCACGACTTGACTAGACACAGTGCCTAGAGCACGTAGAATCGCTGGGACCCCAAGGAACCACCCAAGATAGTGACACAGGAGACCCACGGGGGACGTGTGCAGTGTGAGAACACAGCCGCGAGCGCCGTAGGATTCTATGAGGAAAGTCGCGGTTGGAATTTTAAAGCAAAAGGACACTTAGAAGAGGACTTGGAGCAAACCCCTTTAGACTTAAAGGGTTCTAGGGCCAACACCCACGGGAGCACCATAGTACTCGAGTTACCTCACCCAGGGAAGCCGGATGCATAGGTGTCAAAGGGTGTCGGGAATCGTCGTTGATTTCAATGGCGATCTGCTGCAAAGTGCTGCTGCTGTGAAGAAGAAAAGTGTCCGGGATGATCCAAGCCTGGATCGAAGATGTGAAGAACCTGAAAGCAGAGGGGACAGAGTCTGGGTCACTAGCCAGTGACCAGGAGCGGAGCAATCGAATGCCCACCGATATCGGGTGCTTCAGGTGTGAAGAGGTGAAGCTTGACTCTGCAGCCACGGGGTCCCGGAGACGTCAAGGATGACCAGGAGCCGGATTCGAGCTGTCCCACGAAGGATGTCGAGTGCTGGGGTGTCGGTGCTCGAATTGAACACAACAAGCCTTGGCAACAGCAACCCACGCAGGAAGAGAAAAGATGCTTCTGTGCAGACCAGCAAGGTCCTGGGGACTCCCCAAGCAATGGAGAGTCAGGGCATGTCTGGAGCAACCAGGGAAGCCTAATTAAAGTTAGAGTTGCCTTCTTGGGGACCCACAGGTCAACGGAACAGGGATCGCGAAGGGACCTCAAGAGGAATCACAAAATGGCGGCCCACGGAACACTCGTTGAGTGTAGGCCGGCACTCTTCGGTGTAATTACTGCTCGGGTCAGGGCTACAAGTAACCCAAAGCCCAGCCTTAGGGATCGCCAGAAAGCTGATGCTTCTGCAAATGGACGCGGTGCCCAGGGGTTCAGGTTGCACGGTCACCACGAGGGATACGGGCCTCAGACTTGCTGTGGGCACAGATCCACCTCTAAGACCTCGGAAAACCCACCTCCTGTGTGGCAATATTCTTCGGAGTCCGTCGGAGGTTCAGAGATGCCAACCGGTCAGTTGCGTTAAAGGTGCGTGCCTTGCAGGGGAGTAACTCCTTTACTCCAAGCGAGATTCTTCAGTCATCCAGCGTAGTGTAGATCGTCGAAGTACTTGGTTTCTGTGTCAGAGTTTAGTCCAGGTGTAATCTCTAGTCCTGTAGTCAGGGGTTCCTACTTTATACTTAAGGAAGGGGTGGGACAAACTCTGGGGACCCACCTATGGGAGGGTCAGGAAAGAGGGGTGGCTACACCCATTTCCTTTGTCCAGTTTCACGCCAGAGCAGGGGCTGGTAGCCCCTGCAACCGGTTTGAGCTGGACTATGCACAGGGACACCAAATGTGCCCCCAGTGCAGACTTCAAAGCACTCTTGGAATGCACCCACCCATACCCAATACACTAAAGCCTGTCTGGGAGGTGGTCACACCTCCCTGTGACAGGAAACCTATTGTCCAGGCCTCCCCTGCCGGAGTTTCGTCCAGCAGCAGGAGGGCAGACTCGTGTCTGTGGCTGCAGCATCCATTTTGTGATGCCAGGGTTCTGTTAAGCTGGTACCGGGTGTAACGGAGGTGCCATGTTTCTCCCTCTACTAGGGTGGAATCATACCTCCCACCCCAGTTACTAGGGTGAAGGTATGATTCCAAGGTGTTTGACACCAAACACGACATGTTTCCATGCAGCCATTCTCAAGTTAGCATTTACCGTGAGGTTATAATGCACTTAAGAGTATATGGTCTGGCTGCATCACAAACAACCCCGGAATGAAGATTCCGAAAGCTGCAGAGGGGCTCTGCTCATGCATGAGCACCCTCTCACATGAAACCCAGCACCCTTCAGGATTGTTAAGGCCTGCCATAGGGGTGACTGATAGGTTTACATGTGCAGTGTTATGGAGAGATATAGGGAACCTATATCTCAGTAAAGGGTGGATACACCACTTTACACAGGCTGCTGTAGCAGACCTGTTGTGTCATTTTACAAGGCTTCCCAGGGGTGGCACAATACATGCTGCAGCCCCCGGTAGGCCTCTGGGTACATAGTATACCATATACCAGGGACTCACAAGGGTACCCCAGAATCCAATCTGGAGTGTACTTAAAGTACATACTATCAATTTAGAGTAGAAAGCAGATAGACTGGGGTCCTGATTAGCAGGGCCTCAGTCTGGCTAAGTCGAAAAACAGTGAAACATCAGCAAAAAGTGGGGGAAACTATAAGAAGCAGATCCTACTCTCCTACACAACCCCCCCCCCCAAACGTCAGGACATTAAACCAACCTTGACCAGTTGAGTCTTCATGTTCTAAGTGGAAATATCTGGAGAGTCCATCTGCATTGGCATGGTTACTCCCAGGTCTATGCTCCACTGTATAGTCCATCCCCTGTAGGGAAATGGACCACCTCAAAAGTTTGGGGTTTTCACCCTTCATCTGTTTTAGCCATAAGAGGGGCTTGTGGTCTGTCTGAACAATGAAGTGAGTGCCAAACAAGTATGGCCTCAGCTTCTTCAAGGCCCAAACCACAGCAAAGGCCTCCCTCTCAATGGCTGACGTTTCTCTCTGAGGGTCAACCTTCTGCTAATAAAAGCTACTGGCTGATCCTGACCTTCATCATTCAATTGTGATAACACAGCCCCTACCCCCAACTCAGATGCATCTGTCTGGACAATGAATTGCTTGGAGTAATCAGGACTTTGCAGAATGGGAGCAGTGCACATGGCCTGCTTCAGGTCCTCAAATGCCTTTTGACAGCTAACTGTCCACTGAACTTTCTTTGGCATTCTTTTAGAAGTTAAGTCATTCAAAGGGGTCACCATGGATTCATACCCTTTGACGAATCTTCTATAGTACCCAGTCAGGCCCAAGAAAGCTCTGACCTGAGTCTGGGTGGTGGGAGCAACCCAGTCCATGATGGTCTGGATTTTGCTCAGCAATGGTTGAACCTCGCCTCCACCCACAAGGTGGCCCAGGTACACAACCTGACTCTGCCCTATCTGGCACTTGGTGGCCTTGATAGTTAGGCCTGCTTTCTGCAGGGCCTCCAAAACATTTCGCAGGTGGACAAGGTGATCCTCCCAGGTGGAGCTAAAGACAGCAATATCATCTAGATATGCTGCACTATAGGCTTCCAGGCCTTTAAGGACTTTGTTCACCAACCTTTGAAAAGTGGCAGGTGCATTTTTCAAACCAAGGGCATCACCACAAATTGGTAGTGCCCCCTAGGGGTAGAAAATGCTGTTTTGGCTTTTGCATCCTCAGCTAGTCTGATTTGCCAGTAGCCAGCTGTCAGGTCAAATGTGCTGAGAAACTTGGCTGAGGCCAAAGTGTCTATGAGCTCATCTGCCCTTGGTATGGGATGGGCATCAGTCCTAGTGACTGCATTGAGACCTCTGTAGTCTACACAAAACCTCATCTCTCTCTTACCACCCTGGGTGTGAGGTTTAGGCACTAAGACTACTGGACTAGCCCAAGGGCTGTCTGAGGGTTTAATCACACCCAAATCCAACATCTTCTGGACTTCAGTCCTGATGCAGTCCCTGACATGGTCAGGTTGCCTGTAAATCTTATTTTTAACAAGCAGACTGTCCCCAGTGTCCACTTCATGAGTGCACCAGGTAGTCTGACTTAGAGTCAGAGAGTATTATATATTTAGAAGGAACAAGGGAACCCAATTCGAGTCAGCCAGGGACCTTGGGTGCTTATCTATTTATAAGGAACAGTGGTCCCTAGGAATTCTACAATTGTAAGACATTAAATACAAATATAGACCCAATCAGTACTATATCAGTAAGTGACATGTCCAGCCGGACAGAGGTCCAATATTTAATAACAAAGCAATTAAATGAATAGATTTGAAACAATACAAGTGAGTGAGGCACAGGCCTGTGACCTCACTACATAAACAACAAGGGAAGAAGTGAACAACATATACACTTTAACAACAAGTTCA
Source organism: Calotriton arnoldi (assembly GCA_963921515.1). Lineage (NCBI taxonomy): Eukaryota > Metazoa > Chordata > Amphibia > Caudata > Salamandridae > Calotriton > Calotriton arnoldi. The sequence goes on along the minus strand of CAWUFW010004503.1, from coordinate 1,307,619 downwards.
GGCAGGGCTATTGATTTGTTAAATGTATACACAATGGGACCAACAAATCATATTAATACACCTTTACACAACAGTAAACATTTCAGAGTAGTGTATAAGGTGTTTTGTGTGTCGACGAGCGTTTCGATCCATACATTAAATACATGGATCATCATCAGGACTAAAACATAAGCTAGCCTGAAAATAATGCCTGGATATAAAACATAAGGGGGAAGGAAGAAAAGCAGGAAAAAACACTGGTTAGATATTCAGATATGCAACACAAAGGGTAAATTGTTTCATGTAATCATTGTCCTAACCACCTGTAATTAACACGAGAAATGAGTGACCTGTGAAAAGAGAAAGGGTGCTGGAAAAATAAACAGAGGTGAAAAAGTGGAAACGGAGTCATTCGAAGTCTTGGTCCATCACTGATAGAAGAATTGCTGAAAAGGAAAGGAGTAGAAAGAACCATGGGAGGGAATAAAACAGAGTGAGGTTCTACAACAAGGAGAGGGGTGGCGGCGTGGATTAAAAAGGAACCAGCAATTAGCAACTTACCGGTCTCTCAAGAGTGGGAGACCCCGGTTACAAGCGTCAGGTGCGTGTGTCTGAGCAATTGAAGGGAAGCTGCCGAAAATTAGAAAAAATATTTAAAAAGGATTAGGAATAAGAGGGAACAGAAAGGAAGAATGTGGGGAAGTTAAGCTTACCAATGGAGAGGGAAAACCGGACGTGTCGTCTAGGATGTGGGATAACCTGGATGGAAGGGGAAAATTGAGTGGAGGAAGGAAAAGAGGGGGGGGAATATAACGTGCAATGAAGCGAGGCTCACCGGTATATGGGGAGCCATGCGTCGGGGCTGAAGGAACCAGGCAACGTGTTTGCCGATTAGACCACGGCGATCATTCTGGATCGGCTCGTGTGACAGGATTTCCCGAGCCGATCCAGAATGATCGCCGTGGTTCCCTCTTATTCCTAATCCTTTTTAAATATTTTTTCTAATTTTCGGCAGCTTCCCTTCAATTGCTCAGACACACGCACCTGACGCTTGTAACCGGGGTCTCCCACTCTTGAGAGACCGGTAAGTTGCTAATTGCTGGTTCCTTTTTAATCCACGCCGCCACCCCTCTCCTTGTTGTAGAACCTCACTCTGTTTTATTCCCTCCCATGGTTCTTTCTACTCCTTTCCTTTTCAGCAATTCTTCTATCAGTGATGGACCAAGACTTCGAATGACTCCGTTTCCACTTTTTCACCTCTGTTTATTTTTCCAGCACCCTTTCTCTTTTCACAGGTCACTCATTTCTCGTGTTAATTACAGGTGGTTAGGACAATGATTACATGAAACAATTTACCCTTTGTGTTGCATATCTGAATATCTAACCAGTGTTTTTTCCTGCTTTTCTTCCTTCCCCCTTATGTTTTATATCCAGGCATTATTTTCAGGCTAGCTTATGTTTTAGTCCTGATGATGATCCATGTATTTAATGTATGGATCGAAACGCCGTCGACACACAAAACACCTTATACACTACTCTGAAATGTTTACTGTTGTGTAAAGGTGTATTAATATGATTTGTTGGTCCCATTGTGTATACATTTAACAAATCAATAGCCCTGCCTGAACTTGTTGTTAAAGTGTATATGTTGTTCACTTCTTCCCTTGTTGTTTATGTAGTGAGGTCACAGGCCTGTGCCTCACTCACTTGTATTGTTTCAAATCTATTCATTTAATTGCTTTGTTATTAAATATTGGGCCTCTGTCCGGCTGGACATGTCACTTACTGATATAGTACTGATTGGGTCTATATTTGTATTTAATGTCTTACAATTGTAGAATTCCTAGGGACCACTGTTCCTTATAATTAGAGTCAGAGAGAACATATGTCTGAACTGATTGAGAACTTTTCTGCAATCAGTTTGCTGCTGGTCAGTGAGGCTGTCTGCCAAGGCTACACCATCTACTGATCCATCATCAGGGTTCTGAGAGAGCAGGTCAGGGAGTGGATCACTCTCTTCCTCCTGTCCCTCATCAGTAGCCATGAGCAAGCCCATGTCTACCCTGTCAACATATGGTTTCAGTCTGTTGACATGGAGCACCCTGTGGGGGCTCCTGGGAGTCCCAAGGTCTACCAGATAGGTAACCTCTCCCTTCTGTTCAACAATTGTATGGGGGCCACTCCACTTGTCTTGGAGGGCTGCTGGGGCCACAGGCTCCAACACCCATACTTTCTGTCCTGGCTGATAAACAGTCAACCCAGCCCTTTGGTCATGCCAGGCCTTTTGTAATTCCTGGCTAGCCTCAAGGTTTTTAGTTGCCTTCTTCATGTACTCAGCCATCCGGGAGCGGAGACCAAGTACATAGTCCACAATATCCTGTTTAGGGGGTTTGAGAGGTAACTCCCATCCCTCCTTCACTAGACACAATGGACCCCTAACTGGATGTCCAAACAGAAGCTCAAATGGGCTGTAACCAACCCCCTTCTGTGGAACCTCTCTGTAGACAAAGAGAAGGCAGGGCAAAAGTATGTCCCATCTGCGCCTAAGCTTTTCTGGGAGACCTTTAATCATGCCCTTCAAGGTTTTGTTGAACCTTTCAACTAAACCATTGCATTGTGGGTAATAGGGGGTGGTAAATTTATAATTTACTCCACACTCCTTCCACACAGCAGTCAAGTAACTAGACATGAAGTTTGCCTCTCTGTCTGATACTACCTCCTTAGAAAAACCCACCCTGGAAAAGATTCCCAGGAGGGCCCTTGCCACCACAGGAGCTGTGGTGGTCCTGAGGGGAATTGCTTCTGGGTACCTAGTGGCATGGTCCACCACCACCAGGATAAATCTGTGCCCAGATGCTGTTTGAGGATCTAGGGGACCAACAATGTCAATCCCTACCCTCTCAAAGGGAACCCCCACCACAGGTAGTGGTATCAGGGGGGCCTTTGTAGTGCTACCTGCCTTACCACTGGCTTGACAGGTGACACAGGAGCAACAAAACTCCTTGGTGTCTTCAGACATATGAGGCCAATGAAAGTGAGGGACAATTCTGTCCCAAGTCTTGTTTTGGCCTAAGTGACCTGCTAAGGGAATATCATGTGCTAGGGTCAAGAGGAAGCTCCTAAACTTCAGAGGTATAACCAACCTCCTGGTGGCTCCAGGCTTGGGGTCTCTACACTCTGAGTAAAGGAGTCCATCATCCCAATAGATCCTATGGGACCCACTAGCACTCCCAGCAGCCTCAGCAGCAGCTTGCTGTCTGAGGGGTTCAAGAAAGGGGCAGCTCAGTTGCTCCTGGTTCAGATCTGCCCTGGAAGGGCCCCCTGTCCCCAAGAACTCAACCTGATCAGGTTCAAGCTCCTCTGGGACAGTTCCTTCTTCAGGACTGAGATCATCTCCCTCAAGAGACTGATCTGCATTCTGAGGCAGGGGGGAAGACACTGCCTTTATCCTACTGCTCCTCCTCTTGGGAGGCACCTGGTCCATTCTTCCAGAATCCAGGGCCTGTTCAGTTTTAGACATTTTTGCCTGTGACCTGGTCATAGCAAACACATCTGCAGGGATGCCAAACATTTCTGCATGGGTCCTGAGTTCAACTTTAGCCCAAGCTGAGCTTTCCAAATAATTTCCAAGCAAGCATTCAACAGGGAGGTCTGCACTTACCACAACCTTCTTAGGGCCAGTTACCCCTCCCAGGAGAAATTAACAACTGCCAGGGAATGGTCTGTCCTGACATTGCTAGCGTTGGTCACTTGGTACATTTCAACAAGTATGATCTGCTCAGGGGCTACAAGATCTTTTGTCACCATTGTGACACTTGCTCCTGTGTCCCTGAATGCCAAAGCCTCTCTTCCATTAATCAAGGGCTGCTGTCTGTATTTGCCCAGATTACTGGGACTCACATAGGAGGACATATCCATGCCCCCATCACAGACCAACATAGCCTGAGTTGGAACTCTGACTAGGCCAGAGTCCATCTCAGATCCCAGGCTCAACCCTACCACACCCTTATTTGGAACACCACCACTTGGAGCTGAACTAAGGGGAACAGTTGCCTTAGGGGCAATGGTGGCTGGAGTTGAGTCTTTGGTCTTGGTACAATCACTAGTCCAATGGGTTTTCTGCTTACAGATTTTACACCATGGTTTCTTTTGGCCTTTTCCTTTGTTAGATTGGGACTCCCCACCAGATGCAGATTTTTGGGGCCCTTGAGAAGACTTCTGATCTTTACCCTTCTCCCCACCCTTATCAGAGGTCTTAGAATCTTGCTTCTTGGAGTCACCACCTTGGTTCTGACCCTTCTGCCTCACCCTGGTTCTGACCCACTTGTCTGCCTTCTGACCCAATTCTTGGGGAGAGGTCAGATCAGAGTCCACCAGGTACTGATGCAACAGTTGATTTTGACAGTTGTTAAGGATCTGCTCTCTCATGATTAAATTATACAATCCTTTGAAATCACACACCTTACAGCCAAGTAACCAGCCTTCCAGAGCCTTAGTAGCACAATCAACAAAGGCAACCCAGTCCTGAGTCTGTGCCTTTTGGGTATCTCTGAACTTTAACCTGTATTGTTCAGTGGTTAGGTCAAACCCCTCAATCAGAGCACTCTTCAGGACTTTGTAATTGTCAGCATCCTCTTCTTTTACAGTGAGGAGCTTGTCTCTACCTTTGTCTGCAAAGGAGAGCCACAAGATTGCTGCCCACTGCTCCTGAGGGACCCTCTGTACCTTACAGGCCCTCTCCAGTGCAGTTATCCATTTGTGGATGTCATCCCCACTCTGGTAGGGAGGGACAATCTTGTTCAGGTTCCTATGGTCATGAGTATGATCTCTACCTCTAGGGACACTGCTGCTGCCACCATGGGACCCTAGTCCCAATTTCTGAGAAGCTCTCTGGAGCTCCAGGGATTCCCTGTCTAAGGCCAATTGCTCTCTCTTGATTCTGAGCTTAGCTCTCTCAAACTCAAGCAGTTGGCATTTCTTCTCATAAGAGGATGCCCTTTTATGAGAAGCAGAGGACCCTATAGAAGTACCAGAATGATTAGATTCCTGAGAAGGAGATCTTGATCTTCTTGGTAGACTATTAACCCTTCCAGGTGGGGTAAAGAGAACCCCACTGGGGTCTCCTTCCTCACCTTCAGGAAGAATTGGATTTTCCAGGTTGGAATCATTTTGATCCCCCTGGCCAGCATCAGAGTCTGGGTCATAGTAGCGTTCACTACTTGGCCTTTCCTCTTCAGCTGCTCCACCCCCTCTGCCAACCTCATCAGACCCTGGGGTCTTTCTGAGGTCATCTTCCAGCAACATCTTTATGAGATGTTGGGTGGTTGGGCTTTTCCCTGTCTTCAATTTTCTAGAGGCACACATAGTCCTAAATTCTTGGTATGAGACATGGTCATACTTAGTTGGGAGAGACCCACTGGTTTCTGTCCTTGAAGATATGACTAGTGTGGTGTGGTGTATGCACCTACCTACTCTAGTGGGGCCTACTAAACTCTCTTGAGTTGTAGAAAGGGTGTGCTAAGCCCTTGACACACAACTCTAAGTTCAGTAGAACTTACTGTATTCGAAACTTGATTTATATGTACCTATGTACCTATAGTGGTTTTCAGTTAGTCACTCAAAGAGATTATCTGGTAAAGCAATAGCAAGCTTGAATCCAACCGCTGCACACCAATGTGAGAAGTTGGCCTGGCATATGCTGTCCACTAGTTATAGTGGGCACCTTGCACCAGTCCAAACGACCCTTATTGATGATAGGTTTAAAGACAACCTTTATTGAAAGCTATCCTAGTGGTAGCTATGGAGAGCAGCCTTCAGGCTAAGTCTTGAAGGAGTGTAAAGCAGCTTGGTTTACCAGATTATAACCTCTTGAATGACCAAATAAAAGGAGAACCACACAAGGTATATATATAAAATATATGTATTTATTTCTAAACACTCACTACTAATCTCTTTATGAGATTAGAGTCCAAGATACACAATATCACAGTATAAAAACGACAGTAAATAGCACAATATACACTGGGCCCCAGGGAGGACCAAACCATATATTAAGAAAGTGGTATAAGAACCACGACTTGACTAGACACAGTGCCTAGAGCACGTAGAATCGTTGGGACCCCAAGGAACCACCCAAGGTAGTGACACAGGAGACCCACGGGGGACGTGTGCAGTGTGAGAACACAGCCACGAGCGCCGTAGGATTCTATGAGGAAAGTCGCGGTTGGAATTTTAAAGCAAAAGGACACTTAGAAGAGGACTTGGAGCACACCCCTTTAGACTTAAGGGGTTCTAGGGCCAACACACATGGGAGCACCGTAGTACTCGAGTTACCTCACCCAGGGAAGCCGGGTGCATAGGTGTCAAAGGGTGTCGGGAATCGTCGTTGATTTCAATGGCGATCTGCAGCAAAGTGCTGCTGCTGTGAAGAAGAAAAGTGTCCGGGATGATCCAAGCCTGGATCGAAGATGTGAAGAACCTGAAAGCAGAGGGGACAGAGTCTGGGTCACTAGCCAGTGACCAGGAGCGGAGCAATCGAATGCCCACCGATGTCGGGTGCTTCAGGTGAGAAGAGGTGAAGCTTGACTCTGCAGCCACGGGGTCCCGGAGATGTCAAGGACAACCAGGAGCCGGATTCGAGCTGTCCCACAAAGGATGTCGAGTGCTGGGGTGTCGGTGCTCGGATTGAACACAACAAGCCTTGGCAACAGCAACCCACGCAGGAAGAGAAAAGATGCTTCTGTGCGGACCAGCAAGGTCCTGGGGACTCCCCAAGCGATGGAGAGTCAGGGCACGTCTGGAGCAACCAGGGAAGCCTAATTAAAGTTAGAGTTGCCTTCTTGGGGACCCACAGGTCAACGGACCATGGATCGCAAAGGGACCTCAAGAGGAATCACAAAATGGCAGCCCACGGAACACTCGAGTGTAGGCCGGCAATCTTCGGTGTAATTACTGCTGGGGGTCAGGGCTACGAGTAGCCCAAAGCTCAGCCTCAGGGGTCGCCGGAAAGCTGATGCTTCTGCAAATGGACGCGGTGCCCAGGGGTTCGGGTTGCACGGTCACCACGAGGGATACGGGCCTCAGACTTGCTGTGGGCACAGATCAACCTCTAAGACCTCAGAAAACCCACCTCCTGTGTGGCAATATTCTTCGGAGTCCGTCGGAACTTTGGAGATGCCAACTGGTCAGTTGCGTTAAAGGTTCCTGCCTTGCAGGGGAGTAACTCCTTTACTCCAAGGGAGATTCTTCAGTCATCCAGCGTAGTGTAGATCGTCGAAGTACTTGGTTTCTGTGTCAGAGTTTAGTCCAGGTGTAATCTCTAGTCATGTAGTAAGGGGTTCCTACTTTATACCCAAGGAAGGGGTGGGTCAAACTCTGGGGACCCACCTATGGGAGGGTCAGGAAAGAGGGGTGGCTACACCCATTTCCTTTGTCCAGTTTCACGCCAGAGCAGGGGCTGGTAGCCCCTGCAACCGGTTTGAGCTGGACTATGCACAGGGACACCAAATGTGCCCCCAGTGCAGACTTCAAAGCACTCTTGGAATGCACCCACCCAGACCCAATACACTAAAGCCTGTCTGGGAGGTGGTCACACCTCCCTGTGACAGGAAACCTATTGTCCAGGCCTCCCCTACCAGAGTTTCGTCCAGCAGCAGGAGGGCAGACTCGTGTCTGTGGCTGCAGCATCCATTTTGTGATGCCAGGGTTCTGTTAAACTGGTACCGGGTGTACCGGTGGTGCCATGTTTCTCCCTCTAGTAGGGTGGAATCATACCTCCCACCCCAGTTACTGGGATGGAGGTATGATTCCAAGGTGTTTGACACCAAACACGACATGTTTCCATGCAGCCATTCTCAAGTTAGCATTTACCCCGAGGTTATAATGCACAAACATCCCCGGAATGAAGATTCCGAAAGCTGCAGAGGGGCTCTGCTCATGCATGAGCACCCTCTCACATGAAACCCAGCACCCTGCCTTCAGGATTGTTAAGGCCTGCCATAGGGGTGACTGATAGGTTTACATGTACAGTGATATGGAGAGATATAGGGAACCTATATCTCAGTAAGGGTGGATACACCACCTTACACAGGCTGCTGTAGCAGACCTGTTGTGTCATTTTACAAGGCTTCCCAGGGGTGGCACAATACATGCTGCAGCCCCTGGTAGGGCTCTGGGGTACCTATGCCCTGGGTACATAGTATACCATATACTAGGGACTCACAAGGGTACCCCAGAATCCAATCTGGAGTGTACCTAAAGTACATACAATCAATTTAGAGTAGAAAGCAGATAGACTGGGGTCCTGATTAGCAGGGCCTCAGTCTGGCTAAGTCGAAAAACAGTGAAACATCAGCAAAAAGTGGGGGTAACTATAAGAAGCAGATCCTACTCTCCTACACCGACCCCACCGCGCACGGTCTCAGCCATGCACAGCACACTGGATACATACCCAGGTCTCAGTCCCTATGGCCCCTACCCCACCATGCATAGTCTTAGCCATGATGGGCCTACCCTTCGGCCATGCCCAGGTCCCAGTCTCTGTGGACCCTACCACACCGTGCACGGTCTCAACCATGATGGGGGTGCTCTTTGGCCATGCCTTGGTCCCAGTCCCTATGGCCCCTACCCAACCGTGCATGGTCTCAACCATGATGGACGTGCCCTTTGGCCATGCCCTGGTCTCAGTACCTTTGGCCCCTACCCCACCGTGCACAGTCTTAGCCATGATGAACATTTCCTTTGGCCATGCCCTGCTCTCAGTTCCTTTGGCCCCTACCGCACTGTGCACGGTCTTAACCATGATGAGGGTGCCCTTTGGCCATGTCCTGGTCTCAGTCTCATTGGCCCATACCCCACTGTGCACGGTCTCAGCCATGATGGACCTATGGCCCCTACCCCACCATGCATGTCTTAGCCATGATGAGCGTGCCCTTTGGCTATGCCCAGGTCTCAGTTCCTATGGCCCCTACCCCACTGTGCACTGTCTCAACCATGTTGGGTGTGCCATTTCGCCATGCCAAGGTCCAGTCCCTATGGCCCCTACCCCACTGTGCATGATCTCAGTCATAATGGGTGTGCCCTTTGGCCATGCCCTGGTCTCAGTCCCTATGTCCCCTACCTCACTGAGCACGGTCTCTGCCATGATGGGCATGCCCTTTGGCCATGCCCAGGTCCCAGTCTCTATGGTCCCTACCCCACTGTGCATGGTTTCAGCTATGATGGGCGTTTCCTTTGGCCATGCCCTGGTCCAAGTCCCTATGGCCCCTATCCCACTGTGCACGGTCTCAGCCATGTGAGTGTTCTTTGGCCATGCCCTGGCCCCAGTTCCTATGACCCCTACCCTACTGTGCACAGCCTTGGCCATGATGGGCTTGGCCTTCGGCCATGCCCTGGTCCCAGTCTCTATGGCCCCTAACCCACCGTGCACGGTCTCAGCCATGATGGACGTGCTCTTTGGCCATGCCCAGGTCTCAGTCCCTATGGCCCCTACTCCACTGTGCACGGTCTCAGCCATGATGGGCGTGCCCTTTGGCCATGCCCTGGTCCCAGTCTCTTTGGCCCCTAACCCACTGTGCACGGTCTCAGCCATGATGGATGTGCCCTTTGGCCATGCCCAGGTCTCAGTCCCTATGGCCCCTACCCCACTGTGCACGGTCTCAGCCATGATGGGTGTGCCCTTTGGGCATGTCCAGGTCTCAGTTTGTTTAGCCCCTACCACATTGTGCACTTTCTCAGCCATGATGGGCGTGCCCTTTGGCCATGCCCAGGTCCTAGTCTGTATAGCTCCTACCCCACTGTGCACTGTTTCAGCCATGATGGGCATGCCCTTTGGCAATGCCCTGGTCCCGGCCCCATGGACCCTACCCCACTCTGCACGGTCTCAGCCATGATGGACCTATGGCCCCTACCCCACTGTGCATTGTCTCAGCCATGATGGATGTGCGCTTTGGCCATGCCCAGGTCTCAGTCCAATGGCCCCTACCCTACTGTGCATTGTCTCTGCCATGATGGGTGTGTTCTTTGGCCATGCCCTGGCCCCAGTCCCAATGGCCCCTACCTTACTGTGCACAGTCTTAGCCATCATGGGCTTGCCCTTTGGCCATGCCCTGATCCCAGTCTCTATGGCCCATAACCCACCATGCACGGTCTCAGCCATGATGAACATGCCCTTTGGCCATGCCCAGCTCTCAGTGCCTATGGCCCTTACCCCACTGTGCATGGTCTCAGCCATGATGAACGTGCCCTTTGGCCATGCAGTGGTCCCAGTCCCTTTGGCCCCTGACCCACTGTGCATGGTTACAACCATGATGGACGTGCCCTTTGGCCATGCCCAGGTCTCAGTCCCTACTGCCCCTACGGCCCCTACCCCCACCGTGCCCGATCTGAGCCTTGATGGGTATGCCCTTTGGCCATGCCCAGGTCCTAGTCTTTGGCCCCTACCCCACTGTGCATAGTGTCAGCGATGATGGGCGTGCCCTTTGGCCATGCCCCGGTCTCAGTCCTTATGGCACCTACTCCACCGTGAACGCGCTCAACCATGATGGCGTGCTCTTTGGCCATGTCCAGGTCCCAGTCCCTATGGCCCCTACCCCATTGTGCACTGTCTGAGCCATCATGGGCATGTCCTTTGGCCATGCTCAGGTCCCAGTCCCTATGGCCCCTACCCCACTGTGCATGATCTCAGCCATGAAGGGACTGTGCCCTTTGGCCATGCCCAGGTCCCAGTCCCTATGGCCCCTACCCCACCATGCACAGTGTCAACCATGATGGACGTGCTTTTTGGCCATGCGTAGGTCTCAGCCGCTATGGGCTCTACCCCCACAGTGCACGGTCTCAGCCATGATGGACGTGCCCTTTGGCCATGCCCAGCTCCCAGTCCCTATGGCCCCTACCCCACCGTGCACGTTTTAGGCATGATGGGTGTGCCCTTGGCCATGCCCTGGTCCAGTTCCTATGGCCCCTACCCCACCGTGCACGATCTCAGCCATGATGGGCATGCCCTTTGGCCATTCACTGGTCCCAGTCCCTATGGCCCCTACCCCACTGTGCATGATCTCAGCCATGAAGGGACTGTGCCCTTTGGCCATGCCCAGGTCCCAGTCCCTATGGCCCCTATCCCACTGTGCACGGTCTCAGCCATGTGAGTGTTCTTTGGCCATGCCCTGGCCCCAGTTCCTATGACCCCTACCCTACTTTGCACAGCCTTGGCCATGATGGGCTTGCCCTTCGGCCATGCCCTGGTCCCAGTCTCTATGGCCCCTAACCCACCGTGCACAGTCTCAGCCATGATGGACATGCTCTTTGGCCATGCCCAGGCCTCAGTTCCTATGGCCCCTACCCCACCGTGCACGATCTCAGCCATGATGGGCATGCCCTTTGGCCATTCACTGGTCCCAGTCCCTATGGCCCCTACCCCACTGTGCATGATCTCAGCCATGAAGGGACTGTGCCCTTTGGCCATGCCCAGGTCCCAGTCCCCTATCCCACTGTGCATGGTCTCAGCCATGTGAGTGTTCTTTGGCCATGCCCTGGCCCCAGTTCCTATGACCCCTACCCTACTGTGCACAGCCTTGGCCATGATGGGCTTGCCCTTCGGCCATGCCCTGGTCCCAGTCTCTATGGCCCCTAACCCACCGTGCACGGTCTCAGCCATGATGGACGTGCTCTTTGGCCATGCCCAGGTCTCAGTCCCTATGGTCCCTACTCCACTGTGCACGGTCTCAGCCATGATGGGCGTGCCCTTTGGCCATGCCCTGGTCCCAGTCTCTTTGGCCCCTAACCCACTGTGCACTGTTTCAGCCATGATGGGCATACCCTTTGGCAATGCCCTGGACTCAGTCCCCATGGACCCTACCCCACTCTGCACGGTCTCAGCCATGATGGACCTATGGCCCCTACCCCACTGTGCATTGTCTCAGCCATGATGGATGTGCCCTTTGGCCATGCCCAGGTCTCAGTCCAATGGCCCCTACCCTACTGTGCATTGTCTCTGCCATGATGGGTGTGTTCCTTGGCCATGCCCTGGCCCCAGTTCCAATGGCCCCTACCTTACTGTGCACAGTCTTAGCCATCATGGGCTTGCCCTTTGGCCATGCCCTGATCCCAGTCTCTATGGCCCATAACCCACCATGCACGGTCTCAGCCATGATGAACGTGCCCTTTGGCCATGCCCAGCTCACAGTGCCTATGGCCCTTACCCCACTGTGCATGGTCTCAGCCATGATGAGCGTGCCCTTTGGCCATGCAGTGGTCCCAGTCCCTTTGGCCCCTGACCCACTGTGCATGGTTACAACCATGATGGACGTGCCCTTTGGCCATGCCCAGGTCTCAGTCCCTACTGCCCCTACGGCCCCTACCCCCACCGTGCCAGGTCTGAGCCTTGATGGGTATGCCCTTTGGCCATGCCCAGGTCCTAGTCTTTGGCCCCTACCCTACTGTGCATGGTGTCAGCGATGATGGGCGTGCCCTTTGGCCATGCCCGGTCTCAGTCCTTATGGCCCCTACTCCACCGTGAACGTGCTCAACCATGATGGCGTGCCCTTTGGCCATGTCCAGGTCCCAGTCCCTATGGCCCCTACCCCTTTGTGCACTGTCTGAGCCATGATGGGCATGTCCTTTGGCCATGCTGAGGTCCCAGTCCCTAAGGCCCTTCCCCACCATGCACGGTCTCAACCTTGATGTGCGTGCCCTTTGGTCATGTCCCAGTCTCTCTGTCCCCTACCCCACCGTGCACAATCTCAGCCATGATGGGCGTGCCCTTTGGCCATTCACTGGTCCCAGTCCCTATGGCCCCTACCCCACTGTGCATGATCTCAGCCATGAAGGGACTGTGCCCTTTGGCCATGCCCAGGTCCCAGTCCCTATGGCCCCTACCCCAGCATGCACAGTGTCAACCATGATGGACGTGCTTTTTGGCCATGCGTAGGTCTCAGCCGCTATGGGCTCTACCCCCACAGCGTACGGTCTCAGCCATGATGGACGTGCCCTTTGGCCATGCCCAGCTCCCAGTCCCTATGGCCCCTACCCCACCATGCACGTTTTAGCCATGATGGGCGTGCCCTTGGCCATGCCCTGGTCCAGTTCCTATGGCCCCCCCCCACCGTGCACTGTCTCAACCATGATGGGCATGCCCTTTGACCATGCACAGGTCCCAGTCTCTATTGCCCCAACCCCACCGTTCAAGGTCTCAGCCATGATGGACGTGCCCTTTGGCCATGCCCAGGTCCAGTCTCTATTGCCCCTACCCCACCGTTCAAGGTCTCAGCCATGATGGACGTGCCCTTTGGCCATGCCCAGGTCCAGTCTCTATTGCCCCTACCCCACCGTTCAAGGTCTCAGCCATGATGGACGTGCCCTTTGGCCATGCCCAGGTCCCAGTCTCTATTGCCCCTACCCCACGGTGCATGGTCCTCAGCTTTGAAGTGAGGGCATCTCTTTCGCTTTTAGCTTATGCGCAGAGCCTTTTGCCTTAGGCTGTGCAGTGACTAGGCATTGGAGTTGGCAATACGCTGAGCTGAGTATTCTGCACTCCACGAGCTCTGCGGAACACGATCTTTGACCATCTCTTTCGCTTTTAGCTTATGCGCAGAGCCTTTTGCCTTAGGCTGTGCAGTGACTAGGCATTGGAGTTGGCAATACGCTGAGCTGAGTATTCTGCACTCCACGAGCTCCGCGGAACACGAAGTGCAGAAAACTCCGCAAACGGAGCGGAGTTCACCGCCCAGGCCTAGCAGTGATCTATGTGGATGAGGAACAGCAGGGTACATATACAGTAGCCACACAGAGTGCAGTTCATTGCCTTTGCCATCTACCGGCCCCAGTCTGCATGCCCCTCAACGCACTGTGCACTATTTTTGGATCTGCACAGCAGCAATGGATGCGGTGCGTAGCCTTTGGTCAGTCTTTGTTCCACTGGACCTAACAGTAGGACTGCGAACAGCAATAGCCACAATATCTTTTCCAACACCCCTATTACTAACAAACTGCTGCGTCCTCAGCTCTCTGGAGCCACTAGAACTGCCCGTCATCGAACAGTATGAAGCTCTCCATTGCTCTGGTGTCCCCAGCCGGGAGCTGCTCTGGTCCTAGGGCCGGTGGGTGCAAGGAGAGGAGGCTTTTTACTTCCTTTGTCCTTGAGAGTGGTCATGAATTGAGGTTGCGAAGGCCCTTTCGTGCTCTTGGGTAAACCTTAGAAAGGTTCAAAATGACTTTGATGTGGCAGCCACCATGAGCGGTAACCTGTGTGCAGTGTGAGAGGCTGCCAACCTTTGTAACGTCATGAGCATATTCTTGTGGTGACCATCGTGAGCGGTGACCTGTGCGTGGTGTGAGAGGCTGCCAATCTTTGTAGGGTGATGAGTGTGTCCTTGTGGTGGCCACCGTGATCTGTGACCTGTGCATGTTTGAAAGGCTGCCACCCTTTGCAGGGTCATGAGTATAGTCTTGTAGTGGCCACCGTTAGCAGTGACCTGTGCGCGGTATGACAGGCTGTCAATCTTTGTAGGGTCATGAGCGTGTCCTTGTGGTGGCCACCTTGAGCGGCGACCTGTGTGCAGTGTGAGAGGCTGCCAACCTTTGTAGGGTCATGAGCGTGTCCTTGTGGTGGCCATCCTGAGCGGTTACCTGTACGCGGTGTGAGGCTGCCTATCTTTGTAAGGTTGTGAGCCTGTCCTTGTGGTGGCCACTGTGAGTGGTGACCTGTGCACGGTGTGAGAGGCTGCCAACCTTTGTAGGGTCATGAGCCTGTCCTTCTGGTGGCCACCGTGAGCGGTGACCTGTGTACGGTATGAGAGGCTGCCAACCTGTGTAGAGTCATGAGAGTGTCCTTGCGGTGGCCACCGTGAACGGTGACCTGTGCGCGATGTGAGAGGCTGCCAATCTTTGTAGGGTCGTGAGCGTGTCCTTGCGGTGGCCACTGTGAGCAGTGACCTGTGCACGGTGTGAGAGGCTGCCAACCTTTATAGGGTCATAAGCGTGTCCTTGTGGTGGCCACCGTGAAGGGTGACCTGTGTGCGGTGTGAGAGGCTCCCAACCTTTGCAGGGTCATGAGCATGTCCTTGTAGTGTCCACCGTGAGCAGCGACCTGTGCGTGGTGTGAGAGGCTGCCAACCTTTGTAGGGTCATGAGCTTGTCCTTCTGGTGGCCACTGTGAGCGGCGACTTGTGTGCAGTGTGAGAGGCTGCCAACCTTTAAAGGGTCATGAGTGTGTCCTTGTTGTGGCCACTGTGAGTGGTGACCTGTGCGCAGTATGAGAGGCTGTCAACCTTTGTAGGGTCATGAGCGTATCCTTGTGGTGGCCACCGTGAGCAGTGACCTGTGCGTGGTGTGAGAGGCTGCCAATCTTTGTAGGGTCATGAGTGTGTCCTTGTGGTGGCCACCGTAATCTGTGACCTGTGCGTGTTTGAGAGGCTGCCACCCTTTGCAGGGTCATGAGTAAGGCCTTGTAGTGGCCACCGTTAGCAGTGACCTGTGTGCGGTATGACAGGCTGTCAATCTTTGTAGGGTCATGAGCGTGACCTTGTGGTGGCCACCGTGAGGGGCGACCTGTGTGTGGTCTGAGAGGCTACCAACCTTTGTAGGGTCATGAGCGTGTCCTTGTGGTGGCCACCGTGAGGGGCGGCCTGTGTGTGGTCTGAGAGGCTACCAACCTTTGTAGGGTCATGAGCGTGTCCTTGTGGTGGCCACCGTGAGGGGCGACCTGTGTGTGGTCTGAGAGGCTACCAACCTTTGTAGGGTCATGAGCCTGTCCATGTGGTGGCCACCGTGAGCTGTGACCTGTGCACGGTGTGAGAGGCTGCCAACCTTTGTAGGGTCATGAGCCTGTCCTTGTGGTGGCCACCGTAAGCGGTGACCTGTGTGCGGTGTGAGAGGCTGCCAACCTTTGTAGGGTCATGAGAGTGTCCTTGCGGTGGCCACCTTGAACGGTGACCTGTGCACGGTGTGAGAGGCTGCCAATCTTTGTAAGGTCATGAGCGTGTCCTTGCGGTGGCCACTGTGAGCAGTGACCTGTGCACGGTGTGAGAGGCTGCCAACCTTTGTAGGGTCATAAGCGTGTCCTTGTGGTGGCCACCGTGAGGGGTGACCTGTGTGTGGTGTGAGAGGCTGCCAACCTTTGTAGGGTTATGAGTCTGGCCTTGTGGTGAACATTGTTGGGTTGCACAAATACTGGTGTTGACATCCATGCGTGCAGATGATGCTGGGTGAGCTGTATAGTACAGGTTGGGTAAATGACGTGACGTCAGGTGCAGTGGATAGGCAAGTCTTGGTTTCTCAATGAAATGGCTCTTTTCTACTCAAAGAGCTAGGCTGGTAGCAGGAACGG
This sequence comes from Calotriton arnoldi, assembly GCA_963921515.1. Taxonomy (NCBI): domain Eukaryota; kingdom Metazoa; phylum Chordata; class Amphibia; order Caudata; family Salamandridae; genus Calotriton; species Calotriton arnoldi. The sequence goes on along the minus strand of CAWUFW010004503.1, from coordinate 1,291,319 downwards.
TGGGTTCTCCATCAGGGTGGCTTTCATCTAACTGGTTCTTCTTGGATCCTCTAGTTTTCCATTGGAAGTGCCGAAGAGTCGTTGACGGTCCCACCTTCGGAGAGTCTTCATCGGCCAGCATGTGAGACTTTAGAACATCCACCAGTTGATTTCAGTCCACAGGACCCTGAAGGAAGGTAAGTTCTTCATTCCTCTCCCACCAGCAGCCTGAAGCTGGTCTGCAGTCAGACTAGTCAAGCATTGAGCGAGCGAGTGAGTGTGTGAGTGAGTGAGTGAGTGAGTAAGTGGGGATCAACCATCAGAAGATGGTGAGCAGCACACAACAGTGCCAGCCGCGTGTGTGCAGGGGCCCAGTGTTCATCCTAGGTGATTTGCGTATGGTCATTTGACTTAAGTCAGTTAAAGAAAACGTGTCCATATCAGCAAAATAAGTTTAATCCAAAATTTGAATAAATGGAACTCTTTATCAGAGAGTGGCAATGGTGTTAAATTCAAAGTTATGAGGTCCTCTAGAAATGTAAAAGCAACCAATTCCACAGTGTTGATATAGATTATTGTACGGTTGTGTTCACTGCAATGACTCTTGAACTAGAGCTGGATTTGTGCTCTACAAATATCACTGCATAATGCACACATGCATACATACAGGCATGCATACATACACACATACATACATACACATACATACTTGTAAATGCACACATGCATATATACAGGCATGCATACATGCACACATACATACATACACATACATGCTTACACATATACATACATACATAGATACATACATGCATGCACACATACACAAATACATACATTCAGACATGCATGCACACATGTACATATGCATACATACACAATTACATACATACAGACATGCATTCATACATGCTCGCATACATACATACACATACATACACATACACATATACATATACATATACATATACATATACATATACATACATACATGGATGCATACATACACAAATACATACATACACATATACATGCATACATACACATATACATACATACATAAATACCATACACACATACATACATACATACATACATGTAGGCAGACAGACATACATAATGTTGGACCTGATACTCGTCAGGTAGCATTTCCCAATTTGTTTTGCTTTTTCCACCTGGGCTTTGCTGATTCTCTTGTGTGGCCTCCGTAAATACAGTGTGATAGTGCAAGAACACTTCCTACCCGTGTTGGAAAGCGGCTCTGACTTGATGTTCTAAAACATGTGTCAGTCTGTCATTGCCGACCGGTGTGTGCGCACTGGCATCTATTGTGATTAAGCTCCTGACCAGCCTGCCATTTCAGGCTGTCGTAGGTGCGCACCCACACCGATGGCGCATGTGATTGCATGTGCCACCTGCTATTGCAGCCCCATGCGTGCACATTTACACCCCTATTAGTAAACCCGTATCTAGTCTGCCGTTACAGACTTGCGTGGGTGCACTTACACCCCTGGTGCTGGGAACTATGTGTCCAACTTGCAATCGCAGGTAAGTGTGTGCACTAGCGCACGTGTGCCCAGGTAGTGAGGAATACCTGTGTGCGTTTTCACTACCTCTGAGGCTTGCTCTACCCATAGGTTAACATGGTGAAGTAGTTAACATTACTTCAGGCTGCAATAGTGGATTGCAGTGGAGCAGCATCATAATGTTTCCTACCAATGGATTTGCAGTGCCAAACCCTTTCCAGTGGTAAAGGGGATTTTGACATAACTCACTTAGAAATGCCACTAAGAGAATATGGACATTTCTGTGCTCTAAAAGAGTCTTGTATGCTGTGGTGCCTGGCTCCGGTGGACACCAAGGGTTGGGGGACCACATCTCTGCAATCCCCAAGTGACAGCCATAGACCATGGGCATCCAGGCCTCTGCCATTGAGGGCCGAATGGGATAGATTGGAGAGAGAGGTTTTGACACTTTGCCTCTAGGGGCCGGATCATGGTCCCACTAAAGATTAAGATCTGCATTACATGGCCCTATGGTAGACAGGCCTACAATTTAGGGGAGACATCTGTGGTTCAAAGGGAAACCCCTTGAAGCACCCCGAACTTCAAAGTCACACAACATTATAACTACTGGTGCCATTCTTCAGCACAGGGTGAGATATGCTTGCGGGGACGCGAGAACCGAGAACCCGGACAACATGGTGCACATTGCCAGAGGACTCTGTTGTGCACATGGAGGTTAACTGCAAGTGAAGGTGACCGCATGCCCTTTCTGAATAGTGGCTGGCCTTGGCCGAAGACCTGATGTAGTGTGGCACCCTGAAGTGTCCTCTCCAAGGGCCCTTCTGTAGGATTCCTGTTCTCCTGGAGATCTAAGGGACATCAAAGATCTCCTGCGAGGGACCTACACCATTTACCTGTGACATCCGGAGAGTAGTGCCCTCTCAGGAACCCACATCGGCCACTGAATCCCAACTGGTAGCTGGGTGTGAGCGTGGAACTAAGATGTGTCTGGAGATCAGATTGTCTTGTGCCAAGCCCCAGAAATCTTCCCGCATCCAAGGTGTGCGGTTCCTGTCCTGAAAGGACCCTGACACTCATAAGCGTCTAGTTGGTGGTGAGCCAATTCACCAGTTGCGGGACCCCGCGTGGCCAGTTTCGTCGATCATGCAGCATCTCTCTCATGCGACACGCCGATTGCATGCTCATTGCGTGCGGTGTGCTATTCACAGGGTGCGACCCTCGGATGTGGGGGTGTACCCAGAGTAATGCCACATTCTACCTCATGTGACTCTGCTAAACTTGCACCTGTGTTTGTGTGACTGCACTGGTCTGGGGCAACCTGTATCATTGAGCACTTGACGTTGTGCCTCATTTCCAGGGAGGTACGGAATTTGCAACTCTTTGCTGTGTATGACCGAAATTGCCTGGTGCAACCCATCTCAATGTGCAAACGTCAATGAGCCTCATTTCCAGGGTGCTACAGAATTTGCAACTCTTCGTTTTGGAGACCTGAAGTGTCAAGTGCGACCCATGCCAACACACACCAGATTTTGTGCCAGGATTGCCTGGGCAGGACCCTGAACGATGTGTACCGGATGGGGTGCCCCCTCCAATCAAGAGGCTCCCTTGTGCTACTCCCCATTCATCGGCTGTTCCCTTGTTGACCCTCTTCGCAGTGGACCAGCTGCCCTCTCCACACCTGGCCCCTCCCAAATACATCCTGGCACAAGGTAGTAGCGAGAGAGATTGACTGAGTTGAAGGAGCGCTTCAGTTCGGAAGCCGGTCAAGAGACTGCATGTCTCCGTTGTGTTTTGAGACCTATGGGTGAACTTCCTGAGTGGCTACTAAACTCCTCTTGTTTACTTCTACCTTCAAACATATTCTCACCTGCTTCCCGAGGACCCAGACTAAGTGTGACTTTGGCTGCTGGCAGCCTAGTATCCGGGAGGCAAGGCTGGCTGTCTTACATCCGGGGTATTGGACAATTGGGGTGAACTAGAGGGTGGTGGGAAGTTGAGGCCACGGAGTCGGCAGAGTGCTATCGATTGACCAGCTGGGTAGCAGTGGCACCAAAAAGCCATAGTTTTTCCTTTTGAATCTGCTTCATCCCTCCTTCAGTGGATCACAAGCTCACTGGGTACCAGTTCGATGACCTGGTGTCTGTGTGGTTTACGTCAACACAGGTGGTCATCGTATTTAAAGACTGTTGTGATTGTTGGTTCACCAGCTTTGGTCATAAAGTAACATCTGCGCTGGATCTGGCTCTCTGGTCTTTGAAGAGGGGAACAATAATTTAAATTCCGGCTATTTAATTTGTTCTGGTAAATCTGGCAATGACCTACATAACACAGTGGAATATTATACAGAATGATCTAATAAATTGATAAACCGTAATTGCATGTACTCTACTCTCCCACTGAGAATGTGTTACATCCACCCTTGGAGCGTATCAGAGGCAGTGAGTCCTCGGACGAAGGTGATCACTTATCCCACAGGCAGGCAATGTGCTCAGGACACCGACCTCACTAGGTTATTCACCTACTAGACCCTCTGGGGTTTCTGTGATTGAGTCATGCGGGGGGTACTTTTCTCACAGTCTGGCAGTGTGCTTCAGGACTCCGCACTCACTATGGAGTACCGCTGGCGGTCCACACCCCATGAAGACGCTATGGGGGGACCGCTGAGGGTGCACACCCCATGTAGACGCTATGGGGGACCACTGAGGGTGTACACCCCATGCAGACGCTATGGGGGACTGCTGAGGGTGCTCACCCTACACAGACACTATGGGAGAACTGCTGAGGGTGCTCACCCAATGCCGACACAATTGGGGGACTGCTAGGGGTGCTCACCCCATGCAAACGCTATGGGGTACAACTGAGGGTGCTCACCCCATGCAGACACTACAGGAGAACTCCTGGGGGTGCTCACCCCATGCAGACACTATGGGAGAACTGCTGAGGGTGCTCACCCCATGCAGACACTACGGGAGAACTCCTGGGGGTGCTCACCCCATGCAGACACTATGGGGAGACTGCTGGAGGTGCACACTCCATGCAGAAACTATGGGAGAACTGCTAAGGGTGCTCACGCCACGCAGACACTATGGGAGAACTGCTGGGGGTGCTCACCCCACACAGACACTACGGAAGAACTGCTGAGGGTGCTCACCCCATGCAGACACTATGGGATAACTGCAGAGGGTGCTCTCCCCATGCAGACACTATGGGAGAACTGCTGAGGGTACTCACCCCATGCAGACACTATGGGAGAACTGCTGAGGGTACTCACCCCATGCAGACTCTATGGGGGAACTGCTGAGGGTACTCACCCCATGCAGACACTATGGGGGAACTGCTGAGGGTGCTCACCCCATGCAGACACTATGGGGGGACTTCTGGGGGTGCTCACCCCATGCAGACACTATGGGAGAACTGCTGAGGGTGCTCACCCCATGCAGACACTATGGGAGAACTGCTGAGGGCAATCACCCCATGCAGACACTATGGGAGAACTGCTGAGGATGCTCACCCCATGCAGACACTATGGGAGAACTGCTGTGGGTGCTCACCCCATGCAGACACTATGGGAGAACTGTTGAGGGTGCTCACCCCATGCAGACACTATGGGAGAACTGCTGAGGGTGCTCACCCCATTCAGACACTATGGGAGAACTGCTGAGGGTGCACACCCCATGCAGACACTATGGGAAGACTGTTTGGGGTGCACACCCCATGCAGACACTATGGGAGAACTGCTGGGGGTGCTATCCCGATGCAGACACTCTGGGAGAACTGCTGGGGGTGCTCACCCCTTCAGACACTATGGGAGATCTGCTGAGGGTGCTCACCCCATGCAGGCACTATGGGACAACTGCTGAGGGTGCTCACTCCATGCAGACACTATGGGAGAACTGCTGAGGGTGCTCACCCCATGCAGACACTATGGGAGAACTGCTGAGGGTGCTCACCCCATGCAGACACTTTGGGGGGGCTTCTGGGGGTGCTCACACCATGCAGACACTATGGGAGAACTGCTGGGGGTGCTCACCCCATGCAGACACTATGGGGGACTGCTGAGGGTGCTCACCCCATGCAGACACTATGGGGAGACTGCTGGGGGTGCTCACTTCATGCAGACTCTATGGGAACACTGCTGGTGGTGCACACCCCATGCGGACACTATTGGAGAACTGCTGAGGGTGCTCACACCATGCACACACTATGGGAGAACTGCTGGGGGTGCTCACCCCATGCAGACACTATGGGGGACTGCTGAGGGAGCTCACCCCATGCAGACACTATGGGGAGACTGCTGGGGGTGCTCACTTCATGCAGACTCTATGGGAACACTGCTGGTGGTGCACACCCCATGCAGACACTATGGGAGAACTGCTGAGGGTGCACACCCCATGCAGACACTATGGGAGAACTGCTGAGGGTCACCACCCCATGCAGACTCTATGGGAGAACTGCTGAGGGTGCACACCCCATGCAGACACTATGGGAGAACTGCTGAGGGTGCTCTCCCCATGCAGACACTGTGGGAGAACTGCTGAGGGTGCTCACCCCATGCAGACACTATGGGAGAACTGCTGAGGGTGCACACCCCATGCAGACACTATGGGGGGACGTCTGGGGGTGCTCACCCCATGCAGACACTATGGGAGAACTGCTGAGGGTGCTCACCTCATGCAGGCACAATGGGAGAACTGCTGAGGGTACTCACCCCATGCAGACACTATGGGGGGACTTCTGGGGATGCTCACCCTATGCAGACACTATGGGGAGACTGCTGGGGGTGCTCACCCCATGCAGACACTATGGGAACACTGCTGGCGGTGCACACCACATGCAGACACTATGGGAGAACTGCTGAGGGTGCTCACCCCATGCAGACACTATGGGAGAACTGCTGAGGGTGCTCATCCCATGAAGACACTATGGGGAGACTGCTGGAGGTGCACACTCCATGAAGACACTATGGGAGAACTGCAAAGGGTGCTCACCCCACACAGACACTATGGGAGAAATGCTGAGGGTGCTCACCCCATGCAGACACTATGGGAGAACTGCTGAGGGTGCACACCCCATGCAGACACTATGGGAGAACTGCTGAGGGTGCTCACCTCATGCAGGCACAATGGGAGAACTGCTGAGGGTACTCACCCCATGCAGACACTATGGGGGGACTTCTGGGGATGCTCACCCTATGCAGACACTATGGGAAGACTGCTGGGGGTGCTCACCCCATGCAGACACTATGGGAACACTGCTGGCGGTGCACACCACATGCAGACACTATGGGAGAACTGCTGAGGGTGCTCATTCCATGCAGACACTATGGGAGAACTGCTGAGGGTGCTCATCCCATGAAGACACTATGGGGAGACTGCTGGAGGTGCACACTCCATGAAGACACTATGGGAGAACTGCGAAGGGTGCTCACCCCACACAGACACTATGGGAGAAATGCTGAGGGTGCTCACCCCATGCAGACACTATGGGAGAACTGCTGAGGGTCCACACCCCATGCAGACACTATGTGAGAACTGCTGAGGGTGCACACCCCATGCAGACACTATGGGAGAACTGCTGAGGGTGCTCACCCCATGCAGACACTATGGGAGAACTGCTGAGGGTGCTCACCCCATGCAGACACTATAGGGGGACTTCTGGGGGTGCTCACCCCATGCAGACACTATGGGAGAACTGCTGAGGGTGCTCACCCCATGTAGACACTATGGGAGAACTGCTGGGGGTGCTCACCCCATTCAGACACTATGGGGGGACGTCTGGGGGTGCTCACCCCATGCAGACACTATCGGAGAACTGCTGAGGGTGCTCACCCCATGTAGACACTATGGGAGAACTGCTGGGGGTGCTCACCCCATTCAGACACTATGGGGGGACGTCTGGGGGTGCTCACCCCATGCAGACACTATGGGAGAACTGCTGAGGGTGCTCACCCCATGCAGACACTATGGGAGAACTTCTGGGGGTACTCACCCCATGCAGACACTATGGGGGGACTTCTGGGGGTGCTCACCCTATGCAGACACTATAGGAGAACTGCTGAGGGTGCTCACCCCATGCAGACACTATGGGAGAACTTCTGGGGGTGCTAACCCCATGCAGACACTATGAGGGGACTGTTGAGGGAGCTCACCCCATGCAGACACTATGGGGAGACTGCTGGGGGTGCTCACCCCATGCAGACACTATGGGAAGACTGCTGGCGGTGCACACCCCATGCAGACACTATGGGAGAACTGCTGAGGGTTCTCACCCCATGCAGACACTATGGGAGAACTGCCGAGGGTGCTCACCCCAAGCAGACACTATGGGAGAACTGCTGAGGGTGCTCACTCCATGCAGACACTATGGGAGAACTGCTGAGGGTGCTCACCCCATGCATATACTATGGGACAACTGCTGAGGGTGCTCACTCCATGCAAACACTATGGGAGAACTGCTGAGGGTGCTCACCCCACGCAGACACTATGGAAGAACTGCTGAGGGTGCTCACCCCATGCAGACACTATGGGGGGACTTCTGGGGGTGCTCACCCCATGCAGACACCTTGAGGGTACTGCTGGGGGTGCTCACCCCATGCAGACACTATGGGAGAACTGCTGAGGGTGCTCACCCCATGCAGACACTATGGGGGGACTGCTGGCGGTGCTCACCCCATGCAGACACTTCGTGAGAACTATTGAGGGTGCTCACACCATGCAGAAACTATGGGGGGACTGCTGAGGGTATTCACCCCATGCAGACACTATGGGAGGGCTGCTGAGGGTGCTCGCCCCATGGAACCACTATGGGGGGACTTCTGGGGGTGCTCACACCATGCAGACACTATGGGAGAACTGCTGAGGGTGCTCACCCCATGCAGACACGATGGGGGGACTTCTGGGGGTGCACACCCCATGCAGACACCTTGAGGGTACTGCTGGGGGTGCTCACCCCATGCAGACACTATGGGAGAACTGCTGAGGGTGCTCACCCCATGCAGACACTATGGGGGACTGCTGGCGGTGCTCACCCCATGCAGACACTTTGGGAGAACTATTGAGGGTGCTCACACCATGCGGACACTATGGGGGGACTGCTGAGGGTGCTCACACCATGCAGACACTATGGGGGGGACTGCTGAGGCTGCTCACCCCATGCAGATACTATGGGAGAACTGCTGAGGGTGCTCACCCCATGCAGACACTATGTGAGAACTGCTGAGGGTGTTCACCCCATCGAGACACTATGGGAAAACTGCTGAGGGTGCTCACCCCATGCAGACACTATGGGAGAACTCCTGGGGGTGCTCACCCGATGCAGACACTGTGGGAGGACTGCTGAGGGTGCTCACACCATGCAGACACTATGGGGGAACTGCTGAGGGTGCTCACCCCATACAGACAGTATGGGAGAACTGCTGAGGGTGCTCACCCCATGCAGACACTATGGGAGAACTGCTGAGGGTGCTCACCCCATACAGACACTATGGGGAGACTGCTGGGGGTGCTCACCCCATGCAGACACTATGGGAGAACTGCTGAGGGTGCTCACCCCATGCAGACACTATTAGAGAACTGCTGAGGATGCTCACCCCATGCAGACACTATTAGAGAACTGCTGAGGGTGCTCACCGCCTGCAGATACTATGGGAGAACTACTGAGGGTACTCACCCCATGCAGACACTATGGGAGAATGGCTGAGGGTGCTCACCCCATGCAGACACTATGGGAGAACTGCTGAGGGTGCTCACCCCATGCAGACACTATGGGAGAACTGCTGAGGGTGCTCACCCCATGCAGACACTATGGGAGAACTGTTGAGGGTGCTCACCCCATGCAGACACTATGGGAAAACTGCTGAGGGTGCTCACCGCCTGCAGACACTATGGGAGAACTGCTGAGGGTGCACACCCCATGCAGACACTATGGGAGAACTGCTGAGGGTGCTCACCCCATGCAGACACTATGGGAGAACTGCTGAGGGTGCTCTCCCCATGCAGACACTATGGGAGAACTGCTGAGGGTGCTCACACCATGCAGACACTATGCGGGGACCGCTGGAGGTGCCCTCCCCATGCAGACACTATGGGAGAACTGCTGAGGGTGCTCACCCCATGCAGACACTATGGGAGAACTGCTGAGGGTGCTCTCCCCATGCAGACACTATGGGGGGACCGCTGAGGGTGCCCACCCTATAAAGACACTCAGCAAGCACAAGACACTGGGTGCAAAGGATATGGCTTTAAGAGTGTGATTGAGGTGGCGGGTGTGTTCTTTCACTGCACACATATAGGTATGATTTGAAGACCTGCAGGTGATTAGCATTTGTTTTAGTATGTTGTGTACAATGCCTCTCATACACCGGGTCTTTGTCTCCAGTCCAGATGACACCCAAGGAGGGTGGGACCAGCGGAAGACCTCAAGCCGCGTGGTCAGGTATGACCTGAAGGAGAGGGTCTGCGTGGGCAGCATGCTGGCCCTGGAGAGCCCGGTGTACCAACGCGTGCCCACCGACGAAGCCGAGGCGCAGATGCTGGCCAGTGCCGACCTGGACGACATGAAAAGTAAGAGACCGGCCAAAGTCATTTGTACTTAAAAAAACACACACTTGCACTCACTTACATGCATACACACATACACACACACATGCACACCAGTGCTCGAAGTGCATTGAAAAAAGTATGGGAACTGTGATACTATGCTCATTGGAGGTGAGTGAGCGTAGGCGAGATATCAAAGGCGTGACTAAAAAAACAAAATATTCTGTAACTTTTTTCGGTCTTTTACCTTCGTGTAACTACATACAAAATAACACACAGCTTAAATGAAAAATAAATACAAGTTACGTTTTTTTCAGTGGGAAATGTACTATTGTACATTATGAAACCTCTATTAGTTAATGCATTGCAGAGGTTTGTATGTGTAACCAGAGAGCCACAGAATTGTATCATGGTTGGTGCAGTGGAGAATAGTGACTGGTGCATGTTTAGTGCTCCGAGGTCCCAGTCTGTGACAGAAAGCGCTGTGAATATGCAAGTCACTATTTTAAACTTGCATTACACACAGTATAAGATAGGCTGCTGCAAAAAACACAAAATGTTTCAAGATAAAAAAAGGGCTTCCAAAATCTAGACTGTATGTAGTGAATTTATTTATAACTGTCCTTTAAAAGCACAAACTTCACAGCTCAGCTGGTAACTCCTTTGCAATACTTCTGAAAAAGAATAGATCTCTGTCATCAGGAAGCTTCAATTAAAGCCTATACCGCTTCCGAGCGCCTTTTACATTTGCAGCTTGACCAGTTGCGCAAATTTAGATTTCTTTCAGGCATAAGCACCCTGGCAAGATTGCTCGTTTAGCTGTCTGCCCCGCCCTCTGTTTCACAGCACAGGGGACTCCCTGCCTTACACTTCAGCTGAAGCATTTCCAGTCTTGGAATTAACCATCCTGGGATGGTTGTCTTATCCTAAGAAGTAGGGGAACAATTTTACTGAAATTTAAAAAGTATGGTCATGTCCTGCCCCTCATATCCTGTCCACTACAATCACTGATGCACACGCATACACACACCCACACTCACACACACACATACGCACATTCACACATGTATACACATACTCATGCACCCACACTCTCTTACACACACATCCATACTCTCTCTCACAGACAAAACACATGCAGATACACACACATGCACCCACACATACACACACATGCACACACAGATACACACATACATATGCACACTCACACATGCACACACACACACCCAGACTTACTCTCTCACACACACACACACACACACACACACCTACTCACACACATGCACACACACACACACACTCTCTCTCCCACACACACACACACACATACACACACGGAGGTGGACAAGTCAATAGATTTACAGAGAGTGCAGAGCCGAGCCAAGAGTCTGGCTCAGATCTTAGACCCCATGCACGAGCCAAGCCCTGAAAATGTTTGCTGTGTAAATCACACAACAAACATCACATAAAACCTGATAAAGCCATTACAAAATTTAAAAAGTGTATTTCCTTAACATGTGAAGCCTTGACATTAATAAATCACATTACAGCACTGCATCGAGAAGTACTTATTTAAAATGATAGTTTTTAAACATGAACCATTAGTGCACTAAAAGGTAAGACAATTATCATGCACACACTGTACGTGACCCAGATCATTATAGAGCAAAATTACGGGCTATTAAATCAAGCGCAGTAGGTGTTTGTACAACTGGTATTCTACACTCACATTGTTGAAAGGGCTTTCATACGCGACACTAAAGAAAAAATAGTTTAGTTGAAATAAAATATTTGCCTTAGATCACAGAATTTAAGTGAGAAAGTCACAATTTATCCAGGTTTTCTAGTTTCACTTTTTACAAATCAGCCAGCATATGGGTATCTATTTGTCTTTCCTTATGTTACAGCTTTAGTTTTCGATCTTTGTGCATTTTTCTGCAGTTTTTATATAGCAGGAACTTGACCCAAAGGTATTGGAGCGCTTTACATGAGTGTTAGTTACGTAACACTTTCACATCCATTGTTTTTAGGCGGGGGTGTGAGACATTGGGTTACTGGTTGACTGGATGTAAGCCCTGGCAGAGTATCCACAGGTCCAGAAGTTTACTGAAGTGGTGGTGTCTGGGGTCCAGTATTTATACACAGTTGTGCCTTTGAAGTGGGGAGAAGCTTCTAGAGGCAGGCCTTTGAAGTGAACAGATGCCCCGCCTTCCTGGCCCTGGCTCCAGACTAACAACAGGGGTTATGCAGACCTTTGTATGGAGACAGGACACAGCCTATTCAAGTACAAGTGGGGCCTTTTCCAGCTCCTCCTTCCCATCCTGCGAGTGATGGCCCATCCAGTCACACCTAAGCTCTCCATTGTGTGTGGCTGTCTGGGAGGAATACACAAAGTCCAGCTGTCAGCTACACCCAATCATGTGACCCAGAGATGGACTGCAGGCACCAAATGGCTAAGGCAAGAAAATGTCAACTTTTGAAAAGTAATGGTGCCTGTGTAATAATATACTATGAGGTTATGATACATAAGCACAATCGCGATATAGAGGGTTAGATAATGGCAGAGCGCGAAGGAACCACTAACACACTGATTCCAGTGTAGTATATTTATAGATTTTTTCAACAATAAAGTTAGGAGTAAACATTATACATCAAAACAACATTTGTGCATAGTGTCCCATGTGACAAAGGGAACCTAAACCTAAGTGACAATGTCAATATTAAATACAAGGTTTCCACAGACGGTCATTGTACCCGATCAAGCTGACTGACGCAGCTTTTTCTGAATCTACACGCGGAGCGCTGTCCCGCTTTTCCATTCTTCTACCAAGAAATACTCTCAGTGCATTGTCACTGTTAATCCACAAAGGGATTCTACAACGCTACGGCTGTGGCGTAAAACTAATTGAGCCCCTCTGGCCCACCTACATACCCCATTGGATTGACAGCCTGTCCTCACATTGAGTACCCGGACGGGTCCTCATGTGAGTAAACCTTTTCCTCTTTTCTTCACGTGTGGCACATCATTTTCACAAGGCTGCGCAACCATATATTCAGATGTCCCTTCATCAATAGTCCTGAAGAGACCCCACATTGTTTTGAGGGTCGAAACGCCGTCGACAAACAGAAGAAGCGAACCATTTCCTCAGCACATATCATTGTATATAGCTGCTGTTCACATGGAATCATTTTGATAATGGTCGACTTGTACAAACTGTGGAAACCTTGTATTTAATATTCACGTTGTCACTTAGGTTTAGGTTCCCTTTGTCACTTGGGACACTATGCACAAATGTTGTTTTGATGTATAATGTTTACTCCTAACTTTATTGTTGAAAAAATCTATAAATATACTACACTGGAATTGGGACACTATGCACAAATGTTGTTTTGATGTATAATGTTTACTCCTAACTTTATTGTTGAAAAAATCTATAAATATACTACACTGGAATCGGAGTGTTAGTGGTTCCTTCGCGCTCTGCCATTATCTAACCCTCTATATCGCGATTGTGCTTATGTATCATAACCTCATAGTATATTATTTCACAGGAACCATTGTGTTTCCTATATAACTATTACCCTGGTTCCTCAGTGAGTAGGGTTCCCCTGTTCTTTCTTGAACTTTTGAAAAGTGGCATTTTTTTTTCAAAATTGTAACTTAAAATCCGACTTTATCATAAGTTAGGATTTTAAATTCCAATTCCAGAGACACCAACATGAACTGGTAACCTGTTCCTATTTAGAAATTATGCTCATAAAATGTAATAAGGTAATTCCAATGTTATCCTATGGGAAAGGTAGGTCTTGCAATTCATTGTTCCTTACCCTCTAGGCTATCCAGGGACTATCCTAGGGGTGACTTAATTGTAATAAAAAGGAAGGTTTAGCTGCACATACACAGCCTGTAATGGCAGGCAAGAGACATGTTTAAAGTGCTATTTAAATGTTGCACAATCAGTGCAGCAGACCCACTATTAGCATTTAATTTACAGGCCTAGGCGCATGTAGTGCACTTTACTAGGGACATAAAAGTAAATTAAATATGGCAATTGGGTATAAGCAATGTTACCATGTTTTAAGGAAAGAGCACACGCACTTTAGCACTGATTAGCAGTGGTAACGTGTGAAGAGTTCTAAGGCCAGCTAAAACAATGTCAACAAAAACAAGAGGTCTGAAGGCAAAAAGTTAGGAGAAGACAATGCCAATGTTTCCAGGTCTAACAGGGAGATTAAGTGATTTGCCCGGAAACACAGCATGTTGAGCCAACAGCGAGCCATGAACACGGTTTGCTGCTCTGGCGGTAACGCCACATCCTGGGTAGAGGGAGGCAGGCAGGAGCCACATGAAAGCTCGGCTTGTTATGGGCTCGAGGTTAGAAGAGGACCTCGAGCTACGCTAGAGCCAGGCTTCAGGCTTGGATCTTGCTTGAGCTTTCAGTGGCTCGCCCATCTCTACACAAACAATATAACACACTCACACACGCTCTCTCTCACACTCATACACACACATTCTCTCACATGCACACACTCTTTCTCACACTTGCACACACACAAACACACACAACCGCTCTTTCTCTCTCTTGTTCCTCACTCACACACAAACACACACTCTCTCTCTCTCACACACACACATACACAGGCACACTCACACACAAACCTACACACATACACACACACAAACACACATGCTCACACTATCTCCATTTCTTTTATCTCCTCTCCTCTCTCCTCACTTTCCTATCGCTCTCTCTCTCTCCTCTCTTCTGTTTCTTCTCTTTCAGTTGCTGATTCTCTTCTCTCTCTCTCTCTCTCTCTCTCTCTCACTCTCCTCTCTCTCTTCTCTCTCCTGTCCTATCTCTCTATGTATCTCTGTCTCACTCTCTCTCGCCACTCTCTTCTGTTTCTCCTCTCTTTTTTCTCTCTCTCTTTTACCAGATGTAGAAACTGGCCTGAGGCTGAGACATATCATTGTGATTAGTACCAGTAACGTGCAAGTTACAGTCTCCCTGACGTATGTTCTACATGCTTTCACTCTTCTCTCTCTCTCTCATTTCTCTCTCTCTCGCTCCTCTCTCTTCACACTTCCCTCTCTCTCTCCATTGTCTCATTCTCTCTCTCCTACAAGCTACATTCTCTCTGGCATATTCCACATGCTCTCTCTCCTCTCCTCTCCTCTCACTCCCCCTTCTCTGTCTCCCTCCCTCCCCTGCAAGTTGCAGTCTCTCTGAGTTCTCTCTACTTGTCTCTTTCTCTCTCTCTCTCCATCTCCCTTTCTTCTCTGCCAGTTACAGTCTCCCTGACGTATGTTCCGATCTCTCTCTAACTCTCTCTCACTTCCCTCTCTCTCCGTCTTTCTCTCTCTCTCTCTGTCTTTCTCTTTCTCTCTTTCCTCTCTATCTCTCTCTCTCTGTCTCACTCTGTCTGTCTCTCTTCTCTCTCTCTCCATCTCTCTCTCCGTCTCTCTCTCTCTTTCTCTCTCTCTCTCCCTTTCTCTCTCTCCCTCGCCCTTCTCTCTCCCTCTCACTTCTCTCTCCCTCTTCTCTCTCCCTCCCTCTCTTTCTCTTCTCTCTCTTGCCGTCTCTCTCTCTCCCTCTCTCAGTCTCTCTCCCTATCTCCCTTCCTCCCTTGCAAGTCTCTCTGGCAATTATTCCACTCTCTATCTAACTCTCTTTCTCTCTCTCTCACTTCTCTCTCTCTCTCTCTCGCTCTCTCTCTCCCTCTCTCTCTCTCCGTCTCTTTCTCTCTCTCTGTCTCTGTCTCTCTCTCTCTCTATCTCTCTCTCTATCTCCCTCCCTCCCAGGCAACTTATAGTCTCTCTGATGTATGTTTCACTCTCTCTCTAACTCTCTCTCACTTCTCTCTCCCACTCTCTCTCTTTATCTCTCTCTCTCTCTCTCCTTCTCCCTTTCCATCTCTCTATCTCTGTCTCCCTTCCTCCTCTCTCCATCTTCTCTCTCATTCCCTCTCTCTCTGTTTGTCTGTCTCGCACTCTCTCCCTCTTTCTCTCTCTCCATCTCTCTTTCTCCCTCTCTCTCAGTCTCTCTCTTTCTCTTTCTCCGTCTCTCTCTCTCCGTCTCTCTTTCTCTCTACGTCTCTGTTTCCCCCGCACTCTCTCTCTCTCTGTCTCTCTCTCTCCATCTTTCTCTCCATCTCTCTCCCTACTCTCTCTCCGTCTCTCTCCCCACTCTCTCTCCCTCTCTCTCTTCTCTCTCCCTGTCTCTCTCTCTCCCTCTCTCTGTCTCTCTCTCTCTGTCACTCCCTCTCTTCTCTATCTCCATCTTGCTCCGTCTTTCTCCCCCTCTCTCTCTCTCTCTCTCTCTCCTTCTCTTGCTTCTCTCTCTCGCTTCTCTTTCCAACTCTCTCTCTTCTCTATCTTCTCTCTCTCCCCTCTCCCTCAATCTCTCTCTCTCTCTCTCTCTCTCTCTCTCTCTCCCCGTCTCTCTCTCTCTCCGTCTTGCTCTCTCTCTCTGTCTCTCTCTCCATCTCTCTCTCCCTCCTCTCTCTCCCTCTGTCCCTCCTCTCCCTCTCTCTGTCTCGCTCTCCCTCTCTTTCTCCACCTCCTTCTCTCTCTCTGTCTCTCTGTTTCTCTCTCTCTCACTTTCTCTCTCTCTCCGTCTCTCCCTAGCTCTCTCTCTCTTTCCTCTCTCTCTCTCTCTCCTTGACTCTCTCCCTCTCTCTCTCTTGCTTCTCTCTCCATGTCTCTCTCTTCTCTCTCTCCGTCTGTCTCTCTCTTCTCTCTCTCTTCCTTGTTAGTTACAGTCTCCCTGATGTATGTTCCACTCTCTAATTTGCTGCCAACTCCTCTCAGCCTCTTGTCATACAACACACAGAGCCCTCCACGCTTGGATGATGTTGAAGGGGTTGTTTACCTTTTTCTATGCAGTGCTTGTGCAGATAAAACAAGACACTGTTTGCACAACACATTCAAAGTGATTTATGTAAATACCAAAACAAAAATACATTCAAGTGGCTAATGAAAGAGTTAAGATTAAACTTCATGAGCCCAGTACTGTTTACACTGAACCTGACCTCTGTGACCTCTGGAGCTGTGACCCGTAGACTGATCACATCTCTGCAGCAGAGATGGAAACCCATGAACTATGGTTTTATTTAATTTATTTTATTTTATTTACTGAGTTTTATATAGCGCGAACGTGACCCTTCAGGGTATCAGGCGCTGTCCATATAGTGAACAGATCAAACATGAGAAGAGACAAGAAGGCAGATAAAGGGAGCATTAACAATACAGATATAGAAACGATGGTCCTGGTAGAATGGGGGATCCGGGGTAGACAACATGTGAATAGAGGGCAGAGTGGCTTCATGGCCCCCCCTAGCGGAATCTGCTCCTCAGAAGCATTTTTACTTCTCTTTGAAGGCGGCACTGGAGGGGTTTGTCCTAGTTTCAGGTGTCAAAGCCTTCCAAATTCCAAATTCTTGAGCCTAGATCAGAAAAGGAGCAGTTGTAAGTTGTCTTTTTTTAATTCTGAGCTTTCAACAAGGAGTTAGTGCTTCTTAGGGACTTTGTCCCACTAGAAGTTCAAGTTTTTTGGCCACGTAGACGGGAGTGTTATGGTGAAGGGGCTTATGTGCCATGCAAGCCATCTTCAGCTGGATTCCTGCTTCAAACAGGAGCCATTTTAAATGGTTTCTATTTGGAGTAATGTGGTCGGATCGTCTGGGTCCCGCGATGAGCCTGGCAGCTGAGTCCAGTGTGGCCCTTGGTGGAGCCAGTTTTACCTTGGGTAAGCCTCGAGGAGTAACGCTCCCGTAATCTAGCCAGGAGACGACTAGGGCTTGGACTGCATATTCAGGTATTTATACCTATTGATCTAGTGGAGTCGATAACGTGTGGGGCGCAGTTGAGGGCAGTGAGTTCTTTAAGCCTTTCTCCTGTAGGGGTCGAGTTATTATGGGGGGCGATCAGGAGGAATTCCGTTTTGAGAGTGTTAAGGATGAGATGATTGCGGGTCAGCCATTGTCGAGTTTTCAATAAGGTGCTAATTAGCAATTTGTTGTCTTCAGGTGAGGACATTTTCAGATACAATTGTGTGTCATGAGCGTACATGTGGAACTGAATGTTTGAGAGCTTCAGAAGTTCGGTAAGAGGTTCAATGAGCAGATTAAATAACGTGGGTGAGAGCGAGGATCCTTAAGAAACTCCAGCTGTGACCGGGGTAGTATAGGGTTTGATTGACTTTGATTCTTTGTGCTCTGTTATGTAGAAAAGAGGCAAACCCGTTTAAAACGGACCTGACCGCCCGATCCCCTTTTTCAAGAAGATCAATCATACTGTCATGGTTGACCGTATCGAATGCAGAGGAGAGATCAAGTAGTGTAAGCAGGCAGGGTTCGTTCTGGTCTACCTTCTCAGAGCATCATCGGCAATGTGTGTCAGAACCGTTTCAGTGCTATGACCCGATCTGAAACCAGTCTCACAAGGATCTCGGAGTTGAAACGTATTAATGTGGTTTAAGAGTTGCAGGTGTAATAGTTTTGTGAGTGTCATTATATCCGTGATGGGGCAGTAGCTGTTGAGGTCTATATTTGTTTATTTTAGCATTGGGGTGCCCTGTCCTATATTTAAGCAGTCAGGAAACATGCCCCGAGAGAAGCATTGACAATCGTAGACCAGAGAGGGAGAATGGAAGGTATAAGCTGTTTGACAAGCTTGGCTGTCAGAGCATCATTGAAGTGGTTAGAAGGTTTTATAGAAACTAATGTTTTGAGTAACTCAGCTTCATTCTAGATTTTGAAGAAATTCCAGGTGGCATTATTTTTTTAATTGTAGCCAATAGTAGGGGAACTAACATGGAGCAGTACTGGTGGAATGTTGGGCTGGACCAGGGTTGGTAGCAGCTGCGGGGAATTTGCAACCTAGATTCAGGCCTTCTTGTCTTTTCTAAGAAATATGCAGAGAACTCTTCATCGCAAGGCATCGCAGTGTCTACCAAGTGATGGTTAGGTTTGTAGACTGCTTGTTGTTTAACAATTTCAAAAAGTTTTTTGGGTCTGTTTTTGGCCTTGTCCAGTTGTGCCCTAACGTATTCTGCTTGGAACTTCTGATGTGTTAATTGTATGAGCCTCTTGATGCCCTCAGGTATTTGATGTGAGCGATGGAGGGAGATATTCTCCATTATCTTTTTGCACGCCTTAAGTTACGCCTCTCCTTGTTTAGGCAGCCATTGAACCAGCGTTTGGAGAGCCTATTTGGTATTCTTCTTAGTTGCTTCGGAGCGATTGGGTCAAGAATGTCTGACATGGATTGGAAGTAATGCTCCGTAAGATCACTCACCTTTGTCATGCTTGGGGGAGGAGGAAGGAGGTTATTGCTAATACAAATTAGATTATTTCTCAAGTCTCTGAACCATTGTCTGGGCTTAAGCGGATGGCCCTTTCTAGTCAACCCCATAACCCAGATGATGAAGGCAATTTGGTAGTGGTCAGACCAGTCACAAGGTGTTATGGATTCCAATTGAATGGCATTGTCTTTAGCGATGATTAGATCGAGGGTGTGTGTAGGTCCATAACACGACTGTGTAAGGTTAAGGTCCATAAGGAAGACCTTGAGGGTGTTCAGTATGGGGTCATTAGAGTCATTCCAGTGTATGTGAAGATCACCGAGGAAGATGTGGTTGATGTGCAGGTCCGAGTTAGAGGAGATGGTCTCCATTAATTGTTCATTGAAGGGAAGCTTATTTCCCAGGGGTGTAAATCATGTTGAGTTTGCAAACTACTTTGTCCTTACTCCATATTTTGATACCTAGGTGTTCGCAGGAGGGCGTTAGCGCAGTTTGTGATTGTTTCAAGGTAAGCATGGAGCGGTAGATGCATGATAGGCCAACGCCCGCTTTTCCAGTTCTATCTAGTCTGATGATGTCATACTCGGGTGGCGCTTGAGTGTGCAGGATGGGAGGTCAAGTGTCATGGAGCAAAGCTTCCGTTAAGATTAGGAGATCAAGGTCTTGTGCGACACTGAGATCTGCAGTGTCAGCAGCATGTTTTGCAGCCGACCTGCAGTTAAGAAGCACGGACCTGAGATGAGATGTGGTTCCTAATGCATCTTGGTGAGTAATGGGCACTTGTAGTAGGTTGTATTTGTTCATGGATCTATCATTGGGACTCGGTTCTCTGAGCGGGTTGGAGGGAATAGTCTGGATATTGACTTGCGTGGGTAACGAATCCTTATTGTTAGAGGAATAAGATAGCAGGAGGGTGTGAATATCAGCTTCAGATAAGTGGTCTGTAACCCTCTGAGGTCTGGAAATGGGATTGAGATGGAGATGGGTTCTCCAATTCAGGATCGCAGAATTCTTGGTGAATACTGCCTCATGCCAGGAGTAGTTCGACCTTCCCATTGAGGGTGAGTTATATTGTTTAGGGAGTGAGGTTCTATTTGCCCAAGAGATCAGGTTGAGATACCAGAGGTTCTGAGCTCAGAGCTGATGTGAATCAGGTTCTAAGGGCAGGTTTAACGAGCTGAAGGTCTTGACTAAGACCAACGAGTTTGTTCTCTAGGGAAGTGGCGTCATCAATGCCTATAGGAATGTAATCTGGCCTAGGGGCGGAGAAAGAGTGAGCACTCTTCTGTGCAGAGAGAGAGGTCCAGAAGTAAGAAGGTTCAGAGGAGGTGTGGGGTGCAGTAAGGGAAGTGATAGGCGGGTGAGGATTAGGAGAGGGTTTACTAGGGGTGGTGACTATAAGGTGGGTAGAAAGAGGACTTCTCACAGTGCAAGCGACGGGTAACACGTTGTGTGGGAAAGACTCTGCTGATAGGTTGAAGGCCGAAGTGATCGAGTGGGACATCCATTGAGAAGCAGATGTGGTAGGAGAGGGGCTGCTCCGGATTGAGGGGGGCAGATTAGTATCCATGGATATCTCCAGGCTAGGGTTGCTGCCCAGTCTTGAGTTGTGGGGAGTGGTTCCTGAACTACTAAGAGCCAAGTGTCGGGCCAGTCAGAAAAGATGATTAGATTATAAGGGAAGGGCAGGAGTCGCCCCTCAGAGTGAGTGATCTGGAAACCACAGCGACTGTTCTCATGCTGGGGTAGGAAGAGTGATTATGAGCCAGCATAGGGGCTCAGTGTTAGTGTTAGCACGGGGATACCATGCATTCTACAAACCAGGATGGAGGTGCCCTGTGAAAGCTTAGTGTTAGTGTCAGCACCTGGATACCATGCATTCTAAACCCAGGATAGAGGTGCCCTGTGAGAGCTCAGTGTTAGTGTCAGCACCTGGATACCATGCATTCTACACCCAGGATAGAGGTGCCCTGTGAGAGCTCAGTGTTAGTGTCAGCACCGGGATACCATGCGTTCTACAAACCAGGATAGAGGTGCCCTGTGAGAGCTCAGTGTTAGTGTCAGCACCTGGTTACCATGCATTCTACACCCTGGATAGAGGTTCCCTGTGAGAGCTCAGTGTTAGTGTCAGCACCTGGATACAGTGCATTCTACAAACCAGGACAGAGGTGCCCTGTGAGAGCTCAGTGTTAGTGTCAGCACCTGGATACAGTGCCTTCTACAAACCAGGATAGAGGTGCCCTGTGAGAGCTCAGTGTTAGTGTCAGCACCAGGATACCATGCATTCTACAAACCAGGGTAGAGGTGCCCTGTGAGAGCTCAGTGTTAGTGTCAGCACCGGGATACCATGCATTCTACAAACCAGGGTAGAGGTGCCCTGTGAGAGCTCAGTGTTAGTGTCAGCACCTGGATACCATGCATTCTACAACGTGGATAGAGGTGCCCTGTGAGAGCTCAGTGTTAGTGTCAGCACCAGGATACCATGCATTCTACAAACCAGGGTAGAGGTGCCCTGTGAGAGCTCAGTGTTAGTGTCAGCACCAGGATACCATGCATTCTACAAACCAGGGTAGAGGTGCCCTGTGAGAGCTCAGTGTTAGTGTCAGCACCAGGATACCATGCATTCTACACCCTGGATAGAGGTGCCCTGTGAGAGCTCAGTGTTAGTGTCAGCACCAGGATACCATGCATTCTACACCCTGGATAGAGGTGCCCTGTGTGAGCTCAGTGTTAGTGTCAGTACCAGGATACCATGCATTCTACACCCAGGATAAGTATCGATATTAATTTGGCCAACGCTTCAGTAAAGAAGTGGATCACGGAAGCACTTGATGAGTCAGCCCCCTGGACCACTAAGACCCCAAAGAGAGGGTCTAAATCAGCGCCCTGGTACAATGAAGAGCTGAGAATTGCTAAACAAGGCTGTAAGCGACTAGAACGTAAATGGAGAGTAGCCTTCTCGAAAGAAACGAAGGAAGCTTATAAGATAGCACAAAACAAATACCATTCACTACTAAAAAAGAGGCGCTCAGTGTATTATAAGGAGAAAATAGATATGGCAGAAAACTCATCCAAGGAACTATTTGCTACCCTCAAAGAGATCTCATCTCTTGAGAGGACACTGATAAATCCTATAAGTTCTGAGGAGCGGTGCAATCGGATTGCCGATTTCTTCCTTTAAAAAATATCCAGTATATACAATTCCTTTTCGGAGGATGCCCGTAATGGCCTATCGGACAAGAAGAGAAACCTATTGAGCTGGGGTTCACGTCCCTGGGGGAATTCTGCTCCCCCTCCACGATAGAGCTCAAGGAAGTGGCCTTAAAAATTAAATCTGGTTCCCCCGCCGATCCAGCGCCACCAAGCAGAATAAGGGAGGGCATAGAACTGATACTACCCTTCATACAACAACTAATAGACGCATCTTTTAAATGTGGGGAGGTTCCTAGGTCATGGAAGCATGCGATTGTCATACCTTTAAGAAAAAAAACCCTCAGCTAATCCCGAGCTGCTGGACAATCTCCGTCCCATTTCTCTACTCCCCTACATCGCTAAAATCGCAGAGAAGGTTGTGAATAAACAATTAGTGGCACATATCAACTTACACAATCTTCTTCACTCCACACAATCAGGTTTTAGAGCATCTTTCTCAACTGAGTCAGCACTCCTCTTTGCCACAGAGTCTATACGGGGACGGGTGGACGCCGGTCAGACGGTGGCCTTGGCCCTGCTGGACCTAAGCGCCGCCTTCAATACGGTGTCACACAAACTACTCCTTCAGCGTCTCCAGGTGTGCGGACTGGACGGGGCAGCACTAAAGTGGATGCGATCCTTTTTAGAGGACCGTAGCTTCCAGGTTGCACAGCACCCTTACCGATCTCAAACTCTGCCACTTCTCCAAGGGGTTCCACAGGGCTCTATCCTGAGCCCCACCCTTTTTAATCTGTATATCGGCCCACTGGCAGATATTATGGATAAATACAAGATCTCTATGGTGTCATACGCAGACGACACCCAGCTTGTAGTGACTCTTGCTCAAGACTCTTGTGAGCCAGCGATACAGTTCTCTTCCTGTCTCAATGATCTGGCCTCATGGATGTCAAACAACTGCCTAAAATTGAATGGCAGTAAGACGGAGGTCACGATCTTTGGGAAATCTCCCTCCATTTGGGGCTCAGCCTGGTGGCCCCAGAGGCTGGGGCCTGTCCCCTCGCCTAAAACAGAGGTAAAGAATCTGGGAGTGTGGCTCGATCCAAAACTTTCTTTCAAGTCCCACACTAGGGAAATGTTTTGGCACCCTCAAGATGCTAAGAAAAACCTTAGACATTCTTCCCGTATCAGCAAGGAAAACTATAGTCCACACCTTGGTGACCTCGCAATTGGACTACGGGAATGTCCTATACCTGAGTGCGCCAAAATGCTGCCTGCAACGCCTCCAACGAATTCAGAATGCGGCGGCACGCCTGTTAGACCTGGTATCATTGGCGTGAGTCTCGCCTTGTTCTTAATTTACCGAGGCGTGCCTCAATGACGAAAGCCCTTGACTCCCTTCACTGGCTGCCAATTGGAAAGAGAATCCTTTTCAAAGCCCTGTGTCACCGGAGCATACAGGGGAAAGGCCCCAGTTATTTGCATGATTTTTTAACCCCTTACAATCCCAGTCGACTACTGAGATAGACAGGAGCTCACCTGCTTAAAAAACCTAAGATAAAAAGGCAAGGATGGGAGCACGCTCATTTGGCTATCTGGCGGCCAAAAACTGGAACACACTCCCATCTCTGCTGCGCGCAGAGAAATCTGAGTCCACCTTTCGTAGAGGCCTGAAAACTGGCTCTATCAGCTTTAATCCAGTTCTCCTTTCATCTCTAGCTGAAACTGCTTCTAAGCATGGGGACACACCTGTAGGGGTAGCCAGGTGCTCTATAAATGAGTTATTATTATTATTATTATTAGGATAGAGGTGAGGTGCCCTGTGAGAGCTCCGTGTTAGTGTCAGCACCGGCATACCATGCATTCTACAAACCAGGATAGAGGTGCCCTGTGAGAGCTCAGTGTTAGTGTCAGCACCAGGATACCATGCAGTCTACAAACCAGGATAGAGGTGCCCTGAGCTCAGTGTTAGTGTCAGAACTGGGATACCATGCATTCTACAAACCAGGGTAGAGGTGCCCTGTGGGAGCTCAGTGTTAGTGTCAGCACCTGGATACTGTGCATTCTACACCCTGGATAGAGGTGCCCTTTGAGAGCTCAGTGTTAGTGTCAGCACCAGGATACCATGCATTCTACACACCAGGATAGGGGTGCCCTGTGAGAGCTCAGTGTTAGTGTCAGCACCGGGATACCGTGCATTCTACACCCAGGATAGAGGTGCCCTGTGAGAGCTCAGTGTTAGAGTCAGCAGCTGGATACATTGCATTCTACACCCTGGATAGAGGTGCCCTGTGAGACCTCAGTGTTAGTGTCAGCACCTGGATACCATGCATTCTACAAACCAGGATAGGGGTGCCCTGTGAGAGCTCAGTGTAAGTGTCAGCACCTGGATACAGTGCATTCTACACCCAGGATAGAGGTGCCCTGTGAGAGCTCAGTGTTAGTGTCAGCACCTGGATACAGTGTATTCTACACCCAGGATAGGGGTGCCCTGTGAGAACTCAGTGTTAGTGTCAGCACCAGGATAATATGCATTCTATGAACCTGGATAGAGGTGCCCTGTGAAAGCTCAGTGTTAGTGTCAGCACCAGGATACCATGCATTCTACACCCAGGATAGGTGTGCCCTGTGAGAGCTCAGTCTTAGTGTCAGCACCGGGATACCGTGCATTCTATAAACCTCAATAGAGGTGCCCTGTGAGAGCTCAGTGTCAGAGTCAGCACCAGAATACCATGCATTCTACAAACCAGGGTAGAGGTGCCCTGTGAGAGCTCAGTGTTAGTGTCAGCACCAGGATACTATGCATTCTACAAACCAGGGAAGAGGTGTCCTGTGAGAGCTCAGTGTTAGTGTCAGCACCACGATACCATGCATTCTACTCCCTGGATAGAGGTGCCCTGTGAGAGCTCAGTGTCAGAGTCAGCACCGGGATACCATGCATTCTACACCCAGGATAGAGGTGCCCTGTGAGAGCTCAGTGTTAGTGTCAGCACCGGGATACCATGCATTCTACACCCAGGATAGAGGTGCCCTGTGAGAGCTCAGTGTTAGTGTCAGCACCAGTATACCATGCATTCTACACCCTGGATAGAGGTGCCCTGTGAGAGCTCAGTGTTAGTGTCAGCACCTGGATACAGTTCATTCTACAAACCAGGATAGAAGTGCCCTGTGAGAGCTCATGTTAGTGTCAGCTCCTGGATACAGTGCATTCTACAAACCAGGATAGAGGTGCCCTGTGAGAGCTCAGTGTCAGAGTCAGTAACGGGATACCGTGCATTCTACACCCTGGATAGAGGTGCCATGTGAGAACTCAGTGTTAGTGTTAGCACGGGGATACCATGCATTCTACACCCTGGATAAAGGTGCCCTGTGAGAGCTCAGTGTCAGAGTCAGCACCGGGAAACCGTTCATTCTACAAACCAGGATAGAGGTGCCCTGTGAGAGCTCAGTGTCAGAGTGAGCACCGGGATACCGTGCACTCTACACTCTGGATAGAGGTGCCATGTGAGAGCTCAGTGTTAGTGTCAGCACCTGGATACCATGCATTCTATAAACCAGGATAGAGGTGCCCTGTGAGAGGTCAGTGTTAGAGTCAGCACCAGGATACCGTGCATTCTACACCCAGGATACGGGTGCCCTGTGAGAGCTCAGTGTTAGAGTCAGCACCGGGATACCGTGCATTCTATAAACCTGGATAGAGTTGCCCTGTGAGAGCTCAGTGTTAGTGTCAGCACCTGGTTACAGTGCATTCTACACCCAGGATAGAGGTGCCATGTGGGAGCTCAGTGTCAGAGTCAGCACCTGGACAACATGCAATCTACACCCTGGATAGAGGTGCCCTGTGAGAGCTCAGTGTTAGAGTCAGCACCTGGATACAGTGCATTCTACACCCAGGACAGAGGTGCCCTGTGAGAACTCAGTGTTAGTGTCAGCACCTGGATACAGTGCATTCCACACCCAGGATAGAGGTGCCCTGTGAGAGCTCAGTGTCGGAGTCAGCACCGGGATACCGTGCATTCTACACCCTGGATGGAGGTGCCCTGTGAGAGCTCAGTGTTAGTGTCAGCACCGGCATACCATGCATTCTACACACCAGGATAGAGGTGCCCTGTGAGAGCTCAGTGTTAGTGTCAGCACCTGGATACTGTGCATTCTACACCCTGGATAGAGGTGCCCTGTGAGAGCTCAGTGTTAGTGTCAGCACCTGGATACTGTGCATTCTACACCCTGGATAGAGGTGCCCTGTGAGAGCTCTGTGTTAGTGTCAGCACCGGCATACCATGCATTCTACACACCAGGATAGAGGTGCCCTGTGAGAGCTCAGTGTTAGAGTCAGCACCAGGATACTGTGCATTCTGCACCTTGGATAGAGGTGCCCTGTGAGAGCTCAGTGTCAGTCAGCGCCGGGATACAGTGCATTTTACACCCAGGATAGAGGTGCCCTGTGAGAGCTCACTTTTAGTGTCAGCACCTGGGTACAGTGCATTCTACACCCAAGACAGAGGTGCCCTGTGAGAACTCAGTGTTAGTGTCAGCACCTGGATACAGTGCATTCCACACCCAGGATAGAGGTGCCCTGTGAGAGCTCAGTTTCAGAGTCAGCACCTGGATACCATGCAATCTACACCCTGGACAGTGCCCTGTGAGAGCTCAGTGTTAGTGTCAGCACCAGGATACCATGCATTCTACAAACCAGGATAGAGGTGCCCTGTGAGAGCTCAGTGTTAGTGTCAGCACCAGGATAACTTGCATTCTATGAATAGGGATAGAGGTGCCCTGTGAGAGCTCAGTGTTAGTGTCAGCACCCGGATACCATGCATTTTACACCCCGGATAGGGATGCCCTGTGAGAGCTCAGTGTTAGTGTCAGCACCAGGATACCGTGCAATCTACACCCTGGATAGAGGTGCCCTGTGAGAGCTCAGTGTCAGAGTCAGCACCTGGACAACATGCAATCTACACCCTGGATAGAGGTGCCCTGTGAGAGCTCAGTGTTTGTGTCAGCACCAGGATACCATGCATTTTACACCCCGGATAGAGGTGCCCTGTGAGAACTCAGTGTTAGTGTCAGCACCTGGATACAGTGCATTCTACACTCAGGATAGAGGTGCCCTGTGAGAGCTCAGTTTCAGAGTCAGCACCTGGATACCATGCAATCTACACCCTGGACAGTGCCCTGTGAGAGCTCAGTGTTAGTGTCAGCACCTGGATACCGTGCATTCTAAACCCTAGATAGAGGTGCCCTGTGAGAGCTCAGTGTTAGTGTCGGCACCAGAATTCCATGCATTCTACACCCTGGATAGAGGTGCCCTGTGAGAGCTCAGTGTTAGTGTCAGCACCTGGATACCGTGCAATCTACCCCCTGGATAGAGGTGCCCTGTGAGAGCTCAGTGTTAGTGTTAGCACCGGGATACTGTGCATTCTACAGCCTGGATAGAGGTGTCATGTAAGAGCTCAGTGTCAGAGTCAGCACGGGGATACCATGTAATCTACACCCTGGATAGAGGTGCCCTGTGATAGCTCAGTGTTAGTGTCAGCACCTAGCTATCGTGCATTCTACACCCTGGATATAGGTGCCGTGTGAGAGCTCAGTGTCAGAGTCAGCACCGGGATACCGTGCATTCTACACACCAGGATAGGGGTGCCCTGTGAGAGCTCAGTGTTAGTGTCAGCACCTGGATACCATGCATTCTACACCCAGGATCAAGGTACCCTGTGAGAGCTCAGTGTTAGTGTCAGCACCGGGATACCGTGCATTCTACACCCTGGATATAGGTGCCCTGTGAGAGCTCAGTGTCAGAGTCAGCACCGGGATACCGTGCATTCTATGCCCAGGATAGAGGTGCCCTGTGAGAGCTCAGTGTTATTGTCAGCACCGGGATACCGTCCATTCTACACCCTGGATATAGGTGCCCTGTGAGAGCTCAGTGTTAGTGTCAGCACCGGGATACCGTGCATTCTACATCCTGGATAGAGGTGCCCTGTGAGAGCTCAGTGTTAGTGTCAGCACAGAGATACCATGCATTCTACACCCTAGATATAGGTGCCCTGTGAGAGCTCAGTGTCAGAGTCAGCACCAGGATACCATGCATTATACACCCAGGATAGAGGTGCCCTGTGAGAGCTCAGTGTTAGTGTCAGCACCTGGATATCGTGCATTCTACACCCTGGATAGAGGTGCCCTGTGAGAGCTCAGTGTCAGAGTCAGCACAGGAATACCATGCATTCTGCAAACCAGGATAGAGGTGCCCTGTGAGAGCTCAGTGTTAGTGTCAGCACCTGGATACCATGCATTCTACACCCAGGATCAAGGTACCTGTGAGAGCTCAGTGTTAGTGTCAGCACCGGGATACCGTGCATTCTACACCCTGGATATAGGTGCCCTGTGAGAGCTCAGTGTCAGAGTCAGCACCGGGATACCGTGCATTCTATGCCCAGGATAGAGGTGCCCTGTGAGAGCTCAGTGTTATTGTCAGCACCGGGATACCATGCATTCTACACCCTGGATATAGGTGCCCTGTGAGAGCTCAGTGTCAAAGTCAGCACCGGGATACTGTGCATTCTACATCCTGGATAGAGGTGCCCTGTGAGAGCTCAGTGTTAGTGTCAGCACAGAGATACCATGCATTCTACACCCTAGATATAGGTGCCCTGTGAGAGCTCAGTGTCAGAGTCAGCACCAGGATACCATGCATTATACACCCAGGATAGAGGTGCCCTGTGAGAGCTCAGTGTCAGAGTCAGCACCAGGATACCATGCATTCTGCAAACCAGGATAGAGGTGCCCTGTGAGAGCTCAGTGTTAGTGTCAGCACCGGGATACCGTGCATTCTACACCCAGGATAGAGGTGCCCTGTGAGAGCTCAGTGTTAGTGTCAGCACTTGATACCATGCATTCTACACCCAGGATAGAGGTGCCCTTTGAGAGCTCAGTGTTAGTGTCAGCACCTGGATACAGTGCATTCTACACCCAGGATAGAGGTGCCCTGTGAGAGCTCAGTGTCAGAGTCAGCACCTGGATACCGTGCATTCTACACCCTAGATAGAGGTGCCCTGTGAGAGCTCAGTGTTAGTGTCAGCACCGGGATACCGTGCATTCTACACCCAGGATAGAGGGGCCCTGTGAGAGCTCAGTGTTAGTGTTAGCACAGCGATATCGTGCATTCTACACCCTGGATAGAGGTGCCCTGTAAGAGCTCAGTGTCAGAGTCAGCACCGGGATACCATGCAATCTACACCCTGGATAGAGGTGCCCTGTGAGAGCTCTGGGTCAGCACCGGGATACCGTGCATTCTACAAACCAGTGTAGAGGTGCCCTGTGAGAGCTCAGTGTTAGTGTCAGCACCGGGATACCATGCATTCGACACCCTGGATATAGGTACCCTGTGAGAGCTCAGTGTCAGAGTCAGCACCGGGATAGCATGCATTCTACACCCTGGATAGAGGTGCCCTGTGAGAGCTCAGTGTCAGAGTCAGCACCAGGATACCATGCATTCTGCAAACCAGGATAGAGGTGCCCTGTGAGAGCTCAGTGTTAGTGTCAGCACCGGGATACCGTGCATTCTACACCCAGGATAGAGGTGCCCTGTGAGAGCTCAGTGTTAGTGTCAGCACTTGATACCATGCATTCTACACCCAGGATAGAGGTGCCCTTTGAGAGCTCAGTGTTAGTGTCAGCACCTGGATACAGTGCATTCTACTCCCAGGATAGAGGTGCCCTGTGAGAGCTCAGTGTCAGAGTCAGCACCTGGATACCGTGCATTCTACACCCTAGATAGAGGTGCCCTGTGAGAGCTCAGTGTTAGTGTCAGCACCGGGATACCGTGCATTCTACACCCAGGATAGAGGGGCTCTGTGAGAGCTCAGTGTTAGTGTTAGCACAGCGATACCGTGCATTCTACACCCTGGATAGAGGTGCCCTGTAAGAGCTCAGTGTCAGAGTCAGCACCGGGATACCATGCAATCTACACCCTGGATAGAGGTGCCCTGTGAGAGCTCTGGGTCAGCACCGGGATACCGTGCATTCTACAAACCAGTGTAGAGGTGCCCTGTGAGAGCTCAGTGTTAGTGTCAGCACCTGGATACCGTGCAATCTACCCCCTGGATAGAGGTGCCCTGTGAGAGCTCAGTGTTAGTGTTAGCACCGGGATACTGTGCATTCTACAGCCTGGATAGAGGTGTCATGTAAGAGCTCAGTGTCAGAGTCAGCACGGGGATACCATGTAATCTACACCCTGGATAGAGGTGCCCTGTGATAGCTCAGTGTTAGTGTCAGCACCTAGCTATCGTGCATTCTACACCCTGGATATAGGTGCCGTGTGAGAGCTCAGTGTCAGAGTCAGCACCGGGATACCGTGCATTCTACACACCAGGATAGGGGTGCCCTGTGAGAGCTCAGTGTTAGTGTCAGCACCTGGATACCATGCATTCTACACCCAGGATCAAGGTACCCTGTGAGAGCTCAGTGTTAGTGTCAGCACCGGGATACCGTGCATTCTACACCCTGGATATAGGTGCCCTGTGAGAGCTCAGTGTCAAAGTCAGCACCGGGATACCGTGCATTCTACATCCTGGATAGAGGTGCCCTGTGAGAGCTCAGTGTTAGTGTCAGCACAGAGATACCATGCATTCTACACCCTAGATATAGGTGCCCTGTGAGAGCTCAGTGTCTGAGTCAGCACCAGGATACCATGCATTATACACCCAGGATAGAGGTGCCCTGTGAGAGCTCAGTGTTAGTGTCAGCACCTGGATATCGTGCATTCTACACCCTGGATAGAGGTGCCCTGTGAGAGCTCAGTGTCAGAGTCAGCACAGGAATACCATGCATTCTGCAAACCAGGATAGAGGTGCCCTGTGAGAGCTCAGTGTTAGTGTCAGCACCTGGATACCATGCATTCTACACCCAGGATCAAGGTACCTGTGAGAGCTCAGTGTTAGTGTCAGCACCGGGATACCGTGCATTCTACACCCTGGATATAGGTGCCCTGTGAGAGCTCAGTGTCAGAGTCAGCACCGGGATACCGTGCATTCTATACCCAGGATAGAGGTGCCCTGTGAGAGCTCAGTGTTATTGTCAGCACCGGGATACCATGCATTCTACACCCTGGATATAGGTGCCCTGTGAGAGCTCAGTGTCAAAGTCAGCACCGGGATACTGTGCATTCTACATCCTGGATAGAGGTGCCCTGTGAGAGCTCAGTGTTAGTGTCAGCACAGAGATACCATGCATTCTACACCCTAGATATAGGTGCCCTGTGAGAGCTCAGTGTCAGAGTCAGCACCAGGATACCATGCATTATACACCCAGGATAGAGGTGCCCTGTGAGAGCTCAGTGTCAGAGTCAGCACCAGGATACCATGCATTCTGCAAACCAGGATAGAGGTGCCCTGTGAGAGCTCAGTGTTAGTGTCAGCACCGGGATACCGTGCATTCTACACCCAGGATAGAGGTGCCCTGTGAGAGCTCAGTGTTAGTGTCAGCACTTGATACCATGCATTCTACACCCAGGATAGAGGTGCCCTTTGAGAGCTCAGTGTTAGTGTCAGCACCTGGATACAGTGCATTCTACACCCAGGATAGAGGTGCCCTGTGAGAGCTCAGTGTCAGAGTCAGCACCTGGATACCGTGCATTCTACACCCTAGATAGAGGTGCCCTGTGAGACCTCAGTGTTAGTGTCAGCACCGGGATACCGTGCATTCTACACCCAGGATCTAGGGGCTCTGTGAGAGCTCAGTGTTAGTGTTAGCACAGCGATACCGTGCATTCTACACCCTGGATAGAGGTGCCCTGTAAGAGCTCAGTGTCAGAGTCAGCACCGGGATACCATGCAATCTACACCCTGGATAGAGGTGCCCTGTGAGAGCTCTGGGTCAGCACCGGGATACCATGCATTCTACAAACCAGTGTAGAGGTGCCCTGTGAGAGCTCAGTGTTAGTGTCAGCACCAGGATACCATGCATTCGACACCCTGGATATAGGTACCCTGTGAGAGCTCAGTGTCAGAGTCAGCACCGGGATACCGTGCATTCTACACCCAGGATACGGGTGCCCTGTGAGAGCTCAGTGTTAGAGTCAGCACCTGGACAACATGCAATCTACACCCTGGATAGAGGTGCCCTGTGAGAGCTCAGTGTTAGTATCAGCACCTGGATACAGTGCATTCTACACCCAGGATAGAGGTGCCCTGTGGGAGCTCAGTGTCAGAGTCAGCACCTGGACAACATGCAATCTACACCCTGGATAGAGGTGCCCTGTGAGAGCTCAGTGTTAGAGTCAGCACCTGGATACAGTGCATTCTACACCCAGGATAGAGGTGCCCTGTGAGAGTTCACTTTTAGTGTCAGCACCTGGATACAGTGCATTCTACACCCAGGACAGAGGTGCCCTGTGAGAACTCAGTGTTAGTGTCTGCACCTGGATACAGTGCATTCCACACCCAGGATAGAGGTGCCCTGTGAGAGCTCAGTTTCAGAGTCAGCACCTGGATACCATGCAATCTACACCCTGGACAGTGCCCTGTGAGAGCTCAGTGTTAATGTCAGCACCAGGATACCATGCATTCTACAAACCAGGATAGAGGTGCCCTGTGAGAGCTCAGTGTTAGTGTCAGCACCAGGATAACATGCATTCTATGAATAAGGATAGAGGTGCCCTGTGAGAGCTCACTATTAGTGTCAGCACCCGGATACCATGCATTTTACACCCCGGATAGAGGTGCCCTGTGAGAGCTCAGTGTTAGTGTCAGCACCAGGATACCATGCAATCTACACCCTGGATAGAGGTGCCCTGTGAGAGGTCAGTGTCAGAGTCAGCACCTGGACAACATGCAATCTACACCCTGTATAGAGGTGCCCTGTTAGAGCTCAGTGTTAGTGTCAGCACCGGGATACCGTGCATTCTACATCCTGGATAGAGGTGCCCTGTGAGAGCTCAGTGTTAGTATCAGCACAGAGATACCATGCATTCTACACCCTAGATATAGGTGCCCTGTGAGAGCTCAGTGTCAGAGTCAGCACCAGGATACCATGCATTATACACCCAGGATAGAGGTGCCCTGTGAGAGCTCAGTGTTAGTGTCAGCACCTGGATATCGTGCATTCTACACCCTGGATAGAGGTGCCCTGTGAGAGCTCAGTGTCAGAGTCAGCACAGGAATACCATGCATTCTGCAAACCAGGATAGAGGTGCCCTGTGAGAGCTCAGTGTTAGTGTCAGCACCTGGATACCATGCATTCTACACCCAGGATCAAGGTACCTGTGAGAGCTCAGTGTTAGTGTCAGCACCGGGATACCGTGCATTCTACACCCTGGATATAGGTGGCCTGTGAGAGCTCAGTGTCAGAGTCAGCACCGGGATACCGTGCATTTTATGCCCAGGATAGAGGTGCCCTGTGAGAGCTCAGTGTTATTGTCAGCACCGGGATACCATGCATTCTACACCCTGGATATAGGTGCCCTGTGAGAGCTCAGTGTCAAAGTCAGCACCGGGATACCGTGCATTCTACATCCTGGATAGAGGTGCCCTGTGAGAGCTCAGTGTTAGTGTCAGCACAGAGATACCATGCATTCTACACCCTAGATATAGGTGCCCTGTGAGAGCTCAGTGTCAGAGTCAGCACCAGGATACCATGCATTATACACCCAGGATAGAGGTGCCCTGTGAGAGCTCAGTGTTAGTGTCAGCACCTGGATATCGTGCATTCTACACCCTGGATAGAGGTGCCCTGTGAGAGCTCAGTGTCAGAGTCAGCACAGGAATACCATGCATTCTGCAAACCAAGATAGGGGTGCCCTGTGAGAGATCAGTGTTAGTGTCAGCACAGGAATACCGTGCATTCTACACCCTGGATAGAGGTGCCCTGTGAGAGCTCAGTGCTAGTGTCAGCACCGGGATAGCATGCATTCTACACCCTGGATAGAGGTGCCCTGTGAGAGCTCAGTGTCAGAGTCAGCACCGGGATACCATGCATTCTGCAAACCAGGATAGAGGTGCCCTGTGAGAGCTCAGTGTTAGTGTCAGCACCGGGATACCGTGCATTCTACACCCAGGATAGAGGTGCCCTGTGAGAGCTCAGTGTTAGTGTCAGCACTTGATACCATGCATTCTACACCCAGGATAGAGGTGCCCTTTGAGAGCTCAGTGTTAGTGTCAGCACCTGGATACAGTGCATTCTACACCCAGGATAGAGGTGCCCTGTGAGAGCTCA
Source organism: Calotriton arnoldi (assembly GCA_963921515.1). NCBI lineage: Eukaryota > Metazoa > Chordata > Amphibia > Caudata > Salamandridae > Calotriton > Calotriton arnoldi. The sequence goes on along the minus strand of CAWUFW010004503.1, from coordinate 1,256,609 downwards.
GTGTTAGTGTCAGCACCGGGATACCGTGCATTCTACACCCAGGATAGAGGTGCCCTGTGAGAGCTCAGTGTTAGTGTCAGCACCGGGATACCATGCATTCTACACCCAGGATAGAGGTGCCCTTTGAGAGCTCAGTGTTAGTGTCAGCACCTGTATACAGTTTTTATTTATTTATTTTGACAGTTTTGTATAGCGCGAACAAGACCCTTGCGGGTATCAGAGCGCTTTACAAAGCAGATATAGGTGGATGGCATATACATATAGAAAACACAGAATTATGCGAATACAGATATAGGTGGATGACATATACATATAGAAAACACAGAATTATGCGAATAAAGTATTGCTAACTATTAGCGGTTAGCATATATCTACAGGAGTGTATAAGAAAATGTTCAAGGGAATTTAGACATGAATATCGATTTCACTTCCTTTTTGAAAAAAGCAGTGGACGTATTAAGTCTTGTTTCTTGATTCTGGGTCTTGATTTCACAATGGCAGAGACCACATCAGTGCACACGGCATCATCGCAGGCTGCACACCCGCACAGCGCTTGAGGTGCCACTAACTCTGTGAACCGCGAGGCAATGCCACGTGGCGGGAGGCCCGCCCTGCCCGCTGGCTCAGGCCTACACTGCGGTCCAGCAGGGCTCACACTAATCCTTGCCAGTCCGGACCGCCAGGATGGCGCATCATCGCAGGCTGCACACCCGCTCAGCACTTTAGGTGCCCCTATCTCACTGCACCGCAAGACACGGTCCCGTGGCGGTGTGCCTGTGCCTGCCGCAGTGTATCCGGTGCCACCAAGTCTGTGCACCGCTAGCCATGGACCCTTAATGATTGAGTCCCATGGTGCGGACGCCATCATGTCACCCCGGCACTGGGCAATGGGAGGTGGCAGGGCCCTAGGCTCTCATGCATACATGAGAACTACACGGAGACACCCAGTCAGAGAGAGTGGAAATGGCATCCAGCACGTGCGCCAGGCCCTTTTTATTGGCAGGGTCACATGTCCTGTGACGCCTGTGCTGGATGGATGTGGTGTGGGTGTACAACAGCCGTGAGGGAGTGGCTGTGGCATGCTGACAACTAGACCTGTGAGCTGCAGATCCCAACAGTGAAGACCTGGGACATGTAGCGCTTTTGTCCCCCCCTGTGTGTGTAATTGGAGTGGGCTGTTTTGGCGTATGCCAGTCCAGCGTAAGGGTGTGAACAATGACCCCGGGGCTCTGGGCGTGGTTCCGTCCTGGGCTGGACAAGGAAGTGACTAATGGATGTGTCTCTGTTGTTGTGTCGGTGCCACCCGGACCGCAATCGGCAATGTGTCACCCTGTCCCACAACATGGGCAACATGGACGTAAGGGGGAATCACTGACCCTACATTCATCCATACTTCCACACTTGAAAGATCATAGACATGACACATCTGTGTGAATATGAATGTTTATTGCACATTCAAGGGAGTGTTGCAGCTGGAGCAGTACAGGGCCATGCCAACCCCACTTCACATTGTCGGCCCGTGGAGGGCCAGCCAGAGTCCTTCAGTGAATGACAGATGCATCAGGAGAGGAGGACTTCAGTCCGCAGTCTGATAGCTGTGTCATTGGTGACCAAACAGAATATGGCAGTCCATGTCGAGGTCCAAGGTGAGTGACGCAGGGTGCATCGGGGGACAGTGGAAGGTGATGATGCAGAGGGCAGAACCAAGCAGAAACAGGCCACATGGCGGAGATGAATGCTACTGTGTCCTCCTGACCACGAGGGTGGGTTCATCCACATCTTCGTCCTCTGCTGTTGCATGTGCCTCACATGTGGGTGGTGGTGTACTGTCCCCAGCACTGTGTGGCACTGACACATCAGGGGCCGGAGATGTGGGTGGGGTGGTAGCAGCAGCATGCATCAGCGCCAGGCCTTGTGGCAGCAATGCCATGAGGAGGGTCTTCAGGGCATTGAGGGACCCAGCTACCTCTCGCTGGTGTGCAGCCGTGGCAGCCGCTCTTTCCGCCTGCGTCCACTCCATGTTCTCCATGATAGTCCGCATGTGTCCCAACTCCCGGGAGAGATCGCTGCCCTTCAGGTGCCACTAACTCTGTGATCCGCGAGGCAACGCCACGTGGCGGTAGGCCAGCACTGCCCGCTGGCTCAGGCCTACACTGGGGTTCAGCAGGGCTCACACTAATCCTCACCAGTCCGGACCGCCAGGACGGAGCATCATCGCAGGCTGCACACCCGCTCAGCACTTTAGGTGCCCCTATCTCACTGCACCGAAAGTCACCGTCCCGTGGCGGCAAGCCTGTGCCGGCCACAGTGTATCCGGTGCCACCAAGTCTGTGCCCCGCAAGCCATGGACCCTTTCTGATTGAGTCTCGTGGTGCGGACACCATCATGTCACCTCCGGCACTGGGGAATGTGAAGTGGCAGGGCCCTAGGCCCTCATGCATGAACAATAACCACACGGATACACCCAGATAGAGAGTGGAAATGCGTTGAGCACGTGCGCCCGGCCCTTTTTATTGGCAGGGTCACATGTCCTGTGACGCGTGTTCTGGATGGGTGTGGTGTGGGTGTAAACCAGCCGTGAGGGAGTGGCTGTGGCATGCTGCCAACTAGACCTGTGATCAGCAGATCACTACAGGGAAGACCTGGGACATGTAGCGTTGTCGTCCCCCCCCCTGTGAGCGTAAGCAGAGTGGGCTGGCCTGGCGTATGCCAGTCCAGCGTAAGGGTGTGAACAATGACCCCGGGGCTCTGGGCGTGGTTCCGTACTGGGCTGGACAAGGAAGTAACTAATGCGTGCGTCTCTGTTGTAGTGTTGGCGCCACCCGGACCGCAATCGGCAATGTGTCACCCTGTGACCCAAGTCCCACAACATGAGCAACAGGGGGAATCACTGAGCCTACATTCATCCATACTTCCACACTTGAAAGATCATAGGCATGACACCTCTGTGTGAATATGAATGTTTAATGCACATTCAGTGGAGTGTTGTAGCTGGAGCAGTACAGGGCCATGCCAACCCCACTTTACATTGTTGGCCCGTGGAGGGCCAGCCAGAGTCCTTCAGGGAATGACAGATGCATCAGGAGAGGAGGACTTCAGTCCGCAGTCTGATAGCTGTGTCATTGGTGACCAAACAGAATATGGCAGTCCATGTCGAGGTCCAAGGTAAGTGTCGCAGAGTGTATCGGGGGACAGTGGAAGGTGATGATGCAGAGGGCAGAACCAAGCAGAAACAGGCCATATGGCGGAGATGAATGCTACCGCTTCCTTCTTACCACTAAGGCAGAATCATCCGCATCTTCGTCCTCTGCTGTTTCATGTGCCTCACGTGTGGGTGGTAGTGTTCTGTCTCCAGCACTGTGTGGCAGTGATACCTCAGGGGCCGGAGGTTGAAAGTCTGCCGCACTGTGTGGCACTGACTCTTCAGGGGGTGGAGATGTGGATGGAGTAGTAGCAGCAGCATTCATCCTCGCCAGGCCTTGTGGCAGCAATGCCATGATGAGGGTCTTTAGGGCATTGAGGGACCCAGCTACCTCTCGCTGGTGTGCAGCCGTGGCAGCCGCTCTTTCCGCCTGCGTCCGCTCCATGTTCTCCATGATCCTCTGCATGTGTCCCAATGTGAGAAGTTGGCCTGGTATATGCTGTTCACTAGTTAAAGTGGACACCTTGCACCAGAACAATTCGACTCTTATGGTAGATAGGTTTAAGACAACCTTTATAGAAAGCTATCCTAGTGGTAGCTGTGGAGAGCAGCCTTCAGGCTAAGTCTTGAAGGAATGTAAAGCAGCTTGTTTTACCACACAATCTCTTGAATCACCAAATGAAAAGACACCACACAGGTATATATATCAAATATATATGTATTTATTAATAAACACTCTCTACTAATCTCTTTATGAGATTAGAGGATAGGAACATATGTACAAGTCAAATATTATCAGGATAAGTTTAGCACAATTGAATATCACAATCTTAGTTTGCTAGACCTAGGTCTAGGGCATCTAGAATCGAGGGACCCCCAAGAACCACCCCAGGTAGTTGTAGGAGACCCACAGGGGACGGACGCGGTGACCTGGCACCGATGCGAATCCTGTACGAGTCTATGCGCTCAGACGCGATTGAGATATCAATGTTCAAGGTCCCTTGCGTGTTCGAGGCGAACACACCGATCGGACTCAAGACGAGTCGAAGGATTCGGTCTACAGATAGGATTTGCAAGGGAGTCGGACGCGGTGTGTCTAACACAGACGCGAACCAGGTACGAGTCAGTGCGAGAATCGCACGGGGAAAGTAAGAGTTTTAGGATACTTCTGGTGGACCTACAAGCAAGTCACTTACAGGGTAAGTAGTTCGAGGGCCCACACCCACAGGAGCACCGGAGTGCTGGAGTTACCTCACCCAGGGAAGCCGGGTGCACAGGTGTACTTTGGTGTCGGGTCGCGGCGTCGTTTTCAATGGCGAACAAAGAAGACTTGCTGCTTGTGATGGTGTGAAGAAGTGTCCGGTGGAATCCAAGCCTGGATTCGGTGGAAGGATGACCTGAAAGCAGAGATGTGAGAAGTTGGCCTGGTATATGCTGTTCACTAATTAAAGTGGACACCTTGCACCAGGGCAAATCGACTCTTATGGTAGATAGGTTTAAGACAACCTTTTAAAGAAAGCTATCCTAGTGGTAGCTGTGGAGAGCAGCCTTCAGGCTAAGTCTCTGAGGAATGTAAAGCAGCTTGTTTTACCATATAATCTCTTGAATCACCAAATGAAAAGACACCACACAGGTATATATATCAAATATATATGTATTTATTTCTAAATAACTCTCTACTAATCTCTTTATGAGATTAGAAGACAAACATATGCACAAATCAACGTTTCACAATAAGTTAAGCACAAAATATGGCTGGGGCCCTAGGGGCGTACCAGACCATATACTAAGTAAGAGACTTAGGGACAACGACTTGCAGGGAGACAAGGCCTAGGGCCTTCAGAAGTGCTGGGGCCTCACGAAACCACCCAAGGCAGGTAAGTAAAGGACCCACGGGGGACGCGTGCAGTGTGGATACACAGGCGCGGATCGCCGTTGACTTCAATGGGGCAAGTCGCGGTTGGAAATAAAGAGTTTTAGGATACTTCGGGAGAACCTACACGCAAGTCACTTACAGGGTAAGTAGTTCTAGGGCCCACACCCACAGGAGCACCGTAGTGCTGGAGTTACCTCACCCAGGGAAGCCGGGTGCACAGGTGTCCTTTGGTGTCGGGTCGCGGCGTCGTTTTCAATGGCGAACAAAGAAGACTTGCTGCTTGCGGGAGCTGAAGAAGTGTCCGGTGGAATACAAGCCTGGATTCTGAAGAAGGATGACCTGAAAGCAGAGGGGACAGTGTTCAAAGTCACTTGGCAGTGACCCGGGGCAAGGAAGATGGATGCCCACCGTCGTCGGTTGATTCAGGTCGGTTGCGGGTGCCTTGACTCTTCAGCCACGTGGTCCAGGAGGTGTCGAAGACAACCAGGAGCTGGATTCGGTGGGTCCCTCAACGTCTGCAGCTGACTGCGGTGTCGGCAACTCGATTGGAGCCAACAAGCCTTGGCAGCAGCAAGTCTCGGGGAGATGAAGAAAAGTCGATGGCGCAGACCAGCAAGGTCTGAGGGACTCACCCAGCGAGGGTAAGTCAGGGCAGGCCTGGAGCAACCAGGGGAGCCCTTTGGTTTCTTTAAGAAGTCTTCTGGGGACCCACAAGCCGGCGGGCAAGGGATCGCGAAGACACCTCGGGTGGAATCACTCAACAGGGGCCCACGGTCACTCGGGACGGTGTAGGCCTCTGATCTTCGGAGGGATTTCTGCTGGAGGTCGGGACCACACGTGGTCCAAAGCACAAGTTCGTAGAACGTTGTGAAGGGGTTGCACTCGACAATAGTGCACGGTACCCAGGGGTCGCGGTTCCTCATCACTCGTGGGGTCCACTTGCCTCAGCTTCGCTGGGGACTCACAATGGCCTTGGAGAAGTCAGGAAATCCACTTCTTGGGCTGCAGGGACTTCGGACTCCGGCGGGAGCGGCGTAGTTTGCGACTGTCGTTGTCGTTTTTGGTGCCTGCCAAGCAGGGGAGTCACTCCTTGACTCCAAGGGAGATTCTTCTGTCTTCCAAAGGTAGTGGAACGTCGAAGGGCCAGGATTCTTCTGTAGAGCGTCGTCCAGGGGTTATCTGCTTTGCAATGGCAAGGTTCCCCCTCTTATACTAAAAGAGGGGATGGACTAGCTCTATGACCCCACCTATGGGAGGGTCAAGGGAGGGGTGGCTACACCCACTTCCCTTTGTCCAGTTTCGCGCCAGAGCAGGGGCAGGTAGCCCCTGAGCTGGTTTGAACTGGCATATGCACAGAGGAGCCTTCTGCTCCCCCAGTGCAGGACTTCAAAGCACTCTAAGAGTGCACCCACCCAGCCCCAATACACTAAACCCTGTCTGGAAGGTGGTTACACCTCCCTGTGACAGGATGCCTATTGTTGGGCTTCCTCCACTGCGAGTTTCGGTCATCAGCAGGAGGGCAGCCCAGTGTCTGTGACTGGTGGCATCCATTTTGTGATGCCAGGGCTCTTTAGGATTCTACCGCGTTTCCACAGCAGGTACATGTCTTATCCCTCTAGAAGGGTGGAATGCTACCCCCGCCGCCAAGATTGGCGGGGGGTAGTAATCCAAGATGTTTGACACCAAACACGACATGTTTTGATGCAGCCATTCCAAAGTTAGCATTTACCGCGAGGATATAATGCACTTAAGAGTATATGGTTTAACCGCATCCACAAACAGCACCAGAGAATAGACTCTGAGAGCTGCAGAGGGGCCCTGCTCAGGCAGAGGCACCCCCTCACATAGAAGCCAAGCACTCTGCCCTCAGGATTGATAGGGCCTGCCTTAGGGGTGACTGATAGGTTTATATGTGTGTGCAGGAGAGATATAGGAAACCTATATCTCAGTGAGGGGTGCTAGCACCACCTCACCCAGGCTGCAGTAGCAGGCCTGTGGTGTCAGATTTAGACTGCTTCCCAGGGGTGGCATAACACATGCTGCAGCCCCTGGGAGGCCTGTGAAGTACCTATGCCCTTGGCACCTAAGGTACCATATACTAGGGACTCATAAGGCACCACAGTATCCAATCACTAGTGCACCTAGAGTGCACTCCATGTCGTTTAGAGAGAACAGAGAGGCTGGGGCCCTGATTGGCAGGGACCCAGCCAGACTATAGCCAGAAACCAGTGCTAACATCAGAAAAAAAGTGGGGGCAACATAAGAGGCAGATCCTACTCTCCTACACAACCCCCCAAACGTAGGGACACTAAACTAACCTTGACCAGTTGAGTCTTCGTGTTCAAAGTGGAAATACCTTGAGAGTCCATCTGCATTGGCATGTTGGGTCCCAGGCCTATGTTCCACTGTATAGTCCATCCCCTGTAGGGAAATGGACCACCTCAAAAGTTTTGGGTTTTCACCTTTCATCTGCTTTAGCCATAGGAGGGGCTTGTGGTCAGTCTGAACTATGAAGTGAGTACCAAACAAGTATGGCCTCAGCTTCTTCAGGGCCCATACCACAGCAAAGGCCTCCCTCTCTATAGCTGACCAACGTTTCTCTCTAGGGGTCAGCCTTCTGCTAATAAAAGCTACTGGCTGGTCTTGACCTTCATCATTCAGTTGAGACAGTACAGCTCCCACACCCAGCTCAGAAGCATCTGTTTGGACAATGAACTTTTTGGTGTAGTCTGGACTCTGTAAGATGGGGGCAGTGCACATGGCCTGCTTTAGGTCTTCAAATGCCTTTTGACAGCTAGCTGTCCACTGAACCTTTTTTGGCATTTTCTTAGAGGTAAGATCATTCAAGGGGGTCACTATAGATCCATATCCCTTGACAAACCTCCTATAGTACCCAGTCAGGCCTAAGAAGGCTCTCACCTGTGTCTGGGTGGTTGGAGCAACCCATTCCATTATGGTTTGGATTTTGCTCTGTAAAGGCTGAACCTGGCCTCCACCTACAAGGTGGCCCAGGTACACAACCTGACTCTGCCCTATCTGGCACTTGGTGGCCTTGATAGTGAGGCCTGCTTTCTGCAGGGCCTCCAAAACATTTCTGAGGTGGACCAGGTGATCCTGCCAGGAGGAACTAAAGACAGCAATATCATCTAGATAAGCTGAGCAATAAGTTTCCATCCCTGCCAGAACTTTATTCACCAACCTCTGAAAAGTGGCAGGTGCATTTTTCAATCCAAAGGGCATCACCACAAAGTGGTAGTGCCCACCAGGAGTCGAAAATGCTGTTTTGGCTTTTGCATCCTCAGCTAATCTGATTTGCCAGTAGCCAGCTGTGAGGTCAAATGTGCTTAGATATTTGGCTGAGGCCAAAGTATCAATCAGCTCATCTGCCCTTGGTATGGGATAGGCATCAGTCCTAGTGACTGCATTGAGGCCTCTGTAGTCTACACAAAACCTCATTTCTTTCTTACCACCCTGGGTATGAGGCTTGGGTACCAGGACTACTGGGCTAGCCCAAGGGCTATCTGAAGGCTCAATCACGCCTAACTCCAACATTTTCTGGACTTCAGTCCTGATACAGTCCCTGACATGGTCAGGTTGCCTGTAGATTTTATTCTTGACAGGCAGACTGTCTCCAGTGTCCACCTCATGGGTGCACCAGGAAGTCTGACTAGGGGTCAGGCTAAACATATGTCTAAACTGTTGCAGAACTTGTCTGCACTCAGTTTGCTGATGGTCAGTGAGGCTGCTTGCCAAAGCAACACCATCTACTGACCCATCATCAGGGTTCTGAGAGAGCAGGTCAGGGAGAGGGTCACTCTCCTCCTCCTGGTCCTCATCAGTTGCCATGAGCAAGCCCATGTCAGCCCTGTCAACATATGGCTTCAATCTGTTGACATGAAGCACCCTTAGGGGGCTCCTGGGAGTTCCAAGATTCACCAGATAGGTGACTTCTCCCTTCTGCTCAACTATTGTATGGGGGCCACTCCACTTGTCCTGGAGGGCTGCTGGGGCCACAGGCTCCAGCACCCACACTTTCTGTCCTGGCTGGTATACAGTCAGTACAGCCTTTTGGTCATGCCAAGCTTTTTACAATTCTTGGCTGGCCTCCAGGTTTTTGGTTGCCTTTTTCATGTACTCTGCCATCCGGGAGCGGAGACCAAGTACATAGTCCATCACATCTTGTTTGGGGGGCTTGAGAGGTAACTCCCAGCCCTCTTTTACCAAACATAGTGGACCTCTCACAGGATGCCCAAACAGAAGCTCAAATGGGCTGTAACCAACCCCCTTCTGTGGAACCTCTCTGTATGCAAACAACAGGCAAGGAAGAAGAAGGTCCCATTTCCGCCTAAGCTTCTCTGGGAGTCCCTTAATCATTCCTTTCAAGGTTTTGTTGAAGCGTTCAACTAAACCATTGCATTGTGGGTGATAGGGGTGGTGAACTTATAAGTTACACCACACTCCTTCCACATTGCTTTCAGATATCCTGACATGAAGTTGGTACCTCTGTCAGAAATGACCTCCTTTGGGAAACCCACTCTGGAGAAAACTCCAATGAGGGCTCTTGCCACCACAGGTGCTGTGGTGGTCCTCAGAGGAATTGCCTCTGGGTACCTGGTGGCATGATCCACTACCACCAGGATAAATCTGTGCCCAGATGCAGTCTGAGGGTCAAGGGGACCAACAATGTCAATCCCTACCCTTTCAAAGGGTACCCCCACCACAGGTAGTGGTATCAGGGGGCCTTTGTTGTGCCACCTGCCTTACCACTGGCTTGGCAAGTGACACAGGAGCGACAAAACTCCTTTGTGTCCTCTGACATATGTGGCCAATGAAAATGTGGAACAAGCCTGTCCCAGGTCTTGTTTTGGCCCAAGTGTCCTGCCAAAGGGATATCATGTGCTAAGGTCAAGAGGAACCCCCTAAACTTCTGAGGTATTACCAACCTCCTGGTGGCTCCAGGGGCTGGGTCTCTACCCTCAGAATATAGGAGTCCCTCATCCCAATAAACTTTATGGGACCCACTAGCACTCCCAGCAGCCTCAGCAGCAGCCTGCTGTCTGAGGGGGTTCAAGAGAGGGGCAGCACTGTTGCTCCTTACTCAGATCTTCCCTAGAAGGGCCCCCTGCCCCCAAGAACTCAACCTGGTCAGGTTCAAGTCCCTCTGGGGCAGTTCCTTCTTCAGGTTCTGCTTCACCTCCCTCTGGAAGTGAATCCTTGATCTGAGACAGAGGGGAAGGCACTGCCTTTACCCTACTGCCCCTCCTCTTGGGAAGCATCTGGTCCATTGTTCCAGGATCCAGAGCTGGTTCAGTGTCATGCATTCTTGCTTGTGACCTGGTCACAGCAAATACCTCTGCAGGGATGCCCAACATCTCAGCATGAGTCCATAACTCTACTTCAGACCAGGCTGAAGTCTCTAGATCATTGCCCAATAGACATTCTACAGGGAGGTCTGCACTGACTACAACCTTCTTGAGGCCAGTTACCCCTCCCCAGGAGAAATTCACAACTGCCAGACTATGGTTGGTCTGGACATTGCTTGCATTGGTCACCTGGTACATTTCACCCAGGATGATCTGTCCAGGGTCCACTAGGTCCTCTGCCACCATGGTGACACTAGCACCTGTGTCCCTAAATGCCAAAGCCTGTTTGCCATTTATCAAAGGCTGCTGTTTGTACTTGCCCAGATTACTGGGGCTTACTAGGAAGGACATATCAATGTTTCCCTCACAAATCAGCATTGCCTGAGTGGTCACTCTGACTAGGTCAGAATCCACTCCAGAACCCAGGGTCAACCCTACTACACCCTTATTCTGCGTACCACCTCCACCAGTAGCTGAGCTAGGGGGCACAGTTGCCTTAGGGGCAGGAGTGGTGGTGGTTTGGTCTTTGGACTTGGTACAATCAGAAGTCCAGTGCCCTTTCTGTTTACAGAATTTGCACCAGGGCTTCTTTTGGCCTTTTCCCTTGTTGGACTGTGACTCCCCACCAGATGCAGATTTTTGGGGCCCTTGTGAAGACTTCTGGTCTTTTGACTTATCCCCACCTTTCTCAGAGCCTTTAGGATCTTGCTTCTTAGTGTCACCCCCTTGGTTCTGGGTTTTCTGCCTCACCCTGGTTCTGACCCATTTATCTGCCTTCTTTCCCAATTCTTGGGGAGAGGTCAGATCAGAGTCCACCAGGTACTGATGCAACAACTGGTTCTGGCAATTATTTAGGATCTGTTCTCTCATCATCAGATTATACAATCCCTTGAAATCAGTAACCCTACTGCCAACCAGCCAACCCTCTAGAGCCTTGGTTGCACAATCAACAAAGTCAGTCCAGTCCTGAGTCTGTGCCTTCTGGGTATCTCTGAACTTCAACCTGTACTGCTCAGTGGTTAAGCCAAACCCATCTATCAGTGCACTCTTCAGGACCTCATAATCATCAGCATCCTCCTCTCTAACAGTGAGGAGCTTGTCTCTTCCTTTATCTGAAAAGGAGAGCCACAAGATTGCTGCCCACTGCTTTTGGGGGACCTGCTGTACTCTACAGGCCCTCTCCATAGCAGTTATCCACTTGTGGATATCATCCCCACTCTGGTAGGGAGGAACAACCTTGCTCAGGTTCCTATGGTCAGGAATATATTCTCTGCCTCTAGGGACACTGTTGCTGCCACCAGGGGGTTCTAACCCCTCTTTTCTAGAAGCTCTCTGGATCTCCAGGGCTTCCCTATCCAGTGCCAACTGCTTGGTTCTGAGGGCCACTCTGGCTTCCTCATACTGGAGCAGTTTGCACCTTCTCTCAGAGGAGGTCTCTCTTAAGGAAAAGTATGAGCTCCTCTGCTGGACAAATTCTCTGCCAGAGTGATAAGAGTGGTCAGATTCCCTGGAAGGGGATCTGTGCCTCTCCTCCTCTCTGTCAGTTCTCTTAGGGAGAATTCCTCTGTCCTTTTCAGGCCCCTTGGAGCCTGGCCCTTCAATCACAGAGTCTTGGTCATTCTGATTTTCATCATCTGACCCAGATACTATGACTGACCCACCCACTGATTCAAACCCTTTAGCTCCTAGAGCCAATCTAAGGTAATCTGCTGTCAGCAGATCTATCAGGTGTAGTGTTGAGGGACTCTGTCCTAGTCTCAGGTGTCTGTCAACACACATGGCTCTCAAGTCAGAGAAAGCCATGTCCTTATATATACTGAGGCTGAGTGGATCCACTGGGTCCACCCCTTAAGGACATTCTAGTGTTGTGCAGTGTTGTACTACCTACACTAGTTTGTGGCCTACTGATCCTAGCTTGAGCTGTGGAAAGGGTGTGCTATCCCTTGGCACACAGCTCTAAGTTCAGTAGAACTTATTGATACTAAGCTTGACTTTATATGTACCTTGAGTACCTATAATGGTTTTCAGTTAGTAATTCAAATAGAGATTTTCTGGTAAAACAATGGCAAGCTGGAATCCCACACGCTGCCCACCAATGTGAGAAGTTGGCCTGGTATATGCTGTTCACTAATTAAAGTGGACACCTTGCACCAGGGCAAATCGACTCTTATGGTAGATAGGTTTAAGACAACCTTTTAAAGAAAGCTATCCTAGTGGTAGCTGTGGAGAGCAGCCTTCAGGCTAAGTCTCGGAGGAATGTAAAGCAGCTTGTTTTACCATATAATCTCTTGAATCACCAAATGAAAAGACACCACACAGGTATATATATCAAATATATATGTATTTATTTCTAAATAACTCTCTACTAATCTCTTTATGAGATTAGAAGACAAACATATGCACAAATCAACGTTTCACAATAAGTTAAGCACAAAATATGGCTGGGGCCCTAGGGGCGTACCAGACCATATACTAAGTAAGAGACTTAGGGACAACGACTTGCAGGGAGACAAGGCCTAGGGCCTTCAGAAGTGCTGGGGCCTCACAAAACCACCCAAGGCAGGTAAGTAAAGGACCCACGGGGGACGCGTGCAGTGTGGATACACAGGCGCGGATCGCCGTTGACTTCAATGGGGCAAGTCGCGGTTGGAAATAAAGAGTTTTAGGATACTTCGGGAGAACCTACAAGCAAGTCACTTACAGGGTAAGTAGTTCTAGGGCCCACACCCACAGGAGCACCGTAGTGCTGGAGTTACCTCACCCAGGGAAGCCGGGTGCACAGGTGTCCTTTGGTGTCGGGTCGCGGCGTCGTTTTCAATGGCGAACAAAGAAGACTTGCTGCTTGCGGGAGCTGAAGAAGTGTCCGGTGGAATCCAAGCCTGGATTCTGAAGAAGGATGACCTGAAAGCAGAGGGGACAGTGTTCAAAGTCACTTGGCAGTGACCCGGGGCAAGGAAGATGGATGCCCACCGTCGTCGGTTGATTCAGGTCGGTTGCAGGTGCCTTGACTCTTCAGCCACGTGGTCCAGGAGGTGTCGACGTCAACCAGGAGCTGGATTCGGTGGGTCCCTCGACGTCTGCAGCTGACTGCGGTGTCGGCAACTCGATTGGAGCCAACAAGCCTTGGCAGCAGCAAGTCTCGGGGAGATGAAGAAAAGTCGATGGCGCAGACCAGCAAGGTCTGAGGGACTCACCCAGCGAGGGTAAGTCAGGGCAGGCCTGGAGCAACCAGGGGAGCCCTTTGGTTTCTTTAAGAAGTCTTCTGGGGACCCACAAGCCGGCGGGCAAGGGATCGCGAAGACACCTCGGGCGGAATCACTCAACAGGGGCCCACGGTCACTCGGGACGGTGTAGGCCTCTGATCTTCGGAGGGATTCCTGCTGGAGGTCGGGACCACACGTGGTCCAAAGCACAAGTTCGTAGAACGTTGTGAAGGGGTTGCACTCGACAATAGTGCACGGTACCCAGGGGTCGCGGTTCCTCGTTACTCGTGGGGTCCACTTGCCTCAGCTTCGCTGGGGACTCACGATGGCCTTGGAGAAGTCAGGAAATCCACTTCTTGGGCTGCAGGGACTTCGGACTCCGGCGGGAGCGGCGTAGTTTGCGACCGTCGTTGTCGTTTTTGGTGCCTGCCAAGCAGGGGAGTCACTCCTTGACTCCAAGGGAGATTCTTCTGTCTTCCAAAGGTAGTGGAACGTCGAAGGGCCAGGATTCTTCTGTAGAGCGTCGTCCAGGGGTTATCTGCTTTGCAATGGCAAGGTTCCCCCTCTTATACTAAAAGAGGGGATGGACTAGCTCTATGACCCCACCTATGGGAGGGTCAAGGGAGGGGTGGCTACACCCACTTCCCTTTGTCCAGTTTCGCGCCAGAGCAGGGGCAGGTAGCCCCTGAGCTGGTTTGAACTGGCATATGCACAGAGGAGCCTTCTGCTCCCCCAGTGCAGGACTTCAAAGCACTCTAAGAGTGCACCCACCCAGCCCCAATACACTAAACCCTGTCTGGAAGGTGGTTACACCTCCCTGTGACAGGATGCCTATTGTTGGGCTTCCTCCACTGCGAGTTTCGGTCATCAGCAGGAGGGCAGCCCAGTGTCTGTGACTGGTGGCATCCATTTTGTGATGCCAGGGCTCTTTAGGATTCTACCGCGTTTCCACAGCAGGTACATGTCTTATCCCTCTAGAAGGGTGGAATGCTACCCCCGCCGCCAAGATTGGCGGGGGGTAGTATTCCAAGATGTTTGACACCAAACACGACATGTTTTGATGCAGCCATTCCAAAGTTAGCATTTACCGCGAGGATATAATGCACTTAAGAGTATATGGTTTAACCGCATCCACAAACAGCACCAGAGAATAGACTCTGAGAGCTGCAGAGGGGCCCTGCTCAGGCAGAGGCACCCCCTCACATAGAAGCCAAGCACCCTGCCCTCAGGATTGATAGGGCCTGCCTTAGGGGTGACTGATAGGTTTATATGTGTGTGCAGGAGAGATATAGGAAACCTATATCTCAGTGAGGGGTGCTAGCACCACCTCACCCAGGCTGCAGTAGCAGGCCTGTGGTGTCAGATTTAGACTGCTTCCCAGGGGTGGCATAACACATGCTGCAGCCCCTGGGAGGCCTGTGAAGTACCTATGCCCTTGGCACCTAAGGTACCATATACTAGGGACTCATAAGGCACCACAGTATCCAATCACTAGTGCACCTAGAGTGCACTCCATGTCGTTTAGAGAGAACAGAGAGGCTGGGGCCCTGATTGGCAGGGACCCAGCCAGACTATAGCCAGAAACCAGTGCTAACATCAGAAAAAAAGTGGGGGCAACATAAGAGGCAGATCCTACTCTCCTACACAACCCCCCCAAACGTAGGGACACTAAACTAACCTTGACCAGTTGAGTCTTCGTGTTCAAAGTGGAAATACCTTGAGAGTCCATCTGCATTGGCATGTTGGGTCCCAGGCCTATGTTCCACTGTATAGTCCATCCCCTGTAGGGAAATGGACCACCTCAAAAGTTTTGGGTTTTCACCTTTCATCTGCTTTAGCCATAGGAGGGGCTTGTGGTCAGTCTGAACTATGAAGTGAGTACCAAACAAGTATGGCCTCAGCTTCTTCAGGGCCCATACCACAGCAAAGGCCTCCCTCTCTATAGCTGACCAACGTTTCTCTCTAGGGGTCAGCCTTCTGCTAATAAAAGCTACTGGCTGGTCTTGACCTTCATCATTCAGTTGAGACAGTACAGCTCCCACACCCAGCTCAGAAGCATCTGTTTGGACAATGAACTTTTTGGTGTAGTCTGGACTCTGTAAGATGGGGGCAGTGCACATGGCCTGCTTTAGGTCTTCAAATGCCTTTTGACAGCTAGCTGTCCACTGAACCTTTTTTGGCATTTTCTTAGAGGTAAGATCATTCAAGGGGGTCACTATAGATCCATATCCCTTGACAAACCTCCTATAGTACCCAGTCAGGCCTAAGAAGGCTCTCACCTGTGTCTGGGTGGTTGGAGCAACCCATTCCATTATGGTTTGGATTTTGCTCTGTAAAGGCTGAACCTGGCCTCCACCTACAAGGTGGCCCAGGTACACAACCTGACTCTGCCCTATCTGGCACTTGGTGGCCTTGATAGTGAGGCCTGCTTTCTGCAGGGCCTCCAAAACATTTCTGAGGTGGACCAGGTGATCCTGCCAGGAGGAACTAAAGACAGCAATATCATCTAGATAAGCTGAGCAATAAGTTTCCATCCCTGCCAGAACTTTATTCACCAACCTCTGAAAAGTGGCAGGTGCATTTTTCAATCCAAAGGGCATCACCACAAAGTGGTAGTGCCCACCAGGGGTCGAAAATGCTGTTTTGGCTTTTGCATCCTCAGCTAATCTGATTTGCCAGTAGCCAGCTGTGAGGTCAAATGTGCTTAGATATTTGGCTGAGGCCAAAGTATCAATCAGCTCATCTGCCCTTGGTATGGGATAGGCATCAGTCCTAGTGACTGCATTGAGGCCTCTGTAGTCTACACAAAACCTCATTTCTTTCTTACCACCCTGGGTATGAGGCTTGGGTACCAGGACTACTGGGCTAGCCCAAGGGCTATCTGAAGGCTCAATCACGCCTAACTCCAACATTTTCTGGACTTCAGTCCTGATACAGTCCCTGACATGGTCAGGTTGCCTGTAGATTTTATTCTTGACAGGCAGACTGTCTCCAGTGTCCACCTCATGGGTGCACCAGGAAGTCTGACTAGGGGTCAGGCTAAACATATGTCTAAACTGTTGCAGAACTTGTCTGCACTCAGTTTGCTGATGGTCAGTGAGGCTGCTTGCCAAAGCAACACCATCTACTGACCCATCATCAGGGTTCTGAGAGAGCAGGTCAGGGAGAGGGTCACTCTCCTCCTCCTGGTCCTCATCAGTTGCCATGAGCAAGCCCATGTCAGCCCTGTCAACATATGGCTTCAATCTGTTGACATGAAGCACCCTTAGGGGGCTCCTGGGAGTTCCAAGATTCACCAGATAGGTGACTTCTCCCTTCTGCTCAACTATTGTATGGGGGCCACTCCACTTGTCCTGGAGGGCTGCTGGGGCCACAGGCTCCAGCACCCACACTTTCTGTCCTGGCTGGTATACAGTCAGTACAGCCTTTGGTCATGCCAAGCTTTTTGCAATTCTTGGCTGGCCTCCAGGTTTTTGGTTGCCTTTTTCATGTACTCTGCCATCCGGGAGCGGAGACCAAGTACATAGTCCATCACATCTTGTTTGGGGGGCTTGAGAGGTAACTCCCAGCCCTCTTTTACCAAACATAGTGGACCTCTCACAGGATGCCCAAACAGAAGCTCAAATGGGCTGTAACCAACCCCCTTCTGTGGAACCTCTCTGTATGCAAACAACAGGCAAGGAAGAAGAAGGTCCCATTTCCGCCTAAGCTTCTCTGGGAGTCCCTTAATCATTCCTTTCAAGGTTTTGTTGAAGCGTTCAACTAAACCATTGCATTGTGGGTGATAGGGGGTGGTGAACTTATAAGTTACACCACACTCCTTCCACATTGCTTTCAGATATCCTGACATGAAGTTGGTACCTCTGTCAGAAATGACCTCCTTTGGGAAACCCACTCTGGAGAAAACTCCAATGAGGGCTCTTGCCACCACAGGTGCTGTGGTGGTCCTCAGGGGAATTGCCTCTGGGTACCTGGTGGCATGATCCACTACCACCAGGATAAATCTGTGCCCAGATGCAGTCTGAGGGTCAAGGGGACCAACAATGTCAATCCCTACCCTTTCAAAGGGTACCCCCACCACAGGTAGTGGTATCAGGGGGCCTTTGTTGTGCCACCTGCCTTACCACTGGCTTGGCAAGTGACACAGGAGCGACAAAACTCCTTTGTGTCCTCTGACATATGTGGCCAATGAAAATGTGGAACAAGCCTGTCCCAGGTCTTGTTTTGGCCCAAGTGTCCTGCCAAAGGGATATCATGTGCTAAGGTCAAGAGGAACCCCCTAAACTTCTGAGGTATTACCAACCTCCTGGTGGCTCCAGGGGCTGGGTCTCTACCCTCAGAATATAGGAGTCCCTCATCCCAATAAACTTTATGGGACCCACTAGCACTCCCAGCAGCCTCAGCAGCAGCCTGCTGTCTGAGGGGTTCAAGAGAGGGGCAGCACTGTTGCTCCTTACTCAGATCTTCCCTAGAAGGGCCCCCTGCCCCCAAGAACTCAACCTGGTCAGGTTCAAGTCCCTCTGGGGCAGTTCCTTCTTCAGGTTCTGCTTCACCTCCCTCTGGAAGTGAATCCTTGATCTGAGACAGAGGGGAAGGCACTGCCTTTACCCTACTGCCCCTCCTCTTGGGAAGCATCTGGTCCATTGTTCCAGGATCCAGAGCTGGTTCAGTGTCATGCATTCTTGCTTGTGACCTGGTCACAGCAAATACCTCTGCAGGGATGCCCAACATCTCAGCATGAGTCCATAACTCTACTTCAGACCAGGCTGAAGTCTCTAGATCATTGCCCAATAGACATTCTACAGGGAGGTCTGCACTGACTACAACCTTCTTGAGGCCAGTTACCCCTCCCCAGGAGAAATTCACAACTGCCAGACTATGGTTGGTCTGGACATTGCTTGCATTGGTCACCTGGTACATTTCACCCAGGATGATCTGTCCAGGGTCCACTAGGTCCTCTGCCACCATGGTGACACTAGCACCTGTGTCCCTAAATGCCAAAGCCTGTTTGCCATTTATCAAAGGCTGCTGTTTGTACTTGCCCAGATTACTGGGGCTTACTAGGAAGGACATATCAATGTTTCCCTCACAAATCAGCATTGCCTGAGTGGTCACTCTGACTAGGTCAGAATCCACTCCAGAACCCAGGGTCAACCCTACTACACCCTTATTCTGCGTACCACCTCCACCAGTAGCTGAGCTAGGGGGCACAGTTGCCTTAGGGGCAGGAGTGGTGGTGGTTTGGTCTTTGGACTTGGTACAATCAGAAGTCCAGTGCCCTTTCTGTTTACAGAATTTGCACCAGGGCTTCTTTTGGCCTTTTCCCTTGTTGGACTGTGACTCCCCACCAGATGCAGATTTTTGGGGCCCTTGTGAAGACTTCTGGTCTTTTGACTTATCCCCACCTTTCTCAGAGCCTTTAGGATCTTGCTTCTTAGTGTCACCCCCTTGGTTCTGGGTTTTCTGCCTCACCCTGGTTCTGACCCATTTGTCTGCCTTCTTTCCCAATTCTTGGGGAGAGGTCAGATCAGAGTCCACCAGGTACTGATGCAACAACTGGTTCTGGCAATTATTTAGGATCTGTTCTCTCATCATCAGATTATACAATCCCTTGAAATCAGTAACCCTACTGCCAACCAGCCAACCCTCTAGAGCCTTGGTTGCACAATCAACAAAGTCAGTCCAGTCCTGAGTCTGTGCCTTCTGGGTATCTCTGAACTTCAACCTGTACTGCTCAGTGGTTAAGCCAAACCCATCTATCAGTGCACTCTTCAGGACCTCATAATCATCAGCATCCTCCTCTCTAACAGTGAGGAGCTTGTCTCTTCCTTTATCTGAAAAGGAGAGCCACAAGATTGCTGCCCACTGCTTTTGGGGGACCTGCTGTACTCTACAGGCCCTCTCCATAGCAGTTATCCACTTGTGGATATCATCCCCACTCTGGTAGGGAGGAACAACCTTGCTCAGGTTCCTATGGTCAGGAATATATTCTCTGCCTCTAGGGACACTGTTGCTGCCACCAGGGGGTTCTAACCCCTCTTTTCTAGAAGCTCTCTGGATCTCCAGGGCTTCCCTATCCAGTGCCAACTGCTTGGTTCTGAGGGCCACTCTGGCTTCCTCATACTGGAGCAGTTTGCACCTTCTCTCAGAGGAGGTCTCTCTTAAGGAAAAGTATGAGCTCCTCTGCTGGACAAATTCCCTGCCAGAGTGATAAGAGTGGTCAGATTCCCTGGAAGGGGATCTGTGCCTCTCCTCCTCTCTGTCAGTTCTCTTAGGGAGAATTCCTCTGTCCTTTTCAGGCCCCTTGGAGCCTGGCCCTTCAATCACAGAGTCTTGGTCATTCTGATTTTCATCATCTGACCCAGATACTATGACTGACCCACCCACTGATTCAAACCCTTTAGCTCCTAGAGCCAATCTAAGGTAATCTGCTGTCAGCAGATCTATCAGGTGTAGTGTTGAGGGACTCTGTCCTAGTCTCAGGTGTCTGTCAACACACATGGCTCTCAAGTCAGAGAAAGCCATGTCCTTATATATACTGAGGCTGAGTGGATCCACTGGGTCCACCCCTTAAGGACATTCTAGTGTTGTGCAGTGTTGTACTACCTACACTAGTTTGTGGCCTACTGATCCTAGCTTGAGCTGTGGAAAGGGTGTGCTATCCCTTGGCACACAGCTCTAAGTTCAGTAGAACTTATTGATACTAAGCTTGACTTTATATGTACCTTGAGTACCTATAATGGTTTTCAGTTAGTAATTCAAATAGAGATTTTCTGGTAAAACAATGGCAAGCTGGAATCCCACACGCTGCCCACCAATGTGAGAAGTTGGCCTGGTATATGCTGTTCACTAATTAAAGTGGACACCTTGCACCAGGGCAAATCGACTCTTATGGTAGATAGGTTTAAGACAACCTTTTAAAGAAAGCTATCCTAGTGGTAGCTGTGGAGAGCAGCCTTCAGGCTAAGTCTCGGAGGAATGTAAAGCAGCTTGTTTTACCATATAATCTCTTGAATCACCAAATGAAAAGACACCACATAGGTATATATATCAAATATATATGTATTTATTTCTAAATAACTCTCTACTAATCTCTTTATGAGATTAGAAGACAAACATATGCACAAATCAACGTTTCACAATAAGTTAAGCACAAAATATGGCTGGGGCCCTAGGGGCGTACCAGACCATATACTAAGTAAGAGACTTAGGGACAACGACTTGCAGGGAGACAAGGCCTAGGGCCTTCAGAAGTGCTGGGGCCTCACAAAACCACCCAAGGCAGGTAAGTAAAGGACCCACGGGGGACGCGTGCAGTGTGGATACACAGGCGCGGATCGCCGTTGACTTCAATGGGGCAAGTCGCGGTTGGAAATAAAGAGTTTTAGGATACTTCGGGAGAACCTACACGCAAGTCACTTACAGGGTAAGTAGTTCTAGGGCCCACACCCACAGGAGCACCGTAGTGCTGGAGTTACCTCACCCAGGGAAGCCGGGTGCACAGGTGTCCTTTGGTGTCGGGTCGCGGCGTCGTTTTCAATGGCGAACAAAGAAGACTTGCTGCTTGCGGGAGCTGAAGAAGTGTCCGGTGGAATCCAAGCCTGGATTCTGAAGAAGGATGACCTGAAAGCAGAGGGGACAGTGTTCAAAGTCACTTGGCAGTGACCCGGGGCAAGGAAGATGGATGCCCACCGTCGTCGGTTGATTCAGGTCGGTTGCAGGTGCCTTGACTCTTCAGCCACGTGGTCCAGGAGGTGTCGAAGACAACCAGGAGCTGGATTCGGTGGGTCCCTCGACGTCTGCAGCTGACTGCGGTGTCGGCAACTCGATTGGAGCCAACAAGCCTTGGCAGCAGCAAGTCTCGGGGAGATGAAGAAAAGTCGATGGCGCAGACCAGCAAGGTCTGAGGGACTCACCCAGCGAGGGTAAGTCAGGGCAGGCCTGGAGCAACCAGGGGAGCCCTTTGGTTTCTTTAAGAAGTCTTCTGGGGACCCACAAGCCGGCGGGCAAGGGATCGCGAAGACACCTCGGGCGGAATCACTCAACAGGGGCCCACGGTCACTCGGGACGGTGTAGGCCTCTGATCTTCGGAGGGATTCCTGCTGGAGGTCGGGACCACACGTGGTCCAAAGCACAAGTTCGTAGAACGTTGTGAAGGGGTTGCACTCGACAATAGTGCACGGTACCCAGGGGTCGCGGTTCCTCGTCACTCGTGGGGTCCACTTGCCTCAGCTTCGCTGGGGACTCACGATGGCCTTGGAGAAGTCAGGAAATCCCCTTCTTGGGCTGCAGGGACTTCGGACTCTGGCGGGAGCGGCGTAGTTTGCGACCGTCGTTGTCGTTTTTGGTGCCTGCCAAGCAGGGGAGTCACTCCTTGACTCCAAGGGAGATTCTTCTGTCTTCCAAAGGTAGTGGAACGTCGAAGGGCCAGGATTCTTCTGTAGAGCGTCGTCCAGGGGTTATCTGCTTTGCAATGGCAAGGTTCCCCCTCTTATACTAAAAAGAGGGGATGGACTAGCTGTATGACCCCACCTATGGGAGGGTCAAGGGAGGGGGTGGCTACACCCACTTCCCTTTGTCCAGTTTCGCGCCAGAGCAGGGGCAGGTAGCCCCTGAGCTGGTTTGAACTGGCATATGCACAGAGGAGCCTTCTGCTCCCCCAGTGCAGGACTTCAAAGCACTCTAAGAGTGCACCCACCCAGCCCCAATACACTAAACCCTGTCTGGAAGGTGGTTACACCTCCCTGTGACAGGATGCCTATTGTTGGGCTTCCTCCACTGCGAGTTTCGGTCATCAGCAGGAGGGCAGCCCAGTGTCTGTGACTGGTGGCATCCATTTTGTGATGCCAGGGCTCTTTAGGATTCTACCGCGTTTCCACAGCAGGTACATGTCTTATCCCTCTAGAAGGGTGGAATGCTACCCCCGCCGCCAAGATTGGCGGGGGGGGTAGTATTCCAAGATGTTTGACACCAAACACGACATGTTTTGATGCAGCCATTCCAAAGTTATCATTTACCGCGAGGATATAATGCACTTAAGAGTATATGGTTTAACCGCATCCACAAACAGCACCAGAGAATAGACTCTGAGAGCTGCAGAGGGGCCCTGCTCAGGCAGAGGCACCCCCTCACATAGAAGCCAAGCACCCTGCCCTCAGGATTGATAGGGCCTGCCTTAGGGGTGACTGATAGGTTTATATGTGTGTGCAGGAGAGATATAGGAAACCTATATCTCAGTGAGGGGTGCTAGCACCACCTCACCCAGGCTGCAGTAGCAGGCCTGTGGTGTCAGATTTAGACTGCTTCCCAGGGGTGGCATAACACATGCTGCAGCCCCTGGGAGGCCTGTGAAGTACCTATGCCCTTGGCACCTAAGGTACCATATACTAGGGACTCATAAGGCACCACAGTATCCAATCACTAGTGCACCTAGAGTGCACTCCATGTCGTTTAGAGAGAACAGAGAGGCTGGGGCCCTGATTGGCAGGGACCCAGCCAGACTATAGCCAGAAACCAGTGCTAACATCAGAAAAAAAGTGGGGGCAACATAAGAGGCAGATCCTACTCTCCTACAAGAGGGGACAGTGTTCAAAGTCACTTGGCAGTGACTCGGGGCAAGGAAGATGAATGCCCACCGTGGTCGCAGTGTTCAGGTCATTCACGGTTGCCTTGACTCTTCAGCCACGAGGTCCAGGAGGCGTCGACAACGACCAGGAGCTGGATTCGGCGTGTCCCACGATGTCTGCGGCTTACTGCGGTGTCGGCAACTCGATCGGAGCCAACAAGCCTTGGTAACAGCAAGTCTCGGGGAAAGTGTGAAGAGGCGATGGCGCAGACCAGCAAGGTCTGTGGAACTCACCCAGTGAAGGTAAGTCAGGGCAGGCCTGGAGCAACCAGGGGAGCCCTTTGGTTTCTTTGGAAAGTCTTCTGGGGACCCACAAGCCGGCTGGCAAGGGATCGCGAAGACGCCTCGGGAGGATTCTCTCACAGGGGCCCATGGTCACTCGGAACGTGGTAGGCCGCTGATCTTAGGAGGGGTTCCTGCTGGAGGCTGGGACCACACGTGGTCCAAAGCACAAGTTCTTGAAACGTTGTGAGGAGTTGCACTCGACAATAGTGCACGGTACCCAGGGGTCACGATTCCTCATTACTCTTGGGGTCCACTGGCCTCAGCTTCGCTGGGGTCTCACGATGGCCTTTCAGAAGTCAGGAAATCCACTTCTTGGGCTGCAGGGACTTCGGACTCCGGCGGGAGCAGCGTAGTTTGCGACCGTCGTTTGTAGTTTTTGGTGCCTGCCAAGCAGGGAGTCACTCCTTGACTCCAAGGAGATTCTTCAGTCTTCCAAAGGTAGTGGAACGTCGAAGGTCCGGGATTCTTCTTGTAGAGCGTCGTCCAGGGAAATCTAGGGTGCAATGCACAGGTTCCCCCTCTTATACTAAAAAGAGGGGAGGGACTAGCTCTATGACCCTACCTATGGGAGGGTCAGGGGAGTGGGTGGCTACACCCACTTCCCTTTGTCCAGTTTCGCGCCAGAGCAGGGACAGGTAGCCCCTGAGCCGGTTTGAACTGGCATATGCACAGAGGAGCCTTCTGCTCCCCCAGTGCAGGACTTCAAAGCACTCTAAGAGTGCACCCACCCAGCCCCAATACACTAAACCCTGTCTGGGAGGTGGTCACACCCCCTTGGGACAGGATATCTATTGTTGGGCTCCCTCCACTGCGAGTGTTGGTCATCAGCAGGAGGGCAGCCCAGTGTCTGTGACTGGTGGCATCCATTTTGTGATGCCAGGGCTCTATCAGATTCTACCGCGTTTCCACAGTAGGTACATGTCTATCCCTCTAGAAGGGTGGAATGCTACGCCCGCCGCCAGGACTGGCGGGGGGGGTAGTATTCCAAGGTGTTTGACACCAAACACGACATGTTTCGATGCAGCCATTCCAAAGTTAGCATTCTACCGCGAGGATTTGATGCACTTAAGAGTATATGGTTTAACCGCATCCACAAACAGCATCAGAGAATGGACTCTGAGAGCTGCAGAGGGGCCCTACTCAGGCAGAGGCACCCCCTCACATAGAAGCCAAGCACCCTGCCCTCTGGATTGATAGGGCCTGCCTTAGGGGTGACTGTTAGGGTTATATGTGTGTGCAGGAGAGATATAGGGAACCTATATCTCAGTGAGGAGTGCTAGCACCACCTCACTCAGGCTGCAGTAGCAGGCCTGTGGTGTCAGATTTAGTCTGCTTCCCAGGGGTGGCATAATACATGCTGCAGCCCCTGGGAGGCCTGTGAAGTACCTATGCCCTTGGTACCTAAGGTACCATATACTAGGGACTCATAAGGTACCACAGTATCCAATCACTAGTGCACCTAGAGTGCACTCCAAGTCGTTTAGAGAGAACAGAGAGGCTGGGGCCCTGATTGGCAGGGACCCAGCCAGACTATAGCCAGAAACCAGTGTAAACATCAGAAAAAAAGTGGGGGCAACATAAGAGGCAAATCCTACTCTCCTACACCCAACTCCCGGGCGAGATCGCTGGAGGCACTCTGACTAGACAGTCATTCTTGTCGCAGAGTCAGGACTGTAGCGATGTCGGCCATGGTCCGTTGGAGAGCATGGAGCGGACTGTGGGTGTCCGTTAGGGACTGTGAGTGGTCCCTGATGGGACTCAGACACCCACGTATGGCGTCTAGTTTGGCTGCCATGCGGTCGAACCCCACCTGCACCTGTTCAGCCAGCTTCTCCTGGCACCCCAACACACGGTGTTGGAAGGCCATGTGTTCGTCGTGGGGGTCCTGGGAGGCAGCCGTGGTGGTGGGTGCTGCCTGCTGTGTGTGCTGTGCAGGGGGTGGGTTCTCCTCGTGGCAGCTGGGCTGCCCTGATCCTGGAAGTGGGCTGCGGAGGCTCTCCACGAGCTGTTGGAGGGCATCGGAGTCGAAGGTGTGGTGGTCCTCTTCGTCATCAGAGAAGAGAGGTTCGGTCTGCTCTGCAGGAGGTGTTGGATTTCCCCTGCAATGTGGAGGGAGATGCAGTTTAACATTGTGTTCACATGTATGTTGACGCATTGTACATGTTTACATTCAGACTGCATGACAATGTACATTGTGACTGTTTGGGGGAGCTGCCTATTTGATGCGGGACAGTGGAGATTCCGACTACATCACGGATGTGTGTTTGTACTTGTACATTGTCAACTCACATTTCCCTGCAGTGCCAAATGTGATTGGCCAGTTTCTACGCACATGCGGCACCTGTTGTGTCCTCTGTTCTGTTGTGGACGTGTTGCAGTTTGTACCACATCGTTGTCAATGTTGATGTGCTCTGCATGTAATGTGTGTGTGCCGCATTTTGGGGGAGTCGCCCCTGCAGCTCTGATTTGGCTGCCCTTATCCCTTTCATGCGGTGTGCCTCTGGGTTCTGTGCTTATGCAGTGCTGAGATGTTGCATACCTGTGTGCATTGGTCTCTTGGTGGGAGTTGTGGGTCTGGGGCATGGTTTGTCCGCAGATGTGCTGTGCTTCATTGTGCATGTGTGCCATTGTGCCCATCTCCCCCCGTCCCCCCAGTCCCTGGTGGTTACTCACCCTGTTGCTGTTGTGTCCGGTCATGTTGAGCAGTGTCGGGTCCCCCAACTCCTGCCACCGTCTCCTCACTGATGACTGTGGACACCATTTCCTCCATCTCGTCCAGCTCCTCCTGTGGCGCTGGACTCCCACCTCCAGTCTGCATTGCTGCCTTCCGGTTGTTTGCGAGTTTCTGCTTGGTTTTGCGCTTCACATCATTCCAGCGCCTCTTGACCTCGTCCATTGTCCTCTTCAGCACTCCGACTGCATTCACCTTGTCCACGGTGGACTGCCATATTCCATTTTTAGTTGCCAGTGACACAGTGGAGGTGACGAACAGTGGCTGATGGTGTTCTATCACCTCCGTTATCAGGATCCTGTTTTCCTGCGGACTGAACCGCTTCTTCCTACTCGGAGGCGCTCTTTGAAGAGATGAACCCTGAGGTCTCTCCTGAAGCAAAGCAGGTGTGAGTCCACTCTGGGGGGACCAGGGAAGGGCAGAGGATCACAGGGCTGAAAGAGAGCGCAGGGGCACCTGATCCGCAGAGATGGAAGACAGACCGGAGGCGCTCTTTGAAGAGATGAACCCTGAGGTCTCTCCTGAAGCAAAGCAGGTGTGAGTCCACTCTGAGGGGACCAGGGAAGTCACACTCTGGGGGCTGCAGGACGAGGCTTGCTGGGAGGGTCTTCTTTCCTTGATTTAGGGGGTTCGAGCAGGAGGTTGGTTTTTCCTCTTTTAGATCTTTTATGGCCAGATGTTTGGAGGTAAAAGAGAAGGTCAGCCCCCCCCACCCCCACAAGTGTCCGGGTGGATCCAAGGGTGGATCGGAGATCTGAAGAACCTGAAAGCAGAGGGGACAGAGTCTGGGTCACTAGCCAGTGACCAGGAAGGCGATGAGCAGATGCCCACCGATGTCGAGTGCTTCAGGTAGGTTGACAGTCATCTTGACTCTTCAGCCACGAGGTCCGGGAGGCGTTGTCGGCAACCAGGAGCACGATTCGGGCTGGTACACAATGTCTGTCGAGTGCTGAGGCGTCGGCGACCGGATTGGACCCAACAAGCCTTGGCAACGGCAAGTCTCGATGAAGATGAAGATTGACGATTGTGCAGACCAGCAAGGTCTGAGGAACTCACCCAGCAAGGGTAAGTGAGGACAAGCCTGGAGCAACTAGGGAGCCCAAGTAGAAAAAGATTGGCCTTCGTGAAGGGCTACTAGCTAATGGGCTAGCGACCGCGAAGGAGCCTCAAGACGGTGCACGTGGAGCTGGCTCACAGGACACTCGTGGAGTGGAGGCCAGTGATCTTCGGTGCAGTTGGTGCTGGAGGCTGGGGCTACTCGGAGCCCAAAGCACGACTTCGTGGGAGACCCAGAAGAGGATGCACTTGCAAATGCGTGCGGTGTCCAGGGGTCACGGTTCCACGTTACCCACGACAGCTACGGGCCTCAGCTTTGCTGGGAACTCAGGGCAGCCTCGGGGAAGTCTGGAAATCCACCTCTGGTGATGCAAAGACTTCGGCGTCCGACGGGAGCTTCAGCGATGCAGACCGGACAATTGCTTCTTTGGTGCCTGCCAAGCAGGGGAGTCACTCCTTGACCCCAAGGGAGATTCTTCAGTCCAGTGAAAAGTCAGTTGATGGGTGGCACTCGGTGTAGGGTGGAGGGAGAGATCTGGAAGAGTCAGTTGATGGGTGGCACTCGGTGGAGGGTGGAGGGAGAGATCTGGAAGAGTCCGTTGATGGGTGGCACTCGGTGGAGGGAGAGATCTGGAAGGGGCAGTTGATTAGTGGCACTCAAGGCAGGTGGTGGGAGAGATCTGAAGGGGCTGTTGATGGGTGGCACTCGTTGGAGGGAGAGATCTGGAAGAGTCAGTTGATGGGTGACACTCGGTGGAGGGTGGAGGGAGAGATCTGGAAGAGTCAGTTGATGGGTGGCACTCGGTGGAGGGTGGAGGGAGAGATCTGGAAGAGTCAGTTGATGGGTGGCACTCGGTGGAGGGAGAGATCTGGAAGGGGCAGTTGATTAGTGGCACTCAAGGCAGGTGGTGGGAGAGATCTGAAGGGGCTGTTGATGGGTGGCACTCGTTGGAGGGAGAGATCTGGAAGAGTCAGTTGATGGGTGACACTCGGTGGAGGGTGGAGGGAGAGATCTGGAAGAGTCAGTTGATGGGTGGCACTCGGTGGAGGGTGGAGGGAGAGATCTGGAAGAGTCAGTTGATGGGTGACACTCGGTGGAGGGTGGAGGGAGAGATCTGGAAGAGTCAGTTGATGGGTGGCACTCGGTGGAGGGAGAGATCTGGAAGGGGCAGTTGATTAGTGGCACTCAAGGCAGGTGGTGGGAGAGATCTGAAGGGGCTGTTGATGGGTGGCTCTCGGTGGAGGGAGAGATCTGGAAGGGGCAGTTGATTAGTGGCACTCAAGGCAGGTGGTGGGAGAGATCTGAAGGGGCTGTTGATGGGTGGCTCTCAGTGTAAGTTGGCAAGAGAGATCTGGCACCCTGTCGTCAGTCTGTGCTGCATCTCTCTTCTCTATCTATCTCATACTGTTGTGAACAGCTCAGCAGCACCCTCCCAGTCCCCCCCACAGCCCCCCCTCCCTCCTGACTTTGACCAGGGTGCTCACACGCTCTCAGGTCACAGAGTAAGCGAGTGTCCGCATCGCCGCTTCCGATTACACACAACTGGCCTTTAATCGATAACTGCCCGCGAGGCCTGCGAGCTCCTCCCCTGGGATCAATCATAGTCATTCACCAGGGACAGTGAGGGATAAATATAGAGCGGGCAGGAGGAGGCCTGCTGTGAGGAGGGAGCCGTGGGTGGGGGGCTGGGTGACACGGGGGTGGGGGGGCTGACCTTCTCTTTTACCTCCAAACATCTGGCCATAAAAGATCTAAAAGAGGAAAAACCAACCTCCTGCTCGAACCCCCTAAATCAAGGAAAGAAGACCCTCCCAGCAAGCCTCGTCCTGCAGCCCCCAGAGTGTGACTTCCCTGGTCCCCTCAGAGTGGACTCACACCTGCTTTGCTTCAGGAGAGACCCCAGGGTTCATCTCTTCAAAGAGCGCCTCCGGTCTTGTCTTCCATCTCTGCGGATCAGGTGCCCCTGCGCTCTCTTTCAGCCCTGTGATCCTCTGCCCTTCCCTGGTCCCCTCAGAGTGGACTCACACCTGCTTTGCTTCAGGAGAGACCTCAGGGTTCATCTCTTCAAAGAGCGCCTCCGGTCTGTCTTCCATCTCTGCGGATCAGGTGCCCCTGCGCTCTCTTTCAGCCCTGTGATCCTCTGCCCTTCCCTGGTCCCCCAGAGTGGACTCACACCTGCTTTGCTTCAGGAGAGACCTCAGGGTTCATCTCTTCAAAGAGCGCCTCCGGTCTGTCTTCCATCTCTGCGGATCAGGTGCCCCTGCGCTCTCTTTCAGCCCTGTGATCCTCTGCCCTTCCCTGGTCCCCTCAGAGTGGACTCACACCTGCTTTGCTTCAGGAGAGACCTCAGGGTTCATCTCTTCAAAGAGCGCCTCCGGTCTTGTCTTCCATCTCTGCGGATCAGGTGCCCCTGCGCTCTCTTTCAGCCCTGTGATCCTCTGCCCTTCCCTGGTCCCCCAGAGTGGACTCACGCCTGCTTTGCTTCAGGAGAGACCTCAGGGTTCATCTCTTCAAAGAGCGCCTCCGGTCTTGTCTTCCATCTCTGCGGATCAGGTGCCCCTGCGCTCTCTTTCAGCCCTGTGATCCTCTGCCCTTCCCTGGTCCCCTCAGAGTGGACTCACACCTGCTTTGCTTCAGGAGGGACCTCAGGGTTCATCTCTTCAAAGAGCGCCTCCGGTCTTGTCTTCCATCTCTGCGGATCAGGTGCCCCTGCGCTCTCTTTCAGCCTTGTGATCCTCTGCCCTTCCCTGGTCCCCTCAGAGTGGACTCACACCTGCTTTGCTTCAGGAGAGACCTCAGGGTTCATCTCTTCAAAGAGCGCCTCCGGTCTTGTCTTCCATCTCTGCGGATCAGGTGCCCCTGCGCTCTCTTTCAGCCCTGTGATCCTCTGCCCTTCCCTGGTCCCCTCAGAGTGGACTCACACCTGCTTTGCTTCAGGAGAGACCTCAGGGTTCATCTCTTCAAAGAGCGCCTCCGGTCTTGTCTTCCATCTCTGCGGATCAGGTGCCCCTGCGCTCTCTTTCAGCCCTGTGATCCTCTGCCCTTCCCTGGTCCCCTCAGAGTGGACTCTCACCTGCTTTGCTTCAGGAGAGACCTCAGGGTTCATCTCTTCAAAGAGCGCCTCCGGTCTTGTCTTCCATCTCTGCGGATCAGGTGCCCCTGCGCTCTCTTTCAGCCCTGTGATCCTCTGCCCTTCCCTGGTCCCCCCAGAGTGGACTCACACCTGCTTTGCTTCAGGAGAGACCTCAGGGTTCATCTCTTCAAAGAGCGCCTCCGGTCTTGTCTTCCATCTCTGCGGATCAGGTGCCCCTGCACTCTCTTTCAGCCCTGTGATCCTCTGCCCTTCCCTGGTCCCCTCAGAGTGGACTCACACCTGCTTTGCTTCAGGAGAGACCTCAGGGTTCATCTCTTCAAAGCGCCTCCGGTCTTGTCTTCCATCTCTGCGGATCAGCTGCCCCTGCGCTCTCTTTCAGCCCTGTGATCCTCTGCCCTTCCCTGGTCCCCTCAGAGTGGACTCACACCTGCTTTGCTTCAGGAGAGACCTCAGGGTTCATCTCTTCAAAGAGCGCCTCCGGTCTTGTCTTCCATCTCTGCGGATCAGCTGCCCCTGCGCTCTCTTTCAGCCCTGTGATCCTCTGCCCTTCCCTGGTCCCCTCAGAGTGGACTCACGCCTGCTTTGCTTCAGGAGAGACCTCAGGGTTCATCTCTTCAAAGAGCGCCTCCGGTCTTGTCTTCCATCTCTGCTGTGAGAAGTTGGCCTGGTATATGCTGTTCACTAATTAAAGTGGACACCTTGCACCAGGGCAAATCGACTCTTATGGTAGATAGGTTTAAGACAACCTTTTAAAGAAAGCTATCCTAGTGGTAGCTGTGGAGAGCAGCCTTCAGGCTAAGTCTCGGAGGAATGTAAAGCAGCTTGTTTTACCATATAATCTCTTGAATCACCAAATGAAAAGACACCACACAGGTATATATATCAAATATATATGTATTTATTTCTAAATAACTCTCTACTAATCTCTTTATGAGATTAGAAGACAAACATATGCACAAATCAACGTTTCCCAATAAGTTAAGCACAAAATATGGCTGGGGCCCTAGGGGCGTACCAGACCATATACTAAGTAAGAGACTTAGGGACAACGACTTGCAGGGAGACAAGGCCTAGGGCCTTCAGAAGTGCTGGGGCCTCACGAAACCACCCAAGGCAGGTAAGTAAAGGACCCACGGGGGACGCGTGCAGTGTGGATACACAGGCGCGGATCGCCGTTAACTTCAATGGGGCAAGTCGCGGTTGGAAATAAAGAGTTTTAGGATACTTCGGGAGAACCTACAAGCAAGTCACTTACAGGGTAAGTAGTTCTAGGGCCCACACCCACAGGAGCACCGTAGTGCTGGAGTTACCTCACCCAGGGAAGCCTGGTGCATAGGTGTCCTTTGGTGTCGGGTCGCAGCGTCGTTTTCAATGGCGAACAAAGAAGACTTGCTGCTTGCGGGAGCTGAAGAAGTGTCCGGTGGAATCCAAGCCTGGATTCTGAAGAAGGATGACCTGAAAGCAGAGGGGACAGTGTTCAAAGTCACTTGGCAGTGACCCGGGGCAAGGAAGATGGATGCCCACCGTCGTCGGTTGATTCAGGTCGGTTGCGGGTGCCTTGACTCTTCAGCCACGTGGTCCAGGAGGGGTCGACGACAACCAGGAGCTGGATTCGGTGTGTCCCTCGACGTCTGCAGCTGACTGCGGTGTCGGCAACTCGATTGGAGCCAACAAGCCTTGGCAGCAGCAAGTCTCGGGGAGATGGAGAAAAGTCGATGGCGCAGACCAGCAAGGTCTGTGGAACTCACCCAGCGAGGGTTAGTCAGGGCAGGCCTGGAGCAACCAGGGGAGCCCTTTGGTTTCTTTAAGAAGTCTTCTGGGGACCCACAAGCCAGCGGGCAAGGGATCGCGAAGACACCTCGGGCGGAATCACTCAACAGGGGCCCACGGTCACTCGGAACGGTGTAGGCCTCTGATCTTCGGAGGGATTCCTGCTGGAGGTCGGGACCACACGTGGTCCAAAGCACAAGTTCGTAGAACATTGTGAAGGGGTTGCACTTGACAATAGTGCACGGTACCCAGGGGTCGCGGTTCCTCGTTACTCGTGGGGTCCACTTGCCTCAGCTTCGCTGGGGACTCACGACGGCCTGGGAGAGGTCAGGAAATCCACTTCTTGGGCTGCAGGGACTTCGGACCTTGGCGGGAGCGGCGTAGTTTGCGACCGTCGTTGTCGTTTTTGGTGCCTGCCAAGCAGGGGAGTCACTCCTTGACTCCAAGGGAGATTCTTCTGTCTTCCAAAGGTAGTGGAACGTCGAAGGGCCAGGATTCTTCTGTAGAGCGTCGTCCAGGGGTTATCTGCTTTGCAATGGCAAGGTTCCCCCTCTTATACTAAAAAGAGGGGATGGACTAACTCTATGACCCCCACCTATGGGAGGGTCAAGGGAGGGGGTGGCTACACCCACTTCCCTTTGTCCAGTTTCGCGCCAGAGCAGGGGCAGGTAGCCCCTGAGCTGGTTTGAACTGGCATATGCACAGAGGAGCCTTCTGCTCCCCCAGTGCAGGACTTCAAAGCACTCTAAGAGTGCACCCACCCAGCCCCAATACACTAAACCCTGTCTGGGAGGTGGTTACACCTCCCTGTGACAGGATGCCTATTGTTGGGCTTCCTCCACTGCGAGTTTCGGTCATCAGCAGGAGGGCAGCCCAGTGTCTGTGACTGGTGGCATCCATTTTGTGATGCCAGGGCTCTTTAGGATTCTACCGCGTTTCCACAGCAGGTACATGTCTTCTCCCTCTAGAAGGGTGGAATGCTACCCCCGCCGCCAATATTGGCGGGGGGTAGTATTCCAAGATGTTTGACACCAAACACGACATGTTTTGATGCAGTCATTCCAAAGTTAGCATTTACCGCGAGGATATAATGCACTTAAGAGTATATGGTTTAACCGCATCCACAAACAGCACCAGAGAATAGACTCTGCGAGCTGCAGAGGGGCCCTGCTCAGGCAGAGGCACCCCCTCACATAGAAGCCAAGCACCCTGCCCTCAGGATTGATAGGGCCTGCCTTAGGGGTGACTGATAGGTTTATATGTGTGTGCTGGAGAGATATAGGAAACCTATATCTCAGTGAGGGGTGCTAGCACCACCTCACCCAGGCTGCAGTAGCAGGCCTGTGGTGTCAGATTTAGACTGCTTACCAGGGGTGGCATAACACATGCTGCAGCCCCTGGTAGGCCTGTGAAGTACCTATGCCCTTGGCACCTAAGGTACCATATACTAGGGACTCATAAGGCACCACAGTATCCAATCACTAGTGCACCTAGAGTGCACTCCATGTCGTTTAGAGAGAGCAGATAGACTGGGGCCCTGAATAGCAGGGTCCCAGTCCAACTAAGTCATAAACCAGCAAAACACCATTAAAAAAGTGGGGGCAACCATATAGTCAGATTCCACCTTCCTACATAACCCCCCCCAAACGAAAGGAGATAAGGCTAACTTTGGCCAGTTGAGCCTTTATTGACTAAGTGGCCATATAAGGAAGCACCTGCACTAGCATGGTTGCCCCCTGTCTTATGGTCCACTAAGCAATCCCTCACCCTAAGGGTATGAGAGGGTCTCCACCATGGGGAATCACTACCTGTGGTGTGCTTTGGTAAAGTACCAGGCTGGTGAGGTGTCTGAGTAGGGAAGTGAGGCCCTAGGAATGTTGGCCTCAGCTTTCTCAGCTCACTGGTCACCATGTATGCCTGTCTTTCCATGACTGAGTGGTACTTTGCTCTAAGGGTCAACCTTTGACTGCCTACAGCCGTGGGTTGGGTCCCTTTGGGTGGAACACTGGAGGGACATGGCATGTTTGGAACCTTTTGGTCCCAGGTTTGCCCTTGCCTAACAGAGTCCTTCTGGGGGAGGTCCCTACATAAAGGTATGGGGGATCCCTCAGTGGGTTGAGGAATTTCCACCTGGCTAGGGCTACTAGCCTGGGTGCCCCAAATCTGCTGATGGGGGTTCCTCTGGACAGGGGGCCCTGGGGGTCCACTGACCTCCCTGACCTCTGCAGCCCTGGGCTGACTGAGGCAGGGTAGAGAGGGGCAGTTTACCTGCTCCAGACTGGGTACCACCTTGGAAGGGTCCTCTGCAATCAGGGGGTGGTCAGGCCAGGCCTGACTACCTCTGTGGCAGTTCCTTCACTAGGGGTAGGGTCAGTTCCCTGAGGAGGCTGACCCTTACCTACTGTCTGGGGGAAGAAGACTTTTCTTCAACCCTTGTGCTCTCTTTTGGGGGATAGTGGGCCATTCTTTCAGGCTCCATCTCTCCAAATTCTTGGGCTGGGGCTGTGGCCATCACAGCCCCACTAACCTTTACAGGGACGCCCAACATCCTAAGATGGGTTTGGTGTTCAACTTCAGCCCAGGCTGAAATTTCCAGATCATTGCCCATCAGGCAATCTACAGGTAGGGTTGGGGACACTGCCACTCTTTTTGGGCCTGTGACCCCCTCCCAGCTGAGATTGACTACGTCCATGGGGTGATCTGTTCTGACACCATCAATGTTGGTCACCTGGTATTTAAACTCAGGTAAAAGCTGGTGAGGGGGGACTAGTTTCCCTGCCACCATGGTGACACTAGCCCCTGTGTCCCTAAATGCCACAGCTTTCTGACCATTAATAATTGGCTCCAATCTGTACCTGCCCAATGCTATGGGACCCATGGTAAAGGTGGCAAATCCTATACCACCATCAGAGTCAGAGGAGTCTGTTGAGGGGTCCCTGTCTAAACTAGGGCCCACCTCTGTTCCTCTTGCAAAAGCACCTAACTTTTTGGGTGCACTACTCCCAACTGGAGGATTACTACTGGTAGTACCAGGAGGGGTGGTAGTAGTTGTTGGAGGAACATTTTCTTTATTGCCAATCCTGGGACAACTGGGATCAGATTTCCAGTGCCCAGGCTTTTTACAGACATGGCAATAGGGTTTCTTTTCAGGAGAGGAAGGAGTTTGGGACCCACCCCAGAAGAGGACTTTTGGGGCCCTGTAGTGGACTTATCCTTAGATTTATCCCCACCTTTCTCTTGGGACTTGGTAGAATCTTTCTTGTGGTCACCACCCTGATTCTTAGGCCTTACTCTGGTTCTGACCCATTTGTCTGCCTTCTTTCCCAATTCTTGGGGAGAGGTCAGATCAGAGTCCACCAGGTACTGGTGTAAAAGCTGGTTTTGACAATTATTAAGGATCTGTTCTCTCATCATTAGATTATAAAATCCTTTGAAATCAGTAACCCTACTGCCAACCAGCCAACCCTCCAGAGCCTTGGATGCACAATCTACAAAGTCTGTCCAGTCCTGAGTCTGTGCCTTCTGGGTATCTCTGAACTTCAACCTGTACTGCTCAGTGGTTAAGCCAAACCCATCTATCAGTGCACTCTTCAGGACTTCATAGTTATCAGCATCCTCTTCTCTAACAGTGAGGAGCTTGTCTCTACCTTTATCTGAAAAGGAGAGCCACAAGATTGCTGCCCACTGCTTTTGGGGGACCTGCTGTACTCTACAGGCCCTCTCCATAGCAGTTATCCACTTGTGGATATCATCCCCACTCTGGTAGGGAGGAACAACCTTGCTCAGGTTCCTATGGTCAGGAATATATTCTCTGCCTCTAGGGACACTGTTGCTGCCACCAGGGGGTTCTAACCCCTCTTTTCTAGAAGCTCTCTGGATCTCCAGGGCTTCTCTATCCAGTGCCAACTGCTTGGTTCTGAGGGCCACTCTGGCTTCCTCATACTGGAGCAGTTTGCACCTTCTCTCAGAGGAGGTCTCTCTTAAGGAAAAGTATGAGCTCCTCTGCTGGACAAATTCTCTGCCAGAGTGATAAGAGTGGTCAGATTCCCTGGAAGGGGATCTGTGCCTCTCCTCCTCTCTGTCAGTTCTCTTAGGGAGAATTCCTCTGTCCTTTTCAGGCCCCTTGGAGCCTGGCCCTTCAATCACAGAGTCTTGGTCATTCTGATTTTCATCATCTGACCCAGATACTATGACTGACCCACCCACTGATTCAAACCCTTTAGCTCCTAGAGCCAATCTAAGGTCATCTGCTGTCAGCAGATCTATCAGGTGTAGTGTTGAGGGACTCTGTCCTAGTCTCAGGTGTCTGTCAACACACATGGCTCTCAAGTCAGAGAAAGCCATGTCCTTATACTGAGGCTGAGTGGATCCACTGGGTCCACCCCTTAAGGACATTCTAGTGTTGTGCAGTGTTGTACTACCTACACTAGTTTGTGGCCTACTGATCCTAGCTTGAGCTGTGGAAAGGGTGTGCTATCCCTTTGCACACAGCTCTAAGTTCAGTAGAACTTATTGATACTAAGCTTGACTTTATATGTACCTTGAGTACCTATAATGGTTTTCAGTTAGTAATTCAAATAGAGATTTTCTGGTAAAACAATGGCAAGCTGGAATCCCACACGCTGCCCACCAATGTGAGAAGTTGGCCTGGTATATGCTGTTCACTAATTAAAGTGGATACCTTGCACCAGGGCAAATCGACTCTTATGGTAGATAGGTTTAAGACAACCTTTTAAAGAAAGCTATCCTAGTGGTAGCTGTGGAGAGCAGCCTTCAGGCTAAGTCTCGGAGGAATGTAAAGCAGCTTGTTTTACCATATAATCTCTTGAATCACCAAATGAAAAGACACCACACAGGTATATATATCAAATATATATGTATTTATTTCTAAATAACTCTCTACTAATCTCTTTATGAGATTAGAAGACAAACATATGCACAAATCAACGTTTCCCAATAAGTTAAGCACAAAATATGGCTGGGGCCCTAGGGGCGTACCAGACCATATACTAAGTAAGAGACTTAGGGACAACGACTTGCAGGGAGACAAGGCCTAGGGCCTTCAGAAGTGCTGGGGCCTCACGAAACCACCCAAGGCAGGTAAGTAAAGGACCCACGGGGGACGCGTGCAGTGTGGATACACAGGCGCGGATCGCCGTTAACTTCAATGGGGCAAGTCGCGGTTGGAAATAAAGAGTTTTAGGATACTTCGGGAGAACCTACAAGCAAGTCACTTACAGGGTAAGTAGTTTTAGGGCCCACACCCACAGGAGCACCGTAGTGCTGGAGTTACCTCACCCAGGGAAGCCGGGTGCATAGGTGTCCTTTGGTGTCGGGTCGCGGCGTCGTTTTCAATGGCGAACAAAGAAGACTTGCTGCTTGCGGGAGCTGAAGAAGTGTCCGGTGGAATCCAAGCCTGGATTCTGAAGAAGGATGACCTGAAAGCAGAGGGGACAGTGTTCAAAGTCACTTGGCAGTGACTCGGGGCAAGGAAGATGGATGCCCACCGTCGTCGGTTGATTCAGGTCGGTTGCAGGTGCCTTGACTCTTCAGCCACGTGGTCCAGGAGGGCTCGACGACAACCAGGAGCTGGATTCGGTGTGTCCCTCGACGTCTGCAGCTGACTGCGGTGTCGGCAACTCGATTGGAGCCAACAAGCCTTGGCAGCAGCAAGTCTCGGGGAGATGAAGAAAAGTCGATGGCACAGACCAGCAAGGTCTGAGGGACTCACCCAGCGATGGTAAGTCAGGACAGGCCTGGAGCAACCAGGGGAGCCCTTTGGTTTCTTTAAGAAGTCTTCTGGGGACCCACAAGCCAGCGGGCAAGGGATCGCGAAGACACCTCGGGCGGAATCACTCAACAGGGGCCCACGGTCACTCGGGACGGTGTAGGCCTCTGATCTTCGGAGGGATTCCTGCTGGAGGTCGGGACCACACGTGGTCCAAAGCACAAGTTCGTAGAACGTTGTGAAGGGGTTGCACTCGACAATAGTGCACGGTACCCAGGGGTCGTGGTTCCTCGTTACTCGTGGGGTCCACTTGCCTCAGCTTCGCTGGGGACTCACGATGGCCTGGGAGAGGTCAGGAAAGCCACTTCTTGGGCTGCAGGGACTTCGGACTCCGGCGGGAGCGGCGTAGTTTGCGACCATCGTTGTCGTTTTTGGTGCCTGCCAAGCATGGGAGTCACTCCTTGACTCCAAGGGAGATTCTTCTGTCTTCCAAAGGTAGTGGAACGTCGAAGGGCCAGGATTCTTCTGTAGAGCGTCGTCCAGGGGTTATCTGCTTTGCAATGGCAAGGTTCCCCTCTTATACTAAAAAGAGGGGATTGACTAACTCTATGACCCCACCTATGGGAGGGTCAAGGGAGGGGTGGCTACACCCACTTCCCTTTGTCCAGTTTCGCGCCAGAGCAGGGGCAGGTAGCCCCTGAGCTGGTTTGAACTGGCATATGCACAGAGGAGCCTTCTGCTCCCCCAGTGCAGGACTTCAAAGCACTCTAAGAGTGCACCCACCCAGCCCCAATACACTAAACCCTGTCTGGGAGGTGGTTACACCTCCCTGTGACAGGATGCCTATTGTTGGGCTTCCTCCACTGCGAGTTTCGGTCATCAGCAGGAGGGCAGCCCAGTGTCTGTGACTGGTGGCATCCATTTTGTGATGCCAGGGCTCTTTAGGATTCTACCGCGTTTCCACAGCAGGTACATGTCTTCTCCCTCTAGAAGGGTGGAATGCCACCCCCGCCGCCAAGATTGGCGGGGGGGGTAGTATTCCAAGATGTTTGACACCAAACACGACATGTTTTGATGCAGTCATTCCAAAGTTAGCATTTACCGCGAGGATATAATGCACTTAAGAGTATATGGTTTAACCGCATCCACAAACAGCACCAGAGAATAGACTCTGCGAGCTGCAGAGGGGCCCTGCTCAGGCAGAGGCACCCCCTCACATAGAAGCCAAGCACCCTGCCCTCAGGATTGATAGGGCCTGCCTTAGGAGTGACTGATAGGTTTATATGTGTGTGCTGGAGAGATATAGGAAACCTATATCTCAGTGAGGGGTGCTAGCACCACCTCACCCAGGCTGCAGTAGCAGGCCTGTGGTGTCAGATTTAGACTGCTTCCCAGGGGTGGCATAACACATGCTGCAGCCCCTGGTAGGCCTGTGAAGTACCTATGCCCTTGGCACCTAAGGTACCATATACTAGGGACTCATAAGGCACCACAGTATCCAATCACTAGTGCACCTAGAGTGCACTCCATGTCGTTTAGAGAGAGCAGATAGACTGGGGCCCTGAATAGCAGGGTCCCAGTCCAACTAAGTCATAAACCAGCAAAACACCATAAAAAAAGTGGGGGCAACCATATAGTCAGATTCCACCTTCCTACATCTGCGGATCAGCTGCCCCTGCGCTCTCTTTCAGCCCTGTGATCCTCTGCCCTTCCCTGGTCTCTCCAACATGTTCTCTGTGAAGCGCACGCTGCCCTTGCGGCCAGGTCTCCCCTCTTTAAACAGCAGCCCTGGGGAAATGCAACTTCTTGAAATGATGCCATTACACGTGTCATGTAATGACTCCATCGTTCACAGCACGAGGCAGGAACGACGTGGAGCGCTTGTTCTATGTGGCAACTGTGTTATTAGCGTTCTTTTTGCGCAAAACATGTCCATGCGTAAAAAATTGACGCGAGGACTCATGTTGTGGTAAAATACACCACTGACAGAATTTCATTTTGGGTAATTATGCATAGTTTCACGTCATTTCCATGAAATTTCGTATAATTACGAAAAAGCAAGTTACGCAATTGTCACACCCCCATAATAAATCCTTGAATAGGTACATTCATAAAAATAATGCACTAGTTGTCACTCATAAACTTTCAAATAGACAAGGCAGTGCCAAGCCTCACCAGAGATGTCCAACAAGTGAGGAGGCCTTTTGTACCACATCAATCAGTCAACGACAAGTCGTTTGGCTAAGATATGTTGAACACGTCATCCGTGGGGCATCCATGGTCCACGGGTTTCCTCCATCTTAGCTCATGGCCTTAATGTTGGTTGGAATGGTTGCTCCTGGCCAAGTGGGTTTTTGTACTTTTTTGTCTGAATTGATGACTGGTGTAATGGTTAAGGTTTTAGGGGCATATTATCAAGAACGGCGTTAAAATTATCGCCGCTTTAGCGTCAGAAAACTGCCGCTAAAGCGGCGATAATGGGCTTGATAATATGCCCTTGAGAATTCCAATAGAAGCCCATGTTGACACCAGAACATGGGCTTCTATTGGAATTCTCAAGGGCATATTATCAAGCCCATTATCGCCGCTTTAGCGGCAGTTTTCTGACGCTAAAGCGGCGATAATTTTAACGCTGTTTCTTGATAATATGCCCCTTAGTTTTTTAAACTCAAGATGTTCCCTCAACTTGAGGACTGGAGCTGAGATTGAAGTGGTTTCTGAGATCTTGGAGCAATCGCTGAAGACTGAAGTGGTTTGTGAGAGTCTGGAGCGGTTTCTGAGATGCTGGAGTGGTTTCTGAGAGGTTGGAGTGGTTTCTGCGAGGCTGGAGTGGTTTCTGAGAGGCTGGAGTGGTTTCTGAGAGGCCGGAGTGGTTTCTGAGAGGCCGGAGTGGTTTCTGAGAGGCCGGAGTGGTTTCTGAGAGGCTGGAGTGGTTTCTGAGAGGCCGGAGTGGTTTCTGAGAGGATGAAGTGGTTTCTGAGAGGCTGGAGTGGTTTCTGAGAGGCTGGAGTGGGTTATGAGAGGCTGGAGTGGTTTCCGAGAGGCTGGAGTGGGTTATGAGAGGCTGGAGTGGTTTCTGAGAGGCTGGAGTGGTTTATGAGAGACTAGAGTGGTTTCTGAGAGGCAGGAGTGGTTTCTGAGAGGCAGGAGTGGTTTCTGAGAGGCTGGAGTGGTTTCTGAGAGGCCGGAGTGGTTTCTGAGAGGATGAAGTGGTTTCTGAGAGGCTGGAGTGGTTTCTGAGAGGCTGGAGTGGGTTATGAGAGGCTGGAGTGGTTTCCGAGAGGCTGGAGTGGGTTATGAGAGGCTGGAGTGGTTTCCGAGAGGCTGGAGTGGGTTATGAGAGGCTGGAGTGGTTTCTGAGAGGCTGGAGTGGTTTCTGAGTGGCTGGAGTGGTTTCTGAGAGGCCGGAGTGGTTTCTGAGAGGCTGGAGTGGTTTCTGAGAGGCCGGAGTGGTTTCTGAGAGGATGAAGTGGTTTCTGAGAGGCTGGAGTGGTTTCTGAGAGGCTGGAGTGGGTTATGAGAGGCTGGAGTGGTTTCCGAGAGGCTGGAGTGGGTTATGAGAGGCTGGAGTGGTTTCTGAGAGGCTGGAGTGGTTTATGAGAGACTAGAGTGGTTTCTGAGAGGCAGGAGTGGTTTCTGAGAGGCAGGAGTGGTTTCTGAGAGGCTGGAGTGGTTTCTGAGAGGCTGGAGTGGTTTATGAGAGACTAGAGTGGTTTCTGAGAGGCAGGAGTGGTTTCTGAGAGGCTGGAGTGGTTTATGAGAGACTAGAGTGGTTTCTGAGAGGCAGGAGTGGGTTA
This sequence comes from Calotriton arnoldi, assembly GCA_963921515.1. NCBI lineage: Eukaryota > Metazoa > Chordata > Amphibia > Caudata > Salamandridae > Calotriton > Calotriton arnoldi. Next base: position 1,214,938 of record CAWUFW010004503.1, on the reverse strand, counting down.
TGAGAGGCTGGAGTGGGTTATGAGAGGCTGGAGTGGTTTCTGAGAGGCTGGAGTGGTTTCTGAGAGGTTGGAGTGGTTTCTGAGAGGCTGGAGTGGTTTCTGAGAGGCTGGAGTGGTTTCTGAGATCTTGGAGCAATCGCTGAAGACTGAAGTGGTTTGTGAGAGTCTGGAGCGGTTACTGAGAGGCTGGAGTGATTTCTGAGAGGCTGGAGTGGTTTCTGAGAGGCTGGAGTGGTTTCTGAGAAGCTGGAGTGGTTTCCGAGAGGCTGGAGTGGTTTCTGAGTGGCTGGAGTGGGTTATGAGAGGCTGGAGTGGTTTCTGAGAAGCTGGAGTGGTTTCCGAGAGGCTGGAGTGGTTTCTGAGAAGCTGGAGTGGTTTCCGAGAGGCTGGAGTTGTTTCTGAGTGGCTGGAGTGGGTTATGAGAGGCTGGAGTGGTTTATGAGAGACTAGAGTGGTTTCTGAGAGGCAGGAGTGGGTTATGAGAGGCTGGAGTGGGTTATGAGAGGCTGGAGTGGTTTCTGAGAGGCTGGAGTGGTTTCTGAGAGGTTGGAGTGGTTTCTGAGAGGCTGGAGTGGTTTCTGAGAGGCTGGAGTGGTTTCTGAGAGGTTGGAGTGGTTTCTGAGAGGCTGGAGTGGTTTCTGAGAGGCTGGAGTGGTTTCTGAGATCTTGGAGCAATCGCTGAAGACTGAAGTGGTTTGTGAGAGTCTGGAGCGGTTACTGAGAGGCTGGAGTGATTTCTGAGAGGCTGGAGTGGTTTCTGAGAGGCTGAAGTGGTTTCTGAGAAGCTGGAGTGGTTTCCGAGAGGCTGGAGTGGTTTCTGAGTGGCTGGAGTGGGTTATGAGAGGCTGGAGTGGTTTCTGAGAAGCTGGAGTGGTTTCCGAGAGGCTGGAGTGGTTTCTGAGAAGCTGGAGTGGTTTCCGAGAGGCTGGAGTGGTTTCTGAGTGGCTGGAGTGGGTTATGAGAGGCTGGAGTGGTTTATGAGAGACTAGAGTGGTTTCTGAGAGGCAGGAGTGGGTTATGAGAGGCTGGAGTGGGTTATGAGAGGCTGGAGTGGTTTCTGAGAGGCTGGAGTGGTTTCTGAGAGGTTGGAGTGGTTTCTGAGAGGCTGGAGTGGTTTGTGAGAGTCTGGAGCGGTTACTGAGAGGCTGGAGTGATTTCTGAGAGGCTGGAGTGGTTTCTGAGAGGCTGGAGTGGTTTCTGAGAAGCTAGAGTGGTTTCCGAGAGGCTGGAGTGGTTTCTGAGTGGCTGGAGTGGGTTATGAGAGGCTGGAGTGGTTTCTGAGAAGCTGGAGTGGTTTCCGAGAGGCTGGAGTGGTTTCTGAGAAGCTGGAGTGGGTTATGAGAGGCTGGAGTGGTTTATGAGAGACTAGAGTGGTTTCTGAGAGGCAGGAGTGATTTCTGAGAGGCTGGAGTGGTTTCTGAGAAGCTGGAGTGGTTTCCGAGAGGCTGGAGTGGTTTCCGAGAGGCTGGAGTGGTTTATGAGAGACTAGAGTGGTTTCTGAGAGGCAGGAGTGGTTTCTGAGAGGCAGGAGTGGTTTCTGAGAGGCAGGAGTGGTTTCTGAGAGGCTGGAGTGGTTTGTGAGAGTCTGGAGCGGTTACTGAGAGGCTGGAGTGATTTCTGAGAGGCTGGAGTGGTTTCTGAGAGGCTGGAGTGGTTTCTGAGAAGCTAGAGTGGTTTCCGAGAGGCTGGAGTGGTTTCTGAGTGGCTGGAGTGGGTTGATGAGAGGCTGGAGTGGTTTCTGAGAAGCTGGAGTGGTTTCCGAGAGGCTGGAGTGGTTTCTGAGAAGCTGGAGTGGTTTCCGAGAGGCTGGAGTGGTTTCTGAGTGGCTGGAGTGGGTTATGAGAGGCTGGAGTGGTTTATGAGAGACTAGAGTGGTTTCTGAGAGGCAGGAGTGGGTTATGAGAGGCTGGAGTGGGTTATGAGAGGCTGGAGTGGTTTCTGAGAGGCTGGAGTGGTTTCTGAGAGGTTGGAGTGGTTTCTGAGAGGCTGGAGTGGTTTCTGAGAGGCTGGAGTGGTTTCTGAGATCTTGGAGCAATCGCTGAAGACTGAAGTGGTTTGTGAGAGTCTGGAGCGGTTACTGAGAGGCTGGAGTGATTTCTGAGAGGCTGGAGTGGTTTCTGAGAGGCTGGAGTGGTTTCTGAGAAGCTGGAGTGGTTTCCGAGAGGCTGGAGTGGTTTCTGAGTGGCTGGAGTGGGTTATGAGAGGCTGGAGTGGTTTCTGAGAAGCTGGAGTGGTTTCCGAGAGGCTGGAGTGGTTTCTGAGAAGCTGGAGTGGTTTCCGAGAGGCTGGAGTGGTTTCTGAGTGGCTGGAGTGGGTTATGAGAGGCTGGAGTGGTTTATGAGAGACTAGAGTGGTTTCTGAGAGGCAGGAGTGGGTTATGAGAGGCTGGAGTGGGTTATGAGAGGCTGGAGTGGTTTCTGAGAGGCTGGAGTGGTTTCTGAGAGGTTGGAGTGGTTTCTGAGAGGCTGGAGTGGTTTCTGAGAGGCTGGAGTGGTTTCTGAGAGGCTGGAGTGGTTTCTGAGAAGCTGGAGTGGTTTCCGAGAGGCTGGAGTGGTTTCTGAGATCTTGGAGCAATCGCTGAAGACTGAAGTGGTTTGTGAGAGGCTGGAGTGGTTTCTGAGAGGCTGGAGTGGTTTCCGAGAGGCTGGAGTGGGTTATGAGAGGCTGGAGTGGTTTCTGAGAGGCTGGAGTGGTTTATGAGAGACTAGAGTGGTTTCTGAGAGGCAGGAGTGGTTTCTGAGAGGCAGGAGTGGTTTCTGAGAGGCTGGAGTGGTTTCTGAGAGGCTGGAGTGGTTTATGAGAGACTAGAGTGGTTTCTGAGAGGCAGGAGTGGTTTCGGAGAGGCTGGAGTGGTTTATGAGAGACTAGAGTGGTTTCTGAGAGGCAGGAGTGGGTTATGAGAGGCTGGAGTGGGTTATAAGAGGCTGGAGTGGTTTCTGAGAGGCTGGAGTGGTTTCTGAGAGGTTGGAGTGGTTTCTGAGAGGCTGGAGTGGTTTCTGAGAGGCTGGAGTGGTTTCTGAGATCTTGGAGCAATCGCTGAAGACTGAAGTGGTTTGTGAGAGTCTGGAGCGGTTACTGAGAGGCTGGAGTGATTTCTGAGAGGCTGGAGTGGTTTCTGAGAGGCTGGAGTGGTTTCTGAGAAGCTAGAGTGGTTTCCGAGAGGCTGGAGTGGTTTCTGAGTGGCTGGAGTGGGTTATGAGAGGCTGGAGTGGTTTCTGAGAAGCTGGAGTGGTTTCCGAGAGGCTGGAGTGGTTTCTGAGAAGCTGGAGTGGTTTCCGAGAGGCTGGAGTGGTTTCTGAGTGGCTGGAGTGGGTTATGAGAGGCTGGAGTGGTTTATGAGAGACTAGAGTGGTTTCTGAGAGGCAGGAGTGATTTCTGAGAGGCTGGAGTGGTTTCTGAGAAGCTGGAGTGGTTTCCGAGAGGCTGGAGTGGTTTCCGAGAGGCTGGAGTGGTTTATGAGAGACTAGAGTGGTTTCTGAGAGGCAGGAGTGGTTTCTGAGATGCAGGAGTGGTTTCTGAGAGGCAGGAGTGGTTTCTGAGAGGCTGGAGTGGTTTCTGAGATCTTGGAGTGGTTTCTGAGAGGCTGGAGTGGTTTCTGAGAGGCTGGAGTGGTTTCTGAGAGGCTGGAGTGGTTTCTGAGAGGAGTGGTTTCTGAGAGGTTGCAGTGGATTCCGAGGGGCTGGAGTGGTGTATGCGAGGCTGGAGTGGTTTCTGAGAGGCAGGGTGGTTTCTAAGAAGCTGGAGTGGTTTCTGAGAGGCTGGAGTGGTTTCTGAGTGGCTGGAGTGGTTTCTGAGAGGAGAGGCTGGAGTAGTTTCTAAGAAGCTGGAGTGGTTTATGAGATCTTGGAGCAATTGCAGATAGTTGAACCGGTTTCTGAGAGTCTGGAGTGGTTTTTGAGAGGATGAAGTGGTTTCTGAGTGTAGAGGCTGGCATGGTTTCTGAGAGGCTGAAGTGGTTTCTGAGAGGTTGGAGTGATTTCTGAGAGGCTGGAGTTGTTTCTGAGAGGCTGAAGTGGTTTCGTAGAGGCTGAAGTGGTTTCTGAGAGGCTGAAGTGGTTTTTGGGAGGCTGGAGTGGTTTCTGGGACGCTGGGGTGGTTTCTGAGAGGATGAAGGGGTTTCTGAGAGTAGAGGCTGGCGTGGTTTCTGAGAGGCTGGAGTGGTTTCTCAGAGGTTGGAGTGGTTTCTGAGAGGCTGGAGTGGTTTCTGAGAGGTTGGAGTGGTTTCTGGGACGCTGGGGTGGTTTCTGAGAGGATGAAGTGGTTTCTGAGAGGATGAAGTGGTTTCTGAGAGTAGAGGCTGGCGTGGTTTCTGAGAGGCTGGAGTGGTTTCTCAGAGGTTGGAGTGGTTTCTGAGATGCTGGAGTGGTTTCTGAGAGGCTGGAGTGGTTTCTGAGAGGTTGGAGTGGTTTCTGAGATGCTGGAGTGGTTTCTGAGAGGCTGGCGTGGTTTCTGGTAGACAAGTATATAAGGGTACCCAGCAGGTGTCTGGGCACTGCTTAGGGTTTGTTGAGCTCTCTAAGAGTTTTTGACGATTTGCAGGGCTGTAGGATGATTTCTGAGGGGCCGAGGCTGGACTTGGGCTGATTTTAGAGGCACTGGACTGCTTTACTGATTAGAAGTTGCAGTGCGGTTGGATGGTATTTGTGATTTAGGGCTGTTGCTGAATTTTGTGAATTGTGGCAGGGTTTTTCAAGCAGATGAGAGCATTGTTAAAAGCAGCCAGTACAAAAGTAAGGAATAGAATGCCTGAATTAATCTCAGCCACTGGTAGTTGCTCTGGGTTGCATTCTAGTCCATCGTTTTTAGCTTGTCTGTGCTATTACAGAGAAGGACTAACCACATGAATGTCAGTTATGGCCCTGGCCACAAGGGGAGGCTAAGACCAAACTGCCAGACCAGGCACTTTCAGAACGAGCACCCATCCAAGACCCCTTTCAGCTTTGTGGGGCCTCCCCAGTGAGGTGGATCTTGAGTTCTGTGGCACAGCAGCTCTCCACCAGAGTCTGGGCTTTCTGTTCCTACCTAGGGCAGCTCACTGAGCACAAAACGTGATGATAGAAGGCTTGAAATAATCTCAACCACTGAGGGCCACATTCCAGTCCATTGTTTTTCAGCCTGCCTTTGCAGAGGCCAACCATTTGCAAAACAGATTTGAGTCACCCTCAAGGGGTTGTTCAGCGAGAACTGACAGGCTAAGCTCCCTCTGAAAGGGAGCATAAGGAACTTCTGGCTTGACAGTTCTTGCTGGACTGATCCTATTGGAGCGCTAACAAGAAAGATTTGCATAAAATCAGTGCCTTTCTGTGGTGGCACAGTGTTAGACCTGGCACCATTGGCGTGGGTCTCCCTTCCATCTTTCGCTTTTTGTCTCCTCTGTGTTTGCTGGTGTTAGATGCTCTGGGCGCTGTGCCACTGCCATTCAGTGCTACAGCGCGAATGCTCCCTATTGTAAATTGACTGGATGAATTGGTATTCCCATAATTGGCTCATTTGATTTACCTGTTAGTCCCTAGTATAGTGCACCGTGCGTGCCCAGGGCTGGTAGACCGAATGCTGCTGGTGGGCCTGCAGCGCTGATTGTGCCACCCACATAAGCAGCGCGTAAAGTGTGTCTCAGACCTGCCATCGCAGAGTCTGTGCGCAGTCCAGAACTGCCATTCTTTGACTGTAAAGTGAACCCACTTCCCAGTCCCTCAACCTACCCTTGACATCATGTAAGTCATCCCTATGGCAGGGTGCGTTGTATGTGAAAGGTAGGACCTGCCTTGGCCTGTGTGGCATATCCTAATAGTGAATAACACTCCATTTCGTTTTTCACTATTGCAAGGCTATCTGTTCCCTTAGGCCAGAATGGGCAGTTTTGATTATTACATCCTATAATCCTAGCTGACCCAGGGAACATGTTTTGAAAGTCGAATTTAGTATGCCTGAGCTCAGAATATTAAAGTACATCTTTTAGTGAGGATTATTTTTATATTCTGTGTTTGAAAATACCACTTCTAGGAAGTAGGTATTTTCCTGCCTAAGTCGTCCCGTGTGCTCTGCTGTTATGTGTATTGGATGTCTGGTCTTGGAGGGTCAGGGTAGGCTGAGCCCAACCTGGGTCGAATAGCGAGATCTGCAGCTGGAGTATGGGGAGGGGTGACCCTTTGATCTGAGCTGGGCTGGGCCTGGCAAGGTGAATGATGGCTCCAGCCCCCACTGTGCGTCTGATGGCAGACCCCCTCTTCCTCAAAGGCAGGATGCAGCCTCGTAAATAAAGTGCTCCAGGACCACACCGAACTGGTTCTGGCTGGGTTCAGGGACTTGTGACTTTTGAGAACAAAGACCTGGGGGGTATAAATATCTGGGCCGAACCCCTGCAGGGTGTGTTACTTCTGGATGTCAAGACGAACTTCTGTCCGTGTAACGAGAGGGAAAGGACTTTGAAACTTTCATCCATCTTGCTGAAGCAACTACCCAAGGGCCTGATTTGAGCTTGCCTCCTGCTGAAGTCTCGGACATTAGACTTCACCCATCAGCCTTCTGAATTCCTATTGAAGGGGATTCTACTCGCAGGTGAGGCCTCTGTCGAGAATTCCAGAGCCTCTGGGTCTACTGCGGGGAACGCGGGCTGAGAATCATCGCTATCGCGGGCCACTGCAGCTGAGGAGCTGTTGCCGCTGAGAGCCCGCATTTGTCTGTGCTACGAGAATCATCGCTATCGCTATTGTGGGCCACTGCAGCTGAGGAGCTGTGGCCGCTGAGAGCCCGCATTTGTCTGTGCTACGAGAATCATCGCTATTGTGGGCCGCTGCAGCTGAGGAGCTGTTGCCGTTGAGAGCCCGCATTTGTCTGTGCTACGAGAATCATCGCTATTGTGGGCCGCTGCAGCTGAGGAGCTGTTGCCGTTGAGAGCCCGCATTTGTCTGTGCTACGAGAATCATCGCTATTGTGGGCCGCTGCAGCTGAGGAGCTGTTGCCGTTGAGAGCCCGCATTTGTCTGTGTTACAAGGATCATCGCGGCTTCCTCCCGAAGCTGCGTGCCGTGCCCCTTTAAACCTCGGGTACATTGTGCATCACCGGGTCGCGTAGACCCCGGCCTCGAACTAAGTTCGTTTCACCCGCTTTTGAGTGCTTTATTGCCTTTTCTTCTTTTTTTTTACTTCCATCCCCCCACCCCCGCTCCCCTCCCCACTGAGACCCCCCCTCATCCCCCCCTTCCACCCTGCCCCCCCAGCCACCCACCACATGAGGCAAAGGGACCAAGGTCCCTGGTGATGGAGAGCTAGACCATACCCCCTTCCTCCCAGCTAACCCTCCCTTCAATGAAATATCCAGAACAAAGAATGCTGCACACCCCCGTCTGAAATCCTAAAACCTACAATCACCACACCTTTTCCTGCAACTTCAACTACAGCTACAATGATAACATAAATTCTTTAGCTAGCACTTCAGACTGAAAAAAGTGCACTTGCCCCTGAGATACCACCTTCAATTTAGCAGGGTTGAGCAAAAAAACCTGAACCCCTTTAGCTTGGAACTGAGGTATTAATTGGCGCAATTGCCACCTTTTCTCGACAGTCGCCTGACAGAAATCCGGCCGGACAAAAAAATCGCAGCCCTTGCCCACCCTTTTTCGGTTAGGTCTGGCCAAGTCATATAATGCCTCATGAGCCCAAAAATTGTTAAGACAAATCAAGATAGCCCGTGGCCGATTGTCAGCTTTCCCCCCTTTTTTCCGTGGGTTGAAAGGGAATCGGTGGGCCCTCTGTAATTCAGTTTTCCAATCCCAATGTTTGAGCTCTGGGAATGCCTCTTCAAAAAGTTCTATAACAAACTGACGGGCATCCGTGCCCTCCTTCCCCTCGGGTATACCCAAGACTCGTAGATTATTTCTCCTTGACCGATTTTCCAGGTCGGTCAATTTCCACGCTGTGTCATCTCTCAAGGCATTCATCGACTCGGCCTGAGTTTTTTGTGCCATCAGCTCATCTTCTAACAAGGAAATTCTGGTTTCGGCTTCGCCCATTCTCACCGCAACATTAGAGCAGGTCTTTGCAATTCTACGTATGGAATTTTGAAGTTTATGACACGCACCTTGGGTACGTGAGCTTTCAGCTCTAGTCTCCTCACGATGGGCCATAATACTCTGATATACCGTAGTGAGTGTAATTTCTTCAGGTCCACTGGGGTTTACATGAGCCATTCCAGAGAGTATACTCCCATCCGGTGCTTTCTTTCCATCCAGATCTGGTGAGAAAGAATAATCCCATGTCATTGAGCCACCGGCAACCGGAATCCGCTCAGGGAGAGTGATTTGATCTTTTAATTTACGGACAATCCCAAGATTATACGCTGTCTTTTCACTCTCCTCTTCCCAATGCAAGCTGCTGATGTCACTCTCTTCCTTGGCCCAGTCTTTACCACAGCTGTCGTCACCTGAGGAGTTAGAATGATCCGACATTGAGTAGAATTTGTCCATCAATTCCTCCTCTTTAGTTAATCCTGAGGCGGCGTAGACATCATGAGGTGTGTGCACGTTAATTTCCAAGCAGCCATCCCCTGAATCAGCATTATTCTGGCCAATACTGGTAAGTACTCCATCTCCCATAATGCATTGGTCTTGCTGTTGAAACGCTGTACCGTCAGTTGCCACCGGAGGGCTATCCTTAGACAGTAGAGTTTCTCATCCGTCGGTCTGTCCGCTGCCACCAGACAGGCTGTCTTCCCTCCCGGGCTCACAAGCATCTCCCGACTCTACAGTCACGCTGGTTTCAGCGACAAGAGCGTCCACATTCCGTGTGGCATCCACCAGAGATGTGGGGGGGTCTACAATACCAGGTAATGGCGGACCAGTTGTTGTAACGGGCACCCTTCCTCCAACCGCCGGGTCCCGCAGCGACCTGCTCTTCACGCTTTGAGCTTTAAAGAGAGCAGGGACCGTCTGCCGCCCTCGAACAGAAACACAATTTTTCCTGCTTTGAGCCCCTGCCCCCGATACTCCGGCCAGTGTTCCCATGGCAGATCGGGATGCTGCAGTCTCTTCCATCCTTCCATCGCCATCCACGGTGGGCTTCCCTGGACTGCCTGAGCTTATTGGGGGCCCGCGAGCCTTGCTGCCCCTGGTAGACGCTTTCGGCGGCATCGGGAGAAGCGAAAAGGTGAGTGGAGCAGGAGGAGGAATCCGAATAGATGTGCTTCCCGCCGCCAGTCTAGAGGGCAATGGAATCCCCCACAGCCAAAGCCACGAGCGCCAAATCATTTAGTGGCGCAAGAAAATGTCAACTTGACTGCCGTGCAGCATAATTCTTAATCAGCAGCCAGAAGGGAAGATTAGCGGTGAAGAGGTTGCCTGGTCAGCTCACTCGGCCAGCAGTGCGGCCGCCATCTTGCCTAGGCTTTATTGCCTTTTCAGTGAACTTATATTTACGTGCATTGTGGCTGGTTGATCGTCTTCGAGCCTTGTGTTAAACTGATATAAAGCTACTCATTTTTCTATAGTTACTTGTGTGGTGTCCCTTTGTGGTGTCTTCACTGCGTTATTGTGTATGGTCACGAATGCTTCACACACTGCCTCTGAGATAGGCCTGTCTGCTCGTGCTACGTTACCACAGGGTTGAGCAGGGGTTATCAAAGGGTGTAGCCCCCTTACTCTGACTTAGGAAGAAGGGTCCCTTCTTGGACATTGGTGCCAGCCATTGCCAACCCGAGATCCCCATTTCTAACATTGGTGGTCAGCGGTGAGGATCAGGACTTGCATTTGTGATCCACATACAATAACTGATGTACACTACTAGTGAGTGCAGACCTAAACGCAACCACATACGTTGTTGATCTTGTTCTATTTTTGATCGCAATTGCCAGTTTTGTCTACAATGGGTAAGCCAGCATCCAATGCTTTGGAGGATCTCACCTTTGAGGAAGAGAGGTTAGAAACCTACACTGCCAAACAGCTGAAGTCTTTTTGAAAGCAATTCACCGTCCCTATTGCAGGTCTCTCTAGGAAGGAGGAGTATCAGAAGGCGCTAAAGGCCTGGTGGGAGGCGAGGGAGTCCCCCGGGAATGGGGGAGAGCCTGGGGACGGGGGAGAGAATGCCGGAGGGCAGCAGGATGACGAAGTGGATTTAGTGGGAGGTAAAGCACTTTCCAGTCCAGGTACTAGCGTGTCCTCAAAGGGCCTGTCTCCAGAAGAGATGGAGGACAGGGAGAGAGATAGGAGGCATAGTTTGGAGATGGCCAAATTAGAAGGTCAGAAGGACCTAGAGAGTAAAAAGTTGGATATTGAGAATAACCGGTTGGCATTTGAACTTGAGAAAATTAAACTGGAGCATGAGAGAGTATTGAGGGAGCTGGAGATCAAGGCTAAGAGTTTAGAGATCTCCCCCTCTGGTGGCAGCATACCTTTAGTACCTACCGAGAGTAGAGTTTATATACCCAAGGATGTCATCAAGGATTTCCATAAGAGTGAGGATATTGGGCAATGGTTTGCCGCCTACGAGATAGCAATGGTGTCCCACCGGGTCCCTGAGAAGGATTGGGGAGCGGGGTTGTGGGGACGCTTTGTGAGTGATGGGAGGGATACCCTGTTGGATCTGCCCGAAGGGAGCAGGATGGTGTATGCCCACATGAAAGAGGCCTTGATGACGCGATATGGTTTGACCCCAGAGATGTACAGGCAGAGATTTAGAACCTGTAAGAAGTTAGAGGGTACCACTTGGGTTGAATATGTGTCTTTTTTTTGCAGAGCAATGGATCGCTGGGTAAAAGGTAGCAAAGTGGAAACTTTTGAACAACTGTATGATTTGTTTGCGTGGGAGCATTTAGCTAGTAACTGTTTTCCAGAGCTACGCCAGCACCTTATTGATAGCAAGCTAACTAACCCTAGGAAGCTTGCTGAGGAGGCGGACCGCTGGGTGAGCACCCAGGTTCGCAAGGGTCATGTGGGAGACTTCGCCAAGGGTGGGCAGGGTCCCCAGCAGAGAAGTGGGGGGGACAGGGGTAAACAGAGGGAGTGCCAGAGAGGGCCCCAAAGTAATTCCCAAGGGAACCCAGGAGTGGTGTCCCAGTCTCCCCCTGAGAAGAAGCCAGTGCCCCGGACAGGTAGGCCTGTTCATAGGGGGCCCCTTACTTGTTTTAAATGTGGTCAAGTGGGCCACTGGTATTATGATCCCCAGTGTCCCCAGAGGGACCTCAATGCACCACCCCGTGCACCAACCCGCCAGCTTGCTAGTGTAGCCCTGGGAGGGGAGGAGATGGGTGCCCCAGGTGGGTGGGATCCCGTAGAATTGACCCTTGTCTCGCTAGGAGACTTTGAGAAGGTCCCTCACCCCACGCTGCCTGATAACACTAAGAAGTACAGGCAGTGGGTGACCATCAATGAAATGAAATGAAATGAAATTTGTACTTGTAAAGCGCACTGTTACCCTAGGGTGTCCTGGCGCTGTACGCATACCGCTGTGGAACCCTTCCTGTCTTTTTCCCTGTGAAATGTCCACTCCTGGGCACCCCCAAGGTGAAGCCAGGCATCCCAGCGCTGGTGGGGCCGTTGTGGAGATTAAGCAAGCTATTGCCCAGAGTTGCAGAGTGGGACCCATGATTAGAATAGGCACCGAGGCGAGAATTATCAGGTCCGAGGAAATTGAGCCCAAGACCCGCCGAGGCGGGAATTGAACCCTGGTCCCGGGCCAGATCTCTGCATCAGGGTCTGCCGCTCTAACCATTGAGCCACACTTCTCCACTCAATGGCCATAGGGTGGAGGCTCTGAGGGACACCGGAGCAAGTGTGACTGCTGTCAGCTCCCGGTTGGTGTCCCCAGAGCAGGTTGTCCCCCATGCATTATGCCCAGTAGTGTCAGCAGACAACTCTGAGAGCCAGTGTGAGGTGGCTCAAATTCCCTTTCAGTGGGGGGGGGTCTCAGGAACTCTTCAAGTAGCTGTGAGGCCAGCCATGCCGGTAGACTGTCTGTTGGGCAACGATTTAGAGAACTCCCCGTAGGCTACGGTGGAGAGGAAATCTCGCTTGAAAATGTTGGGTCTGCCTGAGTGGGCGTGTGCGACCACTCGGTCCATGGCAGCCAGTAAGGACGTTCAGAAGGACCTGGAGCCTGAAAGTATGGCCCAGGCCCCTGCCTTAAAGAGAAGGGGTAGGGGGCACGGGAAACCGGCCCCCATAGTTCCCAAGGCCCAGGAGGGAGCAGACCTTGAGGGGGATGCCCTGGAGCCTACCGGGGAACAAGTAGCCAAACTGGGGGACCTGCCTGGGCTGACCCATTGGCAGCAGGAAGGAGGGCCCACCAGGGAGGAATTTTGTGAACAGCAGAGAATGTGCCCTTCTCTTGAGGGGCTGCGGCGACAGGCTGCAGCCCAGGCAGCAGGTGATCAGTCAGGGTCACATCTGATCTATTGGGAGAATGACCTCCTTTACAGCGAGCCTAAGGTTGCTGAGCCTGGGTCAGCCCGTGTGCTGGTGGTACCCCAGTGCTTCAGAGCCTTCCTACTGGGGTTGGCTCATGATGTGCCATTGGCAGGACATCTGGGGCAGACCAAGACCTTCGAGAGGCTGGTCACCCACTTTTATTGGCCCCAGATGCGCAGGAGCTCAGATGCTCACTGCAGGACATGTGAAACTTGCCAGGCAAGTGGGAAGAGTGGGGGAAGATCAAAGCCCCACTCCAGCCCTTTCCAGTTGTCAGTACCCCATTCGAGCGATTGGGCATTGACATTGTGGGGCCTCTGGACCCCAAGACAGCCATGGGCAACAGGTTCATCCTGGTCTTGGTGGACCATGCCACCCGGTACCCTGAAGCCATCCCACTCCGGACAGTGACGGCCCCCGTGGTGGGACGTGCACTGATGGGGATTTTCTCCTGTGTGGGGTTCCCCAGAGAGGTGGTGTCTGATAGGGTACTAACTTCATTTCCAAATATATGAAGTCTCTGTGGGAGGAGTGTGGAGTAACTTATAAGTTTACCACCCCTTACCACCCCCAAGGTAATGGGCTGGTTGAGAGATTCAACCGGACCCTCAAAGGCATGATTACGGGCCTAGAAGAGTCCATGAGGCGTAAGTGGGACGTCCTCTTGCCATGCCTGTTGTTTGCTTACCGTGAGGTGCCACAGAAGTCCCTAGGGTTCAGCCCCTTTGAACTACTCTATGGTCACCCGGTAAGAGGGCCTCTGGGTCTGGTCAAGGAAGGCTGGGAGCAGTCTCCCAGGAAACCTCCCCAGGATGGGTTTAGCTACATGCTGGCCTTCAGGAACCAGACTCGGCATTTCAGAAAGCTTGCTGAGGCAAATCTGGAAGCCAGCCAGGAAGAGATGAAACGTTGGCACGATCAGAATGCCACTCTGATTGAGTTTCAGCCTGGTCAAAAGGTTTGGGTCATGGCCCCAGTGGAGCCCTGTGCGCTCCAAGATAAGTGGACCGGACCATTTGAGGTGGTGGAGCGCAAGAGTCCTGTTACCTACTTGGTGGACTTGCGTTCTCCCCGGAACCCCTTGAGGGTCCTTCATGTCAACCGCCTGAAGCCCCACTTTGAGAGGTCCGAAGTGGGCATGCTCCTGGCCACAGATGCTGGGATGGAGGAGGAGAGTGAGCCTCTTCCTGAACTCCTGTGTGCAAAGGAGCAAGATGGGTCAGTGGAGGGTGTGGTCCTCTCCACCCCACTGACCCCTGAGCAGCAGAGTGATTGTCGCCAACTGTTGGGACAATTCAGTGATCTGTTCTCCCTGGTGCCTAGTGTCACTGATTGGTGTGTCCATGACGTGGACACTGGGGACAGTCCTCCTGTTAAGCACAAGGCTTACCGAGTGACTGACCGGGTTAGGGCATCCATTAAGGAGGAGGTTTCCAAAATGTTTGCTTTAGGGGTGATTGAGTCCTCTAGCAGCCCTTGGTCCAGCCCAGTGGTCTTGGTACCAAAAGCTGCAGCGCCTGGTGCCACCCCAGAACTTCGGTTCTGCGTGGACTACCGAGGCCTCAATTCAGTCACAAAGACTGACGCGCACCCCATCCCCAGAGCTGATGAGCTCATAGATCGGCTAGGGGCTGCACGGTACCTCAGCACGTTTGATTTGATGTCTGGGTATTGGCAGATCACCTTGACTGATGGGGCAAAGGAGAGGTCAGCATTCTCCACACCGGATGGGCACTACCAGTTCCGGGTGATGCCCTTTGGGATGAAGAATGCCCCTGCCACCTTTCAGAGGTTGGTCAACCAGGTGTTGGTTGGGCTGGAGGATTTCAGTGCTGCCTACCTGGATGACATTGCAGTGTTTAGTTCCTCATGGGAGGACCACCTGCGCCACCTCTGGGAAGTGTTGATGGCACTGCGAAGGGCAGGCCTCACAATCAAGGCCAGTAAGTGCCAGATTGGGCAGGGTTCTGTGGTGTACTTGGGACACCAGGTTGGGAGCGGCCAGGTGGCGCCCCTAGAGCCCAAAATTGAAACCATCCTGGCTTGGGAACCCCCAAAGACCCAGACACAGGTGAGAGCCTTTTTAGGACTCACGGGTTATTACAGGAGGTTTGTCAAGGGGTATGGCAACATTGTTGCACCCTTGACTGAGCTGACTTCTAGGAAGCAGCCAAAGATTGTGAACTGGACTGACACCTGTCAGAAAGCTTTTGACGCCCTGAAGACTGCCATGTACACAGCGCCTGTACTTCAGGTGCCCAACTTTTCAAAAGAATTTGTTGTCCAGACAGACGCTTCAGAGCATGGTGTGGGGGCTGTTCTGTCACGGATCAATAAGGAGGGCCTAGACCAACCGGTAGCCTTCATTAGTAGGAGGTTACTTCCACGGGAACAGAGGTGGAGTGCAATTGAGCGTGAGGCATTTGCTGTGGTCTGGGCACTGAAGAAGCTGAGACCATACCTGTTTGGGACTCACTTCCGGGTTCAGACGGACCACAGGCCCCTCCGATGGTTGATGCAGATGAGGGGTGAGAATCCAAAGTTGTTGAGGTGGTCTATTTCCCTACAGGGGATGGACTTTACAGTGGAACACCGCCCGGGTACAGAACACGCCAATGCTGATGGTCTATCCAGATTTTTCCGCCTTAGTGATGAGAACCCCCAAGTGGGTGGGTAGTTCTCCCCACATTTCAGCTGGAGGGGACACGTGTTAGACCTGGTACCATTGGCGTGAGTCTCCCTTCCATCTTTCGCTTTTGTCTCCTCTGTGTTTGCTGGTGTTAAATGCTCTGGGCGCTGTGCCGCTGCCATTCAGTGCTACAGCGCGAATGCTCCCTATTGTAAATTGCCTGTATGAATTGGTATTCCCATAATTGGCTCATTTGATTTACCTGTTAGTCCCTAGTATAGTGCACCGTGCGTGCCCAGGGCTGGTAGACCGAATGCTGCTGGTGGGCCTGCAGCGCTGATTGCGCCACCCACAGAAGCAGCTTGTAAAGTGTGTCTCAGACCTGCCATCGCAGAGTCTGTGCGCAGTCCAGAACTGCCATTTTTGACTGTGAAGTGCACCCACTTCCCAGTCCCTCAACCTTCCCTTGGCATCATGTAAGTCACCCCTATGGCAGGGTGCGTTGTATGTGAAAGGTAGGACCTGCCTTGGTCTGTGTGGCATGTCCTGATAGTGAATTACACTCCATTTCGTTTTTCACTATGGCAAGGCTATGTGTTCCCTTAGGCCAGAATGGGCAGTTTGATTATTACATCCTATAATCCTAGCTGACCCAGGGAACATATTTGGAAAGTCGAATTTAGTATGCCTGAGCTCAGAATATTAAAGTACATCTTTTAGTGAGGATTATTTTTATATTCTGTGTTTGAAAATACCACTTCTAGGAAGTAGGTATTTTCCTGCCTAAGTGGTCCCGTGTGCTCTGCTGTTATGTGTATTGGATGTCTGGTCTTGGAGGGTCAGGGTAGGCTGAGCCCGACCTGGGTCGAATAGCGAGATCTGCAGCTGGAGTATGGGGAGGGGTGACCCTTTGATCTGAGCTGGGCTGGGCCTGGCAAGGTGAATGATGGCTCCAGCCCCCACTGTGCTTCTGATGGCAGACCCCCTCTTCCTCAAAGGCAGGATGCAGCCTCGTAAATATGGCCATGTCTGAACTGGGGTGGTGGAGTGAGCTAAAGAATGATGATGGATTAAACCCAGATCAGTTGACTGGGGGTGAGTGTTTGATTGGCTCAAACGTTCCGTCCATCATTTCCTTTTGTATCGCTTTGGTCGCCCTAAGTTGGCGGGGGTATGCCCAGACGTGGGTCCCTTGCTCACTTTGCCACTGGATTCAAGCAAGCCTGGCTGATGACGGCTGAAATGCCAGAAACCGGTCCTAGGATGCTTGTTTCCGGTCCAGGGAAGACATGGCTTGGCAGTTCGGGCTGGACTGTTCCCATGAGGCACAGGGTCAGACTGATTTGCATATGGCCATGTCTGAACTGGGGTGGTGGAGTGAGCTAAAGAATGATGATGGATTAAACCCAGATCAGTTGACTGGGGGTGAGTGTTTGATTGGCTCAAACGTTCCGTCCATCATCCCCTTTTGTATCGCTTTGGTCGCCCTAAGTTGGCGGGGGTATGCCCAGACGTGGGTCCCTTGCTCACTTTGCCACTGGATTCAAGCAAGCCTGGCTGATGACGGCTGAAATGCCAGAAACCGGTCCTAGGATGCTTGTTTCCGGTCCAGGGAAGACATGGCTTGGCAGTTCGGGCTGGACTGTTCCCATGAGGCACAGGGTCAGACTGATTTGCATATGGCCATGTCTGAACTGGGGTGGTGGAGTGAGCTAAAGAATGATGATGGATTAAACCCAGATCAGTTGACTGGGGGTGAGTGTTTGATTGGCTCAAACGTTCCGTCCATCATCCCCTTTTGTATCGTAAATAAAGTGCTCCAGGACCACACCGAACTGGTTCTGGCTGGGTTCAGGGACTTGTGACTTTTGAGAACAAAGACCTGGAGGGTATAAATATCTGGGCCGAAACCCCTACAGAGTGTGTTACTTCTGGATGTCAAGACGAACCTCTGTCCGTGTAACGAGAGGGAAAGGACTTTGAAACTTTCATCCATCTTGCTGAAGCAACTACCCAAGGGCCTGATTTGAGCTTGCCTCCTGCTGAAGTCTCAGGGACATTAGACTTCACCCATCAGCCTTCTGAATTCCTATTGAGAGGGGTTCTACTCGCAGGTGAGGCCTCTGTCGAGAATTCCAGAGCCTCTGGGTCTACTGCGGGGAACGCGGGCTGAGAATCATCGCTATCGCTATTGTGGTCCGCTGCAGCTGAGGAGCTGTTGCCGCTGAGAGCCCGCATTTGTCTGTGCTACAAGAATCATCGCTATCGCTATTGTGGGCCACTGCAGCTGAGGAGCTGTTGCCGCTGAGAGCCCGCATTTGTCTGTGCTACGAGGCTGTGCTGAGAGCCCGTCTGCGCCCGTCCGCGCCAGGATGCCGCCAGATGCCAGACATGCTGCCGGTTCTGTAAAAGATATAGTACGGTATTCGGTGGACGACCTCCTTAAGATCAGGAAGGGAATCAGCCCGTGCAACTGCCGGCCCCGTAGCTATTATGAGGGCCCTTTCTGCTGCATATCTTGTGGCTATAATTCCTGGCCATCGGCTGTATCCTCTCTGCTCCAGACTGACCCTAAGTCCACTATCAAACTTCTGAGCCTAAATTGTCGTTCATTAGTCAAACATCATTTAGATGTCTATGACTTGCTTCAGGCAGATCTTCCGGATGTCCTTTTTTTGACTGAGACATGGTTAACTGAGACCACAGTGGTAGAACCTGGCCTGGCTCTCCCCCAGGGATACAGTATTCTGACACTAAACCGAGGTTCCAGGGGGGGCGGCTTAGCAGTAATATTTAAGTCCGATCTCATATGTTCCTTGGTAAAGGAGTCTGTGGAGGGGTGTGAATGCGGACTTTTTCGGATCTCGCTGCACGCCAACTATACTATGACCGGGCTCTTAATTTACCGCCCTCCTGGTCCTTCTAGGGAGTTTAGAGACGCTCTCATCGAAGTCCTAAGTCCCCTAGCGATGAAAGCTGCCAACTTCAGTGTCATTGGTGATCTTAACTTACACTTGGATAATTCCAAGGACATAGAAATTACCAACTTCCTGGCTGATTTGGAGGCGTGCCAGTTGACCCAACGGGTCCAGGGACCCACGCATTCTGCAGGCCATTTATTAGACCCTGTCTTTTCTAACCTGTCCTTCCTTACGGTCCATACACCATCACCGGTATGCTGGTCGGATCACTTTCTAGTGTCTATGATACTGGCAGGTGTCGAGCCAGTTAAGAGGGCTTCTGAAAGGCTCTGCTTTAGGCGTCCATGGCATAAACTCGATGTCACCTATTTTCACGAGCTTCTTTCTACCACCATGCCTAACATGTCATCGGACCCTGTGCTGGCTGATGGTGCTTTTTCGTCCTGGATCTCCCATGCTCTGGACGCCCTGGTTCCTGCCAGGTGGTCCAAGTGTCGTGGCACTAAATCTAGCGCATGGTATAACGGCAGGTTGGCATTCCTACGTAAAGGCTGTAAAAGTTGGAACGTGCCTGGAGAAGAGACTATGATCCAATGTTAAAGGGTCACTTCCAGTTAGCAATTAAGAAATATCACAGGGCAATTTAGTCTGAGCGGGCAGCATATTACTCTAACGTGATTAGAAACAGTAGTAACCCTTCTAAAAGCATCTACTCCATAGTAAAAGATCTCAAAACGGCTGCAGATATACCTACACCTTCTGTAGTATCGGATGCCCAGTGCGAGACCCTTGCTTCCTTTTTTGTGAAGAAGGTAGAAACAATTTATAGCTCCTTCCCTCAACAAGAGGTTCTTAAGGGGACTGTGCCCGTACCCTCTTGCAGTCATCTGCTGGTTGCTTTCCTCCCTATCCCTCAAGAGGAGATGGCGCTGCTCTGCCATAAGATTAAATCTGGCTCTCCTGCCGACCCTCTTAAGCCAGATCGATTCCTGAAATCGCTATCTGTGTTTTTACCATCTTTGAGCCATCTGATCAATCAGTCACTGCTTACATCGACGGTCCCTAGTGCTTGGAAGCAAGCCAGGGTGGTTCCCCTGCTGAAAAAGCCCCAGCTCGACACTACTAAACCAGAGAACTTCCGACCCATCTCTCTCTTACCCTGGGTTTCCAAGATTTTGGAATCCTATATCAATTCCATACTCACAGGCTATCTGGAGGAGAACAACTTATTGGACCCCTCCCAGAATGGCTTTCGGCCGGGTCACAGTACGGAATCGGCCCTCTTGGCTGTGACCGAGCATCTGAGGAGGGCCTTAGACGAGGGTCGTACATCGGCACTGATTTTGTTAGATCTCAGTGCCGCATTCGACACTGTCTCCCACCAGATCCTGTTGCAGAGGTTGGGGGAGGTGGGAATCGGGGGCTCTGCTCTTGAGTGGCTTGTTTCCTTTTTAGCTGATAGGACCTTTCAGGTTGCAGACACATACCCTCAAACACGGGGTACCGCAAGGCTCAGCTTTGAGCCCAACGCTGTTTAACGTTTATGTGCACCCTTTGGCAGCAGTGGCAAAAAGTAGAGGGCTCACAGCAGTGTCTTACGCGGACGACACGCAGTTGGTAGTTGCTCTCTCTGAAGACTCAGGACAGGGCTCATGTAAGTTTCAGAGGGATCTAGAGTTTATATAGGAGTGGATGACTGCCAACTGTCTTCAGTTAAATGCCAACAAGTCCGAGGTCCTGCTGGTCGGGAGAAACACTGAGTTGTGGAGCGAGCATTGGTGGCCTGCCAAGCTGGGCGATGCACCTGCTCCCAAACAGGTGGTAAAAAATCTGGGTGTGTGGGTAGATGCCGCCCTTAGCTTTCAGACTCAAACAAAGAAAGTAGCAGGAACCTGTTTTGGCATCTTACGGGGGCTCAAACCAGTGCTGAGGTTTTTTGACCCGGCCATGAGGCAGGTAATTGTCCAAGCATCTATTCTGTCAAGACTGGACTACGCCAACTCACTCTACCTGGGAGTTAATAAAGTGGAGATCACAAGACTGCAAAGGGTTCAGAATGCTGCCGCCAGAGCCTTGTTAGGTCTGCCCAGGACATGCCCTACTTCCAATGCTATCCGTCGGCTACATTGGTTGCCTGTAGCAAAGCGCATCGAGTTCAAGACTCTGTGCATGTCTTTTAAAATTTTGAATTCTTCCTCCCCAGACATTTTGGCTAATCTGCTTACACCTTACATCCCCTCCCGCCAACTTCGGTCTATGGGCCAGCATCTGGCGGTGGTCCCACGGGTGAGGAGGGTGCGTGCTGGTGGACGTTCTTTTGGTGTATTGGCGGCCAGACTTTGGAACGCGCTCCCCACCGTCATTCGTAGCATGGAAAACTATATGGCATTTCGCAGGGCCATTAAAACGTATCTTTTTCCATCATAGACTGTTGTGTGTTGTTTTCTGACCTGCTGTTTTTTGTTCAGCGCTGGGACGCCCCTTTGCTGGGGCAGCTGTGCGCTATATAAAACCGCATAACATAACATAACATCGCTATCGCTATTGTGGGCCGCTGCAGCTGAGGAGCTGTTGCCGCTGAGAGCCCGCATTTGTCTGTGTTACAAGGATCTTTGCGGCTTCCTCCCGAAGCTGCGTGCCGTGCCCCTTTAAACCTCAGGTACATTGTGCATCACCGGGTCGCGTAGACCCCGGCCTCGAACTAAGTTTGTTTCACCCGCTTTTGAGTGCTTTATTGCCCTTTTCAGTGAACTTATATTTGCGTGCATTGTGGCTTGTTGATCGTCTTCGAGCCTTGTGTTAAACTGATATAAAGCTACTCATTTTTCTATAGTTACTTGTGTGGTGTCCCTTTGTGGTGTCTTCACTGCGTTATTGTGTATGGTCACGAATGCTTCACACACTGCCTCCGAGATAGGCCTGTCTGCTCGTGCTACGTTACCACAGGGTTGAGCAGGGGTTATCAAAGGGTGTAGCCCCCTTACTCTGACTTAGGAAGAAGGGTCCCTTCTTGGACATTGGCGCCAGCCATTGCCAACCAGAGATCCCCATTTCTAACACACAGCGAGCAAAAGTACACGGCTATGAGTATGCCAATGGCTTAGATTAATTCAAGCATTCCACCCATCACATTTTTGTTTTTCTTTCTTGTTAAAGGTTTCTCGACAGCATTTTCATGTGTTGGACTGAGCACTGGGTGCTGTGTTGAACTTCCTACCATGAGGCTGTCGGTCGCTGAAGGGGGGCCTATGTTGATTGCTGTGCTGTGGTTTCTGACTATCGTGGCTCTCTCTTGAAATGTGAAAATAAGGCGAGTTATAAGCTGAGCTTGTAGTTGGGTGGTATTGGTGCCTGGAGCTGATGCAGCTGGGTTGAATGACTGTTGTGGGGTGGTATTTGTGTTTGGTTGGCTGTTGTTGGGTGGGATTGGTGTTGGAGTGGCTGTAGTCCAGTGATAGTAGTGCTGGAGTGGCTGTAGTTTGGTGGGATTGGTACTAAAGTGGCTGTAGTTCAGTGGGATTGGTGCTGGAGTGGCTGTAGTTCGGTGGGATTGATGTTGGAGTGGCTGTAGTTCGGTGGGATTAATGCTGGAGTGACTGTACTTTGGTGGGATTGGTGCTGGAGTGACTTTAGTTCGGTGAGATTGATGTTGGAGTGGCTGTACTTCGGTGGTATTGGTGCTGGAGTGACTGTACTTTGGTGGGATTGGTGCTGCTGGCTGTAGTTCGGTGGGAATGGTGGTGGAGCGGCTGTAGTTCGGTGGGAATGGTGTTGGGGTGGCCGTAGTCGGGTAGGATTGGTACTAGAGTGGCTGTAGTTCAGTGGGATTGTTGTTGGAGTGGCTGTAGTTCGGTGTTATTGGTGCTGGAGTGACTGTACTTTGTGGGATTGGTGCTGGAGTGGCTGTAGTTCGGTGGGATTGATGTTGGAGTGGCTGTAGTTTGGTGGGAATGGTGCTGGAGTGGCTGGAGTCGGGTGGGATTGGTACTAGAGTGGCTGTAGTTTGGTGGGATTGATGCTGGAGTGGCTGTAGTTTGGTGGGATTGGTGCTGGAGTGACTGTCGTTGGGTGGTATTTGTGTTGAAGGAGCTGCTGTTGGGTGGTATTGGTAATGGAGTGTACCAACTGTAGTTGGGTAGAGTGGCTGTTCTTGAGTGGAATTGGTATTAGAGTGGCTGTGGTTGGGTGGTAGTGGTGCTGGAGTGGTTGACTTTGGGTGGGATTGCTGTTGGAGTGGCTGTAGTCCGGTGGTAGTGGTGCTGGATCGGCTGTAGTTTGGTGGTATTGGTGCTGGAGTGGCTGGCGTTCGGTGGGATTGGTGCTGGAGTGGCTGTAGTTTGGTTGGATTGGTACTTGAGTGGCTGCAGTTTGGTGGGATTGGTGCTGGAGTGGCTGTAGTTTGGTGGGATTAGTGCTGGAGTGGCTGTCTTTGGGTGGTATTTGTGTTGGAGGGGCTGCCGTTGGGTGGGATTAGTGCTGGAGTGGCTGTCTTTGGGTGTTATTTGTGTTGGAGGGTCTGCCGTTGGGTGGTATTGGTATTGAAGTGTACCAACTGTAGTTGGGTGGAGTGGCTGTTGTTGGGTGGGATTGGTGTTAGAGTGGCTGTGGTTGGGTGATAGTGGTACTGGAGTGGCTGTCTTTGGGTGGGATTGCTGTTGGAGTGGCTGTAGTTCGGTGGGATTGATGCTGGAGTGGCTGCAGTTTGGTGGGATTGGTACTGGAGTGGCTGTAGTTTGGTGGGATTGGTACTGGAGTGGCTGCCTTTGGGTGGTATTGGTACTGGAGTGGCTGTAGTTGGGTGGATTGCTGTTTTTGGGTGGGATTGGTGTTAGACGGGCTGTAGTTCGGTGGTATTGGTGTTGGAGTGGCTGAGAACTGGGTGAAGTAGTTGATTGAAGTGGCTGCAGTTGGGTGCAGTGGCTGTTGTTGGGTGGGATTGATTTTGGAGTGTTCGTAGTTGGGTGGTAGTAGTGCTAGAGTGGCTGAGAACTGGGTGGAGTGGCTGATTAGTGTAGCTGCAGTTGGGTGGAGTTGCTGTTGTTGGTGGGATTGGTGTTGGAGTGGCCGAGAACTGGGTTGAGTGACCGAAGGGAGTAGCTGCAGTTGGGTGGAGTGGCTGATTAGAGTAGCTGCAGTTGGGTGGAGTGGCTGTTTGGAGTGACTGGTTCTTGGCTGACCCTGGATCCGTAAGAGATGTCACTCTGTTTCATCAGTGTGTGCTGAGTTTACAGTCATAGGCTGTGCATGGATGGAGTGTGCAGACATGGACAGCCAGCCTTGGGGCATACCATCCTGTAGCGAGGAGGGGTCAGGGGGTAAGAGAAGCGCTATGGGTTCGTTTCCATTCCATTACTCTGCTGTGCCGCCATCTATGTCTCCATAAGATGCACGTCGACGTCATGGAAACCCAGGATGGCACCCCAGGGCACAGAGGAGTCAATACCAACTGGAGAGCAGGGGTAGCGGCGGGTGGAGAGTCAGAGGCTGACTGGCAGCCAGAGGGACAGCACAGAGGAGAAGCAGAGAGAGCCAGAGAGACAGCACAGAGGAGAAGCAGAGACAGCCAGAGAGACAGCACAGAGGAGAAGAGAGAGGGAGCCAGAGAGACAGCACAGAGGAGAAGAGAGAGCAAGAGAGACAGCACAGAGGAGAAGCAGAGAGAGCCAGAGAGACAGCACAGAGGAGAAGCAGAGAGAGCCAGAGAGACAGTACATAGGAGAAGAGAGAGCAAGAGAGACAGCACAGAGGAGAAGCAGAGAGAGTCAGAGAGACAGCACAGAGGAGAAGCAGAGAGAGCCAGAGAGACAGCACAGAGGAGAAGCAGAGACAGCCAGAGAGACAGCACAGAGGAGAAGAGAGAGCCAGAGAGACAGCACAGAGGAGAAGCAGAGAGAGCCAGAGAGACACCACAGAGAGGAAGAGAGAGGGAGCCAGAGAGACAGCACAGAGGGGAAGAGAGGGGGAGCCAGAGAGACAGCACAGAGGAGAAGCAGAGAGAGCCAGAGAGACAGCACAGAGGAGAAGCAGAGACAGCCAGAGAGACAGCACAGAGGAGAAGTAGAGAGAGCTAGAGAGACAGCACAGAGGAGAAGCAGAGACAGCCAGAGAGACAGCACAGAGGAGAAGCAGAGACAGCCAGAGAGACAGCACAGAGGAGAAGAGAGAGCAAGAGAGACAGCACAGAAGAGAAGCAGAGAGAGCCAGAGAGACAGCACAGAGGAGAAGAGAGAACCAGAAAGACATTACAGAGGAGAAGCAGAGAGGGAGCCAGAGAGACAGCACAGAGGGGAAGAAAGAGGGAGGCAGAAAGGCAGCACAGAGAGAAAGAAAGAGGGAGCCAGAGAGACAGCACAGAGGAGAAGAGAGAGCCAGAGAGACAGCACAGAGGATAAGCAGAGAGAGCCAGAGAGACAGCACAGAAGAGAAGAGAGAGCCAGAGAGACAGCATCACAAAAGGAAGAGAGAGTGAGCCAGAGAGACAGCACCGAAGCGAAGCAGAGACAGCCAGAGATACAGTACAGAGAGGAAGAGAGGGGGCCAAAGAGACAACACAGAGAGGGAACCAGAGAGATACAGCACAGGGAGAAAGAGAGAGAGACGGAGAGAGTCAGAGAGACAGCACAAAGGGAAAGGGGAGAGAGAGAAAGGGAGACAACACAGAGGGAAAGAGAGAGAGAGTGGGAGCCAGAGAGACAGCATAGAGAGAAAGAGAAGGAGAGTTTGACAGGAACCAGTGAGACAGCACAGGGAGAAAGAGGGACAGGGGGCAGAGATACAGCAAAGAGAGAAAGAGAGAGAGGGAGCAGAGAGACAGCACAGAGGAGCCAGAGAGACAGCTCAGAGAAAAAGAAATAGAGGTAGCAGAGTAGCAGTACAGAGGAAAAGAGAGATAAGGAGAGACAGCACAGAGGGGAAGAGAGAGAGGGAGTCCGAGAGGAAATACAGAGAGGAAGAGAGAGAGCCTGGCAGAGACCAGAGAGACAGCACAGAAGGAAAGAGAAAGAGGGTGCTAGAGAGACAGCTCAGAGGGGAAGAGAGAGAGTGAGAAAGAGAGAGGGAGAAACAGACAGAGAGACAGCACAGACAGGAAGAGAGAGGGTGCCAGAGAGACAGCACAAAGGGGAACAGAGAGGGCGCCAGAGCCTGACAGGAGAGGTCCCTCTCTTTAGACTGTGTTCTTGAGTTGCCCGTTGGGTGGTTGGTGTTGGTCTTGCTTGGATGTGGGTGGTCTCTGACCACGGTCCTCATCCGCCATTTTGTGTGCTGTTCCCGAAGTGTCTCCTGATGGATGCCTGGCTGACTCCTACATCCTCCTGTGACTGCTTTCCCAGCTGTCATCAGACAAGGGCGATAGATGCAGACTTCTGACCAGCGGCGTGGCCTCTCCAGGACCTCGGAGGCCACCAATCTTCAGAACTGTTCTTGGTGGCTGCAGGTCCACTCGGAACTGCCCCGGGCCTGACTTGAGGTGGCAGACTCCTCCTGAAGCGCCCTTGGAGCGTGTCTCTCTACACGACACCTGGTCAGCCGCCGCCTGCTCCTGCCCTGAAGCACCCCCGGGGTGTGTGTTTCTACACAACGCAAGGCTACCCTTCACCTGCTCCTGGTCCTCTCTGCCCCACCAGGTGCCTGCCCTGAAGCACCCCCGGGGTGTGTGTATACACGACTCCTGGTCACCCTTCACCTACCCCTGGTCAGCCCGCGTCCTCAGGTGCCTGCCCCGAGGTGGGTCTCTTTACGCTACACCAGCGCTCCCTTCACCTTCCTGCGCTCCTGTGGAGTCACGTGACACGGTGCTCTCACAAGGCACCATGAAGACTATTCAGGAAGGTGACGAGAGTGCAGAGAGAGGGGACTGTCCTGAGAGTGCCAAGGGAAGGGATAGTCCTGAGAACGCCCGAAGAGAACTTCAGAGTTCCCACACGCGCGATATCCGGGACTCCTTGGGCCACGAAGACTTTGAGGAGTTCGTGCTTGACTTCGAAGACTACGACCTTTGGGAGACCATCGAGAACCACCTGCAGTGCCAGAGCGACGACCCCTCTCGTGAGTACCAGAAGTCTGCCTCACAAGTATTTATTAATATAATTTTACTTTATTTGTATAGTACTGGGACTTCCGTACCTTCAGAGTGTGTCCAAGGGTTCAGTTCTGTCGGCTGCTGCAAGGGAATCAGTCGCCACAGGTCAGAGAACAGAGGTTGGCTTCAAAGCTGGAGTATCACTAGTGGCGCCACTGAGGTGTCTCGTTGGTTGGTGTGGTAGCAGCATCTGACCGTAGGCATGTCGTTGTTGGTATGGTAGCACCAGCTGACTTTAGGAGTTATCATTGGTTGGTGTGGTAGGCTCAGTTGACCGTAGGTGTGTGGTCGGTTGGTATGGTAGCTTCCGTTGACCTTAGGTTTCTGGCCAGTTGGTACAGTAGCAGAATCTGACCTTGTGTGTCTTGTTCGTTGGTGTGGTCCCCCAGCTAACTTTAGGTGTCTCGTTGGATGGTATGGTAGCAGCATCTGACCGTAGGCATGTCATTGTTGGTATGGTAGCACCAGCTGACTTTAGGAGTTATCATTGGTTGGTGTGGTAGGCTCAGTTGACCGTAGGTGTGTGGTCGGTTGGTACGGTAGCTTCAGTTGACCTTAGGTTTCTGGCCAGTTGGTACGGTAGCAGAATCTGACCTTGTGTGTCTTGTTCGTTGGTGTGGTCCCCCAGCTAACTTTAGGTGTGTCGCTGGTTGGTGTGGTAGCAGCATCTGACCATAGGCGTGTCATTGTTGGAACGGTAACACCAACTGATTTTAGGAGTTCTCATTAGTTGGCATGGCCTCTCCAGCTGACCCTAAGCCTCCGGTCGGTCAGTACAGTAACAGGAGCTGACCTTAGACATCTTGTTGGCTGGTATGGTAACACCAACTGGCTTTAGGAGCTGTCATCGGTTGTAATAGTAGCTTCAGTGGGCCTTAGTTGTCTGGCCGGTTGGTACGGTAGCAGAATCTGGCCTTGTGTGTCTTGTTCGTTGGTGTGGTAGTCCCAGCTCACCTTAGGTTGTCTTTTTGGATAGCATGGTAGCAGCATCTGACCGTAGGCATGTCATTGTTGGTATGATAGCACCAACTGGCTTTAGGAGTTCTCATTGGCTGGTATGGTAACACCAAATGGCTTTAGGAGTTCTCATTGGCTGGTATGGTAACACCAAATGGCTTTAGGAGTTCTCATTGGCTGGTATGGTAACACCAACTGGCTTTAGGAGTTCTCATTGGCTGGTATGGTAACACCAACTGGCTTTAGGAGTTCTCATTGGCTGGTATGGCATCCCCAGCTGACCCTCGGCCTCCGGTCAGTCAGTACAGTAACAGGAGCTGACCATAGGCATCTCGTTGGTCGGTATGGTAGCCACAAAAGATCATAGGCCAATGGTCGATTACTTTGAAGGTAGCAGATTGGTGAGGTGGATGGAAGCTCGGTCAAGAAGGCCTGGAACACAAGGCTTAGGCTCTTGAGATCAGTTGGAGAAGCCTCATGAGAGTGGGCGTGACGTGGTCAATGAGCATCAGACTGCGGACGTGAGCAGCATCGGTCCAGACTCCGTGGTGTGGCCAAGGTGTCATCAGTCCATCGATACTAGGAGCTATCTCTAGATGGTCACTGCAGCCACTGGACGGTGCCTTTGAGGTCGAAGCAGTTTAGGCAGGATGGGTTAAAGTACTGCTCAAAGGCGGTGGAAAGAGTTTGTAGAGACATTCGCTCCAAAGGTCAGTGGCTTCCTAGCATCGAGCACAACACAGAGGTTGCAGACATTCTGAGAGAGCGTTGGTGGGGAACCCAAGGGTGGAGACTTGTGGAGAAGGATGGAGCGCTGATCACCAGCCCCAAGAGGCAGAATCTTGGTCGTAGAAGGGTAAAGACAGGGCCAGGTCTGGTGCCTCCAGGTGTGCACTCTCAAAAGAGCTTTAGGCAAATACCTGCATCATTGGAGACTTCTGGGCGCTCTCTTGCTCCAGGGATGCAGGGGATCCCTGCCACTGTGTATGATGGGGGAGAAGTGCCCTTACTGAACTAGGATGCAAGGAACCCTATAACCCATAGACAGTAAAGCTGCACACTAGTGTGCACGGACTAGATATGCCTACCATGGTGAGGGAAGCCAGAGGAAGAGACGGGCTAAGAGCAAAGACTGCTGGGCGCTCTCTTGGTCCGGGGATGCAAGGGATCCCCTCTACTTGTATGATGGGGAGAAATGGTCAGAGTGCACTGGGAAGCATGGATCTGCATTCCCCGTGAACAGCATTGCTAACGCTAGTGTGCACGGACTAGATATGCCCACCATGCTGAGAGAAGCCACAGGAAGAGACAGGCTAAGAGCAAAGACGTGAGTGTTTCCAAGTAAGTGGTAGAAAGTGTTACTAATAGACACATTGGTGTGACCCACTCGAGGGCCCTGAACATGGTGTGTGTGGTGCTCAGCTGAGTCCAAAGGAACAGAACATTTCACTTAAAACAACCTCTGCAAATACAGGATTTAAAGAGGAGGTTCAGCCTGAATCTAGAGTCACTCTACACCTGGGCGGTGGAGCTGGGGGTCTAGTGAATATCTAGACAGATCATACAACCTTCTGCTCTTGGGGTGTGTACAATGATCTACCACCGGGGTGTGTCAAACTACCCAGGGACTGTGTGCCCTCGCTTAGTACCGGGCAGCGCAAAGAGGCAGTGGCGGCTGGTGACATTTGAAAGTGGGCAGGAGGGCGTAAAAGTTGGGTATGACTTTTATGTAGGGACAAACGAGGGCTCCAGAGTGGGTCCTCCTCCTGAGAAAAAATTGAAAAAAGATTGCCAAATTGTGCATTCGAAAGCAGATAAATTGAGTGAGAAAGAAAGGTTTATAAGGCAGTGGGAATGTATAATCTTGAAATATTAAACACATTAAAACTGCCCCATATCTCACTGCATGAATATGTTCAACAGTTACTTTAATGTGCAAATTATACAGCTTGGCAACTTCAAGCCCTTTAAAATGTGGGCATGCCCAGTGTATGCCCAGCTGATGTGCCATCAACCTTTGAAGAAAATGCTCTAACCAGGCTTCGGGAAGCAGTCACAGCGGATGGCTGCAATCAGTCATAAAGGAATATGTGCAGACTGGTCTATAAAGCGGGGGCTATAAAGACCTGTCTGCACATATAAAGAGAATATGTAAAAATACATTTCTTTGATTCCCATAGTGTGCCACCGACTGGTATTTTGGTTTCTTTCTGGGATGTAATTGCATCTAGATATATAGCACAGCAGCTGACATACACCTAAAACCTGCCAGTACTATTGGCTTTATCAATGGTTGTTAGCTATTTGAGATAAATGAGTAACAACAATGATTTGTTATAAATAATGAACATTGAAAATGTTTCAATTCTGAAATTGTGAGAGTGTGAATGAAATGTTATTGAGGCCTGTGGAAGGAGTTTCGGCCTTCAGTTCTGTGCGCCTTATGTTAGATATCTAAGTTCTTTTTCTCTGCATGTTTCCTCCGTCTGAACATCTTCAACCACCTCTGTTTCTGCTTCAGCACCCTCTTTCACTCTCCCCCGAATGCACTTTCTCTCATCTCCTTCCTTTCACCCCCCCCCCAAGCATACACTGCACTCAGCCTGGGCCTGGGGAGTCTCAGTGAGTGGAGGGGTCTCAGCACAATATACATAAGACAAGATTAGCATTATAACCCTAACCATCCATTCCCAAGGACAAGACACCAAATCCCACGTGCTTTCATCCACTCCTATGTGTAACGGATGGGAAAGGGCGGGATCTATGCCTGTGACTGACAGACGTCTGGCATCACGCAGGGATGAAACTCTGATGCCCAAAATCGTGACGCTGACAGCATCACTGGCCTATAGTGGATACCACCATGGATCACATTGGCAACGAAGGGCTGTAGAAAGGTAAGCCCTGCGTCGTGCGTCACAGTTCAGAAAGTTGATTTACTGCCTGGCTTCCTCTCATGCTTCAGAGTGAGGGGGCAGGCAGCCAGGGACAGGCAGGCCAGACTTAAACACATTGATTTGTTTAGAGGTACGATCGATCGTAGTACTAAATAAATCAATCTATTTAATATTTTTTGATATAAATGTGTAGGAATTTCAGAGGGGCCCAACCCCAGAGCCCTAATGGAGAAACCACCCCTGACTGGCATTTAAGTGCCAAGGAACCCCGAGGTAACTGGTACACTATAGTTAACGCCTAGCGCAAATTAAATACATTGTTTGAGTAAAATACACGTAAGCAGTTTGTACCAGGAGTATTTCCAGGTAAATGAACACATGGTGCCTGGCTGCTGCCTTCCTGTGATGTGTGACCCTGTGAACAGAGCCAGCTGCACAGAGCATGACATCAGGCGCTGAATTACAGAAAGTGCCCCCGGGTGCAACGGGTCTTTGCACCTCTTTATTACGCCCCAGAGGCCCCTGGGCATGAGTTTGCGCTTTATAAATTACATTTACATTACATTACATATTAGTGTGACAGAAGGGGCTGCCGGCACTTGTGTGTCCGTTCTGTAATATGGATCTTACTGGCCGTATGTATGCGAGGGAATGCGATCACCCCTGCACCCCAGCCATATTACAGCAGTAAACCGATTGCAACGGTGCATCAGCAAACAAAAGAGAAGGGGCATCCCGTGCAGGCCGGTGCTGTCACTCACTGCACTCTCCTGTGGGGGTGCGGGGAATCCCTGTTCATTCTATTTAATGAGGCTGAGTCCGCAAGAAGTAAAGATGGAACCCCGACTTCATACCACGGCTCTGTTCCTCTCTATTGAGCTGTCCCCAGGGCAGGCGTGAACCGTCAGAGTTAGTGTCTGGGATGGGAAGTGTGTGTTTTATCCCATAATAATGTGCACCGTCCTTATAGTGCCAGGCTCCGCGACGGATAGCGCCAGGCTCCGCGACGGATAGCGCCAGGCACGGAGACGGATAGTGCCAGGCACCGAGACGGATAGCGCCAGGCACGGAGACGGATAGTGCCAGGCACCGAGACGGTGAGTGCCAGGCACCGAGACAGATAGTGCCAGGCACCACGACGGATAGCGCCAGGCACCGCGACGGATAGCGCCAGGCTCCGCGACGGATAGCGCCAGGCACCGCGACGGATAGCGCCAGGCACGGAGACAGATAGTGCCAGGCACCGCGTCAGATAGCACCAGACACAGAGACAGATAGTGCCAGGCTCCGCAACGGATAGCGCCAGGCACGGAGACGGATAGCGTCAGGCACAGAAACGGATAGTGCCAGGCACCGAGACGGATAGCGCCAGGCTCCGTGACGGATAGCGCCAGGCACCGAGACAGATAGTGCCAGGCACGGAGACGGATAGTGCCAGGCACCGAGACGGATAGCGCCAGGCACGGATAGTGCCAGGCACCACGATGGATAGCACCAGACACAGAGACAGATAGTGCCAGGCACCGAGACTGATAGTGCCAGGCTCCGCGACGGATAGCGCCAGGCACCGAGACGGATAGTGCCAGGCACCGAGACGGATAGTGCCAGGCACCGAGATGGATAGCGTCAGGCACAGCAACGGATAGTGCCAGGCACCGAGACGGATAGTGCCAGGCACCGCGACAGATAGCGCCAGACACAGAGACAGATAGTGCCAGGCACCGAGACGGATAGCGTCAGGCACAGAGTCAGATAGTGTCAGGCACCGAGACGGATAGTGCCAGGCACCGAGACGGATAGCGTCAGGCACCGAGACGGATAGTGCCAGGCACTGCGGCAGATAGCGCCAGACACAGAGACGGATAGTGTCAGGCATCGAGACGGATAGCGTCAGGCACAGCAACAGATAGCGTCAGGCACAGCAACAGATAGCGTCAGG
This sequence comes from Calotriton arnoldi, assembly GCA_963921515.1. Taxonomy (NCBI): domain Eukaryota; kingdom Metazoa; phylum Chordata; class Amphibia; order Caudata; family Salamandridae; genus Calotriton; species Calotriton arnoldi. The sequence goes on along the minus strand of CAWUFW010004503.1, from coordinate 1,183,118 downwards.
CACAGCAACGGATAGCGCCAGGCACCGCGATGGATATCGCCAGGCACAGCGACGGATAGCACCAGGAACTGCGACGGCTAGCGGTAGGCACAGCGACGGATAGCACCAGGCACCGCGACGCGACGGAAGGCGCCAGGCACCGCATCAGATATCGCCAGGAACGGAGAGGGATAGTGCCAGGCACTGGGACGGATAGTGCCAGGCACCGAGACGGATAGGGTGCCATGGTGGGGGAAAGGAGAGTGTGCACAAGGACGGATGCCTTGTTCAAAACCCAATAGTTCCTGATAATAATAAATAGAGTACTGCTATGCAGAGGGCAAGTAAAGAAACATAGTTTTATGGTGTCGGAGTGATGGATACCCAGACTGTGCACGGTGATGTCAGAGGGTCAATAAACGGAGCACAGTGATGTCATAGGGTTAAGTAAACAGAGCACGGTGGTGTCAAAGGGTTAAGTAAACAGAGCACAGTGATGCCAGAGAGTTGAGTAAACAGAGCACGATGATGTCAGAGGGTTAAGTTAGCAGAGCACAGTGATGACAGAGGGTTAGTATACAGAGCACGGTGATGTCAGAGGGTTAAGCAAACGGAGCACGGTGATGTCAGAGGGTTAAGTAAACAGAGCACGGTGATGTCAGAGGGTCAATAAACGGAGCACAGTGATGTCATAGGGTTAAGTAAACAGAGCACGGTGGTGTCAAAGGGTTAAGTAAACAGAGCACAGTGATGCCAGAGAGTTGAGTATACAGAGCACGGTGATGTCAGAGGGTTAAGCAAACGGAGCACGGTGATGTCAGAGGGTTAAGTAAACAGAGCACGGTGATGTCAGAGGGTCAATAAACGGAGCACAGTGATGTCATAGGGTTAAGTAAACAGAGCACGGTGGTGTCAAAGGGTTAAGTAAACAGAGCACAGTGATGCCAGAGAGTTGAGTAAACAGAGCACGATGATGTCAGAGGGTTAAGTAAACAGAGCACAGTGATGCCAGAGAGTTGAGTAAACAGAGCACGATGATGTCAGAGGGTTAAGTAAACAGAGCACAGTGATGCCAGAGAGTTGAGTAAACAGAGCACGATGATGTCAGAGGGTTAAGTTAGCAGAGCACAGTGATGTCAGAGGGTTAGTATACAGAGCACAGTGATGTCAGAGGGTTAAGCAAACGGAGCACGGTGATGTCAGAGGGTTAAGTAAACACAGCACGGTGATGTCAGAGGGTTAAGTTAGCAGAGCACAGTGATGTCAGAGGGTTAGTATACAGAGCACGGTGATGTCAGAGGGTTAAGCAAACGGAGCACGGTGATGTCAGAGGGTTAAGTAAACACAGCACGGTGATGTCAGAGGGTTAAGGAAACGGAGCACGGTGATGTCAGAGGGTTAAGTAAACAGAGCACGGTGATGTCAGAGGGTTAAGTAAACAGAGCAATATCAGAGGGTTAAGTAAACACAGCACGGTGATGTCAGAGGGTTAAGCAAACACAGCACAGTGATGTCAGAGGGTTAGTAAATGGAGCACGGTGATGTCAGAGGTTTAAGTAAACACAGCACGGTAACGTCAGAGGGTTAGTAAACGGAGCTCAGTGATATCAGAGGGTTAGTAAATGGAGCACAGTGATGTCTGAGGGTTAAGTAAACAGAGCACAGTGATGCCAGAGAGTTAAGTAAACACAGCACAGTGATGTCAGAGGGTTAGTAAACAGAGCACGGTGATGTCAGAGGTTTAAGTAAACACAGCACGGTGATGTCAGAGGGTTAGTAAACGGAGCACAGTGATGTCAGAGGGTTAAGTAAATACAGCACAGTGATGTCAGAGGGTTAAGCAAACAGAGCACGGTGATGTCAGAGGTTTAAGTAAACACAGCACGGTGATGTCAGAGGGTTAGTAAACGGAGCACGGTGATGTCAGAGGGTTAAGTAAACAGAGCACGGTTGTGGCAGAGGGTTAGTACACACAGCATTGTAATATTAGAGGGTTAGGTAAACAAAAGGTGATGGTATCAGTTCTATAGTGATAACAGTTTTTCTCAGCTGTAAATCTAGCCCAGAATAATGATCACTCTAGTAACATAAGTACTTTTTCTTGTGCACTAGTCGCGGTCTGATGACCATGACCCCCAGTGCCAAGGGCGATCAGTGTGTGGTCGATAATGACCAGGGCTCCCAGTGCCAAGGGTGACCAGTGTTTGATATCTGATGACCAGGGCCCCCCAGTGCCAGGGGTGACCAGGGTGTGATCTCTGATGACCAGGGCCCCCAGTGCCAAGGGCGACCAGTGTTTGATCTCTGATGACCAGGGCACCCCAGTGCCAAGGGCGACCAGCGTGTGGTCGATAATGACCAGGGCCCCCAGTGCCAAGGGCGACCAGTGTTTGATCTCTGATGACCAGGGCCCCCCAGTGCCAGGGGTGACCAGGGTGTGATCTCTGATGACCAGGGCCCCCAGTGTCAATAGCGACCAGCTTATGATCTCTGATGACTAGGGCCCCCAGTGCCAAGGACGACCAGCATGCGATCTCTGATGACTCAGGCCCCCAGTGCCAGGGGTCCCCTTTTGCCATGGCCATCCATTGTGTGATCTCTGATGACCAGGGACCTCAGTGCCAAGGGCGGCCAGCGTGTGGTTGATAATGACCAGGACCCCCCAGTGCCAAGGGCGACCAGCTTGTGGTCGATAATGACCAGGACCCCCCAGTGCCAAGGGCGACCAGCGTGTGGTCGATAATGACCAGGACCCCCAGTGCCAAGGGCGACCAGCATGTGGTCGATAATGACCAGGACTCCCATTGCCAAGGGTGACCAGCGTGTGACCTCTGATGACCAGGGCCCCCAGTGCCAAGGGCGACCAGTGTGTGATCTCTGATGACCAGGGCCCCTGATGCCAAGGCCGACCAGTGTGTGATCTCTGATGACCAGGGCCCCCAGTGCCAAGGGTGACCAGCGTTTGATCTCTGCTGACCAGGGCCCCTGATACCAAGGCCGACCAGCATGTGATCTCTGAGGACCAGGGCCCCCAGTGCCAGGGGCGACCAGCGTGTGATCTCTGAAGACCAGGACCCCCAGAGCCAGGGGCTACCAGTGTGTGATCTCTGATGACCAGGACCCCCAGGGCCAAGGGCTACCAGTGTGTGATCTCTGATGACCAGGACCCCCAGAGCCAAGGGCTACCAGTGTGTGATCTCTGATGACCAGGACCCCCAGGGCCAAGGGCAACCAGCGTGTGATCTCTGATGACCAGGACCCCCAGTGCCAAGGGCGACCAGCTTGTGATCTCTGATGACCAGGACCCCCAGAGCCAGGGGCCACCAACATGTGATTTCTGGTGACCGGGGCCCCCAGTGCGAAGGGCCCCCAGTGGCAAGGGTGATCAGCATTTGATCTCTGATGACCAGAGCCCCCCTGTGCCAGGGGCGACCAGTGTGTGATCTCTGATGACTGAGGCCCCCAGTGCCAGGGACGATAAATGTGTGATCTCTGGTGACTGGGGCCCCCAGTGGCAAGGGTGACCAGTGTTTGATCTCTGATGATCAGGGCGCCCCAGGGCCAAGGGCTACCTGTGTGTGATCTCTGATGACTGGGGCCCCTGATGCCAAGGGCTCCCAGTGTGTGATCTCTGATGACCAGGACCCCCAGAGCCAAGGGCTACCAGTGTGTGATCTCTGATGACCAGGACCCCCAGGGCCAAGGGCTACCAGTGTGTGATCTTTGATGACCAGGACCCCCAGGGCCAAGGGCTACCAGTGTGTGATCTCTGATGACCAGGACCCCCAGGGCAAAGGGCTACAGTGTGTGATCTCTGATGGCCAGGGCCAAGGGCTACCAGTGTGTGATCTCTGATGACCAGGACCCCCAGGGCCAAGGGCGACCAGTGTGTGATCTCTGATGATCAGGGCACCCAGGGCCAAGGGCGACCAGTGTGTGATCTCTGATGACCAGGGCCCCCAGAGCCAGGGGAGAACAGCGTGTGATCCCTGATGACCAGAGCCCCCCAGTGCCAGGGGAGAACAGCATGTGATCTCTGATGACCAGAGCCCCCCAGTGCCAGGGACGACCAATGTGTGATCTCTGATGACCAGGACCCCAGTGCTAGGGGCGACCAGCGTGTGATCTCTGATGACCAGGACCCCAGTGCCAGGGGCGACCAGCGTGTGATCTCTGATGACCAGGAACCCCAGTGCCAGGGACGACCAGCGTGTGATCGATAATGACCAGGGCCCCCAGTGCCAAGGGCTACCAGTGTGTGATCTCTGATGACCAGGGCCCCCAGTGCCAAGAGTGCCCAGCTTGTGATCGATGATGACTAGGACCCCCAGTGCCAAGGGCTCCCAGCTTGTGATCTCTGATGACCAGAGCCCCCCAGTGCAAAGGGCGACCAGTGTGTGATCTCTGATGACCAGGACCCCCAGGACTAAGGGCTAACAGTGTGTGATCTCTGATGACCAGGACCCCCAGGGCCTAGAGCTACCAGTGTGTGATCTCTGATGACCAGGACCCACAGGGCCAAGGGCTACCAGTGTGTGATCTCTGGGGACCAGGGCCCCCAGTGCCAGGGGCGACCAGCGTGTGATCTCTGTTGACCAGGACCCCCAGTGCCAAGGGATAGTACATCCTTCCTTAGGACAGAGGCAGCGGGGAGGGTCATGGGAGGTCATCTGGGGATAGTTCACCATACTTAGGACAGAGGCAGCGGGGAGGGTCATGGGAGGTCATCTGGGGATAGTACATCATACTTAGGACAGAGGCAGCGGGGAGGGTCATGGGAGGTCATCTGGGGATAGTACACCCTTCCTTAGGACAGAGGCAGCGGGGAGGGTCATGGGAGGTCATCTGGGGATAGTACATCCTTCCTTAGGACAGAGGCAGCGGGGAGAGTCATGGGAGGTCATCTGGTGATAGTTCACCATACTTAGGACAGAGGCAGCGGGGAGGGTCATGGGAGGTCATCTGGTGATAGTACATCCTTCCTTAGGACAGAGGCAGCGGGGAGGATCATGGGAGGTCATCTGGGGATAGTACATCCTTCCTTAGGACAGAGGCAGCGGGGAGGGTCATGGGAGGTCATTTGGGGATAGTTCACCATACTTAGGACAGAGGCAGCGGGGAGGGTCATGGGAGGTCATCTGGGGATAGTACATCATACTTAGGACAGAGGCAGCGGGGAGGGTCATGGGAGGTAATCTGGGGATAGTACATCCTTCCTTAGGATAGAGGCAGCGGGGAGGGTCATGGGAGGTCATCTGCTGATAGTACATCCTTCCTTAGGACAGAGGCAGCGGGGAGGGTCATGGGAGGTCATCTGGTGATAGTACATCATACTTAGGACAGAGGCAGCGGGGAAGGTCACGGGAGATCATCTGGTGATAGTACACGCTTCCTTAGGACAGAGGCAGCGTGGAGGGTCATGGGAGGTCATCTGGGGATAGTGCATCCTTCCTTAGGACAGAGGCAGCGGGGAGGGTCATGGGAGGTCATCTGGTGATAGTACATCCTTCCTTAGGACAGAGGCAGCGGGGAGGGTCATAGGAGGTCATCTGGGGATAGTACATCATACTTAGGTCAGAGGCAGCGGGGAGGGTCATGGGAGGTCATCTGGGGCCAGTACATCCTTCCTTAGGACAGAGGCAGCGGGGAGGGTCATGGGAGGTCATCTGGGGATAGTATACCATACTTAGGACAGAGGCAGTGGGGAGGGTCATGGGAGGTCATCTGGTGATAGTACATCCTTCTTTAGGACAGAGGCAGCGGGGAGGGTCATGGGAGGTCATCTGGGGATAGTACATCCTTCCTTAGGACAGAGGCAGCGGGGAGGGTCATGGGAGGTCATCTGGGGATAGTACATCCTTCCTTAGGACAGAGGCAGCGGGGAGGGTCATGGGAGGTCATCTGGTGATAGTTCACCATACTTAGGACAGAGGCAGCGGGGAGGGTCATGGTAGGTCATCTGGGGCCAGTACATCCTTCCTTAGGACAGAGGCAGCGGGGAGGGTCATGGAAGGTCATCTGGTGATAGTACATCCTTCTTTAGGACAGAGGCAGTGGGGAGGGTCATGGGAGGTCATCTGGGGATAGTACGTCCTTCCTTAGGACAGAGGCAGCGGGGAGGGTCATGGGAGGTCATCTGGTGATAGTTCACCATACTTAGGACAGAGGCAGCGGGGAGGGTCATGGTAGGTCATCTGGGGCCAGTACATCCTTCCTTAGGACAGAGGCAGCGGGGAGGGTCATGGAAGGTCATCTGGTGATAGTACACCCTTCCTTAGGACAGAGGCAGCGGGGAGGGTCATGGGAGGTCATCTGGGGATAGTACATCCTTCCTTAGGACAGAGGCAGCGGGGAGGGTCATGGGAGGTCATCTGGTGATAGTTCACCATACTTAGGACAGAGGCAGCGGGGAGGGTCATGGGAGGTCACCTGGTGATAGTACAGCCTTCCTTAGGACAGAGGCAGCGGGGAGGGTCATGGGAGGTCATCTGGGGATAGTACATCCTTCCTTAGGACAGAGGCAGCGGGGAGGGTCATGGGAGGTAATCTGGGGATAGTTCACCATACTTAGGACAGAGGCAGCGGGGAGGGTCACGGGAGGTCATCTGCTGATAGTACATCCTTCCTTAGGACAGAGGCAGCGGGGAAGGTCACGGGAGGTCATCTGGTGATGGTACACGCTTCCTTAGGACAGAGGCAGCGGGGAGGGTCATGGGAGGTCATCTGGGGATAGTGCATCCTTCCTTAGGACAAAGGCAGCGGGGAGGGTCATGGGAGGTCATCTAGTGATAGTACATCCTTCCTTAGGACAGAGGCAGCGGGGAGGGTCATAGGAGGTCATCTGGGGATAGTACATCATACTTAGGACAGAGGCAGCGGGGAGGGTCATGGGAGGTCATCTGGTGATAGTACATCCTTCTTTAGGACAGAGGCAGCGGGGAGGGTCATGGGAGGCCATCTGGTGATAGTACATCCTTCCTTAGGACAGAGGCAGCGGGGAGGGTCATGGGAGGTCATCTGGGGATAGTACATCCTTCTGGGGATAGTACATCCTTCCTTAGGACAGAGGCAACAGGGAGGGTCATGGGAGGTCATCTGGGGATAGTTCACCATACTTAGGACAGAGGCAGCGGGGAGGGTCATGGGAGGTCATCTGCTGATAGTACATCCTTCCTTAGGACAGAGGCAGTGGGGAGGGTCATGGGAGGTCATCTGGTGATAGTACATCATACTTAGGACAGAGGCAGCGGGCAGGGTCATGGGAGGTCATCTGCTGATAGTACATCCTTCCTTAGGACAGAAGAAGAGGGGAGGGTCATGGGAGGTCATCTGGGGATAGTACATCCTTCCTTAGGACAGAGGCAGCGGGGAGGGTCATGGGAGGTCATCTGGTGATAGTACATCCTTCCTTAGGACAGAGGCAGCGGGGAGGGTCATGGGAGGTCATCTGGTGATAGTTCACCATACTTAGGACAGAGGCAGCGGGGGGGTCATGGGAGGTCATCTGGGGATAGTTCACCATACTTAGGACAGAGGCAGCGGGGAGGGTAATGGGAGGACATCTGGTGATAGTACATCCTTCCTTAGGACAGAGGCAGCGGGGAGGGTCATGGGAGGTCATCTGGGGCCAGTACATCCTTCCTTAGGACAGAGGCAGCGGGGAGGGTCATGGGAGGTCATCTGGGGATAGTACATCCTTCCTTAGGACAGAAGCAGCGGGGAGGGTCATGGGAGGTCATCTGTGGATAGTACATCATACTTAGGACAGAGGCAGCGGGGAGGGTCATGGGAGGTCATCTGGGGATAGTACATCCTTCCTTAGGACAGAGGCAGCGGGGAGGGTCATGGGAGGTCATCTGGAGATAGTACATCATACTTAGGACAGAGGCAGCGGGGAGGGTCATGGGAGGTCATCTGGTGATAGTACATCCTTCCTTAGGACAGAGGCAGCAGGGAGGGTCATGGGAGGTCATCTGGGGATAGTTCACCATACTTAGGACAAAGGCAGCCGGGAGGGTCATGGGAGGTCATCTGGTGATAGTACATCCTTCCTTAGGACAGAGGCAGCGGGGAGGGTCACGGGAGGTCATCTGCTGATAGTACATCCTTCCTTAGGACAGAGGCAGCGGGGAAGGTCACGGGAGGTCATCTGGTGATAGTACACGCTTCCTTAGGACAGAGGCAGCGGGGAGGGTCATGGGAGGTCATCTGGGGATAGTGCATCCTTCCTTAGGACAAAGGCAGCGGGGAGGGTCATGGGAGGTCATCTAGTGATAGTACATCCTTCCTTAGGACAGAGGCAGCGGGGAGGGTCATAGGAGGTCATCTGGGGATAGTACATCATACTTAGGACAGAGGCAGCGGGGAGGGTCATGGGAGGTCATCTGGTGATAGTACATCCTTCTTTAGGACAGAGGCAGCGGGGAGGGTCATGGGAGGCCATCTGGTGATAGTACATCGTTCCTTAGGACAGAGGCAGCGGGGAGGGTCATGGGAGGTCATCTGGGGATAGTACATCCTTCTGGGGATAGTACATCCTTCCTTAGGACAGAGGCAACAGGGAGGGTCATGGGAGGTCATCTGGGGATAGTTCACCATACTTAGGACAGAGGCAGCGGGGAGGGTCATGGGAGGTCATCTGCTGATAGTACATCCTTCCTTAGGACAGAGGCAGTGGGGAGGGTCATGGGAGGTCATCTGGTGATAGTACATCATACTTAGGACAGAGGCAGCGGGCAGGGTCATGGGAGGTCATCTGCTGATAGTACATCCTTCCTTAGGACAGAAGCAGCGGGGAGGGTCATGGGAGGTCATCTGGGGATAGTACATCCTTCCTTAGGACAGAGGCAGCGGGGAGGGTCATGGGAGGTCATCTGGTGATAGTACATCCTTCCTTAGGACAGAGGCAGCGGGGAGGGTCATGGGAGGTCATCTGGTGATAGTTCACCATACTTAGGACAGAGGCAGCGGGGGGGTCATGGGAGGTCATCTGGGGATAGTTCACCATACTTAGGACAGAGGCAGCGGGGAGGGTAATGGGAGGACATCTGGTGATAGTACATCCTTCCTTAGGACAGAGGCAGCGGGGAGGGTCATGGGAGGTCATCTGGGGCCAGTACATCCTTCCTTAGGACAGAGGCAGCGGGGAGGGTCATGGGAGGTCATCTGGGGATAGTACATCCTTCCTTAGGACAGAAGCAGCGGGGAGGGTCATGGGAGGTCATCTGTGGATAGTACATCATACTTAGGACAGAGGCAGCGGGGAGGGTCATGGGAGGTCATCTGGGGATAGTACATCCTTCCTTAGGACAGAGGCAGCGGGGAGGGTCATGGGAGGTCATCTGGAGATAGTACATCATACTTAGGACAGAGGCAGCGGGGAGGGTCATGGGAGGTCATCTGGTGATAGTACATCCTTCCTTAGGACAGAGGCAGCAGGGAGGGTCATGGGAGGTCATCTGGGGATAGTTCACCATACTTAGGACAAAGGCAGCCGGGAGGGTCATGGGAGGTCATCTGGTGATAGTACATCCTTCCTTAGGACAGAGGCAGCGGGGAGGGTCATTGGAGGTCATCTGGGGATAGTACATCATACTTAGGACAGAGGCAGCGGGGAGGGTCATGGGAGGTCATCTGGGGATAGTTCATCATACTTAGGACAGAGGCAGCGGGGAGGGTCATGGGAGGTCATCTGGTGTTAGTACATCATACTTAGGACAGAGGTAGCGGGGAGGGTCATGGGAGGTCATCTGGTGATAGTACATCCTTCTTTAGGACAGAGGCAGCGGGGAGGGTCATGGGAGGTCATCTGGGGATAGTACATCCTTCCTTAGGACAGAGGCAGCGGGGAGGGTCATGGGAGGTCATCTGGGGATAGTACATCCTTCCTTAGGACAGAGGCAGCGGGGAGGGTCATGGGAGGTCATCTGGTGATAGTTCACCATACTTAGGACAGAGGCAGCGGGGAGGGTCATGGTAGGTCATCTGGGGCCAGTACATCCTTCCTTAGGACAGAGGCAGCGGGGAGGGTCATGGAAGGTCATCTGGTGATAGTACATCCTTCTTTAGGACAGAGGCAGCGGGGAGGGTCATGGGAGGTCATCTGGGGATGGTACGTCCTTCCTTAGGACAGAGGCAGCGGGGAGGGTCATGGAAGGTCATCTGGTGATAGTACATCCTTCTTTAGGACAGAGGCAGCGGGGAGGGTCATGGAAGGTCATCTGGTGATAGTACATCCTTCTTTAGGACAGAGGCAGCGGGGAGGGTCTTGGTAGGTCATCTGGGGCCAGTACATCCTTCCTTAGGACAGAGGCAGCGGGGAGGGTCATGGAAGGTCATCTGGTGATAGTACACCCTTCCTTAGGACAGAGGCAGCGGGGAGGGTCATCGGAGGTCATCTGGGGATAGTACATCCTTCCTTAGGACAGAGGCAGCGGGGAGGGTCATGGGAGGTCATCTGGTGATAGTTCACCATACTTAGGACAGAGGCAGCGGGGAGGGTCATGGGAGGTCATCTGGTGATAGTACATCCTTCCTTAGGACAGAGGCAGCGGGGAGGGTCATGGGAGGTCATCTGGGGATAGTACATCCTTCCTTAGGACAGAGGCAGCGGGGAGGGTCATGGGAGGTAATCAGGGGATAGTTCACCATACTTAGGACAGAGGCAGCGGGGAGGGTCATGGGAGGTCATCTGCTGATAGTACATCATACTTAGGACAGAGGCAGCGGGGAAGGTCACGGGAGGTCATCTGGTGATAGTACACGCTTCCTTAGGACAGAGGCAGCGGGGAGGGTCATGGGAGGTCATCTGGGGATAGTGCATCCTTCCTTAGGACAAAGGCAGCGGGGAGGGTCATGGGAGGTCATCTGGTGATAGTACATCCTTCCTTAGGACAGAGGCAGCGGGGAGGGTCATAGGAGGTCATCTGGAGATAGTACATCATACTTAGGACAGAGGCAGCGGGGAGGGTCATGGGAGGTCATCTGGGGCCAGTACATCCTTCCTTAGGACAGAGGCAGCGGGGAGGGTCATGGGAGGTCATCTGGGGATAGTATACCATACTTAGGACAGAGGCAGCGGGGAGGGTAATGGGAGGTCATCTGGTGATAGTACATCCTTCTTTAGGACAGAGGCAGCGGGGAGGGTCATGGGAGGTCATCTGGGGATAGTACATCCTTCCTTAGGACAGAGGCAGCGGCGAGGGTCATGGGAGGTCATCTGGGGATAGTACATCCTTCCTTTGGATAGAGGCAGCGGGGAGGATCATGGGAGGTCATCTGGTGATAGTACCTCCTTCCTTAGGACAGAGGCAGCGGGGAGGGTCATGGGAGGTCATCTGAGGATAGTTCACCATACTTAGGACAGAAGCAGCGGGGAGGGTCATGGGAGGTCATCTGGGGATAGTACATCATACTTAAAACAGAGGCAGCGGGGAGGGTCATGGGAGGTCATCTGGGGATAGTACATCCTTCCTTAGGACAGAGGCAGCGGAGAGGGTCATGGGAGGTCATCTGGGGATAGTACATCCTTCTGGGGATAGTACATCCTTCCTTAGGACAGAGGCAACGGGGAGGGTCATGGGAGGTCATCTGGGGATAGTTCACCATACTTAGGACAGAGGCAGCGGGCAGGGTCATGGGAGGTCATCTGCTGATAGTACATCCTTCCTTAGGACAGAAGCAGCGGGGAGGGTCATGGGAGGTCATCTGGGGATAGTACATCCTTCCTTAGGACAGAGGCAGCGGGGAGGGTCATGGGAGGTCATCTGGTGATAGTACATCCTTCCTTAGGACAGAGGCAGCGGGGAGGGTCATGGGAGGTCATCTGGTGATAGTTCACCATACTTAGGACAGAGGCATCGGGGGGTCATGGGAGGTCATCTGGGGATAGTTCACCATACTTAGGACAGAGGCAGCGGGGAGGGTAATGGGAGAACATCTGGTGATAGTACATCCTTCCTTAGGACAGAGGCAGCGGGGAGGGTCATGGGAGGTCATCTGGGGCCAGTACATCCTTCCTTAGGACAGAGGCAGTGGGGAGGGTCATGGGAGGTCATCTGGGGATAGTACATCCTTCCTTTGGACAGAAGCAGCGGGGAGGGTCATGGGAGGTCATCTGTGGATAGTACATCATACTTAGGACAGAGGCAGCGGGGAGGGTCATGGGAGGTCATCTGGGGATAGTACATCCTTCCTTAGGACAGAGGCAGCGGGGAGGGTCATGGGAAGTCATCTGGGGATAGTACATCATACTTAGGACAGAGGCAGCGGGGAGGGTCATGGGAGGTCATCTGGTGATAGTACATCCTTCCTTAGGACAGAGGCAGCAGGGAGGGTCATGGGAGGTCATCTGGGGATAGTTCACCATACTTAGGACAAAGGCAGCCGGGAGGGTCATGGGAGGTCATCTGGGGATAGTTCATCATACTTAGGACAGAGGCAGCGGGGAGGGTCATGGGAGGTCATCTGGGGTTAGTACATCATACTTAGGACAGAGGTAGTGGGGAGGGTCATGGGAGGTCATCTGGTGATAGTTCACCATACTTAGGACAGAGGCAGCAGGGATGGTCATGGGAGGTCATCTGGGGATAGTACATCCTTCCTTAGGACAGAGGCAGCGGGGAGGGTCATGGGAGGTCATCTGGTGATAGTACATCCTTCCTTAGGACAGAGGCAGCGGGGAGGGTCATGGGAGGTCATCTGGGGATAGTACATCATTCCTTAGGACAGAGGCAGCGGGGAGGGTCATGGGAGGTCATCTGGGGATAGTACATCATTCCTTAGGACAGAGGCAGCGGGGAGGGTCATGGGAGCCAGGGATGGTAGAAGCCGGTAGGTGACACTCTTGTGGTAGGTGATGGGGCCGACCATCAGCGGTGGTATCAGCCGGGACATAAGACAGTGGCGGTCAGCGATGATGCTGACAGAAGGCTTGTGATATACCTGGCACTATATCTACTCTGTTGATTTCTCTAGTGGACTAGAGGGATTTCTTCACCCCACCTGGGTACAGCCTCATCTGGAACTATCATGGTGATCCAAATTATTGTTTATTATGGCCTGCTTCTTCTTTCTTTATAACGTGTGGATGGGCTCCCGGCATTCCTCCATCCCCGCCTACTTGCCACGGCTTCCTGTACTTTTATTCTGATTGTTGTACGGTTTATTATTGTTCTGATTTACCAGAGTTTGCTCAGCTGCATATATGTAAAGCGCTCTGATACCCCTATGGGCATGTTTGCACTATATAAAACTCTAATAAATCATTTTTAAAAAAATGGCTAGAAGTGGTAACAGATGAGAGATGATGTGGGGATGATTTAAGACGCGTGTCCTTTACGTTAGATGATACAGCGATGGTAAATGATGGTAGTTGAGACAGTAGGTGATGGTAGAGTATGGTAGGAGTTGAAAGCAGTTAATATGTTGAGGATGATGATGATAGGTGATGAGTGTCCTATACATTAGATTATACAGTGATGGTAAATGGTGATGGTGGTAGATGGTACGTGATATGGTAAATGACGAGAGTGGTAGATGGTACGTGATATGGTAAATGAGAGTAGTATACGGTACGTGATATGGTAAATGACGAGAGTGGTAGACGGTACGTGATATGGTAAATGACGAGAGTGGTAGATGGTACGTGATATGGTAAATGATGAGATTGGTAGATGGTACGTGATATGGTGAATGACGAGAGTGGTAGACGGTAAGTGATATGTAAATGACGAGAGTGGTAGACGGTACGTGATATGGTAAATGACGAGAGTGGTAGACGGTACGTGATATGGTAAATGACGAGAGTGGTAGATGGTACGTGATATGGTAAATGACGAGAGTGGTAGACGGTACGTGATATGGTGAATGACGAGAGTGGTAGAGGGTAAGTGATATGTAAATGACGAGAGTGGTAGATGGTACGTGATATGGTAAATGACGAGAGTGGTAGACGGTACGTGATATGGTAAATGACGAGAGTGGTAGACGGTACGTGATATGGTAAATGACGAGAGTGGTAGACGGTACGTGATATGGTAAATGACGAGAGTGGTAGACGGTATGTGATATGGTAAATGACGAGAGTGGTAGATGGTACGTGATATGGTAAATGACGAGAGTGGTAGACGGTATGTGATATGGTGAATGACGAGAGTGGTAGACGGTAAGTGATATGTAAATGACGAGAGTGGTAGACAGTACGTGATATGGTAAATGATGAGAGTGGTAGATCCTACGTGATATGGTAAATGACGAGAGTGGTAGATGGTACGTGATATGGTAAATGACGAGAGTGGTAGACAGTACGTGATATGGTAAATGACGAGAGTGGTAGATGGTACGTGATATGGTAAATGACGAGAGTGGTAGGCGGTAAGTGATATGGTAAATGACGAGAGTGGTAGATGGTACGTGATATGGTAAATGACGAGAGTGGTAGACGGTACGTGATATGGTGAATGACGAGAGTGGTAGACGGTACATGATATGGTGAATGACGAGAGTGGTAGACGATACGTGATATGGTAAACGATAAGAATGGTAAAAGGTACCCTGTATAGTGATGGAGAGTGAGATAGGAGAGGTTGTTGAAGGTAGTTGATAAGATGACGATGATGATAGGTGATGAGTGTCATGGACAGTAGCTGATACAGTGATGGTAAAGGATGGTAGTTGAGATAGTACGTGATGGTAGAGTATGGCAGGAGAGGTTGTTGAAGGCAGTTGATGTGACAGAAGATGATATAGTGAGAGTGGACGATGTCAGTGATAGTTATTATAGGAAGTGAAGGTAGTTAGATGACGTGGATTGACAGAGACTCTCAGTGACTGATAGATGCTGATTCTGTGATTGGTGATCAATGGTATGGGCTGGTGCACAATATTGGTGCTAAATGATGAAGGTGGTAAACAACAGGGGTGGTGTTTAGACAGACACCCCTTCCTGTTTGTGTCTAAGTGCTTGAGTAGGGTCTGACCCTCTTGGTTCCTGTTCCAGGTCACCGCTTTGAAGACAACCCTGGAATGAGGAGACACTTGGTGAAGAAGCCATCGAGGAATCAGATCACCACCGCCAGCAAGAAAATGTTGGTGACGACATCGCTGAAGAAGAAAAAGAAGAAAAAGAAGCTGGATAGAAGACCTCATGAGGTACACTATATCTGACTCCTCACCCATGGTTGTAGGTGATTGCAGCCTTTCTCCTGGAGCCTCACCCTGACAGGTACTCAATCAAACAAAAGAACCGCTCCAGTATTCCTTTAATAACAGGAGGGTGTAAGGTCACCAATCACCCACTCTCTGCAGAAAGAGGAGAAAGGTTAATGTGGGAGCAGTTCTGAATAAAGTGCATGAGCTCTTGTGCATGAGAGGATCTATGTACATGATACTTAAAAAGGCTCCTAGAATCAGGCAAGGGGCAAAGGTGGATCCGGGACAGAATCTAGCAGATGGTGTAAGGTTAGAGGCGCAGAGTTTGACTCCTCGGGGGAGCTTGTGATGAGCAGGTGAGCAAACGGAAGATTGAGTAATGTCTGGCAATGGGCAGCCTAGTGGAACAGCGTAGTACTGGCTAAGTGGGCAGAACAAGCCTGCTTCATGACCATCACTTCATGTTTCTGGTGTATCACGGTCAAAATATTGTCTGACATAAATATCATCTCCTAAATATTGTTAACAAAAATATTGCCTCCTTGGAGTTAATAATAGAAAATCTAAACACACTGGGTTGATATTTCCTAGTCTGTCTTATTGGAATTTTATTCAGTAAATTTCACACTTTTTATCACAATATTTGCACCCCACTGTGTGATTGAACCACAGACAATATCCCAATATACAGTATCACTGAAAAGGTTCCATTCATGATGTTATATTCATCAGTGTAGCACTCGCGAGATTTCATCCTCAATGAAGTAATCATGAAACTTCAGCCAACACGTGGTGTTCAACTTTCTGTCCCTTTTCCAAGACTCGCAATTCATCAAATCGATTTTCTTTATCACTTGTATTAGAGGGTCCAAGACCTATTATGGTGTCCAGTCGCAGCCGGCATTACTGGCGGGTGGGGGTGGGGGGGGGGTTAATTTTAATTATATGAGAAAAAATAACGTACCTTAGCCGGCCTGATCCGGTCCCGCATCGTCTCTGCTTCTCTGCTCCTCGCAGGAAGCAGGAAGCAGGCAGTCTGCCTCCCCTCCCCTAAGCCAATCACAACGCTGCAATGGCAGCGTAGTGATTGGTGGGAATGGCGCCCAGCCAGGCGCCTATAGGGAGGCCATTTTCTCCATCTAGGCTGCATGCAGCCTACATGGAGAAAATGGCAGAGTGCACATGACTGGTTTGGTCGGCGCCAGAGGGCCGACCAAACAGTCAGGGCACGCAACATTGGGCTAGCCACTCCTCCCCTGCCCTGTTGCAGGACCGCCCACCCACCCGCCCGCACCCAACCAAACCCTTCTGCTTTCTCAGAGTGCGAGAAGCAGTAACATAAAATGGTATTTATACCATTTTATGTTACTGCTTCTCGCACTGCGAGAATGCAGTGGGGCGACGCTCCTCCGCTCACATGGAGGAGCTGCCCCTGATTTGGCGTCCTTTTGAAGATTCTGTCATGGAGATACGTTAACACTGATTTCTAACGGAGTGGAGTCTGAAAGTCTTAAGTTTTGGAACACTGTGAAGGGAACAAGATCACACCTGGGGTGGAAAGTGAGGTGACTCCATGTTAACCTGTCATCTCATCCTTAAACTTGCCTTTCTACTGTCCGGCTCTCTGGCACTTGTCACGCTGCGGCTCACCCCTTTACTGTGCTTGCCTGCACGGTTTCTGCCTCTACCCCTCGCTCTGGCTCAGCGATGGGACTGTTCTGTGCCAGGCGCTCCCTACCAGGCACCCTCACATTTCCTGCTGGCATTGCTCAGAACATCCCAAAAATGTGCCTCCTTTCCCTCGATTGGGTCTGGAAAGCTATTGAACATCTGGGCAAATGAATAAGGAGATCAGTGAGGTCACAGCCCTAACTTTGGCCCTCAGAGGCTACTTGGGTATTTCAGTTATTTGTAGGAGTCTTTTAATCCTCGCTCCTGAGATTCCTGCTTTCATTCCATGGCTTCTTCACTTTAGAAAGGCTAGTCATTGTTCTGGACAAGGCTTGTTTTGGGGTTCTTTTAGTCTTTTAATAAAGTTATCAAGCGCTCAATATAAAAGGTACCTTCTTCTAGAGACGACTTCTTGCCATCATCACTGGGTGCTGGCACATGCTCGTAGCGAGCTGGTGGTATACAACATGGACAGGGTCTCTTTAGCTGGGGTTTTAACCATTTTCACTTAATGTAGGAAAGTGTCTCTTTTGACATGATTAGACCCCACTTTTTGCCTGATCTCTGATGTGACTTCGAACTGTAAGTGCACTGGGTCCCTGCCACCAGGTTCCCAGTGCCAGATCTCTTTCCCAAAACTGTTCTAAGATTGGCACAACTTCATCCACCCTTGTAAGCCCCTGGTAAGCCCCTGGTACCTAGGGCATTGGTACTGAAGGGGGCCCACGGGGGCTGCAGCAGACATTGTGCCACCCCAGGGACCCCACACCAAGACCATGCAAACTGCCACTGCAGCCTGCGTGTCTTGGTGCAGAGAAAACCGAAGAGTCGACATGGCAAACAGCCTTGTCTGCCGTGCCTCCCATTCTGCATGGGATATAGGTAAGTCACACCTCCTATAGGCCTTACAGCCCTAAGGCTGAGCGCACTATACCTTATATGAGGTCATATCCGCATGAGCAGATATGTCCCTTCAATTTCTGAGCCATTCTTGGATATTGAAAGTGCACAGGGAAGCCATAAAGAGTACATCGGCTTGATACTTGTCATTACGAGTTCCATGATGGCTTTACTGTACCCTAAGATGTTTAGTACCAAACATCTTGTTTTAATAAATCCTCACTGATGCCAGTATGGGATTAATTAATAAATGCACACAGGAGACACTTTAGAGAGTCCCCTGAAATCCTACCAAGCACTGGTGTGTTCTCTGACTAGTCATAGCCAGTCTGCCACCACCAGACATGGTCTGACCTCATGGGGTGAGAGCCAGCGCTCTCAGAGGACAGAAACAAAGCTTGCTCTGGGCGGAGGTGCTTCACACCTCCTCCAGGCCACAATGGCCTTCTAGAGTGGGAAGCTTTAAAGGTGTTGCCGTCTTTGAAGTTCATCCAGGCTTTCCCAGATAGTAGAGGATGCCAACCCCCCTGTCATGCTTTGGTGGAAGGACAGATGGGAAAATTTGTTAGATGAGGAAAATGGTCCACATTCTGCCTGCACCACCCCTAGGGTTGGGCAGGCGATGTGAACCCATCTCCTGAAAATCCACCATCTTGGGATGGTGGAGAAACAACCTATCAGGGGTAAGGTAGTGCCCCTTCCCACAGAATGTGGTAACTTAGAGGGTGTCAGCACCCTAAAGGTCGGTAGCCCATTTGCTACTAACTGTCTCCCCCTGTAACACGCCTAAATTCAGTATTTAGGTGGCATCCCTAGAGCTGGAACTTAGATTCGATGGACAAGAAGAAGACCAAGGCAAAGAAGACCCGATGCCTGAGAACTGAAGCCCTGCTGCAGAAGAAAATTGGCACCAAACCCTTCCTGCTGCTTCTAGGACTTCGACAATTGTGGTGTGCTGTGTTGTCCTGAACCTGTGAAGACTCCAAGAACCCAGGAGCTTCTCCAGCCTTCACAAAATCTCCAAGAACATCTCTTGGAGTGAAGGTATCACTCCCCTGCACACTGCAGGCACCGATCTTGCTGAGTCCGGTTTGTCGACGCATTGCTCCCTGATGACTTTGATGCATCACCCGCACCCAAAGAGGTACACCAGCTTCGGAGGGTCAGATCTGTCTCCTTGCCATGTTTGGAGACACCAGGACCAACCAGAACCGCACCGTACCAATACCTGGGGTAGCGGATCCCCAACACCAAACAGTGAGACGAAGAGTCAGTGCTGGACTCCACTGATACCAGAAGCAAGCACCTGTCGAGGGATGTAGAGGCCCCTGAGATCCACCTTCTCAGTGGCCTAGCTGACCTGAAATCGCCTTTCCATATTGGACATATGACATATCTACTCTGCACACAGGCCTACCGGCCCCGGTAAAGACAAACGAGCCATGCTTCCGTGGTCCTGTGACCTTTACGACCTCTTCCTTCCAGTGGGACCCACCAGAGTTACTTCTAAGTCCTCCTGTGGAGTGTCTTTTCAGGTGGCCCCCTTCTGTCATAGCGCACCAGCCACCAGCACCTTCAGAACCCTGCTCCCTGCCGAATCCGGGATGATCCCGAACTTCTGCTGCTGGAACATTGGACCTGGCTCCGCTGTTGGCCTAAAACGAGAAGGTGACCTTCGTGAAAGCATTGCCCAATTTTTTATGCATTTTTCTGCTTTTCTCCATTGACTTTAACGGTGCGTAATTGCGTACAAAAGTTATATATTTTCCGAACTCTCAAAAATCCTAACTCCTAAAGTACTTGCTGTTGATCGAAGCTCTGGGTCCTAAAATATACCTCAAAATTGATACTATTTTTATAAATTGGTGTCTCATTTATTGCCTCCGTGAGTACAAATGCCTTGCAGTACCCTCTGATAAGCCTAACTGCTCGCCTCCACTACCACAAATAGAGCACTAGTATTATCTACTTTGACCTCTGTGTATCAATAAGGGATTCACTGAACTCTCTGCAGAGTGTACTTCATTTTAGTAAACTATATAGAGAGCCAGCTTCTTACACTTAATCAGCCCCATTTCCATTACTTTACCCTCATTTGTGACCAGTAAGACATATAGGAGACCGCCTCCACGTGCCCTGGCTCCTCCCACGGAAGGGTCGGGTAAGAGAAGGTAAGAAAGGAAGAGAGAGCCTAGCAGCTCCTCCTGTCTGACTCATGAAGGGAGGCTGAAGGGTGCATTCCTACTTGTGCAGGGAACCCGTTGCCTTCGGATGTCCCCGATCACAGCCTGCCGAGGCCTGCAGAGGGTCCAATGTAGCTACCTCTATCATTCACCCAGTCCTCCACTAAGAGTTGTACGAGGGTTCTAGATAATCCTTGCGCTTTCTCACAGTTTCTAGAGCCTCTTCCTCTTATACCATGGAGTACACTTACCCTTCTAACGGCTTCCATCCCAAGGCTCCGCCGTACCTGCCCAGACCAGTTTATCCTGTCCTTACTTGCCCATATGACAAACGCTGAGCCCAAGCACAACATTTCCTCAGACAGTCCATAAGCACAACCAGAATCTATCTTTTATAACATCTTTAAATCCACTACAGCTGAAGACTAGGCCCTTCTCCACGAGGCTGCCCAGGGACAACTTTTGTGGCATTACCTTTGCCGCCCGAGGGTGGTTGTGTGGAGTCCGGGCCACTTCCATTCCCTGTGTCTTGCCAAATGTAGGCATTTCCTGCCCTGCCACTAGCATCAGTCAAAGACAGTCTCCTCACAAGTCGATCACAGTCTGAAATGGTTTATTGACAAAACAACAAGTAATGGCCGGTGACTCACAGACCAGACAAAGATCCCCCAGAACTGGACGGTGGATGGATCTCTGTGTGTGAAGGCAAGGCACGTGCTTGCACTAGTGCAAGGGTTTGAATAGGACACATGAGTAACTAAAACATAATCAGGGGATATATTTACAAGTACTGACTCATCGGCATGGATCCGTAAGATTTCTTGCGCCTGCCGCAAATGCCTTAAATCGGCATCAATGCACTGTATTTACAATATTGTGCTTACTTTGTTCGCCCTAAGTTATCAGGGTATGCCCAGATGTGGGTCCCTTGCTCACTTTGCCACTGGATTCAAGCTAGCCTTGCTGATGAGGGGTGTTACCCCAAAACCGGTCCCAGGATGCTTGTTTCCGCTCCAGGGAAGACATTGCACGGCAGTTCGGGCTCGGCAGTTCGGGCTGGACTGTTCCCATGAGGCACAGGGTCAAGACTGATTTGCATATAGCTATGTCTGAACTGGGGTGGCGAAGTGAGCTAAAGAACGATGATGGATTGAAACCCAGATCTGTGTATGGGGGTGAGTGTCTGAAAAGTTTCAGCACTCCGTCCATCATCTCCTTGTGTTTACTTTACAATATTGTGCTACATGGGGCAAGAATTCACGGATGTGTCGGAAATTGCTGGAGTTGGTCAAAAGACTGACACAACTCCAGCAATGCGTCAGAACACAGAGGCGAGTCACATGTTAACAGCCCTGCGTCAATCCTTACGCCAAGTTTGAGAAGGCGTAGGGATTTTGACACAGTGAAGTCATAGAGTGAAGCAGCGAAAAGTTGTACATTTCTCTGCGTCAGTTCTATGTGGCTTTTAACGTGGGAACGCCCACCCTTCATACATTTTACCTGGCGCAGGTATAATGCGATGCAGGCCTCTACAAAGGGATGCATTGGGCCCAATGCTTCAGTTTGTAAATATGGAACGGTATAACAAGCTATGAATAGTAACAAAATATGTATATACCCATATGTGAGAAGTTGGCCTGGTATATGCTGTTCACTAATTAAAGTGGACACCTTGCACCAGGGCAAATCGACTCTTATGGTAGATAGGTTTAAGACAACCTTTTAAAGAAAGCTATCCTAGTGGTAGCTGTGGAGAGCAGCCTTCAGGCTAAGTCTCGGAGGAATGTAAAGCAGCTTGTTTTACCATATAATCTCTTGAATCACCAAATGAAAAGACACCACACAGGTATATATATCAAATATATATGTATTTATTTCTAAATAACTCTCTACTAATCTCTTTATGAGATTAGAAGACAAACATATGCACAAATCAACGTTTCTCAATAAGTTAAGCACAAAATATGGCTGGGGCCCTAGGGGCGTACCAGACCATATACTAAGTAAGAGACTTAGAAACAACGACTTGCAAGGAGACAAGGCCTAGGGCCTTCAGAAGTGCTGGGGCCTCACGAAACCACCCAAGGCAGGTAAG
Source organism: Calotriton arnoldi (assembly GCA_963921515.1). Taxonomy (NCBI): domain Eukaryota; kingdom Metazoa; phylum Chordata; class Amphibia; order Caudata; family Salamandridae; genus Calotriton; species Calotriton arnoldi. The sequence goes on along the minus strand of CAWUFW010004503.1, from coordinate 1,161,140 downwards.
TAAAGGACCCACGGGGGACGCGTGCAGTGTGGATACACAGGCGCGAATCGCCGTTAACTTCAATGGGGCAAGTCGCGGTTGGAAATAAAGAGTTTTAGGATACTTCGGGAGAACCTACAAGCAAGTCACTTACAGGGTAAGTAGTTCTAGGGCCCACACCCACAGGAGCACCGTAGTGCTGGAGTTACCTCACCCAGGGAAGCCGGGTGCACAGGTGTCCTTTGGTGTCGGGTCGCGGCGTCGCTTTCAATGGCGAACAAAGAAGACTTGCTACTTGCGGGAGCTGAAGAAGTGTCCGGTGGAATCCAAGCCTGGATTCTGAAGAAGGATGACCTGAAAGCAGAGGGGACAGTGTTCAAAGTCACTTGGCAGTGACCCGGGGCAAGGAAGATGGATGCCCACCGTCGTCGGTCGCTTCAGGTCGGTTGCGGGTGCCTTGACTCTTCAGCCACGTGGTCCAGGAGGCGTCGACGACGACCAGGAGCTGGATTCGGTGTGTCCCTCGACATCTGCAGCTGACTGCGGTGTCGGCAACTCGATTGGAGCCAACAAGCCTTGGCAGCCGCAAGTCTCGGGGAGATGAAGAAAAGTCGATGGCGCAGACCAGCAAGGTCTGTGGAACTCACCCAGCGAAGGTAAGTCAGGGCAGGCCTGGAGCAACCAGGGGAGCCCTTTGGTTTCTTTAAGAAGTCTTCTGGGGACCCACAAGCCGGCGGGCAAGGGATCGCGAAGACACCTCGGGCGGAATCACTCAACAGGGGCCCACGGTCACTCGGGACGGTATAGGCCTCTGATCTTCGGAGGGATTCCTGCTGGAGGTCGGGACCACACGTGGTCCAAAGCACAAGTTCGTAGAATGTTGTGAAGGGGTTGCACTCGACAATAGTACACGGTACCCAGGGGTCGCGGTTCCTCGTTACTCGTGGGGTCCACTTGCCTCAGCTTCGCTGGGGACTCACGATGGCCTGGGAGAGGTCAGGAAATCCACTTCTTGGGCTGCAGGGACTTCGGACTCCGGCGGGAGCGGCGTAGTTTGCGACCGTCGTTGTCGTTTTTGGTGCCTGCCAAGCAGGGGAGTCACTCCTTGACTCCAAGGGAGATTCTTCTGTCTTCCAAAGGTAGTGGAACGTCGAAGGGCCAGGATTCTTCTGTAGAGCGTCGTCCAGGGGTTATCTGCCTTGCAATGGTAAGGTTCCCCCTCTTATACTAAAAAGAGGGGATGGACTAGCTCTATGACCCCACCTATGGGAGGGTCAAGGGAGGGGTGGCTACACCCACTTCCCTTTGTCCAGTTTCGCGCCAGAGCAGGGGCAGGTAGCCCCTGAGCTGGTTTGAACTGGCATATGCACAGAGGAGCCTTCTGCTCCCCCAGTGCAGGACTTCAAAGCACTCTAAGAGTGCACCCACCCAGCCCCAATACACTAAACCCTGTCTGGGAGGTGGTTACACCTCCCTGTGACAGGATGCCTATTGTTGGGCTTCCTCCACTGCGAGTTTCGGTCATCAGCAGGAGGGCAGCCCAGTGTCTGTGACTGGTGGAATCTATTTTGTGATGCCAGGGCTCTTTAGGATTCTACCGCGTTTCCACAGCAGGTACATGTCTTCTCCCTCTAGAAGGGTGGAATGCTACCCCCGCCGCCAAGATTGGCGGGGGGTAGTATTCCAAGATGTTTGACACCAAACACGACATGTTTTGATGCAGCCATTCCAAAGTTAGCATTTACCGCGAGGATATAATGCACTTAAGAGTATATGGTTTAACCGCATCCACAAACAGCACCAGAGAATAGACTCTGAGAGCTGCAGAGGGGCACTGCTCAGGCAGAGGCACCCCCTCACATAGAAGCCAAGCACCCTGCCCTCAGGATTGATAGGGCCTGCCATAGGGGTGACTGATAGGTTTATATGTGTGTGCAGGAGAGATATAGGAAACCTATATCTCAGTGAGGGGTGCTAGCACCACCTCACCCAGGCTGCAGTAGCAGGCCTGTGGTGTCAGATTTAGACTGCTTCCCAGGGGTGGCATAACACATGCTGCAGCCCCTGGTAGGCCTGTGAAGTACCTATGCCCTTGGTACCTAAGGTACCATATACTAGGGACTCATAAGGCACCACAGTATCCAATCACTAGTGCACCTAGAGTGCACTCCATGTCGTTTAGAGAGAGCAGATAGACTGGGGCCCTGAATAGCAGGGTCCCAGTCCAACTAAGTCATAAACCAGCAAAACACCAGGAAAAAAGTGGGGGCAACCATATAGTCAGATTCCACCTTCCTACATAACCCCCCCAAACGAAAGGAGATAAGGCTAACCTTGACCAGTTGAGCCTTTATTGATTAAGTGGTCATATAAGGAAGCACCTGCACTAGCATGGTTGCCCCCTGTCTTATGGTCCACTAAGCAATCCCTCACCCTAAGGGTATGAGAGGGTCTCCACCATGGGGAATCACTACCTCTGGTGTGCTTTGGTAAAGTACAAGGCTGGTGGGGTGTCTGAGTAGGGAAGTGAGGCCCTAGGAAGGTTGGCCTCAGCTTCCTCAGATCACTGGTCACCATGTATGCCTGTCTTTCCATGACTGAGTTGCACTTTGCTCTAAGGGTCAACCTTTGACTGCCTACAGCTGGGGGTTGGGTCCCTTTGGATGGAACACTGGAGGGACATGGCATGTTTGGAACCTTTTGGTCCCAGGTTTGCCCTTGCCTAACAGAGTCCTTCTGGGGGAGGTCCCTACATAAAGGTATGGGGGATCCCTCAGTGGGTTGAGGAATTTTCACCTGGCTAGGGCTACTAGACTGGGTGCCCCTTATCTGCTGATGGGGGGGTTCCTCTGGACAGGGGGCCCTGGGGGGTCCACTGACCTCCCTGACCTCTGCAGCCCTGGGCTGACTGAGGCAGGGTAGAGAGGGGCAGTTTACCTGCTCCAGACTGGGTACCACCTTGGAAGGGTCCTCTGCCATCAGGGGTGTGGCCAGGCCAGGCCTGACTACCTCTGGGGCAGTTCCTTCACTAGGGGTAGGGTCAGTTCCCTGAGGAGGCTGACCCTTACCTACTGTCTGGGGGAAGAAGACTTTTCTTCAACCCTTGTGCTCTCTTTTGGGGAGAGTGGGCCATTCTTCCAGGCTCCATCTCTCCATAATCTTGGGCTGGGGCTGAGGCCATCACAGCCCCCTAACCTTTACAGGGACACCCAACATCTTCAGATGGGTTTGGTGTTCAATTTCAGCCCAGGCTGAAATTTCCAGATCATTGCCCATCAGGCAATCTACAGGTAAGGTTGGGGACACTGCCACTCTCTTTGGGCCTGTGACCCCCTCCCAGCTGAGATTGACTATGGCCATGGGGTGATCTGTTCTGACACCATCAATGTTGGTCACCTGGTATTTAAACTCAGGTAAAAGCTGGTGAGGGGGACTAGTTTCCCTGCCACCATGGTGACACTAGCCCCTGTGTCCCTAAATGCCACAGCTTTCTGACCATTAATTATTGGCTCCAATCTGTACCTGCCCAATGCTATGGGACCCATGGTAAAGGTGGCATATCCTACACCACCATCAGAATCTGAGGAGTCTGTTGAGGGGGTCCTGTCTAAGCTAGGGCCCACCTCTGTTCCTCTTGCAAAAGCACCTAACTTTTTGGGTGCACTACTCCCAACTGGAGGATTACTACTGGTAGTACCAGGAGGGGTGGTAGTAGTTGTTGGAGGAACATTTTCTTTATTGCCATTCCTGGGACAACTGGGATCAGATTTCCAGTGCCCAGGCTTTTTACAGACATGGCAATAGGGTTTCTTTTCAGGAGAGGAAGGAGTTTGGGACCCACCCCCAGAAGAGGAATTTTGGGGCCCTGTAGTGGACTTATCCTTGGATTTATCCCCACCTTTCTCTTGGGACTTGGTAGAATCTTTCTTGTGGTCACCACCCTGATTCTTAGGCCTTACCCTGGTTCTGACCCATTTGTCTGCCTTCTTTCCCAATTCTTGGGGAGAGGTCAGATCAGAGTCCACCAGGTACTGGTGTAAAAGCTGGTTTTGACAATTATTAAGGATCTGTTCTCTCATCATTAGATTATAAAATCCTTTGAAATCAGTAACCCTACTGCCAACCAGCCAACCCTCCAGAGCCTTGGATGCACAATCTACAAAGTCAGTCCAGTCCTGAGTCTGTGCCTTCTGGGTATCTCTGAACTTCAACCTGTACTGCTCAGTGGTTAAGCCAAACCCATCTATCAGTGCACTCTTCAGGACCTCATAATCATCAGCATCCTCTTCTCTAACAGTGAGGAGCTTGTCTCTACCTTTATCTGAAAAGGAGAGCCACAAGATTGCTGCCCACTGCTTTTGGGGGACCTGCTGTACTCTACAGGCCCTCTCCATAGCAGTTATCCACTTGTGGATATCATCCCCACTCTGGTAGGGAGGAACAACCTTGCTCAGGTTCCTATGGTCAGGGACATATTCTCTGCCTCTAGGGACACTGTTGCTGCCACCAGGGGGTTCTAAACCCTCCCTTCTGGAAGCTCTCTGGATCTCCAGGGCTTCTCTATCCAGTGCCAACTGCTTGGTTCTGAGGGCCACTCTGGCTTCCTCATACTGGAGCAGTTTGCACCTTCTCTCAGAGGAGGTCTCTCTTAAGGAAAAGTATGAGCTCCTCTGCTGGACAAATTCTCTGCCAGAGTGATAAGAGTGGTCAGATTCCCTGGAAGGGGATCTGTGCCTCTCCTCCTCTCTGTCAGTTCTCTTAGGGAGAATTCCTCTGTCCTTTTCAGGCCCCTTGGAGCCTGGCCCTTCAATCACAGAATCTTGGTCATTCTGATTTTCATCATCTGACCCAGATACTATGACTGACCCACCCACTGATTCAAACCCTTTAGCTCCTAGAGCCAATCTAAGGTCATCTGCTGTCAGCAGATCTATCAGGTGTAGTGTTGAGGGACTCTGTCCTAGTCTCAGGTGTCTGTCAACACACATGGCTCTCAAGTCAGAGAAAGCCATGTCCTTATACTGAGGCTGAGTGGATCCACTGGGTCCACCCTTTAAGGACATTCTAGTGTTGTGCAGTGTTGTACTACCTACACTAGTTTGTGGCCTACTGATCCTAGCTTGAGCTGTGGAAAGGGTGTGCTATCCCTTGGCACACAGCTCTAAGTTCAGTAGAACTTATTGATACTAAGCTTGACTTTATATGTACCTTGAGTACCTATAATGGTTTTCAGTTAGTAATTCAAATAGAGATTTTCTGGTAAAACAATGGCAAGCTGGAATCCCACACGCTACCCACCAATGTGAGAAGTTGACCTGGTATATGCTGTTCACTAATTAAAGTGGACACCTTGCACCAGGGCAAATCGACTCTTATGGTAGATAGGTTTAAGACAACCTTTTAAAGAAAGCTATCCTAGTGGTAGCTGTGGAGAGCAGCCTTCAGGCTAAGTCTCGGAGGAATGTAAAGCAGCTTGTTTTACCATATAATCTCTTGAATCACCAAATGAAAAGACACCACACAGGTATATATATCAAATATATATGTATTTATTTCTAAATAACTCTCTACTAATCTCTTTATGAGATTAAAAGACAAACATATGCACAAATCAACGTTTCTCAATAAGTTAAGCACAAAATATGGCTGGGGCCCTAGGGGCGTACCAGACCATATACTAAGTAAGAGACTTAGAAACAACGACTTGCAAGGAGACAAGGCCTAGGGCCTTCAGAAGTGCTGGGGCCTCACGAAACCACCCAAGGCAGGTAAGTAAAGGACCCACGGGGGACGCGTGCAGTGTGGATACACAGGCGCGAATCGCCGTTAACTTCAATGGGGCAAGTCGCGGTTGGAAATAAAGAGTTTTAGGATACTTCGGGAGAACCTACAAGCAAGTCACTTACAGGGTAAGTAGTTCTAGGGCCCACACCCACAGGAGCACCGTAGTGCTGGAGTTACCTCACCCAGGGAAGCCGGGTGCACAGGTGTCCTTTGGTGTTGGGTCGCGGCGTCGCTTTCAATGGCGAACAAAGAAGACTTGCTACTTGCGGGAGCTGAAGAAGTGTCCGGTGGAATCCAAGCCTGGATTCTGAAGAAGGATGACCTGAAAGCAGAGGGGACAGTGTTCAAAGTCACTTGGCAGTGACCCGGGGCAAGGAAGATGGATGCCCACCGTCGTCGGTCGCTTCAGGTCGGTTGCGGGTGCCTTGACTCTTCAGCCACGTGGTCCAGGAGGCGTCGACGACGACCAGGAGCTGGATTCGGTGTGTCCCTCGACGTCTGCAGCTGACTGCGGTGTCGGCAACTCGATCGGAGCCAACAAGCCTTGGCAGCCGCAAGTCTTGGGGAGATGAAGAAAAGTCGATGGCGCAGACCAGCAAGGTCTGTGGAACTCACCCAGCGAGGGTAAGTCAGGGCAGGCCTGGAGCAACCAGGGGAGCCCTTTGGTTTCTTTAAGAAGTCTTCTGGGGACCCACAAGCCGGCGGGCAAGGGATCGCGAAGACACCTCGGGCGGAATCACTCAACAGGGGCCCACGGTCACTCGGGACGGTGTAGGCCTCTGATCTTCGGAGGGATTCCTGCTGGAGGTCGGGAGCACACGTGGTCCAAAGCACAAGTTCGTAGAACGTTGTGAAGGGGTTATACTCGACAATAGTGCACGGTACCCAGGGGTCGCGGTTCCTCGTTACTCGTGGGGTCCACTTGCCTCAGCTTCGCTGGGGACTCACGATGGCCTGGGAGAGGTCAGGAAATCCACTTCTTGGGCTGCAGGGACTTCGGACTCCGGCGGGAGCGGCGTAGTTTGCGACCGTCGTTGTCGTTTTTGGTGCCTGCCAAGCAGGGAGTCACTCCTTGACTCCAAGGGAGATTCTTCTGTCTTCCAAAGGTAGTGGAACGTCGAAGGGCCAGGATTCTTCTGTAGAGCGTCGTCCAGGGGTTATCTGCCTTGCAATGGCAAGGTTCCCCTCTTATACTAAAAAGAGGGGATGGACTAGCTCTATGACCCCACCTATGGGAGGGTCAAGGGAGGGGGTGGCTACACCCACTTCCCTTTGTCCAGTTTCGCGCCAGAGCAGGGGCAGGTAGCCCCTGAGCTGGTTTGAACTGGCATATGCACAGAGGAGCCTTCTGCTCCCCAGTGCAGGACTTCAAAGCACTCTAAGAGTGCACCCACCCAGCCCCAATACACTAAACCCTGTCTGGGAGGTGGTTACACCTCCCTGTGACAGGATGCCTATTGTTGGGCTTCCTCCACTGCGAGTTTCGGTCATCAGCAGGAGGGCAGCCCAGTGTCTGTGACTGGTGGCATCCATTTTGTGATGCCAGGGCTCTTTAGGATTCTACCGCGTTTCCACAGCAGGTACATGTCTTCTCCCTCTAGAAGGGTGGAATGCTACCCCCGCCGCCAAGATTGGCGGGGGGTAGTATTCCAAGATGTTTGACACCAAACACGACATGTTTTGATGCAGCCATTCCAAAGTTAGCATTTACCGCGAGGATATAATGCACTTAAGAGTATATGGTTTAACCGCATCCACAAACAGCACCAGAGAATAGACTCTGAGAGCTGCAGAGGGGCCCTGCTCAGGCAGAGGCACCCCCTCACATAGAAGCCAAGCACCCTGCCCTCAGGATTGATAGGGCCTGCCATAGGGGTGACTGATAGGTTTATATGTGTGTGCAGGAGAGATATAGGAAACCTATATCTCAGTGAGGGGTGCTAGCACCACCTCACCCAGGCTGCAGTAGCAGGCCTGTGGTGTCAGATTTAGACTGCTTCCCAGGGGTGGCATAACACATGCTGCAGCCCCTGGTAGGCCTGTGAAGTACCTATGCCCTTGGTACCTAAGGTACCATATACTAGGGACTCATAAGGCACCACAGTATCCAATCACTAGTGCACCTAGAGTGCACTCCATGTCGTTTAGAGAGAGCAGATAGACTGGGGCCCTGAATAGCAGGGTCCCAGTCCAACTAAGTCATAAACCAGCAAAACACCAGGAAAAAAGTGGGGGCAACCATATAGTCAGATTCCACCTTCCTACACCATATGTCCACAGGAATTACCTGTCTCTGACATCAAATAGCTCGAGGTCAGAGATAGGTACTTCCTGTGGGCAATGTTAGCGTGAACAAGGAAACATGGCTAATTTAGTTACAGTTACACTAACGCAGTAAATATCTTGGCATATTTACAAGGAGCTTGCGCCGCCGCTGCGTCATTTCTTTTGAAGCAGCGCTGATACTTCCTTTGCTCTATATTTACAAGGTGACGCATCTATGCAGATGCGTCACTTTTCGTCCGGATGCGTCGTTTTTTTCCTTCATAGGAATCAACTGCATTGAGTTAGTTTTAATATATGCAAAGTAGGCGTTCCCACCTAAAATCCCACGTAAAACTGACGCAGTGGTATTTATGACATTTTACAAAAGTGACGCATCTTCGGGAAGTGGGCCACTGAGCTTACGATACGCCAAAATTCCTACGCCTCTAAAACCCAGGCGTAGGAATGACGCCTTGACTGTGGTATAGGTATCTGACCAGCTGAAGTGACTTGAAACTGTGTAATCTGCAATCAAGCCAAATCCCTTCAGCAGGTAAGTGCACACATAAGGTAGGTAACACAGTAAATATCACATCACACACCATCACAGACTTGTATGCACTCACATTGTACTTTCACATTAGACAAGAGGCATTTGGCAAAAGGGGAACAAGTTGGTTTAATTAAACGCTGTAGCAGAGAGAGCCTGGACAGAATGCATCTGCTCAAAATCTCTTGATGTACAAAGTTTGGGACGTCCATTTCTACAGTTCATGCGGTAAAATAAAACACTTACTGGCACATGCATCAAGGTAGGCTTTTGCGATTCCTTAATTGCGATTATTAAGGAATCGCAATTAAGGAATCGCAAAAGCCTATGCATGTAGGAATCGCTATAAAAATAGCGATTCCTAAACATTCCTTAATTGCGACTCGCAAATTGCGAGTCGCAATTAAGAATGCCGTCCCATTCATTCCTATGGGCCTACAGGCCCATAGGAATGAATTGGAGATTGCATGAGCAATTTGCGAGTACCAGTAGGTACTCGCAAATTGCTCATGCAATTTCAAGGTGCAAGGGTGTCAAAATGACACCCTGTTGCACCCTGAAATTATGATGTGCACCCATGTTGCAGCACACACATGCCCCAAGGGCATGTGTGTGTAACCTAAAACTTTAAAAAATGGATTTTAGTGCATTTTTTAAAGTTTTTGCAATTTACCATGAAGTTCAACTTCATGGTAAATTGCGCCTCTAGTAGCGAAATCGCTAATTTTTTAACTTTGTTGCATTGCATTTAAGGAATCTCAATTTGTGATTCCTTAAATGCAATCGCAATTTAAGTAATCGCAATTGTGCGATTCCTTAAATTGCGATTTTTGCATTTGGGATGATGCATCCCAAATGCAAAAATACAGGTCGCAAAGGGGCAGATTCTGCGAATCTGCCCGTTTGCGACCCGATTTTCGGATGATGCATGTGCCTGTTAGGGCCTTATTTATGAGGCCCCTTGCGCCGCCGGAACTTCAGTGGCACAGGAGCCGGCTCCAAATTTATGTGGCAGCACTAAGCCACTTTTTTTGGCTTAATGCTGCCTCATAAATATGGCGCCCTTTAACACAGTTTTCTGCATTAAAGGGAGTGCAATGGGTGTTGCTGGGGGCATTCCCAGCAATATCCACAGCTTTTTGACACTGCCCCAGATTTATGAGCAGTCGTAAATCTGAGGCTGCGCCAAAATCTTACGCCTCCCAGGGGAGGCGTAAGGGAGGCACAACGAGGAGAAATATCTTTATTTCTCCTCGTTTTGCCTTTTTCTATGCGATCTGCATTCTGCAGCTCACATAGAAAGGGGAAGAAGCTGCTTCTGATTGTTTCTGTGCAGGAAGGTTAAGGCCTGCGGCGCTGCCCTACGGTAAAAACTCATAAATGAGGCCCTTTTTTGCCTTCCAAAAAAGCATTACAGTTGTAAATCAACGCATGCGGGCATCTGTTAAGGACACAGATAGCTCTTGACCTCGGGGAGAGCTAGTGTGGGCCAGTGTGTGTGTGTCTAGATGTCCGACAAGACGAGCGAGCGCATGATCACTACGTGTGGTGGGCCTGTCATGTCCTGATTGGTTGAGTGTGCCTACCAACATGTGGTATCTAGCTTAGTGGTATTTCTGCGGAATGCGAGCCTTTCGCCAAACGAGTTTTATTGGGGCCAATTAGCTCTGACTTGTTTGTTGTGCAACTATCTAACTGTGGAATCGATCAGGGTTTTCCCTGGGTCCGTCTTTGTCTTTGGTTTATGGAGGACCCCACCTGTGTGACCTATTTCTTGATAGGAGTGGGCATGAGTCCCAGGACCTGCCTGACCACGTATCTCTGACTCGGGGTTGATGGGGAGGTCACCATGGGTGAATCCGACAGCAATGATGTGAGTTCATCGGAACTCCTAAAAGTAATATGGCAGCCACTTGTATCATTTTTATCGACATTATCATCATTATGCATACAGTTGTCATTTTGTACATTGATATCGTTTGTACTAGTATTAACCCAAATGTTTGCTCTGGTCTGAACGTAAATTGACATTGTTCGTATTTGCAACAATATCGTATGAGTATGGATCATGGGAAACATTGGTATCATTATTGCCGAAGTCTGCGCTGCTGTGCGGGCACAAGTTACTGTATACATTGACATTGCATTGGCAGGCATTGTGCGGGTACAAGCGGTGGCATACGTTCACATTGAATTTACTGATAATGCCATTGTCAGGCCTGCACATATCATGACATTCATCAACATCGTATTCACCCATTCCAACATAAGTACACTATGCCCACTTGTCTGCGTGACATCCAGGGCCACTGTATAGAGTGCAAGGTGAGTTGTTCACCTTGTCACACTGTATTACATTGGTTCCCACTCATGAGGCTACTTGTGTCAGTCAAAACGGACGCATCCCCTCTGATTTCGGACGCATTGCTTTAGCTGCATCAGTCTTATTACCTACTTCAGCAATGCACCACGGATGAGTCCGAATTTCTGGTGCATACATGGGACCTTGATATTGTAAATATGGCGTCTTAAAGTTTTTTGACGCAGGCACAAGTAATTGTGACGCATCGCTGCTTTGGAACAGCGGTGCGTCATTTCTTGTAAATAAGGCCCCACGTTTTATACTATTTAACAGATGTCAGTACAGCCTGAAGGGCGACCAGCCCTGGAGTCAGAAGAGCAGATGGTAATGCAGGGAAACAGTGGGCAATTGTACGCTGCAAACCTGAAGGGAGACAATAGCCATCATTCCCTCGTTAGGGCTTAGCGTTGCCTTAATTCCCTCTATAGCACCGGCTTCTTATGTTGGACGTTTTTCTCATTTCACTATGATTTTATATATTGGTTTCATGAAGCATCAATGTCATGACAGTGAAGCTCTAGATCACAGGACAAGCTCATGGGCTACAGGCGAGGGGTTTAAGTGAGAAGAAAGGATTGGTAATGATGGCTTCTGACTCAAATTGAGAGGAGAAGTTATTTGGATGCAGACAATGCATCTGCCAAAACAGGAAAAGCTGTTCTTTATTATGACAAAGTCTACATTCAGATACAGAGCTGGGGGAAGGAGGGCATTTCTTGCAGATAGATTTCTGCCGCCAAATCATTTGGCCCTAAGGACAGGGTAGCAGATGTTTGGTGCAGCATTGGGACAGACAACCTCATGGGACCTCCTGAATTAGTTAACATGTCCTCCAATTCAACATTTCCTCCATTGAAAGACAAAGGTGGCGTGATCAGGGGTGAGCATTGATGTAGAGACCTCAAAGGTGGCGTGATGAGGGGTGAGCATTGATGGACTGATATCAAAGGTGGCGTGGTGAGGGGTGAGCATTGATATAGTGACCTCAAAGGTGACGTGATGAGGGGTGAGCATTGATGTGGAGATCTCAAAGGTGGGGTGATGAGGAGTGAGCATTGATGTAGTGACCTCGAAGGTGGCATGATGAGGGACGAGCATTGATGTGGTGACCTCAAAGGTGGTGTGGTGAGGGGTGAGCATTGATATAGTGACCTCAAAGGTGACGTGATGAGGGATGAGCATTGATGTAGTGACATCAAAGATGGCGTGAGGAGGGGTGAGCATTCATGTAGTGAGCTCAAAGGTGGCGTAATGAGGGTTAAGCATTGATGTAGTGACCTCAAAGATGGCGTGATGATGGGTGAGCATTGATGAAGTGACCTCAAAGGTAGCGTGATGAGAGGTGAGCATTGATGTAGGGACCTCAAAGGTGGCGTGATGAGGGGTGAGCATTCATGTAGTGAGCTCAAAGGTGGCGTAATGAGAGTTAGGCATTGATGTAGTGACCTCAAAGGTGGCAGAATGAGGGGTGAGCATTGATGGAGTAACCTCAAAGGTGGCGTGATGAGGGGTGAGCATTGATGTAGTGACGTCAAAGGTGGCGTGATGAGGGGTGAGCATTGATGTAGTGACGTCAAAGGTGGCGTGATGAGGGGTGAGCATTGATGTAGAGACCTCAAAGGGGGTGTGATGAGGGTTGAGCATTGATGTAGTGACCTCAAAGGTGGCGTGATGAGGGGTGAGCATTGATGTACAGACCTCAAAGGTGGTGTGATGAGGGTTGAGCATTGATGTAGTGACCTCAAAGGTGGCGTGATGAGGGGTGAGCATTGATGTAGTGAGCTCATAGGGGCGTGATGAGTGGTGAGCATTGATGTCATGACCTCAAAGGTGGCGTGATGAGGGGTGAGCATTGATGTCATGACCTCAAAGGTGGCGTGATGAGGGGTGAGCATTGATGTCATGACCTCAAAGGTGGCGTGATGAGGGGTGACCATCGATGTTGGGACCTCAAAGGTGGTGTGATGAAGGGTGACCATCGATGTTGTGACCTCAAAGGTGGCATAATGACGGGTGAGCATTCATGTAGTGAGCTCAAAGGTGACGTAATGAGAGTTAAGCATTGATGTAGTGACCTCAAAGGTGGCAGAATGAGGGGTGAGCATTGATGGAGTGACCTCAAAGGTGGCATGATGAGGGGTGAGCATTAATGTGGAGATCTCAAAGGTGGGGTGATGAGGAGTGAGCATTGATGTAGTGACCTCGAAGGTGGCATGATGAGGGGTGAGCATTGATGTAGAGATCTCAACTGTGGCGTAATGACGGGTGAGCATTGATGTAGAGACCTCAAAGGGGGTGTGATGAGGGTTGAGCATTGATGTAGTGACCTCAAAGGTGGCGTGATGAGGGGTGAGCATTCATGTAGTGAGCTCAAAGGTGGCGTAATGAGAGTTAAGCATTGATGTAGTGACCTCAAAGGTGGCGTGATGAGGGGTGAGCATTGATGGAGTGACCTCAAAGGTGGCGTGATGAGGGATGAGCATTGATGTAGTGACGTCAAAGGTGGCGTGATGAGGGGTGAGCATTGGTGTAGAGACCTCAAAGGGGGTGTGATGAGGGTTGAGCATTGATGTAGTGACCTCAAAGGTGGCGTGATGAGGGGAGAGCATTGATGTAGTGAGCTCATAGGGGGCGTGATGAGTGGTGAGCATTGATGTCATGACCTCAAAGGTGGCGTGATGAGGGGTGAGCATTGATGTCATGACCTCAAAGGTGGCGTGATGAGGGGTGAGCATTGATGTCATGACCTCAAAGGTGGCGTGATGAGGGGTGACCATTGATGTTGTGACCTCAAAGGTGGTGTGATGAAGGGTGACCATCGATGTTGTGACCTCAAAGGTGGCGTAATGACGGGTGAGCATTGATGTAGTGACCTCACAAGTGATCTGATGAGTGGTGAGCATTGATGTAGTAATGTAGGGTTGTGCATTGCAAGCCATGCATGACATAGACAAAAAACCCAATAGGACCATGTGAGTTAGTCAACAGCCCTCTCATTTAACCCTCCGAGATACGTGACCTAGACAGCGGCATTAAAGGTGGCAAGATGTGGTGTGAGTCATTCTGAGACACGCCTGATGTACACTAAGTGTTTTGAAGCTTTCTGGGACTTAGGGATCTCTTTCCTGGAATCCACCGTGAATGCAGTTCCAATGAATACCGAGAGCAACCATTGCAAGGATTACATTGACCCTTTGGGAAGGAGCAGTAGGAGCAGTATTCCACAGGGGCCGCTCTAGTGGAGGAATGCCGTTAGAGTCACTTTGTTGACCTCACATACGAGTGTCCTACTGACACCTAGCACCAGCCCCCCCAGTAGCTGACATTTTCTTTCTAGAGGAGTCTGAGTCTTGCACGTCAGACACAAGAAAGTGAGAAAGCATGCCCTGTTCTCACTAGCAGGTTCTCCATTGTTGGGGTCTGATGCATCTCTTCATTGCTTACAATCCCCAGCTCGTCAGATACTTTGATGTGGATGCACTTTTTGTCGGCACAGACGTGGTGAGCCCGGTTGTAGACATTTCCAATGATTCCATGATGCGGTTGCAGACATTGAAGAGTGATGGTGACATCACCAGCCCTTCTGCGACCACACAGGGGATTGTGCAGGGTCCTTATAGGGAAGGATCTAGTTTGACCTTGAATGACCTACCTGTCGGGAAGAAGGTAAACCATTGGAGGGCCATACCTCCAGACCAGGGGTAGATGAGCTCTGTTTCAACGAATTTCATGGTTGTCATTGTCCAAAGTCACTAAAAAGTGAGAAGGATCACTGTTCATGTCTTGCCTTCACCCAGGGAGATGAGGGTTTTGCTACTGATATTTACTAGGGTGGTCTTGGTTTCTTTTGTCAGCAATGGATCAAGTTGTGAAATTGGTGTAAAGTTTGCTCACTTGCAGTAATGCGGAGACTTGTCCAATCAGCTCTGTCTTGCATAGCTTTGCTTTGCACGGTAGCCTGAAGACTGGTTTGAAGTTGTCAAGACTCAGCAGTGGACATTTTCATCAGTGGGATTACCAAGGTATGTTTGCGTTGCTTTTTCTTCAGGATTTATCAGAAGACACCAATGAGGTTTGTGATGATGGATGTTGGGCAGCTGAACCAGAGTGACTTTTGTGATGCAGATTTCGCATAACTGGACATTGGGCTTGAAAGATTTGATGGTCCAGGCGAGTGCTGCTTCTTGGACTCGGTACATCTGATTGAAAGACATGGGACACATAGGCCTTGCTCTCTGTCAGGCATGTACCAACCACTGCTGGATGTGAACACCTTGGACAATAATGTGTGACTCTGGGCCTGATCCAGAGTGGAAGGGTACTCAGACACAGCCGTGAGTGATGTCCCGTCCATAGTCCTACAAATGCCGTAGGTTAAAGTGGATTTATAATAAGGCAGATGGGAATCCGTCACGTTTGTTATAGAGAAACCCGTCCGCCAAACTCCAAATCAAGCACTTGAGGGCATATTTGCGAGCCCCTTGCATCGCTGGAGCGTCACTTTTTGCGACACTCCGTTGGCCCAAACTACAAAATCATTTCTTTGAGGTCACACAAAGCCACTTTGCGTGGCTTTGAATGGCCTCATAGATATGGAGTAAGGCAATACAGTGCAAGTCGCGTTGTCTTACTCTGCACTAGGGAGGCGTTCCATGGGAGTTGCGGTGGGTGTTCCCACCCAACACCCACGGATTCTACATTTTGTTACTTTCCACATATACAAGACCATGTAAACCTGGGGGAGCACCAAAACCTTACGCCTCCCAAGGTAAGGCACAAGGAGGAGAAAAAACGTTATTTCTCCTCGTTTATATGCCTTGTTCCATGTGTGCTGCCCCTTCCCTCGCAAAAACAATCCTGTCAACAACACAGGTGCCTTTGATGCTAGACGGCCAAAACTGTGCCAGCACAGGAGGAAAGCACCGTATTAGATAAATACAGTGCATTCCTGCCCTTTCACTTTGATGTTGGGCAACGCAGCAAGGTGCCTTCAAGCGCTGCTTGACATCAAAACCCATAAATGAGGGCCCTAATTTTTTAGATAAATGTCAATGAGGTCATTGCACAGTCATTTCAGAGCGGTCATTTTTGATGGTCAATGTGACCTTGTGAGGTGTCCCCGGTTCTTGGTTGGCCAGGAAGTGCTCACTTATTATATACGATCTTAAATTTAGGATTTAAGTGATTAACGGGTGTCGTGTGTATTATTTCGATCGTGAATCTAACATTCTGTGAGGTCAGCAGGCACCTTTTTGACAAGTAATTTGTATGTCTGTAAATCTAAAAGTGATAATGGGTTTTTAAATATCAGGGTTGGAGGAAGATTTTAACCAGCATTTGTATCTTTATGTGCTCGCAGATAGTTAGGAAGACAAATCTGAATTGAAAATGGTCTTTTCATCATGGATAGTGCTGAACAGAATTCACTTTTGCTCAACTGATTCAAATGTCGGGTGTGTTTAAGTGAGTCACTATGCGTCCTGTGCGCTAGGACACGAGGCGGGCTGCAGGACGGGGGCTCCCACTCCCGGGCCCACTGGAGCCCTGGCCTGGAGCCTGGTCTGTGCTTCTGAACCTAGCCAAGCAGGGGAAGTCTTCCTGGGCCCATGGGACCCCTTCCCGGGCCCCTTGTGACGTGGCAGGCTAGAGGACAGAGCCCCGGACTGGTGCGCCCATCCATGGTCAGTGGTGGCCCCAGGGCCCTGTCCAGATCCTGGTAGGCTTGCAGACCCAGTCCTGCCGGCCCCTTGATCCTCCAGAGCCCCATCCTGTCCGCTGTGTAGCTTGCATGCCCTGACCAGGGCCACAGTCAGGTGCGGAGACTTGTCCAATCAGCTCTGTCTTGCATAGCTTTGCTTTGCACGGTAGCCTAAAGACTGGTTTGAAGTTGTCAAGACTCAGCAGTGGACATTTTCATCAGTGGGATTACCAAGGTATGTTTGCGTTGCTTTTTCTTCAGGATTTATCAGAAGACACCAATGAGGTTTGTGATGATGGATGTTGGGCAGCTGAACCAGAGTGACTTTTGTGATGCAGATTTCGCATAACTGGACATTGGGCTTGAAAGATTTGATGGTCCAGGCGAGTGCTGCTTCTTGGACTCGGTACATCTGATTGAAAGACATGGGACACATAGGCCTTGCTCTCTGTCAGGCATGTACCAACCACTGCTGGATGTGAACACCTTGGACAATAATGTGTGACTCTGGGCCTGATCCAGAGTTTGGTGGAAGGGTACTCAGTCACAGCCGTGAGTGATGTCCCATCCATAGTCTTACAAATGCCGTAGGTTAAAGTGGATTTATAATAAGGCAGACGGGAATCTGTCACGTTTGTTATAGAGCAACCCGTCCGCCAAACTCCAAATCAAACACTTGGGGGCATATTTGCGAGCCCCTTGCATCGCTGGAGCGTCACTTTTTGCGACACTCCGTTGGCCCAAACGACAAAATCATTTCTTTGAGGTCACACAAAGCCACTTTGCGTGGCTTTGAATGGCCTCATAGATATGGAGTAAGGCAATGCAGTGCAAGTCGCGTTGTCTTACTCTGCACTAGGGAGGCATTCCATGGGCGTTGCGGTGGGTGTTCCCACCCAAAACCCACGGATTCTAGATTTTGTTACTTTCCACATATACTAGACCATATAAACCTGGGGGAGCAGGGGAAGTCTTCCCGGGCCCAGGAGCCCCCGTCCCGGGCCCCTTGTGACGTGGCATGCTAGAGGACAGAGCCCCGGAAAGGTGCGCCCATCCATGGTCAGTGGTGGCCCCAGGGTCCTGTTCAGATCCTGGTAGGCTTGCAGACCCAGTCCTGCCGGCACCTTGATCCTGCAGAGCCCCATCCTGTCCGCTGTGTAGCTTGCAAGCCCTGACCAGGGCCACGGTCAGGTGCTTCCAACCAAGCAGCCCACAGTCGCCAAATAGGCCCAACTATGCTCGATCAACCAGAGTCCAGTCTGGACCATCCCCGGACAGGCTGATGACCGTGGAGCTCATTTTCCGCCGACCAAGGCCTCCCTCCCTGCCTGAGAAGGGGGGAGACAGCTTCCTGGGCCTGCCGCTCCTCTTTGCCGGGCCCGCTCGTTCTTAGGAGAACTGTAAGCCTTGCGCTGGGCCTGTAGACGGTACTTCCTGGGTGGCGCGGGACATCATCAACAGTCGCTGCCATTCAAGACCGGGCCCAAGCATCTGCTGAGGCCTTCTCGGAGCTCTCCCGGGCTCCTGTTCTAGCTTGGTGCCCCGGGGGCTGGGCCTTTATGCAGGGTCAGTCTCCATTCTTTACCCCAAGCCCAGTGGGGAAGCGAGAGAGTCCTCCCCGGTCTGCAGCCACCCTGCCCTGGGTAGTGACTGCCACCACCATACAGTGCAGTCAGGGTGCTGCCTTGGGTGGGTGCCTTCCTGGAGCCCAGGCCTAGGGAGCCAAGGGGGGTTAAGCCCAGCTCACCCCACGCCCTCTCCCTGCCTGGGAAGCCCATTTTCCTTGACTATTAAGCCCCTACAAAGTGGGGGCTTACGGAACCCTAGGCGAGACAAAAGTCAGAGATAGCCCCACAGGCCGGCCCACCAGCCAGCCCACCAGGCCATCTGGTCGGCCAGCCCGGACACCAGATGGCCCGGGATGACCCAGCGACCAGATGGCCTGAGACGACCAGAGCAACCCAGTCCGTGGGCCTCGGGCCCCAGACACATGACAGTCCACTGACAACAAGAGTGGCTGTGCACTCTGAGGCCTGCTCCGGCCATCTGGTCACCCTGATGACTTGCAAGGGACCATGCCCCTGACCCTGCACCTGGCAGCACAGGGCAGGAAGGGGACGCCCCCGTGCCAGGTAGCACATGATGGAGGCGGCCTCCCATGGCACCTCAACCCCTCTGCATCCCTCCCACTGGCAGCAGAGGGACTCCCGGGTAGGGTGGGGTGGCAGGTGCCCATGGACGGAGACAAAAGCTTGGCTCAGAGAATGACTTTCAACAGCTCACAGCAAGGTAGTTGCTGTGCAACACATGAAACCCTGACCCAGAATCATGTTCTCTACAAATGATTTAGCACTAGGTGTCTCTGTCACATGGAGTGCACTAAGGGTGATGGAGGCGGCACCCTTCTGTCTGCGCACCAGTCCCCAAGCAAGCGGCTCTAAACACCGGCCCAAGAGGCCTGCTATCCAAAGCCAATCGAGGCTCCATGGCACTGCGGTATCATTATGGTTTAGGGGTGAGTCTGACTCAGAGACATTCAGTCATAATCCCACAGATGGAAGCTTTGCTCCGTTGTCTCCTCAGCCAAGCACATACACCAAGTCTGCCACTGGGCTCGACCCCTGCAGAGTCAAGAACCCCTAGCTTGGGCAGTGGCCCGAGCCATGCCAGCAAGCTGGGGGGGGGGGGGGTAGCCCACACCCTGACCTAGTTGGAGGCGCCAGAAGGGAAGAGCCAGGTGGCTCCCCCCATCCTACACACCCCCACCGAGAGGAGCCAGGGGTCCCCTCAAGGCCCTGGCTTTTTCTCAACCAGGCTGTCCTGCCACATGAGAAGGGCCTCTCCTTGGTCAGCTGAAACCCGGTTGGGCCGGGATCTGGCACAGGAGAGCCTGGGTCGGCAGGGCCATTGGGGGTGGTCCCGGCCCACGGTAGCACTGCCATTTGGTCCCCCCCGTGGGGTTGTGCAGGGTGAGCAAGGGTTCCATCTTGGAATGGATTTCCATCGTGCCGCTCCCAGAGGGGCCGGGGCCGCCCCGCCCCTCATGCGTACGTCAGGTCTTTCCAGGTAGAGGAGTCCACCAATGTTTGGTCCTCGCCTAAGTGCCCCAGATGCCACAGACCACTCCGCTGGCCAGGCGCATGAGGGGAGGGCCAGGCCCTGTGTCTATGGTGTGTTTTCGGTCTGGGAGGTGGCCGGAGGTTTCAGGTTGGTGTCGTCAGTCGCTCTGCTATTAATAAATCATCCGCAGGTTCACCTACAGAAACCTTGTTATGAATTTTACTTCTTCTGGATAGGCAAGTTTGATCATCTTCTCGGCGCTCTGCCAGGGCTGTTGCTGATCCCGGTGGACCGAACCGAGGTCCTCACTAAACCATCCATTCGGTAGTAGCGACGGGCGGTGTGTACAAAGGGCAGGGACTTAATAAACGCAAAGCTTATGACCCACACTTACTGGGCATTCCTCGTTCATGGGAAATAATTGCATTCCCCAAACCCTATCACGAGTGTGGTCCAGCGGGGTACCCACACATGTCAGCGAAGGGTAGACACGCTGATCCATTCAGTGTAGCGCATGTGCAGCCCCAGACATCTAAGGGCATCACAGACCTAATATTGCTCGATCTCGTTTGGCTGAATGCCATTTGTCCCTTAAACTAGTTAGCATGTTTCGTTGTTTATCGGAATTAACCGGGCAAATCGCTCCTCCAACTAAGAACACCACCACTCATAGAATCAAGGAAGAGCTATCAATCTGTCAATCCTTTCCTGGTCTGGGCCAGTTGAGGTTTCCTGTGTTGAGTCAAATAAGGCACGAGCTCCACTAATGGTGGTGCCCTTCTGTCAATTCTTTTAAGTTTCAGATTTGCAACCATACTCCCCTGGAACACAAAGACTTTGGTTTCCAGAAAATTGCTCATGTGCCATGGGAATAAAGCCGTCGGATCGCTAGTCAGCATTGTTTATGGTCGGAACTACAATGGTATTTGTTCTTGATTAATGGAAACATTCTTGGCAAATACTTTTGCTTTGGTTCATCTTGTGCCGGGCCACAAATTTCAACTCTAGCAGCACAATGGGGCACATTCATCAAAGCTAGGAATTGCGAGTCCTTAATAGCGATTATTAAGGAATCGCTATTAAGGAGTCACAATTACCTATGCATGTAGGTTTTGCAATAAAAATTGAGATTCCTACATATTCCTTAATAGCGAATCGCAAATTGTGATTCGCTATTAAGGAATGGCTTACCATTCATTCCTATGGGCCTGGAGGCCCATCGGCATGAATGGGATTGCATTCGCAATTTGCGAGTACCAAATAGGTACTCGCAAATTGCGCATGCAATTTCAAGGGTGCAAGAGGGCTAAAAGGCCACCCTGATGCTCCCCCAAAAACAGGTAAGTATGCACATGTGGTGCACACAAATACCCTAAGGGCATGTGTATGCACCACAATGCACTTTGAAAAATGCATTTTTTTTGCTTTTTTCAAAGGAATTGCAAATTACCATCAACTTGAAGTTGATGGTAATTTGCCATTCCAAGTTGCGAAAACGCATTTAGGGAATGCAATTTGCGATTTCCTATCTGCATTTGCAATTAAGGGAATCGCAAAAAATTGCGATTTCCTTAATTGCGAATTGCAAAAAAGGTACATGTATCTGAAAAGGCCATTTTGCGGTCGCAGACGGACGATTTTTGTGATTCGCACTGTTTGCGATCGCAAAATGGTTTGATGCATGTGCCCCAATATGAATTCCCCTGGCTGTCCCTCTTAATCATGGCCCCAGTATCCGAAAACCAACAAAATCAAACAGGAGACCTATTCCATCATTCTTAGCTGAAGTATTTAGGTGACCGGCCTGCTGTGAACACTCTAATTTAAACACTTCAGATCCCCAGGACACTCAGTCAAGAGCATCAGGGGGGAGCTGAGAGGCAGGGGCTCGGACAGGCAGTGGCTCACCTCGCGGCGGACCACTAGCTCGATCCCAAGACCGAACCACAAGCTTTTTAACTGCAGCAACTTTACTATACGCTATCGGAGATGGAATTACAGTGGCTGCTGGCACCACACTTGCCCTCTAATCCTCGTTAAAAATGATTTAACGTGTAGTCATTCCATTTACAGTGCCTCAAAAGAGTCCTGTATTGTTATTTTTGGTCACTACCTGCCCGAGTCGGGAGTGGGTAATGTGCGCCCCTACTGCCTTACTTTGATGTGGTAGCCATTTCTCAGGCTTCCTCTCCATTATCGATTCCTGATTCCCTGTTACCCGTGGTCACCATGGTAGGCACAGAAAGTACCATCCAAAGTTGATAGGGCAGACATCTGAATGTATTGTCATCGTCACAGGAATATGCAATCGGCCCGAAGATATCTAGAGTCATCAAAGCAGTCAGGCAAGCCTGAATTGGTCTTGGTCTGATAAATGCATGCATCCCGGGAGGTCAGTGCTCGTCGGCATGTGTTAGCTCTAGAATTACCACAGTTTTCCAAGTAACAGATGGAACAATCAAAGGAACCATAAATGATTTAATGAGCTAATCGCAGTTTCACTGTACAGGCTGTCTGTACTTACACGTGCATGGCTTAATCTTTGAGACAAGCATATTCTACTGGCAGGATCAACCAGGTAGACGCACCTGCTTGACAGGTTGCTGGGAGCCATGTGTCCGTCCCGGACCAACCTTCACACCCCCAGGAACCTGCTGGGGAAGCCCACCCACCTGGCAGGTGGGGGGCTTGCTGGGTGGGATAGGTGCGGTCGCACAGGCACCAACCAGCCCGGCTGTCTCTGCGGAAGAGAAAGGCGGGCCAAGGCGCAGCCTGAGCAAGATGTTGGTTGTCAACCTGGGCGGTGGAAAGACGCCACAAAATGGTTGTTCCGAGCTGCTGCGGAAATGTGCTAGGTGTGGTACCCGATGGCCCAGACCGTCAGGCGGCATCCAGAACCAGGTGTCACACGACCCCTTCCACTCTGGTTGGACCACTAGGGTGGGCCACAAGCTGCCAAGGCTGCTCGGCCTTCACTCTGCTGGGTAGGGGAAGGGCCTTTCCGAACGACAGGCCCTCGAGTCTGACGGTCCCTGGTGGGGTGGAAGCTCTTTGCTTGAAACAACAACTAAGGCTGGCAAGCAGGGGGGACTGGGCCTTCATGCAGTGGCTAGTCTATGCTCTAGGGCCAAACCCAGTGGGGGAGCAAGAGAGTCCTCCCTGGTCTGCTACCACCCTGCCCTGGGTAGTATCTGCCCTGTACTGTGTGCTCAGGGTGTTGCCTTGGGTCGGTGCCTTCCACCTTCCTGGAGCCCGGGCCTGTGGAGCCAAGGAGGGTTGAGCCCAGCCCATCCCACACCCTCTCCCCACAGGCTTGCCTGGGAAGCCCATTTTCCTTGACTATTAAGCCCCCACAAAGTGGCAGCTTACAGAACCCTAGCAGGGGGACAAAAGTTAGAGTTAGCCTGGCCTTCTCACCAGGCCATCTGGTCCCCCAACCCGGCGACCATATAGCCCGGTACGACCCAGCAACCAGATGGTCTGGGATGACCAAGCAACCAGATGGCCCAGGACCCAGGCCCAGGACCCAGGACCCAGGCCCCAGGACCCATGACCCAGGCCACAGTCACACAGAAGTCCGCCGATGACAAGATGAGCCGTGCACTCTAAGGTCGGTGCTCGGGAGGCTTCTTCCCGGAGCTACTTGCCTTCCGGAGACTCGTGCCGGGTAGGGATCCCTCTCTGGCCATCTGATCACCCTGCTGGTTGGTCTTGGTCTGATAAATGCACGCACCCCGGGAGGTCAGCGCTCGTCGACATGTATTAGCCCTAGAATTACCACAGTTATTCAAGTAGCATATGGAGTGATCAAAGGAACCATAATGAATTTAATGAGCCATTCGCAGTTTCACTGTACCAGCCATGTGTACTTACACATGTATGGCTTAATCTTTGAGACAAGCATATGCTACTGGTGAGATCAACCAGGTAGCCACACCTGCTGGATGGGTTTAGGAGCCAAGTGCCTGTACCGGTTCAACTTTCGTACCCCTCTGGAGCCTGCTGGGAAAGCCCACCCACCTGGGATGCTTTCTGGGGGAACAGGTGCAGTGGCACGGGCACTGGCCCGTCCGTCTCCACGGAAGGGAAAGGCAGGCCAAGGCACAGCCTGAGTGAGACGCAGGGGTGGCGGCGACATGCCACAGAACTGTGATAGGAGGAGGAGGGCAACTGTGTGGCACTCGGGTGCCCGGACCGCCAGGCAGCATCCGGGACCTTGCGCCGACCAACTCCATCCACTCTGGTCAGACCACTGGGGGGCACATGCTGCCAAAGTTGCTCGGCCTTCACTCTGCTGGGTAGAGGAAGGGCCTCTGTGAATGGCAGGCTCTCGAGCTGGATGGTTCCTGGCAGGGTGGAAGCTCTTTTGGGGAAGGCAAGCACAAAGGAAAGGCCCATCAGACATGGCTGGGAAGCAGATGCAGACCCGGGTCCCTGGGGACCCCGTTGGGCCGGCTCCGGGCCTGGCGGCACCTGGTTGAGACCTGCTGGACCGCAAAGGGGTCTGGAGTGGCCCAGGAGCGGGAGCACCCACCCTGGGGCTCAGCAGGGCCACAGGGCCCAGTCGGAGCTGCTGGACCCAGTCGCACAGCAGAGGCCTCCCCGGGCTCCCTTCCCGGGTACATTATCATGTGGTGGGCCCAAGGACAGAGCACAGGACAAGGTTCTCCTATTCCATGGCCCTCCGCGGCCCTGGTCAGAGCTTCTGAACCCGGCCAAGCTTCCCTCGATGGACCCCTGTCCCAAGCCCTTGGTGGTGCAGCTGGCCAGAGGACAGAGCCCAGGGCCTGGTGGGGGCTTGGTCGGAGCTCCTGGACATGGCTGCGCAGGGGAGCCCAGGACTGGTGGCCCCAACCTCAGGAAGAGCTTCTAAACATGGCTTAGCAGGAGAAGCCTCCCTGGGCCCGATGGAGCCCCATCCCAGGCCCTTGGCGGTGCAGCAGGCTTGTGGACGGAGCCCAGGTCAGGAGCACCTGTACTGGGGCCCAGTCAGAGCTCTTGCACCCGGCCACACAGGGAAGGGTTCCTCAGGCCCACTGGATCCTGTCCCGGCAATTTGCCATGCAGCAGGCCCAAGGACGGAGCCCAGAATGGGGTGCCCCACTCCAGAGCCTGCCGGAGCCCCGATCGTAGCTCCAGAACCCAGCCAAGCAGGGGGAGCCTCCCTGGGCCCGATTGACCCCCGTTCCATGCCCTTGGTCGTGCAGCAGGTCAGAGGACAGAGCACAGGGTGGGAGCATCCACCCCAGAGCCCAGCTTGGCCCTGGGGCCTAGTCAGAACTCCTGGACCCAGCCACGCAGGGGAGGCATCCCTGGGCCCGCAGGACCTTGTCCTGGATGCTTTGCCATGCAGCGGGCCTGAGAATGGAGCCCAGGACAGGGAGCCCTGACCTAAGGGCCCGCCGGGGCCCCAGTCAGATCTTCTGAACCCGCCCAAGCAGGGAAAGCCTCCCTGGGCCCGATGGACCCCCGTCCCTGGCCCTTCACGGTATGGCCGGCTGGGGGGCTGAGCCCAAAATGGGGGCTACCACCCCAGGCACTGCTGGGGGCCTGGTCAGAGCTTCTGAACCCCATCAAGCTAGGGAAAGCCTCCCCGTCTCAATGGACCCCCTGTCCCGGGCCCTTCTCGGTGCAGCCGGATGGAGGATAGCCCAAGGTGGAGGTGCCCTCTCCAAGTCTCTGCGGGGCCCGGTCAGAGCTTCTGAACCCAGTCACGCAGAGGAAGCCTCCCCGTCTCGATGGACCCCTTGTCCCGGGCCCTTCTCGGTGCAGCCGGATGGAGGACAGCTCAGGGTGGAGGTGCCCTCTCCAAGTCTCTGCGGGGCCTGGTCAGAGCTTCTGTACCCAGTCATGCAGAGGAAGCCTCCCGAGGCCCACAAAACCCCGTCCTGGGGGCTTGGCCATTTGGCGGGCCAGAGGACGGAATCCAGGATGAGACTCCCATCCCACGGCCAGCCAGGGGCCCAGTCAGAGCTTCTGATCCTGGCCAAGCAGGGTAAGTCTCCCGATGGACACCCTCCACCCTCCCGGGCTCTTCGCAGTGCAGCCAGCTAGGAGCAGGCTTCTAAAAATGTACTTGCCCGCGCGCTATGGCGAGTCATATTTTGTCAGGTTGAGCTATATTGAGGGCCTACTTGACCGTTCTGGTGAGTTGACAAAGATAACACAATTTGAGACCAGTTTACAGGTCAAGTACATTACAGTAAGTTCGAGTCGATTATAAGTAGGGCTCCCGGTTTTCCGTTTAAACGGATTTTTACATATAAATACAGACGGAAAACAAGTTTTCCTTTGTCTGTATTTATATGTAAAAACGGGAAAATACTAGCACATTTTGTGGCGCTGCCGTGCTCCAGCAGAGAGTTGCAAAACAGCAGGATGGTATGGTGATTGCTCACAGAGTAAGTATCGACTCTGGTGTTATCAGTTTTTACAACAAAGCCTCGTTAGCAAGTGAATGGTCTTTTAAAGACCTGTGAAGTACTCGGGTGCGGCTGGCAGCTCAAAAACTGTGTGTGTGCCCGGGAAGCTGTCTCAGCCCGGGCTGACACACACGACGTAGGGGGAGGTATTGTGAAACGGTCCAGCTGCATCTATAACGTCAAGCTTATCCCTCGACGCTACCTTAGCGAAGCAATAGAAGATGGCTTATTTCTATTATAAATGTTTGCACAATTGAAATTTGAGACTCATGTAAGCATGTGTGCATAACTTATTATCATCTTTAGTTTTGTTAATTTGTATTTAGGCAAAGAAATACATTTAGACGTTTTTCATATCGATATCATTCGAACCATAAGAACTTGAGTATTAAACATGTTAAACACAGCGTATGTGAAACCTTTCTATTTCTACAACTTTAAGCACACTTTTACAGTGCTTTTTCTATGTTTTCAATCTGACTCATTGTCATCCACTTAACGTGCAAAGTGCACATTCAATTTTGTGTGTTGTTTTGTTGTCATTTCCCGTTCTTATTGTCATTAAACTAGTTAACAGCATTTACCCTGTAACAATATGTATTTATAAACCACCACAGCTACAGGGCGTTCTGGCCCTGAAATTGACCACAATAACCATAGTTTAATAGCCATGTTTTCAGGCTCTTTGATGGTAACCGGAGCCGATAGGCTGCTGGATCAACCTCTGGTTTGGGTCAGCTCAGCATCACGCTTCTCAATTCCTAACATCGTAAGAGACAATTAAATAAGTAATTCATTATATTGTAACATAACATGAAATGACAACATAACATGGCTGTGTAAACCAAGTGAGATTTAAACACTGTAGATTATGCCTACTACCTAATGAAGCTGTGGGAAACCAGCTAACCAGCATTATTGAAAACAATCAAATAATCCTGAAGCCAAAGACAGAGCTGGAGACTCACAAGGGTCTGCCATGATGCATCAGGCAGTGAAACAGGCCAACTAAAATGGCATGGCAGCACTTTCTTCCGCCACGATCTACGCTCCTACTTTTCTGCTAGATTTCATCTTATATTGGAATCTCTGGCTAAGAAATGACATGTTTGCATATTTCAAATGCTTTGCTGACAGCCATATTCCAACAGTAAAGCTGGAAGGCAGGTTTGAGAAATTGCTGTTTTCTGTTATTTTAAGGAGAAAAGGGATTTTACAGCTCTCTTAAGGGTATATTTTTTTAATTATTGCAGCCCTCTGCCTCCAGGTAACAGCATTCAGAGGTTGCAAAACCACTTTTTACAGTCTTTGAATGTCTTGTAGGTGTTAGCTCAACAAACAAGCACTGGCAAAGCCAATACGCCTCGCCTAGACGAGAGCTATTGGCTTTGGCAATGTGTTTTAGCCATGTTGTACGCCAGTGTGTCTGCTGTTCAGCATGGCTAAACATTAGTGGCGTGGGGTGGGGTAGGATAGGATAGGGTAGATTGGTGTAGAGTGGAGTGGGTTAAATTGGAGTAGAGTGGAGTGAGGTATATTAGGGTACAGTGGAGTGGGGTAGATTGGGGTAGAGTAGGGTAGACTGGGGAAGATTGGAGTGGGGTAGAGTGGAGTGGGGTAGACTGGGGTAGAGTGGAGTGGGATAGAGTGGAGTAGAGTTGAGTAGATTGGGGTGGGGTGGGGTGGATTGGGGTAGAGTGGACTGTGGTAGATTGGGTAGGCTGAGGTGGGGTAGATTGGGATAGATTGTAGTGAATTGGAGTGGGGTAAATTGGGGCAGGGTTAAGTAGACTGGGGTAGAGTGGAGTGGGGGTAAAGTGGGGTAGACTGGAGTGGGGTTGGGGTAGAGTGGGGAAGATTGGAGTGGGGTACAGTGAAGTGGTTTATAATGGGGTAAAGTGCAGTGGGGTAGAGTGGAGTAGATTGGGGTGGGATAGGTTGGGGTAGATTGTAGTGGAGTGGGGTAGATTGGATTGGGGTAGATTGGGGTAGACTGTAGCCCATTAGTTTAGGGTAGATTGGAGTGGAGTAGATTGAAGTGGGGTAGATTGAGGTTGAATGGAGTGAGTTAGAGTGGAGTAGATAGGAGTGGGGTAGATTGTAGTAGGGTGGAGTGAAGTAGAGTGGGGTAGAGTGGGGTAAACTGAAGTAGGGTAGATTGGGGCAAAGTACAATGGAGTGAGGTACATTGGAGTGAAGTAGAGTGGCGTAGAATGGGATAGATTGGAGTGGGGTAGATTGGGTTAGATTGGAGTTCGGTGGAGAGGCATTAAGATGGGTAGATTGAAGTGGGGTAGATTGGAGTTGGGTAGAATGGGGTAGATTGAAGTGTAGTGGCAAAAACTAAAATATTAATAACCATGGAATTATAAGGAAACAGTAAAGTGCAAGCCACCCTCACTGTGCAATCTGTGTCAGTTAGGATATGGAAAATCCCAATATTTTTCCCAATTAAAAAATGATAGCATGCAGTTTAGAAAGCAGTGTTGGGCACAGACAGACATGCTTTTTCAGGCAGCATATTACTCTTGTCTAGTGCATAATTTGAATTGAGTTGCTTCCAGGTGTTTATAGTGGGGCACAATTGGGTTGTATCTGAAGGCAGTGTGAGGTTCTCTCAGTGGGGCAGTATGGTGTTCAGTGTGGGAGAGGATGTGGCACTCTGTGCCGATGACAGAAACTGCAAGGCTCTGAGACAAATGGCTTTTGATAGCACTTTGTCGTATTTGGGACATTCTGCGAATGGCAAAGTTTTCAGATGAATGTATTGTGTTGACCAATAACAAACGAGTGCTTGTGTGCATTGTCAATTTAAATAAATGTGGAAAAATACTAGCTGCAGCGTCGTCTTTTACTTGTGGGAAAAATAAATGTGGATAAATACAGATAAAATGCCCAAAAAATAAATATGGATAAATACAGACGGAAATGGCAAAAAAATAAATACCATAAAACCGGGAGCCCTAATTATAAGCAGTGGTTATTTGCACATCTCTTAATTTTTGGGTACTCATACTTGCAAGTGAATTAGAGGCCATTTCTCAAAATGACTTCTTTCTTACTCACTGTCTTACATTTGGAAGGCAGAAATGCAAAGAAAGACAATTGGTAATAACACTTGTTCTACTATTCTGTGTTCTCCTAGATTTTGGTTCCTAGCTCAGCCGGCACCTAAGGAAACCTAGCCAACCTGTACACGTTTGAAAACTAGACACCTAGGGCCATCAAGGGTGGGCTGACTTATGTGGCTCTCACCATGTTTTATTGTCCGGAATCCCTTGCAAAGCTCAAACTTGGACTAACAAAATTCATTTTCCTCATGTTTCTGTAATGGAAAGTTCTGGAATCTGCGTGGATTCACAAACTTACTTCCACCGAGCATTCTCCCAAAGTCTCTCAATAAAAATGGTACCTCACTTGTGCGGGTAGGCCTAGTGCCCGTGACAGGAAACGGGCCAGAATGCAAAATGGACACATCGCATTTTTCTACCGAAAACGGACCCTTTTTGCCAATAAGCCGATCGTCTCATTTCACCTTCACTTTCAATGTAATGACGTCGGTGCGTCATGGGCGCCGATCGCCATTACACAAAAAATAATAATAATAATAATTCCTTGGGCGGCAGGGGACACTCTCTCCCTGCCCTGAAGGATGAAAATAAAAAGGAAATCCCTCTGTTGGAAACAGCAGATGGATTTCCTGGACATGTCAGAGGACGGAACCATTCTGTCCGCCGCACACGCCCACCGTGGTGGTGGATGGAATCATTCCGTCCTCCGCACGGAAGGGGTTAAAGGTAATGGGATGCGATTACAAAGAAACTTTTCTCTTTTTTGTTTGTTTGTTTCAGAGGAGGCAGTGGGGATTGTAACTCTACCTCCTCTCAAACCAAACGTCACACAGAGGAAGGGGCCCCGAGGAGACCCCTTCCCTTTCGCGGGTGGGTTAGCACCTCCTTCCAAATGTCTGTGAAATACCAATGTTATGCAACTGGATTTCAGTCTCAAAACATTGAAACATAGCATACTGTATGTGGAAGGGAGGCCTACAACACGCCCCTTGCAAATACCAACTCGCCGTCCTTTTTCTAAACACGTTTAGCGATTCAGAAACACTTAATCGAATCGCCAAGTGTGCTTAGTACATACGAAAAAGGGTTTTAGTGTTTGCAAACCCTCTGCTTTACCATGATGTATGGCTTTTGAGTGGAAGTCATTCATCTCCCAACTGAATTACAACATATCAAGTGGCTTTCAGAAGGAAAAGCAGCTGTTAGTGCCAAGTGTCAGGGTGTAACAAAGGAGGGATTATGTGTCAGTCAGAGCCTGGTACCCTCCAGTGCTGGCAGTATGGTGCCATAAACGTCACTTCAGCAGGAATGTGTGTGACTCTGTCTTGCACTCTCCTGTTTACAAATAATCCAGTGGAGTTGGATCTGCTGGGATACATCTGAGATCGATGGATCCAGCGTCCTCCAGCCACAGTGTCACGCTCTCCGCATTGATGGAACCAGGTCCCCTTTAGCCTCTCCTGAGGAGGTTTGTTGTCATGTCCAGATCGCTTCTGTTTTTGATTTGTAACCCTAAATGTTCTAAGTTGTCATTTAGACTTGGAGGGATCGTGAGTGCTCAAAGTCGAAAAGTTACGTTTGTTCTCATCTTTTCATAGTTTTTTTATTTCATGTATACATTGAGACAGTGCAAAATGTAAAACACGGCAACAACTAAGAAAGAGCGCGCAATAACACAGCATGAAAAAGAATGTGCATTTCAGAGAAGTGTGACATCTTTGGTTGTAGAGTGGCAATTATCTATGACCACACTCTGCAGCCAATGACCTTCAGCTTGAGAGGCGGTGGCCTTCTTCACGGGCTAAGCCACTCCAAAAATAAAACATAACAAGCATTGGCATAGCCAATAGGTCTCGCTTTTGGGACCTTATAAGTATTTAGTTATGCAGCACAATATCCTTGGTGCAACAACATCAACTGTTGCATGGCTAAACACTTATAAGGTCCCAAAGGCGAGACCTATTGGCTATGCCAATGCTTGTTACGTTTTCCTATGAAAAGGAATTTCGGGCAGCATCCGGAATAGCATCATGGTATAGAAAAATCTACACAAACGTATGGCAAATATTATTTGGCTAATTGTGAAGGCACCATGTGATGTGTTTACAAGCTAGAGAGAAAGGCAACATTTAAAGTGAGCATTCAGTGCCGCATGATGACGCATAAATGTACAGCTGTGCACATTCTCATTTCTCTGCACATACTTGTCGCGTGGTTGCTCGGCGGGGTACATGTGGCCGGTGCTTTGCTTTACTCAGCATTGTTGTGCATGTATATAGAAAGCTGTCTCTTCATAACCGTCATGGTAAACACACAATCACGCCTCTTCCCCGGAACAGGCGATTACGTGTGTTCTTTAATGTGTGTTTTACACAGTGCATTAAGACAAGCCGCTGACCTTACTAATGCGCGTTCTCTATTCCCATGCCGATTCCAGTTAAGTGAGCATTCTCCACATTTAATGCACTCGCAAAGTAAACAAATGTGTCCCCTGGCACAACCCTACTGTGCTAAGGGGCTTTTATGGCTCAGACGAGAGCACAGCCAGTATTACCTCAGGGCGGGGCGGCCATAAACCAAGCCCTGGGAGTCAGCGCGACCTCGGCCACTTTCGAAATGTCAACATACGTCAGGCTGGGAAGCAGCGTGCCCTGGAGGTCTGGCGCGCGTGATGACGGAGCCACTGCAAAATACATGCGTTTTAATTGCAGGGCAGATGTTGATCATCCCGCCCCACCATCCACCCCCAAAAAGCTAGTCTCTTAAGAGGGCACGTGGGCAGAGCGCTGCGCTCTAGAGAAAAAAGTGTCAAATTCTAGAGTACTGCACTGTACAAAAAAATCTCAAATTGACCTGTTGGACAGTGAAAATAATGATTAATCGGGATCAAATGTTATTTAAGAACGTTCAGCAATGACCAGTGACGCTTCAAATGTCACGTTGAATTGAAAAAAAATCCTATTAAGCAAACCCATGGAATGATTCTTTGTATGTTTCAAACAATCAAAAGGTCTAAAATTGAATAAAACCAAAACATCACCTTGCTCCTATTATTGGGTAAGAGTGACAACAAGTAATTTTCGATTTAGTACTGTAGGGGGCACCTTAATAATGATTTTTAGGTCTCGCCTACGCAGCACGCATGCGCTGCATAGGAGAGACCTTTAGTTATTGGCACAGCTTTGGGGGCAAAAACGTGCACGCGTTGCATTGCTTGCAATGGCAACGCGTGCACGTCTGGCGATTCCCTTGCGGGAGCGCGTGGCGCCATATGGTGGCGCCATATGGTCACAATCATCGCGCCTTGCTGCACGCTCCCGCAAGGGAATCGCGCAGGCCCCCTCCCCCTGCTGCCGCGCTAGGCGCGCGCTTGTTTACAATCCCTCTGATTTCAGTTATACAACATTGATGGCATCACCCCCACCCTGACAACTATTTATTTCCAGCACCACTGCAGCGTTTAATTATGGCACAGTAATCATGTCATGTAAATGTACCAATTATAGAGTCCTGTCCACATTCGGGTTGATTCCAGCTAATACCAGACCTCTCTCAACTGGAACAGTTTACGTAGACTAGCAAAAAGGACACTAGCATCACACCCTCCTGGCCAGCTCTGGGCCAATTGATGGAGCCTGGCGTTATGAGATTTGTTCATCTTCTCTTTAGACTGCAAACCTTCGATGCACGAAAATGCTTGAATTAATCGGAACTGCTGGCGATTATTGCTCTGGGCGCATTCCACACTCATCATTTAGATCGTCCGTCATATGTTGCCGGATTGCCTCTGTTAATTGTTTGTCCACGGGAGTATTTTTCAATGTTGATAAATCACTTATTTTACACTCCTAAAAACTGTGTGTGTTATGGGAACCTTCCTACCATATTTTGCGGGTGCAAATTGCATGCAATTCTGATTTACACACATATGAACCGCCAAAATTGATACGCAGAACGCCCGTAATTCTTGATTGCCGCATACATAATGTAGAATTGGGCGGAAATTGCTCTTCATATGAATACGTCAGTAATTAGCAGGTGCGCAATACACAACTGCAGTCTGCGTGTGCCTTTCAATCAGGGCCATATGGGATCCGACATCCACAGATTGAAAGGAATCAAAATTTTCCTTTTGCGACCGCAAAGCTATTTTGTCGAAGAAGCTTCTGATGCAGACTGTTGCAGGTCATAATGGAAGTTTTCTGCTAAGACCATGACCTGTCACACACAAGTGTAGCATTCGCAAATCACATGTTATTGATGGAAACGGGTGCCTACTTTAAGGCGTGGATAGTTTTATGTTAAATTTTTTTAAAACAAAAGGTCACACTGAACTATAGTTTCTTTCCCATTCTCCGCTTACCGGGGCAATCCCGAAATTCTTAACAGGTCTAATTTGTTCACCCTGGCATACCACAGATAACTCGCGGATTAATCAGACTGGCTCCTGTACTTCTAGAGATATCAGATATTTTTTAAAGGAATTAATATCTATTGGGTCGCCGAGGTAATAATTGCTTGGCAGTCATAGCTAAAGAGAGGCAGCTGTGCACAGTGAAAACAGCACTACCTGTTTGGCACATTGTCGGGGGCCATTACGGAGAGTCACTGCTAGGCGGCATGCAATTTAGAATTTGAGGTGAGAAACACAACACGAAGTTTGTGTTCGGGCCCCACTGTGAACATTTTACAGGTCAGCAGAGGAGATGGGTTTTCATAAAGTCTGAAACTCAAACTGATGACCTGTAAGAAAGGTGAAATCTGTTCCCTGTCCTGGCAAGATACTTTTCACCCTGAGGACAAAGTAGATATTGTAATAGAGGCTCAGAAATGCATGCATTACCAGACTCAACAGCGAGCACGGATCAGAGGTAGGGGGTCGGGGCAGGAGGAAGGAGGATGCTGGGGAAGCGGCTATAAAAAGAAAACAGTATTGGCATAGCCATAGGTCTCGCCTTTGGGACCTTATAAGTGTTTAGCCATGCAACAGTTGTTGTTGCACCAAGGATATTGTGCTGCATAACTAAATACTTATAAGGTCCCAAAAGCGAGACCTATTGGCTATGCCAATGCTTGGTTTTTTTCTTATGGATGTTAAATGCTCAATACGTTTTAGTGCACTGGTCTAATAATTTGTGGTAACGCGGTAGCTAGGTTCCGACGAAGCATTCTTCAAATATGATGCCGCAGCAGAATTTATATTGACCAATTAAGTATCAGTCAATTGTTACTTAGACCCGGTAGCCAGTTAATATATATTGACTGTAGAAAATGCACATATGCGCTGCTTGCTCGCTTGAAAGCGCCCGGAAGCAGTACATTCTTCTGTGGGTGGAGCGGTGGCCTGCTAGGAGGGAGAATCAAGGTGCAATATGGTCTGATTAAAGCCCCAACCCACAGGAAGTGTTCAGTTGCCGCCTTGCTCGTGGGATAAAGGGTTACTTAATTCCTTTATTAGTCACGTAGGGAAATTGCTCGGCCATAATAAGCGGTTAGTTGTGGCATGATTGGAAGAAGTGACTTTCTTAACTTTTGGTAACCCAGGGCGAATGTACTTTTTAGTTGGTGTGATCTGACAATCCGACCTGGTTTTCAGTGACTGAAGGTGCAGCTTTTTAATTGATAATGTTCGATTTGGATTATATAAGGGCACTAACAGAAATTGGTTGGTACAAAAGAAGAAACAACAAGGGAGACCGCGAAGCGCGCACGCCTCGCGCTAAAAGTTTAAAAAAAGACGCGCGGCCGC
This sequence comes from Calotriton arnoldi, assembly GCA_963921515.1. Lineage (NCBI taxonomy): Eukaryota > Metazoa > Chordata > Amphibia > Caudata > Salamandridae > Calotriton > Calotriton arnoldi. The sequence goes on along the minus strand of CAWUFW010004503.1, from coordinate 1,126,200 downwards.
AAGACGCACGCTCTCTGGTGAGGGAGGGGGAGGAAAGCCACTAACAGAAATTGGTTGGTACAAAAGAAGAAACAACAAGGGAGACCGAGAAGCGCGCGCGCCTCGCGCTAAAAGTAAAAAAAAAGACGCGCGGCCGCGAGACGCGCTCTCTGGTGAGGGAGGGGGAGGAGCGGGTGAGGGAGGGGGAGGAAAGCCAGATGGCGCCTCAGCGATGCGAGGAATGGATGGCAGCTGTGCGCGTGCACGCCATCGTGAACGCAAGCTGGAGGCCAGCAAAAGCCACTGGGTTAGCACTTTCAAAACCCATTTACTAAATCTCTCGCCGAGGGCAGCGCAAGCGCTGGCTCAGGCGAGAACTAAAAACACCAGCAATGACAGAGGCAGCAGGCCTGGCTTTTGATGAAAACTAAAGACACATGCATGTGTAACAAGGCAGACTCGGGCATTTTTAGTTTTGTTCTTGGTATATTTTATGAACAAGTTAACATACATTTGAAGTGGGAAATAAAGATCGTAAAAAGTTGAGAATGCGTTTTAGAAATAATTCTTTTATGAGTGATGTGCCAGGGTGGCCAAAGCTCAGTTGCCTCGTGCATGTAGTGTTGTGCATCAACCAGAGTGGTGCCCATTGCAGATACATGGATCTATGTGGGAGCCATATTGGGTGTGCCTTTCTGCACGCTGTACTGATTGACCCAGGTGACCTTGGTTTGTATACACTGTACTGGCTGACCCAGGTGATCTTGGATTCCGTACACTGTACTGGCTGACCCAGGTGATCTTGGTTTGCATACACTGTACTGGTTGACCCAGGTGATCTTGGTTTGCGTACACTGTACTGGTTGCATACACTCTACTGGTTGACCCAGGTGATCTTGGTTTGCGTACACTGTACTGGCTGACCCAGGTATTCTTGGTTTGCATACACTGTACTGGCTGACCCAGGTGATCTTGGTTTGCGTACACTGTACTGGTTGACCCAGGTGATCTTGGTTTGCATACACTGTACTGGTTGACCCAGGTGATCTTGGTTTGCATACACTGTACTGGTTGACCCAGGTGATCTTGGTTTGCGTACACTGTACTGGTTGACCCAGGTGATCTTGGTTTGCATACAATGTACTGGTTGACCCAGGTGATCTTGGTTTGCGTACACTGTACTGGTTGCATACACTCTACTGGTTGACCCAAGTGATCTTGGTTTGCATACACTGTACTGGTTGACCCAGGTGATCTTGGTTTGCGTACAATGTACTGGCTGACCCAGGTGATCTTGGTTTGTATACACTGTACTGGTTGACCCAGGCAATCTTGGTTTCCGTACACTGTACTGGCTGACCCAGGTGATCTTGGTTTGTATACACTGTACTGGTTGACCCAGGTGATCTTGGTTTCCGTACACTGTACTGGCTGACCCAGGTGATCTTGGTTTGCATACACTGTACTGGTTGACCCAGGTGATCTTGGTTTGCGTACACTGTACTAAGTGACCCAGGTATTCTTGGTTTGCATACACTGCACTGGCTGACCCAGGTGATCTTGGTTTGCGTACACTGTACTGGCTGACCCAGGTGATCTTGGTTTGTATACACTGTACTGGTTGACCCAGGCAATCTTGGTTTCCGTACACTGTACTGGCTGACCCAGGTGATCTTGGTTTGCATACACTGTACTGGTTGACCCAGGTGATCTTGGTTTCCGTACACTGTACTGGCTGACCCAGGTGATCTTGGTTTGCATACACTGTACTGGTTGACCCAGGTGATCTTGGTTTGCGTACACTGTACTAAGTGACCCAGGTATTCTTGGTTTGCATACACTGCACTGGCTGACCCAGGTGATCTTGGTTTGCGTACACTGTACTGGTTGACCCAGGTGATCTTGGTTTGCATACACTGTACTGGTTGACCCAGGTGATCTTGGTTTGCATACACTGTACTGGTTGACCCAGGTGATCTTGGTTTGCGTACACTGTACTGGTTGCATACACTCTACTGGTTGACCCAGGTGATCTTGGTTTGCGTACACTGTACTAGCTGACCCAGGTATTCTTGGTTTGCTTACACTGTACTGGCTGACCCAGGTGATCTTGGTTTGCGTACACTGTACAAGCTGACCCAGGTATTCTTGGTTTGCAGACACTGTACTGGTTGACCCAGGTGATCTTGGTTTGCGTACACTGTACTGGGTGCATACACTCTACTGGTTGACCCAGGTGATCTTGGTTTGCGTACACTGTACTAGCTGACCCAGGTATTCTTGGTTTGTATACACTGTACTGGCTGACCCAGGTGATCTTGGTTTGCTTACACTGTACTGGCTGACCCAGGTGATCTTGGTTTGCATACACTGTACCGGCTGACCCAGGTGATCTTGGTTTGCATACACTGTACTGGCTGACCCAGGTGATCTTGGTTTGCTTACACTGCACTGGCTGACCCAGGTGATCTTGGTTTGCGTACACTGTACTGGCTGATCCAGGTGATCTTGGTTTGCATACACTGTACTGGCTGACCCAGGTGATCTTGGGGTGCGTACACTGTACTGGTTGCATACACTCTACTGGTTGACCCAGGTGATCTTGGTTTGCGTACACTGTACTAGCTGACCCAGGTATTCTTGGTTTGCATACACTGTACTGGTTGACCCAGGTGATCTTGGTTTGCGTACACTGTACTGGTTGCATACACTCTACTGGTTGACCCAGGTGATCTTGGTTTGCGTACACTGTACTGGTTGACCCAGGTGATCTTGGTTTGCTTACACTGTACTGGTTGACCCAGGTGATCTTGGTTTGCGTACACTGTACTGGTTGCATACACTCTACTGGTTGACCCAGGTATTCTTGGTTTGCATACACTGTACTGGCTGACCCAGGTGATCTTGGTTTGCGTACACTGTACTACCCAGGTGATCTTGGTTTGTATACACTGTACTGATTGACACAGGTGATCTTGGTTTGTATACACTGTACTGGCTGACCCAGGTGATCTTGGTTTGCATACACTGTACTGGTTGACCCAGGTGATCTTGATTTTCATACACTGTACTGGTTGACACAGGTGATCTTGGTTTGCATACACTGTACTGATTGACCCAGGTGATCTTGGTTTGCCTACACTGTACTGGTTGGCCCAGGTGATCTTGGTTTGCTTACACTGCACTGGCTGGCACAGGTGATCTTGGTTTGTATACACTGTACTGGCTGACCCAGGTGATCTTGGTTTGCGTACACTGTACTGGCTGACCCAGGTGATGTTGGTTTGCTTACACTGCACTGGCTGACCCAGGTGATCTTGGTTTGCGTACACTGTACTGGCTGACCCAGGTGATGTTGGTTCGCTTACACTGCACTGGCTGACCCAGGTGATCTTGGTTTGCGTACACTGTGCTGGTTGACCCAGGTGATCTTGGTTTGCATACACTGTACTGGTTGACCAAGGTGATCTTGGTTTGCATACACTGTACTGGTTGACCCAGGTGATCTTGGTTTGTATACACTGTATTGGTTGACCCATGTGATCTTGGTTTGCTTACACTGTACTGGTTGACCCAGGTGATCTTGGTTTGTATACACTGTACTGGTTGACCCATGTGATCTTGGTTTGCTTACACTGTACTGGCTGACCCAGGTGATCTTGGTTTGCATACACTGTAATGGCTGACCCAGGTGATCATGGTTTGAGTACACTGTACTGGCTGACCCAGGTGATCTCGGTTTGCTTACACTGCACTGGCTGACCCAGGTGATCCTGGTTTGCGTACACTGTACTGGCTGACCCAGGTAATCTCGGTTTGCTTACACTGCACTGGCTGACCCAGGTGATCTTGGTTTGCGTACACTGTACTGGCTGACCCAGGTAATCTTGGTTTGTATACACTGTACTGGCTGACCCAGATGATCTTGGTTTGTATACACTGTACTGGTTGACCCAGGTGATCTTGGTTTGCGTACACTGTACTGGTTGACCCAGGTGATCTTGGTTTGTATACACTGTACTGGTTGACCCAGGTGATCTTGGTTTGCATACACTGTACTGGCTGACCCAGGTGATCTTGGCTTGCGTACACTGTACTGGTTGAAGCAGGTGATCTTGGTTTGCGTACTCTGTACTGGCTGACCCAGGTGATCTTGGTTTGTGTACACTGTACTGGCTGACCCAGGTGATCTTGTTTTCTATACACTGTACTGGCTGACCCAGGTGACCTTGGTTTGCATACTCTGTACTGGCTGACCCAGGTGATCTTGGTTTGCGTACACTGTACTGGCTGACCCAGGTGATCTTGTTTTGTATACACTGTACTGGCTGACCCAGGTGATCTTGGTTTGCATACACTGTACTGGCTGACCCAGGTGATCTTGCTTTGTATACACTGTACTGGCTGACCCAGGTGATCTTGGTTTGCGTACACATTACTGATTGCGTACACTGTACTGGTTGACCCAGGTGATCTCGGCTTGCTTACACTGCACTGGCTGACCCAGGTGATCTTGGTTTGTATACACTGTACTGGTTGACCCAGGTGATCTTGGTTTGCGTACACATTACTGATTGCGTACACTGTACTGGTTGACCCAGGTGATCTCAGCTTGCTTACACTGCACTGGCTGACCCAGGTGATCTTGGTTTGCATACACTGTAGTGGTTGACCCAGGTGATCTTGGTTTGCATACACTGTACTGGTTGACCCAGGTGATCTTGGTTTGCAATCACTGCACTGGCTGACCCAGGTGATCTTGGTTTGCGTATACTTTACTGGTTGACCCAGGTGATCTTTGCATACACTGTACTGGCTGACCCAGGTGATCTTGGTTTGCGTACACTGTACTGGCTGACCCAGGTTATCTTGGTTTGCAATCACTGCACTGGCTGACCCAGGTGATCTTGGTTTGCGTATACTTTACTGGTTGACCCAGGTGATCTTTGCATACACTGTACTGGTTGACCCAGGTGATCTTGGTTTGTATACACTGTACTGGCTGACCCAGGTGATCTTGGTTTGCATACACTTTACTGGCTGACCCAGGTGATCTTGGTTTGCGTACACTGTACTACCCAGGTGATCTTGGTTTGCTTACACTGCACTGGCTGACCCAGGTGATCTAGGTTTGCGTACACTGTACTGGTTGACCCAGGTATTCTTGGTTTGCTTACACGGCACTGGCTGACCCAGGTGATCTTGGTTTGCGTACACTGTACTGGTTGACCCAGGTATTCTTGGTTTGCTTACACTGCACTGGCTGACCCAGGTGATCTTGGTTTGCGTACACTGTACTGGTTGACCCAGGTGATCTTGGTTTGCTTACACTGCACTGGCAGACCCAGGTGATCTTGGTTTGCATACACTGAACCGGCTGACCCAGGTGATCTTGGTTTGCATACACTGTACTGGCTGACCCAGGTGATCTTGGTTTGCGTACACTGTACTGGCTGATCCAGGTGATCTTGGTTTGCGTACACTGTACTGGCTGACCCAGGTGATCTTGGTTTGCGTACACTGTACTGGTTGCATACACTCTACTGGTTGACCCAGGTGATCTTGGTTTGCGTACACTGTACTAGCTGACCCAGGTATTCTTGGTTTGCATACACTGTACTGGTTGACCCAGGTGATCTTGGTTTGCGTACACTGTACTGGTTGCATACACTCTACTGGTTGACCCAGGTGATCTTGGTTTGCGTACACTGTACTGGCTGACCCAGGTGATCTTGGTTTGCTTACACTGTACTGGTTGACCCAGGTGATCTTGGTTTGCGTACACTGTACTGGTTGCATACACTCTACTGGTTGACCCAGGTATTCTTGGTTTGCATACACTGTACTGGCTGACCCAGGTGATCTTGGTTTGCGTACACTGTACTACCCAGGTGATCTTGGTTTGTATACACTGTACTGATTGACACAGGTGATCTTGGTTTGTATACACTGTACTGGCTGACCCAGGTGATCTTGGTTTGCATACACTGTACTGGTTGACCCAGGTGATCTTGATTTGCATACACTGTACTGGGTGACCCAGGTGATCTTGGTTTGCATACACTGTACTGATTGACCCAGGTGATCTTGGTTTGCATACACTGTACTGGTTGGCCCAGGTGATCTTGGTTTGCTTACACTGCACTGGCTGGCACAGGTGATCTTGGTTTGTATACACTGTACTGGCTGACCCAGGTGATCTTGGTTTGCGTACACTGTACTGGCTGACCCAGGTGATGTTGGTTTGCTTACACTGCACTGGCTGACCCAGGTGATCTTGTTTTGCGTACACTGTACTGGCTGACCCAGGTGATGTTGGTTTTCTTACACTGCACTGGCTGACCCAGGTGATCTTGGTTTGCGTACACTGTGCTGGTTGACCCAGGTGATCTTGGTTTGCATACACTGTACTGGTTGACCAAGGTGATCTTGGTTTGCATACACTGTACTGGTTGACCCAGGTGATCTTGGTTTGTATACACTGTATTGGTTGACCCATGTGATCTTGGTTTGCTTACACTGTACTGGTTGACCCAGGTGATCTTGGTTTGTATACACTGTACTGGTTGACCCATGTGATCTTGGTTTGCTTACACTGTACTGGCTGACCCAGGTGATCTTGGTTTGCGTACACTGTAATGGCTGACCCAGGTGATCATGGTTTGAGTACACTGTACTGGCTGACCCAGGTGATCTCGGTTTGCTTACACTGCACTGGCTGACCCAGGTGATCTTGGTTTGCGTACACTGTACTGGCTGACCCAGGTAATCTCGGTTTGCTTACACTGCACTGGCTGACCCAGGTGATCTTGGTTTGCGTACACTGTACTGGCTGACCCAGGTAATCTTGGTTTGTATACACTGTACTGGCTGACCCAGATGATCTTGGTTTGTATACACTGTACTGGTTGACCCAGGTGATCTTGGTTTGCGTACACTGTACTGGTTGACCCAGGTGATCTTGGTTTGTATACACTGTACTGGTTGACCCAGGTGATCTTGGTTTGAATACACTGTACTGGCTGACCCAGGTGATCTTGGCTTGCGTACACTGTACTGGTTGACCCAGGTGATCTTGGTTTGCGTACTCTGTACTGGCTGACCCAGGTGATCTTGGTTTGTGTACACTGTACTGGCTGACCCAGGTGATCTTGTTTTCTATACACTGTACTGGCTGACCCAGGTGATCTTGGTTTGCATACTCTGTACTGGCTGACCCAGGTGATCTTGGTTTGCGTACACTGTACTGGCTGACCCAGGTGATCTTGTTTTGTATACACTGTACTGGCTGACCCAGGTGATCTTGTTTTGTATACACTGTACTGGCTGACCCAGGTGATCTTGGTTTGCATACACTGTACTGGCTGACCCAGGTGATCTTGGTTTGCATACACTGTACTGGCTGACCCAGGTGATCTTGCTTTGTATACACTGTACTGGCTGACCCAGGTGATCTTGGTTTGCGTACACATTACTGATTGCGTACACTGTACTGGTTGACCCAGGTGATCTCGGCTTGCTTACACTGCACTGGCTGACCCAGGTGATCTTGGTTTGTATACACTGTACTGGTTGACCCAGGTGATCTTGGTTTGCGTACACATTACTGATTGCGTAAACTGTACTGGCTGACCCAGGTGATCTTGGTTTGCATACACTGTACTGGGTGACCCAGGTGATCTTGGTTTGCATACACTGTACTGATTGACCCAGGTGATCTTGGTTTGCATACACTGTACTGGTTGGCCCAGGTGATCTTGGTTTGCTTACACTGCACTGGCTGGCACAGGTGATCTTGGTTTGTATACACTGTACTGGCTGACCCAGGTGATCTTGGTTTGCGTACACTGTACTGGCTGACCCAGGTGATGTTGGTTTGCTTACACTGCACTGGCTGACCCAGGTGATCTTGTTTTGCGTACACTGTACTGGCTGACCCAGGTGATGTTGGTTTTCTTACACTGCACTGGCTGACCCAGGTGATCTTGGTTTGCGTACACTGTGCTGGTTGACCCAGGTGATCTTGGTTTGCATACACTGTACTGGTTGACCAAGGTGATCTTGGTTTGCATACACTGTACTGGTTGACCCAGGTGATCTTGGTTTGTATACACTGTATTGGTTGACCCATGTGATCTTGGTTTGCTTACACTGTACTGGTTGACCCAGGTGATCTTGGTTTGTATACACTGTACTGGTTGACCCATGTGATCTTGGTTTGCTTACACTGTACTGGCTGACCCAGGTGATCTTGGTTTGCGTACACTGTAATGGCTGACCCAGGTGATCATGGTTTGAGTACACTGTACTGGCTGACCCAGGTGATCTCGGTTTGCTTACACTGCACTGGCTGACCCAGGTGATCTTGGTTTGCGTACACTGTACTGGCTGACCCAGGTAATCTCGGTTTGCTTACACTGCACTGGCTGACCCAGGTGATCTTGGTTTGCGTACACTGTACTGGCTGACCCAGGTAATCTTGGTTTGTATACACTATACTGGCTGACCCAGATGATCTTGGTTTGTATACACTGTACTGGTTGACCCAGGTGATCTTGGTTTGCGTACACTGTACTGGTTGACCCAGGTGATCTTGGTTTGTATACACTGTACTGGTTGACCCAGGTGATCTTGGTTTGCATACACTGTACTGGCTGACCCAGGTGATCTTGGCTTGCGTACACTGTACTGGTTGACCCAGGTGATCTTGGTTTGCGTACTCTGTACTGGCTGACCCAGGTGATCTTGGTTTGTGTACACTGTACTGGCTGACCCAGGTGATCTTGTTTTCTATACACTGTACTGGCTGACCCAGGTGATCTTGGTTTGCATACTCTGTACTGGCTGACCCAGGTGATCTTGGTTTGCGTACACTGTACTGGCTGACCCAGGTGATCTTGTTTTGTATACACTGTACTGGCTGACCCAGGTGATCTTGTTTTGTATACACTGTACTGGCTGACCCAGGTGATCTTGGTTTGCATACACTGTACTGGCTGACCCAGGTGATCTTGCTTTGTATACACTGTACTGGCTGACCCAGGTGATCTTGGTTTGCGTACACATTACTGATTGCGTACACTGTACTGGCTGACCCAGGTGATCTCGGCTTGCTTACACTGCACTGGCTGACCCAGGTGATCTTGGTTTGTATACACTGTACTGGTTGACCCAGGTGATCTTGGTTTGCGTACACATTACTGATTGCGTAAACTGTACTGGTTGACCCAGGTGAACTCAGCTTGCTTACACTGCACTGGCTGACCCAGGTGATCTTGGTTTGCATACACTGTACTGGTTGACCCAGGTGATCTTGGTTTGCAATCACTGCACTGGCTGACCCAGGTGATCTTGGTTTGCGTATACTTTACTGGTTGACCCAGGTGATCTTTGCATACACTGTACTGGCTGACCCAGGTGATCTTGATTTGCATACACTTTACTGGCTGACCCAGGTGATCTTGGTTTGCGTACACTGTACTACCCAGGTGATCTTGGTTTGCTTACACTGCACTGGCTGACCCAGGTGATCTTGGTTTGCGTACACTGTACTGGTTGACCCAGGTATTCTTGGTTTGCTTACACTGCACTGGCTGACCCAGGTGATCTTGGTTTGCGTACACTGTACTGGTTGACCCAGGTATTCTTGGTTTGCTTACACTACACTGGCTGACCCAGGTGATCTTGGTTTGCGTACACTGTACTGGTTGACCCAGGTGATCTTGGTTTGCTTACACTGCACTGGCAGACCCAGGTGATCTTGGTTTCTATACACTGTACTGGCTGACCCAGGTGATCTTGGTTTGCTTACACTGTACCGGCTGACCCAGGTGATCTTGATTTGCATACACTGTACTGGTTGACCCAGGTGACCTTGGTTTGCATACACTGTACTGATTGACCCAGGTGATCTTGGTTTGCATACACTGTACTGGTTGGCCGAGGTGATCTTGGTTTGCTTACACTGCACTGGCTGGCACAGGTGATCTTGGTTTGTATACACTGTACTGGCTGACCCAGGTGATCTTGGTTTGCGTACACTGTACTGGCTGACCCAGGTGATGTTGGTTTGCTTACACTGCACTGGCTGACCCAGGTGATCTTGGTTTGCGTACACTGTACTGGCTGACCCAGGTGATGTTGGTTTGCTTACACTGCACTGGCTGACCCAGGTGATGTTGGTTTGCTTACACTGCACTGGCTGACCCAGGTGATCTTGGTTTGCGTACACTGTGCTGGTTGACCCAGGTGATCTTGGTTTGCATACACTGTACTGGTTGACCAAGGTGATCTTGGTTTGCATACACTGTACTGGTTGACCCAGGTGATCTTGGTTTGTATACACTGTATTGGTTGACCCATGTGATTTTGGTTTGCTTGCACTGTACTGGTTGACCCAGGTGATCTTGGTTTGTATACACTGTACTGGTTGAACCATGTGATCTTGGTTTGCTTACACTGTACTGGCTGACCCAGGTGATCTTGGTTTGCGTACACTGTAATGGCTGACCCAGGTGATCATGGTTTGAGTACACTGTACTGGCTGACCCAGGTGATCTCGGTTTGCTTACACTGCACTGGCTGACCCAGGTGATCTTGGTTTGCGTACACTGTACTGGCTGACCCAGGTAATCTCGGTTTGCTTACACTGCACTGGCTGACCCAGGTGATCTTGGTTTGCATACACTGTACTGGCTGACCCAGGTAATCTTGGTTTGTATACACTGTACTGGCTGACCCAGATGATCTTGGTTTGTATACACTGTACTGGTTAACCCAGGTGATCTTGGTTTGCGTACACTGTACTGGTTGACCCAGGTGATCTTGGTTTGTATACACTGTACTGGTTGACCCAGGTGATCTTGGTTTGCATACACTGTACTGGCTGACCCAGGTGATCTTGGCTTGCGTACACTGTACTGGTTGACCCAGGTGATCTTGGTTTGCGTACTCTGTACTGGCTGACCCAGGTGATCTTGGTTTGTGTACACTGTACTGGCTGACCCAGGTGATCTTGTTTTCTATACACTGTACTGGCTGACCCAGGTGATCTTGGTTTGCATACTCTGTACTGGCTGACCCAGGTGATCTTGGTTTGCGTACACTGTACTGGCTGACCCAGGTGATCTTGTTTTGTATACACTGTACTGGCTGACCCAGGTGATCTTGGTTTGCATACACTGTACTGTCTGACCCAGGTGATCTTGCTTTGTATACACTGTACTGGCTGACCCAGGTGATCTTGGTTTGCGTACACATTACTGATTGCGTACACTGTACTGGTTGACCCAGGTGATCTCGGCTTGCTTACACTGCACTGGCTGACCCAGGTGATCTTGGTTTGTATACACTGTACTGGTTGACCCAGGTGATCTTGGTTTGCGTACACATTACTGATTGCGTACACTGTACTGGTTGACCCAGGTGATCTCAGCTTGCTTACACTGCAATGGCTGACCCAGGTGATCTTGGTTTGCATACACTGTAGTGGTTGACCCAGGTGATCTTGGTTTGCATACACTGTACTGGTTGACCCAGGTGATCTTGGTTTGCAATCACTGCACTGGCTGACCCAGGTGATCTTGGTTTGCGTATACTTTACTGGTTGACCCAGGTGATCTTTACATACACTGTACTGGCTGACCCAGGTGATCTTGGTTTGCGTACACTGTACTGGCTGACCCAGGTTATCTTGGTTTGCAATCACTGCACTGGCTGACCCAGGTGATCTTGGTTTGCGTATTCTTTACTGGTTGACCCAGGTGATCTTTGCATACACTGTACTGGCTGACCCAGGTGATCTTGGTTTGCATACACTTTACTGGCTGACCCAGGTGATCTTGGTTTGCGTACACTGTACTACCCAGGTGATCTTGGTTTGCTTACACTGCACTGGCTGACCCAGGTGATCTTGGTTTGCGTACACTGTACTTGTTGACCCAGGTATTCTTGGTTTGCTTACACTGCACTGGCTGACCCAGGTGATCTTGGTTTGCGTACACTGTACTGGTTGACCTAGGTGATCTTGGTTTGCTTACACTGCACTGGCAGACCCAGGTGATTTTGGTTTCTATACACTGTACTGGCTGACCCAGGTGATCTTGGTTTGCTTACACTGCACTGGCTGACCCAGGTGATCTTGTTTTTTATACACTGTACTGGTTGACCCAGGTGATCTTGGTTTGCGTACACTGTACTGATTGCATACACTGTACTGGTTGACCCAGGTGATCTCGGTTTGCTTACACTGCACTGGCAGACCCAGGTGATCTTGGTTTGCGTACCCTGTACTGGTTGACCCAGGTATTCTTGGTTTGCGTACACTGAACTGGCTGACCCAGGTATTCTTGGTTTGCTTACACTGCACTGGCTGACCCAGGTATTCTTGGTTTGCTTACACTGCACTGGCTGACCCAGGTGATCTTAGTTTGCATACACTGTACTACCCAGGTGATCTTGGTTTGCGTACACTGCACTGCCTGACCCAGGTGATCTTGGTTTGCGTACACTGCACTGGCTCACCCAGGGGATCTTGGTTTGCATACACTGTATTGGTTGTATGCAATAGCACTGGTTTGTGAATTCAGTAGGCTGGATAATGTATAGGGAAGCTACTGATGCATCCATGAAGCCCATTGTTGGAGTAAGAAAGCTGAAGATTTAAGGTTTGTGCTCCTAAGTGCAACGTATTGGTTTATGCTCACAGTATCCTGGCTTTTATCAGCAGCACACTCCTATGTCAGTTCAGCACTTTACAATAAACAACAAGTAGACAAGGTTGGTATCAACAAACACCAAGGATCAACAGAGCAGGAGAAGCAAAGATGCACAATATTAAATAAATAACATAGTAGGTAGGTTGGAGAGTCATGTTCACCAGGTGCTATGAGAAGTGTATTTTGAGTTATATTCTGAATGAAAAAGAGATTAACCCAGCTATTGGCAGAACACAAGTATCTTCCACTGGGGGAGGGAGAGTGGGGTTCATAAGAGAGCGATGAAGGACATACGAGGTGACTCCTGAAAAGGATTGTTTCAGAGCCTGAGAGTTCTGAATTTTGGGGTTTCCTGCAGGTGAGAGTCCTTACTTCTCAAGTACCGTTTGCCACCTGTTTGTGTTGTTGTCTGGTGCATCTAGCGTGTAGTACTTTGTGGTGGTTTAGTGTCACAGGGACACAGTGCCGTGTGGTGGGCTGGTAGGTACCTTTAAGTGGCATTGCAGTTGGTGTTTTAGTCAATTCGACTTCCATGGGGTGGGTTGCTGCCTTTAGGGCACAGTCGTGTGCAGTGCTATAGTGTTTCATGGATGGAGCGGGTTTGCTAATAACCTGGAACACAGTTGTCTAAGTAATGACAATAGAATGCAGTGTGATGTGTTAATGTCCTTAGAATGCAGACCAGTGTGTTCACTTGATGCCCCTAGAATGCAGTACAGTGTAGTGTGTTCTTATCCCATGCATGTAGTGCATCGTGGCGGAGTAGTGTAACTAGAATATGTAGCAATCTCTCGGGTTGGTTTCCCTAATATGCAGACCAGTGTGACAGGTTAGTTTCTCTCGGTTGATAACAGGGTGCAATGGGCTGAGTTCGTTTCCAGTACAGTGTGCTTAGTTCATCTAGGATGTAGTGCATTGTGGTGGGTAAGTATCTCAAGTATGCAGTGTTAGTTTCCCCAGGATGCAGAGTGGTGCAGAGAGTTCGCTTCTCCCGGATGCAGGGTGGTGTGGTGTGTCAGTTTCTACAGGATGCAGTGGTGTGTGGTGGGTTAGTATTTAAAGGATGCAGTGTGGTGGGTCAGTTTCCATAGGATGCAGTGCAGTGTGGTGGGTTAGTATCTCAAGGATGCAGTGCAGTGTTGTGGGTTAGTTTCCTATCTATAGTTAACTATAGCTACCTACTAGCGACCACCAGTAGGCAATATATATATGTATGTATACATATATATATGGCGGTGGCCAGTAGGTAGTTATAGTTAGGGCCATGTTTTCACAGGAAAAGCATTTCTTGTTTTGCCTGTATCTTTGGCTCCGTTTGACGAATCTTGACAACATTTTCCTAAAAAGTGCCCTGATTATTCTTGTTGCGCATGGAAAGTTTCAGGGTGATCCGCCAAGCGGGGGCAGAGGAAAAGGGGGGGTCAAAAAAAGTGCATTTCTCCTGTTAATTCCCATAGGACGTTTAGTAGAAGCTGCAGCCCAAAGCGCTGGACGGAATTACACCAAATTGGGCAGAAAGGTAGATTTAGTTACTCAGATCACGCTTTCAGTTATTTGTTGTGGATCTGTTCAGTAGTTGCTGAGAAATAAAGGGGAAAAAAAGTCAGTGATATCTATGGCCACGGAGACTTCGTGAAAAAAGACGAGCTCGTGCAGGGAAATCCAGAGCTCTGATTGGCTGCCAACACTTCACCCAGAAAGTGTTGGCAGCCGTCTTGGACCCTCCCCCCCCCCCAAAAAAAAAAAAAAAGGGGGCAGTGTAGGAATACCTTGACCACATAAAGTTGGTCCTGGGGTTCCATAGGGACCCCAACAGGCCAAAAAAGTATTTAAAAAAATAATGCAAAATCGCAAAATTCGTGAATTTGTGGTAAAAATAAAATGATAAAAAGCTGTTTTTAATTAATCCCAGAGTGGGCGGGGTCCAAGGGGCATACCTGAAAAATAGGAGGGGGTGCAGGGGGCACCCCTCCTAGCGCTTATCAAAACTCCGGGGACCGCCAAATCCTTGGGGCATTTAGTTTTTTGTATGTGGGGGGTGTGGACGTGGCAGCCTCTGCGCCCCCGGGACCCCCACAGCCCTGGCGACCGTCACCTGCCCGGGGCACTTAACAATATGTATGCGGGCGGTCCCCCCAACGCAGCCCCGAGGACCGCCACGTCCCGGTGGCTAAACTTAAAATGTATGCGGGGGCCGTACTGCCTCCCCGCAGCCCTGGGTACCGCCACCTCCCCAGGGCTAAATATAAAATGAATGGGAGGGCCCATGCCGCCCCTCCACAGCGCCGGGGACTGCCACCTCTCCGGGGCAATTTATCAAAAATGAAGGGGGCCACGTTGCCCCTCTGCTGCCCCGGGGACCGCTACCTCCCCGTGGCTGAAATAAATTAATGTAGGAGGTCTGTTGCAGACCCCAGGGACCACCACCTCCCCAGGACTAACTTATATGTTGAAGGCGGGGACACGTGACCCCCCTCGTGGAGCCATGGATGGCCCTGGGGCCCGCCACCCCCCAGGGTCGCAAACATAACTCCGCTTTCTGCACGCCTGAGCTGTCAAACAGCTCCGGCTTGCATAAAACGGAGATTTAATCTTTTTCTCTCCATCCAAATATGCGTGCAGAAAACCACATGGAAACAATGCTCTGACAGACAGGGTGCTGCATTTCAGCAGCCCCCTGTCTGTCACAACAATGCTGGCTCCCGCAGGAGGCAGGGAGCCGGCAGGGAGAGTGTGGGCCCTGAGGCTCTCCTGGTGTTCCCCAACACAGGTCACTGGGTGCCCTAGGGGCACCCAGAATAAAGAGGCCGAGACCTGGAGGATGGGATCCCCAGGGTCATAATTGGCCCCACAGCCCCCCTCCCCTAATAAAATATTTTTTTAAAGGCCCCCCTCCCCTTATAAATCTATACTTTATGTAAAAGGATAGGCCCTGGGGGATGGGGTCCCTGGGGCCAAAACTGGCCCAGGGAGGGGGAGCCATGCAGACTCCCTCTCCTATTACAAAAATAATAATGAAAAAAAAAGAAACACCGCCCTCGAGAAGTCACTGGAGGCCCCACCCCCTTTCTCCACCACTCTGAAGCACCATTAGTTGGGGGATGACGTCCCCTTTGATACTGAGGGTCCTTGGGGGCCACCAACCCCTCCTGTTACCTCCAGTAAGTGCCATACAGCGGGATTGCTGAGTGTTCGTACTAGGTCATACACTCTGCAAACGTGACCCCTGGCACACTACTTGTTGGGGGAGGCAGTCTCCTTGGATGCTGAGGGTTCTTGGGGGACAAGAACCCCTCTTATTACCTCAGGTAAGTCCACCCAGCAGGATTGCTGAGAGCTTGTGGGAGGCCCCGCCTCCTTTCTCCACTAGTTAGGAAATAGAATTTAAAAAACCTTAGAAATTTACTGAAAAAAACAAAGGTTACAGGGACGTTATAGTTAGGAAATTGAATTTAAAAACCTTAGAAATTCACTGAAAACAACAAAGGTTACAGGGACATTATAGTTAGGAAATAGAATTTTAAAAAACATATAAATTCACTGAAAAAAACCAAGATTACAGGGATGTTATAGTTAGACTCAGGTTTCACTCATACAAAACCAGTGAAATTCAGCGGTTCTAGTTACCTGAGCTAACTTTAACTCGTGCCCCCGCAATGCACTGCTTATGACCTCACATATTACATCACTTATGGCATGGTCAGTGACATCACTCATGACATCACAGATGACATCTGAAAGACATCACTCATAACATCTCAAATGACAGACAGCCCACCGCCCCTCCCCCAAACACTAGACAGAGCCCTAGACTGAGAGCAGTGCCTGGGGCTGCATGTATCTCCCCCTGCCCAGAGGCAAAGCCCCGGCCAGTGGTGGAGTCCGGGGCTGATTGCTTTTTAATTGGTTTTTTAATTTATTTAAAGCTACAAGCATATTGCCTCCATTTGTAGGCTGTGGTATGCTTTCTTTTTTTTCCTTCTTTTACTTTTTGTAGCATATGCTTGCCATAAAAATAAAAACAGATAAACATTGCATGAACTTAGCATTCTCAGTCCTACTGGCTTTGTCAATGCTCATTTCCATCTGAATTGCATCAACAACAGGATATGCAACCCCCTGAGCCTGAACTAATGAAAGATCAATCATGTTTGCCAGTGAAATATAAGTTTCCTCCCTTTGTCTTTTGACTGGTAGTGCTCAATATGGGGGTGGGGGGGACTTGATGACATCATTCAGTCCATGTTGGGCCGTGAACAATGTTTTATGCATTTAAGCTCTCTACACTGGAGACACCGTCTAGTCACTCTCTCAGAGCAGTCGACCCCAGAAAGGAAATAAGAGGGTAAACATATGCTTAAGGAAATGTAAGAAAGCAGAAAGTCAATCAGAAAAAGAAGTTGTATGAGGGGATCTGGCAATACAGATGAGGGCATCCTAGAATATATGTGTGAGGAGATCTTAGAGTATAGAATTTGGGGTTGCATGAAGCTAAAGTGAAGAAAGGGATGTTCTATGAGGGAGTCAAAAAGTGGGATGGTATCTGTGAACGTAAGAGCATGGAAGGATGTTTTGTATAAGGGAAACTAAGAGTATAGAAAGAGGGGCCAGACGAAGCATTGCAACAGTGTAGAACGCTTGGTTGTTTAAGAGAATCTGAGGGTTCCAGGAGATGGGTTGTATGAGGGCTTCTAAGAGGACTGTGTACGGCGTCTTAGAGGGTAGTAAAAGGTGTTGTAGGTGGGTCTTGGAGAATAGAAAGAAGGGTGTTCTCTGATATCTGATAGTGTAGAAAGAAAGATTCTAAGATGGGATATTAGAGTAAAAAAAAGAGGTGTCATAAGAGGTGATACTGAAGTATAGAAAGGCGGGTTGTACTAGGGTGTCTGAGAGTCTAGAAAGATACGTTGTATTAAGGGATCTGGGAGTACTGAATCTAGGGTTTTATAAGAGGATCTAAGATTGTGGGAAGAGTGAAGAGTGATTGTATGGGGATCTCATAATATAGAAACAAGTCATATAAGGAGTCAAAATTTGAACTAGGTACTATATGAGGGAATGAGAAAAACTGAAATAGGGGTTTTGTGACTGATTTTGAATAAAGAAAGAAGTATTGTATTGTGTGATTGGATTAAAGAGTAATGAAATATTCTGTATGAGGCAATATGAGAGTAAACAACATATGTGTGAAGGTGTTTCAGAGTACAGAAGTGGGGTTGTGTAAAGATATGTGCGCTTAATAAAAACCTAACAATAATATTAGTAAATAATAATACGCAGTTAATAGGAGGGGTCTAAAAGTATAGAAAAGGATGCAAGAGGAGGCTAACATTTTATAGTATGGAAATGTGGGTTGTAGGAGGGGAATCCGAGAGTAGAGAAAGAGGGGTTCTACAAGGGCATCTAATAGTATGAAAAGAGGGTGCATATAAATGGGGGTGAGGGCTTTTAAGGAGGTTTTAGGAGGGACTATGAGAGTATAGAAACAGGGACTGTATGAGTGGATCTTAAGAGAAAGGAAAGAGAAGTTGTATGAGGAGATCTGAGAGTAGAGAAAGGCGCATGGCAAAATTGGATTCTAAGAGAACAGAAAGAGGCTTGTATGAGGAAAGTTGAGAGTTTACAAAGAGGGAGTATATGAGCGGGTCTGAGTATAAAAAGAGGGTTGCATGCGGAGAAAGGAGCTATAGAAAGAGAACGTGTATGAGGAGACTTGAGACTATATGAAGCGTATGAGTGGGTCTTACAGTATAAAAAGAGAGTTGTGTGTGTGTGAGGGGATAGCATAGTATTGAAAGAGGTGATGCGAGAATATCAGAAAGAATAAGAAAGTTGGGTTGTAAAATGGGATCTGTGAGTATAGATCGATGGCTGTATGAAATGATCGTCTAGGTTACGAAAAGGGTTTGAATGAGGAGGTCTAAGTTTAAAGAAACAAGCAACATATGAGGGGATCTGTTAGTATAGAAATAGGTGTTGTATGAGAGGGTTTGAGACTGCAGCGTGTCCTCAAATTGGTGGATCTGTGAGTATAGAAAGAGGTTTGTAATTATTTGTAAGCAAAATATTTGTTTTAAGATCTTTTCTATTGAAAATCTCCAAATAAGCCCCGGAGGGCAAGTGTGGTAACAGCAAAATAAAGGGATTATACCAGCCCTCAAAAACAAACAACGACGTGCGTGCAGATTCCTGCCTGCATAAACCCTGTGTCTAACATCTCATTGACAAGCCATACTGTGCTCCTATATGAAATGTTTCATATATGTAGTTTTTAGTGCTCTTCTAAACACTGCATATAACAAGAGTGCATTTTATCCATATTTATGAACTTTAGAAGGGTGAGCCAGCTTTGGTGGGTTCAAACTTGTGACAAGCTGATCACCACACATCGCAGTGGTGAGCGATCAGCTCATTGAGCCATCCTGTCCTGTGAGGTCATGAAGTTGAAGACCGGATCTCCTCACACCGACAGAGCACCCTGTACTTGCAATTTCTCATATAAAGTAGTCAAATGGGAACCTAAGTAGCTTACGTTTGTATTACATATTTATTCTCTGGAAGTAGGTCGGGGTCTCACGCTGAGCAGCTCTGTATGTTGCAATGTTCACTACAGGTGAGTGTCACCAGCTCTCTCTCCTCCTCTGAATGTGCAGCGAATCAAGGTAAATGCCAGAGACGGGGCCTGAAGCTCATCTCCCTTATTTAGACCCCTTGGCGTCACACCGTCCAGTCAGCCGATTACACAGAAGTCTCTTTTGTGAGGGTGGGTCTACATATAGTGACCCCCCTGTTTGTACTGCACTTGCTCACTTACCTGTCAATGTCATAGAACTACATTATGCTTAAAAAATGTAAAACACTTAAAAAGGTGATTTTGCTAAACATATTCATTCTACAATAGGTGGTTATGTGAAGGTTGATCCCAGGTGTGAATGGTGGAAGGTGGGGAAGAGCAGGAGTGCTATCCATTACAATGCTTGGGTCTGTGACAGTTCATATATGCCATGGAATGTTGTCTTGTATCCGTGGAGGTGGCTTTATTTGTAGGTGGTGGGAGTTTTCAGCGACAGTTCATATATGCCATGGAATGTTGTCTTGTATCTGTGGAGGTGACTTGGTTTGTGGGTGTTGAGAGTAAGCTTGAGCCCACGTGGAGAGGGTCAGGTTGGTGAGTGGTTCAGTTAGTTGCAGAGGCTGGCAGGATGATGGTTTGGAGATGGAGGATGTTGGGCTCACGCGTGGAGGTCGTGTAGATGCCTCAGAGGTGCTCAATGCTCTCTACGTCTCCCCCAGGTGTTCGTAGAGTTGAACGAGCTGATCTACGATAAGAACCAGGAGATGCAATGGAGGGAGACAGCGAGATGGATCAAGTTTGAAGAAGATGTGGAGGAAGACACATCCCGCTGGGGCAAACCTCATGTGGCCTCATTGTCCTTCCGCAGTCTGCTGGAGCTTCGGAAAACCATTACCCATGGTGAGTGATTCCAACAGGTACCTGGGATGTAAGGTGCAGCTTCTGTCCTGCAGGACC
This sequence comes from Calotriton arnoldi, assembly GCA_963921515.1. Taxonomy (NCBI): domain Eukaryota; kingdom Metazoa; phylum Chordata; class Amphibia; order Caudata; family Salamandridae; genus Calotriton; species Calotriton arnoldi. Next base: position 1,105,974 of record CAWUFW010004503.1, on the reverse strand, counting down.
GGTCTTGATCCAGCCTCACAGGCCCTGCATGTCTTTCGGAGGCTTCCACTGTGTGTTCTGCCAGTTTGTGTTTTACTTTAGTACCATAATCCAGAGACACTGAATTGACATTGCCTGGGATGCAACCTTTTTCAGATTGCTGATTGTCAAAGTTGTTGGGCAGCTCTCCCAGGTGGGTGGCACTGTCAGTCAGAGCCCGGGCATTAACAGGAATTTCTCTAACACAGATTTTTCGGTGGCTAAGTGGCCCAATGAATTATCAACAACTCGGTGCAGCTGGTTCTTGTGAGACACATTTAAATCCCTTCATCTGCTCCTGGAGGCAGACCCTATCTTCCAGGGTTGACTGAAGGGATTTCAGGGTTGGTGTGAAATGGTTATGTTGTTTCAAACCGAAAGCAGGTGCACTGCATAGTATTGAACTCGCTGACGTTTTGAAAAAGTACAATTAGAGAGGCCTGCTTATTAACTGGTGCAGTATTCCAGGCTGGTCACAACCAGAGCAGGATGAGAGAGAGTTTGTGAAAACGGTGGAGTAACTGAAGAACCTCTGTCAGTAGCTGTAGATAAAAAGGGCAGGTTTGGAGACCACATTTTATTGGAGGTAAATCACTGTTAAAGAGCATTCCTAATTTATAAACTCTCTTCGCAGGGATTTGAGAAGTCAGTTCCTAAGGTCAGAGTTAAGGGAAGATTGTATTGTGTTGCAATCACATTTCTTCAGCAAGATATCTGCAGAGTGTGTAGGATCTGGGGTGTCCTGCACTCCCTGGTCCTCCCTCAGTGAGGTTTCCCTCCCAGGGCAGACGCCTATCCCCAAATGGACATAGAAACGGCTTCCTTTTTGAGCTCCCCTTGCTGCAGACGTTTGATGGTTCAACGCAGGCGTTTCTGAGCCTTCAGAGAGTATCCTGAAGGCTGGTCTGAGGCTTACAGGTGGAGAACAGCACAGACTCTCCCAGATAGAATCCATCTAAGTATAAGCCGATGGTCACAAAACGCCTTCTATTTCCACTGTCCGAAAAACAACCCACCCCAGGACAGCGGCATAACTTGAGGGAGTCACCGTGCAAAGTACATGGAGGGGGCCCCCCATGCTCTGGACCCAGTCAGGAGCTCTCGGGCCAGGGGCCCGCTGCCCATGTACAGTGCTGAAGGGGCCCCCTGGAGCTTGGGACCCCCGCACCGCAGGGCTATTGTTACGCCACTGTCCCTGGAGACCAAGGGTAGCTCTGAGTGATGGGCGTCACGTCCACCACCAATAGCGCTGTCCCCTACAGCTGGCAAGAAGACTCCATTAGGGCGTCAGAACTGACTCATTTTCTCATTCCATTGAGGTTGCGGGTCGGGTGAGCAGCACTGTCCTGTTCTGGAATGTAGGCCACACTTCTCTACTTGCGCTGCACAGGAGATGTGAGTAGCAGTTTACGGACTAATCCCCAGAGCTCCCTTCACTTAAAGAGGAGTTGTTGGATGTCTTGCATGGTTGTCCATGGTGGACAAAATGGCTTCTAATATGGGTGTTCGATGCTCACCCACTGCTTGGTACAGCCAATGTGGAATCTCTGTGGTACCTCCAGTCCTCACTGGTCACCAGCAGATCGTGGGACCCTGAAGACAGAGCCCTCTCCCTCGCCCTTCATGCTCAGACCTTGTCCTGAGCACCTTAGCCAGAGAAGAGCGGGTCTGAACGCATTAATAGTGATGGCCATCATTGGCCCCAGGCCCACTGTTGCCTAATGAAAAAGCTGGAACCCATGATACAGACCGGCTCTGTCCGGCACAGGAAGAAAGAGCTCACGCAGATGTCAGCTGCCAAGGCCCCTCTGTCCTTTGTGTAGTGTTCTCCCTACTAGCGCATCCGCACTGATTTTTTAGCTAAACGCCTCCTTCTTTATCATAATGCTGCCAAAATGTTGAAAGGGGGATGTTGAGAAAACTCATCTCAAAATAAAAGTCTTGAACCTCTGGATGAAGATAAACAGTGCCTCTCCTCTCTCTACCCTTTGTTGCCAAAATGATAGAAACATGTTTAGCGGTCCATGCAGAGCCCGGATCCAGCCTAAAGGAGGATTCATCCTTCACCAGCAGTGGAACCTCCTTGGTGTCTATCCTGGATGACATGAGTCAGAGCCTGGATGCTGCCACCACATGGTCTCATGTTGAATGATCTCTCTTCTGCTTCTGACACATTCAACCATAACATCTTTCCTCATCGTTTAGTGGACGTGGGACAGTAGGGAGCAGGCGTCTTCTGGTCGGTGTCCAGAAGGAGTCCCTTCTTGGCTCTTTAACCTTTCCAGTCAAGCCAGAGGTCGGCCACGGTCACCCATCCTTTCCAGTGTTGTCAAGCCCTCGCTGACCTCCATCGTGAGACCCTCTGGTGTGGAATTTGTCTCTTATGCAGAGGTTCCCCGCTGACCCAGCTGTTTATCCGCCCTCCTTCCGTGCTTCAGCAGAACCTCCACTCCTGCTGATCGGCCGTTCATTTCCTTGTGGATGAGCAGGAACCTGCTAGAGCTCAGTGCTAGTAAGACTCCGGTTCTTATTTTTGGCCAGGACAGTCTGCGGCTCAATGCTTGGTGGCCGTACGAGGAGGCTTCTCCACCCGTCCAAGCTACAGAGGTTAATACCTCAGCTTTTACTTTATCAAAGACCTGCCACCTTTAGAGCAGATTAAGCCACATCCAAAGGGCCCCTGGCTCTTTGCTGGGGAATAGACGCACACATCTGAGTCCCAGCGAGAAACCGGATACTGTTTGGGTATTATCTTAAGGAAAACATCCAAATGGCGTCTGGCTCCTCACTTGGGACATAAATGCTCATCTGGCCCTAGCCAGGAGATGGACAACATTTGGATTTTTTCTTAGCCAAAGGACAAAATCAAATGTCATCTGGCTCCTCGCTGGGCATGAACTGCATGTTTGCATCTTGGGTCTTCCAGCAATTAGGAAAACTCACTCATTTCTGAACATTAGGCTCCTGGGAGTCTTGGGTGGCTTGGGTTGCATGGACGGCACCAGTTTTTGTTACCCAGAATTCCCTGCACAGCTCAAACACTGATCAAAGAAAGAGGATTTCCTCAATATTCTGTGACGTGAAGTGCAAGAATGTATGGGAAACAGAGAAACTACCACCACCGTGTGTTCCCGCGCTTCTTCCAATAAGAACAGTACCTCACATGTGAGAGTTGCCTTATCATACCTGTCAGAAACAGGCCCAATATCTGATCATGTGAGATCCATGTAGTGTCAGTGTGGCCTTCACATGGTCACAAGTTTGAACTAGTTTTGTTTTAGGCACCAGGACCACCAACACATATTGGGTATAATTTTTATTGAGACAAATACGGAGATAGTGTATGGTAGAACTTTTGCTGTTTTCCTGAAGTTCTGGAGTTTTCTGTCAACGAACGTTGAAGAAATTGTGATCTTTTTTTCATAATTTGACAAGTATAAAGGATTCCTGGTAAAATAAAAGCATGTTAAAATTCATGTAAGCCACATCAGTATGGATTCCACTGCATCTACAGTTGTTAGAAATGTCGGGGGTGGTACCAGCGATCACAGGCCCAAATCCTACAGATTATTCCCACGGAATCCATCTCCATCAGATACATTCCCTGGTGTCTCATGTGTGGATCCCTGCTCAAATCCTTATCTGATAGCCTTGAACTAGGAAGATGTAGGGTAAGACAGATTTGGGTCACGCCTTGACATGGGTACGTTTCTATGTGAAGATGACTGAGGGAAACTAGCATGTTTTTAAAAAAAAAAAAATCTGAAAATCTAACACATGCATTTTGCCGCTGCCAACCAATCACCAATCAGGGTTCAGTGACAGATGTTTAGGTGTTGAAAGTATATGGTTGGGGTATGTTTCCATACAGTTGGGGCGTGATACCTATGACCAAAAGACAGGTAGCCTAAGTCTCGATTTCTCTTTCCATTGCTTTCCAAATGTTCCAAATGTTCTGCACCCAGTTAAACGCTTAATGGCACACATAAGCCTTAGAAAACCCACACAATCAATCAATCAATCAATCAATCAGGAAATTGTGAAGTGCACTACTCACCCGTGAGGGTCTCAAGGTGCTGGGGGGGGTGCAGCTCCGAGTCAGCATAAGAGCCAGGTCTTGAGGCTCTTCCTGAAGGTGTGCAGAGTGGGGGAGTGTCTGATGTCGATCAGGAGCTCGTTTCAGGTCTTTGCCGTGATGTAGGAGAAGGCTCTTCCACCCGCTCTGTGGATGCGCGGGGTTTCGGCGAGCGCGTGGTCGGCTGAGCGGAGTTTTCTCTTGGGTACGTGGAAGGAGACTCTTTCGTTGAGGTATTGGGGTCCGGTGTTGTGGAGGGATTTGTAGGTGGGGGTGAGTAGCTTGAAGGTTACTCTCTTTTCGACGGGGAGCCAGTGGAGGTCTCACAGGTGTTGGGTGATGTGTTCATGTCGTGGGATGCCGAGAACAAGTCTGGCCGCGATGTTCTGGATGGTCTGGAGTTTGCGGAGCTGGGATTTGTTGATTCCGACGTAGAGGGCGTTTCCGTAGTCCAGTCTGCTTGTTATGAGTGCGTGGGTGACGGTCTTTCTGGATTCGGGGGAGGATCCATTTGAAGGTCTTGCCAAGGATGCGGAGGGTGTTGAAGCAGGTGGATGCAACGGTGTTGATCTGTCGGGTCATGGTGAGGTAAGAGTCGAGTATGATGCCGAGGTTTTGGGCATGGTCCGTGGGAGTGGGGGGGTTGCAGAGGGCGGTGGGCCACCAGGTGTTGTCCCATGCAGAGGGGGTGGATCCGAGGACGAGGACTTCTGTCTTCTTCGAGTTGATCTTCAGGCAGCTGCTGCTCATCCAGGATGCAACGTCTTTCATTCCTTCTTGAAAGCTGAGTCTGGTGGTGTAGGGATCCATTGTGAGGGAGAAGGTGAGCTGGGTGTCGTTGGCATAGGATACTATGCTGAGTCCATGCTGTCTGACAAGGTGGCGAGGGGGGCCATGTAGATGTTGAGGAGTGTGGGGCTGAGCGATGATCCTTGGGGTACTCCGCAGTTGATCCCTGTGGGTTTGGAGAGGAAGGGCGGGAGTCTGATTCTTTGGGTTCTGCTGGTGAGGAAGGAGCGGAGCCAGTCGAGGGCGGTTCCCTGTATGCCGGTGTCGTGGAGTCTGGCGGTGAGAGTGCGGTGGGAGACAGTGTCGAAGGCTGTAGAGAGGTCAAGCAGGATCAGGGCCGCGGTGTGGCCTTGGTCGAGGAGGGTGCGGATGTCATCTGTGGTGGCGAGTAGGGCGGTCTCGGTGCTGTGGTTGCTGCGGAATCCGGATAGGGAGGGGTCGAGAATGGAGTTCTCTTCAATGAAGTTCGTTAGCTGGACATTGACGATCTTCTCAGTGACTTCGGCCGCGAAGGGGAGGAGAGAGATGGGTCGGTAGTTTTTGAGGTCCGTCGGGTCTGTGGAGGGCTTCTTGAGGAGGGGCTTGACTTCTGCACATTTCCAGTTGTCAGGGAATGTGCCGGATTCGAAGGTGGTATTGATGGTGCGTCATATCTCGGGTGCTATGGCGGTGGAGGGTCTGTGGAAGATGTGCGGCGGGCAGGGCTCCGTGGGGGCTCCTGAGTGGATGCTTTTCATGGTCGTGGTGGTGTCTTAGGTGGTGACCGGGGTCCAGGCAGAGATGGTAGGCTGGCTGTCGTCGCTGGAGGAAGGAGTGGTTTCGGTGTCTGGTGTCTGTTTGTTGAAGTTGTCCTAGAGTAACTTGATTTTCCAATAGAAGTAGGAGCCGAGTTTGTTGCAAAGGTTCTGAGAGGGTGTGATGTCTGTGGCTTCGCTGGGGGGTTTGGTGGATTCTTGGATGATGCTGAAGAGTTCCTTTGAGTTGCTGGAGTTGGCGAGGATTATGTTCTGGATGAAGGTCCTTTTGGTGGATCTGATGAGTTGGTGGTATTCAGTCATGGCGTTCTTGTAGGTGGTCCGATCTTCTGCGGTTTTGCTGTTTCTCCATAGCTTCTTGAGGCATCTGCAGGTGCGTCTGGATTCTTGGAGTCAGTGGTGAACCAGGTGGGGCGCTGTCTGTCGGGGGTGCGTTGGGGGGCAAGCTTGTCTGCGCAGTTGGTGATCCATCTGTGTAGTTCTTTGGCTGCAGAGTTGGCGTCGGTCGAGGTGGGAGGGGGATCGTGGTCGAGGGTGGAGTTGAGGTGCTCCTCAGTGACCTTGCTCCAGTTCCTTCGCGGAGGGCGTGGTGTAGGTTTGTGAGCGGTGGCCTTGTCGAAAGAGAAGTGTATGCAGTGGTGGTCTGTCCAGGGGGTTGCGTGGTGTGGCTGAAGTGGAACTCCTGCGAAGATGGGGTTGAGGGTGTGTCCTGCCTTGTGGGTGGGGGTGGTGACGAGATACATATCTAGGACCCTCAAGCTCAGGAGACCTAGAGGAGGAAGCTGGGTGTCAAACCCTGATCAGGATATGTTCATGCGCGAAAGAGACTGGTGGGCATTGCCAATTAATCTGGAAAGAAGGTGCTACAAATCTGACAAGAGTCGCATGCAGTGTGATCTCAAGGACAGGGGAACATCATGAGGGTGGACAACCAGCAGCAGAAACCTTTGGAAGTCTAGATGTTAAAAGTAGATGGTGGAGGTAAGTTTCCTATACAGCCCAGGGGTGATACCAACAATAAATATACAGGTAGCCTAAACCAGCAGTTCATCTGTAGCTGCCTTCCACATTTCCAAAGTACATTTCACCCACGTTATTGAATGTGGGAACCCGGAACCCGCAGAAAACTCATCCATGCCTGGTACTCCCAAGCTCAGGAGACCCAGCGGTACAAAGGTGGGGCCAATCTTTGACAGGGATGTATTCCATTTTGAGAGAGACCTGAGGGAGGAAATTACCATGCTTTGGAAACAAATATTCAAATTATTTTACAAATGTACAGTCCAGTGGGTTCTCCCGGCCCGCTAGTGAGAACAAGGGAGGTCTGGCTTGAAACAGTAGATTTCTTTAGTCTTATAACAGTGGAAAATCTATAGTTTTTATACTTTCCATATAGTCCTGACTTTGGTTTCTGTCGTCAAATGAGCAGTGCACCATAAGCATGAATGTGCCACAATTTAACGATATGGCTAATATTGTGCAGACTACACCCCCTATGAAAACCCACGCATATTGGTTTTGTCGGACTCCAGACGTCCAGGATTTATGTTTCTTCTTTTGAAAATGGAATAAAATATTGAGCATTTTTGTTAAAATGAAAATATCTCCACATTGTTCGTTACATTTTGAGGCTACGATGGGATATTGATGCAGGGTTTTGGGCCAATACATAGCCCAGAAAGTGTCTGAAATGTTTGAAACAAGACATAGGGCCTCATTTACAATGAGGCCCTTTGCGCTCCCACCGAGCGTCCCTTTGTGGACGCTCTGGTGGCGCAGGGGCCTGCTCCATATTAACCAGGCATCACTAAGCCGCTTTGCGTGGCTTAATGCGGCCATGTAAAGATTGTTCCCTTTAACGCAGTTGTCTGCATTAAAGGGGCGTGGAATGGGTGTTGCTGTGGGCGTTCCCAGCAGCACCCATGGCTTTTTGACATTGCCCCGGATTGATGAGGAATCGGAACTCTGCTGCAGCGCCAAAAACATATGCCTCTTGTGATTGTTTTTGTGCAGGAAGTTTTCCCTTCAAGCCAGCCTTCTATCCCACCGGTATGATGTTTTATTAGGGAGTTAGACCAGAGTCCCCGGCCCTGCATTTCTAGTCGTCTCCTGACCTCTATCTCATTGGATTATCCTCACTCGTCTTCCGGATTATGTGCCCTCCTCTTCTTATTCTTCTTGGCTCTATCGCTACCCTAGTGGCCCCTCTTCTCCCTATCATGGCTTCCATTCGAATTAAGTCGGGAGTTAACTGCTTCAAAGTCATCTATCCCCCTAATCTGTCCAAAGCAGCAGCAAAACGGTTCAAACACAACACCATTGAACACTTCCCCGATTCCCTCTTTGTTGATTAATTCCATAATGGGCACCTAGGGAAGCTAAAAAATGACTTAATTTTTTTCACTCACGACATCACTTCCTGGTCCACCAGCTTCCTCAATTTCTTCAACGTCTCCTCCTCCTCATCTATCCCGCATGGACAGCGGCTAAAAATCTCCCCCTCCACGAGCTTTAAGGGCTCTCTCACCATTACACTCTACAATAATGGCACCGTCATGATTCAAGCGACAGACTCCTGTCTCTCCCTCTTTGACCATCTCTTCCACTCCCTTCGTCCAACCCACACAACTATGATTTCCCTCGACTCTTCTTTGAACTCCTCTCCTTTCTCCCTTTCTCCTCCCCTGACCCCCCGATACTCCAGCAGGCCGCTATCCCGGGAGGCACAGGCCTACCCTTTGTTCCCCCTGCCTCTGCTCCCTCATCGCCCTCTCTTCCCCTTCCCAAAATGCCCCTCCCCTATCTTGTCTTTCCGGCCTCTGGCCTCCACCCCCCTCCTCACCCTGCACCTGCTCGATTCTCCAACATTTTCGCCGCCCCCCCAATCCCACTAAACCTACCCACCGCCCCCTCTTAACTCACCTCTCTTTCAACCTGGTCTACCGATTAACTTTCCTTACCTTCCCCCTTCCCTCCCCCTTTCGCCTCATCCCTTTCCGCTCTTCCCCGTCCCCCGTACCCTAAATTCTTCTCTTTCACCTCCCATCTATCCTCAACCCCACCTTCCTCTTCCCTTGCTTCCCAACCTTGTCTCCCTCCCCGACAATTCCTTCCTCGTCTCTCCCTCCGACCTTTCAGTCCCTTACTCCTCCCTCAGTTTCCCTCTAGTTAATTCCCCCCCACTCCAATTGTTACCTGTCCCCCTACATTCACCTTTCATAGCCTACAGTACCTGTCTTGCACCATCCTCTCCTTTCCCCCATTCCTCTGGCCTTCCTCGGACCCCCCGCCATCCCCCCCTTTACAGCCCCCTCTCCTCTAGTCTCCACGCACACTTGGACCTCATCTGACCCCCCGCCCACCCCGCCCGGGTCAGTCTCGTCTCCCCTCTTCTCCCCTTACCTCCGACCTTCATTTGTCCCCCTCCTACTCCTCAACTTCCTCCTCATACGTATGCCCCCTTCTCTTCCCCTCTGTTCAACTCCAGTAAAAATATTTCTCTTCTCACCACTGTTTCACCATCCACTCCTTCTGTCCACCATCTTTCCTCACCTTCTACCCTTGCTCCCCAACTCCCCACCCATTCCCCCACCCCTCCCCTCCCTCCCTCACCCTCTGCACTCCCTCCCTTATCCCGTTCCACCACCCCGCCCGTCCTCCCTTACCTTCTGCACCACTGCCCCCAACTCGTTCCCCCACCCCTCCCTGTCCTCCCTCACCCTCTACACTCCCTCCTTTATCCATCGAGCCACCAAACACTCCGTGCTCAGCTCTCCTCTCTCTGGAAAATAAACTTGATTCTCTCATCTATTCCATCTCCCAGCTTGTAGCGTCCATCTCACGTTTAAGCGCCAAGTTGTCCCCTGTCCCTAACAACCTCCCGAGGAGTTCCTTGCTCCGCGCCCCAATAAAACCAACCACAGTCTGACCTCTCCAGACATCACCAACTTACTGGCCAGCTTCAAGACCACCAACGTCACTCCCCCTCCGCCTTCCTCTCCTAATAATTCTCACGCAGTTTCCTATTCAGACCATCTCCTCTTTCAGACCTTACCAACCTCCCTCTTGCCGGGCTCCCTCATTCAAGAATCTTATCCCTATCTCCCTGAACAACCCTAACACCCCATCACCAAAACATCTGCGTCAGAGCTGCACTGCTTGCTCCACAACTGCAGATCTGCAATCAAACACAAAGTGGAAATCTCTGACACTATCATACACCAAAATCTTGACATGTTCTTCCTCACTGAGACCTGGTTTAATGACTCCTCTCATACTTTGTTTGATCTTCTGGTACCCACTGACTACTCTATCCTCAGAAATGACAGGGCAGACAAAATTGGGGGAGGTGTCGCTATCATCTTCAGAAACTCCCTTCAAATTAAAGCGTTCCCTACCACCCCCTTCCGTACATTCGAATGCCTTTCCCTAGAACTTCAAACACATCACGGCTCACCCTTCAGATTCCATGCCATCTACCACCCGCCTGGTTACTGCTCTTCCTTTGTGGAGGAACTGACTGACTTCATCAGTGACCAACTCTCTCAAAGTGACAGACAGATCTTCCTGGGTGACTTTAATCTCCACTGGGGCTCTTTGAAAGACTCGGCTGCCAACAAGCTTGCCTCCTTTCTCTCAGCCAACGATCTCCTCCAACATTGCTCGGAAACCACACATTCCAAGGGCTCAATTCTGGACCTTGTCATATCCAAAGCAGACCTGCTGACCACTGCTCCCCCCATCCATGTAGACTGGTCTGACCACCTCCTCATTCCCTTCCGTTTTCACCTATCACACGTTATAACTCTCGGCCAACCTAAAAGAGCTACTACCTGGTTCTGCAACACTAAGAACATTGATCTGGACACTTTTTGTGATTCCGCTATGCGGGCACTTCCTAGACTAGACCCGAGCGTGGATGTCAACGTTCTCACTTCTCAGTGCCTCTCAGTACTAGCAGTCGAAATCGACATTGCCGCCCCTCTCCAAAGCAAAAGGAAAAGACCCCCCCCCCCCTCAGCACCTTGGTTCAATAAAGCTCTCTACGATGAAAGGAAAAACCTTAGATTCCTGGAGAAACATTGGAGAAAATCTCCTTCCACCGCCAATCTCTCTCTTTTACGCTCAGCAAGATCCAAATATCACAACCACATCTTCCTTGAAAAAGCATCACATTTCAGATCCCTCCTTGACTCAGCCAAAAACAGACCCCAAAAACTTTTCGACCTCATCAAAAACCCAAACTGTTCTCCCCTAACCATTAAGCTTGAGGATTCCTCAAAGAAAGCAGCAGATTTCGCTATATTCTTCGATGAAAAGGTCAAAGCACTGGTGGATCAGGTCGTCCACCCCCCCTCTTGAGGAGCGGAAATCCTTAGTTACCTGGCAGAACTTTGACGTCATCTCGGAAGATGACCTCCTCAAATGCATCCTCGAAACTAAACCCTCCAACCATTCTTCTGACCCCATCCCTAGCGACATCGCCATTGATTTCTACACCTATACTCTCTCTTACTGGACTAGGCTAGTCAATCTCTTCCTCAGTCATGGCTCCCTCCCGGTTGCCCTCAAATCAGGTCAGGTCACCCCTCTTCTAAAACAAACCTTCGCCGATGCGAACGACCTCAACAACTTCCGCCCTATCACCAACCTCCCTTTCCTTTCGAAAATCACCGAAAAATGTGTTGCGAAACAACTTTCCTCACATATTATGGACAATAACCTCCTCGACGTCTTCCAGTCGGGCTTCATCCAAAATTGCAGCACTGAAACAGCCCTGCTGCAAGTGATTGACGATGCGCTGCATATACCCGACTCTGGGGAATCATGTCTTCTGATTCTTCTAGACCTCTCTGCAGCCTTTGACACGGTTAATCATAGCACCCTCCTCAACACTCTTCAACAGAGAATGGGTCTGGACGGCACTGTGCTCAAATGGTTTGCCTCTTTCCTCTCGGACAGATCCCAAATGATCAAGATAGGGAACAGTCTTTCATCTCCTGTGGCCGTAGGTCAAGGCGTCCCTCAAGGTTCTATCCTGGCACCCACCTTGTTTAATCTCTACCTGGAACCTTTAGGGAACCTCCCAAGCAATTCTGGGATCCTTTACCATCTGTATGCGGACGACACGCAAATCTACCTTAAGGTGTCTTCCGCACACGATCTCTCCCTACTCAACTCTACTCTCAACTCTATTCACAACTGGATGTCAGCTCACCAACTCATTCTGAATCCGCCAAAACTGAATTCCTCCTCCTCTCTACCTCTCTCTCACCTCCTCCTGTTCAATCTTGGATGGATCAGCTGAACCTTCTCAACAACAAACCCATCATTGTCGACAGCGCTAAATCCCTAGGTGTCATTCTTGACAAAAGACTCAACCTAATCTCCCACATCAACTCTATTGCTAAGAACGCACGTTACCAGCTGCGCCTTCTATGGGGGATCCGTCGGTTCTTCCCGGAGAAAGACTTAAAACCTTGGTACAATCTCTGGTTCTCTCAAGACTGGATTATTGCAATTCTCTTCTGACGGGCCTACCCAAATCCCACCTCTCCCCTCTCAAATCCATCCTCCATTCAGCAGCTCGCTTCCTTTCAGGGTCTAAACGAAGCGACCACGTCACTCCTATCCTGTCCTCTCTTCGATGGCTTCCGATCGAGGCAAGATCTATTTACAAAACTGCCTGCATCACACACAAAGCCTTACACACGTCCTCCCCTCGTTACCTGGCGAATAAATTGATATTGTCCGGTGGCTCTCGCCCTTCTCGCAATGCGGAAAAGTTTCTGCTTGAGCCCCCCGTCTTCAAAAGGGAAAGATCGATGGCTCAATCCTTCTCGGGCAATGCGGTGAGAATCTGGAACTCGCTTCCCCACTGCTCCGTGTCACCTCCTCGACCCGGATCTTTAAAGCTGACCTCAAATCTCTTCTCTTCCAAAGACACTTCCAGAACTAATACTTTCGTTCTCAGGCCCCTCTAGGAAGTTCGCTCGTCAGTGTAAATTTGTACTTTTTCCTGTTCATGCCTCACCTTTGCGTGTCGTGTTGGATTTTATGTGCGTGTTCCCTTCATTTCATGTCCCCTGTTAATTCACGCCCTCTCTACTACCTCAAGGAAGGTCTTCCACTATAGGAAAGTCTGTACTCCAAGCCTATAGAAGTGCCTTCCCAGTGTGTTATGAGTGATTGCCACTTACTGCAGTATTATACCTCTATTTGTATTTTGTACCCCATGTATCATGTATTTTGTACCCCATGTACCCCCTGTTGAATTCACGCCCTCTACTACCTCAAGGAAGTTCTTCCACTATAGGAAATTCTGTACTCCAAGCCTATAGTAGTGCCTTCCCAGTGTGTTATGAATGACTGCCACTTCTGCAGTATTATACCTCTATTTGTATTTTGTACCCCATGTATCATGCACACCTGTCACTTTTTCCTCTTGGAACGTATACCTCTTTTGTATCTGGTTTGTTTGTTATTTGCACGATTGTCACTTTTCCTCATGCAATGTAACGCTTGCTTTTGTATTATGCTCACTGGTATCCTTCTCCTCATGTAATGTTACTGTTCCTATTGTGAAGCGCTCTGACACCCTCGGGTAAAGTCCGCGCTATATAAAAACGCATAAATAAATAAATAAATAAATAATATGGCCCTGGCAAGGCACCAGTACTGCAGTGACACCTAGTGACCGATTAGAGTATGGCACTGCACAGGGCTGTCCCTAGAGCCACAGTGACAACTAGTGACTTAGAAATATTAGTAATGAATAATAATGACATTTATAAAGCACATGGTTTCCTCACATGAGGTGTCCCAGCGCTAGGAGGCTGAGTTCGGAAAGTACAGCACAACAAGGAAGCCTAACAGGATTAAAAACACGTTTTCAGTTGCTTTCTGAATATCCCTTGGGTGGGTGCCACGTGCCAGCCGAAGGTGGAGGGGTAATGGGTTCCAAATCCTGCAGCTAAGTAACTGAAGGCGCCACCACCCACTCTCTCCTTCTTGAGTCAAATTAGCCTCAGCCGACCTCAGAGCTCTGGTCGGAGCGTGAGGAGGAACTATGTCCTGCAGATAAGCAGGGCCTCGAGGGGGATTCTCTGTTCCCAGGGGCACCTTCTTCAGTGCAGCGCAGATAGAGGCTCACCTAAGGAGTCCCAGCACTGTCCGAGCTGCCCATTCTGCACGCGCATCTTCAGACACCCAAGTACAGAGTGTGACAGTCATCCCAATCTGGATACAACCAGCCCCTGGATGACTGTTTTTAGGGCAGACTCAGTAAAGAAGGTGAATGATTTTTTTTAAAGATCTCAAAATCCCAAAGCACTTTCCGGCATTCTGAGAGACGAGCCCCGGGGCACCCCTTGACGCAAGGGGCACTCCTTGACGCAAGGGGCACTCCTTGACGCAAGGGGTGGACTGACGGCCAGAACGGCTTTTGTTTGTGATACTTGAAAAGTACGTCCCTGCAGGAAAGAGGCCAGCTGACGCAAAGCGTTGCCGCTAATGCCATTATTAGAGTCGCCTGATCAAGGTATTCTGGGAAACAGTGTAAAAGGTGGCGCTGAGATCCAGCAGAAGAATGGCCGCGGTCTTGCCCTCATCCATAGTCCGCCTCACTGATTCAGAGGCGGACTCTGTGCTACAGGAAGGGCGCTCCATGCGGGAGCCCATTATCCTCCCAAAAGTCAGAGAGCTGTTTGTTTACATGTTTTTCTGCCAATTTACCAAAAAGGGGCAAACATTAGATGTAACTTTCCGGGCTTGATGGATCCAATAGTGGCTTTTTGAACAAGGGGACCACCATGGCCCGTTTCCAGTGTTGAGGACCGCAGCGGGAGGTCACGCAGAGCTTGACCACTTTACCAACAACAGGTTGGATAACCTCGCAGCGCGGCTCCAAGATGGTGGGTGAAATGAGGTCCACTGGAGAACCGGGGAGGTCAAATCAGCAGTGGGAATTGGGCCCAATTGTTGTAGCTTGACCCTGGTAATCTGAGAGTCAAACCACATCTCCGATTGTGACTGACACTTTGCTTCTATTGGGAAGGTACTGTAGATTCTCTCTACTTTTTCACCCAAAAATGGACGCCAGTGCATTGCAGCTATCTTAGGAGGGTGCAAACCTGGGTGAGACCTAAGATAGTGACGTGAGACTCTTAATAACTTGGAAAATTTCATGTGAGGAGTTATTAGCAGCTGCTATTCTCTGAGCAAACTATGTACGCTTAGATTGAGAGATAAGCTGGTGATCAGCTATGAGCGCCATCTTATAATTCATCTTACAGCCGGGGTCATTGTTTTTTTGCCAGAGGCGCTCAATCCTCTTGCATTGCTTTTTCACAACCCAAAGTTCGTCATTAAACCACTCCGCTGAGGTCTTTTGCCTCCGCACAGCTTGTTTGATCAAAGGAGCAATTTGGTCAAGAGTTTCTCTTAGCCATGTATCCAATTGGATGCTGGCTTTGTTTACATTGTGGTCCAAAGACAGATTACCATTTCTCAAAGCGTAATTGAGCCTCTCTGGTGTCAATGTAGACCATTTCTGGGCCCAAAAGGGTGCAGGTGTCAAGATCACAGACGTCCTGTCACTGGTAAGTTTACTAGGAATAGCTAAATGATCCGACCATACCAGTGTACACGTGGAATAGGAGTACAGATTCCAACATTCGCCATCATAGAAAACACAGGGTTGAGTACATGACCCAATCTGTGTGTGAGGGTAGAATCTAGCTGGTGAAGCTGTAGGCTTTCTAGGTCGCCAATTAGTTTATTTGCAACCTGGCAGTTCACATCATCAAACTGTGTATGGAAATCACCTAGGAACAGCAGATTAGCATAGCGCCGAGCTCGCGGAGACTCTGGGCCCGATTCACAAAAGTAATCTGAGACAAAATCCTAACTTTACCACTTTCGGTATTCACAAAAGGCATTTAGGAGTAGCAAAGTTAGGATTCCTAACTTTACTACTCCTAAACTGAGAAAAATCCTAAGTTTACGACTTTTGGTATACTAAACTTAGGATTCCTAACTTTACCACTCCTACACTGAGAAAAATCCTAACTTTACGACTTTCGGTGTTCACAGAAGGCATTTAGGAGTACTAAAGTTAGGATTCCTAACTTTACTACTCCTAAATGCCTTCTGTAAATACCGAAAGTCGTAAAGTTAGGATTTTGTCTCAGATTTTACTTATGTGAATCGGGCCCAATGTATCTGCAAAGGAGATGGAAAAATTCAATGCCGGCCCTGGGGCGATAAAGAAGAACCCCTGACATCATTGCATTTTTGGAAAGGGTCAGGGAGAAAAAGGAGGCCTCAAAGCATTCAATGAGGAGAGCAGAGAAGGAGCTTGTAAGATCTGTCTTCAAAATGTAGCAATTCCTCCTCCTCTCTGGGATACCCTATCTTGCCTCGTGATCGAAGAGTCTTGCGGGATAGCATGTAGTACGTCAGGAGTCCTCCCAAAGCCGTGTTTCTGTTAGAAAAACTGCAATCACAAGATGTCCACAAGACTGACATGTGACCATCAGTTGTCTTTAGAGGCCTAACCTATCATTTGTCCTACAGGGCAGTGTGCATCGGATACAGGAAGCCGGTTCTGGTGGCTTAGTGGACTAATGCATCTGCTGTGAGGGCCTGTGTTTGACCTTATGGTCACAGGTTCAAATCCTGACGGGTCTACTCAGTCTTTCATCCGTCTGCTGTCGATAAAATGAGTAACATTGTATTCGGTAACAATAAACGTCTGTTATTCTGCGCCAGGATACCCTTTGGGGTAAACGTGTGCTTTACAAATGCAATTGTGATGTTAGGAAGCAGTATTAAAACTGTGCTGGGTAGCAGGAAGTGAGTGCACACGCCCACACCTGATGATACACAGCTCTAGTCAATGCCTTTGCTTCAAACCTGCGCCCAGTGTGTGTTCTGTGGTTACACACGTTGTTGCTTACAGGCCAAGGGAACATACACTGTGCTTACAACGTCTCTGGTTCTACTTGTTGCATGCTGGTCTCCCAATCAGCCTCTATTTCAACCTTCTGTCCCTCCCTCTTCTCCTCCACAGGGGCCGTTCTTCTAGACCTGGAGCAGACCACCCTGCAAGGGATTCTTCATCTGGTGGTGGAGACCATGGTGATCTCAGACCAGATCCAAGCTGAGGACAGGGCCAATGTCCTGCGAGCCCTGCTGCTCAAGCACAGGTGAGGCGGTCCATGGGTCACGGTGCGCCCTCTGCTGGCCAGCGGTGGGAACGAGGCGTGACTGCAGACGGAATGCTTTCTAACTAGAATGTTAACCTCCCAGAACTCCCGGCATGCTGCTCTCTCTCTTGAGTATGTCACCCTACGCTTCTGTGGTTTTAGTTTCTCTAGTTCTGAGAGTTTTTCCCTCTCCCGGGCTCCGTTTCATTACCCATTGCTGCATTTAATTCTCATGTTCTTCCTTGAATATAGGAGTCTATCAAAGCCCCCATAGAGACTTTTTGTGTTTTCATAATTTAAGCAGTCTATACCACCACTGCTGAGCATTGTGAGTGACTCGTTATCTCTGTGTTCCTGGTAAAACACTTTGACTGTAGGACTCTGTGTGTAACGTGCAGATCCTGCTTCTTTCAATTTGTGAAAGTGTCATTACTCCTTATGTGTATGTGAGAGAATTACTGCTCACCATGTTTGAGAGGCTGCTGCCATGTTGGTGTGAGAGACGCACTGCTCTCCGTGTCTGTGTGAGGGACTCACTGCTCTCCGTGTCTGTGTGAGGGACTCACTGCTCTACTTGTCTGTGTGAGGGACTCACTGCTCTTCGTGTCTGTGTGAGGGACGCACTGCTCTCCGTGTCTGTGTGAGGGACTCACTGCTCTCCGTGTGAGGGACTCACTGCTCTCCCTGCCTGTGTGAGGGACTCACTGCTCTCCCTGCCTGTGTAAGGGACTCACTGCTCTCCGTGTCTGTGTGAGGGACTCACTGCTCTTCGTGCCTGTGTGAGGGATTCACTGCTCTACCTGTCTGTGCGAGGGACGCACTGCTCTCCGTGTCTGTGTGAGGGACGCACTGCTCTCCGTGTCTGTGTGAGGGACTCACTGCTCTCCGTGTCTGTGTGAGGGACTCACTGCTCTCCGTGTCTGTGTGAGGGACTCACTGCTCTCCCTGCCTGTGTGAGGGACTCACTGCTCTCCCTGCCTGTGTAAGGGACTCACTGCTCTCCGTGTCTGTGTGAGGGACTCACTGCTCTTCGTGCATGTGTAAGGGATTCACTGCTCTACCTGTCTGTGTGACGGACTCACTGCTCTCCGTGCCTGTGTGAGGGACTCACTGCTCTCCATGTCTGTGTGAGAGACTCACTGCTCTCCGTGTCTGTGTGAGGGACTCACTGCTCTCCGTGCCTCTGTGAGGGACTCACTGCTCTCTGTGTCTGTGTGATGGACTCACTGCTCTCCGTGTCTGTGTGAGGGACTCACTGCTCTCCGTGTCTGTGTGAGGGACTCACTGCTCTCTGTGTCTGTGTGAGGGACTCACTGCTCTCCGTGCCTCTGTGAGGGACTCACTGCTCTCTGTGCCTGTGTGAGGGACTCACTGCTCTCCGTGTCTGTGTGAGGGAGTCACTGCTCTCCTTGCCTGTGTGAGGGACTTACTGCTCTCTGTGACTGTGTGAGGGACTCACTGCTCTCCGTGTCTGTGTGAGGGAGTCACTGCTCTTCGTGTCTGTGTGAGGGACGCACTGCTCTCCGTGTCTGTGTGAGGGACTCACTGCTCTCCGTGTGAGGGACTCACTGCTCTCCCTGCCTGTGTGAGGGACTCACTGCTCTCCCTGCCTGTGTAAGGGACTCACTGCTCTCCGTGTCTGTGTGAGGGACTCACTGCTCTTCGTGCCTGTGTGAGGGATTCACTGCTCTACCTGTCTGTGCGAGGGACGCACTGCTCTCCGTGTCTGTGTGAGGGACGCACTGCTCTCCGTGTCTGTGTGAGGGACTCACTGCTCTCCATGTCTGTGTGAGGGACTCACTGCTCTCTGTGTCTGTGTGAGGGACTCACTGCTCTCCCTGCCTGTGTGAGGGACTCACTGCTCTCCCTGCCTGTGTAAGGGACTCACTGCTCTCCGTGTCTGTGTGAGGGACTCACTGCTCTTCGTGCATGTGTAAGGGATTCACTGCTCTACCTGTCTGTGTGACGGACTCACTGCTCTCCGTGCCTGTGTGAGGGACTCACTGCTCTCCATGTCTGTGTGAGAGACTCACTGCTCTCCGTGTCTGTGTGAGGGACTCACTGCTCTCCGTGCCTCTGTGAGGGACTCACTGCTCTCTGTGCCTGTGTGAGGGACTCACTGCTCTCCGTGTCTGTGTGAGGGAGTCACTGCTCTACTTGTCTGTGTGAGGGACTCACTGCTCTCCGTGTCTGTGTGAGGGACTCACTGCTCTCCGTGTCTGTGTGAGGGACTCACTGCTCTCCGTGCCTCTGTGAGGGACTCACTGCTCTCTGTGCCTGTGTGAGGGACTCACTGCTCTCCGTGTCTGTGTGAGGGAGTCACTGCTCTCCTTGCCTGTGTGAGGGACTTACTGCTCTCTGTGACTGTGTGAGGGACTCACTGCTCTCCGTGTCTGTGTGAGGGAGTCACTGCTCTCCTTGCCTGTGTGAGGGACTTACTGCTCTCCGTGCCTCAGTGAGGGACTCACTGCTCTCCGTGTCTGTGTGAGGGACTCATTGCTCTCTGTGCCTGTGTGAGGGACTCACTGCTCTCCGTGCCTCAGTGAGGGACTCACTGCTCTCCATGCCTGTGTGAGACTCACTGCTCTCCGTGCTGTGTGAGGGACGCACTGCTCTCCATGCCTGTGTGAGGGACTCAATGCACTCTGTGCCTGTGTGAGACTCACTGCTCTCTGTGCCTCAGTGAGGGACTCACTGCTCTCCGTGTCTGTGTGAGGGACTCACTGCTCTCTGTGCCTGTGTGAGGGACTCACTGCTCTCTGTGCCTCAGTGAGGGACTCACTGCTCTCCATGCCTGTGTGAGACTCACTGCTCTCCGTGCTGTGTGAGGGACACACTGCTCTCCATGCCTGTGTGAGCGACTCAATGCACTCTGTGCCTGTGTGAGACTCACTGCTCTCTGTATAAGAGACTCGCCTCTATCCATGTATGTGTAGGACACTCAGCGGTTAACATGTCTGTGTGAGGGACTAACTACTCTCCATATCTTTGTGAGAGCCACTAGTCTTCATATCTTTGTGAGAGATTCACCTCTCTCCACATCTGTGTGAGAGACTCACCTCTATCCATGTTTGTGTAAGACACTCCTTGCTTTACGTGTCTGCGTGAGAGACTCACTGCTCTCCACATCTTTGTGAGAGTCACCGGTCTCCATATGGAACAATAGATTTCAAAGGATGGGGTATTAGACATTTTATAATGTATGGCGCAAGGAGGCAAAGGGATGTGCCTGTGATTACATGGCAGCCGGTTAAGTGCTGATATGGGGTTTACAAGAACAAGATCTCCAGGTGTAGAGTCTAAGGGGGGTAGTCACAAACTGCATTCCGTAGTATGTTAAGTAGCACTGCAGTAGAACTACTTGTATTACAACATGCAATTCACAAACCTACATGCAGAGACCTCCACTTCCTCCCGTCGTCTTATCTATGCATAAATCTCCGCACATGTAAGGCTATGGTTTAGGAGTGAACGTGGGAGGGAGAGTATGTGGTTGAAAAATGGGGAATACTTACTACAAAATGGGAGAGGTTTATGGAGGAGAAAGGAGGAGCGTAGGCAGGGACAAACTCCTGTCCACAAAAGGGCAAGCCCATTGCAACTCAGTAACTGCACATCTAGAACTACTGCAGCCAGAAAGGTTCCCAAACAGTCGTAAATGTGCTCAGCTCAGAGCAGGAGTAAGTGCAGCACCACACATGGCCAACCACTGGTACTGCAACACCCTCGCATATAAAATATGGGAGGCCGGGACTTCCCTTCAATTCAAGTTTATTGATTTAGCCCTCAACTGAGATCAACAATGTGAGATAATAAAGGACTTTAGATCTATTTATTAATTACATTACATCATTGGTAAGAATTGAAAACAGTTTTAGAAAGATTTAATTCATTTAAGAAGATTATAGCACACAAACTCTTTAGTGGAAACATTTCTAAATTGATCATTTTGTCAACTTTAGTTATATTGCATTTTAGATGCATGGAAATATAGATCATTTCCTTGCTACAACGACATGTACATGCAACAGATATGAAGAGCATGGAAATATAGATCATTTCCTTGCTACAACGACATGTACATGCAACAGATATGAAGAGCAAGGAAATATAGATCATTTCCTCGCTACAACGACATGTACATGCAACAGATATGAAGAGCATGGAAATATAGATCATTTCCTCGCTACAACGACATGTACATGCGACAGATATGAAGAGCATGGAAATATAGATCATTTCCTTGCTACAACGACATGTACATGCAACAGATATGAAGAGCATGGAAATATAGATCATTTCCTCGCTACAACAACATGTACATGCGACAGATATGAAGAGCATGGAAATATAGATCATTTCCTTGCTACAACGACATGTACATGCGACAGATATGAAGAGCATGGAAATATAGATCATTTCCTGGCTACAACGACATGTACATGCAACAGATATGAAGAGCATGGAAATATAGATCATTTCCTCGCTACAACGACATGTACATGCGACAGATATGAAGAGCCTTGCTTCTCGCTCCTCACTGTAGGAATTTAAAAGAGTCTTAAAAAAGATTGAAACATTTTCAAAAGATTGCAGAATATAAACTCATTACTGGAAAACATCAGTAAATCAACTTTAGATATATTACATTTTAAATACAATGGGGATATGTATTGTTTCCTTGCTTCAACCATAGCCACATTTGGGCAGATATAAAGGTCTTGCACCCACCATGCCAACGATCACGTGTCCTTTCGGAATTACCGGTACGAGGCCACTGCCCTTTGTATGTATTCAGAGCCAGGATACCCAGCTAAGCATCAGTATTACTCCCTGTACATTGTGGTCAAAAGTCAGAAGTAAATACTTTTGAGTATGCTTAAAAGCTACAATATCAGAGAAGGATTTATAAAGTTTTAAAGCCATACAATGAGAGATGATGCGGGAGTAACTTAGCCTACGGGTTCCATTTTTCAAAAATAATTTGAGTTAAGCGGAAGTCCATGTCTACAAGTAGTCTCTTGCGCGTTCTAGATGTGTTAAAACATCCCAAAAGTTAGTGTTAAAGGTATAATGCTTCGTCCATGCACCGAAGGTTCCCCGCTTCCGCGAGCCTCTCAGGGTGCCGTCAGAAGCATGCAGAGGGCTATAGGCCCATCTACCTATATTTACCATCGATAAAGTAAATGCACTGGTAAGTACAAATTCCAAGTGCAATTTTCATACACTAGGCCAACTCTAGCCGCTACATGCTAATTTTATGGTACTTGGAGACTTTAATCTCCATGACATGAACAACAGACCGGCACAACAGTTTGGTACACCTTGGTAAGGAACCTAGCCATACAGCTGGCCATACCCTGGATTTTATTTTGGCTAATACTCTCTTGATCAACGTTCTCCCGGTTGTTAATCTTACATGGGCGGATCATGTCTTAATTCCTTTTGAGATATTAAGTCCCACTCCGCGCGCCCCACCCTGCTCAACCAAGAAATCTCCAGCCCTGGCATAAAGTGAATGCCCTCCTTTTGGCTGACGCCTTACAATCTGTGGCTGTGTTGATCAGACCGGAGAGTTAGAGCAAGATGTAGAGCTCTTCAATGTTTGGGTCGAGAAGGCTATTGACACTACTTCCCCTAAGAAGGTGCCTGCTGCCAAGAGACTCGAGCCGTCGGCCCCTTGATTCTCTGACTCTTTGAAGCTTCTTAAATCCAGCTGTAAGAGGCTAGAGAGACTTTGGAGAACTAATTATGATGTAGAGGCCAAGGCAACTTATCAGGACGCTCTTAAGAAATACCACAAAGCCATATGTATGGCTCGTAAAGCTTCTGTTGCCCTTTCAATCTCTGAGGCAGATAATCCCCCAAAGAACTGTTTAAGGTGGTAACACCTGTCTTTCCCCATTGGCCACAATAAATATTCTCACTCCTTCAATGGAATTCTCTGCAGAACTTTCAGATGTTTTTCATAATAAAAATCAGGCTATTTACGACTCTTTCCCTCATCCTTCCGCAGCCTCCTGCGGTCGTGTCGCTCCTTCGTCTGCTCCATTTTTGTCCTGTTTTTCTCCCAT
This sequence comes from Calotriton arnoldi, assembly GCA_963921515.1. Classification (NCBI taxonomy): domain Eukaryota; kingdom Metazoa; phylum Chordata; class Amphibia; order Caudata; family Salamandridae; genus Calotriton; species Calotriton arnoldi. Next base: position 1,083,056 of record CAWUFW010004503.1, on the reverse strand, counting down.
TTCCCTTCAAACATCGGCCACTGATCTTGCTAATTGTAAATCTGGATCTCCACTCGATCCATGCCCCAACTATTCTTAAAGAGGCTATATCAGTAATTAACCCCTCGGTGAATAATTTGCTCAATGAGTCTCTTGGAGGCAACGGTCCCCTCTGGATGGAAGCAGGCCCTGCTACTGCCCTTACTTAAGAAGCCTTCCGCTGACCCTAAGATTCTGAACAACTTTAGGCCTATCTCTCATTTGCCTTCCATGGCAAAGTTGGTGGAAAAAATGTCAACAGACAGCTCTCTTTTTTCTTAGAGGAAATCCTTCTGCTGCGTGACTCGCAATCAGATTCTCGGCACAGTTACCGCACTGAGACCGCACTGAGACCGCACTGAGACCGCTCTTCTCACGGTTTCTGAGCATATTAAAAGCAATCTTGACTCAAATTCTCCAGTTACATTAAGGCAGCTGGATCTTTCGGCTGCTTTTGATACGGTCTCTCATACTCTCTTGCTTGAAAGAATAAAAGGCATGGGTATGACTGAACATGCCTTGTCTTGGTTTAAGTCCTTTATCTGCACCGCACACCTCCTTTTCCATCTGCAGCTAAGCCTTTGAATTGTGGCGTTCCTCAGGGTTTGGTTCTCAGCCCTACCCTTTTCAATATATAAATGTCACCCCTGGCCAATATTGTGGAGTCTTCCGGACTTAGAGTTGTCTCATTCGCTGACGATACTCAGTTGGCCTTTCACGAATATGCTCAGTCAACATTGATTTCTTTTACACATGTCTCAGATCTGTACTAGATTGGATAAATACCAACTTTTTGAAATTGAACTCAGACAATATCGAAGTTCTTTTCTTTGGTTCTAAAACCCTAAACAACTTCAGTCTTTGCTGGCAGTGGCCGTCTGAGATGGGCAAGCCTCCTTGCCCGTCTCCTTGTGGGTTAAATTCGATGCTGAGCTTACCTTTGAATCTCATAAAATCTTTGTCTAGTTTCTGTTTCCTGACGGCCAGATCTCTGAGACGTATGCGGCATTTATTCCAGTGGAACAGCAGAAAGCCATTGTGCATGCCTTGATCATATCTCGGGCTCCTCCCTTTCTTATTCAGCGTCTTCAGATCATTTCAAACGCTGCTGCCGACTGACCCTGAACCTTCCCCCCTAGTGTTCTATTTCTAATCACCTGTATCAGCTTCACTGGCTGCCGATTGGCGAAAGGATTCAGTTTAAGGCCCTCACTTTTGCTTTCAAGATTTTTAATGGCAGGGGTCCTCTATACCGTAGGCGTCGGTTCAAACTTTCGTCCCAGGTGCGATCTCTTTGCCCTTATAATCTTAAGCTGCTTCAAACCCCTCGTATTGTTAGAACCAGAAGAGGTGGTCGTTCTTTTGGCTTTCTTACAGCCAGACTGTGGAATGCCTTACCTGTGGTTTTGAGAAGCTGTCCATCTGAAACGCTCTTCAGCAAAAGGATTAAAACGCCTCTTTTTGACTCTGTAATAACCTCCTCCTGAGCTGGTTTCTGCCCTTGAACTCAGTGGACACTCTTACCCTTAGCACCGGGACACCTTTGTCGGTAGCTGTGTACTCTATAAAATGTATTGTATTGTATTGCTTAACTTACAGACGATAGTTTATATAGAATCTTCCTTTCATATAAGTTCAAGGATGGCCATTTATCAAGGGGAATGTACTCAGGTGGGGAGGGTGGGTGTAATTTTTACCTTATAAATTTCCAATAAGAACTTAAAGTAGCGACTTCCATAAGATCTGTAAAATCTATATAACGCGCCTATGTGTGCTAGGGCCTTATTCCCAACATGTGAAAGATGTGTCTTATTTTCTACGTTATGTGTAAAGACTCTGCCTAGATAAGTGTTTGTTTTCACTTTTCTAAGGGAATTCCACTGAGAGTCCAGTGGAAAGAATGACACTGCTTTCTTCCATTGAAGCCCATCACTGTAGTCTTGGCAATATTAATTGTCAAGAAATGTTGTCTTGCGTCTACACATAGTGCATTCAAGTTACTTTGGAGGCCAATTGGGGTGAGATGAAAGATGGCGACGTCTTCCGCATACATCAGCACATGCCGGTCTTGAGAAGTGATGCTTGGGGGGAAGTGCCTGATATTTACAAATTGGGCGGTAGATTTTTAGAGATAGATCTAGAAAAGAAGAGGAGCGAGTATGCAGCTGTTTCAAGCCCTTCTTTGTACAAATATTGGGGGTGAGACCTTTATTCCCACCCAGCAAGATTTTACACCAAGTAGAGGAGTGTAATGCGACAATCGGTCTTAACAAATTTGAAGGTATTCTCAATCTCAGCACTTTTCTCCAGAGCTGGTCTGTCCACCCTGTCAAATGCTGTCGCAAAATCAACAAGAACAGTCTGTAAGATCTGTGATTTTGACACCACGTATTTATCATTCAGAGTCAGGACAAATGCAAAATTGTCTGTAACTGAATGATTAGATCTGACGTCAGCTTGGACGCAAGGAATCACTTCTGTATCATAATCCCACTCCTCTAAATACTCTGGATACTAGTCACAGAAACCTTTCCTGTGGCATCGAGGGGGTGGGGGGAATTTGCGATAGTTACTTTGGATGGAACTTGAGCCTTTCTTATGCAGAGGGACCACGGTAATCCCAGCCCAAGAATACGGATTTAACCTCTTTCATAGCAGTTTGCAGACAGCGGAGCTAAAGGTTTTCCCCTCAGTCCAGGGGCCTTCATCAGGACTTTTACCGGAGTCTGATCCAGGCCCCTGGCTGCAGAAGATCTTCCTTGTTTATAGCTGCCTCAATCTGTCTGGCTGTTGGAGGTTTGAAGTCCTCAGAACAGTCATTTAGGTCTTGGGGTGTAAATTTGAACATCTCGCTTATCTCTATGCCTACATCTTCTGCATAAACCTTAGCAAGATAGTCGCGCCAATCCGAGACTGAGATACAGATTGAAGATGGGGCCCCTGAGATACAGATTGAAGATGGGGCCCCTGAGATACAGATTGAAGATGGAGCCCCTGAGATACAGATTGAAGATGGGGCCCCTGAGATACAGATTGAAGATGGGGCCCCTGAGATACAGATTGAAGATGGGGCCCCTGAGATACAGATTGAAGATGGAGCCCCTGAGATACAGATTGAAAATGGGGCCCCTGAGATACAGATTGAAGATCGGGCCCCTGAGATACAGATTGAAGATGGGGCCCCTGAGATACAGATTGACGATGGGGCCCCTGAGATACAGATTGACGATGGGGCCCCTGAGATACAGATTGAAGATGGGGCCCCTGAGATACAGATTGAAGATGGGGCCCCTGAGATACAGATTGAAGATGGGGCCCCTGAGATACAGATTGACGATGGGGCCCCTGAGATACAGATTGAAGATGGGGCCCCTGAGATACAGATTGAAGATGGGGCCCCTGAGATACAGATTGAAGATGGGGCCCCTGAGATACAGATTGAAGATGGGGCCCCTGAGATACAGATTGACGATGGGGCCCCTGAGATACAGATTGAAGATGGGGCCCCTGAGATACAGATTGAAGATGGGGCCCCTGAGATACAGATTGAAGATGGGGCCCCTGAGATACAGATTGAAGATGGGGCCCCTGAGATACAGATTGAAGATGGGGCCCCTGAGATGCAGATTGAAGATGGGGCCCCTGAGATGCAGATTGAAGATGGGGCCCCTGAGATGCAGATTGACGATGGGGCCCCTGAGATACAGATTGAAGATGGGGCCCCTGAGATGCAGATTGAAGATGGGGCCCCTGAGATACAGATTGAAGATGGGGCCCCTGAGATGCAGATTGAAGATGGGGCCCCTGAGAGACAGATTGAAGATGGGGCCCCTGAGAGACAGATTGAAGATGGGGCCCCTGAGAGACAGATTGAAGATGGGGCCCCTGAGAGACAGATTGAAGATGGGGCCCCTGAGAGACAGATTGAAGATGGGGCCCCTGAGAGACAGATTGAAGATGGGGCCCCTGAGATACAGATTGAGGATGGGGCCCCTGAGATACAGATTGAGGATGGGGCCCCTGAGAGACAGATTGAGGATGGGGCCCCTGAGATACAGATTGAGGATGGGGCCCCTGAGATACAGATTGAGGATGGGGCCCCTGAGATACAGATTGAAGATGGGGCCCCTGAGATACAGATTGAAGATGGGGCCCCTGAGATACAGATTGAAGATGGGGCCCCTGAGATACAGATTGAAGATGGGGCCCCTGAGATACAGATTGAAGATGGGGCCCCTGAGATACAGATTGACGATGGGGCCTCTGAGATACAGATTGAAGATGGGGCCCCTGAGATACAGATTGACGATGGGGCCCCTGAGATACAGATTGAAGATGGGGCCCCTGAGATACAGATTGAAGATGGGGCCCCTGAGATACAGATTGAGGATGGGGCCCCTGAGATACAGATTGAAGATGGGGCCCCTGAGATACAGATTGAAGATGGGGCCCCTGAGATACAGATTGAAGATGGGGCCCCTGAGATACAGATTGAAGATGGGGCCCCTGAGATACAGATTGAAGATGGGGCCCCTGAGATACAGATTGAAGATGGGGCCCCTGAGATACAGATTGAGGATGGGGCCCCTGAGATACAGATTGAAGATGGGGCCCCTGAGATACAGATTGAAGATGGAGCTGCTGATTTCAAATGAACAGCGCAACGAGGCTCCAAAACAGCTTGTCGTTTTTTTGTTTGTGCTGCTGATGAGGATGAAACCAGTTCTGCTACTTTCCGTTGCAATTGAAGGTGGATATTTCCCCCTGGCTGTAGTGAAATGTATATTTAAAAAATTGTTGCAGCGTGAGTTTTTTTATTTTGGGTGAAAAGTTCCCCATCTTTGGGATCTTTTAACATTTTTGGCTTCCTATTTGTTGGTTGACTAGTTCTCTGGATCCCGCACACAACTGCAGACGTTTTATCTTATTTGTGAATTAAGTTTTCCGCATTTGTAATCCTGTGATCCCATAAAGAGGTGATCACCTTAGCCCTATGGGCAGTGGTGCGGGAGTTCCAATGGACCCGGCCTTGTTTGAAGTTGATTGTGGAAGTGTCATTTCCTGCCTCCAACATCCATCTCGAGTTTTGTTGGGGCTGTAAGTTGAGTGATAAGAACTCATGGTCACTGCCTTGAAGAATTTGAACATTTAATTGTGAAAATTTACAAAACAGCTCATAACTGGAAATTATGTAATCAATGATAGAAGAACCTGTAACACCTCTTCTTGTGAAAGATGCCGGGATGTCCCTACTTACTCCCCCGTTCAAGATCACCCCATTGATGGCTAAGCCTTCCTCCTTTATCCGCTTTGTGATGAAGAGGGAAGATGGAGTCATGAATACTCCAGGCTTCTTCGAGTTCCTTCTTATGGGCACGTAGCGCAGCATTCGATGTTCCTACTAAAACATGACTCCCATGACTGCTAAAACCAGTCCTGGGCACCGGAAAATTGGGCTAAGTTTCACATGGCTTAATTTGTGGCATTTTATGTACTTTGTGTGATGTGAAATTGTGGAAATTACTCAAACAACATCATCGTAATAGAATATTTTGCACAGGCCTAGGTATTATGTCTAGTTCAGGAGGCCAGCTCTGCTGTACTGTGTTTTGCTGCTCAGAACACATCTTGTGTGTTACTAGTGCCCCTTCAGCAGGCCTTGCCTGGAGTGTGATGGCCAGATATGGATCCTGACTCCCCTGGACCATTGCTTCCAGGCGAATCTGATCTGCTGTGGACTGTTCTGGAAGTCAAACCTGAGTACTGTGTCCAGTGGCAAAGGTCACTTCTGGTCTTTTGGGTTAAGTTGTGGCAGTTCCTCCTCAAGTCTTGGAAACCACATCTGTTGAATTGCATCCATCTCTGCTGCTTTCTGTCAGATAATATTGGGTGATGTGTGCGAGTGGTTGTGTGGGAAGGTAAGTGGGTGGATAAATAAATAGATGGAGAAATATTGATGGGAAAGTGGGTATACGGATGAGCGAGTGTCTATCCTGGTTGGGGGTGATGTGATTGGTATAGATGAGTGTATGAGTGAGCGGAAGGATAGAGGAATGAGTGAGCAGGTAAATGGATGGATGGGTTAGTGGGTTAATACGTGCATGTATGTGAGTATAAGCAAGAGGGTGGGTGGCTGAAGTGTAGTGTTTACTCTTTGATGGTTGCATTTATTCATATGTGCCAATGAGAATGGGTAATTAGGTGGAAGGATAGGGATGGATGAGGGGGTTGGTGAATGAAGTGCTGGCCAATGAGTTGGTTCATTGATGAATGAGTGGGTGGATGGATAAGTGAATGGATTGTTGGATGAATACTAGAATGAAAGTGTGAGTAGTAAATTAGTCAGTGGATACATGATTGGGTAGATCACCTGGGAGTGAGTGGAAAATAACTGAATAAGTGGATGATATGTATATTAATTGGTGAGTGGGTCTACAGCCGGCCACTGCACTAAAAATGGATTCAGTGGATTTGCAGCAAACTACTAAGTCCATCAGGAGAGCCCCTTCATCACTCACACCCAAAGAGTTTACACTAGTCTAAGAATTCCTCACAGCATATCAATACATTGATAGTCACTGCCTCAACGTCACTGCTCAAATAATAGCCAGACCTACAACAACCAAGACCGCCATCACATACATCGATATCACTGTTGCTGCACTCAAAAGGGTTTGCACACCGCGACAACCACCGAAATAAGCTGCTTATGATACCTGGGAAATATGCAGAAGGTTCCTGTATGGGTGTGTGTGTGTGTGTGTGTGTGTGTATGGGTGTGTGTGTGGCGTATGTGTGTGGCGTGCGTGTGTGTGTGTATGGGTGTGTGTGTGTGTGTGGCGTGCGTGTGTGGCGTATGTGTGTGGCGTGTGTGTGTGGTGTGTGTGTGTGCCTGGATGGGTGAGTGTGTGTGTGTGTGTGTATGGGTGTGTGTGTGTGGCGTATGTGTGTGGTGTGCATATGTGGTGTGTGTTTGTGCCTGGATGGGTGAGTGTTGGTGTCAACTGGACTTCACCTATATGCGCTTCACAAGATGGTGTTGCCAGTAACCACCTTTGGACATTAAAAACTGCACATACTCTCCAGCTCCCCTCCCCAAACCAGTTGTCTCTGTTGTGTAAGAGAGGTGGCTTGCCAGATCCTTCTGCTGTAGCCACAACTTTCCTACCCTCCACCCCAACACTTTTGTGGTCACCATCTGCCAGGAGGGTTTCACTATCCACCCGGACCAGCCTCAATCAGTCCCAGGAAAGACAACTTGGGCTGCATGCCCCCCCCAGGGGCTGATCACGCCATGAACATACACCTCAAGGGTTAGAGGCACCTGATCACGCCATGAACACACACCTCCAGGGTTAGAGGCACCTGATCACGCCATGAACACACACCTCAAGGGTTAGAGGCACCTGATCACGCCATGAACACACACCTCCAGGGTTAGAGGCACCTGATCACGCCATGAACACACACCTCCAGGGTTAGAGGCACCTGATCACGCCATGAACATACACCTCCAGGGTTAGAGGCACCTGATCACGCCATGAACACACACCTCCAGGGTTAGGAGGCACCTGATCACGCCATGAACACACACCTCAAGGGTTAGAGGCACCTGATCACGCCATGAACACACACCTCCAGGTTTAGAGGCACCTGATCACGCCATGAACACACACCTCCCGGGTTAGAGGCACCTGATCACGCCATGAACACACACCTCCAGGGTTAGAGGCACCTGATCACGCCATGAACACACACCTCCAGGGTTAGAGGCACCTGATCACGCCATGAACACACACCTCCAGGGTTAGAGGCACCTGATCACGCCATGAACACACACCTCAAGGGTTAGAGGCACCTGATCACGCCATGAACATACACCTCCAGGGTTAGAGGCACCTGATCACGCCATGAACACACACCTCAAGGGTTAGAGGCACACCTTGAATTTCAAAAGGTGCAGACCCCCTGGTTGGCCAGGCCTGGCTGTCAGTGAAAAATAAATACTGGCCCCTTTGGCCACTCAGTAAGAAGTTGTATATCTTATCTCAGAATTGAGGAGGTTCTGTGCGCAAGAGCCTATAGAAGATACTGATTCCAGGCTAGTGCCAAGTCTGGAAGGTGTCTGGAGGCGTCTTGCTGCTCGAAATATGGAGAGAAAGAAGATTGCACCTGCATGAAGTGCTGGAGTAAGCTTGCCAGGGGGAGCCAACCTGGCCCTTGAAGACATCCATGTCCCATATGACTCCCTGCGTGGAAGACTTCACAATGGAGCGTGACTACCCAGGAGCCACCAGATCACAGTGCCAATTGCGAAGGAACCACTAGCACCTTCTGGGCTACAGAGCTGCTCTTTCGCTTTCATAATCAAGTAGAGTGAGTCTGCATTGTTCTCCACCCTCCTCCTGCCCCTCAGGCACCTTAGCTCACCTCTCCAGTCATCCCTTTGGAGCCTTGAGGAATCTTGACTTTAACCTCTTGCACCTTGGAAGGTCACCATGATTCCTGAACCATTAATATTATCTTCTTAGATGTAGAGGTTTCAGAGATACTAGTTTGAATCCCAGTCAAGTCCTCCTTGTCCAGGCCATTATGCTATTGGCCACTGGACCCCTCAGTTAAAGTTGGGGTGCCCCCTATCTGTGGGTGTACTCGCCACCTGAAAATCAGAAACACAGCCTGTGGGTTTTCAAATACATGGCCGACCTGCACCGACCGTCTCAGGGGCCACTTGGTTTGAACTACACCCTAGCTACGCGCTGGCCCTTCAATAGTCCAGTGGCTACTTGACATTTGAACTCCAACTAGACACCCGTGACAGGACAATGGTCACCTTTGGGTTCTACGATGCACCTATAGTCTGATGACCCGGTCTGGGGGTTCGGAGGACTGACATGACAACTTTCATGAGTTCTGTTATGTTGGATAACAATATGCATCTGTTATTCAGCACCAGGAGGCCTCAAGGCGTGAACCTGTGATATAGAAATGCAGGTTATGTTATGTTAGGTTAGGTTATGTTGTGTTGTGTAATAATGTGTTGCGTTATGTTATGTTGTGGTACGTTGCATTAGGTTGTGTTATGTTATGTTGTGTTGTATTGTGTTGTGCTGTATTGCGTTATTGTAGGAAAGTGCCTCCTTTGAGATGTTTAGCCGCCACTTTTTGCCTGTTGTCTGATGTGAGTTCGAACTTTAAGTGCACTGGGTCCGTGCTAACTTAGTCCCCAGTGCCAGATGTCTTTCCCAAAACCTGTACCATGATTGGCAAAACTCCAGCCACCCCTGTAAGTCCCTAGTAAATGGTACCCCTGGTACCTAGGTCTTGGGTACTGAAGAGAGTTCTCTGGGGCTGCAGAACTGGTTGTGCTACCCGGGGACCCCTCACCAAGACCATGCTCTCTGCCACTGCAGGCTGCATGTCTTGGTGCAGACAAATCCGAAGAGTCGACATGGCACCCAGCCCTGTGTGCCATGCCTCCCATACACTGCATAGGGTATAGGTAAGTCACCCCAACTGCAAGCCTTCAGCCCTAAGGCGGGGTGCACTATATCCTATGTGAGATCATCAGCATGAGCAGACAGGCCCCTACAATGTCCAGCCTATTCTGTGATGTTGTAAGTGAACTGGGAAGCCATAAAGAGTACAAGGGCTGGATACTTATTAGCGCGAGTTTCCTAGCTCCTTGATGGCTTAACTCAGGTGTTTGGTACCAAACATTTTGTCTTAATAAATCCTCACTGATGCCAGTGGTGGATTCATTAATAAGTTCACACAGGAGGCCCTTTTAGAGGGTCCCCTGAAAACCTGCCAAGCACTGGTATGGTTCCTGACTTGTTTTCACCAGCCTGCCCCTACCAGACATGTTTCTGACCTCATTGGGTGAGAGCCAGCGCTCTCAGAGGACAGAGACAAAGCCTGATCTGGGCGAAGGTGCTTCACACGTACTCCAGGACAGAATGGCCTTTCTAGGCAGGAAGAGTCAAAGGCGATGCCGCCTTTGAAATCCAACCCAGGAACCTCCAGATAGTGGGGGAAGCCAAGCCCCCTTTCCTGCTCCACTTTTGGCAGGAGGAAAGGTGGGAAAATTAGTTAGATTAGGATGAGGGTCCCCACTTAGCCTACACCACCCTTAGGGCCGGTCAGGCGACGTGAACCCCTCTCCTGAAATTCCACCATCTTGATATGGTGAGAAAACCTCATATCAGGGCTAGGGTAGTGCCTCTTCCCACTGGAAGTGGTCCTTAGAGGGTGTAGACACCCTAAAGGAAGGTAGTCCATTGGCTACTACCTGTCTCCCCTTGTAACACCCCTAAATTCAGTATTTAGGTGGCACCTCTAGACCTGAACATCATGTTCAACGGACAAGAGAAGACCAGAACAAAGAAGACCCGCTGCTCAAGAACTGAAGCCCTGCTGCAGAAGAAAAAGGTGCCAAACCCTGCCTGCTGCTCCCAGGACTCGACGATCGCTGCTACTGTGTCGCCCTGAAACCTGAAAAGACTCCAAGAAACCTGGAGCACCCACAGCCTTCAGGAAATCACCAAGAAGCTCCTTTGGAGTGAAGGTGTCACTCCTCTGCACACCACAGGTACCGATCCCGTGAAGTCTGGTTTGTTGACTTGCTGCTCCTTGTCGAGCTTGATGCAGCACCGAAGCAAGAAAAGGTACAACAGCTCAGGAGGGTCAGATCTGTCTCCCCACCAAGTGTGGAGACACCAGGACCTACCGGCACCACGGCATACCAATACCTGAGGTACTGGTCCCCCAACAGCAAACACAGAGAAGAAGAGTCCACTCCGGACTCCTGGAGAACCAGAAGCAAGCACCCATTGAGGGACCTTGAGACACCCAAGATCCACTTCCTGAGTGGCCCAGCTGTCCCCGGGTCGCCTCTCCAAGTTGACTGCTCCTGACGCAAGGACCTCAAGACGCACAACGCCCGGCTGACCTGTTCGCTCTGCACCCGGCTCCACCAGCCTCAGCACCGGCTCTGCTCCTATGCTCCCCGGGCCCTTGCAACCTCCTCTCTCTAAGGAGACCCACTGGACTTACCTGTAGGTCCCTCTGGGCAGTGCTTTTTCAAGTGGTCCCCTTCGTCTTTGTGCACCAGCTTCCAAGACCTCAGCACCTCTGCTCCCGGCCGATCCGGGATGCTTCCGAACTTCTCCTGCTGGAACTTTGGACTGTCCCAACATCGACCTAAAACGAGAAGATGAAGTTCATGAAGGCATTGCCTGAATATCTATGCATTTTTCTGCTTTTTTCACATTGTTTCCTTTGGTGCGTAATTATGCATAGAAATGATATATTTATCAAACTTTGCAAAATCGTATCTCCAAAAGTGCTTACCTTACAACTGTGATCCTGGTCTTAAAAATGATATAAAAATCAATATTATTTTTTACAAATAGGTCTCAGATTTAATCTTGAGTGTGTGTCTCTTTTATTGCCTCTGGGAGGAGCTTAACACTATCCTCGGATAAGCCTAACTGCTCTCCCCTGCTACCACAAAAAGAGAGTTAGTATTATCTACGTTTACCTCTACCTGCCTGCTGGGGATCTCTCGCACTCTCTACATAGTGTACTTCATTTTAGTACACTCTACAGCGAGGTGGTTTCCTACAGTTATGTTATGTTGCGCTACATTGCTGTAGGTTGTGTTCTTATGTTGTGTTGCATTATGTTACGTTATGTTGTGCTGTGTTAGGTTATTTTAGGTTAGGGTATGTTATGGTATGATACGTTACATTATGTTATGTTTTGTTATATGTTATCTTTCCTATACAGTTTTCTATTTTAATAATTTGAAGAGTGTGCTCTCCGTTCATAAGGTGGTGGAATTTTTGTGACAAACATAAAAAAATCAAGGCAGGCACACCGTGTGCTTTCCTGAGCAAATTCCAATCCTTACAGTTTCTGCAATGCAAACCAAGTCACTGCATGCACAAAACCAAAGGACCTGCTAGATGCTTCCTTTGGCTTCTTGGCTAAGAATGCTTTGATAAAAAGTAACACCAAACTCTTCTGAGAAAACTCAAACTCATGAGAATAATGCCTCATAGGGCTCAATCTTACACTATTTTATAGCACCTAGTGTTAAGAGGCTACTGTAGAGTTTGGGGTTAGTTGTAAAACATTGTCTGTACATTAAAGTTATAAAGCGTTATGATAGTGTCACACCCCACACCACCTCCCGGTGTAATCCTTGACTATTCGACCCCGCTATCCTGCGTGAGTCATACTCTAGAATGGCTCCTCACCTCAACGGTCCTACATACAAGGAACATCGTTCTCTGTTGGAATTCACTGCCACACACATGAGATCCACAGACAACCATCTCCGCTTCAGAAGATTAGTCAAGAGCTGGCTCTTCCCCACATGATAACTATATTCACAACACAACAGTACACTCAGACATGACAAACTGTGCTTCTCACAGTGTGGAGCTCAAGTTGTCATTGTACATGTGTCATTCTATATTGACCTATGCTTCCTGTTATAAGAAGGTACATTTTTTATAAGGAGAGACAATGTATATTTCACCACAAGATACATGTGTATATAAGACAATGTCATAATTGCTACTTCTATGTACCTATAGGTGCACATATAGAGGACTTTAAGCCTGCTATCAAAACTTTAAGAAATGTCATGAAAACATTTGCATACTTCACCAGAAGATAAATGTGCACATTCGACCATGTAAATATTGCTGCTTCTATGCACATATGGATATTTATATAGAGGGGTTTTCTCCAGCCAATAAGACCTGCCAAGTGTGATGTGCATATATGTATATACAAGATAATTTCATTGTTTTGCTGTTACATAAGAAATCCTCCTTTCAACCTTTGTTCCATCCCCCTCTCTGACCCATCCCAAACCTTTCGGACTACTATGAACCCCCAAACTTTCCCCTCCTTTTTTTGGCCATGTCACCCAACTAACAGGCACACACAACCACTTCTTACAAAAACAACTTACTACTTCCCTTTTTAAACCAATTTCCATCTTCCTCTACCTACTCTAAACTCTACTAAACACACAAGAACTCAAACCTAACACAACTAATGCAAAAAAAGAAGAAAAAGTATCACTAATCTACTAACTATTTACTTCTAATCTTAGGTTCTGGAGTGGCATGCTACTCACCATAAAGTGCTTTAACCTCATCAGGGGTAGTAAGCGCTATGTAAATACCAATTACAATTGTATGCTAAAAAGGATCCCTTGGCTGTTCAGTTTAGGTGCAACACTTCTGTGGCCTCGAGGCACCAGTGGTAAACCAAAATAATGGTTACAGAAACATCTGAGTATCCAGAGACCCCAAGCAAGGACCTCACACTCCCCAGGAGATGTCCCTCTCTTTTCTAATGCAGTCTCACTGTGTTCCCTCTTAGCCACCCCAATGACGAGAAGGACGGCTTCTTCCCACGGAACCACTCCAGCAACAGCATGAATTCTGCGGTAGGGAACCACGTCCTGAATCATAACCACGCTGTGGACACCTGCATCCCACTGATGGGAGAGGAGACCTTTGAGATCTTTGACACCAAACTTCATGAACTTGACAGCAAAGAGGTGAGAGAACCAGCAGGTGTGGTGGGGTTCAGGTGAGATTTCCAGCAGGTGTGGTGGGGTTCAGGTGAGAGCCAGCAGGTGAGGTGGGGTTCAGGTGAGAGCCAGCAGGTATGGTGGGGTTTAGGTGAGAGCCAGCAGGTGTAGTGGGGTTCAGGTGAGAGAGCCAGCAGGTGTGGTGGGGTCTAGGTGAGAGAGCCCGCAGGCGAGTTTGTGTTCAGGTGAGAGTGCCTGCAGGTGTGGTGGGATAGAGGTGAGAAAGCCAGCAGGTGTGGTTCAGGTAAGAGCCAGCTGGTGTGTTTGGGTACAGGTGAGAGAGCCAGCAGGTGTAATGGGGTACAGGTGAGAGAGCCAGCAGGTGTGATGGGGTTCAAGTTAGGGAGCCAGCAGCTGTGGTGGTGTTCAGGTGAGAGCCAGCAGCTGTGGTTGTGTTCAGGTGAAAGCCAGCAGTTGTGGTGGGGTTTAGGTGAGAGAGAGAGCCAGCAGGTTTGATGGGGTTCAGGTGAGAGCCAGCAGTTGAGTTTGGGTTCAGGTGAAAGAACAACCATCAGGAGCGGTGGGGTTCAGGTGAGAGAGCCAGCAGGTGTGGTGGGGTTCAGATGAGAGAACCAGCAAGTGTGGTGGGGTTCAGGTGAAAGCCAGCAGGTGTGTTGGGGTTTAGGTGAGCGAGCCAGCAGGCGTGGTGGGGTTCAGATGAGAGAGCCAGCTGGTGTGTTTAGGTACAGGTGAAAGAGCCAGCAGGTGTGATGGGGTTCAGGTGAGGGAGACAGCAGCTCTGGTGGTGTTCAGGTGAGAGTCAGCAGGTGTGGTGGGGTTCAGATGAGAGAACCAGCAGGTGCGGTGGGGTTCAGGTGAGAGCCAGCAGGTGTGTTGGGGTTTAGGTGAACGAGCCAGCAGTTGTGGTGGGGTTCAGATGAGAGAGCCAGCTGATGTGTTTAGGTACAGGTGAAAGAGCCAGTAGGTGTGATGGGGTTCAGGTGAGGGAGACAGCAGCTCTGGTGGTGTTCAGGTGAGAGCCAGCAGGTCTGGTGAAGTTCAGGTGAGACAGCCAGCAGGTGTGGTGGGGTTCAGGTGAGAGAGCCAGCAGGTGTGGTGGTGTTCAGGTGAAAGCCAGCAGTTGTGGTGGGGTTTAGGTGAGAGAGGGAGCCAGCAGGTTTGATGGGGTTCAGGTGAGAGCCAGCAGTTGAGTTTGGGTTCAACCATCAGGTGTGGTGGGGTTCAGGTGAGAGAGCCAGCAGGTGTGGTGGGGTCAGATGAGAGAACCAGCAAGTGTGGTGGGGTTCAGGTGAAAGCCAGCAGGTCTGTTGGGGTTTAGGTGAGCGAGCCAGCAGGCGTGGTGGGGTTCAGATGAGAGAGCCAGCTGGTGTGTTTAGGTACAGGTGAAAGAGCCAGTAGGTGTGATGGGGTTCAGGTGAGGGAGACAGCAGCTCTGGTGGTGTTCAGGAGAGAGCCAGCAGGTGTGGGGAAGTTCAGGTGAGACAGCCAGCAGGTGTGATTCAGGTGAGAGCCAGCTGGTTTGTTAGGGTTTAGGTGAGAGAGCCAGCAGGCGTGGTGGGGTTCAGGTGAGAGAGCCAGCAGGCGTGGTGGGGTTCATATGAGAGAGCCAGCAGGCGTGGTGGGGTTCAGATGAGAGAGCCAGCAGGTTTGATGGGTTTCAGGTGAGAGCTAACAGGTGTGGTGGGGATCAGGTGAGAGAGCCAGCAGGAGTGGCTCAGGTGAGAGCCAGCAGGTTTGATGGGGTTCAGGTGAGAGCCAGCAGGTGTGTTGGGGTTTAGGTGAGAGAGCCAGCAGGTGTGGTGGGTTCAGGTGAGAGCCAGCAGTTGAGTTTGGGTTCCGGTGAAAGAACCATCAGGTGTGGTGTAGTTCAGGTGCGAGAGTCAGCAGGTATGGTGGGGTTCAGATGAGAGAACCAGCAGTTGTGGGGGGGGCTCAGGTGAGAGAGCCAGCAGGTATGGTGGGGTTCAGGTGAAGGGCCAGCAGGTGTGGTGGGGTTCAGATGAGAGAGCCAGCAGGTGTCGTGGGCCTCAGGTGAGAGCCAGCAGGGTTGATGGGGTTCAGGTGAGAGCCAGCAGGTGTGTTGGGGTTTAGGTGAGAGAGCCAGCAGGCATAGTGGGGTTCAGATGAGAGAGCCAGCAGGTGTGGTGGGTTCAGGTGAGAGCCAGCTGTTGAGTTTGGGTTCAAGTGAAAGAACCATCAGGTGTGGTGTAGTTCAGGTGAGAGAGTCAGCAGGTGTGGTGGGGTTCAGATGAGAGAACCAGCAGGTGCGGTGTGGTTCAGGTGAGAGCCAGCAGGTGTGTTGGGGTTTAGGTGAACGAGCCAGCAGTCGTGGTGGGGTTCAGATGAGAGAGCCAGCTGGTGTGTTTAGGTACAGGTGAAAGAGCCAGTAGGTGTGATGCGGTTCAGGTGAGGGAGACAGCAGCTCTGGTGGTGTTCAGGTGAGAGTCAGCAGGTGTGGTGGGGTTCAGATGAGAGAACCAGCAGGTGTGGTGGGGTTCAGGTGAGAGAGCCAGCAGGTGTGGTGGGGTTCAGGTGAGAGCCAGCTGGTGTGTTAGGGTTTAGGTAAGAGAGCCAGCAGGCGTGGTGGGGTTCAGGTGAGACAGTCAGCAGGTGTGGTGTGATTCAGGTGAGAGCCAGCAGGTGTGTTAGGGTTTACGTGAGAGAGCCAGCTGTTGTGGTGGGGTTCAGGTGAGAGCCCCCCAGAATATCTGTGACAACTTTCAGCCATTCATGAGCTGACTCCATAATTATGTGTCAAAAAGAAGTACCTGCTCCCTCCTTCATAATATTCTTTTTTTTGGACCCTGCACCTCCACCTTCCATGTGAAACAAACTGCCTTCCTGCCCCCTTGAATGAACATAAGGGGCCTGGTTCACTACGACACTTGTGTATAAGTGTTCAAGTTATACTCAGAAGTATCTGAATTTACAAGTGCAGGATACTAACAAAAGGAGTCCCTGCGCTCGTAAACCCATTCACTCTTTTGTAATATTACTCCACGATGGTGTAACCTAATGCATCAATCAGTCCCACTCCGGAGGCAGGCAGTGAGTGTCCCAGGGTTACTCCAAGAAATCTGTCACCATCTCAGGGTTCTAGGTGTATTTCAGGAAACCTTTTAGTATTCTGTAAAGTCGCTAGCCTACATCCATGAGAGCGCTAACACGGAGTCTCTGTCGTGGGAAACGTGGTGGCCAAAACCACCCTCCTCCCCGTTGTCATCTCTAGTTATTGTCCATTAAGTAGCCAGAAGGCTCAATCATCTTATATAACTGTTTGGGGATCACTCGTATGGTGTCCTTTAACTATATACCAAGCTGGGTGAGTTATTGGTAGGGCAGAACATAACAATAATGTCTTACACCTTTATATACCACTAAATCTGTGGTCGTATGTAGAAATGTCATTCCCGTGAGGTACAAATTGATATGAGATTAATAATACCATGTGGATTCTCATTTTAACAGAAGACACTTCATTTCCACGGGGTGGACGGACACCGTAACAAGTCAAGCAAACTGCTGGAGAAGATCCCAGATGATGCAGAAGCCGCGGTGGTCCTTGTGGGTGAGTGAAGAGACCCCCACAATCCCTTCAGAGCCCTTCAACTTGTCGGGCCTGTACCTAGGTGTGTAGCCTTCTGGATCCCTGAAGCAGATGTCATTTGTAACCATCAGGGCATTTGTGCAGGTGTGTGACATCACTTCTTGGATGCAACAGAATATGCTGCCTCATCTTTTAATGTAATAATTTTATACACTCCATCTCAGACCTGGAAGAACGGAACGCTTCTTCATCCTGCTTTCATTCCCAGGAATACGAAGATAGGCAAGAGGGCGCATAAAATCCTAGGGGTGGGCGGAACTCCTAGAATTTCACTCTGTGGAATTCTGCGAAGTTACATAAAAGCTCCTTGAGATTCCGCTGAGTTCTGCCAATGGGCAGAAATATGCATGTTGAGCTGCGATTTAGCACCTGTAGTGCATTCTGTGCTGAAAAATCTACCTTAACGGCACCACACGGGGCGCAAGAGCGTGCTGCCATACATGTTGATCTTGCTGTCGCTCTGGTGGAAAATCTACTTGCAAAGCAGCCCTTCTATGGCGCTGCTCTTGACCGCCTGCTTTAAAAAAAATTGCCGAAGGTGGTCCTAGCGGCCACAAATCGCGCATGCGAACACCAAATCTCACTTGCGCTCACCAGCTCGCATATCTGGAGCTTCGTGTGAGAACAAATTCTGCTAGTGATAATTGGCAGAATTTGGCTGGAATTTCGCATTACAAGGGTAATGCAGAATCACCAAATTCTGCCAATTCCTTGAGCGAATGTCATTTTCTGCCCGGGCCTAGAAATTACCTCAGTAATATTATTTCATGTATAAGCTGCTATATTTTCTTATTTTCTTTTGGTGTACATAATGCTTTTGTGTACAAAATGCAACATCTGGTCCCAGATGGCCCAGTTTAATGGCCAACAACTGTGCAATCAGGAGCACAAACAGGAGCCTCCAGCATCCAATAAGAGGCCAAAATAATATATATTTTTTTCATTCATAACTTCCTTATCCATGACATAAAATTATAAATACATCACAGTTAAAAGAAGTGCAGCTATAAAACAGTACTGGTAAAGTACGCACTCTACAATGGAGGAATAGGATGGACATCAAGCAAATGTTTACATAATGAAAACAGTCCATATATCCACGTGAATCAGCTTTATTATAGGATCCCTTTTAAAGGTAATGTCATCTCAGTTTGACCATGTTGGCCGCAGACCTGCTTTAACCTTGTTACCCACAGTACCTGAACCATTCTTTAAGCCAGTATCAGAATCTTTAAGTTCTTTAAGTCAGTCGACATCAGAACACTCTTCGACCATGGAGAAACTATGGACCTGACCCTCCTCAACCTCTCCGCGGCGTTCGACACCGACTCCCACAACACCCTCATCAACAGACTCAGCAGCACAGGCATAGAGCAAGACGCCCTCGAGTGGATCGCCTCCGTCCTGACAGGACGCACACAGAGCATCCGACTGCCTCTCTTCACCTCCGCACCCAAAGACATCATGAGTGGCATACCACAAGGATCATCCCTCAGCGCCACCCTGTTCAACACCTACATGACCCCCCTCGCAGACGTCATCAGATCTCACGGACTCAACATACTCTTCTACACAGATGACACTCATCTGATCCTCTCGCTCACCGAGGACCCCTCCAACACCAAAACCAACTTCTGCAAAGCCATGACCAACGTACCCGAATGGATGAGAGACAACTGCCTCCAACTCAACTTCAAAAAAACTGAAGTACCAATCTTTGGGAAGAATATCTCTGCATGGGACTACAGCTGGTGGCCTACAGAACTCTGCCCTACACCCACACTGTCAGACCACGCACGCAACCTCTGCATCATCCTCAACAGACAAATGACCATAAAATAACTAGTCAATGCAGTAGCCTCCTACTGCTTGCACACACTTCGCTTGCTCCACAGAATCTTCAGATGGATCCCAACCAACATCAGGAAGACCATCACTCAGGCCCTCATTACCAGCCACCTTGACTACGGCAACGCCCTCTACACTGGCATCTCCACCCAGCATCTCAAAAGACTCCAGAACGTACAGAATACTGCAGCCAGACTCATCCTGGACCTCCCCAAACGATCCCACGTCACCCCCACCTGAGAGACCTCCACTGGCTCCCCATCCAGAAGAGATGCCAGTTCAAGATCCTCATGCATGCCTACGAAGCCCTCCATGACTTCAGACCCTCCTACATCAACCATCAACTGAACTTACACCAACCCTCCAGACACCTGCGCTCCACTTCACTCGCCTTCACCCCCCCCTGCATCCGTCACAGCTGCAGCGGTGGCCGTTCCTTCTCCTACATCGCTGCCAAGGCCAGGAATGACCTTCCCCTCCAACTCCGTACATCCTCCTCGCTGGTAGACTTCGGAAAGAGACTCAAGACCTGGCTCATCGACAGAGACACATCGTCTCTGATTGATTGATTGAGTATCACAACCATACTCTTTAAAGAACCTAAACTCTTTCTATATTTAATCTGGTAGGAAACTCTTGTATAGTCCACTTTTGTGAAGACATCTGTCTTATCCAGTATGAATATATTCTGAGGTTAGTTGAGTGCAGTAATACACTTAAATGGAATCTTGAAAACTCCTTAAAGTGACACACAGTCTCAATGCAGCATTGAATTTCTTCTTTAAAACTATGTGTCAAAGCAGCTACTCCGAGGATTCAGTCTGATGGTGCTGGGTCACTCTATACATTATTAGAACATTGGAATGTTGGGAGCTCCATTGAAAACAATGGGGTAGCTCCGGGCTTATAATGGCTGGTATAAGCCTGGAGCTACAACATTCCAATGTTTCTTTGTTCACAGCTGTGGCCATGAACAATGGCTTCAGGGAGCCTGAGGGGATTTCAATCCCTTCGCGCTCCCTAAAGCCTTTGTTTTATTTGTTAGAACATTCTGCCCTCTAGTGGCAGAATGTTCTAATAGCCTTATACCCCTTCGTAGCTGGGCTATACCGGCTATTAAAGTCCCGCTCCCTTGTTAAAGGCCCGAGCCAAAGGCTCGGGCCTTTAACGCTGGAGCGGGCCTTTAATAGCCGGTATAGCCCGCTACGGCGAGCTATAAGGCTATAGTGGTAACTTCACGTCTTATGGTGTGTTGAGTGGCATCAGCCTACAGAAACATAACTTTAATTAGTTGGACAAAGCCTTGAAGAAGCTTTGACAGTGGTCTCATCAGTCGAGGGGGCAGTGGGGTGGGGGGCTAAAGTTGATTCCTAGCCTTCCCATCAGTCAAGGTTGGGTGGTCCAATTATTGGTCACCCTTTACTGTAGCACCCATCTCCCCTGCGGTCCTGCACTCTGGTTCCTGTAGCACCCATCTCCTCTGGGGGTCCTGCACCCTGGTTCCTGTAGCACCCATCTCCCCTGCGGTCCTGCACCACGGTTACTGTAGCACCCATCTCCCCTGCGGTCCTACACTCTGGTTCCTGTAGCACCCATCTCCCCTGCGGTCCTGCACTCTGGTTCCTGTAGCACCAATCTCCCCTGCGGTCCTGCACTCTGGTTCCTGTAGCACCCATCTCCCCTGCGGTCCTGCACTCTGGTTCCTGTAGCACCCATCTCCTCTGCGGTCCTGCACCCTGGTTCCTGTAGCACCCATCTCACCTGCGGTCCTGCACCCTGGTTATTGTAGCACCCATCTCCCCTGGGGGTCCTGCACCCCGGTTCCTGTAGCACCCATCTCCCCTGCGGTCCTGCACTCTGGT
Source organism: Calotriton arnoldi (assembly GCA_963921515.1). Taxonomy (NCBI): domain Eukaryota; kingdom Metazoa; phylum Chordata; class Amphibia; order Caudata; family Salamandridae; genus Calotriton; species Calotriton arnoldi. The sequence goes on along the minus strand of CAWUFW010004503.1, from coordinate 1,062,142 downwards.
TCTGTAGTGTAGTTCCTATTTCCCTAATAGGCTCTGCGCATTGGAATAATATAACCTATAGATTTGACATAGGACTAAGGTCGGTATGTCCCTATCGAGTATATTAAACTTAATTACTTGTGCCAGCTAGCTCAGAGACCACTAGAAACTCCTTGAGAACAAAAAGGGAGTAGTTTCTGGCAACCGAAAAACATGACAACTTTGTTTCCCTTTAGAATCGGAACACGTCTCAGAATCGTGGAAACAATAGATAACAGTTTCACTCAGTCAATCGTGCATGCTTAGTTTCTACAGAGTTACACAGAAAGGAAAGATGGGCGTTTCAATAAAAGGGTTTTATTGAACAGTCTTGTTTCTCGTGTAAGAGATGTGTGCTGTTATGATCACAAGACAGTATGCAAGATAAATAATGTACAGTGTAAGCAGTAGAAATAAATAATACTGCGCTAGCATTATCTTTTAGCATATATTCATGTACATAAATAACATGAGCTAAAAATGCGAGTACTCATACGATGCGTCCCTAAACTAGTTCTACCCCAATGTACCTAACCTAAGTGTGGTGCGAGGTAAGAAGTAGATGAAGTATTTTCTAGTATGATATACTAAGAGTCTTGTATGCCAAGAGTCCAGTATGCCAAGAGTCTAGTATGCCAAGAGTCCCTCTAGGTTCTAGTCAGCTCCATACCTTGAGAATGAGAGAGGTGGGAATCTCTAGCCGGATCTGGAACTTTAACACCCTGCGAAGGGAGTCGGAACACTGGAAGCTGGATTCGTCTGCGTGCAGGAATGACAGCGTCTTCTCAGTGCGTCAGGCCGGGATCCGGGCTCCTCTGAAGTCGAGGTCTCCTCTAACTTGCTTGGGCAAGGGAAGGTATATTTATACCTGGTAGGTGTCTTGGAAAGTTAGCATTGACGTGAAGTCGGACAGAGGAAGACGTCAGGAATGAACCCTTAAGGTATAACGGTTCATACATAATAGATGAGTTCTTGGAGAAATCAATAGTCCTGTGCTAGGGGAACTCCCGAAGCTTAAGGGTCTGGTTTCTAAGAACTCGTTGTGACGTTAGGGTGGACGGATGTCGGTGGCCATGCCTGTATTTGGAGTGCACGGTTAATGCCTAAATAAGGACAGGGATTCTATGCCTATATAAGGGCAATGCGAATTGTGCCTATATAAGGACATGATTCAGGAAAACCTATATACGGACCCCTAAAGCGGAATACAACACCCACTCCATCTCCTATTGAACAATAATACTAAATGCTAAACATTTAAATGCTAAACATAAAATCGAGTACCACATATTGCTAAAAACATTTCTAAAAGCATTTTAAAAGAAGCTAAAAACTGTTGAAATGCAATAGGTACAGTACATTTAAAGCATCGTTTTCATTCTAAGCATATAATAGAAGTAAATGCAACGTGAATGAAGACAGAAATATATACATATGACGAAATGGTCGATAAGTTGGTCATATGCAAATATATATACAAATGGTCATAGCCATTGCATATCGTGGTATTTAAATGAAATGTTAGACAAGTAAGGTGACAATGTGTCCCTGGAAGTATTCAAAGAAGTCCGTTTTATAAGACTAGTTCTACTGTAAGTAGATTGTTCTTTTGCCATGTTTTTTCTTATCGAGAAAAATTTTTGTTTTAAAAGAAAAAGTTCAATTTCTTGGAATAGTTCCAAGTTTTGAAAATATGAAGGCCAAATTTCAATGGTGCCCTGGTACACTGTGAGCCGAATCAAAGTCAGTGTATGGGTCTGGTGTAAACATTAGATCATCTATGTCCGTAGCCAAAATATCGTCCACCGAAGTTGGTGACATTTGGAACACCTCGTTCAGAAGGTTAATTGCACAGAGATGAGAAACATCGCCTTCAGCAGAAGATGCAATGTTCGCGTCCGTTGTTACCTGTGTGCCTGTTGATCCATCTCGTACCTCAGCAGCAGCCGGAATCGTCTGTAAGATCTCAATGAATGCCGTCATCAGTATTGGAAGCCTCTGGGGACAACACACAGCATGGGCCGTTATCGGGTCCAGCAGAGTAGCGACATCCGTTGGCATGACTGATGGGAGTGTTAGACATGTGTCTAGCACGCATTATTCACCGCAAAAACAGGCAGCGTAGAACAGGTAAGATGCAATCTTGCCAGATTGGTCTGAATGACAGGAACCACGTTGTATTAAGTTCCCGTAGACGAGGCATGCCCAAAATCTGTACTATTCGCTCACGGCATTTCCGTTCAAGGAGGGCTCTCTCCACATCGCTCGGAGTGATGTTGGCGAAGAGGCTTGCCACAGCGTAGTAGGAGGAATAGAAACAGAATTCCTGCAACAAGTGCTAGAATTAATGGCACACCACCAAACACAGAATGTGTGAAGTTTGGGATGATTCCGAGGACAGCCTGGAAAGGTGCTAATAGTCCGGAACAGATGGTCTTAAATACCTGTACAATTCCGCTTGTATCTGACATAGATCATAGGTTTCTTTGGCCGAGGTCAAAGGCACTGATTGTTGTATAAGCATGGCTTTCATTCTGCTTAAAGTATCAAATCGTATAAAAGAGACATTCAACGAAGGCCATAAAGGCGACTCCCTGACTGTGTCTATTGGGGCAAACAATACTTGCATACAGCAAGTGACCCTGGAGTTGACCGTTACTAGATATGGGATGCCTGGCAACATGCCACAGCAACTCTGATCATTCAACATGAGGTAACTCCCATTAGAAAGTTGGCCAAACGTTGGATTAATCAAAGCAGCTGGTGTACCCTGCTGGTGGCAGGACAAATTTGCCACAGAACCATTACAAGCCCCCTGTAAAGATATGTCCTGACAAATCAGTGAACCGCTTAGTGCATTTTCACAGTGTGTACCGCTTAGAAACACTTCACAATCCCCACTCCAACATCTATATGTGTATGGTAAATCCCAGGTTGTCTTAATGTATTCTTTACCCAACCTTTCATATTTGCCTGCTTGCATCTGTTTAAGGCAATACTAAAACTGGAAAGTAGTCACAGGTAGACTAATTTTGCCATGAATAAGCCATTCTGTAGCTGGTTTTTCTGCCACTGTAAATGGTAATTTTTCAAGTTTTTCAATGCTCAGTACTGTATACTTTGCTCCCCTTTGTGCCAGTTCGATCTGTTTATCAGTTAGATTGTATTCTGCAAACAGAGACGACGTGTTGATAAAACGCCAAGGCACATAGCCTGCTCGCAAAGATTGCAGCGTCCAGCTTAATAACATAATAGAACGTAGTTGAGATTGGCCTTGCTGTAACATGGCTAAATCTTGTTCCAGTATGTCGATAGCAGAGGATACAATACTGTCCAATGAATAAATTCTGGAGGACAAAGTTGTTAACCCATTGTCGACCACAGAGAGAGTGTTCTCTAAGTTAATACGATCAAGTTCACGTATTCGTTCTGCGGCCTCCATCTGTGACACCTTCCATGCTTCATTATAAGCAGCATAGATGCCGGCATATATGAAACGTTTTTGACGCGGTTTTCTTGGTCCAAGCAAGAATTCCCTACAGTCTGCTTCTTCTTTAAGTAAAGATAAGTGTTGTTTCACATCCTTAAGTGTAGATTTGTGCAGCCAATCGAGGCATAATTTTCCTACACTGTATGTTGTTACTACCCCCGGATGCTGTCTTTGGACGTATCGTGGGTCTGGCCTATGAATAGTAAACCCCTGTGTTTTATTCAGGAATCTCCCTTGACAGTTGTTTGTGTCTGTGGGCCAGATCAACCATTTTCTCCAATCAGGATTTGTTCTGTTGAGTTGTAGTATGGTGTCAACTGTAACCGCTGCCTGTGTATTATTATCACTTGCAGGTGTTGGTACAGAAGGTGCTTTCATGTCTTTAATCTTGGCTAAACCAAGGCAAGACGTTTGTTGGACAGTGTCATTCAAAAACATTATTTGTTGAGGGAAGATACAGGCTCTAAATAAAGCTTCTATCCCCTGTACTTGCCAATCTTTAGTACCCCAGACAGATTTTGTGTCTATCGTCTCTTTCCACAAGTCGAAACCATGTCTAGACAGTTGGGCTATAAATTTTGCAGAGTAAATCTGTTTTGTATTAGTTAACATAATTTTCAGTCCTGTTTTGTTTACATTTCTATAGTAAAATGTTTCTGGATCAGATGTATTGTATCCTGAAAAATATGGAAACTTTTTAGCAAATGTTTTTGAACTACCTTTTGGTGGTGTAGGACAATGCTCCCATTGGTTAAACATAAACACATTCCTAGGTGTTGCAGATTTATGCAAAAAATGATGACCATAGTGGTTATAGCAATACAGCTGTTCATAGTCTGATGAACCCTCTAAATATTCATTATTAGAAAATGCAGCAGATTTTTCTAGGTCAAACATCATTTTATTTACAGTTTCAAAGTCCCAATCATCAGAATACTTACTGGATGAAACAAAATCACTTAGTGAGATCTTAAATAAATGTGGAATGTTTAAATGTTCCGTCGGGCCAAAAATATCGAAATCTGTTTTGTCCCACACTATACCGTCCTGTATAGGAACGGCTGTGATGTTCACTGCAGACAAGTCTCTTGTTTCACGATGGGATGATTTGTGAGGTTTTAAAAGTAAGTTCACTTCTTTTCTTTCAGTGTCCAAATGGATGTATCTGCCATTTATAAGCACGCTCATAGGTCATAACCAAAGCTAGCCAAAGTAGGAAGAAAAATATTCCAGAAATAACCCAAAGTTCAATCCATGGTGAAACCAGATAAGTCTCTTTCAGGAAATGAAAAAGGTCTTGCACTTGTTTTTTGAAAGTGTTTGATGCTGGCGTCGTTTCAGGTTCGCTGGGATCCTCAGAAAACGTATCAAAGTTAATGAAATAGCCAGAAGCAGTTCTGTCAATTGTTGAAATTGCATCAGGATTTGTAGAAATCGCTGGAACCAGTCGATCACTTGTTACATTGGTGTAGACAGGTGTATTTGGACGAACTGTTACTTGAGTTTCAAGAGGGATGAGTTCCATAGCATTGTTGCTCAGTCCTTCATCTGTTACTGCTGAATTCTCGATGGTTATCAGTCTCTCAGTCTGAACCTCTTGGATAGTAGTGAGAGGAGTGTGTCTGCTACTAGGTCGGAGTCCACGAGGCCTACTATTTAGTATTGGCCACATACTGTGGTTGGAGGAGGTCGATGGACACAAATCTTTTCTCCTTTTTTCCAGCAAGGGGCGGCAGAAGTACTGTTCTTATTCCGTGTATGGCTAGGACAGGTACTGGTTGTCTGTAAGAAGGTCCAAATTCCTTCTTGTCTGCAATTTTTTCTCTGACTAGATCCCCAATTTTTGGAATCCAGACAGGCCTTGCTGGGACTGCCGGTTTTTCCCCAGTGGTGGTTGGCTTCAGGAACACGTTGCTTTGTTTCGATCTTATTTCATTTAGATCCTGTAAAACAGCCAAACGATCTTTGATATCAAAGGGTTTATTTTCCACCACTGTGCCTCTACATTCTAGATCTGGCACCCACATTCTTGTCCCAAATAGGACCTCATATGGAGTGCCCCCCCCTAGAGAACTTCTTGGCAAATTGTTTAATGAGCGTTGGACCCCATAAAGATGTTTGACCCACCCATCACCCGAACCTAATACTCTAGCTGTTATAGACTGCTTTATGTCCCGGTTTTTCCTTTCCACAACAGAATTTCCCTCAGGATGAAACGGAGAGCAGTACCGCAATGCAACGCCGAGACTGGCCATGGCTACTTTGTAAGCCCGAGAGCTAAACGCAGGGCCCTGGTCAGAATGTAGTGTGCCTATTGCGTATGTACCGATAAAGACTCGCAAATCTTTTATAACAGTTCGAGCGTCAGCCGCGCGCTGAGGCCATATCCATAGGAACCTTGACTTAGTATTTGTGGGATTGCATTTGTCCAAAAGGACGCCTGCGCATAGATAGCCTAACGCTGTCTAACAATGGTGTCTGTACTGGGCAGCTACATTCGTAGCATGGTGACTGGTGGCTTTCTCGCTGTAATTTACAGTCTATGCAGTTATTGATGAATATGTGGATTTCTGTATTCATTCCAGGCCACCAGTACATCTCTTTCAATGTCAATATTGTTTTTGAGATCCCTTGATGTGACAGACCCTCCCCCAGATGTGTTTCATAAATCAAAGCTGCTCTACGTTCCATGTTTGGAATTACCCTATCCCCCACTCCAGGGATTCGAGCAAAAGGAACGTTGTTCGCATCAATTACATAAGAGTACTTGAGTGGAAACTTTTTGGTAACGCTGCACCACTGCCTTTGCTTGTAGCATTGACAGCCAACATTATCTCACTGTCTATTTTCGTTTTTGAACGAGTGATCGCAGCTACGGAAGCCATCTGAACAGCCCCCTTTGCGGCTTCATCAGCCAATGAATTCCCTGCAACGTGAACGCCATCACGTTGATGACTCAGTGTATGGATCACGTGAGCCTTTGGTAGTTCGTTTTTTAACTGAACTACTTGTTCCCAAAGCGTTTTATGCTTTATTGTGCCACCTTTTGCATCTTTGAACCCATTTTCAAGCCAAGTTTGTATATATTCATTATACGACTGCACACAGTAGAAAGAATCGCACACTATGAGTGTGGGGAATTCTCGATCTGTACTTTCAAGTGCCAGTTTGAATGCTTGTAGTTCAGCTCGCTGAGCTGTGCAATCTCCTAGAGACTGAGTTTTAGTAACCATAGGTCTGAAGTTGCCATCGCGCATGCGACCTTTAACGATTGCGCACGCTGCACTGTAAGCTTGCTTACTCCCTGTTGCGGGTTGTGCGGATCCGTCAGTGTAAATTATGAATTCGTACTGATCGAGAGGCAGAATCTCAGTGGGCAGAGAACATTTATTTATTTATTTACTTATATAGCGCCTGAATCGACCCCCGAAGGGGTATCTCTGCGCTTAGGACGGACCTTGAGAGTGTAAATGCAGCAACATCAGAATTAGGCGCGGAAAAGCACGGTCTTAAGCTGCTTCCTGAATTGTAGGTGATCCATGCATTGTCTCAGAGATATGGGAAGCTCGTTCCAATATCGAGGGCCAAGATGGGAGAGGGCTCTTCCTCCCAATCTAGCCTTTCTTACTTGAGGCACCACAAGAAGGTGTTTGGCACCCGAGCGAAGAGATCTGGAAGGTACATACGGCGTGAACTTCTCCGACAGGTAAGTGGGGCCCAAATTAAACAGTGACTTGTGGATAATACAGCAGATTTTAAATCTTACCCGTTGGCGGATAGGAAGCCAATGCAGCTGCATAAGAAGAGGATGAGAAGGAGTCCTAGGGGGAGCGTTGAGGACCAGAACATTCATGTTCATATTGCAGGAACGCTTGTGTTTTTAGATCAGGATCAAAAACATATTCAACATCTGTTGCAGCAAGAGAATTAACCCATTGTATCCATCTAGGATGTAAAGCTTTTGCATTCGGGATGTTCGCTTTTGTGACCGCTTCTAAAGCTGGTACTGGGGTTACGACAATAATGCGTTTCCCTTGGGCTAGAGCTCTTTCTTTTGCTACAGCGGTTTGAACTGCTGTCAGTATTTTTTCAGTTGAAGTGAAGCGCATTTCAGCTTGTGTATACAAATGTGATTTGTATGCAATTGGTACTTTTTCACCCTCATTGAATGTTAAGTAGGTGAACCCGCATGGACCCGAAATTATTCGGATCACTAAATTGCGTTGACTTACGCATGTTTGTAAGTGATTTGTTGCTAACATGTTAGCTTGGAGTGAACGCAAGATTTCTGTGTGTTCCTGTGTCCAATTTTTGATTGAAAAATCAGGTTTGATTAATTCGTAGAGAGGTTTAACCCTTTCTGCGTAATTTAGAATGTATGTTCTTCCAAAATTTAGGAAACCCAGGATGGATTGTAAATTTTTCAGCGTTTTTGGAGGTTGGAGCAGCGCACACCTTTCTAAAAAGTTGGCTGCCAAGCTCTTGCCTTCATTTGAAAGCTCATATCCTAGAAAAAGGGCAATTCTAGGCAATTCTTGACTTTCTAAAGTTGAACTTATAGCCCTCAAAGGCGAAGCCCAGTATAATGGTGCTCATCCTGTTCAAGTGCTTATCCAGGTCATCGTCCGTCAGATAGATGTCATCGACATATGACAATGCCTCATTATCATAAATTTGTAGTAACTCTGTTACCCTCGCTAAGAATAACCCCGGGCTGTTCTTGAACCCTTGTGGGAGTCGACAAAATTGACGCTGGGTCCCCATTATTGAGAAAGCTGTTAAGTACCTACTTTCAGGTGCTATGTTTTGACAAAAGAAACCATTTGAGATGTCTAATGTGGTTTTATATTTTTTACGCACAATGTTATTCATTAATGCTGTACTGTGTGCATTTTGCACTGCAAATGTTTTAGAACAAGTGTTTAAGTGTCTGTAATCCAAAACTAGACGATATGTATTGTCTGGTTTGGAGACAGGAAACAAAGGATTGTTCATTGAGGAGGTGCATGTTTCAATCACCCCTTGGTATTCAAGTTGATCTAAGATCTCCCTGACCTGTTTTTTAGCTTCTTGCTTTATTGGGTACTGCCTTTGTGCAGTAGGTTCATTTTTTAAATGTATTTTATGGTGAGGTGAATCCTCATCCCATCCTACATGATTTTTATATAATGCTGGGGCCTGGGCTACTGCCCATTTCCTGGCATAAGTATATTTTAGATGAATTGGAATATGGTTGGAGAAGGCAGGCATAATAATGTCCTCACCATGTGGGCACTCCCTGACAAATTGTGGTGGCCAGTCTTTTTCTGCTAGAAGTATATCATAACCCCTTGAAAGTTTCTCCCAAAAGAGCGCTTGCACTTTTCTTGGTATGTCTCCCTCCATTCGGAGTGTTATTTCATATAACTTTTGTGGAGAACTAATCCTGGTGTCTACAGTCTCAACTGTGATGTACTCATTCAAGTCCACTATCTCCAGAAGTTCCTTCAGGTTCTGGCGAGCTATTGTGACTTCTGCAGCACTGTCCAGCATTGTCTGAGCCCATTCTCTGTTCCTGAGTTGTTTTCTCAGTATCCTCGGCATGTCTGACCTTCAGACCTGCTACTTTCTTTTTGGAGAATTGAGGTTTAGCTTTAGTTTTTGTTGCGTGCTTGTCGTCTTTCGATTTTACGCGTTCTTCTCTATGTTCTGACCGTCCTCTTCTTTCCGATGTCTGTGACTATATCTGAAAGGTACGAGAGGAACGTGTATCAGTATCGATACCTGTCAGGCTTTTTCAAATTATCCCTATTCCTGAGGTTATACCTCCTTTCAGAGGGCTCCTTTTGAGGAGACCTACCTCGGGATTGAGAACGTTTCTCGTTTGAATTTTGTTTATTAGTTTCCCACTTCTTTTTAGAAGATGTAGGAGTTTGTTTAATAGAGTCCTTCTCAGGACTTTCAGATAGTTTTGGCTTCAATGGTCTTCCACCCAAACTATCTCTGCCTAATTCTGCATAAGATTGTTCTATTATTCTGGGTAGTTCTGTTTGATGTTCTGTAACATCGAATTCCCTTAATCGTTGGCGGATCGCCACTGCTGCTGCCTCCCCTTTAATATTAGATAATATTATTGTTGAGACCTGGTCGAAGTTTTTCAGTAATTTCATACCTAAATTTAGAACAGGCTCTGCCCCGTATTCGTTTTGAATTTGTTTCAGGACATCTGGTATTACTGCAATTGACGGAATACCATGTGTTTTAGTATAGATGGCAGCAAAGACTGCGCCCCAAGTGGTGCAATCTTCCAGTTGTGGTGTGATCCCCATTGGTAAACAGATAGTTAGGATTCTGTGTTTCTCATAAGGGCTAGTATTAGGAAATACTGCTTCTATTTGAGTAATTTTTTGAGCTATCCAGAAAGGAATCTGCTCACGTTTTGTGGGCATTTTACCCATGACTGCTTGTAAAGTCTGTGGAGTAATTTTTAGTGTATTCCCCTGTTGAGGGGTTTGATTTGGAATTGTCAATGGTGGTTGGACTGTGAGAGTCCGCATGACATATTGGACTAATTGTCTGTAAATTTGTATTAACTCTGTAAGTTGTGTAAGTAGTTCCTCGTCTGACATTACATCGATGTCAGGATGAGGTGTGTAGCCGGCTAGAATCAGCCAAGTTGCTCCTGGTCTACCTAGTGGACCGAGCCTGGTAATGTTTTTGTGATGTTTTAGGGCGCCTTTAAACCAGAGCTGATGCTCCTGGTATGTTAGTGGAATTTCAATATCCTCGAAAGGAATATATTCCTCTGGTGGTTCACCTTCTTTGTAGAAGTGAAACAGTCTTGTTACTGGATTTGATTCTGGGAATACTATCCATGAATAGAATACCTCTGTCTGAAAGGATTCGTGTGCCTCTATCACGAAAACTGCTCTACCTCCTCTCGGTGGTAGGCCGTGTTTTATAAGTTTTAGAGTGATGGCTCTTCTCAAGTTTGGATGGATGTCTATAACACCCTCCTCGGTTTCATTTAAACCTGTAATGTTAAAAGCTGTTACGACTGGTTCAGCCGCAGCTACACCGTTTCCGGTGTCATTGTCCCCGTGTATGGACATTTGTTTTTTGAAAAATGTAGAACAAGTTTCAAAGAAACAAAAGATAAGGTGCACAATATTTTGGAACACTGTATCCTTCAACGTTGAACAAACCAAAATATCTAATATATAGGGTTTTTGTCCTATTTAGCTTTGGCGGATATTTAACCCTACCCACTCCAGACGTCTTATGGAGTATGTGAGTAGGGGTCTCTGAGAAAAGCACGACTGAGTTACTCAGTATCTAGCGTTAAATTACTGCCTAACCAAACGTTTGGGCACCATGTAGTGTAGTTCCTATTTCCCTAATAGGCTCTGCGCATTGGAATAATATACCCTATAGGCTTGACATAGGACTGAGGTCGGTATGTCCCTATCGAGTATATTAAACTTAATTACTTGTGCCAGCTAGCTCAGAGGCCACTAGAAACTCCTTGAGAACAAGAAGGGAGTAGTTTCTGGCAGCCGCATAAACATGACAACTTTGTTTCCCTTTAGAATCGGAACACTCTCAGAATCGTGGAAACAATAGATAACAGTTTCACTCAGTCAATCGTGCATGCTTAGTTTCTACAGAGTTACACAGAAAGGAAAGACGGGCGTTTCAATAAAAGGGTTTTATTGAACAGTCTTGTTTCTCGTGTAAGAGATATGTGCTGTGATAATCACAAGACAGTATGCAAGATAAATAATGTACAGTGTAAGCAGTAGAAATAAATAATACTGCGCTAGCATTATCTTTTAGCATATATTCACGTACATAAATAACATGAGCTAAAAATGCGAGTACTCATACGATGCGTCTCTAAGCTAGTTCTACCCCAATGTGCCTAACCTAGTCTAGGTGTAGGGAAAGATAGAAGTAGGTGGAGTATTCTCTAGTATGATATACTAAGAGTCTAGTATGCCAAGAGTCCCTCTAGGTTCTAGTCAGCTCCATACCTTGAGAATGAGAGAGGTGGGAATCTCTAGCCGGATCTGGAACTCTAACACCCCGCGAAGGGAGTCGGAACACTGGAAGCTGGATTCGTCTGCGTGCAGGAATGACAGCGTCTTCTCAGTGCGTCAGGCCGGGATCCGGGCTCCTCTGAAGTCGAGGTCTCCTCTAACTTGCTTGGGCAAGGGAAGGTATATTTATACCTGGTAGGTGTCTTGGAATGTTAGCATTGACGTGAAGTCGGACAGAGGAAGACGTCAGGAATGAACCCTTAAGGTATAACGGTTCATACATAATAGATGAGTTCTTGGAGAAATCAATAGTCCTGTGCTAGGGGAACTCCCGAAGCTTAAGGGTCTGGTTTCTAAGAACTCGTTGTGACGTTAGGGTGGACGGATGTCGGTGACCATGCCTGTATTTGGAGTGCACGGTTAATGCCTAAATAAGGACAGGGATTCTATGCCTATATAAGGGCAATGCGAATTGTGCCTATATAAGGACATGATTCAGGAAAACCTATATACGGACCCCTAAAGCGGAATACAACAGTTACTGTAGCACCCATCTCCCCTGCGGTCCTGTACTCTGGTTCCTGTAGCAGCCATCTCCCCTGCGGTCCTGCACCCTGGTTCCTGTAGCACCCATCTCCACTGCGGTCCTGCACTCTGGTTCCTGTAGCACCCATCTCCCCTGCGGTCCTGCACTCTGGTTCCTGTAGCACCCATCTCCCCTGCGGTCCTGCACCCTGGTTCCTGTAGCACCCATCTCCCCTGTGGTCCTGCACCCTGGTTCCTGTAGCACCCATCTCCCCTGTGGTCCTGCCCCCTGGTTCCTGTAGCGCCCATCTCCTCTGGGGGTCCTGCACCCTGGTTCCTGTAGCACCCATCTCCTCTGGGGGTCCTGCACCCTGGTTCCTGTAGCACCCATCTCCCCTGCGGTCCTGCACTCTGGTTCCTGTAGCACCCATCTCCCCTGCGGTCCTGCACTTTGGTTCCTGTAGCACCCATCTTCCCTGCGGTCCTGCACCCCGATTCCTGTAGCAGCCATCTCCCCTGCGGTCCTGCACCCTGGTTCCTGTAGCAGCCATCTCCCCTGCGGTACTGCACCCTGGTTCCTGTAGCACCCATCTCCCCTGCGGTCCTGCACTCTGGTTCCTGTAGCACCCATCTCCCCTGCGGTCCTGCACTCTGGTTCCTGTAGCACCCATCTCCCCTGCGGTCCTGCACTCTGGTTCCTGTAGCACCCATCTCCCCTGCGGTCCTGCACTCTGGTTCCTGTAGCACCCATCTCCCCTGCGGTCCTGTACCCTGGTTCCTGTAGCACCCATCTCCCCTGCGGTTCCTGCACCACGGTTACTGTAGCACCCATCTCCCCTGCGGTCCTGCACTCTGGTTCCTGTAGCACCCATCTCCCCTGCGGTCCTGCACTCTGGTTCCTGTAGCACCATTCTCTCCTGCGGTTCCTGCACTCTGGTTCCTGTAGCACCCATTTCATCTGGGGGTCCTGCACAGGGCCGGACTGGCCATAGCGGGCACCGGGCGTTTCCCCGGTAGGCCGCTAGGGTGGGGGCCGGTTTTGGGCCCCTGGGGGGCCGTTTTTGTTACCGGGGGTCGGCAATATCGGCCACCTGAAACAAAATCGTCCGAAACCGGCCCTCGCAAACTGCTCGGCTGCACTCCCCCTCACCCCAGTGGGGGCCGGCTGAGCAGTTTGCCAGGGCCGGTTTCTGTTCCCAGTCCGGCCCTGGTCCTGCACCCCGGTTCCTGTAGCACCCATCTTCCCTGCGGTCCTGTACCCTGGTTCCTGTAGCACCCATCTCCCCTGCGGTCCTGTACCCTGGTTCCTGTAGCACCCATCTCCTCTGGGGGTTCTGCACCCCGGTTCCTGTAGCACCCATCTCCCCTGCGGTCCTGTACTTTGGTTCTTGTAGCACCCATCTCCCCTGCGGTCCTGCACTCTGGTTCCTCTAGCACCCATCCCCCCTGCAGTCCTGTACCCTGGTTCCTGTAACACCCATCTCCCCTGCGGTCCTGCACTCTGGTTCCTGTAGCACCCATCTCCTCTGGGGGTCCTGCACCCCGGTTCCTGTAGCACCCATCTCCCCTGCGGTCCTGTACCCTGGTTCCTGTAACACCCATCTCCCCTGCGGACCTGTACCCTGGTTCCTGTAGCACCCATCTCCTCTGGGGGTCCTTCACCCCGGTTCCTCTAGCAACCATCTCCCCTGCGGTCCTGTAGCCTGGTTCCTGTGGCACCCATGTCCCCTGCGGGTCCTGTACTCTGGTTCCTGTAGCACCCATCTCCCCTGCGGTCCTGCACCCCGCTTCCTGTAGCACCCATCTCCTCTGGGGGTCCTGTACTCTGGTTCCTGTAGCACCCATCTTCCCTGCGGTCCTGCACTCTGGTTCCTGTAGCACCCATCTCCTCTGCGGTCCTGTACTCTGGTTCCTGTAGAACCCATCTCCCCTGCGGTCCTGCACTCTGGTTCCTGTAGCACCCATCTCCCCTGCAGTCCTGCACTCTGGTTCCTGTAGCACCCATCTCCCCTGCGGTCCTGCACTCTGGTTCCTGTAGCATCCATCTTCCCTATGGGTCCTGCACCCCTGTTCCTGTAGCACCCATCTCCCCTGCGGTCCTGCAATCTGGTTGCTGTAGCACCCATCTCCCCTGCGGTCCTGCACTCTGGTTCCTGTAGCACCCATCTCCCCTGCAGTCCTGTACCCAGGTTCCTGTAGCACCCATCTCCCCTGCGGTCCTGCACTCTGGTTAGTGAAGCACCCATCTCCCCTGCGGTCCTCCACTCTGGTTCCTGTAGCACCCATCTCCCCTGCGGTCCTCCACTCTGGTTCCTGTAGCACCCATCTCCCCTGCGGTCCTGCACCAAGGTTACTGTAGCACCCATCTCCCCTGCGGTCCTGCACTCTGGTTCCTGTAGCACCCATCTCCCCTCCAGTCCTGCGCTCTGGTTCCTGTAGCATCCATCTCCTCTGGGGGTCCTGTACCCTGGTTCCTGTAGCACCCGTCTCCCCTGCGGTCCTGTACCTTGGTTCCTGTAGTACCCATCTCCTCTGGGGGTCCTGTACCCTGGTTCCTGTAGCACCCATCTCCCCTGCGGTCCTGCACTCTGGTTTCTGTAGCACCCATCTCCTCTGGGGGTCCTGCACTCTGGTTCCTGTAGCACCCATCTCCTCTGGGGGTCCTGTACCCTGGTTCCTGTAGCACCCATCTCCCCTGCGGTTCCGGCACCCTGCTTCCTGTAGCACCCATCTCCCCTGCGGTCCTGTACTCTGGTTCCTGTAGCACCCATCTCCCCTGCGGTCCTGCACTCTGTTTCCTGTAGCACCCATCTCCCCTGCAGCCTGCACCCTGGTTCCTGTAGCACCCATCTCCCCTGCGGTCCTGCACTCTGGTTCCTGTAGCACCCATCTCCCCTGCGGTCCTGCACCCTGGTTCCTGTAGCACTCATCTCCCCTGCGGTCCTGCACCCTGGTTCCTGTAGCACCCATCTCCCCTGCGGTCCTGCACTCTGGTTCCTGTAGCACCCATCTCCCCTGCGGTCCTGCACCCTGGTTCCTGTAGCACTCATCTCCCCTGCTGTCCTGCACCCTGGTTCCTGTAGCACCCATCTCCCCTGCGGTCCTGCACTCTGGTTTCTGTAGCACCCATCTCCCCTGCGGTCCTGTACTCTGGTTCCTGTAGCAGCCATCTCCCCTGTGGTCCTGCACCCTGGTTCCTGTAGCACCCATCTCACCTCCGGTCCTGCACCCTGGTTCCTGTAGCACCCATCTCCCCTGCCGTCCTGCACCCCGGTTCCTGTAGCACCCATCTCCCCTGCGGTCCTGCACTCTGGTTCCTGTAGCACCCATCTCCTCTGGGGGTCCTGCACCCTGGTTCCTGTAGCACCCATCTTCCCTGCGGTCCTGCACTCTGGTTCCTGTAGCACCCATCTCCTCTGGGGGTCCTGCACTCTGGTTCCTGTAGCACCCATCTCCCCTGCGGTCCTGCAGTCTGGTTCCTGTAGCACCCATCTCCCCTGTGGTCCTGCACTCTGGTTCCTGTAGTACCCATCTCCTCTGGGGGTCCTGTACCCTGGTTCCTGTAGCACCCATCTCCCCTGCGGTCCTGCACTCTGGTTCCTGTAGCACCCATCTCCTCTGGGGGTCCTGCACTCTGGTTCCTGTAGCAGCCATCTGCTCTGGGGGTCCTGTACCCTGGTTCCTGTAGCACCCATTTCCCCTGCGGTCCTGCACTCTGGTTCCTGTAGCACCCATCTCCCCTGCGGTCCTGCACTCTGGTTCCTGTAGCACCCATCTCCTCTGGGGGTCCTGTACCCTGGTTCCTGTAGCACCCATCTCCCCTGCGGTCCTGCACTCTGGTTCCTGTAGCACCCATCTCCCCTGCGGTCCTGCACTCTGGTTCCTGTAGCACCCATCTCCCCTGCGGTCCTGTACCCTGGTTCCTGTAGCACCCATCTCCTCTGGGGGTCCTGTACCCTGGTTCCTGTAGCACCCATCTCCCCTGCGGTCCTGCACTCTGGTTCCTGTAGCACCCATCTCCTCTGGGGTCCTGCACTCTGGTACCTGTAGCATCCATCTCCTCTGGGGGTCCTGCACTCTGGTTCCTGTAGCACCCATCTCCTCTGGGGGTCCTGTACCCTGGTTCCTGTTGCACCCATCTCCCCTGCGGTCCTGCACTTTGGTTCCTGTAGCACCCATCTCCCCTGCGGTCCTGCATTCTGGTTCCTGTAGCACCCATCTCCTCTGGGGGTCCTGTACCCTGGTTCCTGTAGCACCCATCTCCTCTGGGGGTCCTGTACCCTGGTTCCTGTAGCACCCATCTCCCCTGCGGTCCTGCACTCTGGTTCCTGTAGCACCCATCTCCCCTGCAGTCCTGCACTCTGGTTCCTGTAGCACCCATCTCCTCTGAGGTCCTGCACTCTGGTTCCTGTAGCACCCATCTCCCCTGCGGTCCTGCACTCTGGTTCCTGTAGCACCCATCTCCCCTGCGGTCCTGCACCCTGGTTCCTGTAGCACCCATCTCCTCTGAGGGTCCTGCACTCTGGTTCCTGTAGCACCCATCTCCCCTGCGGTCCTGCACCCTGGTTCCTGTAGCACCCATCTCCCCTGCGGTCCTGCACCACGGTTACTGTAGCACCGATCTCCTCTGGGGGACCTGCACCCCTGTTCCTGTAGCACCCATCTCCCCTGCGGTTCCTGCACCCCTGTTCCTGTAGCACCCATCTCTCCTGTGGTTCCTGCACCCCGCTTCCTGTAGCACCCATCTTCCTTGTGGGTTCTGCACCCTGGTTCCTGTAGCACCCATCTCCCCTGCGGTCCTGCACCCTGGTTCCTGTAGCACCCATCTCTCCTGTGGTTCCTGCACCCCGCTTCCTGTAGCACCCATCTTCCCTACGGGTCCTGCACCCCTGTTCCTGTAGCACCCATCTCTACTGCGGTTCCTGCACCCCTGTTCCTGTAGCACCCACCTCTCCTGCGGTTCCTGCACCCCGCTTCCTGTAGCACCCATCTCTCCTGCGGTTCCTGCAGCACCCATCTCCCCTGCAGTCCTGCACCCTGGTTCCTGTAGCACCCATCTCCACTGGGGGTCCTGCACCCCGCTTCCTGTAGCACCCATCTCCCCTGCGGTCCTGTACCCTGGTTCCTGTAGCACCCATCTCCCCTGTGGTCCTGTACCCTTGTTCCTGTAGCACCCATCTCCCCTGCGGTCCTGTACTCTGGTTCCTGTAGCACCCATCTCCCCTGCGGTCCTGCACCCCGTTTCCTGTAGCACCAATCTCTCCTGTGGTTCCTGCACCCCACTTCCTGTAGCACCCATCTCTCCTGCGGTTCCTGCACCCCGCTTCCTGTAGCACCCATCTCTCCTGCGGTTCCTGCACCCCGCTTCCTGTAGCACCCATCTTCCTTGTGGGTTCTGCACCCTGGTTCCTGTAGCACCCATCTCCCCTGCGGTCCTGCACCCTGGTTCCTGTAGCACCCATCTCCCCTGCGGTCCTGCACTCTGGTTCCTGTAGCACCCATCTCCCCTGCGGTCCTGCACCACGGTTACTGTAGCACCCATCTCCCCTGCGGTCCTGCACTCTGGTTCCTGTAGCACCCATCTCCTCTGGGGGTCCTGCACTCTGGTTCCTGTAGCACCCATCTCCCCTGCGGTCCTGCACTCTGGTTCCTGTAGCACCCATCTCCCCTGCGGTCCTGCACTCTGGTTCCTGTAGCACCCATCTTCCCTGCGGTCCTGCACACTGGTTCCTGTAGCACCCATCTCCTCTGGGGGTCCTGCACCCCTGTTCCTGTAGCACCCATCTCCCTTGCGGTCCTGCACCCTGGTTACTGTAGCACCCATCTCCTCTGGGGGTCCTGCAATCTGGTTCCTGTAGCACCCATCTCCCCTGCGGTCCTGCAATCTGGTTCCTGTAGCACCCATCTCCCCTGCGGTCCTGCACTCTGGTTCCTGTAGCACCCATCTCCCCTGCGGTCCAGCACTCTGGTTCCTGTAGCACCCATCTCCCCTGCAGTCCTGCACTCTGGTTCCTGTAGCACCCATCTCCTCTGGGGGTCCTGCACCCCTGTTCCTGTAGCACCCATCTCCCCTGCGGTCCTGCACCCTGGTTCCTGTAGCACCCATCTCCCCTGCGGTCCTGCACTCTGGTTCCTGTAGCACCCATCTCCTCTGGGGGTCCTGTACCCTGGTTCCTGTAGCACCCATCTCCCCTGCGGTCCTGCACCCTGGTTCCTGTAGCACCCATCTCCCCTGCGGTCCTGCACCCTGGTTCCTGTAGCACCCATGTCCCCTGCGGTCCTGCACCCCGGTTCCTGTAGCACCCATCTCCCCTGCGGTCCTGCACTCTGGTTCCTGTAGCACCCATCACCCCTGCGGGCCTGCACTCTGGTTCCTGTAGCACCCATCTCCCCTGCGGTCCTGCACTCTGGTTCCTGTAGCACCCATCTCCCCTGCGGTCCTGCACTCTGGTTCCTGTAGCACCCATCTCCCCTGCGGTCCTGCACTCTGGTTCCTATAGCACCCATCTCCTCTGGGGTTCTGTAGCACCCATCTCCTTTGGGGGTCCTGCACCCCTGTTCCTGTAGCACCCATCTCCCCTGCGGTTCCTGCACCGCTGTTCCTGCAGCACCCATCTCCCCTGCGGTTGCTGCACCTCTGTTCCTGTAGTACCCATCTCTCCTGTGGTTCCTGCACCCCGCTTCCTGTAGCACCCATCTTCCCTACGGGTCCTGCACCCCTGTTCCTGTAGCACCCATCTCTCCTGCGGTTCCTGCACCCCTGTTCCTGTAGCACCCATCTCTCCTGTGGTTCCTGCACCCCGCTTCCTGTAGCACCCATCTTCTCTGCGGGTCCTGCAACCCGCTTCCTGTAGCACCCATCTTCTCTGTGGGTCCTGCACCCCTGTTCCTGTAGCGCCCATCTCTCCTGTGGTTCCTGCACCCCGCTTCCTGTAGCGCCCATCTTCCCTACGGGTCCTGCACCCCTGTTCCTGTAGCACCCATCTCTCCTGCGGTTCCTGCACCCCTGTTCCTGTAGCACCCATCTCTCCTGCGGTTCCTGCACCCCGCTTCCTGTAGCACCTATCTCTCCTGCAGTTCCTGCATCCCGCTTCCTGTAGCACCAATCTCCCCGGCGGTTCTTGCACCCCGCTTCCTGTAGCACCCATCTTCTCTGCGGGTAATGCACCCCGCTTCCTGTTGCACCCATCTTCTCTACGGGTCCTGCAACTCGGTGCCCATGCTTACCCATAAGTACCCATGCAGACATGGTCTACGCATCACTCCCTGCGGATAAACAGCGGCCGCATTCAAGGCTGTTCTTTTGTTAAGATGCCATGAGCCTCTCCTCCTTGTTATGCTCCTGTAGCACCCATCTCCCCTGCGGTCCTGCACTCTGGTTCCTGTAGCACCCATCTCCCCTGCGG
The DNA here is from genome assembly GCA_963921515.1 of Calotriton arnoldi. Classification (NCBI taxonomy): domain Eukaryota; kingdom Metazoa; phylum Chordata; class Amphibia; order Caudata; family Salamandridae; genus Calotriton; species Calotriton arnoldi. The sequence continues at coordinate 1,042,685 of CAWUFW010004503.1, read as the reverse complement.
TCCTGCACTCTGGTTCCTGTAGCACCCATCTCCCCTGCGGTCCTGCACTCTGGTTCCTGTAGCACCCATCTCCCCTGCGGTCCTGCACACTGGTTCCTGTAGCACCCATCTCCTCTGGGGGTCCTGCACCCCTGTTCCTGTAGCACCCATCTCCCTTGCGGTCCTGCAGCCTGGTTACTGTAGCACCCATCTCCTCTGGGGGTCCTGCAATCTGGTTCCTGTAGCACCCATCTCCCCTGCGGTCCTGCAATCTGGTTCCTGTAGCACCCATCTCCCCTGCGGTCCTGCACTCTGGTTCCTGTAGCACCCATCTCCCCTGCGGTCCAGCACTCTGGTTCCTGTAGCACCCATCTCCCCTGCGGTCCTGCACTCTGGTTCCTGTAGCACCCATCTCCTCTGGGGGTCCTGCACCCCTGTTCCTGTAGCACCCATCTCCCCTGCGGTCCTGCACCCTGGTTCCTGTAGCACCCATCTCCCCTGCGGTCCTGCACTCTGGTTCCTGTAGCACCCATCTCCTCTGGGGGTCCTGTACCCTGGTTCCTGTAGCACCCATCTCCCCTGCGGTCCTGCACCCTGGTTCCTGTAGCACCCATCTCCCCTGCGGTCCTGCACCCTGGTTCCTGTAGCACCCATGTCCCCTGCGGTCCTGCACCCCGGTTCCTGTAGCACCCATCTCCCCTGCGGTCCTGCACTCTGGTTCCTGTAGCACCCATCACCCCTGCGGGCCTGCACTCTGGTTCCTGTAGCACCCATCTCCCCTGCGGTCCTGCACTCTGGTTCCTGTAGCACCCATCTCCCCTGCGGTCCTGCACTCTGGTTCCTGTAGCACCCATCTCCCCTGCGGTCCTGCACTCTGGTTCCTGTTGCACCCATCTCCTCTGGGGTTCTGTAGCACCCATCTCCTTTTGGGGTCCTGCACCCCTGTTCCTGTAGCACCCATCTCCCCTGCGGTTCCTGCACCGCTGTTCCTGCAGCACCCATCTCCCCTGCGGTTGCTGCACCTCTGTTCCTGTAGTACCCATCTCTCCTGTGGTTCCTGCACCCCGCTTCCTGTAGCACCCATCTTCTCTGCGGGTCCTGCACCCCGCTTCCTGTAGCACCCATCTTCTCTGTGGGTCCTTCACCCCTGTTCCTGTAGCACCCATCTCTCCTGTGGTTCCTGCACCCCGCTTCCTGTAGCGCCCATCTTCCCTACGGGTCCTGCACCCCTGTTCCTGTAGCACCCATCTCTCCTGCGGTTCCTGCACCCCTGTTCCTGTAGCACCCATCTCTCCTGCGGTTCCTGCACCCCGCTTCCTGTAGCACCTATCTCTCCTGCGGTTCCTGCATCCCGCTTCCTGTAGCACCAATCTCCCCGGCGGTTCCTGCACCCCGCTTCCTGTAGCACCCATCTTCTCTGCGGGTAATGCAACTCGGTGCCCATGCTTACCCATAAGTACCCATGCAGACATGGTCTACGCATCACTCCCTGCGGATAAACAGCGGCCGCATTCAAGGCTGTTCTTTTGTTAAGATGCCATGAGCCTCTCCTCCTTGTTATGCATAAGTCTCTGCTTGCACAACACCAGTTCCAGGCAATCTTGTTCAAATGTGCAAGTCTCAGCCAGCCCTCTAGTGATGAACAGTGTCATCTACTGACCATCACCTGGTTCCCTTCTGGCACCTTCAGTCCAAAGTGTGATTCTCAAGGACTCCCCTGGCTGTCCTTCAGCCCTGGCCTCCAGTACAATCACTGCTTCCTTATAACCAGGGCCACTGGAATTACACGATTGTGCGGGTGTGGCGATTTGCGCATAATTATAGGATTTGCCACATTTGCCACATTTGCCACATAATCCATCATCTGCTTCATAACTTGCAGATTTAAAAAAAAAAAATGTTTCTAGCTCAAAAAGTACTAAAAATGCAGCAACAATTGTCGCTGCGCTGGAAGGCCCTTTGCAAAGGTTGACTGGTCACCCTTCGTTTGCTTATTGCTATATGTGTGTGTTGAACTGGTACTAACGAGGTGTAACCAAGGCCCAGACAGTGTAACCAAGTTTAAAAATTGCTAAACAATGAAGTGATATTATTACAAAATGTGTCGCATTATGCCTCATATTTGGCCTTTTCTTGCTGCATAATTTACTCAAACCTGCAGTATAATTTGGCCCTTTCCTGCCGCATAATTCCAGTGGCCCTGCTTCCAACTCTCCGAGTCAGTGCCGCCAACTTCTGTTTCAGGTGTGAGAAGTCTTAAAGGTCTTTGACCCTTTGGCTCTTGACATCACACTCCATGAGCTTCCGGCCCACAGTGAGCTGGGACCAGCTGCACACTGAGGTTATGTTAAACTGTGTAGTATCCTGCATTTGTAAGGTTAAGTATTATTCTCCAAGATCCTCTACACGTCTGGACTCAGTCACTACAAACTGTTTAAATTAAGCATTGTTGGGCTAAGCTGGATGACGTTTTACTATATGTTTCTGACCCGGTCCATACATTAGACAGAATAATGCATATATTCACGATGTTTAGTCGCTATTCAGGTTACACTATTAACTGGAGTAAATCCCTCATCTAGTCCCGCACCACAATTGCCCAACGACTGTGCAGCTCACATTGCACCGATGGATTCTGCTATCTAGGGGTCTTCATTGCTAGAGACCCCGGAACCTTTCACTCTCACAATTTGGAGCCGCCGCTTTCCCGCGCTCGGGAAGACGTTCAGCATTGGAGGGCCCGATCACTGTCACTACTTGGGAAAGCTACCCTGTTCAAAATGATGGCGCTACTCCGAAGCGACCCTGTTCAAAATGATGGCGCTACCCCGAAGCTACCCTGTTCAAAATGATGGCGCTACTCCGAAGCGACCCTGTTCAAAATGATGGCGCTACCCCGAAGCGACCCTGTTCAAAATGGTGGCGCTACCCCGAAGCTACCCTGTTCAAAATGATGGCGCTACTCCGAAGCGACCCTGTTCAAAATGATGGCGCTACCCCGAAGCGACCCTGTTCAAAATGATGGCGCTACCCCGAAGCTACCCTGTTCAAAATGATGGCGCTACTCCGAAGCGACCCTGTTCAAAATGATGGTGCTACCCCGAAGCGACCCTGTTCAAAATGATGGCGCTACCCCGAAGCTACCCTGTTCAAAATGATGGCGCTACTCCGAAGCGACCCTGTTCAAAATGATGGCGCTACCCTGTTCAAAATGATGGCGCTACTCCGAAGCGACCCTGTTCAAAATGATGGCGCTACCCCGAAGCGACCCTGTTCAAAATGATGGCGCTACCCCGAAGCTACCCTGTTCAAAATGATGGCGCTACCCCGAAGCTACCCTGTTCAAAATGATGGTGCTACTCCGAAGCGACCCTGTTCAAAATGATGGCGCTACTCCGAGCGACCCTGTTCAAAATGATGGCGCTACCCCGAAGCGACCCTGTTCAAAATGATGGCGCTACTCCGGAGCGACCCTGTTCAAAATGATGGCGCTACCCCGAAGCGACCCTGTTCAAAATGATGGCGCTACCCCGAAGCTACCCTGTTCAAAATGATGGCGCTACTCCGAAGCGACCCTGTTCAAAATGATGGCGCTACTCCGAAGCGACCCTGTTCAAAATGATGGCGCTACCCCGAAGCGACCCTGTTCAAAATGATGGCGCTATCCCGAAGCTACCCTGTTCAAAATGATGGCGCTACCCCGAAGCTACCCTGTTCAAAATGATGGCGCTACTCCGAAATGACCCTGTTCAAAATGATAGCGCTACTCCGAAGCGACCCTGTTCAAAATGATGGCGCTACCCCGAAGCGACCCTGTTCAAAATGATGGCGCTACCCCGAAGCTACCCTGTTCAAAATGATGGCGCTACTCCGAAGCGACACTGTTCAAAATGATGGCGCTACCCCGAAGCGACCCTGTTCAAAATGATGGCGCTACCCCGAAGCTACCCTGTTCAAAATGATGGCGCTACTCCGTAGCGACCCTGTTCAAAATGATGGCGCTACTCCGAGCTGACCCTGTTCAAAATGATGGCGCTACCCCGAAGCGACCCTGTTCAAAATGATGGCGCTACCCCGAAGCTACCCTGTTCAAAATGATGGCGCTACTCCGAAGCGACCCTGTTCAAAATGATGGCGCTACCCCGAAGCGACCCTGTTCAAAATGATGGCGCTACCCCGAAGCTACCCTGTTCAAAATGATGGCGCTACTCCGAAGCGACCCTGTTCAAAATGATGGCGCTACCCTGTTCAAAATGATGGCGCTACTCCGAGCGACCCTGTTCAAAATGATGGCCCTACCCCGAAGCGACCCTGTTCAAAATGATGGCGCAACCCCGAAGCTACCCTGTTCAAAATGATGGCGCTACCCCGAAGCTGCCCTGTTCAAAATGATGGCGCTACTCCGAAGCGACCCTGTTCAAAATGATGGCGCTACTCCGAAGCGACCCTGTTCAAAATGATGGCGCTACCCCGAAGCGACCCTGTTCAAAATGATGGCGCTACCCCGAAGCTACCCTCTTCAAAATGATGGCGCTACTCCGAGCGACCCTGTTCAAAATGATGGCGCTACCCCGAAGCGACCCTGTTCAAAATGATGGCGCTACCCCGAAGCTACCCTGTTCAAAATGATGGCACTACTCCGAAGCGACCCTGTTCAAAATGATGGCGCTACCCTGTTCAAAATGATTGCTACCCCGAAGCGACCCTGTTCAAAATGATGGCGCTACCCCAAAGCTACCCTGTTCAAAGTGATGGCGCTACCCCGAAGCTACCCTGTTCAAAATGATGGCGCTACTCCGAAGCGACCGTGTTCAAAATGATGGCGCTACTCCGAAGCGACCCTGTTCAAAATGATGGCGCGACCCCGAAGCGACCCTGTTCAAAATGATGGCGCTACCCCAAAGCTACCCTGTTCAAAATGATGGCGCTACTCCGAAGCGACCCTGTTCAAAATGATGGCGCTAAACCGAAGCGACCCTGTTCAAAATGATGGCGCTACCCCGAAGCTACCCTGTTCAAAATGATGGCGCTACTCCGAAGCGACCCTGTTCAAAATGATGGCGCTACTCTGTTCAAAATGATGGCGCTACTCCGAAGCGACCCTGTTCAAAATGATGGCGCTACCCCGAAGCGACCCTGTTCAAAATGATGGCGCTACCCCGAAGCTACCCTGTTCAAAATGATGGCGCTACCCCGAAGCTACCCTGTTCAAAATGATGGCGCTACTCCGAAGCGACCCTGTTCAAAATGATGGGGCTACTCCGAGGCGACCCTGTTCAAAATGATGGCGCTACCCCGAAGCGACCCTGTTCAAAATGATGGCGCTACCCCGAAGCTACCCTGTTCAAAATGATGGCGCTACTCCGAAGCGACGCTGTTCAAAATGATGGCGCTACCCCGAAGCGACCCTGTTCAAAATGATGGCGCTACCCCGAAGCTACCCTGTTCAAAATGATGGCGCTACTCCGAAGCGACCCTGTTCAAAATGATGGCGCTACCCTGTTCAAAATGATGGCGCTACTCCGAAGCGACCCTGTTCAAAATGATGGCGCTACCCCGAAGCGACCCTGTTCAAAATGATGGCGCTACCCCGAAGCTACCCTGTTCAAAATGATGGCGCTACCCCGAAGCTACCCTGTTCAAAATGATGGCGCTACTCCGAAGCGACCCTGTTCAAAATGATGGCGCTACTCCGAAGCGACCCTGTTCAAAATGATGGCGCTACCCCAAAGCGACCCTGTTCAAAATGATGGCGCTACCCCGAAGCTACCCTGTTCAAAATGATGGCGCTACTCCGAAGCGACCCTGTTCAAAATGATGGCGCTACCCCGAAGCGACCCTGTTCAAAATGATGGCGCTACACCGAAGCTACCCTGTTCAAAATGATGGCGCTACTCCGAAGCGACCCTGTTCAAAATGATGGCGCTACCCTGTTCAAAATGATGGCGCTACTCCGAGCGACCCTGTTCAAAATGATGGCGCTACCCGAAGCGACCCTGTTCAAAATGATGGCGCTACCCCGAAGCTACCCTGTTCAAAATGATGGCGCTACTCCGAGCGACCCTGTTCAAAATGATGGCGCTACCCCGAAGCTGACCCTGTTCAAAATGATGGCGCTACCCCGAAGCTACCCTGTTCAAAATGATGGCGCTACTCCGAAGCGACCCTGTTCAAAATGATGGCGCTACCCTGTTCAAAATGATGGCGCTACTCCGAAGCGACCCTGTTCAAAATGATGGCGCTACCCTGCTCAAAATGATGGCGCTACTCCGAAGCGACCCTGTTCAAAATGATGGCGCTACCCTGCTCAAAATGATGGCGTTACCCCAAAGCTACCCTGTTCAAAATGATGGCGCTACCCCAAAGCTACCCTGTTCAAAATGATGGCGCTACCCCGAAGCTACCCTGCTCAAAATGATGGCGTTACCCCAAAGCTACCCTGTTCAAAATGATGGCGCTACCCCAAAGCTACCCTGTTCAAAATGATGGCGCTACCCCAAAGCTACCCTGCTCAAAATGATGGCGTTACCCCAAAGCTACCCTGTTCAAAATGATGGTGCTACTCCGAAGCGACCCTGTTCAAAATGATGGCGCTACTCCGAGCGACCCTGTTCAAAATGATGGCGCTACCCGAAGCCGACCCTGTTCAAAATGATGGCGCTACTCCGAAGCGACCCTGTTCAAAATGATGGCGCTACCCCGAAGCGACCCTGTTCAAAATGATGGCGCTACCCCGAAGCTACCCTGTTCAAAATGATGGCGCTACTCCGAGCTGACCCTGTTCAAAATGATGGCGCTACCCTGTTCAAAATGATGGCGCTACTCCGAAGCGACCCTGTTCAAAATGATGGCGCTACCCCGAAGCGACCCTGTTCAAAATGATGGCGCTATCCCGAAGCTACCCTGTTCAAAATGATGGCGCTACCCCGAAGCTACCCTGTTCAAAATGATGGCGCTACTCCGGGCGACCCTGTTCAAAATGATAGCGCTACTCCGAAGCGACCCTGTTCAAAATGATGGCGCTACCCCGAAGCGACCCTGTTCAAAATGATGGCGCTACCTCGAAGCTACCCTGTTCAAAATGATGGCGCTACTCCGAAGCTGACCCTGTTCAAAATGATGGCGCTACCCCGAGCGACCCTGTTCAAAATGATGGCGCTACCCCGAAGCTACCCTGTTCAAAATGATGGCGCTACTCCGTAGCGACCCTGTTCAAAATGATGGCGCTACTCCGAGCGACCCTGTTCAAAATGATGGCGCTACCCCGAAGCGACCCTGTTCAAAATGATGGCGCTACCCCGAAGCTACCCTGTTCAAAATGATGGTGCTACTCCGAGCGACCCTGTTCAAAATGATGGCGCTACTCCGGCGACCCTGTTCAAAATGATGGCGCTACCCCGAAGCGACCCTGTTCAAAATGATGGCGCTACTCCGAGCGACCCTGTTCAAAATGATGGCGCTACCCCGAAGCGACCCTGTTCAAAATGATGGCGCTACCCCGAAGCTACCCTGTTCAAAATGATGGCGCTACTCCGAGCGACCCTGTTCAAAATGATGGCGCTACCCTGTTCAAAATGATGGCGCTACTCCGAGCGACCCTGTTCAAAATGATGGCGCTACCCGAAGCGACCCTGTTCAAAATGATGGCGCTATCCCGAAGCTACCCTGTTCAAAATGATGGCGCTACCCCGAAGCTACCCTGTTCAAAATGATGGCGCTACTCCGAAGCGACCCTGTTCAAAATGATAGCGCTACTCCGAAGCGACCCTGTTCAAAATGATGGAGCTACCCCGAAGCGACCCTGTTCAAAATGATGGCGCTACCCCGAAGCTACCCTGTTCAAAATGATGGCGCTACTCCGAAGCGACCCTGTTCAAAATGATGGCGCTACCCCGAAGCGACCCTGTTCAAAATGATGGCGCTACCCCGAAGCTACCCTGTTCAAAATGATGGCGCTACTCCGTAGCGACCCTGTTCAAAATGATGGCGCTACTCCGAGCGACCCTGTTCAAAATGATGGCGCTACCCAAGCGACCCTGTTCAAAATGATGGCGCTACCCCGAAGCTACCCTGTTCAAAATGATGGCGCTACTCCGAAGCGACCCTGTTCAAAATGATGGCGCTACCCCGAAGCGACCCTGTTCAAAATGATGGCGCTACCCCGAAGCTACCCTGTTCAAAATGATGGCGCTACTCCGAGCGACCCTGTTCAAAATGATGGCGCTACCCTGTTCAAAATGATGGCGCTACTCCGAAGCGACCCTGTTCAAAATGATGGCCCTACCCCGAAGCGACCCTGTTCAAAATGATGGCGCAACCTCGAAGCTACCCTGTTCAAAATGATGGCGCTACCCGAAGCTGCCCTGTTCAAAATGATGGCGCTACTCCGAAGCGACCCTGTTCAAAATGATGGCGCTACTCCGAGCGACCCTGTTCAAAATGATGGCGCTACCCCGAGCGACCCTGTTCAAAATGATGGCGCTACCCCGAAGCTACCCTCTTCAAAATGATGGCGCTACTCCGAGCGACCCTGTTCAAAATGATGGCGCTACCCCGAAGCTGACCCTGTTCAAAATGATGGCGCTACCCGAAGCTACCCTGTTCAAAATGATGGCACTACTCCGAAGCGACCCTGTTCAAAATGATGGCGCTACCCTGTTCAAAATGATTGCTACCCCGAAGCGACCCTGTTCAAAATGATGGCGCTACCCCAAAGCTACCCTGTTCAAAGTGATGGCGCTACCCTGTTCAAAATGATGGCGCTACTCCGAAGCGACCGTGTTCAAAATGATGGCGCTACTCCGAAGCGACCCTGTTCAAAATGATGGCGCGACCCCGAAGCGACCCTGTTCAAAATGATGGCGCTACCCCAAAGCTACCCTGTTCAAAATGATGGCGCTACTCCGGAGCGACCCTGTTCAAAATGATGGCGCTACACCGAAGCGACCCTGTTCAAAATGATGGCGCTACCCGAAGCTACCCTGTTCAAAATGATGGCGCTACTCCGAAGCGACCCTGTTCAAAATGATGGCGCTACTCTGTTCAAAATGATGGCGCTACTCCGAGCGACCCTGTTCAAAATGATGGCGCTACCCCGAAGCGACCCTGTTCAAAATGATGGCGCTACCCCGAAGCTACCCTGTTCAAAATGATGGCGCTACCCCGAAGCTACCCTGTTCAAAATGATGGCGCTACTCCGAAGCGACCCTGTTCAAAATGATGGGGCTACTCCGAGCTGACCCTGTTCAAAATGATGGCGCTACCCCGAAGCGACCCTGTTCAAAATGATGGCGCTACCCCGAAGCTACCCTGTTCAAAATGATGGCGCTACTCCGAAGCGACGCTGTTCAAAATGATGGCGCTACCCCGAAGCGACCCTGTTCAAAATGATGGCGCTACCCCGAAGCTACCCTGTTCAAAATGATGGCGCTACTCCGAAGCGACCCTGTTCAAAATGATGGCGCTACTCCGGCGACCCTGTTCAAAATGATGGCGCTACCCCGAGGCGACCCTGTTCAAAATGATGGCGCTACCCCGAAGCTACCCTGTTCAAAATGATGGCGCTACCCCGAAGCTACCCTGTTCAAAATGATGGCGCTACTCCGAAGCGACCCTGTTCAAAATGATGGCGATACTCCGAAGCGACCCTGTTCAAAATGATGGCGCTACCCCAAAGCGACCCTGTTCAAAATGATGGCGCTACCCCGAAGCTACCCTGTTCAAAATGATGGCGCTACTCCGAAGCGACCCTGTTCAAAATGATGGCGCTACCCCGAAGCGACCCTGTTCAAAATGATGGCGCTACACCGAAGCTACCCTGTTCAAAATGATGGCGCTACTCCGAAGCGACCCTGTTCAAAATGATGGCGCTACCCTGTTCAAAATGATGGCGCTACTCCGAAGCGACCCTGTTCAAAATGATGGCGCTACCCCGAAGCGACCCTGTTCAAAATGATGGCGCTACCCCGAAGCTACCCTGTTCAAAATGATGGCGCTACTCCGAAGCTGACCCTGTTCAAAATGATGGCGCTACCCCGAAGCGACCCTGTTCAAAATGATGGCGCTACCCCGAAGCTACCCTGTTCAAAATGATGGCGCTACTCCGAAGCGACCCTGTTCAAAATGATGGCGCTACCCTGTTCAAAATGATGGCGCTACTCCGAGCGACCCTGTTCAAAATGATGGCGCTACCCTGCTCAAAATGATGGCGCTACTCCGAAGCGACCGTGTTCAAAATGATGGCGCTACCCTGCTCAAAATGATGGCGTTACCCCAAAGCTACCCTGTTCAAAATGATGGCGCTACCCCAAAGCTACCCTGTTCAAAATGATGGCGCTACCCCGAAGCTACCCTGCTCAAAATGATGGCGTTACCCCAAAGCTACCATGTTCAAAATGATGGCGCTACCCCAAAGCTACCCTGTTCAAAATGATGGCGCTACCCCAAAGCTACCCTGCTCAAAATGATGGCGTTACCTCAAAGCTACCCTGTTCAAAATGATGGTGCTACTCCGAGCTGACCCTGTTCAAAATGATGGCGCTACTCCGAGCGACCCTGTTCAAAATGATGGCGCTACCCCGGGCGACCCTGTTCAAAATGATGGCGCTACTCCGAGCGACCCTGTTCAAAATGATGGCGCTACCCCGAGCGACCCTGTTCAAAATGATGGCGCTACCCCGAAGCTACCCTGTTCAAAATGATGGCGCTACTCTCGAGCGACCCTGTTCAAAATGATGGCGCTACCCTGTTCAAAATGATGGCGCTACTCCGAGCGACCCTGTTCAAAATGATGGCGCTACCCCGAAGCGACCCTGTTCAAAATGATGGCGCTATCCCGAAGCTACCCTGTTCAAAATGATGGCGCTACCCTGAGCTACCCTGTTCAAAATGATGGCGCTACTCCGAGCGACCCTGTTCAAAATGATAGCGCTACTCCGAGCGACCCTGTTCAAAATGATGGCGCTACCCCGAAGCGACCCTGTTCAAAATGATGGCGCTACCCCGAAGCTACCCTGTTCAAAATGATGGCGCTACTCCAGGCGACCCTGTTCAAAATGATGGCGCTACCCCGGCTTGACCCTGTTCAAAATGATGGCGCTACTCCGAAGCTACCCTGTTCAAAATGATGGCGCTACTCCGTAGCGACCCTGTTCAAAATGATGGCGCTACTCCGAAGCGACCCTGTTCAAAATGATGGCGCTACCCCGAAGCGACCCTGTTCAAAATGATGGCGCTACCCCGAAGCTACCCTGTTCAAAATGATGGCGCTACTCCGAAGCGACCCTGTTCAAAATGATGGCGCTACCCCGGTGCGACCCTGTTCAAAATGATGGCGCTACCCGAAGCTACCCTGTTCAAAATGATGGCGCTACTCCGAGCTGACCCTGTTCAAAATGATGGCGCTACCCTGTTCAAAATGATGGCGCTACTCCGAGCGACCCTGTTCAAAATGATGGCCCTACCCCGAGCTGACCCTGTTCAAAATGATGGCGCAACCCCGAAGCTACCCTGTTCAAAATGATGGCGCTACCCCGAAGCTGCCCTGTTCAAAATGATGGCGCTACTCCGAAGCTGACCCTGTTCAAAATGATGGCGCTACTCCGAGCGCACCCTGTTCAAAATGATGGCGCTACCCCGAAGCGACCCTGTTCAAAATGATGGCGCTACCCTGAAGCTACCCTGTTCAAAATGATGGCGCTACTCCGAAGCGACCCTGTTCAAAATGATGGCGCTACCCCGAAGCGACCCTGTTCAAAATGATGGCGCTACCCCGAAGCTACCCTGTTCAAAATGATGGTGCTACTCCGAAGCGACCCTGTTCAAAATGATGGCGCTACCCTGTTCAAAATGATGGCGCTACTCCGGCTTGACCCTGTTCAAAATGATGGCGCTACCCTGCTCAAAATGATGGCGCTACTCCGAAGCGACCCTGTTCAAAATGATGGCGCTACCCTGTTCAAAATGATGGCGCTACCCCGAAGCTACCCTGCTCAAAATGATGGCGTTACCCCAAAGCTACCCTGTTCAAAATGATGGCGCTACCCCAAAGCTACCCTGTTCAAAATGATGGCGCTACCCCAAAGCTACCCTGCTCAAAATGATGGCGTTACCCCAAAGCTACCCTGTTCAAAATGATGGTGCTACTCCGAGCTGACCCTGTTCAAAATGATGGCGCTACTCCGAAGCGACCCTGTTCAAAATGATGGCGCTACCCCGAAGCGACCCTGTTCAAAATGATGGCGCTACTCCGAAGCGACCCTGTTCAAAATGATGGCGCTACCCGAAGCGACCCTGTTCAAAATGATGGCGCTACCCCGAAGCTACCCTGTTCAAAATGATGGCGCTACTCCGGAGCGACCCTGTTCAAAATGATGGCGCTACCCTGTTCAAAATGATGGCGCTACTCCGAGCGACCCTGTTCAAAATGATGGCGCTACCCCGAAGCGACCCTGTTCAAAATGATGGCGCTATCCCGAAGCTACCCTGTTCAAAATGATGGCGCTACCCCGAAGCTACCCTGTTCAAAATGATGGCGCTACTCCGAGCGACCCTGTTCAAAATGATAGCGCTACTCCGAAGCGACCCTGTTCAAAATGATGGCGCTACCCCGAAGCGACCCTGTTCAAAATGATGGCGCTACCCCGAAGCTACCCTGTTCAAAATGATGGCGCTACTCCGAGCGACCCTGTTCAAAATGATGGCGCTACTCCGAGGCGACCCTGTTCAAAATGATGGCGCTACTCCGAAGCGACCCTGTTCAAAATGATGGCGCTACTCCGAAGCGACCCTGTTCAAAATGATGGCGCTACCCCGAGCGACCCTGTTCAAAATGATGGCGCTACTCCGAAGCTACCCTGTTCAAAATGATGGCGCTACTCCGAAGCGACCCTGTTCAAAATGATGGCGCTACTCCGGCTGACCCTGTTCAAAATGATGGCGCTACTCCGAAGCGACCCTGTTCAAAATGATGGCGCTATCCCGAGCTACCCTGTTCAAAATGATGGCGCTACCCCGAAGCTACCCTGTTCAAAATGATGGCGCTACTCCGAAGCGACCCTGTTCAAAATGATAGCGCTACTCCGAGCGACCCTGTTCAAAATGATGGAGCTACCCCGAAGCGACCCTGTTCAAAATGATGGCGCTACCCGAAGCTACCCTGTTCAAAATGATGGCGCTACTCCGGCGTTACCCTGTTCAAAATGATGGCGCTACCCCGAAGCGACCCTGTTCAAAATGATGGCGCTACCCCGAAGCTACCCTGTTCAAAATGATGGCGCTACTCCGTAGCGACCCTGTTCAAAATGATGGCGCTACTCCGAAGCGACCCTGTTCAAAATGATGGCGCTACCCCGAAGCTGACCCTGTTCAAAATGATGGCGCTACCCGAAGCTACCCTGTTCAAAATGATGGCGCTACTCCGAAGCGACCCTGTTCAAAATGATGGCGCTACCCCGGCGACCCTGTTCAAAATGATGGCGCTACCCCGAAGCTACCCTGTTCAAAATGATGGCGCTACTCCGAAGCGACCCTGTTCAAAATGATGGCGCTACCCTGTTCAAAATGATGGCGCTACTCCGAAGCGACCCTGTTCAAAATGATGGCCCTACCCCGAAGCGACCCTGTTCAAAATGATGGCGCAACCCCGAAGCTACCCTGTTCAAAATGATGGCGCTACCCCGAAGCTGCCCTGTTCAAAATGATGGCGCTACTCCGAAGCGACCCTGTTCAAAATGATGGCGCTACTCCGAAGCGACCCTGTTCAAAATGATGGCGCTACCCCGAAGCGACCCTGTTCAAAATGATGGCGCTACCCCGAAGCTACCCTCTTCAAAATGATGGCGCTACTCCGAAGCGACCCTGTTCAAAATGATGGCGCTACCCCGAGCGACCCTGTTCAAAATGATGGCGCTACCCCGAAGCTACCCTGTTCAAAATGATGGCACTACTCCGAGCGACCCTGTTCAAAATGATGGCGCTACCCTGTTCAAAATGATTGCTACCCCGAAGCGACCCTGTTCAAAATGATGGCGCTACCCCAAAGCTACTCTGTTCAAAGTGATGGCGCTACCCCGAAGCTACCCTGTTCAAAATGATGGCGCTACTCCGAAGCGACCGTGTTCAAAATGATGGCGCTACTCCGAAGCGACCCTGTTCAAAATGATGGCGCGACCCCGAGCGACCCTGTTCAAAATGATGGCGCTACCCCAAAGCTACCCTGTTCAAAATGATGGCGCTACTCCGAAGCGACCCTGTTCAAAATGATGGCGCTACACCGAAGCGACCCTGTTCAAAATGATGGCGCTACCACGAAGCTACCCTGTTCAAAATGATGGCGCTACTCCGAAGCGACCCTGTTCAAAATGATGGCGCTACTCTGTTCAAAATGATGGCGCTACTCCGAAGCGACCCTGTTCAAAATGATGGCGCTACCCCGAAGCGACCCTGTTCAAAATGATGGCGCTACCCCGAAGCTACCCTGTTCAAAATGATGGCGCTACCCCGAAGCTACCCTGTTCAAAATGATGGCGCTACTCCGAAGCGACTCTGTTCAAAATGATGGGGCTACTCCGAAGCGACCCTGTTCAAAATGATGGCGCTACCCCGAAGCGACCCTGTTCAAAATGATGGCGCTACCTCGAAGCTACCCTGTTCAAAATGATGGCGCTACTCCGAAGCGACGCTGTTCAAAATGATGGCGCTACCCCGAAGCGACCCTGTTCAAAATGATGGCGCTACCCCGAAGCTACCCTGTTCAAAATGATGGCGCCATCTCGGCTGACCCTGTTCAAAATGATGGCGCTACTCCGAAGCGACCCTGTTCAAAATGATGGCGCTACCCCGAAGCGACCCTGTTCAAAATGATGGCGCTACCCCGAAGCTACCCTGTTCAAAATGATGGCGCTACCCCGAAGCTACCCTGTTCAAAATGATGGCGCTACTCCGAAGCGACCCTGTTCAAAATGATGGCGCTACTCCGAAGCGACCCTGTTCAAAATGATGGCGCTACCCCAAAGCGACCCTGTTCAAAATGATGGCGCTACCCCGAAGCTACCCTGTTCAAAATGATGGCGCTACTCCGAAGCGACCCTGTTCAAAATGATGGCGCTACCCCGAAGCGACCCTGTTCAAAATGATGGCGCTACACCGAAGCTACCCTGTTCAAAATGATGGCGCTACTCCGAAGCGACCCTGTTCAAAATGATGGCGCTACCCTGTTCAAAATGATGGCGCTACTCCGAAGCGACCCTGTTCAAAATGATGGCGCTACCCCGAAGCGACCCTGTTCAAAATGATGGCGCTACCCCGAAGCTACCCTGTTCAAAATGATGGCGCTACTCCGAAGCGACCCTGTTCAAAATGATGGCGCTACCCAGAAGCGACACTGTTCAAAATGATGGCGCTACCCAGAAGCTACCCTGTTCAAAATGATGGCGCTACTCCGAAGCGACCCTGTTCAAAATGATGGCGCTACCCTGTTCAAAATGATGGCGCTACTCCGAAGCGACCCTGTTCAAAATGATGGCGCTACCCTGCTCAAAATGATGGCGCTACTCCGAAGCGACCCTGTTCAAAATGATGGCGCTACCCTGCTCAAAATGATGGCGTTACCCCAAAGCTACCCTGTTCAAAATGATGGCGCTACCCCAAAGCTACCCTGTTCAAAATGATGGCGCTACCCCGAAGCTACCCTGCTCAAAATGATGGCGTTACCCCAAAGCTACCCTGTTCAAAATGATGGCGCTACCCCAAAGCTACCCTGTTCAAAATGATGGCGCTACCCCAAAGCTACCCTGCTCAAAATGATGGCGTTACCCCAAAGCTACCCTGTTCAAAATGATGGTGCTACTCCGAAGCGACCCTGTTCAAAATGACGGCGCTACTCCGAAGCGACCCTGTTCAAAATGATGGCGCTACCCCGAAGCGACCCTGTTCAAAATGATGGCGCTACTCCGAAGCGACCCTGTTCAAAATGATGGCGCTACCCCGAAGCTACCCTGTTCAAAATGATGGCGCTACTCCGAAGCGACCCTGTTCAAAATGATGGCGCTACCCTGTTCAAAATGATGGCGCTACTCCGAAGCGACCCTGTTCAAAATGATGGCGCTACCCCGAAGCGACCCTGTTCAAAATGATGGCGCTATCCCGAAGCTACCCTGTTCAAAATGATGGCGCTACCCCGAAGCTACCCTGTTCAAAATGATGGCGCTACTCCGAAGCGACCCTGTTCAAAATGATAGCGCTACTCCGAAGCGACCCTGTTCAAAATGATGGCGCTACCCCGAAGCTACCCTGTTCAAAATGATGGCGCTACTCCGAAGCGACCCTGTTCAAAATGATGGCGCTACCCCGAAGCGACCCTGTTCAAAATGATGGCGCTACCCCGAAGCTACCCTGTTCAAAATGATGGCGCTACTCCGTAGCGACCCTGTTCAAAATGATGGCGCTACTCCGAAGCGACCCTGTTCAAAATGATGGCGCTACCCGAAGCGACCCTGTTCAAAATGATGGCGCTACCCCGAAGCTACCCTGTTCAAAATGATGGCGCTACTCCGGAGCGACCCTGTTCAAAATGATGGCGCTACCCCGAGCGACCCTGTTCAAAATGATGGCGCTACCCCGAAGCGACCCTGTTCAAAATGATGGCGCTACTCCGAAGCGACCCTGTTCAAAATGATGGCGCTACCCTGTTCAAAATGATGGCGCTACTCCGAAGCGACCCTGTTCAAAATGATGGCCCTACCCGAAGCGACCCTGTTCAAAATGATGGCGCAACCCCGAAGCTACCCTGTTCAAAATGATGGCGCTACCCCGAAGCTGCCCTGTTCAAAATGATGGCGCTACTCCGAGCTGACCCTGTTCAAAATGATGGCGCTACTCCGAAGCGACCCTGTTCAAAATGATGGCGCTACCCGAAGCGACCCTGTTCAAAATGATGGCGCTACCCCGAAGCTACCCTCTTCAAAATGATGGCGCTACTCCGAAGCGACCCTGTTCAAAATGATGGCGCTACCCGAAGCGACCCTGTTCAAAATGATGGCGCTACCCCGAAGCTACCCTGTTCAAAATGATGGCACTACTCCGAAGCGACCCTGTTCAAAATGATGGCGCTACCCTGTTCAAAATGATTGCTACCCCGAAGCGACCCTGTTCAAAATGATGGCGCTACCCCAAAGCTACCCTGTTCAAAGTGATGGCGCTACCCCGAAGCTACCCTGTTCAAAATGATGGCGCTACTCCGAAGCGACCCTGTTCAAAATGATGGCGCTACTCCGAGCGACCCTGTTCAAAATGATGGCGCTACCCGAAGCGACCCTGTTCAAAATGATGGCGCTACCCCAAAGCTACCCTGTTCAAAATGATGGCGCTACTCCGAAGCGACCCTGTTCAAAATGATGGCGCTACAACCGAAGCGACCCTGTTCAAAATGATGGCGCTACCACGAAGCTACCCTGTTCAAAATGATGGCGCTACTCCGAAGCGACCCTGTTCAAAATGATGGCGCTACTCTGTTCAAAATGATGGCGCTACTCCGAAGCGACCCTGTTCAAAATGATGGCGCTACCCGAAGCGACCCTGTTCAAAATGATGGCGCTACCCCGAAGCTACCCTGTTCAAAATGATGGCGCTACCCGAAGCTACCCTGTTCAAAATGATGGCGCTACTCCGAAGCGACTCTGTTCAAAATGATGGGGCTACTCCGAAGCGACCCTGTTCAAAATGATGGCGCTACCCCGAAGCGACCCTGTTCAAAATGATGGCGCTACCCCGAAGCTACCCTGTTCAAAATGATGGCGCTACTCCGAAGCGACGCTGTTCAAAATGATGGCGCTACCCCGAAGCGACCCTGTTCAAAATGATGGCGCTACCCCGAAGCTACCCTGTTCAAAATGATGGCGCTACTCCGAAGCGACCCTGTTCAAAATGATGGCGCTACCCTGTTCAAAATGATGGCGCTACTCCGAAGCGACCCTGTTCAAAATGATGGCGCTACCCCGAGCGACCCTGTTCAAAATGATGGCGCTACCCGAAGCTACCCTGTTCAAAATGATGGCGCTACCCCGAAGCTACCCTGTTCAAAATGATGGCGCTACTCCGAAGCGACCCTGTTCAAAATGATGGCGCTACTCCGAAGCGACCCTGTTCAAAATGATGGCGCTACCCCGAAGCGACCCTGTTCAAAATGATGGCGCTACCTCGAAGCTACCCTGTTCAAAATGATGGCGCTACTCCGAAGCGACCCTGTTCAAAATGATGGCGCTACCCCGAAGCGACCCTGTTCAAAATGATGGCGCTACACCGAAGCTACCCTGTTCAAAATGATGGCGCTACTCCGAAGCGACCCTGTTCAAAATGATGGCGCTACCCTGTTCAAAATGATGGCGCTACTCCGAAGCGACCCTGTTCAAAATGATGGCGCTACCCCGAAGCGACCCTGTTCAAAATGATGGCGCTACCCCGAAGCTACCCTGTTCAAAATGATGGCGCTACTCCGAAGCGACCCTGTTCAAAATGATGGCGCTACCCCGAAGCGACCCTGTTCAAAATGATGGCGCTACCCCGAAGCTACCCTGTTCAAAATGATGGCGCTACTCCGAAGCGACCCTGTTCAAAATGATGGCGCTACCCTGTTCAAAATGATGGCGCTACTCCGAGCGACCCTGTTCAAAATGATGGCGCTACCCTGCTCAAAATGATGGCGCTACTCCGAAGCGACCCTGTTCAAAATGATGGCGCTACCCTGCTCAAAATGATGGCGTTACCCCAAAGCTACCCTGTTCAAAATGATGGCGCTACCCCAAAGCTACCCTGTTCAAAATGATGGCGCTACCCCGAAGCTACCCTGCTCAAAATGATGGCGTTACCCCAAAGCTACCCTGTTCAAAATGATGGCGCTACCCCAAAGCTACCCTGTTCAAAATGATGGGGCTACCCCAAAGCTACCCTGCTCAAAATGATGGCGTTACCCCAAAGCTACCCTGTTCAAAATGATGGCGCTACCCCAAAGCTACCCTGTTCAAAATGATGGCGCTACCCCAAAGCTACCCTGTTCAAAATGATGGCGCTACCCTGTTCAAAATGATGGCGCTACCCCAAAGCTACCCTGTTCAAAATGATGGCGCTACCCCGAAGCTACCCTGCTCAAAATGATGGCGTTACCCCAAAGCTACCCTGTTCAAAATGATGGCACTACCCCAAAGCTACCCTGTTCAAAATGATGGCGCTACCCCAAAGCTACCCTGTTCAAAATGATGGCGCTACCCCAAAGCTACCCTGTTCAAAATGATGGCGCTACCCCGAAGCTACCCTGCTCAAAATGATGGCGTTACCCCAAAGCTACCCTGTTCAAAATGATGACGCTACCCCAAAGCTACCCTGTTCAAAATGATGGCGCTACCCCGAAGCTACCCTGTTCAAAATGATGGCGCTACTCCGAAGCGACCCTGTTCAAAATGATGGCGCTACCCTGTTCAAAATGATGGCGTTACCCCAAAGCTACCCTGTTCAAAATGATGGCGCTACCCCAAAGCTACCCTGTTCAAAATGATGGCGCTACCCCGAAGCTACCCTGTTCAAAATGATGGCGCATCCCCAAAGCTACCCTGTTCAAAATGATGGCGCTACCCCGAAGCTACCCTGTTCAAAATGATGGCACTACCCCGAAGCTACCCTGCTCAAAATGATGGCGCTACCCCGTTCAAAATGATGGCGCATCCCCGAAGCTACCCTGCTCAAAATGATGGCGCTACCCTGTTCAAAATGATGGCGCTACCCCGAAGCTACCCTGTTCAAAATGATGGCGCTACCCCGAAGCTACCCTGCTCAAAATGATGGCGCTACCCCGCTCAAAATGATGGCGCATCCCCGAAGCTACCCTGCTCAAAATGATGGCGCTACCCTGTTCAAAATGATGGCGCTACCCCGAAGCTACCCTGTTCAAAATGATGGCGCTACCCCGAAGCTACCCTGTTCAAAATGATGGCGCTACCCCGAAGCTACCCTTCTCAAAATGATGGCGCTACCCCGTTCAAATTGATGGCGCATCCCCGAAGCTACCCTGCTCAAAATGATGGCGCTACCCTGTTCAAAATGATGGCGCTAACCCGAAGCTACCCTGTTCAAAATGATGGCGCTACCCCGAAGCTACCCTGTTCAAAATGATGGCGCTACCCCGAAGCTACCCTGCTCAAAATGATGGCGCTACCCCGAAGCTACCCTGTTCAAAATGATGGCGCATCCCCGAAGCTACCCTGCTCAAAATGATGGCGCTACCCTGTTCAAAATGATGGCGCTACCCCGAAGCTACCCTGTTCAAAATGATGGCGCTACCCCGAAGCTACCCTGTTCAAAATGATGGCGCTACCTCGAACCTACCATGTTCAAAATGATGGCGCTACCCGAAGCTACCCTGTTCAAAATGATGGCGCTACCCCGAAGCTACCCTGTTCAAAATGATGGCGCTACCCGAAGCTACCCTGTTCAAAATGATGGCGCTACCCCGAAGCTACCCTGTTCAAAATGATGGCGCTACCCCGAAGCTACCCTGTTCAAAATGATGGCTTTACCCCGAAGCTACCCTGTTCAAAATGATGGCGCTACCCCGAAGCTACCCTGTTCGAAATGATGGCGCTACCCCTTAAGCTACCCTGTTCGTAATGATGGCGCTACCCCGAAGCTACCCTGCTCAAAATGATGGCGCTACCCCGAAGCTACCCTGTTCAAAATGATGGCACTACCCCGAAGCTACCCTGTTCAAAATGATGGCGCTACCCCAAAGCTACCCTGTTCAAAATGATGGCGCTACCCTGAAGCTACGCTGTTCAAAATGATGGCGCTACGCCAAAGCTACTCTGTTCAAAATGATGGCGCTACCCCGAAGCTACCCTGTTCAAAATGATGGCGCTACCCTGTTCAAAATGATGGCGCATCCCCGAAGCTACCCTGCTCAAAATGATGGCGCTACCCCAAAGCTACCCTGTTCAAAATGATGGTGCTACCCTGTTCAAAATGATGGCGCTACCCCGAAGCTACCCTGTTCAAAATGATGGCGCTACCCCGAAGCTACCCTGTTCAAAATGATGGCGCTACCCCGAAGCTACCCTGCTCAAAATGATGGCGCTACCCCGAAGCTACCCTGTTCAAAATGATGGCGCATCCCCGAAGCTACCCTGCTCAAAATGATGGCGCTACCCTGTTCAAAATGATGGCGCTACCCCGAAGCTACCCTGTTCAAAATGATAGCGCTACCCCGAAGCTACCCTGTTCAAAATGATGGTGCTACCCCAAAGCTACCCTGTTCAAAATGATGGCGCTACCCTGTTGACAATGATGGCGCATCCCCGAAGCTACCCTGCTCAAAATGATGGCGCTACCCCAAAGCTACCCTGTTCAAAATGATGGCGCTACCCTGTTCAAAATGATGGCGCTACCCCGAAGCTACCCTGTTCAAAATGATGGCGCTACCCTGTTCAAAATGATGGCACTACCCCGAAGCTACCCTGCTCAAAATGATGGCGCTACCCCGAAGCTACCCTGTTCAAAATGATGGCGCATCCCCGAAGCTACCCTGCTCAAAATGATGGCGCTACCCTGTTCAAAATGATGGCGCTACCCCGAAGCTACCCTGTTCAAAATGATGGCGCTACCCCGAAGCTACCCTGTTCAAAATGATGGCGCTACCCCGAAGCTACCCTGTTCAAAATGATGGCGCTACCCCGAAGCTACCCTGTTCAAAATGATGGCGCTACCCCGAAGCTACCCTGCTCAAAATGATGGCGCTACCCCGAAGCTACCCTGTTCAAAATGATGGCGCTACCCCGAAGCTACCCTGTTCAAAATGAGGTCGCTACCCCGAAGCTACCCTGTTCAAAATGATGGCGCTACCCCGAAGCTACCCTGTTCAAAATTATGGCGCTACCCCGAAGCTACCCTGTTCAAAATGATGGCGCTACCCTGAAGCTACCCTGCTCAAAATGATGGCGCTACCCCGAAGCTACCCTGTTCAAAATGATGGCGCTACCCCGAAGCTACCCTGTTCAAAATGATGGCGCTACCCCGAAGCTACCCTGTTCAAAATGATGGCGCTACCCCGAAGCTACCCTGTTCAAAATGATGGCGCTACCCCGAAGCTACGCTGTTCAAAATGATGGCGCTACACCAAAGCTACTCTGTTCAAAATGATGGCGCTACCCCGAAGCTACCCTGTTCAAAATGATGGCGCTACCCTATTCAAAATGATGGCGCTA
The DNA here is from genome assembly GCA_963921515.1 of Calotriton arnoldi. Taxonomy (NCBI): domain Eukaryota; kingdom Metazoa; phylum Chordata; class Amphibia; order Caudata; family Salamandridae; genus Calotriton; species Calotriton arnoldi. Next base: position 1,020,462 of record CAWUFW010004503.1, on the reverse strand, counting down.
CCCCGAAGCTACCCTGTTCAAAATGATGGCGCTACCCTGTTCAAAATGATGGCGCTACCCCGAAGCTACCCTGTTCAAAATGATGGCGCTACCCTGTTCAAAATGATGGCGCATCCCCGAAGCTACCCTGCTCAAAATGATGGCGCTACCCCAAAGCTACCCTGTTCAAAATGATGGCGCTACCCTGTTCAAAATGATGGCGCTACCCCGACGCTACCCTGTTCAAAATGATGGCGCTACCCCGAAGCTACCCTGTTCAAAATGATGGCACTACCCCGAAGCTACCCTGCTCAAAATGATGGCGCTACCCCGAAGCTACCCTGTTCAAAATGATGGCGCATCCCCGAAGCTACCCTGCTCAAAATGATGGCGCTACCCTGTTCAAAATGATGGCGCTACCCCGAAGCTACCCTGTTCAAAATGATGGCGCTACCCCAAAGCTAACCTGTTCAAAATGATAGCGCTACCCCGAAGCTACCCTGTTCAAAATGATGGCGCTACCCCGAAGCTACCCTGTTCAAAATGATGGCGCTACCCCGAAGCTACCCTGCTCAAAATGATGGCGCTACCCCGAAGCTACCCTGTTCAAAATGATGGCGCTACCCCAAAGCTACCCTGTTCAAAATGATGGCGCTACCCCGAAGCTACCCTGTTCAAAATTATGGCGCTACCCCGAAGCTACCCTGTTCAAAATTATGGCGCTACCCCGAAGCTACCCTGTTCAAAATGATGGCGCTACCCTGAAGCTACCCTGCTCAAAATGACGGCGCTACCCCGAAGCTACCCTGTTCAAAATGATGGCGCTACCCCGAAGCTACCCTGTTCAAAATGATGGCGCTACCCCGAAGCTACCCTGTTCAAAATGATGGCGCTACCCCGAAGCTACCCTGTTCAAAATGATGGCGCTACCCCAAAGCTACGCTGTTCAAAATGATGGCGCTACACCAAAGCTACTCTGTTCAAAATGATGGCGCTACCCCGAAGCTACCCTGTTCAAAATGATGGCGCTACCCTGTTCAAAATGATGGCGCATCCCCGAAGCTACCCTGCTCAAAATGATGCCGCTACCCCAAAGCTACCCTGTTCAAAATGATAGTGCTACCCTGTTCAAAAAGTTGATGCTACCCCGAAGCTACCCTGTTCAAAATGATGGCGCTACCCCGAAGCTACCCTGTTCAAAATGATGGCGCATCCCCGAAGCTACCCTGTTCAAAATGATGGCGCATCCCCGAAGCTACCCTGTTCCTAATGATGGCGCTACCCCGAATCTACCCTGTTCAAAATGATGGCGCTACCCCGAACCTACCCTGTTCAAAATGATGGCGCTGCCCCGAACCTACCCTGTTCAAAATGATGGCCCTACCCCGAAGCTACCCTGTTCAAAATGATGGCGCTACCCCGTTTTCTCTATTTGCTCCAATCCACGCCCTACGGAGTCCAGCTTTCCTACTTTCTGGTGATTGTAGGTGAAACCTGTACCCTGCTGTGGGATGGAGGACCTGCTAGAATAGCGTTCAAAATACTGACGAGAGGCTGGCACGACGGCGGGATCGCTCGAACTGACATACAAAAGTATTACTGGCCAGCACAGCTCGTCACCATCAACCAGTGGGTGAACCTCCTAGAAGAGGAACCCGCCTATCGAGTGGATAGACTGAACATGCCACCAGGAGGCTATCTTAGGGCTATCTACAGAAAAGCAAGAACACATTTTTCCCGATGCCTACTCCAGCTACGCTCACCCTCTGGAACACATCCCTGGGTGCTCTGGGCTGGCGGGGTAGGGGCACGAGAGCCACGCCTTTGTGGGACACTGCTCAACTGGGCACACTAGCTACACGAAGTGGTTTTGATAAATGGGACCTTATAGGAATATCTAGGGTGGGAGACATGTGGAGGCAGAAGGACTGTTCCCGGTCACTGACCTACAGAGGAAGCACCTACCGAAACCTACCAGTATTTGCAAATGAAACGCACTGCAGAGGGCATTGCTGAAGGGCAGGGAGTCGCCCGACCCATCGCTGCTCAGAGATAGGTTACTGGATGACCAAATGCCAAACAAAGCCATGCCCCTCACCTGTCGGAAACTGTTGAATAATTCTCCAGAGGGAAGACTGAGAGCGAGATCTGGGGGTTAAAAGAGGATGATGGCCTCATGCCCTGGCGTCCCTGAGCGAGGTGGCTATGAGATCCAGCTAAAGACATTGCACTGTTGCTACCATGTATGCACTATGATGGTGCGGATGAGCAGGCGAAGTCGGTGCAATGTACTAGTAATTGTGGCCAGGTGGGGACGTTTCTATATATGCTATAGAACTGCCCGGTGATTCAAAGCTTCTGATAATCAGTGGTATCGTGCTTAAATGACATTTGTGGAAGCCGCATAGACGCTTCTGCCAAGTGGTGTCTGCTGAATATATGGGGAGAGACTGACCTCACCTGAATGGACCCGATATGGTGGTGCTGGGACTGATGGTGGCCAAGCGCATCACCGCGAAGATGTGGAGGGCTGGAATGGCGCCTCCGCTAAGAGACTGGCAGCATGACAAGGATTGGTGCATGCTGGCAGAGAGAGTGGTTTATGAAAGCAGAGGTGGCCCTAACAAATGCAATACGATATGGGTGAAGTGTGCACCCCTCTGTAGTGGCCAGGCATGGCTTCCGGAGCCATGAACGCCTGGGTCCAAATGTTGCACTGTGGAGTATTGTGGTCTGGGTGGGGGGACCAGGAGTCTTTGAAGACGGTTGGAACACCTGCAGAGTGGCATGCTTCCTGTCAATGTTACATTACCTGACATATGCAATAAAAACAAAAAAGCATTGTTCCACACAAGTGGTTAGGAGGCCTCCTACTGTGTTGCTCCGAGCAACGGGGAATGCACACTCAATGAACAAGCGTCCTTGTGCAGGGCTTGTGGTGTTCCAGGGTGTTTGCACAAGGACAATCATGGCACTCAGAGTCCTTGGGTCACAGAGATAATCAAAGGCTGATTGTTTTCTGTTCACTGTGAAGTATTCACGAGCTCACTTTTTATTGTATATTTTATTTCATATAGCGCTGGCCTCACCCATACAGGTTTCAAGCGCTATACAACACATGGGATCAAGGAGCAATAGACATGTAATAAAGATTGATATACGGTTTAACAAACAGTATGAAAAAACACAAAGACATTGAGAACAATAAATGAACATATGTAAGAGATGTGAAAGGCAATTCATCAATTGAAGTCACGTTTTCAAAGTACACAGAGAGCACAGGCTGGAAGTCTGATAACCGATGACAAAGTTTCACCTGCAGGGGGATTGCTTCGAAGGTTAATTATCAGTTACTGGGAAGAGATCTGATTGGTGGGAAGCTGAGGACTTAAAAATAGGGAGACCTGGGTTTAAATCCCAGCCTTCTCACTTGACACCAAGCTGTGTGGTTCTGTACAAATCCCTTAATTTCTCTGTGCCTGGAAATGTAAGCGTTTGTGATGTAATATAAATCCTCACTTGGTGTACATAAGGCTAGATGTACAAAGCCTTTTTGCAGTCTCAAACGGCCCGAACGCGAAAAGGCTTTTTTTAAAGTATCAAACTCAACTTGCGATTTGGTAACACATTACCAAATCACAGTCTAGGCTTGCAAGCTAATTGCGATTTGGTATTTGGACAGGGCGTGTTGAGGGCACCCTTCTGATGATGCGCTGGTAGTTACACCTTATCCTTTTTGTAACATGCTCAAATATATTTCCTCATTGGTTGTATGGACCTTTGTTAGTAGACGTGAAGTGTTCGAAGGGAGATAACATTAGAAATGCATTTCTGACTTGTGAAGCCAATGTCACTCTACAATGTGATCAAGAATCAATAATTATGACTAAATGGATTTATTTTAGAATATTAATCAATGCAGTATATAAACAGAATAAAAATAAATTCACAAGATACAGCAATGTGACTTGCAAATTAAAATGCCTCAATAAATTGAGCCATAATAATATAAGATGCTGCAAAAACAAATTGTCGCAAGCAGGTGTTCTATAAAGAAATGTCCCTTTGCTATTCTAAACATAGATAGAGAACAGAGGATCCAAAATGAATTTCCAATCAGGGAGCATAGGGGGGGTCACCATCAGTGCTTTAAATGGAAAAAAATAAGTGCAGGTACTCACCAAATTGAGATGTGTACTAGGGGGGCGGGGCTATGGGGGCGGGGCTCACATTTAATGTGATTGAGATTTAATTGGTGTGCAGATGTGCATAATTATACGAAAGCATTTCTGGTATATATTGGATTATTGGATTTCCCTTATACGTACAAAAGGGTACATTTATTATTAAAGTGGGCTTCTCATGGTGCAACACCTAGATCACATATGACTTGCACAAGATATTTTCCTTAACATGTTTTGGAAAGGTTTAACTATGGTTAACCCTCTTGTCTCACTGCCACTTAGCAGACATCACCCAGCCCCTCCTAGATGGCACAGCTTTGCCTCAAAGCTCCTTACCTGCTGTAAAGTCTGATTCCCTCTTTCTGGAGTTGGGCAAGCTGCTGAAAGCTCGAGCCAGGATGCCTGGCTCTGGCTCAGTTCCAGGTCCTCTTGCACCCTCAAGCCAAAAATGAACTGAACTGTGATAGTGCATGTGCCTGCTAACCAAACTCTAATCTCATGTGCAAAGAATAAGACAAAATAGTGACCTTAATTGCAATACAGGAGAGAAAGAAAGATGACGCCATCTAGAGGCTGAAATGCACAATGTGAAAGCAGAAATTCTGGGATCAATCCCAGCTTCCCCACCTGACCAAATTGTGTGATCGCAGACAAATATTTTATCTTGCCAACCTCCTTTTTCTTCATTAGCACATATGATGGTATATTCAAATGCTAAAGTTCAAGCTGTGTGCAGTACAATTACATCTTGTACAGTATAATGTTGCTTCATTCATGAAAAGAAAATAGCCCATAAATGATGCACACCTGAAAAGTGACTTGCTTCCTAGATCACTAATGGCATTGTCCTCATGGTGGGAGCACAAACTCCTCTCAGTGCTGTGATATAAGCTTATGCACCAAGGTGAAATGCTTCCACATGAAAAAAATACACTTCTATTTCACTGGTAATGTTTTCAGGGCTCGACTTCTGTATGAGCTTTTAAGGCCAGGCCAGACTTCCTGGTTCGGCTCTGACTGGGCTCTCCTTGTTAATTTGTTGGTTCACCCACCTCTACCCCTCCCAGAGCCCCTCCACTAACCCAGGAGAAAATGGCCTGTACAAAACAAAATACAATTGTGTTGAAACACTGCGGAGAGAGCAGATCTGCACTGAAGAGAGAGTGGCCTTGCACTTGCTACAAGCGCACCCTTTCACGTGCGCTTCAAGTGCAGAGTGTGGTAATACAGGGCTTGTCGGGCTTGCAACTATACATCTGCTATGCTGGACACTGCAGACAACACTCAATCATGCAAGAACACGCACAGGGTCACAGAAGCATTCATGCACGCAGACAGGGCATTCAGTACATGCGTTTTAGAAATGCTTACATTTGCTGCTGCCCACATTACTAAACCTTGACTCCCACTGGCTGTGCACAGCATCACTATCACCACTTTCCTCCTCAGTTTGGATCCAAACATTTGCTGCCCTATTCTGCTATGCCAGCAGGAAGTCTTCTCTTCGATTTCCCGAGAGTCACGAGATATGCCTGTTAGCCAGCCCGCTCTCACACCTACAGTGCTATGGACTCCACAGCGCCTGAGTACACACTGCAGATAGCTGCCAAGGTTTCAGATTGCTTATGTGTGACATTTTCATAATTTCAGTGTAATTATGAGTGACATTCAACGACTATGAGTGACACTTTCTCACAGGCAAAATCAAGCAGTGAAGACGAGGGAAGCCTATACATTTCAGAAATTACACCCATTTGAGCAACAAGAAACTCTAAGAAGATCTTAAAACTGCTGCAGAGCACTAGAAATGAAAGGGCACTTTGGCACCAGACTGTACCAAACGGGATGTAAGAGGCCCTACCTACACGCATGATCTCAGCTGCCTACTAATACAGTTTCATAATTATTCACACTTGCTTTCAATCTGCCGCTGCCTGGTGTTCTGGAGGGCACCAGAATATTCTGCATATGGAAGCCTCTTGCACTAAACTCTCGAACAAAAGCTAAGGAGAGTCCTGATTAAATGCACCCCCCAGCAGCCCTGGTTTAATGCACCCCCAGCAGTGTCAGCATCCAGTGCTGTGCTGTCAACGAAGTGACGGCAGAGTGAGGGCTCTTATTAAATGCAACAAAGCAGTGTCAACATCCAGTGCTGTCAACATAGTGACGTCAGAGCGAGGGCTTTGATTAACTGCACCCCCAGGGAACTAGGCCGAAGGGCGGCGTCTGTCCCTTTAATAAGGCACATCTGTGACCTCGAACCACGAACAAACCCTCATCCGAGGAAATGCCAAGAACATTTGTCTGATGTGAGCTGAACAAAAAACAGCAGCTTCATGTGTAGTGAACAAACAATATCTGCAATAACACTGTTCTCTGCTCAGTGCTCCGAGCCCGAGGCCCGCGGTACATCAAATATACCACGGAAACAATTAATATACGTTTAACCTTTTCTCCAAGAGGCCAAATGTGGCAATAATGAACTTCGAAAATAGCAAATAAAGTAAAGGAGTTCAAATGTCTTTGAAGCATCTGGACGACTCCACGTCTAACATAAATGTGAATAAAATCAAAAGGACTGGAATAAAAGTCAGCACAGAAGGGGAGAACCGTGCCTTTATCTCAGGAGGCAGATGCTCTTAGTGGAAGAGATCTGCCTGGCGCAGGTTCCTCCCCCACCACCACTGCACCCCGTTATGAGCCCGACGAGGCCTGGTGAAGGGCTGATGCCTGGGGGTCAGGTACACTGCATCCAGTTACAACAGGGAATAGAAAGCTAAGCAGTGAGCGCTGTAACATGCTCACAGTTACCACAATGATGATTGCACTTTCATTTTGGTGCCTGTGCCTAATTTCTGTCCCAGTCTGACTCTGGTCAGAGCAGACAGAGAGTCACAGGCTGTGTCAGTAATCACAGTGTGTGTCGGCCCCTCCCAAACATCCTGCCAGCTCCCTGGCTCTGAATGAATGCCTACTGGCGGCCGCTCAATTAGCACATTGTAAGGGGAGATTAGCACTCGATCAGAGTGCTTCACGACTCTCTTTGGACAAAGAGAAGTTCCGGTACTCAAGCGCCGAAAATTTAGAAGTGCCGGTACTCAGTACCGGTGAGTACCGGCCCATTTAAAGCACTGGTCACCATAGAATCAAACTTCAGTAGAAGTACAGGAAGAAATGAAAAAGTGTCCAGCCTAAAGCTTTACACTTCGGGGAAAGCCCAGCAAGAGAGATCCGTTCCCTCTCAGGGTTGGGGCAAGTCTGCCTAACTATGGAACCACGAGTTAGATACAACAGTAGCTTCAAAAACACACTCATCTCTCCTTGCACCACCGGGAACCAACCGAATCGTCTCGGTAGTACAACATCAGCACACTCCCCTTTAGGCCCCATCTCATCGAGATTGGAACTGCAGCGGTCAGCCTTGAACATCCGACCATCCTGGTACGCCATAACCAGAAGGCCTCCTCTGATGGTACGCCATAACCAGAAGGCCTCCTCTGATGGTACGCCATAACCGTAAGGCCTCCTCTGATGGAACGCCATAACCAGAAGACCTCCTCTGATGGAACGCCATAACCAGAAGGCCTCCTCTGATGGAACGCCATAACCAGAAGGCCTCCTCTGATGGAACGCCATAGCCAGAAGGCCTCCTCTGATGGAACGCCATAACCAGAAGGCCTCCTCTGATGGAACGCCATAACCAGATGGCCTCCTCCTCCTCTGATGGAATGCCATAACCGGAAGGCCTCCTCTGATGGAACGCCATAACCAGAAGGCCTCCTGTGATGGAACGCCATAACCAGAAGGCCTCCTCTGATGGTACGCCATAACCAGAAGGCCTCCTCTGATGGAACGCCATAACCAGAAGGCCTCCTCTGATGGAACGCCATAACCAGAAGGCCTCCTCAGATGGTACGCCATAACCAGAAGGCCTCCTCCTCCTCTGATGGTACGCCATAACCGGAAGGCCTCCTCTGATGGAACGCCATAACCAGAAGGCCTCCTCTGATGGAACGCCATAACCAGAAGGCCTCCTCTGATGGTACACCATAACCAGAAGTCCTCCTCCTCCTCTGATGGAATGCCATAACCGGAAGGCCTCCTCTGATGGAACGCCATAACCAGAAGGCCTCCTCTGATGGAACGCCATAACCAGAAGGCCTCCTCTGATGGTACGCCATAACCAGAAGGCCTCCTCTGATGGAACGCCATAACCAGAAGGCCTCCTCTGATGGAACGCCATAACCAGAAGGCCTCCTCAGATGGTACGCCATAACCAGAAGGCCTCCTCCTCCTCTGATGGTACGCCATAACCGGAAGGCCTCCTCTGATGGAACACCATAACCAGAAGGCCTCCTCTGATGGTACGCCATAACCAGAAGGCCTTTTCTGATGGAACGCCAAAACCAGAAGGCCTCCTCTGATGGAACGCCATAACCAGAAGGCCTCCTCTGATGGAACGCCATAACCAGAAGGCCTCCTCTGATGGTACACCATAACCAGAAGGCCTCCTCTGATGGAACGCCATAACCAGAAGGCCTCCTCTGATGGTACACCATAACCAGAAGGCCTCCTCCTCCTCTGATGGTACGCCATAACCAGAAGGCCTTCTCCTCCTCTGATGGTACGCCATAACCAGAAGGCCTTCTCCTCCTCTGATGGTATGCCATAACCAGAAGGCCTTCTCCTCCTCTGATGGTATGCCATAACCGGAAGGCCTCCTCTGATGGAACGCCATAACCAGAAGGCCTCCTCTGATGGAACGCCATAACCAGAAGGCCTCCTCTGATGGAACGCCATAACCAGAAGGCCTCCTCCTCCTCTGATGGAATGCCATAACCAGAAGGCCTCCTCTGATGGTACACCATAACCAGAAGGCCTCCTCTGATGGAACGCCATAACCAGAAGGCCTCCTCTGATGGAACGCCATAACCAGAAGGCCTCCTCTGATGGTACGCCATAACCAGAAGGCCTCCTCCTCCTCTGATGGAATGCCATAACCAGAAGGCCTCCTCTGATGGAACGCCATAACCAGAAGGCCTCCTCCTCCTCTGATGGAATGCCATAACCAGAAGGCCTCCTCTGATGGTACGCCATAACCAGAAGGCCTCCTCTGATGGTACGCCTTAACCAGAAGGCCTCCTCTGATGGAACGCCATAACCAGAAGGCCTCCTCTGATGGAACGCCATAACCAGAAGGCCTCCTCTGATGGAACGCCATAACCGGAAGGCCTCCTCTGATGGTACGCCATAACCAGAAGGCCTCCTCTGACCTTTATTTCTCTGAGTTTCTGCCAGCTTTCTCCCAGCTCCCTCCCTGTTCTAATACAAACAATGGTCCTCTCTCAAACTAACGAGAAACATGGTAACCCTCCTGCAAAAGGAAGAAATAGCAAACTGGCAAGGCTAAAACACATCTTCAGTTAAGACCTAAAGTCAGGCTAAGTTAACTAAATAGTAAATATGAACTTAGGTTACTGGATTATGCGCACACACACATATATTGTAAATAAATGTGAGACATGAATATAAAAGAAAACATGATTACATTGAACAATTAATCAATCTAATATTCTTATGCATGACTTCATGAGGACTACAATGATTATATTTCATTAGCTGGGTTAAATGCATCGCGCACGCTAATAGAAGGATATCAAACACTGAATACAAATGCATCGCGCACGCTAATAGAATGATATCAAACACTGAATACAAATGCATCGCGCACGCTAATAGAATGATATCAAACACTGAATACAAATGCATCGCAAACTATTCGTACTTTAACATCAACTTCAAGTTGGTGTTAACCCATTTGCAAATGGGAAGGGGGCCCTTGGGGACCCCTTTCCCTATGAGAATGTTTAAAAAAAAATTAAGATCAGGCAGCGGTCCCATGGGCCACTGCCTACTCCTAAAAAATAAAAATGAAACATGTCATTTTTTATTTTTAAATGCATCCCATTTTCCTTTAAGGAAAACAGGCTGCATTTAAAAAAATATATGATTACTTTATTTAAAAGCAATCACAGACATGGTGGTCTGCTGACCCCAGCAGGCCACCATCCTGGTGATGGCAGCAAATCCTAGTGGGTCACAAATTGCGACCTGCCTCATTAATATTCATGAGGTAGGCTGAATGTGACCCCTATGAATCAGTTATCTGCAAAACGACCTATTAGTCCATAGGTTACTACTTCGTAAATTACCAGACTGGTCCCAAAAAAATACTGTTTGCAAATTGCAAGCAGTATTTTGCGACCAGTTGTACGTACATCTAGGCCATAGTCTTGTATCATTTCACAAACATTCCATAATGCACAGTGTTTCTTTGCTCTCCAGTGAGGCTCGTTCTAAGTAAACACAAAGGGCCCGATTCACAAAGGTAAACTGAGACGAAAGTCTAACTTTACGACTTTCGGTATTCACGAAGGGCATTTACGAGTAGTAAAGTTAGACTTTTGTCAGTTAAACATAAGTTTTGCTCTTAAGTATAACTGAGACCAAAACTGAGAATCATACCAGGGAAATTTTGCCAGGGTCTGTTAATCCGGTTAACCATTAACTCCTAACCAGGCTAATCAATAACTCCTATCACGATAAGGATGCTACAATAACCTTTTGTTGTTTATTAATCACATGCAAAGCTAAACTCAAGTGGAAGAAAATGTCAGTGTCCATTCATGAAACTCAGAGTTAGCGCAATGAAAAGTTGTATTAGGGATGCGCTGTTCTTGTTCACAATGTAGCGTCATAGGTCACAACTCAGCCATTGAATGATCAAAGTTCTCAAGTGTGAATTAAGCAGTCAGTAGCCATGTGATAGTTCAATTATAGATCAACTGTTGTGTGAATGTTGGAAAGTTTTAAATTAAACTAAACAATAATATACATTCTCTGTAGGAAACACTAGCTCCAGTGCGTTGCGCAAGCGGCGCACGCTTTGCACCAGACCAACGCGTCACGCGTTTGCTTTGCCTCTTGTGCAGGTTGCGTGGAGTTCCTGGAGCAGCCCACCATGGCGTTTGTCCGGCTCAACGAGTCGGTGTTCTTGGAGTCTGTCCTGGAGGTTCCCATCCCAGTGCGCTTCCTCTTCATCCTGCTGGGACCGAGACAGAGCAACATGGACTACCATGAGATAGGTCGCTCCATCGCCACCCTCATGTCCGACAAGGTAAGGCTTTCCAGGGTTCTCTGGGCGGGCTTCTTCGATGGATCCACCCAGAGTAAGACACTTATTGAGGTTCACACAACTGAATCAGGCCATGGTGATTGTACAAAAGGAGCTGTGCCTGGTGATTCTGATTGTACACAAGGAGCCGTGCCTGGTGATTCTGATTGTACACAAGGAGCTGTGCCTGGTGATTCTGATTGTACACAAAGAGCTGTGCAAGGTGATTCTGATTGTACACAAAGAGCTGTGCAAGGTGATTCTGATTGTACACAAAGAGCTACAACAATTGATTCTGATTGTACACAAAGAGCTACAACAATTGATTCTGATTGTACATAATGAGCTCTACCAGGTGATTCTGATTGTACACAAGGAGCTGTGCAAGATGATTCTGATTGTATTCAAGGAACTGTACCTGGTGATTCTGATTGTACACAAGGAGCTGTGCCTGGTGATTCTGATTGTATTCAAGGAACTGTACCAGGCGATCCTGATTGTTCACAAGGAGCTGTACCTGGTGATTCTGATTGTACACAAAGAGCTACAACAAGTGATTCTGATTGTACATAATGAGCTCTACCAGGTGATTCTGATTGTAGGATAGGATAGGATATAGTTTTGTAGAGCGCTCGAATGCCGAGGCGTCTTGGCGCTAAGAGGTGAGATAGGGAGATCGTAGCGGCTATAACTGATTTAATTTTTTTTTTTTTAAACATTTTATTGTTCTTATATAGTAATTGGTACTGATTACAACAATCCAAAAGTTGTAAATACACACAGTAAGCACAGCCGTGCCAACACATAGATAACAGCATCAGAAATATACATTGCCAGCATGCCCCCCTTCCTGTGCATACAGTAAGTACATTGCTACCATAAGGTGCACCGTTGGAGATAGTGTCCATTAGTCACTCAGGTCCAGGTCCGATTCTTCGAGTGGCCATTTCTTGGGGCATTTTCTGTGGATAAAAACTGCCTTCTCTGCCACCATTGCTCTATCCATGTCTCCACACCACTGCCTGTGTGTGGGGACTGTCTGCGCCCCCAATGCTGAGCTATATTACGTTTAGCCAGCATCATACCCAGGGTCGCCCAGTCCTGAGCCGCATGATTGAGGTCTGTCGGCTCCCAAATGTTGAGAAGACATCGCTTGGGCTCTGGGGGGATAGTAGGTCCACAAACCTGTGTGATAGTATCCATGATGGCCTCCCAGAACTGCATAATGTTGGGGCATTCCCACAATGTGTGGTAGAAAGTACCCGATGACCCGAAACCCCTCAGGCACATTGGACTGTCAGCTCTTCCCACCCTGTGTAGTGTCAGTCGTGTGTAATATGTGCGGTGCAGTATCTTGAGTTGCACTAGTTGTAGTTTGGAGGGTATGGCCACTTCCCGTGGAGACGCAAAGGCCTCCTGCCAGTCCGTTTCGTCGAGTTCCCCCAGCTCAGCCTGCCATTTCTCACGGAGGGCGACCGTAGGGTCCCGCCAGTTATTAATTATTTTCCGATACGTCAGGGAAATGGTCTTTTTGGTCAGGTAGTCTGTCAGTAGTCTGTCCTCAAGTGGGGAGGACTCGGGGAGATCGGTGCCTGGTGGAATAGCTTTCGTGAGCACGTGCTTGATCTGAAGATAGCGATAATGTTCCGTTAAGGTCATCTCGTAGGCTTCCTGCAGTTGGGAGAATGAAATGATCACGCCTTTTTTCCACAGGTCCCCCACCTTCGATATACCTATTAGGTCCCACCTATCAAAGCCTTTGCTATTGTAGAGTCGTCCTAAGCGTCGGGTAGCCCAAAGTGGTGTATGTTGGGTTAAGACCCCCTCCCAACCGAGCGCTCGGAGCGCTGGAACCAAATGTGGACAGTGTGCGCAGTGGGTCTCAGTAGTGTGTGTTTACGAGATTTGTTATATAGTGCACCCAAAACACCCTCAGTCCCGAGAGTGTGTCTGTCCATGCAAAACGCAGGTTCGTCCTGCGGGCATGAATCCACTGATTTACCACAATGAGCTCCGAGGCCCAATAGTATGTTTTAATATTGGGTAGGGCGATTCCGCCATCGTACCAGCCCCGCACCAATTTAAGCTGGGCTATGCGGGCAGGTTTCCCCTCCCAGAGGAGATGACTAACTTCAGCGTCGATCGCTTCAAAGTAGGAGTGAGAGACCGGGAAAGGAGTGTTCTGGAGGGCGTAAAGAAACCTGGGGAGGGCCATCATTTTGAACAGGGCGGCTCGACCCAAGAGTGTAAGTGGCAGGGAGTGCCAATGTTTGACGTCACGGCGGAGTCTGTTTAGGGGCTCCGAGAGATTTTTCTCAAAGAATTGTGGAGGTTGGGAAGTGATATGTATTCCTAGATATTTAAACCCCCTGTCCGTAACTTGTAGCGGGCAGTCTGGCGGCAACCGCGGAGGCGGGCCACTTAGCACATATAGAACAGACTTGGCACAGTTTATAGTGTAGCCGGAAACCCTACCGTAGGATGCACAGATGTCCAACAGTCTGCTGATTGAGCGCCGGGGGGATGCCATATAGAGGAGGATGTCGTCCGCATATAGAGAAATGCGATCCTCCCATCCCTCCGTCCATTTAAGCCCGCGTATAACGGGATCCCTCCTAATCCAGGCCGCCAATGGTTCTAATACAAGTGCAAACAGAAGGGGAGATAGCGGACAGCCCTGCCTTGTCCCGCGACCTAGGGGAAAGTCGGCAGAGACTCGCCCATTTACCACCACATGAGCCAGAGGTTGTGTGTAGAGAAGGCGGATCCAGGCACAAAATTTGGGCCCAAAGCCCATGTGCTGTAGCACTGCAAAAAGAAAGGGCCATTCAACTAGGTCGAAAGCCATACGTGCATCCAAGGAGAGTATAACTGCCTCTTCCTGGATAGTGGGTCTGCGGGCCATTACACTATGAAGTCGTCTTAGGTTGAGCGCTGTATTGCGGCCCGGCATAAAACCTGATTGGTCCGGGTGCACTAGGGTTGTAAGGTAGGGTGGGAGCCTTGCGGCCCGCGCCTTTGCTAGTATTTTGGCTTCTGCATTCAGCAGCGAAATTGGTCGATAGGATGAGCAGTCCTGAGGGGGTTTGCCGGGTTTCGGGATTGTTACGATTGTCGAAATGCGCTGATCTCTAGGCAGAGTTCCCGCCTCAAGGCTAGCTTCATACATTTTGAGTAAGTGGGGCGCAAGTTTACCTGCAGCTTTTTTATAGAGTTCGACTGGGATGCCGTTTGGACCTAGAGCTTTCCCTGATTGGAGCCCACCTATGGCCAGTGTCAGTTCATCAGGTGTCAAGTCTGCCTCCAGGGCCTGAGCTTCATGTGGCGTGAGTTTGGGCATCTGTATGTCGTGGAGGAATGCCAGGTTCTCCTCCAGCGTGGCCGTAGCTTTCGGGGTGTAGATTGTCTCATAATGAGTTGCGAACGCGTTTACTATTTCCTGCAGGTCTGTGATTACCCCCCCCCGGTGTCCGAGTTTAATTGTGGCACCTAGCGACCCGCGCGCTCTCTCCTGTCCAGCCATGCTAAAAGCTTACCGGCTTTATCGCCAACCTCATAAATAGTGTGCTGTGTTTTGGTAACTTTGGTCTTAGTCTCCTCCCACATGTAGTCTCTGTACTCCTGTTTCAGCAAACTGAGTTTATGAGTTGTAGTGTCATTGGGATCTAAGGAGTGTTCTGTTTCGGCTTGGCTCACCGCCTGCTCCAGGGTCTGCACCTGTCGCACTATGTCCCGTTTGTGAGAGGAAATTAAAGATATTGCTTGTCCACGCAGGACGGCCTTATAGGCCTCCCATAGGGTCCTCGGGGAAGCTACTGAGTGTTCGTTTTCCTGGAAGTATTGTCTCGTGGTGCTGTGCAGGCCTTTCCAAATAGCGGGGTCATTCAAAAACCCAGGGTGTATGGGATATATGCGGCGCCTCCCCAGGAAGTGAGATGTGTATTTTATCATAACAGGGGAGTGATCAGAGATACCTCTGGGGAGGTGTAAAACCTCCGACACTCCCTCCAAAGCAGATGAGAGTGTAAGGATATAGTCTATCCTGGAAAAGCTATTATGGGCTCCCAAGTGGAAGGTGTACTGCCGTTCCTGAGGGAAACGCAGGCGCCAAACGTCTATCAGGCCGAAGGCGTCAAGGAATTCAGCCAGACGAAGCTGAGCCCCACAGTGTTCCCTAGGGGGGTGTCTGTCAAGTGTAGCGTCGAGCGTGGCATTAAAGTCGCCCCCTATGACCCGGTCGCCCCGTGGGAGTGCAAGCAGGAATTTACCCAGGGCGGGGAGGGCAAGACCCTGCAGAGCCGGCGGGATATATACAGAGACTAAATTGTATGCCCGCCCCTCCCATTGACATGAGATAGCTGTCCCATTGACATGAGATATAAAAGAGTCCTGGACGGACGATCAGGGGCGCTTCGCCCCTGTTACCACTTTCTTAGGTTTTAATTCCTTTTCCAGGTTTTCATACTTACCTGTGCTCTCTCTCTCTCTGGGTTTCCACTCCTTTTTTCCTCTGGGTTCCACCCCCTTCCCCCACTGGCTACCAATTCCCAGGTGACCCTGGTGACCAGTATATACAGCCCCTTTGCCTGGACTCCGGTGCTTGGCTTATTTCGTTCGTGGATTCCAGTAACCCAGGCTAGAGAGCGCACAGGAGCGTGTCTCTATTCCCTTCCGTTCAGCCGTGTTCTCAGCGGATGCAGCTGGGATACAGCGCTGCCCCCTGTGACCTTTGCAAAACCCCGTGCTTGGTGCTCGCAGCCGGAGCTGGGTTTTCTTCGGCGTCTGGCTGGCCTCATTCCTCGCTGAGTTGAAGCGAGGCAGGAGCCGTTACCACAAAGGCGGTAAATACCGCGAAGCCATTTTCCTTTCACCTTTGGGTTGGTGCTCACGGCAGGAGCCGAGCACTCAGCCTTTTGTTTTGTTCGTTGTGGCTGCATAACATATGGTGCGAGGCAAGAGGACACCCGTACCGACTTTTAGAGCGCTATTGAATTTAGTACTTTCCTCCAGTGCGGGGCGGAAGCCGCCCGCGATACTCTTTTGGACATTTCTTTTCCGTCCTTCACACCGCTGCAACCGATAGCGCTACAGTGTATCCAGCTTGGTTCCTTTGATCGAAAGCGCGGCAGGAGCAGACTGTGCTTCCTTTGATTTCTCCTACCACGGTTGCGGTCATTCTTCTTGGTTTCCCCCGCAGGCACATGGCAGGAGCCGGCAGCATCGCATTGGCCCTGTACTCCGGCTAGCAGTAAGGTACTGCAGTCAGGAGACTTTAACCTTGTTCGCTCTGATCCACTTGCAGTCGTGAGAAGGCACCAAGTAGTGGGACCCGCAAAGACCCTGTTTCCTGAACCAACACTACGACCTCTCCTTTTATTAAGGGTGAGTGGCTGTCCCTCTGTTGTGGGAAGGAAGTTGACTTTGATCCCTGAACTGCTTGAGCCCCTCTGATCTTCCCTTCTCACCCTATTTACATTTCCTCTCACTTCCTGTATTCCAGATTTGGGCGGCTCCTCCTTGAAGTTGGATCTGATTCCCTTCTTCCCGACCCTGCGACCCTGCCACCCCTAGAACAAGCCCTTCGATTACCTGTCTTCCACGCCCCAGAGAATCTGGTGCGCCGTACCTCACGTCCCTTTCCCCTCGGGATCAATCGCCCATACTGCAATATACCGTGTGGAGGTTTGGTCTGAAGGTGAGAGGGGGGACTCTCTTAGTTTCCGCGGTTCCTGCTGTTCAGGTGAGTGGGATCGCGACAGCCCCTGATCGTCCGTCCAGGACTCTTTTATAACGAGTGGGAAGTTTTTGCGAACAAGGATCCCCACCCCCCTCGATCCCGAGGTGAATGCAGAGTGCGCCACCATTTTAAATCCCCACCTGTCCAGAGCCTTACAGGCCGAACCCATCAAGTGCGACTCCTGGATGAGGGCCACTGCAGGGGCCTGACGTTTGAGATATTGCAATACTAGCCCCCTCTTTATCTTGTCACCTAATCCATTTACATTCCAGGATATGATTGAAAAAGGGGGGCCAAGCGTATTAAGGGTCTCGGGTTGTACTTGCATGGGGTCGGTCAAGTCGTCCCTGTAGGAGAGTAGGATCTGCTTCACATGGGTACCCCCACTTTTTGCTGATGCTTCACTGTTTTTCGACTTTAGTCTGGCTGGGGCCCTGCTAATCAGAACCCCAGCCTAGCTGCTTCCTCTCTAAAATGGTTTCCATGTGCCTTAGGCACATCTCTGATTGGAATCTGGAGTGCCCTTGTAAGTCCCTAGTATATGGTATACTATGTACCCAGGGCATAGGTACCTCAGAGGCCTGCCAGGGGCTGAAGCATGTATTGTGCCACCCCTGGAAGGCCAGCCAAAAGGACACCACAGGTCTGCTACTGCAGCCTGGGTAAGGTGGTGCATGCACCCCTTACTGTGATATAGGTTACCTATATCACTACATACATACACACATATAAAACTATAAGTCACTCCTATGGCAGGCCTTGTCAATCCTGAAGGCAGAGTGCTTGGTTCCTATGTGAGAGGGTGCCCCTGCATGAGCAGAGCCCCTCTGCAGCGTTCGGAGACCCTTCTCTGATGCTGTTTGTAGTGCAGCCTGACCATATACTCTTAAGCGCATTATAACCTCGCGTTAAATGCTAACTTTGGGATGGCTGCACGGAAACATGTCATGTTTAGTGTCAAACATCTTGGAATACTACCCCCCGCCAGTTCTGGCGGCGGGGGTAGCATTCCACCCTTCTAGAGGGAGAGACATGTACACACCGGCCTGCCCGGTAACTTCTTTCCAAGCCCTGGCATCACAAAATGGATGCCGCTGCCACAGACACGGGTCTGGCCTCCTGCTGCTGACTGAAACTCTGGCAGGGGAGGCCTGGACAATAGGTTTCCTGTCCCAGGGAGGTGTAACCACCTCCCCAGACAGGATAATGTGTATTGAGGCTGGGCGGGAGCACTCTCTGGTGCTTTGAAGTCCTGCACTGGGGGCACATTTGGTGTCCCTGTGCATACCCCAGTTCAAACTGGTTCAGGGGCTTCCAGCCCCTGCTCTGGCGCGAAACTGGACAAAGGGAATGGGTGTAACCACCCCTCTTCCCTGACCCTCCCATAGGTGGGTCCCCAGAGTATGTCCAACCCCTAACTTAGTATAAGTATGGGACCCCAGTCCTTAGGACTTTAGATTACCCTGGACAAAACTCTGACACTGAATCCTGGACCTTCGACGCTCTACTTTAAGATTAGAGGACTGAAGAATCTCCCTTGGGGTCAAGGAGTGACTCCCTGCTTGGCAGGCACCAACGAAGCAATTGTCCAGTCTGCATTGCTGAAGCTCCCGCCGGACGCCTGAAGTCTTTGCATCACCAGAGGTGAATTTCCAGACTTCCCCGAGGCTGCACTGAGTCCCCAGCAAAGCTGAGGCCCGTAGCTGTCGTGGGTAACGTGGAACCGTGACCCCTGGACACCAAGTACTTTTGCAAGTGCATCCTCTTCCTGGTCTTCCACGAAGTTGTGCTTTGGGCTCCGAGTAGCCCCTGCCTCCAGCACCGACTGCACCGAAGATCACTGGCCTCCACTCCCTGAGTGTCCCGTGAGCCAGCTCTAAGTGCGTCCACTCGACACTCCTTCATGGTCGCTAGTCCGTTGGCTAGTGGGCCCTCCCAAAGGGAAATCTTCTTCTGCTTGGGCTTCCCTGGTTGCTCCAGACGTGCCCTGACTTACCCTCGCTGGGTGAGTCCCTCAGACCTTGCTGGTCTGCACCACCATCCTTCTTCTATTTGCACAAGACTTGCCGTTGCCAAGGCTTGTTGGGTCCAATCCGGTCTCCGACACCCCAGTAATCGACAGACGTTGTGGGACAGCTTGAATCCAGCTCCTGGTCGTCGTCGACGCCTCCTGGACCTCGTGGCTGAAGAGTCAAGACGACCGTCAACCTACCTGAAGCACCCGACATCGGTGGGCATCCGCTCATCGCCTTCCTGGTCACTGGCTAGTGACCCAGACTCTGTCTCCTCTGCTTTCAGGTTCTTCAGATCTTCGATCCACCCGAACACTTTCGACTTGGCCGCCAGCAGCACTTTGCAGCAGATCGCCATTGAAAACGACGACGAAACCCGACCCCGAAAGACACCTATGCACCCAGCTTCACTGGGTGAGGTAACTCGAGTACTCCGGTGCTCCCGTGGGTATAGACTCTAGAACAACCCAGTTCTAAAGGGGTTTGCTCCAAGTCCTCCTCTAAGTGTCCCTTTTCTTTAAAATTCCAACCGCGACTTTCCCCATAGAAGTCAACGGCGATTCGCGGCTGTGTTCTCACACTGCACGCGTCCCCCGTGGGTCCCCTGTGTCACTACCTTGGGTGGTTCCTTGTGGTCCAAGCACTTCTAGAGGCTCTAGGCCTAGTGTCTAGTTCAGTCGTGGTTCTTATACCACTTTATTGGTATATGGTTTGGTACGCCCCTAGGGCCCAAACGTGTATTTGTGCTATTACTGTGTTTAAATAACTTCTAACTTATGTACTTCGAACTCTAGCCTCATAAAGAGACTAGAGGGGTGTGTTTAGTAATAAATACATATATTTTGAATATATACCTGGTGTGGTCCTCTTTCATTTGGTCACTCAAGAGATTATAGACTGGTAAAACAAGCTGCTTTACATTCCTTCAAGACTTAGCCTGAAGGCTGTTCTCCATAGCTACCACTAGGATAGCTTTCAATAAAGGTTGTCTTTAACCTATCTCCAATAAGGGGTTGTTTGGACTGGTGCAAGGTGCCCACTATAATTAGTGGACAGCATATACCAGGCCAACTTCTCACAGTCCCCTCCCGTCAGTGGGTGTATCCATGACGCTGGAGCATGAAGAGCAATGCAATATGATTAACGAGCACGAACTGTGTATGGACTTAATCAGCATTTGGCATACCTGTGTGAAAAGAGTGAACATAAACATTAACTGGTCCCCACCCCCCACCCCCCTCCCTGCCTCCCTGCAGGACGGACATAGTACTACCCGCCTCCCCAACTTCGCGGAGTGCTTAGTCCCCATTAACTTGTACTTGCGTGCAGGGGGAGAGTAATCCGGAGATCACCCCGAGCCATCCCTTCAGTCAAAACCATAGCTGTGCGTTTAGTTCCATCCAGGCTTAGAAAGGAATGCGTCATTGTCCAGGTGCCCGGTGGGGCAACGATTCAGGGCGCACCAGGTCAGGGATGGTCGTTTAGAACATACACCCCGGTGAGGTTGAGTTTCAGTACTTTCTCCTCAGCGGCCCCCTACGTTGCTGCAAACCAGGAGCACGAGTGTCTAAAGTGTCCTCATTTTTCGGTCTCCGGCAGAGAGGAATCATTCATGGAGCCTGTGTCTCTCCAGCCCTGCGGTGCCGCCTCCTGCAGACGGTGATTTTGAGTCTTGTTTGTTCGTCGCGGCCCCGAAGCCTGTCTCCATCCCTCCAGCCAGTCCCGGGCCTCCTCGGGCGTCTCAAAGAACCTTGTTTTACCGTCCGCTACTACTCGCAACTTTGCCGGGAAGAGCATGGAGTAAGCGAGTTCTCGGCGCCGGATTTCCTTTTTCACCTCCAGAAAGCTTCGTCGTTGTTTGGTGACCACTGCTGTGTAGTCCAGGAAGAACGAAATGACAGAGTTCTCTAGGCGCAGCGGGGGGGCCACACGCGCCGTTTGTAGTATGGCGTCGTGGTCACAGAAGTTAAAGATGCGGGCCAGAATGGGCCTGAGAGGGGCCCCCGGTCTGTGTCTGCCGCATGGCACTCGATGGGTTCTTTCCACCGAGAAGAAACTGGAGAGTCCTCGAGGCTGGAGATGGGTTTTAATAAGATCTTCAACAAATAAATCCATTGCGGGACCTCCTTTACTTTCCGGCACGCCTATAATTCGAACATTATTGCGTTGGGAGCGGCCTTCCTGATCATCAAGCTTAGCCATTATCAATTTGTTTTCTGTTTCAAGTTGGCGCACTTGTCGCTGTAGGACAGCAGTGTCAGCAGAAAGTGTTGTTGTGGTATTTTCGACTTCGGTCACTCTCGCGGCCATTTTCTGGAAGTCGGCTCTCAGGAGCGAGATATCCGTAGAAATCGACCCCACAGTGTCCTGGACCTTGGTGAGGGCGGACATGATATCCTGCAGTGTGACCTTCGCCTGGCCCTCGGGTGTCTGGATCTTTCCTTGTGCGGCGTTTCGCTCCGCCTGGTCTGGCTGATCCCTGGCATAGGCGTACTTGTCCAGCTTTAATTGTTGCGCCGTGCGTTGGCCCCGGCCCCCCATTCCGGCCAGTCCGCAGGGGCGTCCCGGGAGGGAGCGGGTCACGTATGTGGCAGTAGTCGCCGCTGCCTGCCTTTGTGACTATAAGTCACGCGCGGCCTTTCGGGTTTCCTGCCACGTGTTCCCAAGTGCTGTGAGAGATGGTGTCTCCCCAGCGATTGGGCCCAGATGAGGAGCGGACGAGGCGGACTGGCTGTTAATTTTCAGGCACTTGCCGTACACAGCAGAGCCCCCGCGGGCCCTCAAGGTTTAAGGATTGTGGGCACCAGTCACAGGCAGAGGGTGCACCCGCCGCGCAGCGCCTCTCACCTTGGTCGCAGTTGGCTTTTAGCAATTCCGTTACCGCAGCAGTCAATGTACAGCCACACCGCACCGTTGTCCCTGAGCACCACCGGGGCCCGAAGTGCATCCAAACTGCGGTGGGCCCCGGGAGAAAACACCTGCGCCGCTGCTGCGGAGCCGGGCACGCTCCCGATGGGATTCTGCGGCAGGTCGAGGTCTTTGTGGGCCGCTGCAGTAGGGGCGGCACTCCATCAGACGCGTCGCAGCTCGCCCGTCCCTCCGCCGCCGCCACAGATCAGGGGTCTCGCTGTGCAGATGGCGCCTTCACAGCCGGGGCAGGACCAAGCACAGCGCGGGCTCGGCGCCACACCCTCCGGCCCATCCTCCGTGCTCCCCACGGGTCCCGGAGGGCCACGCACAGCTGCGCCGCATCCAGAAGCGCCAAACAGGTCAGTCTCGCTCCGCAGAGTGTTGCGCAGAGCGTTCGGGCGTTCCACTGCTCCCCCGCGGGTGTTGCCGTTCCACGTCCTCCTTCCACGGATCCCGGTGCCACTCCAGGTCCCGGTCTTACTCTCCGGCTCAGGCCGCGTCTCGGAGACACGACGCAGGGTCCCCCCACTTCACCTCCGGGACCTCGGAGAAGGATCAAAGGGTGCCCCAGAACTTCCGACACCTGGATCGTGGCGTCTCGTTGCGATTTCTGGACGGATTATGTGCCGGATTGTTGGGGATGTCGGTCAGATCTCGGAGCCTCTCTAGGCAGCGGCCATTACGATCGGCTGCTAGCCACGCCCTATAACTGATTTTTAAAGAGGTGGAAACAGCCATGTTTTTAGTGCCTTCCTGAAAAGAAGCCTATTGGACATTAATCTCATAGAGATAGGCAGCTGATTCCACAATTTGGCAGCACAATGTCACAGACTCCTGCCTCCCCATCTGGCTTTACGAATTTTAGAAATACAAACGAAACCTGCGTCAGTGGATCTAAGGTTTCTGGTGGGCATATACCAGGAGAAAAGATTCCGGAAATCGGCAGCCCCTCCGCCGAATAGTGCCTCATGGACCAAGCATAGGGCTTTAAACTCCGTCCTTTGCTGGATCGGGAGCCAATGCAATGACCTGATAGCAGCAGAAGTGGAATGCCCTCTAGGGATGTTTAACAATAGCCGAGCAGCAGCGTTTTGTATTGATTGTAATTTTAACCTCTGGGCTTTATCAATGTCTATAAAAAGCGCATTGCAATAATCTAACCGAGAGAGGATGAGGGCAACTACTACTGATTGTACACAATGAGCTGTACCAGGTGATCCTGATTGTACACAAGGAGCTGTAGAAAGTGATTCTGATTGTACATAATGAGCTCTACCAGGTGATTCTGATTGTACACAAGGAGGTGTAACAGGTGATTCTGATTGTTCACAAGGAGCTGTAGCAAGTGATTCTGATTGTACATAATGAGCTGTACCAGCTGATTCTGATTGTACACAAGGAGCTGTACCAGGTGATTCGGACTGGATCTGCTCTTTCCTCACCGGCCGAACACAAAGAATCAGACTCCCGCGTTTCCTCTCCGAACCCACAGTGATCAACTGCGGAGTACCCCAAGGATCGTCGCTCAGCCCCATTCTCTTCAACATCTACATGACCCCCCTCGCCGCCATCGTCAGAAAACATGGACTCAGCATAGTATCCTACGCCGACAACACCCAGCTCATCCTCTCCCTCACGAGGCAACCCGACATCACCAGCCTCAGCTTCCAAGAAGGAATGAAAGACGTCACATCCTGGATGAGCAGCAGCTGTCTGAAGCTCAACTCGGAGAAGACAGAAGCCCTCATCTTCAGACCCACCCCCTCAGCATGGGACAACACCTGGTGGCCCCCCGCCCTTGGCAACCACCCACTCCCACGGACCACGCCTGCAACCTCGGCATCATAGTCGACTCCTCCCTCACCATGACCCGTCAGATGAACGCCGTCTCCTCCTCATGTTACAACACACTCCGCATCCTTCGCAAGACCTTCAAGTGGATGCCCCACGAATCAAGAAAGACTGTCGCCCACGCACTCATCACCAGCAGACTGGACTGCGGAGACGCCCTCTTCGCCGGAATCAACAAATCCCTACTACGGAAACTCCAGACCATCCAGAACACTGCCGCCAGACTCATCCTCGGCCTCCCACGATATGAACACATCACCTAGCACCTACGACACCTCCACTGGCTCCCCGTCGAGAAGAGAGTAACCTTCAAGCTACTCACTCACGCATACAAATCCCTCCACAACACCGTAGCCCAATACCTCAAAGATAGAGTCTCCTTCCACATACCCAAGAGAAACCTCCGCTCCACCGACCTCGCCCTCGCCGAAACCCCGTGCATACTCAGAGCCAGAACGGGTGGAAGAGCCTACTCTTACATTGCAGCAAATGAACTCCCGCTCAACATCAGACGTTCCCCCACTCAGCACACCTTCAGGAAGAACCTCAAGACCTTGGTCTTCGGCTGAATAGGAGCTGCACGACTTCCCCCTCTGCCCCCCCCGCGCCTTGAGACCCTCACGGTGAGTAGCACGCTTCACAAATCCCCGATTGATTGATTGATACAGTTTATAAGAATGGAGTCAGACATAACATTGTGGATTATACTGGCCCGAGTGGCACTAATAAGATTCTGGAAAAGTCTCAGTTCGGGAGAGGAACAGAAAGTCTCCAAATGGTATTAAAATGAGATACAGCAAAGAGGACTGAAATGGGCCAGAGGTGTCAGAAAGACCTTGGAGTCTGTATGCAGGGATATGAAGGTGAGGTTATGCCCACAGACTCTACAAGTAGAAGTCTCAGAGGGCAGCTGAGGGTATTAGCTAAGGATTAGCCTCGGGAAAAGGATTGGCAGTATCTGAGGGGGAAAAATCAGTGCAATTCATGTTAAATTCCTGGCATAAGGAAGTCTGGATTCCGTATCCGGATATATTACCAAATCGTTGGCTTTTGTGTGAATTACTAAGAATATGAATTGGTGTCAACTCCTTTTATACAAATGAGAAAATAAAAATGGAAATGATGCAACCTGGTGGGTACTGTACAAATGAGCTGAGTACAAAATGCGATATTTTGCACGTTATGGATTTCTTAAAAGTGTTGCCTTGCGAAAATTGATTTTATGACCATTATTTTTTCTTAAATGGAATTAAGAATCGAGCGCAAGGTGTAGAACTTCTTACTGATATGCGCTACCTGAATATTGCAATTGCTATTGGAAGGTTTATGATTGCAGCTAAAAGGGCTCTGCTTGGGTAAACAAGACGATATATGTATTTAGGTAATTTATAACAAGGAGCCATGTTGAAAAATGAGGTGGTATAAATATAATCGGGGATTTTTAAGTGGTATTGGTCTTATCAGGATTTTAGCAGGTGAATTTTAGATAGCGTTGAATCTTTATATACATTTCAAAATGTATATTACAATCTGATAATATTTGTAATGCATTGGTTTTATCTAAGAATTTTGTAGATGAAATTTTAGATATTGTTAACTTTTTATATACATTTGTATTATAGGTGAATATATGTGTAATTGCGTTGTTTTAAGACCATCGGTCTAAATAAACATTTAATTGGCTTGACTTGACTTGATTGTGCACAAGGAGTCGAAGCTGGTGATTCTGATTGTACACAAGGAGCTATAGCAAGTGATTATGATCTCTTGTGAGGAGCTGTACCTGGTGATTATGATTGTGCACAAGGAACTGTAGCTTGTAATTCTGATTGTAGACAAGGAGCTATAGCAAGTGATTATGATTGCACACATCAAGCAGTACCATGTGAATCTGAATGTACACAAGGAGCTGTCTTAGGTGATTATGATTGTACACAACGAGCTGTAGCAAGTGATTTTGATTTCTTGTGAGGAGCTGTGCCAGGTGATTTTGACTGTGCACCAGGATCTGTACCATGTGATTATGATTTCTTGTGAGCAAGTGATTCTGGTTGTGCACAAGGAGCTGTAGGTGGTGCTTTTTGATTGTACACAAGGAGCTATAGCAATTGATTCTGATTGCAGAGAATGAGAAGTACCAGGTGATTCTGATTCTACACAAGGAGCTGTACTAGGTGATTCTGATTGTACACAAGGAGCTGTACCAGGTGATTCTGATTGTACACAAGGAGCTGTACCAGGTGATTCTGATTGTGCACAAGGAGCTGTACCAAGTGATTGTGATTTCTTGTGAGGAGCTGTACTAGGCAATTCTGATTGTAAATGAGCGTCAAGGACTGGAAACTTGGACGGTCTTTTGAGTCGCCTTTTATATTGCACAAGGAAACTGCAGTGTCTCCCAATTCACAAAATGCTACCCCACACAGACCAGTGTACATGAAATGTGTTATATGCCTGTACGAGGGTCCTAAATAGGAGGAAAAACACCACAAAGGAGAAAGAGGACCTCTTTGGAAATGGTTTGAATATTGATTAGCGATGGCGATTAGTAATAAAGGGAATGAAAAGGCACCTATCTCCTCCCGAGGAGCAGGAAGGAGAAAAGAGCCAGGCCAGCTTTCAGAAGTAGAATCCAGTCGAAAGCTTCAGCTGAAAGATCAAACATCGCGGACAATAATGGTCGCAAGGTGATGAAGAATGCAATGAAAACTATGGGAACAATTGCATTCGATGCGTCCTTCACTTTGAGCTGTTTCCTAAGAGGAGCTGACGTATTTCATCGTCCCATTCATTATTCCACTGCTGCCATTCCCGCTCTGTACTGCAAACAGGTTGCAGAAGACCTCTCTGGGCAGCTGCGACTGCAAAGACATCAAGGCAGTCGCAGCAGCATGGGTGCTCAGCTACGCACAGAGTACGGCATCTCTCAACTCCAATTCCAGCATAGATACACCCATACTACCCCCTCCAGAAGCTCTGGGCTTATTGGGTGACATTAAAAGAATAGCAAACAGGAGTATGGGCTGAGGAAGCATCTTCCTAAGAGCTCTCACTCCTCTTTCTAGTGGATCCAGAATTGAATTTGACCTTGACGTGGCTTCAATTGTGATGAATGAAACACAAGGGGAATCTTCCAAGTACGAGGCGCCTTCAACCCAAGGACACAGGATTGATCTGACGAGTTATCACAAATGGACCAAAATATTGCAATCAAAACTTGACTGGCAAAGTATGGACCGGCGGAAAACAAGAAGATACACAAACGTCTCTTAAGGAACCAAATAATCAGTGGTTTCTTGATTCATCAGTATATTCATATGTTCTGACCTTTGAATGAACAAACTTTGACAAACAGGTGGTATTTGCTTTCATAAAGGATTAAAATAATCAGCAATCGCAGAAACCAAATTATGGAAACATTTTTGGACGAAATCCTTGTATTTACAAAACAGGTGAAACCTTAATAGCACTTTGAGTTGTATTGTTATAAGTGAATTACGCAATTGGCTCAGTTATCTATAGTAGCATTACAGCAACAGCATGGATGTTTCTCTAGACTTTGATTTGTTCACTCAGTTTGCCTATTTGACTGAGAATAGTAACCAAAAGAAAGAGCTTGTCCAACACTGGGTGCCTTGCACAAAGTTCTCAAAAAGCATCAAACATATTCAGTACCTCGATCAGAAATGATCACATGAGGCAACCCCTGAAGTCAAAACATATAATTGAAGGCACGTTGGGCCAATTCTTCAGTTGTTGGTAATCAGGGCAAAGGAGTAACATGGGCCATCTTTGAACCTCTGTAACCATTATGAGACACTATCCTTCTGAAGATGGAAGATACATTATAAAGTCCGCAGAGATTGGTTGCCAAGGTTCAGGAACCCAGTTAACGGTTGTAAATATCCAAATTGAACCAACAGTTGGCCACAAAAGAATTTCAGAACTAAATTGAGAGTAGTTTTAACTCCTCTATGACCAGAAATTATTGAATCATGACACATCTTCATTACATCCATTTGTCATTATTTTGTAGGAACAATGAAAGCTTGTGGAGTAAAATGCAGTCCATTTACATGAACTAAAGGAGCCTGTAGACGAAGTTCTTCGGTATTCTTTTTGATCCCTCTGTTCTTGAGCTATCTTGACCTTGTCTAAAACAGATTGTACAACTCCAACCATATACTGAATTATACACGAGATGCTGCACCAGGTGATTTTGATTGTACATTAGGAGGTGTAACCAGTCATTCTAATTGTACACTATTAGCCATACCTGATGATTTTCAGTGTACATAAGGAGCTGTACCCAATGAGTAGTAATATACATCAGAATCTACTGGTTGTTTCTGATTGAACTTGGTATGCTGTCCCATGTGATTCTGAGTTTCTGATTGTGCGTGAGAACCTGCACCAGGTGATTCTGATTCCACATGAAAAGCAGTACTAGCAGGGGATTCTGATTGCGCATGAAAAGCAGTACTAGCAGGGGATTCTGATTGCGCCTGAAAAGCAGTACTAGCAGGGGATTCTGATTGCGCATGAAAAGCAGTACTAGCATGGGATTCTGATTGTACATGAAAAGCAGAACTAGCATGTGATTGTGATTGCGCATGAAAAGCAGTACTAGCAGGTGATTGTGATGGCGCATGAAAAGCAGTACTAGCAGGTGATTGTGATGGCGCATGAAAAGCAGTACTAGCAGGTGATTGTGATGGCGCATGAAACGCAGTACTAGCAAGGGATTCTGATTGCACATGAAAAGCAGAACTAGCATGGGATTCTGATTGCACATGAAAAGCAGAACTAGCAGGGGATTCTGATTGCACATGAAAAGCAGTACTAGCAGGGGATTCTGATTGCACATGAAAAGCAGAACTAGCAGGGGATTCTGATTGCACATGAAAAGCAGTACTAGCAGGGGATTCTGATTGCACATGAAAAGCAGTACTAGCAGGGGATTCTGATTGCACATGAAAAGCAGTACTAGCTTGTGATTGTGATTGCACATGAAAAGCAGAACTAGCAGGGGATTCTGATTGCACATGAAAAGCAGTACTAGCAGGGGATTCTGATTGCACATGAAAAGCAGTACTAGCATGTGATTGCACATGAAAAGCAGTACTAGCAGGGGATTCTGATTGCACATGAAAAGCAGTACTAGCTTGTGATTGTGATGGCGCATGAAAAGCAGGACTAGCATGTGATTGCACATGAAAAGCAGTACTAGCAGGGGATTCTGATTTCGCATGATTAGCAGTACTAGCAGGGGATTCTGATTGCGCATGAAAAGCAGTACAAGCAGGGGATTCTGGTTGCACATGAAAAGCAGTACTAGCATGTGATTGTGATGGCGCATGAAAAGCAGAACTAGCTTGTGATTGTGATTGCACATGAAAAGCAGAACTAGCTTGTGATTCTGATTGCACATGAAAAGCAATACTAGCAGGGGATTCTGATTGCGCATGAAAAGCAGTACTAGCAGGGGATTCTGATTGCGCATGAAAAGCAGTACTAGCAGGGGATTCTGATTGCGCCTGAAAAGCAGTACTAGCAGGGGATTCTGATTGCGCATGAAAAGCAGTACTAGCATGGGATTCTGATTGTACATGAAAAGCAGAACTAGCATGTGATTGTGATTGCGCATGAAAAGCAGTACTAGCAGGTGATTGTGATGGCGCATGAAAAGCAGTACTAGCAGGTGATTGTGATGGCGCATGAAAAGCAGTACTAGCAGGTGATTGTGATGGCGCATGAAACGCAGTACTAGCAAGGGATTCTGATTGCACATGAAAAGCAGAACTAGCATGGGATTCTGATTGCACATGAAAAGCAGAACTAGCAGGGGATTCTGATTGCACATGAAAAGCAGTACTAGCAGGGGATTCTGATTGCACATGAAAAGCAGAACTAGCAGGGGATTCTGATTGCACATGAAAAGCAGTACTAGCAGGGGATTCTGATTGCACATGAAAAGCAGTACTAGCAGGGGATTCTGATTGCACATGAAAAGCAGTACTAGCTTGTGATTGTGATTGCACATGAAAAGCAGAACTAGCAGGGGATTCTGATTGCACATGAAAAGCAGTACTAGCAGGGGATTCTGATTGCACATGAAAAGCAGTACTAGCATGTGATTGCACATGAAAAGCAGTACTAGCAGGGGATTCTGATTGCACATGAAAAGCAGTACTAGCTTGTGATTGTGATGGCGCATGAAAAGCAGGACTAGCATGTGATTGCACATGAAAAGCAGTACTAGCAGGGGATTCTGATTTCGCATGATTAGCAGTACTAGCAGGGGATTCTGATTGCGCATGAAAAGCAGTACAAGCAGGGGATTCTGGTTGCACATGAAAAGCAGTACTAGCATGTGATTGTGATGGCGCATGAAAAGCAGAACTAGCTTGTGATTGTGATTGCACATGAAAAGCAGAACTAGCTTGTGATTCTGATTGCACATGAAAAGCAATACTAGCAGGGGATTCTAATTGCACATGAAAAGCAGAACTAGCTTGTGATTGTGATTGCACATGAAAAGCAGAACTAGCTTGGGATTGTGATTGCACATGAAAAGCAGGACTAGCAGGGTATTCTGATTTCGCATGAAAAGCAGTACTAGCAGGGGATTCTGATTGCACATGAAAAGCAGTACTAGCAGGGGATTCTGATTGCGCATGAAAAGCAGTACTAGCAGGGGATTCTGATTGCACAGGAAAAGCAGTACTAGCAGGGGATTCTGATTACGCATGAAAAGCAGTACTAGCAGGGGATTGTGATGGCGCATGAAAAGCAGTACTAGCCGGGGATTGTGATTGCACATGAAAAGCAGAACTAGCATGTGATTGCACATGAAAAGCAGTACTAGCAGGGGATTCTGATTGCACAGGAAAAGCAGTACTAGCAGGGGATTCTGATTGCGCATGAAAAGCAGTACTAGCAGGGGATTCTGATTGCGCATGAAAAGCAGTACTAGCAGGGGATTGGGATGGCGCATGAAAAGCAGTGCTAGCAGGGGATTGTGATGGCGCATGAAAAGCAGAACTAGCATGTGATTGTGATGGCGCATGAAAAGCAGTACTAGCATGTGATTGTGATGGCGCATGAAAAGCAGAACTAGCATGTGATTGCACATGAAAAGCAGTACTAGCAAGGGATTCTGATTGCACAGGAAAAGCAGTACTAGCAGGGGATTCTGATTGCGCATGAAAAGCAGTACTAGCAGGGGATTCTGATTGCGCATGAAAAGCAGTACTAGCAGGGGATTCTGATTGCGCATGAAAAGCAGTACTCGCAGGGGATTGGGATGGTGCATGAAAAGCAGTACTAGCATGTGATTGTGATGGCGCATGAAAAGCAGTACTAGCAGGGGATTGTGATGGTGCATGAAAAGCAGTACTAGCAGGTGATTGTGATGGCGCATGAAAAGCAGTACTAGCAGGTGATTGTGATGGCGCATGAAAAGCAGTACTAGCACGGGATTCTGATTGCGCATGAAAAGCAGTACTAGCAGGGGATTCTGATTGCGCATGAAAAGCAGTACTAGCATGTGATTGTGATTGCACATGAAAAGCAGAACTAGCAGGGGATTCTGATTGCACATGAAAAGCAGTACTAGCAGGGGATTCTGATTGCACATGAAAAGCAGTACTAGCTTGTGATTGTGATGGCGCATGAAAAGCAGAACTAGCAGGGGATTCTGATTGCACATGAAAAGCAGTACTAGCAGGGGATTCTGATTGCACATGAAAAGCAGTACTAGCAGGGGATTGGGATGGCGCATGAAAAGCAGGACTAGCATGTGATTGCACATGAAAAGCAGTACTAGCAGGGGATTGTGATGGCGCATGAAAAGCAGTACTAGCTTGTGATTGTGATGGCGCATGAAAAGCAGGACTAGCATGTGATTGCACATGAAAAGCAGTACTAGCAGGGGATTCTGATTGCACATGAAAAGCAGTACTACCTTGTGATTGTGATGGCGCATGAAAAGCAGGACTAGCATGTGATTGCACATGAAAAGCAGTACTAGCAGGGGATTCTGATTTTGCATGATTAGCAGTACTAGCAGGGGATTCTGATTGCGCATGAAAAGCAGTACTAGCAGGGCATTCTGGTTGCACATGAAAAGCAGTACTAGCATGTGATTGTGATGGCGCATGAAAAACAGAACTAGCTTGTGATTGTGATTGCACATGAAAAGCAGAACTAGCTTGTGATTGTGATTGCACATGAAAAGCAGGACTAGCAGAGTATTCTGATTTCGCATGAAAAGCAGTA
The DNA here is from genome assembly GCA_963921515.1 of Calotriton arnoldi. Taxonomy (NCBI): domain Eukaryota; kingdom Metazoa; phylum Chordata; class Amphibia; order Caudata; family Salamandridae; genus Calotriton; species Calotriton arnoldi. The sequence continues at coordinate 988,335 of CAWUFW010004503.1, read as the reverse complement.
CTAGCAGGGGATTCTGATTTCGCATGAAAAGCAGTACTAGCAGGGGATTCTGATTGCACATGAAAAGCAGTACTAGTAGGGGATTCTGATTGCGCATGAAAAGCAGTACTAGCAGGGGATTCTGATTGCACAGGAAAAGCAGTACTAGCAGGGGATTCTGATTGCGCATGAAAAGCAGTACTAGCAGGGGATTGTGATGGTGCATGAAAAGCAGTACTAGCATGTGATTGTGATGGCGCATGAAAATCAGTACTAGCAGGTGATTGTGATGGCACATGAAAAGCAGTACTAGCAGGTGATTGTGATGGCGCATGAAAAGCAGTACTAGCAGGTGATTGTGATGGCGCATGAAAAGCAGTACTAGCAGGTGATTGTGATGACGCATGAAAAGCAGTACTAACAGGGGATTCTGATTGCGCATGAAAAGCAGTACTAGCAGGGGATTCTGATTGCACATGAAAAGCAGTACTAGCATGTGATTGTGATGGTGGATGAAAAGCAGTACTAGCAGGTGATTCTGATTGCGCATGAAAAGCAGTACTAGCAGGTGATTGTGATGGCGCATGAAAAGCAGTACTAGCAGGGGATTCTGATTGCGCATGAAAAGCAGTACTAGCAGGGGATTCTGATTGCGCATGAAAAGCAGTACTAGCATATGATTGTGATGGCGCATGAAAAGCAGTACTAGCAGGTGATTCTGATTGCGCATGAAAAGCAGTACTAGCAGGGGATTGTGATTGCGCATGAAAAGCAGTACTAGCAGGGGATTCTGATTGCGCATGAAAAGCAGTACTAGCAGGGGATTGTGATGGCGCATGAAAAGCAGTACTAGCATGTGATTGTGATGGCGCATGAAAAGCAGTACTAGCAGGTGATTGTGATGGCACATGAAAAGCAGTACTAGCATGTGATTGTGATGGCACATGAAAAGCAGTACTAGCATGTGATTGTGATGGCGCATGAAAAGCAGTACTAGCAGGGGATTCTGATTGTACATGAAAAGCAGAACTAGCATGTGATTGTGATTGCGCATGAAAAGCAGTACTAGCAGGTGATTGTGATGGCGCATGAAAAGCAGTACTAGCAGGTGATTGTGATGGCGCATGAAAAGCAGTACTAGCAGGTGATTGTGATGGCGCATGAAAAGCAGTACTAGCAGGTGATTGTGATGGCACATGAAAAGCAGAACTAGTAGGGGATTCTGATTGCGCATGAAAAGCCGTGCTAGGTAATTCTGATTGCACATGAGGAGGTGTAACCAGTGATTCTAATTCTGATTGTACAGAAGGAGCTGTACCACTTGAGTCTGATGGTACATGAGGGGGTGTACCAGGTGACTCTGATTGAACATGAGCTCTAACAAGCACTTCTGAGTGCCCATGGCAACCTCTGACAGGTGATTCTAACTTTACATGAAAAGCAGTACTAGCCAAACATTCTCTTGAAGAGTCACTGGCATAGTGTATCTGCTCTTCACCCGAGAGCAGGCTGGTCTGTGGGAGTTGCGATTAGTTGTTCTTTTTCTCAATGCGGCACGTGCAGCGGGCGATAGGGAGTGTGAGCTTTTCCTGTTGGTTAGTTTGTCGATATGAAGGTTAGAGAACCTGTGGGACTGGTCTAATCGGAGATGTGAGCGGTCTGCTCAAGGTGCATGGAGATGTTCAACAAATCCCTCTGTGGATATTAATGTCTTGTTAAGAACCGATATGTGATTGGTAATTGATTGTCTTGTCATGAACAACATTCTGCTGCTTGAGATAAATACCACTGTTGAGAATCACTGTTGCTGTGATTGCTGCAGCCTGCTATTTCAGTCTAGAGCCCTGTTAGGACCTGTGAGTAAAGTGTGTACTCACCTGCTTTGCAGTTCCCATCTTTAGGTTGTGTTGGGCCGTGTATGATCGAACACCACTGTTTCACGTACACTGGCACAGAAGGAAAGGCTACACATGGTCACAAACATAGGTGTGGTGCCATGGGCTTGTTGACAATTACAGAGAGAGGACATTGAGGTGACGTCATCTCTTCTCCGAGCTGATAGGAAGCTGGCAAGGTCTAACAGCACAAGTGGGTCCAAGGGGACCCCAGAAAAGGAAAGACTCCAGAAACGTATGGAATCTTTCAGCATCGCAGATGAGATGGATCATCTCCAGGATCATGTTCAGTTCGGGTTCTGGAGTTGGTTCAGATGAAAGTGCTGAACACTGGTAAAACCAGAGTGCTGGACTGACAGAGCTGCGGTCTGCAGGGTGCCTCTGGAGCAAGTTTGAAAAGCTTGTTAGCACTGGATAATACTTTGAAGACCTGCAGGGCCACCATATCAAGCCGATAAGGTGTGTGCAGGTCTGAGTACAGGCCTCTGCTGTGCAGCAGGGATTAGACTTGCACATTTGATATTCTGGCTTTAATGGCCACGTCTGGAAGGCATCTGCAGAATGGAGGAGGGCTTCGGGGGTTGGGTGGCAGAGCGGAAGGATACATTTCTGGAGGTAGCTCAGCTAACCCTGGTGAGAGGAGTGCAGGTGCAATTGGAACCAAGTCTTGGAAAGGTTCAAAAAGTGGCAGAATCCTGTCTGCGATGATGTTCAAGAGGAGACCAAGGGGGGAAGCAGAATACATGTTTGGAAAGATAGGCTGCAGCCAGTGGGGATCACTCGTTCGGTCCTCTCCTCTCCTCCCCTTCCCTTCCCTTCCCTCCCCTCTCCTCTCCTGTCCCCTCACGCCCTCTCCCCTCCATTTTACTCTCCTCTCTTCTCTTCTCTTCACTTCTCTTCTCCTCTCCTCTCCTCTTCTCTCCTTTCCTTTCCTTTCCTCTCCTCTCTTCTCCTCCCCTCTCCACTATCTTTGTGTAAAGTGTGTCTGTGCCGCACGCTCTATTCTAGCTTGCAATGTGTATTCGTAAAGTGTGTTTGTGGCTTGCCCTCTATTCTAGCCTACATTTGCTGTGTGTTCAGTGTGTATGTGCCTCACTCTCAAGTGGAGCCTGCACAATCGTTGTGTAAACTGTGACTGTGCTTCACCTTCTTTTCTAGTCTACACTGTCTTCGTGTAACGTGTTTGTGCCTCACCCTCTTTTCTACTCTGCACTATTGTTGTGTACAGTGTGTTTGCGTCTCACCCACTATTGCAGCATGCACTATCTTTGAGTAAAGTGTTTGTACCTCACCCTCTAGTCGAGCCTACATTATCTTTGTGTAAAGTGTGATTGTGCGTCACTCTCTATTTTAGCCTGCACTATCATAGTGTAAAGTGTGTTTGGGCCTCACCCTCTAACACAGCTTGCCCTATCATTGTGTAAAGTGTGTTTGTGCCTCACCCTCTATTCTAGCCTGCACTATCATTGTGTAAAGTGTGATTGTGCCTCGCTCTCTATTCTAGCCTGCACTATCTCCGTGCAAAGTGTGTTTGGGCCTCACTCTCTAACAGAGCTTGCACTATCATTGTGTAAAGTGTGTTTAGGCCTCACTCTCTAACAGAGCTTGCACTATCATTGTGTAAAGTGTGTTTGGTCCTCACCCTCTACCAGAGCTTGCACTATCATTGTGTAAAGTGTGTTTGTGCCTCACCCTCTATTCTAGCTTGCACTATCATAGTGTAAAGTGTGTTTGGGCTTCACCCTCTAACAGAGCTTGCATAATCATTGAGTAAAGTGTGTTTGCGCCTCACCCTCTAACAAAGCTTGCACTATCATTGTGTAAAGTGTGTTTGTGCCTCACCTTCTATTCTAGCCTGCACTATCATTGTGTAAAGTGTGATTGTGCCTCGCTCTCTATTCTAGCCTGCAACATCTCCGTGCAAAGTGTGTTTGGGCCTCACTCTCTAACAGAGCTTGCACTATCATTGTGTAAAGTGTGTTTGGGCCTCACCCTTTACCAGAGCTTGCACTATCATTGTGTAAAGTGTGTTTGTGCCTCACCCTCTATTCTAGCTTGCACTATCATTGTGTAAAGTGTGTTTGTGCCTCACTTTCTACTCTAGCCTGCACTATCATTGTGTAAAGTGTGTTTGTTCCTCAATCTCTAGTTGAGCCTACACTATCTTTGTGTAAAGGGTGTTTGTGCCTCACCCTCTAACAGAGCTTGCACTATCATTGTGTAAAGTGTGACTGTGCCTCACTCTCTATTCTAGCCTGCACTATTATTGTGTAAAGTGTGTTTGGGCCTCACTCTCTAACAGACCTTGCACTATCATTGTGTAAAGTGTGCTTGTGCCTCACCCTCTATTCTAGATTGCATTATCATTGTGTAAAGTGTGTTTGTGCCTCACTTTCTACTCTAGCCTGCACTATCATTGTGTAAAGTGTGATTGTTCCTCAATCTCTAGTCGAGCCTACACTATCTTTGTGTAAAGTGTTTTGTGCCTCACCCTCTAACAGAGCTTGCACTATCATTGTGTAAAGTGTGTTTATGCCTCACCCTCTAACAGAACTTGCACTATCATTGAGTAAAGTGTGTTTGTGCCTCACCCTCTAACAGAGCTTGAACTATTATTGTGTAAAGTGCGTTTGTGCCTCACTCTCTATTCTAGCATGCACTATTATTGTGCAAAGTGTGTTTGTGCCTCACTCTCTATTCTAGCCTGCACTATTATTGTGTAAAGTGCGTTTGTGCCTCACTCTCTATTCTAGCATGCACTATTATTGTGCAAAGTGTGTTTGTGCCTCACCCTCTAACAGAGCTTGCACTATCATTGTGTAAAGTGTGATCGTGCCTCACCCACTAACAAAGCGTGCGCTATTATTGTGTAAAGTGTGTTTGTGCGTCACCCTCTAACAGAGCGTGCACTATCATTGTGTAAAGTGTGTTTGTTCCTTAATCTCTAGTCGAGCCTACACTATCTTTGTGTAAAGTGTGTTTGTGCCTCACCCTCTAACAGAGCGTGCACTATCATTGTGTAAAGTGTGTTTGTGCCTCACCCTCTATTCTAGCTTGCACTATCATTGTGTAAAGTGTGTTTGTTCCTTAATCTCTATTCTAGCTTGCACTATCATTGTGTAAAGTGTGTTTGTGCCTCACCCTCTAACAGAGCGTGCACTATCATTGTGTAAAGTGTGTTTGTGCCTCACCCTCTATTCTAGCTTGCACTATCATTGTGTAAAGTGTGTTTGTTCCTTAATCTCTATTCTAGCTTGCACTATCATTGTGTAAAGTGTGTTTGTGCCTCACCCTCTAACAGAGCGTGCACTATCATTGTGTAAAGTGTGTTTGTGCCTCACCCTCTAACAGAGCGTGCACTATCTTTGTGTAAAGTGTGTTTGTGCCTCACCCTCTAACAGAGCGTGCACTATCATTGTGTAAAGTGTGTTTGTTCCTTAATCTCTAGTCGAGCCTACACTATCTTTGTGTAAAGTGTGTTTGTGCCTCACCCTCTAACAGAGCGTGCACTATCATTGTGTAAAGTGTGCGTGTGCCTCACCCTTTCTCTAACCAGAGTGTCCTTCCCTTCCAGCTGTTCCACGAGGTCGCCTACATGGCTGATGACCGCCAGGACCTGCTGAACGCCATCAATGAGTTCCTGGACTGCAGCATCGTCATCCCGCCCTCCGAGGTGGAGGGAAAGGACCTTCTGAAGTCCATCGCTTCCTTCCAGAAGGATCTTCTGCGGAAGAGGAAAGAGCGCGAGACCCGGAGGTCCGTGAAGATGGGCATCATACCGGAAGCCAAAGGTAGGGAGAAGGACTCGGGCTGCTTATGAAGCGCTCCGCACACCTTGAATCGGTTCTAGGCGCTTCGGTAACAGGTGCTCATAAAACCCTCTGCTTCCTTCTGTTAGGTGCTGCTTCTAACACCTCATGCTCTGGGGACCTCTGCATGTGGGGTCTCTTAAGCCCTTCACAACACAATCACTAACTGCATATTCTCTTGACATCCCTGACTATTTCATATAAAAGGATTTTAAACTCTACTGTGAGTAAAGCTAGTGGATAAACTCTGTACTTCGAGGTGATCTTAGACCTGCAGTAAGAGTCAAGCCAGGCTGAGGCTGGAGGTCTTCAGAAAGACCCCTAGGCATTACACCATGATTTACTGTTCCATGAGTGCGTCACAAACATTCCGCCATGATCCTGTTTCCTAAAAATGTAAAACATTTCTAAGTTATAAATAGAGAACAAGGTAGGTCTCCTTTATAGGCGTCTTGAATTTGTAGTTCCAATTTTTCTGCATTTTCCAACCTATTTTAGTTTCTGAGCATTGCATTTTGAAAGGAGTTCATTCTCAGCTTGTGTGTATTTTTTTGTTTTGTAGCACTCCTGTTAAGTTTTAGGGTGTGATACGATGCTTTATATACGTTTTATTTCTCTCTCTTTTTAACTTGTTTTATCCATACATTTCGGGGCAGATTTACAAGAAACTGACGCATCTGTAGAGATGCGTCACTTTCCCTGCGCCACCCTGAGAAACCCTCGCGCCACCATGGATGCACCGTATTTACAACACTGCGCACCATGGCCCAAGGATTGACAGATGCATCAGAAATTCTGACGCATCTGTCCGTGCAAAAGTCACGCATTGCTGGAGTCGTGTCGCAAGCGCGACGCAACTCCAGCAATGCACGGGGAGGCCTATTCTCACTACACTGCGTCACTCCTTACACTTGCTTCAAGTCGGCGTAGGGTTTTGACGCAGTGGCGTCCTAGAAGTAGCACAGTGAAATATTGTAGATTTCATTGGGTCACCTCTACGAGGCTGTCTTGCGGGGGGAGCGCCCACCCTGCATACATTATACCTCACGCAGGTATAATGTGACGCAGGGCTCTCCCTAGATGCGTCCCATTGTAAATTGGCCGCATTGTTTACGCCGCAGCGGCTCAAAAGTGTCGCAAGGGGCTTGTAAATCTGCTCCTTCGTTTCCACTTGCTCTTGTCTTGCTACAGGCAGCTGAAGCTCTCTGGCACAGACAGCATTGGATCAAACACTACACAGAGTGACCTTTGTGTCAGACCGCGGCTAGGATTGGATGGCTTGCTTGTCGATCTCACGTCCTTGCTCTTTATTGAATGGCTTTCCTCCCCTTCTGTATTTGTCCCACCCCTGGGCCTAGCCTCTATACATTTGCTTGAATCGGGATAAGGTGTATCCTTCCGCTGCTGACGTCATGGTACAACTTTTTCTTACTGTCGTTTAACACTCCATGGGAGGTCATGGCCTGCTCTTCCGAGTGCACTCACATTCTCTCCCTTGCTCCCCTTGACGTACGACGTCTCTCCCTTCCCACCCTTGTTCTTGTCTGCCAGCCACTGGATGGCGGACGTTGTGATGCACTGGATGTTTTCCCACTTCACTTTCTTGTGCCTCTCTCCCGCTCCATGGAAGTATCCGCTAGTAGCTTTGTCAATGCCGGATGCTTTTAAAATGTGTCAGAATTGGTAAAGCATGTGGCTACGCCCGGCAATGCCAGGAAGAAGGACTGCTGTGTTGCTGAAAGGACTGTCCCTCTGCTGGACTGCCGCTCCGAAGGAACTGCTGCCTGCTGTGCTGACCTTCTGCCTTCCAGCCTGGATGAACATGCAGCCTGTACCCAGGACCACCAGAGGGACTCCAAGGGCTAGTCTCTAGTAACCAGCACCTGAACTCTGCAACTGTGAGTTCTATCCTGCCAAGAGGTGCCACCCCAGTTGCCCTGAAGGTGCTCTGCCAACCCATCTGTGGATCCAGCAGAAGTGACGCATTTCCTCTGCTGTGTGGCGCGACTCCAAGCAGAACCGATACATTGCCTTTGCTATGCAGATTCTCTCTGCGCAAGGACTCCACATCGACCTCGCAGCCCCTTCAGGACCGCTGCTGCGCCGCACATCCCCAAGGCAGGCCCTCGCATTGCAAACCTCTCGTCAATGGCAGCTTTGATGATGACGCAAATTCTTACATCACAGCCACGCAGTTCCTCAGAACCGACGCATCGCCTTGGCTGCGGGATGCATCCTCGACTCCGGACTTTTCAAGGCATGCCCTCGTCAACAGAATACTCGACGATGAATTTGCATCGCCGGTTCACAGCTCTTCTGAACTGATACATCGCCTCAGCTGCGTGATTCACCCTGGGTGTGGGACCTCGCAATGCTCCGCAACCAGGATTTAAGGTACTCTTGTTCAGCAGGCCGAACTGGGTCCCTGTAGCTGGCCCACGCTCCATCGTGGTCAACATGAACTTGTGACTTTCTCCCGGTCCAGTGCCACCAGATATCCACATTTGGTGCTTTGTGCTGCTATTTTCAATCAAATCTTTAAACCTGCATATAGTTGGTTCTACTGATTGGATTTTTGTCGTTTTGTTCTGCTTTATTTATGAAAAACTACTCTATTTTGCTAATCTGTTGTAGGATCCATTTATGGTGTATTTTCACTGTGCTACTGTTTAAAGTGTTGCACAAATACTTTACACATTGGCTTTGAGTTAAGCTTGGCTGCTCTGTGCCCAGCTACCTGAGGGTTGAACACAGGTTAATTATGGTTTACTTGTGACTTACAAGAATTGTGGTTCCTGCTTCAGTAGCGTCCACCCTCCGTCAAACCAGCAACCCAGTTTCTACAATAATAATCAAAATCAAATGATAAGATAATTTTTTTTCCTCAGTTAATTTGCTCAGTCCTTCTTCATCTGGATAGCTCCACTAAGCTCAAAACTTTAAATGCGAAATTTCAGGACTATTCGGATTTGCAAAAGTTCAAGGTGGCTCTTCTTCTAGATTGTGGAAAGGCGACATTTTATTGGAATGTAGGTCTCTGTATCTGGCTCTTCTTCCTCCTCTTCAGACACAGATGCAAGATACACCCATTAAGGTGAAGCATACTTTCTGTTTGGAGTTCTCTTTCTTGCTGGTCTTTTAGCAGCAGGTGATTCACTCTCACGTTTCTCTAAATCAATTTCAACTATTTCCTTGGCTGATTCTAACCTTCCGTTTTCTCCCAGTGTTTTCTCTTGAAGGTTCTTATCTTTGCCTTGAGTGTTTCAGTTCTTGGATCTTCACTTGTGGACACTGCTGAGTCCTCTTCACTCACTGGTGAACTTGTGTTTCGATCTCCATCAGTAACGTGACTCACTGTGTACCACTGTCTCCCTCTGGGGTTCTCGAGACTTGAATTCACAAACTCTGAATCAGTGCTTGTGGTCACCACTTCTTCACCCAGACCCTTCACGCCCCTTGTGTGAGCAGAGTGGATCGACTCCGGGACACCGGCCCACTTTACAGCAGTGCTAGTCACAAGCACGACTTGATAAGAACACCCTCAATGTTCTTCAAGGCAGCTTTTGTGGACATGACTCTGCATCAGATTCAACTCACCTGAGTTTCTTTAGAAGGTTCTGTTGCCAAATTCACCTGATGAGAAACAGATATCACCACATCAGCCAGACCTGTTCAGTAATCTAGCATGATGTCATCAGTTATTGAAACATGTGTCGCAGAAGGAATTTAGGCCAATATCATAGCTCTGCCTGTTAACACTTCATGAGGGGAGGGGACAGTTTTTGTCTGGAGTACTCCTAATGCTCATCAGAACAAGAGAAAGAACATCGGCCACTTCCGTACTTGTGGATACACACTTTAACAACTTTTTCAGATGGTTCTGTTCAGCTTCTCCACTGTGCCAGATGATTGAGGGCAATAACTTCAGTGGAACCTTTGATTCATCTGGAGAGCTGTACAGATCAAACAGAGAATCTCATTTTTCAAATGAGTTCCAAGACCTGGCTCAGTAGAGGTCGCCAGGCCACAATGTGGAATCAATTCTTTAACAAAAGTTTGGCAACTGTCATGCTATCTGATCTTCGTGTAGACCACAACCCCTTTAGAGAATAAAGAGACAATGATGAGAATATATTTAGGGCCATTGTAAACTGGCATCTCACTAAAGTCTGCTCGGAGTCTTGGAGACGGACCCTCTGATTTGCCAATATGATTCATAAGCACCACCGCAGTCCTCTTCCCTTGATTATTACTCTGAGAAATCTTCAAACAGATCTTCTGCAACATTTCTGAATTTTGTATTAAGCAAGCATTTTCTGAGAATTCTTGTTAACAAATCACTTCCTGGCCGAGTCTGGCAATGCGAATAGAGGAGCATTGAATATAACATACTGTCAGGAGGATTCAGGAGACACCCAAACATCATGTTCATTTGCATCTCCCACTCCCATCTCTCATCCTCTCGTACATCCTCCTGGATTCCCCGTAATTCACTCAATGACGTCTGCATTGGATTCAACAAGAAACAATTTACATTTTGTGATTTCTTTAGATCTGTATCTTGCATTTCAGTCTGCTTATTTATTCTCACAGTTTTATTCTCTAGTGTGCAATATTTTGGCACCTGGGCAGCGTATTTGTTACCCAGTGCACTCAAGTCATTGCCAGCCTTATGTTCAGCACACTTGACAGCTGCAAGCTTCCATCAAATCAAGAATATAGGATCCATTCCTGATGGGTGCACAAGAGGATGTCATACAACCTCGTTGTCACCACAAATGCCCTAAATCATGGACCGCTCCAAAACCAACTGGTTGCCTGTATAAATCGTCACATTCAGAGTATTTGCAAGACAACAAGCTCTCGTCAGTGCAACTCGTGCCACTTGTGCTGAACTTATATTAGGCAGGTATGATGCCTTAACAATTTCTAAAACGAAACTGACTGCATAGGCATCTTTTAATGCTCCATAATGATACCTTAAGCAAGAAGCATCCAGAAACATAATCAAATCAGCCATTTTGAGAGGAATGTCTTTGATGACTGGTCTTAGTTTAGTGCCCAATTTTGTGACATTCACACAATCATGTTCAGGATCTTTGTCATCATCATTGTACCCATCATTTCTGCCCCGGTCTTCTTTGCTGTCTGAGACAGGAAGCAGCGTTGCATTATTCAGAAAAGGACATCTTCTGATGGAGTTGTTTTTAGATGCCAATATAACTTGGTCATGCCTAGTCAGGTGACTGTTTGTCATGTGCTGAGTCCTAGTATGGGTTCACAAGATGTCAACGGAATGAGGAACATAAACAACTAGTGTGTGTTCCATCACAATCCATTCACTTTGTTGAATTGCAAAGCAAAGAGCTGCAACGGCTTTCAGACAACCAGGAAGAGTTACAGCTACTGGATCCAACACAGTAGATATGTACACAACTGGTCACATGATCCCTGATGTTTTTGGGTAACATGGACAGAGGACACCTGCCTTTTTCATGACAGAAAAGGTATAATTCTTTATCATAATAAGGCAGTCTGACAGCCGGTGTATTACATAATTTTTCTCTTAAATCCTGGAAGACCTTTGTACACTCATCATCAAATGGTACCAGATTCTCGATGTCACCGTGAGTTATCTTTATGAAAGGCTTTGCAGTCATGGAAAAGTTTGCAATCCTCTGACAACAGTAGCTAGCAATTCCCAGGAACATCCTCACCTCTCTTTGGGTAGTTGTAAGACCCATCTTCTGAATTCCAGAAACTTGCTCTTTTGAGATATATTGCACCAGGACTGATTTACATGACAACTGTAAGTTCTCTAAATCCTTCTTTACAATCTGACTAAACATTCAAGGATTTTCTGTATACCCCTGTGGAATTTGGCACCAAGCAAATACTTTTTTGGGAACTGGAATGCAAAAAGATATTGACTCTTCATGCAGAGGAATGGAGAAGAGCGCTTAGCATAAGTCAACGACTGTATATCATTCCGCATCTTAAGGAATCTGGACCAATATTAATGCAGGATTTGATACCACTGGACAACATGGAATCATTATTTTATTTATTCTCCATAGGTCGTGAACAATTCTCCATTGACCACTCAGTTTTTGGATGGCCATTATCGAAGAGTTGAAAGGATGACCAAGCATCTCTCGCAGAATGCCTTGTTCTATTATTTGTTCAATTACGGGCTTCATTCCTCCTTTGTTTGTTTAGAAAGTGTGAAGTACCTGATTCTTGGGAAGACTGAATTGGGTTTGACATTAAATCCTGACAGATTGTGCACTCTTTATCAACCTTAACTCTTTACCTGTGAAATCCGATACCTCTTCTTTGACAGTATGTCTTAAATCAAGAGGCAAATCCAAATCCTCTTTAGAAAGAACTTGGAACAACTGAACTCTTGAATCATCTCAAGATCTTGGATTCCAACGAATCCGATTACCAAACCAACCGATAATAAAACCAAAACTTCTTCAATAAAAATCACAAATAAGACAAATACATCAAAATCACAGTCATCAAGCCACCAATTGAACAAAAAAATCAACATTGCATAACCAAAAACCTCACATGCAACATAACAATCTATTGGGCAACATAAACCACAATAAAACACCGGAATACTCTCAAATACAAGAATCCTTCTGCCCTAATCATACTTCAAATCCTTTTTGTTCAGGAAAAGCACTACAATTCAGGAGCGCAGCAAGTAATCCAGCAGGAAAATCCACTCTTGAAAATCCACTAAGACTAAAGACAGGCTATAAAGAGATCCCTACATCAGAAAGGAGGTGCTGTTATCTCACAGCCATCCTCTGCTATCACAGATTTGTGGGTGCGGGTAACCTCTAAATTTGTACACCCCAAAATATTACCTCAACAACTCGCTCACAGATTGGTGTATCGGAGGCAGTGTTAAACCTCAGTTTCATGAGTCAATGTGTACCCGTGATAAGGCACCCCACAACACATCATAAATACAGGAAATGAAGTACGTACCGACGGAATGATTGAGTTCTAGATCAGGAATACATTTAAAGGAAATGTTGCAAAATTCAAAAACGTGTGGTACAGAGATCATTAATGCAAATGCATGAAGTCAATACCATGACGTCTCTTGGAGCAGGCATTACAGAATAATATGCAGATCAGGAAAAAGCGTAAGTCCCAAAATGAGCAGCAGAATCATTAAGAAATCGGTCAGCATCCTTAGTAGCCTCGGAGAGTCTTCAGCAAAGTTCTGGTTCATCCCCAAATCAGGGGTTTATATGCAATTCTCTTTCAGAGAAAATCATTAGTTCTTTAAAATCATTATCGTGTGAGCTAAAGAATGATTTTTATGCAAATCAGAGCACAGCTCTATAAAACATTGCATTGCCTTAGCAACTAAGCACCATCCCACTGCATGAATATTGATTCGGCCCACTCTATGCGAGTGTCATCTGGAGATGGCAGGACAAACTAGTTACATGAACAACAGCAAACTATTATTAATGATTAGGGTACAGTGAGCTAGTGGAAGGGGATTGAAAAATGCAACATTTCTGTGTATGCGATGGGAAGTTTTTATCGAAAACAACAAGAACAAAGTCAATAGAAATAAACAAACATGAGTCTGCAGAAATAATGAGCAGTCTACATGCAGGAGGAGAGGTCCATTGTAAACACAATGGCATCCAGGCCTAAACGGAGGCCTAGTTTACAAGGGCTAGGACAACAGACGTCTTTATGTCACAGGAAATCTGTTTTAAGTGCAATAGCAAAATGTCAGTGTGCACATGTAAATTCAAGAGATAATCGACATTCTACACTTTGTTAATAAAGCACAGAATATGAAATATACAAAACCTTTCACAGTGAAACAGTGAAAGCTTGAGTGTAAAGATGTGAGTGCAAGGTTGAGAATCATGTAAGAACGGGCAATGCATGAGTGAGAGTCTTAGGTCAGGGCCTGTGAGAGTGAGTGCATGAGTGTTGCTGTGAGTGACAGTCTTGAGTGAGCTGGTGTCAATGAGTGCCTGAGTGGTGCTGTCAGTGACGGTCTTGGGTGAGCTGGTGTCAATGAGTGTATGAGTGTTGCTGTGAGTGACAGTCTTGAGTGAGCTGGTGTCAATGAGTGCATGAGTGGTGCTGTCAGTGACGGTCTTGGGTGAGCTGGTGTCAATGAGTGCATGAGTGTTGCTGTGAGTGACAGGCTTGAGTGAGCTGGTGTCAATGAGTGAATGAGTGGTGCTGTGAGTGACAGTCTGGTGAGCTAGTGTCAATGAGTGCATGAGTGTTGCTGTGAGTGACAGTCTTGAGTGCGCTGGTGTCAATGAGTGCATGAGTGGTGCTGTGAGTGACGGTCTTGGGTGAGCAGGTGTCAATGAGTTCATGAGGGTTGCTGTCAGTGATGCTCTTGTGTGAGCTGGTGAGAGTGAATTCATAAGTGGGGATGGATCTTCATGGAGTTATTGTGAGTGAGGGCTAAGTGAGCTGGTTTGACTGGGTACGTGGTGAGAGACTGAGTGCATGAGTGCGTTGTGGTGAGTGAGTATGGGTAGGTGGCAGCACAGAGCCTGGGTAAACACTGCACACATACACATGCTAGGGGTAACATGGTTGTTTCATGTGCTTCTTATAAATTGGCAATCAAAAAGCTGTCCCTTTACAACTCATGCACCCTTTGGTGATTTGACAAATTCATGCTGCCCCTGGCCCCCGAAGGAGGAGGAATGATAGAGCAAGAGGGTCTAGCTTTGGCAAAACCAATTGGTGTGGATGATAATTGAACATGCAAGTTAGACCTAGTGTCTATGCTAATGCTTGCTGGGTCTGGCTGCCAAGAACATCTCCCTTCCCATCAAATGATGATGTTTACACTGTCTGGGTAACATTCTCACCTCTCCAGTTGACTAATTACAGCAATCAACATCTAAAGATAACCAGTTAACTTTAATGGAGCATCTGGCATGGCACTGTGCCCTTTGTGGAGCAATTTCACTTCCTTTTGAGCCATTGTATTGATTTTGGTAACATTTGCAAATTATTATACAAATAGTGGATTGTCTGGTGAATGTGGCGAATTCCTGTCAATGCTGAAAACACCTTGGATGAACACTTGCATTTCCAGTGACCTGCTGATGATGAGGTATACTAAATGAGCTCCACCCCCTTCATTCTTCCCCCCAGAGACGTCCACAGTGAAGGCCGAGGAAGAGGAGGAGCGTGAGGCTGAAGGGGACCCTCTCAAGCGAACGGGCATCATCTTTGGGGGTCTGGTGAAGGACATCAGGCGACGATATCCAAAATACCTGAGTGACATCACAGACGCCCTGAACAGCCAGTGCCTAGCAGCTGTGTGCTTCATCTACTTCGCAGCGCTGTCTCCCGCCATCACCTTTGGGGGGCTGCTGGGTAAGCCAGGCTGACAGCTTGTGTCCCTAGATTGGGCCGTGTGAGAACATGTGACAGAAAACCTTGTCCTGATCATCTTCTCTCTGCTCTAAGCTCACAAAGTAGTGTCCTGTGAGAGCTGAGTGCCAGGAGCCAGTCCATCTGCTGAGTGCCAGGAGCCAGGCTGCCTGCTGAGTGCCAGGCTGTCTGCTAGGTGCCAGGAGCCAAGCTGTCTGCTGAGTGCCAGGAGCCAGGCTGTCTGCTGAGCTCCAGGAGCCAGTCCATCTGCTGAGTGCCAGGAGCCAGGCTGCCTGCTGAGTGCCAGGCTGTATGCTAAGTGCCAGGAGCCAAGCTGTCTTCTGAGTGACAGGAGCCAGGCTGTCTGCTGAGTGCCAGGAGCCAGGCTGTCTGCCAGGATCCAGGCAGTCTGCTGAGCACCAGGAACCAGGCTGGCTGCTGAGTGCCAGGAGCCAGGCTGTCTGCCGGGTGCCAGGCTGTCTGCTGAGTTCCAGGAGCCAAGCTGTCTGCTGATTGGTAGGCTGTTTACTAAATGCCAGGAGTCAGGCACCCTGCTGTGTGACAGGAGCCAGGCTGTCTGCTGAGTGCCAGGAACCAGGCTGTCTGCTAAGTGCCAGGACCCATTCTGTCTGCTGAGTGCCACGAGCCAGGTTGTCTGCTGAGTGCCACGAGCCAGGCTGTCTGCTGAGTGCCAGGAGTCAGGCTGTCTGCGGACTACCAGGTTCCAGGCTGTCGGCTGAGTGCCAGGAGCCAGGCTATCTGCTGAGTGCCAGGCTGTCTGCCAAGTGCCAGGAGCCAGACTGTCTTCTGAGTGCCAGGAGCCAGGGTATCTGCTAAGTACCAACGGCCAGTCTGTCTGCTGAATGTCAGGAGCCAGGCTGTCTGCTGAGTGCCAGGAGCCAGGCTGGCTGCTGAGTGCCAGGAGCCAGGCTGTCTGCTGATGCTCAGACTGTCTACTAAATGCCAGGAGCCAGGCTGTCTGCTGAGTGCCAGGAGCCAGGCTTTCTGCTGAATGCCAGAAGCCAAGCTGTCTGCTGAGTGCCAGGCTGTCTGCGAAGTGCCAGGAGCCAGGCTGTCTGTTGCGGGCCAGAAGCCAGGTTGTCTGCTGTCTGCTGAGTGTCAGGAGGCAGGCTATCTGCTAAGTGCCCTAAGCCAGGATGGCTGCCAGGAGCCAGGCTGTCTGCTGAGTGCCAGGAACCAGGCTGTCTACTAAATGCCAGGAGCCATTCTGTCTGCTGAGTGCCAGGAGGCAGACTGTCTGCTTAGTGCCAGGAATCAGGCTGTCTGCCGAGTGCCAGGAGCCAGGCTGTCTGCCAAGTGCCAGGAGCCAGACTGTCTGCTGAGTGCCCGTAACCAGGCTGTCTCCAACAGCGAGTATGTCTGCTGAGTGTCAGGAGCCAGGCTGTCTGCTGAGTGCCAGGAGCTAGGCTGTCTGCTGAATGCCAGGAGCCAGGCTGTCTGCTGAGTGCCAAGAGTGAGGATGTCTGCTGAGTGCAAGGATTGAGGATGTCTGCTGAGTGCCAGGAGCGAGTATGTCTCCTGAGTGCCAGGAGTGAGGATGTCTGCTGAGTGCCAGGAGCCAGACTGTCTGCTGAGTGCCAGGAGTAAGGCTGTGTGCTGAGTGCCAGGAGCCAGGCTCTGTGCTGAGTACCAGGAACCAGGCTGCCTGCTGAGAGCCAGGCTGTCTGCTGAATGCCAGTGAGCCAGGCTGTCTGCTGAGTGCCAGGCTGTCTGCTAAGTGCCAGGAGCCAGGCTGTCTGCTGATGCTCAGGCTGTCTACTAAATGCCAGGAGCCAGACAGTCTGCTGAGTGCCAGGAGCCAGGCTGTCTGCTGAGTGCCAGGAGCCAGGCTGGCTGACAGGAGCCAGGCTGTATGCAGAGTGCCAGGCTGTCTGCTAAGTGCCTGGAGCCAGGCTGTCTGCTGTGTGCCAGGAGCCAGGCTGTCTGACAGGAGACAGGCTGTATGCGGAGTGCCAGTAGCCAGTCCGTCTGCTGAGTGCCAGGAGCCTGGCTGTCTGCTGAGTGCCAGGAGCCAGGCTGTCTGACAGGAACCAGGCTGTATGGGGAGTGCCAGTAGCCAGGCTGTCTGCTAAGTGCCAGGAGATAGGCTGTCTGCTGTGTGCCAGGAGCCAGGCTGTCTGACAGGAGCCAGGCTGTATGCGGAGTGCCAGGAGCCAGGCTGTCTGCTAAGTGCCAGGAGTCAGACTGTCTGTGAGTGTCAGGAGCCAGGCTATCTGCCAGGAGCCAGGCTGTCTGCTGAGTGCCAGGAGCCAGGCTGTCTGCTGAGTGCCAGTAGGCAGACTGTCTGCTGAGTGCCAAGAACTGCTCTGTCTTCTGAGTGCCAGGAGCCAGGCTGTCTGCTGAGTGCCTGGAGCCAGGCCGTCTGCTGAGTGCCAGTAGCCAGCCTGTCTGCTGAGTGCCAGGAGCCAGGCCGTCTGCTGAGTGCAAGGAGCCAGGCTGCCTGCTGGAGTGCCAGGCTGTCTGCTAAGTGTCAGGAGCCAGGCTGTCTGCTGAGTGCCAGGAGCCTGGCTGGTTCTGAGTGCCACAAGCCAGGCTGTCTGCTGAGTGCCAGGAGCCAGGCTTTCTGCTGAATGCCAGAAGCCAAGCTGTCTGCTGAGTACCAGGCTTTCTGCGAAGTGCTAGGAGCCAGGCTGTCTGTTGCGGGCCAGAAGCCAGGTTGTCTGCTGTCTGCTGAGTGTCAGGAGCCAGGCTATCTGCTAAGTGTCCTAAGCCAGGGTGTCTGCCAGGAACCAGGCTGTCTGCTGAGTGCCAGGAACCAGGCTGTCTGCTAAATGCCACGAGCCGTTCTGTCTGCTGAGTGCCAGGAGGCAGACTGTCTGCTTAGTGCCAGGATTCAGGCTGTCTGCCGAGTGCCAGGAGCCAGGCTGTCTGCCAAGTGCCAGGAGCCAGACTGTCTGCTGAGTGCCCATAACCAGGCTGTCTCCAACAGCGAGTCTGTCTGCTGAGTGTCAGGAGCCAGGCTGTCTGCTGAGTGCCAGGAGCTAGGCTTTCTACTGAATGCCAGGAGCCAGGCTGTCTGCTGAGTGCCAAGAGTGAGGATGTCTGCTGAGTGCAAGGATTGAGGATGTCTGCTGAGTGCCAGGAGCGAGTATGTCTCCTGAGTGCCAGGAGTGAGGATGTCTGCTGAGTGCCAGGAGCCAGACTGTCTGCTGAGTGCCAGGAGTAAGGCTGTGTGCTGAGTGCCAGGAGCCAGGCTCTGTGCTGAGTGCCAGGAACCAGGCTGCCTGCTGAGAGCCAGGCTGTCTGTGGAGTACCAGGAACTACGCTTCCTGCTGATTGTCAGGAGCTAGGCTGTCTGCTGAGTGTCAAGATGCAGGCTGTATGCTGAGTTCCAAGCCAAGAGCCAGGCTGTCTGCTGAGTGTCAGGAGTGAGGATGTCTGCTGAGTGTCAGGATGTAGGATGTCTGCTCAGTGCCGGGCGCCAGGCTGTCTGCTGAGTGTCAGGAGTGAGGATCTCTGCTGAGTGCCAGGAGCCAGGCTGTCTTCTTAGTGTCAGAAGCCAGGCTGTCTGCTGAGTGCCAGGAGCCAGGCTGTCTGCTGAGTGCCAGGATCCAGGCTGTCTGCTGAGTGTCAGGAGTGAGGATGTATGTTGAGTGCCAGGAGCCAGGCTGTCTGCTGAGTACCAGGAGCCAGGCTGTCTGCTGAGTGCCAGGAGCCAGGCTGTCTGCTTAGTGCCAGGAGTCAGGCTGTCTGTTGAGTGTCAGGACTGAGGATCTCTGCTGAGTGCCAGGAGCCAGGCTGTCTTCTTAGTGTCAGAAGCCAGGCTGTCTACAGATGGCCAGGAGCCAGCCTGTCTGTGGAGTGCCAGAAGCCAGGCTATCTACTGAGTGCCAGGCTGTCTGCTGAGTGCCAGGAGTGAGGATGTCTGCTGAGTGCCTGGAGTGAGGCTGTCTGCTGAGTGCCAGGAGCCAGACTGTCTGCTGAGTGCCTGGAGTGAGGCTGTCTGCTGAGTGCCAGGAGCCAGACTGTCTGCTGAGTGGCAGGAGCCAGGCTGTCTGCTGGGTGCCAGGAGCGAGAATGGCTGCTGAGTGTCAGTACCCAGACTTGTGTTATTGTTGTTTGAGTGGTTTGTTTGGGAATCCAGGCGGAGCCTGGCGGGCCTGGTAACCTAAAGGTGAGTGTTGATTTAAGGGGCAGTCTGGGTGTCCTGGGAGGGTGACAGGTAGGAGAGTTATGATGGATCAGTATTGGCATATTAGTTACTTTGGGCATCCACAAGAGACTGGCAGGTAATAAAGCCGGCATGAGGTAGTGTCAGTGGACGGGTTGGTGTCGGCATGGTATGGGCCTAGTATTTGTGTGTTTGGTTTATCCAAGAGTTGTTGAGGAGACCAGCAGGTCAGAACTGATTACTTCTGTGTTGTGTGGTAGGAGTGACCTCAGTGTGAAAGTGGGGTCTGGTATGTCACAGAGGCACAAGCTGTTCATCGGGGTTCATCGGGGTGTTCATTGGTAATGGTTGGAAGCTGTTTGATGTCACTCTGAAACTTGTTGTCACCCTACATAGGGGAGAAGACGGAGGGTCTTATGGGGGTCTCCGAGCTCATTATCTCCACCTCTGTGCTGGGAATCATCTTCTCGCTCCTGGCAGCGCAGCCCTTGCTGGTCATCGGCTTCTCAGGTCCTCTCCTGGTCTTTGAAGAGGCGTTTTACAAGGTAAAATCTGCCCGGTGATCATTCTGGAGTCTCTAGATCTTTTACATGCAACACAATGTCTTCCAGTTCATGATATTACAAAAACAACATTGGTTCTCAGGCAGATAGCCATGTCCATGTCAGTCTCTGCCCTGTGGGAGGTTCGTGTCCTGCCCAGGGCAGCCTCCTCACCGTACCTTGTGCTGGGCGCTGCACTGACCCTGCGAGCCTCTGCCCTACGGGAGGTACGTGTCCTGCCCAGGACAACCTGTTCACCGTACCCTGTGCTGGGCACTGCACCGTCCCTGTCAGCCCCTGCCCTACAGGAGGTATGTGTCCTGCCCAGGAGTACCTCCTCACCGTACCCTGTGCTGGGTGTTGCACTGTCCCCGTCATCCTCTGCCCTAGGGGAGGTACATGACCTGCCCAGGGCAGCCTCCTCACCGTACCTTGTGCTGGGCGCTGCACTGACCCTGCGAGCCTCTGCCCTACGGGAGGTACGAGTCCTGCCCAGGACAACCTCCTCACCGTACCTTGTGCTGGGCGCTGCACTGACCCTGCGAGCCTCTGCCCTACGGGATGTACGTGTCCTGCCCAGGGCAGCCTCCTCACCGTCCCTTGTGCTGGGTGTTGCACTGTCCCTGTCATCCTCTGCCCTATGGGAGGTACGTGTCCTGCCCAGGACAACCTCCTCACTGTACCTTGTGCTGTGCACTGCACCGTCCCTGTCAGCCCCTGCCCTACAGGAGGTATGTGTCCTGCCCAGGAGTACCTCCTCACCGTACCCTGTGCTGGGTGTTGCACTGTCCCCGTCATCCTCTGCCCTACGGGAGGTACATGACCTGCCCAGGACAGCCTCCTCACCGTACCCTGTGCTGGGCACTGCACTGTCCCTGTCAGCCTCTGCCCTACAGGAGGTACATGTCCTGCCCAGGGCAGCCTCCTCACCGTCCCTTGTGCTGGGTGTTGCACCATTGTGTACACTTTTTACCATCAGAAGATTCCAGCAGGCCCTTCCCATGGGCAGTGGGCAGACAGTGGTTACTGGACTGAGAGCTTTTTACCAGCTTGGCCTTCCTGTTCGACCCAGAACTGAGCACTGACTACTTGTTAGCACTTGACTCCCAGGGTCCAAGGCTGCATCGGTGGTGATGTGGGATTAGAGAATCAGAACTCAATGAGACATTTAATCTCACTCACCAGTGAGTCAGGGCCCCACCAGTACTTTTACTCAAAAAGAAAAACTACTTCTGACACACAACTCAGTGCTTTTCATATAACTCAGAGGACAGTCACATGGTGCACAGTCACCAATGCAATAATCACTTGAGCGATGAGACAGCAGGTTGGTTTACTCCTCTTGGTAAAGTACTGCAAGGTTATCTATTGCAAGTTATGGCACAGGTACCCCTGAGATACCTAGTGGGTAATGTTTTTGTATTACACCTGTGGGCCCCATGTACCCCTCCTCTTGAAATCACGGTTTGGTAGAGCGTCGATAGTAACAAGCGATTGAGATCTCGATTAGCTAGAACTCGGATAGTCACAAGCGATAGTGATTAGCCACAGCATAGCTAGTCACGAGCTATAGTGATCGTGCGTGGGTGGTCATGGATGGTCACAAGCAATAGTGACCATGGTTTGGTAGAGCACAGATAGTCACAAACGTTAGTGATCATGGTTAGGTAGAGGGTGGATAGTCACAAGCAATAGTGACCATAGTAGGTAGAGCACGGATAGTCACAAACGATAGGAATTGTGGTTTGGTAGAGCTTGGATAGTAACAAGCAATAGTGATAATGGTTTAGTAGAGCACGAATAGTCACAAGCGATAGTGATCATGGTTGAGTAGAGTATGGATAGTCACAAGTGATAGTGATCGTAGTTAGGTAGAGTGTGGATAGTCTCAAGCGATAGTGATTGTGGTTCAGTAGAGCGTGGATAGTCACAAGCGATAGTGATCGTGGTTTAGTAGAGCGTGGATAGTCATAGCGATAGTGATCATGGTTGAGTAGAGTATGGATAGTCACAAGTGATAGTGATCGTAGTTAGGTAGAGTGTGCATAGTCACAAGCGATAGTGATCGTGGTTTGGTAGAGTATGGATAGTCACAAGCGATAGTGATCGTTAGTTAGGTAGAGTGTGGATAGTCTCAAGCGATAGTGATCGTGGTTTGGTAGAGTATGGATAGTCACAAGCGATAGTGATCGTGGTTTAGTAGAGCGTGGATAGTCACAAGCAATAGTGATCATGGTTTGGTAGAGTGCGGATATTCACAAGCGATAGTGATCGTGGTTTAGCAGAGCGTGGATAGTCACAAGCGATAGTGATCATGGTTGAGTAGAGTATGGATTGTCACAAGCGATAGTGATCGTGGTTTAGAAGAGCGTGGATAGTCACAAGCGATAGTGACCATTGTTAGGTAGAGGACGGATAGTCACAAGCGATAGTGATCATGGTTGAGTAGAGTATGGATAGTCACAAGCGATAGTGATCGTAGTTAGGTAGAGTGTGGATAGTCACGGCGATAGTGATCATGGTTTAGTAGAGCGTGGATAGTCATGGCGATAGTGATCATGGTTTAGTAGAGCGTGGATAGTCACTAGCGATAGTGATCTTGGTTTGGTAGAGCGGATAGTCACAAGCGATAGTGATCATGGTTGAGTAGAGTATGGATATTCACAAGCGATAGTGATCATGGTTGAGTAGAGGCGGATAGTCACAAGCGATAGTGATCGTAGTTAGGTAGAGTGTGGATAGTCTCAAGCGATAGTGATCATGGTTTGGTAGAGCGTGGATAGTCACAAGCGATAGTGATCATGGTTTAGTAGAGCGTGGATAGTCACAAGCGATAGTGATCATGGTTTAGTAGAGCGTGGATAGTCACAAGTGATAGTGATCATGGTTTGGTAGAGGCGGATAGTCACAAGCGATAGTGATCATGGTTGAGTAGAGTATGGATATTCACAAGCAATAGTGATCGTGGTTTAGCAGAGCGTGGATAGTCACAAGCGATAGTGACCATTGTTAGGTAGAGGACGGATAGTCACAAGCGAGTGTGATCATTGTTAGGTAGAGCATGGATAGGCACAAGCAGTAGTGATGGTGGTTGGGTAGAGCACAGATAGTCGCAAGCAATAGTAATCATAGTTAGGTACACTACATACTGCGCCACCCCATAGGAAAATTGTTTGAAAACACAATAGCTTAAACGCGGCAATCCACTGTATTGACTGTATAACCCTGACCCAGAGCATAAACCACGTGGGTGAGCTAGGGGAATTGGTGGGGGGAGGGCACGTGGGAAGTTGGGGTTTGCTACTTCTTTTTGTTCAGTTTCCTTAATAGTGGAGCATTAAGAGATGTATAAATATATAACTATGTATACGTTCGGAACCAATTTGTGAATACAGGATAATGGTTATCGAACGACGCAAAACGTCAAGTGATAGTTTTCCCCAGATGTCTCACCTATGAGCCGCATCTTCCTGCCTTTGTTGATCTCGAGGAGGCTTGGCCTGCCAATGTCATTGGGAGGTGGGCAGAGCCCCTCTGTGTGGTGCCTCTCCTTACATGGCCCATGAGCATGGACATGCTGACTCTGCCCCGCCCCAGTTAGCTTTGCTTCGGTCTTTGTCCTATATGTCTGGTGCTCGTGCCTTGGCTTGATGAAGGCAGGCAGCACCATCACTCACTAGCAGTCCAGTGGTTCTTCACTGGTGGGTCTTCCAAGGGCCCAATCACAAACCCGCCACCCAGACAAAGCACAGAGCCCACCTCAGTAACAGCGCTGATCATCAGCACAGCCTGAAGCCACCACTGACTGGTGTGTGTCAGTCAGTCAAAGAAACTTTATTTCAGCACTATCAGAACAGGTCATAAAAGCACATAGTAAAAACAACAAAGCAAAACATCAAGAGACTTTTAGTTCTTAAAATAAGCAGTCCACACGTATTAAAATAATAATACAAATCCAGTAATCATAAAAAGCATTCTTTCCCTGATGCAAATAAACAATAAAATAAAATGCACCAAGAGAGAGTTAGCTATTACAATGGAGACTCCAAGCACATACAGATACAGGCCTCTCGCCACATTCTCTTCCTAATACACATTGCTTTACAAATAAACAATGCAACACTAAGCGGATAGCTGGAGATTCCATAGCATTGAGGAAAAGGATAGCGGCTTCAGGGTCCCTAACGTGGGCAATAAAAACGGTGAGTGATCCAGCCCGAGTCGGAGATTCTTAACGCACTTTGGTTCTTCTGATAAAACTGTAGAATGAAGTGGTGAGTTCTTTCTCCACCACCCCTGGGATACTTAAGCAGTTTGTGGGAGCACCCAGCTTCGTGGTTGATTCTGTTTCTGGGCACGCTCAGGAGCCCTAGGGTCTCAAGGCCTCCTCACAGGACTTGACAACACAGATCTTTCCTGAGAGCATAGAACGGGTTCCTCTTCTTTCTGCCTCAAAACCTCACAGTTCTTGACTTCTAAACAGCCCCTCCTTCATACAATAGCCCCTCCTCATCAGAACGTCAGCCCCTTCCTTCAAGGCACTCTCCATGCAACTCTTCTGTTACACTCCTTCTTTCAAGGCACTCTCCATGCAGCTCTTCTGTTACACTCCTTCCTTCGAGGCACTCTCCCTGCAGCTCTTCGTCTGTTACACTCCTTCCTTCAAGGCACTATCCAAGCAGCTCTTCTTCTGTTACACCCCTTCCTTCGAGGCATACTCCCTGCAGCTCTTCTTCTGTTACACTCCTTCCTTCAAGGCACTCTCCCTGCAGCTCTTCTTCTGTTACACTCCTTCCTTCAAGGCACTCTCCCTGCAGCTCTTCTTCTGTTACGCCCCTTCCTTCAAGGCACTCTCCCTGCAGATCTTCTTCTGTTGCACCCCTTCCTTCAAGACACTCTCCATGCAGCTCTTCTTCTGTTACACTCCTTCCTTCAAGGCACTCTCCCTGCAGCTCTTCTTCTGTTACGCCCCTTCCGTCAAGGCACTCTCCATGCTGCTCTTCCTCTGTTACGCCCCTTCCTTCAAGGCACTCTCCCTGCAGCTCTTCTTCTGTTACACTCCTTCCTTCAAGGCACTCTCCCTGCAGCTCTTCTTCTGTTACACTCCTTCCTTCAAGGCACTCTCCCTGCAGCTCTTCTTCTGTTACGCCCCTTCCTTCAAGGCACTCTCCATGCTGCTCTTCTTCTGTTACGCCCCTTCCTTCAAGGCACTCTCCCTGCAGATCTTCTTCTGTTGCACCCCTTCCTTCAAGACACTCTCCATGCAGCTCTTCTTCTGTTACACCCCTTCCTTCAAGGCACTCTCCATGCTGCTCTTCTTCTGTTACACTCCTTCCTTCAAGGCACTCTCCAAGCAGCTCTTCTTCTGTTACGCCCCTTCCTTCAAGGCACTCTCCAAGCAGCTCTTCTTCTGTTACGCCCCTTCCTTCAAGGCACTCTCCATGCAGCTCTTCTTCTGTTACACTCCTTCCTTCAAGGCACTCTCCAAGCAGCTCTTCTTCTGTTACGCCCCTTCCTTCAAGGCACTCTCTATGCTGCTCTTCTTCTGTTACACCCCTTCCTTCAAGGCACTCTCCATGCAGCTCTTCTTCTGTTACACCCCTTCCTTCAAGGCACTCTCCATGCTGCTCTTCTTCTGTTACACCCCTTCCTTCAAGGCACTCTCCATGCTGCTCTTCTTCTGTTACACTCCTTCCTTCAAGGCACTCTCCATGCAGCTCTTCTGTTACACTCCTTCCTTCAAGGCACTCTCCATGCAGCTCTTCTTCTGTTACACTCCTTCCTTCAAGGCACTCTCCATGCTGCTCTTCTTCTGTTACACCCCTTCCTTCAAGGCACTCTCCATGCAGCTCTTCTTCTGTTACTTTCCTTCCTTCAAGGCACTCTCCATGCAGCTCTTCTACTGTTACACTCCTTCCTTCAAGGCACTCTCCATGCTGCTCTTCTTCTGTTACACCCCTTCCTTCAAGGCACTCTCCATGCAGCTCTTCTTCTGTTACACTCCTTCCTTCAAGGCACTCTCCATGCTGCTCTTCTTCTGTTACACCCCTTCCTTCAAGACACTCTCCATGCAGCTCTTCTTCTGTTACACCCCTTCCTTCAAGGCACTCTCCATGCTGCTCTTCTTCTGTTACACCCCTTCCTTCAAGGCACTCTCCGAGCAGCTCTTCTGTTACACCCCTTCCTTCGAGGCATACTCCCTGCAGCTCTTCTTCTGTTACACCCCTTCCTTCGAGACATACTCCCTGCAGCTCTTCTTCTGTTACACCCCTTCCTTCGAGACATACTCCCTGCAGCTCTTCTTCTGTTACACCCCTTCCTTCGAGACATACTCCCTGCAGCTCTTCTTCTGTTACACCCCTTCCTTCGAGACATACTCCCTGCAGCTCTTCTTCTGTTACACCCCTTCCTTCGAGACATACTCCCTGCAGCTCTTCTTCTGTTACACCCCTTCCTTCAAGGCACTCTCCATGCAGCTCTCTTATTATACTCCTTCCTTCGAGGCATACTCCCTGCAGCTCTTCTTCTGTTACACCCCTTCCTTCGAGGCATACTCCCTGCAGCTCTTCTTCTGTTACACCCCTTCCTTCGAGGCATACTCCCTGCAGCTCTTCTTCTGTTACCTTCCTTCCTTCGAGGCATACTCCCTGCAGCTCTTCTTCTGTTACACCCCTTCCTTCAAGGCACTCTTCATGCAGCTCGTCTTCTGTTAGACTCCTTCCTTCAAGGCACTCTCCCTGCAGCTCTTCTTCTGTTACCTTCCTTCCTTCGAGGCATACTCCCTGCAGCTCTTCTTCTGTTACACCCCTTCCTTCGAGGCATACTCCCTGCAGCTCTTCTTCTGTTACACCCCTTCCTTCGAGGCATACTCCCTGCAGCTCTTCTTCTGTTACACCCCTTCCTTCAAGGCACTCTCCATGCAGCTCTTCTTCTGTTACACCCCTTCCTTCAAGGCACTCTCCAAGCAGCTCTTCTGTTACACCCCTTCCTTCGAGGCATACTCCCTGCAGCTCTTCTTCTGTTACACCCTTCCTTCGAGACATACTCCCTGCAGATCTTCTTCTGTTACACCCCTTCCTTCGAGACATACTCCTGCAGCTCTTCTTCTGTTACACCCCTTCCTTCGAGGCATACTCCCTGCAGCTCTTCTTCTGTTACACCCCTTCCTTCAAGGCACTCTCCATGCAGCTCTTTTATTACACTCCTTCCTTCGAGGCATACTCCCTGCAGCTCTTCTTCTGTTACACCCCTTCCTTCGAGGCATACTCCCTGCAGCTCTTCTTCTGTTACACCCCTTCCTTCGAGGCATACTCCTGCAGCTCTTCTTCTGTTACACCCCTTCCTTCAAGGCACTCTCCCTGCAGCTCTTCTTCTGTTACCCTCCTTCCTTCGAGGCATACTCCCTGCAGCTCTTCTTCTGTTACACCCCTTCCTTCGAGACATACTCCCTGCAGCTCTTCTTCTGTTACACCCCTTCCTTCGAGGCATACTTCCTGCAGCTCTTCTTCTGTTACACCCCTTCCTTCGAGACATACTCCCTGCAGCTCTTCTTCTGTTACACCCCTTCCTTCGAGGCATACTCCCTGCAGCTCTTCTTCTGTTACACCCCTTCCTTCGAGGCATACTCCCTGCAGCTCTTCTTCTGTTACACCCCTAGCTTCGAGACATACTCCCTGCAGCTCTTCTTCTGTTACACCCCTTCCTTCGAGGCATACTCCCTGCAGCTCTTCTTCTGTTACACCCCTTCCTTCGAGGCATACTCCCTGCAGCTCTTCTTCTGTTACACCCCTTCCTTCAAGGCACTCTCCATGCAGCTCTTTTATTACACTACTTCCTTCGAGGCATACTCCCTGCAGCTCTTCTTCTGTTACACCCCTCCCTTCGAGACATACTCCCTGCAGCTCTTCTTCTGTTACACCCCTTCCTTCGAGACATACTCCTGCAGCTCTTCTTCTGTTACACCCTTCCTTTGAGACATACTCCCTGCAGCTCTTCTTCTGTTACACCCCTTCCTTCGAGGCATACTCCCTGCAGCTCTTCTTCTGTTACACCCCTTCCTTCAAGGCACTCTCCATGCAGCTCTTTTATTACACTCCTTCCTTCAAGGCATACTCCCTGCAGCTCTTCTTCTGTTACACCCCTTCCTTCGAGGCATACTCCCTGCAGCTCTTCTTCTGTTACACACCTTCCTTCGAGGCATACTCCCTGCAGCTCTTCTTCTGTTACACCCCTTCCTTCAAGGCACTCTCCCTGCAGCTCTTCTTCTGTTACCCTCCTTCCTACGAGGCATACTCCCTGCAGCTCTTCTTCTGTTACACCCCTTCCTTCGAGACATACTCCCTGGAGCTCTTCTTCTGTTACACCCCTTCCTTCGAGACATACTCCCTGCAGCTCTTCTTCTGTTACACCCCTTCATTCGAGGCATACTCCCTGCAGCTCTTCTTCTGTTACACCCCTTCCTTCGAGGCATACTCCCTGCAGCTCTTCTTCTGTTACACCCCTTCCTTCGAGACATACTCCCTGCAGCTCTACTTCTGTTACACTCTTTCCTTCGAGGCATACTCCCTGCAGCTCTTCTTCTGTTACACCCCTTCCTTCGAGGCATACTCCCTGCAGCTCTTCTTCTGTTACACCCCTTCCTTCAAGGCACTCTCCATGCAGCTCTTTTATTACACCCCTTCCTTCGAGGCATACTCCCTGCAGCTCTTCTTCTGTTACACCCTTCCTTCGAGGCATACTCCCTGCAGCTCTTCTTCTGTTACACCCCTTCCTTCAAGGCACTCTCCTGCAGCTCTTCTTCTGTTACCCTCCTTCCTTCAAGGCATACTCCCTGCAGCTCTTCTTCTGTTACACCCCTTCCTTCGAGACATACTCCCTGCAGCTCTTCTTCTGTTACACCCCTTCCTTCGAGGCATACTCTCTGCAGCTCTTCTTCTGTTACACCCCTTCCTTCGAGACATACTCCCTACAGCTCTTCTTCTGTTACTCCCCTTCCTTCGAGGCATACTCCCTGCAGCTCTTCTTCTGTTACACCCCTTCCTTCGAGGCATACTCCCTGCAGCTCTTCTTCTGTTACACCCCTTCCTTCGAGACATACTCCCTGCAGCTCTTCTTCTGTTACACCCCTTCCTTCGAGGCATACTCCCTGCAGCTCTTCTTCTGTTACACCCCTTCCTTCGAGGCATACTCCCTGCAGCTCTTCTTCTGTTACACCCTTCCTTCAAGGCACTCTCCATGCAGCTCTTTTATTACACTCCTTCCTTCGAGGCATACTCCCTGCAGCTCTTCTTCTGTTACACCCTTCCTTCGAGGCATACTCCCTGCAGTTCTTCTTCTGTTACACCCCTTCCTTCGAGGCATACTCCCTGCAGCTCTTCTTCTGTTACACCCCTTCCTTCAAGGCACTCTCCCTGCAGCTCTTCTTCTGTTACCCTCCTTCCTTCGAGGCATACTCCTTGCAGCTCTTCTTCTGTTACACCCCTTCCTTCGAGACATACTCCCTGCAGCTCTTCTTCTGTTACACCCCTTCCTCCAAGGCACTCTCCAAGCAGCTCTTCTGTTACACTCCTTCCTTCAAGGCACTCTCCATGCAGCTGTTTTATTACACTCCTTCCTTCGAGGCATACTCCCTGCAGCTCTTCTTCTGTTACACCCCTTCCTTCGAGGCATACTCCCTGCAGCTCTTCTTCTGTTACACCCCTTCCTTCGAGGCATACTCCCTGCAGCTCTTCTTCTGTTACACCCCTTCCTTCAAGGCACTCTTCATGCAGCTCGTCTTCTGTTACACTCCTTCCTTCAAGGCACTCTTCCTGCAGCTCTTCTTCTGTTACCCTCCTTCCTTCGAGGCATACTCCCTGCAGCTCTTCTTCTGTTACACCCCTTCCTTCGAGGCATACTCCCTGCAGCTCTTCTTCTGTTACACCCCTTCCTTTGAGGCATACTCCCTGCAGCTCTTCTTCTGTTACACCCCTTCCTTCAAGGCACTCTCCATGCAGCTCTTCTTCTGTTACACCCCTTCCTTCGAGGCATACTCCCTGCAGCTCTTCTTCTGTTACACCCCTTCCTTCGAGACATACTCCCTGCAGCTCTTCTTCTGTTACACCCCTTCCTTCGAGACATACTCCCTGCAGCTCTTCTTCTGTTACACCCCTTCCTTCGAGGCATACTCCCTGCAGCTCTTCTTCTGTTACACCCCTTCCTTCAAGGCACTCTCCATGCAGCTCATTTATTACACTCCTTCCTTCGAGGCATACTCCCTGCAGCTCTTCTTCTGTTACACCCCTTCCTTCGAGGCATACTCCCTGCAGCTCTTCTTCTGTTACACCCCTTCCTTCGAGGCATACTCCCTGCAGCTCTTCTTCTGTTACACCCCTTCCTTCAAGGCACTCTCCCTGCAGCTCTTCTTCTGTTACCCTCCTTCCTTCGAGGCATACTCCCTGCAGCTCTTCTTCTGTTACACCCTTCCTTCGAGACATACTCCCTGCAGCTCTTCTTCTGTTACACCCCTTCCTTCGAGGCATACTCCCTGCAGCTCTTCTTCTGTTACACCCTTCCTTCGAGACATACTCCCTGCAGCTCTTCTTCTGTTACACCCTTCCTTCGAGGCATACTCCCTGCAGCTCTTCTTCTGTTACACCCTTCCTTCGAGGCATACTCCCTGCAGCTCTTCTTCTGTTACACCCCTTCCTTCGAGACATACTCCCTGCAGCTCTTCTTCTGTTACACCCCTTCCTTCGAGGCATACTCCCTGCAGCTCTTCTTCTGTTACACCCCTTCCTTCGAGGCATACTCCCTGCAGCTCTTCTTCTGTTACACCCCTTCCTTCAAGGCACTCTCCATGCAGCTCTTTTATTACACTCCTTCCTTCGAGGCATACTCCCTGCAGCTCTTCTTCTGTTACACCCTTCCTTCGAGACATACTCCCTGCAGCTCTTCTTCTGTTACACCCCTTCCTTCGAGACATACTCCCTACAGCTCTTCTTCTGTTACAACCCTTCCTTCGAAACATACTCCCTGCAGCTCTTCTTCTGTTACACCCCTTCCTTCGAGGCATACTCCCTGCAGCTCTTCTTCTGTTACACCCCTTCCTTCAAGGCACTCTCCATGCAGCTCTTTTATTACACTCCTTCCTTCGAGGCATACTCCCTGCAGCTCTTCTTCTGTTACACCCTTCCTTCGAGACATACTCCCTGCAGCTCTTCTTCTGTTACACCCTTCCTTCGAGGCATACTCCCTGCAGCTCTTCTTCTGTTACACCCTTCCTTCAAGGCACTCTCCCTGCAGCTCTTCTTCTGTTACCCTCCTTCATACGAGGCATACTCCCTGCAGCTCTTCTTCTGTTACACCCCTTCCTTCGAGACATGCTCCCTGCAGCTCTTCTTCTGTTACACCCCTTCCTTCGAAACATACTCCCTGCAGCTCTTCTTCTGTTACACCCCTTCCTTCGAGGCATACTCCCTGCAGCTCTTCTTCTGTTACACCCCTTCCTTCGAGGCATACTCCCTGCAGCTCTTCTTCTGTTACACCCCTTCCTTCGAGGCATACTCCCTGCAGCTCTTCTTCTGTTACACCCCTTCCTTCAAGGCACTCTCCCTGCAGCTCTTCTTCTGTTACTCTCCTTCCTACGAGGCATACTCCTGCAGCTCTTCTTCTGTTACACCCTTCCTTCGAGACATACTCCCTGCAGCTCTTCTTCTGTTACACCCTTCCTTCGAGACATACTCCCTGCAGCTCTTCTTCTGTTACACCCCTTCCTTCGAGGCATACTCCCTGCAGCTCTTCTTCTGTTACACCCCTTCCTTCGAGGCATACTCCCTGCAGCTCTTCTTCTGTTACACCCCTTCCTTCGAGACATACTCCCTGCAGCTCTACTTCTGTTACACCCCTTCCTTCGAGGCATACTCCCTGCAGCTCTTCTTCTGTTACACCCCTTCCTTCGAGGCATACTCCCTGCAGCTCTTCTTCTGTTACACCCCTTCCTTCAAGGCACTCTCCATGCAGCTCTTTTATTACACTCCTTCCTTCGAGGCATACTCCCTGCAGCTCTTCTTCTGTTACACCCTTCCTTCGAGGCATACTCCCTGCAGCTCTTCTTCTGTTACACCCCTTCCTTCGAGGCATACTCCCTGCATCTCTTTTTCTGTTACACCCCTTCCTTCAAGGCACTCTCCCTGCAGCTCTTCTTCTGTTACCCTCCTTCCTTCGAGGCATACTCCCTGCAGCTCTTCTTCTGTTACACCCCTTCCTTCGAGACACACTCCCTGCAGCTCTTCTTCTGTTACACCCCTTCCTTCGAGGCATACTCTCTGCAGCTCTTCTTCTGTTACACCCCTTCCTTCGAGACATACTCCCTGCAGCTCTTCTTCTGTTACACCCTTCCTTCGAGGCATACTCTCTGCAGCTCTTCTTCTGTTACACCCCTTCCTTCGAGGCATACTCCCTGCAGCTCTTCTTCTGTTACACCCCTTCCTTCGAGGCATACTCCTGCAGCACTTCTTCTGTTACACCCCTTCCTTCGAGACATACTCCCTGCAGCTCTTCTTCTGTTACACCCCTTCCTTCGAGGCATACTCCCTGCAGCTCTTCTTCTGTTACACCCCTTCCTTCGAGGCATACTCCCTGCAGCTCTTCTTCTGTTACACCCCTTCCTTCAAGGCACTCTCCATGCAGCTCTTTTATTACACTCCTTCCTTCGAGGCATACTCCCTGCAGCTCTTCTTCTTTTACACCCCTTCCTTCGAGGCATACTCCCTGCAGTTCTTCTTCTGTTACACCCCTTCCTTCGAGGCATACTCCCTGCAGCTCTTCTTCTGTTACACCCCTTCCTTCAAGGCACTCTCCCTGCAGCTCTTCTTCTGTTACCCTCCTTCCTTCGAGGCATACTCCCTGCAGCTCTTCTTCTGTTACACCCCTTCCTTCGAGACATACTCCCTGCAGCTCTTCTTCTGTTACACCCCTTCCTCCAAGGCACTCTCCAAGCAGCTCTTCTGTTACACTCCTTCCTTCAAGGCACTCTCCATGAAGCTCTTTTATTACACTCCTTCCTTCGAGGCATACTCCCTGCAGCTCTTCTTCTGTTACACCCCTTCCTTCGAGGCATACTCCCTGCAGCTCTTCTTCTGTTACACCCGTTCCTTTGAGGCATACTCCCTGCAGCTCTTCTTCTGTTACACCCCTTCCTTCGAGGCATACTCCCTGCAGCTCTTCTTCTGTTACACCCCTTCCTTCAAGGCACTCTCCCTGCAGCTCTTCTTCTGTTACCCTCCTTCCTTCGAGGCATACTCCCTGCAGCTCTTCTTCTGTTACACCCCTTCCTTCGAGGCATACTCCCTGCAGCTCTTCTTCTGTTACACCCTTCCTTCGAGACATACTCCCTGCAGCTCTTCTTCTGTTACACCCCTTCCTTCGAGGCATACTCCTGCAGCTCTTCTTCTGTTACACCCTTCCTTCGAGGCATACTCCCTGCAGCTCTTCTTCTGTTACACCCCTTCCTTCAAGGCACTCTCCATGCAGATCTTTTATTACACTCCTTCCTTCGAGGCATACTCCCTGCAGCTCTTCTTCTGTTACACCCCTTCCTTCGAGACATACTCCCTGCAGCTCTTCTTCTGTTACACCCCTTCCTTCGAGACATACTCCCTACAGCTCTTCTTCTGTTACACCCCTTCCTTCGAGACATACTCCCTGCAGCTCTTCTTCTGTTACACCCCTTCCTTCGAGGCATACTCCCTGCAGCTCTTCTTCTGTTACACCCCTTCCTTCAAGGCACTCTCCATGCAGCTCTTTTATTACACTCCTTCCTTCGAGGCATACTCCCTGCAGCTCTTCTTCTGTTACACCCCTTCCTTCGAGGCATACTCCCTGCAGCTCTTCTTCTGTTACACCCCTTCCTTCGAGGCATACTCCCTGCAGCTCTTCTTCTGTTACACCCCTTCCTTCAAGGCACTCTCCCTGCAGCTCTGCTTCTGTTACCCACCTTCCTACGAGGCATACTCCCTGCAGCTCTTCTTCTGTTACACCCCTTCCTTCGAGACATACTCCCTGCAGCTCTTCTTCTGTTACACCCCTTCCTTCGAGACATACTCCCTGCAGCTCTTCTTCTGTTACACCCCTTCCTTCGAGGCATACTCCCTGCAGCTCTTCTTCTGTTACACCCCTTCCTATGAGGCATACTCCCTGCAGCTCTTCTTCTGTTACACCCCTTCCTTCGAGACATACTCCCTGCAGCTCTACTTCTGTTACACCCCTTCCTTCGAGGCATACTCCCTGCAGCTCTTCTTCTGTTACACCCCTTCCTTCGAGGCATACTCCCTGCAGCTCTTCTTCTGTTACACCCCTTCCTTCAAGGCACTCTCCATGCAGCTCTTTTATTACACTCCTTCCTTCGAGGCATACTCCCTGCAGCTCTTCTTCTGTTACACCCTTCCTTCGAGACATACTCCCTGCAGCTCTTCTTCTGTTACACCCCTTCCTTCGAGACATACTCCCTGCAGCTCTTCTTCTGTTACACCCTTCCTTCGAGGCATACTCCCTGCAGCTCTTCTTCTGTTACACCCCTTCCTTCAAGGCACTCTCCCTGCAGCTCTTCTTCTGTTACTCTCCTTCCTACGAGGCATACTCCCTGCAGCTCTTCTTCTGTTACACCCCTTCCTTCGAGACATACTCCCTGCAGCTCTTCTTCTGTTACACCCTTCCTTCGAGACATACTCCCTGCAGCTCTTCTTCTGTTACACCCCTTCCTTCGAGGCATACTCCCTGCAGCTCTTCTTCTGTTACACCCCTTCCTTCGAGGCATACTCCCTGCAGCTCTTCTTCTGTTACACCCTTCCTTCGAGACATACTCCCTGCAGCTCTACTTCTGTTACACCCCTTCCTTCGAGGCATACTCCCTGCAGCTCTTCTTCTGTTACACCCCTTCCTTCGAGGCATACTCCCTGCAGCTCTTCTTCTGTTACACCCCTTCCTTCAAGGCACTCTCCATGCAGCTCTTTTATTACACTCCTTCCTTCGAGGCATACTCCCTGCAGCTCTTCTTCTGTTACACCCCTTCCTTCGAGGCATACTCCCTGCAGCTCTTCTTCTGTTACACACCTTCCTTCGAGGCATACTCCCTGCAGCTCTTCTTCTGTTACACCCCTTCCTTCAAGGCACTCTCCCTGCAGCTCTTCTTCTGTTACCCTCCTTCCTTCGAGGCATACTCCCTGCAGCTCTTCTTCTGTTACACCCCTTCCTTCGAGACATACTCCCTGCAGCTCTTCTTCTGTTACACCCTTCCTTCGAGGCATACTCTCTGCAGCTCTTCTTCTGTTACACCCCTTCCTTCGAGGCATACTCCCTGCAGCTCTTCTTCTGTTACACCCCTTCCTTCGAGGCATACTCCCTGCAGCACTTCTTCTGTTACACCCCTTCCTTCGAGACATACTCCCTGCAGCTCTTCTTCTGTTACACCCCTTCCTTCGAGGCATACTCCCTGCAGCTCTTCTTCTGTTACACCCCTTCCTTCGAGGCATACTCCCTGCAGCTCTTCTTCTGTTACACCCCTTCCTTCAAGGCACTCTCCATGCAGCTCTTTTATTACACTCCTTCCTTCGAGGCATACTCCCTGCAGCTCTTCTTCTGTTACACCCCTTCCTTCGAGGCATACTCCCTGCAGTTCTTCTTCTGTTACACCCCTTCCTTCGAGGCATACTCCCTGCAGCTCTTCTTCTGTTACACCCCTTCCTTCAAGGCACTCTCCCTGCAGCTCTTCTTCTGTTACCCTCCTTCCTTCGAGGCATACTCCCTGCAGCTCTTCTTCTGTTACACCCCTTCCTTCGAGACATACTCCCTGCAGCTCTTCTTCTGTTACACCCCTTCCTCCAAGGCACTCGCCAAGCAGCTCTTCTGTTACACTCCTTCCTTCAAGGCACTCTCCATGCAGCTCTTTTATTACACTCCTTCCTTCGAGGCATACTCCCTGCAGCTCTTCTTCTGTTACACCCCTTCCTTCGAGGCATACTCCCTGCAGCTCTTCTTCTGTTACACCCCTTCCTTCGAGGCATACTCCCTGCAGCTCTTCTTCTGTTACACCCCTTCCTTTGAGGCATACTCCCTGCACCTCTTCTTCTGTTACACCCCTTCCTTCAAGGCACTCTCCATGCAGCTCTTCTTCTGTTACACCCCTTCCTTCGAGGCATACTCCCTGCAGCTCTTCTTCTGTTACACCCCTTCCTTCGAGACATACTCCCTGCAGCTCTTCTTCTGTTACACCCCTTCCTTCGAGACATACTCCCTGCAGCTCTTCTTCTGTTACACCCTTCCTTCGAGGCATACTCCCTGCAGCTCTTCTTCTGTTACACCCTTCCTTCAAGGCACTCTCCATGCAGCTCATTTATTACATTCCTTCCTTCGAGGCATACTCCCTGCAGCTCTTCTTCTGTTACACCCCTTCCTTCGAGGCATACTCCCTGCAGCTCTTCTTCTGTTACACCCCTTCCTTCAAGGCACTCTCCCTGCAGCTCTTCTTCTGTTACCCTCCTTCCTTCGAGGCATACTCCCTGCAGCTCTTCTTCTGTTACACCCCTTCCTTCGAGGCATACTCCCTGCAGCTCTTCTTCTGTTACACCCTTCCTTCGAGACATACTCCCTGCAGCTCTTCTTCTGTTACACCCCTTCCTTCGAGGCATACTCCCTGCAGCTCTTCTTCTGTTACACCCCTTCCTTCGAGGCATACTCCCTGCAGCTCTTCTTCTGTTACACCCCTTCCTTCAAGGCACTCTCCATGCAGATCTTTTATTACACTCCTTCCTTCGAGGCATACTCCCTGCAGCTCTTCTTCTGTTACACCCCTTCCTTCGAGACATACTCCCTGCAGCTCTTCTTCTGTTACACCCCTTCCTTCGAGACATACTCCCTACAGCTCTTCTTCTGTTACACCCCTTCCTTCGAGACATACTCCCTGCAGCTCTTCTTCTGTTACACCCCTTCCTTCGAGGCATACTCCCTGCAGCTCTTCTTCTGTTACACCCCTTCCTTCAAGGCCCTCTCCATGCAGCTCTTTTATTACACTCCTTCCTTCGAGGCATACTCCCTGCAGCTCTTCTTCTGTTACACCCCTTCCTTCGAGGCATACTCCCTGCAGCTCTTCTTCTGTTACACCCCTTCCTTCGAGGCATACTCCCTGCAGCTCTTCTTCTGTTACACCCCTTCCTTCAAGGCACTCTCCCTGCAGCTCTTCTTCTGTTACCCTCCTTCCTACGAGGCATACTCCCTGCAGCTCTTCTTCTGTTACACCCCTTCCTTCGAGACATACTCCCTGCAGCTCTTCTTCTGTTACACCCCTTCCTTCGAGACATACTCCCTGCAGCTCTTCTTCTGTTACACCCCTTCCTTCGAGGCATACTCCCTGCAGCTCTTCTTCTGTTACACCCTTCCTTCGAGGCATACTCCCTGCAGCTCTTCTTCTGTTACACCCTTCCTTCGAGACATACTCCCTGCAGCTCTACTTCTGTTACACCCCTTCCTTCGAGGCATACTCCCTGCAGCTCTTCTTCTGTTACACCCCTTCCTTCGAGGCATACTCCCTGCAGCTCTTCTTCTGTTACACCCTTCCTTCAAGGCACTCTCCATGCAGCTCTTTTATTACACTCCTTCCTTCGAGGCATACTCCCTGCAGCTCTTCTTCTGTTACACCCTTCCTTCAAGGCACTCTTCATGCAGCTCGTCTTCTGTTACACTCCTTCCTTCAAGGCACTCTTCCTGCAGCTCTTCTTCTGTTACCCTCCTTCCTTCGAGGCATACTCCTGCAGCTCTTCTTCTGTTACACCCTTCCTTCGAGGCATACTCCCTGCAGCTCTTCTTCTGTTACACCCCTTCCTTTGAGGCATACTCCCTGCAGCTCTTCTTCTGTTACACCCTTCCTTCAAGGCACTCTCCATGCAGCTCTTCTTCTGTTACACCCCTTCCTTCGAGGCATACTCCCTGCAGCTCTTCTTCTGTTACACCCTTCCTTCGAGACATACTCCCTGCAGCTCTTCTTCTGTTACACCCCTTCCTTCGAGACATACTCCCTGCAGCTCTTCTTCTGTTACACTCCTTCCTTCGAGGCATACTCCCTGCAGCTCTTCTTCTGTTACACCCCTTCCTTCAAGGCACTCTCCATGCAGCTCTTTTATTACACTCCTTCCTTCGAGGCATACTCCCTGCAGCTCTTCTTCTGTTACACCCCTTCCTTCGAGGCATACTCCCTGCAGCTCTTCTTCTGTTACACCCCTTCCTTCGAGGCATACTCCCTGCAGCTCTTCTTCTGTTACACCCCTTCCTTCAAGGCACTCTCCCTGCAGCTCTTCTTCTGTTACCCTCCTTCCTTCGAGGCATACTCCCTGCAGCTCTTCTTCTGTTACACCCTTCCTTCGAGACATACTCCCTGCAGCTCTTCTTCTGTTACACCCCTTCCTTCGAGGCATACTCCCTGCAGCTCTTCTTCTGTTACACCCCTTCCTTCGAGACATACTCCCTGCAGCTCTTCTTCTGTTACACCCCTTCCTTCGAGGCATACTCCCTGCAGCTCTTCTTCTGTTACACCCCTTCCTTCGAGGCATACTCCCTGCAGCTCTTCTTCTGTTACACCCCTTCCTTCGAGACATACTCCCTGCAGCTCTTCTTCTGTTACACCCTTCCTTCGAGGCATACTCCCTGCAGCTCTTCTTCTGTTACACCCTTCCTTCGAGGCATACTCCCTGCAGCTCTTCTTCTGTTACACCCCTTCCTTCAAGGCACTCTCCATGCAGCTCTTTTATTACACTCCTTCCTTCGAGGCATACTCCCTGCAGCTCTTCTTCTGTTACACCCCTTCCTTCGAGACATACTCCCTGCAGCTCTTCTTCTGTTACACCCCTTCCTTCGAGACATACTCCCTACAGCTCTTCTTCTGTTACACCCCTTCCTTCGAGACATACTCCCTGCAGCTCTTCTTCTGTTACACCCTTCCTTCGAGGCATACTCCCTGCAGCTCTTCTTCTGTTACACCCCTTCCTTCAAGGCACTCTCCATGCAGCTCTTTTATTACACTCCTTCCTTCGAGGCATACTCCCTGCAGCTCTTCTTCTGTTACACCCTTCCTTCGAGACATACT
The DNA here is from genome assembly GCA_963921515.1 of Calotriton arnoldi. Classification (NCBI taxonomy): domain Eukaryota; kingdom Metazoa; phylum Chordata; class Amphibia; order Caudata; family Salamandridae; genus Calotriton; species Calotriton arnoldi. The sequence continues at coordinate 949,468 of CAWUFW010004503.1, read as the reverse complement.
CCCTGCAGCTCTTCTTCTGTTACACCCCTTCCTTCGAGGCATACTCCCTGCAGCTCTTCTTCTGTTACACCCCTTCCTTCAAGGCACTCTCCCTGCAGCTCTTCTTCTGTTACCCTCCTTCATACGAGGCATACTCCTGCAGCTCTTCTTCTGTTACACCCCTTCCTTCGAGACATGCTCCCTGCAGCTCTTCTTCTGTTACACCCTTCCTTCGAGACATACTCCCTGCAGCTCTTCTTCTGTTACACCCCTTCCTTCGAGGCATACTCCCTGCAGCTCTTCTTCTGTTACACCCTTCCTTCGAGGCATACTCCCTGCAGCTCTTCTTCTGTTACACCCCTTCCTTCGAGGCATACTCCCTGCAGCTCTTCTTCTGTTACACCCCTTCCTTCAAGGCACTCTCCCTGCAGCTCTTCTTCTGTTACTCTCCTTCCTACGAGGCATACTCCCTGCAGCTCTTCTTCTGTTACACCCTTCCTTCGAGACATACTCCCTGCAGCTCTTCTTCTGTTACACCCCTTCCTTCGAGACATACTCCCTGCAGCTCTTCTTCTGTTACACCCCTTCCTTCGAGGCATACTCCTTGCAGCTCTTCTTCTGTTACACCCCTTCCTTCGAGGCATACTCCCTGCAGCTCTTCTTCTGTTACACCCTTCCTTCGAGACATACTCCCTGCAGCTCTACTTCTGTTACACCCCTTCCTTCGAGGCATACTCCCTGCAGCTCTTCTTCTGTTACACCCCTTCCTTCGAGGCATACTCCCTGCAGCTCTTCTTCTGTTACACCCCTTCCTTCAAGGCACTCTCCATGCAGCTCTTTTATTACACTCCTTCCTTCGAGGCATACTCCCTGCAGCTCTTCTTCTGTTACACCCCTTCCTTCGAGGCATACTCCCTGCAGCTCTTCTTCTGTTACACCCTTCCTTCGAGGCATACTCCCTGCAGCTCTTTTCTGTTACACCCTTCCTTCAAGGCACTCTCCCTGCAGCTCTTCTTCTGTTACCCTCCTTCCTTCGAGGCATACTCCCTGCAGCTCTTCTTCTGTTACACCCTTCCTTCGAGACACACTCCCTGCAGCTCTTCTTCTGTTACACCCTTCCTTCGAGGCATACTCTCTGCAGCTCTTCTTCTGTTACACCCCTTCCTTCGAGACATACTCCCTGCAGCTCTTCTTCTGTTACACCCCTTCCTTCGAGGCATACTCTCTGCAGCTCTTCTTCTGTTACACCCCTTCCTTCGAGGCATACTCCCTGCAGCTCTTCTTCTGTTACACCCCTTCCTTCGAGACATACTCCCTGCAGCTCTTCTTCTGTTACACCCCTTCCTTCGAGGCATACTCCCTGCAGCTCTTCTTCTGTTACACCCCTTCCTTCGAGGCATACTCCCTGCAGCTCTTCTTCTGTTACACCCCTTCCTTCAAGGCACTCTCCATGCAGCTCTTTTATTACACTCCTTCCTTCGAGGCATACTCCCTGCAGCTCTTCTTCTGTTACACCCTTCCTTCGAGGCATACTCCCTGCAGTTCTTCTTCTGTTACACCCCTTCCTTCGAGGCATACTCCCTGCAGCTCTTCTTCTGTTACACCCCTTCCTTCAAGGCACTCTCCCTGCAGCTCTTCTTCTGTTACCCTCCTTCCTTCGAGGCATACTCCCTGCAGCTCTTCTTCTGTTACACCCCTTCCTTCGAGACATACTCCCTGCAGCTCTTCTTCTGTTACACCCCTTCCTCCAAGGCACTCTCCAAGCAGCTCTTCTGTTACACTCCTTCCTTCAAGGCACTCTCCATGAAGCTCTTTTATTACACTCCTTCCTTCGAGGCATACTCCCTGCAGCTCTTCTTCTGTTACACCCCTTCCTTCGAGGCATACTCCCTGCAGCTCTTCTTCTGTTACACCCCTTCCTTTGAGGCATACTCCCTGCAGCTCTTCTTCTGTTACACCCCTTCCTTTGAGGCATACTCCCTGCACCTCTTCTTCTGTTACACCCCTTCCTTCAAGGCACTCTCCATGCAGCTCTTCTTCTGTTACACCCCTTCCTTCGAGGCATACTCCCTGCAGCTCTTCTTCTGTTACACCCCTTCCTTCGAGACATACTCCCTGCAGCTCTTCTTCTGTTACACCCCTTCCTTCGAGACATACTCCCTGCAGCTCTTCTTCTGTTACACCCCTTCCTTCGAGGCATACTCCCTGCAGCTCTTCTTCTGTTACACCCTTCCTTCAAGGCACTCTCCATGCAGCTCATTTATTACACTCCTTCCTTCGAGGCATACTCCCTGCAGCTCTTCTTCTGTTACACCCCTTCCTTCGAGGCATACTCCCTGCAGCTCTTCTTCTGTTACACCCCTTCCTTCAAGGCACTCTCCCTGCAGCTCTTCTTCTGTTACCCTCCTTCCTTCGAGGCATACTCCCTGCAGCTCTTCTTCTGTTACACCCCTTCCTTCGAGGCATACTCCCTGCAGCTCTTCTTCTGTTACACCCCTTCCTTCGAGACATACTCCCTGCAGCTCTTCTTCTGTTACACCCTTCCTTCGAGGCATACTCCCTGCAGCTCTTCTTCTGTTACACCCTTCCTTCGAGGCATACTCCCTGCAGCTCTTCTTCTGTTACACCCCTTCCTTCAAGGCACTCTCCATGCAGATCTTTTATTACACTCCTTCCTTCGAGGCATACTCCCTGCAGCTCTTCTTCTGTTACACCCCTTCCTTCGAGACATACTCCCTGCAGCTCTTCTTCTGTTACACCCCTTCCTTCGAGACATACTCCCTACAGCTCTTCTTCTGTTACACCCCTTCCTTCGAGACATACTCCCTGCAGCTCTTCTTCTGTTACACCCCTTCCTTCGAGGCATACTCCCTGCAGCTCTTCTTCTGTTACACCCCTTCCTTCAAGGCACTCTCCATGCAGCTCTTTTATTACACTCCGTCCTTCGAGGCATACTCCCTGCAGCTCTTCTTCTGTTACACCCTTCCTTCGAGGCATACTCCCTGCAGCTCTTCTTCTGTTACACCCCTTCCTTCGAGGCATACTCCCTGCAGCTCTTCTTCTGTTACACCCTTCCTTCAAGGCACTCTCCCTGCAGCTCTTCTTCTGTTACCCTCCTTCCTACGAGGCATACTCCCTGCAGCTCTTCTTCTGTTACACCCCTTCCTTCGAGACATACTCCCTGCAGCTCTTCTTCTGTTACACCCCTTCCTTCGAGACATACTCCCTGCAGCTCTTCTTCTGTTACACCCCTTCCTTCGAGGCATACTCCCTGCAGCTCTTCTTCTGTTACACCCTTCCTATGAGGCATACTCCCTGCAGCTCTTCTTCTGTTACACCCTTCCTTCGAGACATACTCCCTGCAGCTCTACTTCTGTTACACCCCTTCCTTCGAGGCATACTCCCTGCAGCTCTTCTTCTGTTACACCCCTTCCTTCGAGGCATACTCCTGCAGCTCTTCTTCTGTTACACCCTTCCTTCAAGGCACTCTCCATGCAGCTCTTTTATTACACTCCTTCCTTCGAGGCATACTCCCTGCAGCTCTTCTTCTGTTACACCCCTTCCTTCGAGACATACTCCCTGCAGCTCTTCTTCTGTTACACCCCTTCCTTCGAGACATACTCCCTGCAGCTCTTCTTCTGTTACACCCCTTCCTTCGAGGCATACTCCCTGCAGCTCTTCTTCTGTTACACCCCTTCCTTCAAGGCACTCTCCCTGCAGCTCTTCTTCTGTTACTCTCCTTCCTACGAGGCATACTCCCTGCAGCTCTTCTTCTGTTACACCCTTCCTTCGAGACATACTCCCTGCAGCTCTTCTTCTGTTACACCCCTTCCTTCGAGACATACTTCCTGCAGCTCTTCTTCTGTTACACCCCTTCCTTCGAGGCATACTCCCTGCAGCTCTTCTTCTGTTACACCCCTTCCTTCGAGGCATACTCCCTGCAGCTCTTCTTCTGTTACACCCCTTCCTTCGAGACATACTCCCTGCAGCTCTACTTCTGTTACACTCTTTCCTTCGAGGCATACTCCCTGCAGCTCTTCTTCTGTTACACCCCTTCCTTCGAGGCATACTCCCTGCAGCTCTTCTTCTGTTACACCCCTTCCTTCAAGGCACTCTCCATGCAGCTCTTTTATTACACCCCTTCCTTCGAGGCATACTCCCTGCAGCTCTTCTTCTGTTACACCCCTTCCTTCGAGGCATACTCCCTGCAGCTCTTCTTCTGTTACACCCCTTCCTTCGAGGCATACTCCCTGCAGCTCTTCTTCTGTTACACCCCTTCCTTCAAGGCACTCTCCCTGCAGCTCTTCTTCTGTTACCCTCCTTCCTTCGAGGCATACTCCCTGCAGCTCTTCTTCTGTTACACCCCTTCCTTCGAGACATACTCCCTGCAGCTCTTCTTCTGTTACACCCCTTCCTTCGAGGCATACTCTCTGCAGCTCTTCTTCTGTTACACCCCTTCCTTCGAGGCATACTCCCTGCAGCTCTTCTTCTGTTACACCCCTTCCTTCGAGGCATACTCCCTGCAGCACTTCTTCTGTTACACCCCTTCCTTCGAGACATACTCCCTGCAGCTCTTCTTCTGTTACACCCCTTCCTTCGAGGCATACTCCCTGCAGCTCTTCTTCTGTTACACCCCTTCCTTCGAGGCATACTCCCTGCAGCTCTTCTTCTGTTACACCCCTTCCTTCAAGGCACTCTCCATGCAGCTCTTTTATTACTCTCCTTCCTTCGAGGCATACTCCCTGCAGCTCTTCTTCTGTTACACCCCTTCCTTCGAGGCATACTCCCTGCAGTTCTTCTTCTGTTACACCCTTCCTTCGAGGCATACTCCCTGCAGCTCTTCTTCTGTTACACCCCTTCCTTCAAGGCACTCTCCCTGCAGCTCTTCTTCTGTTACCCTCCTTCCTTCGAGGCATACTCCCTGCAGCTCTTCTTCTGTTACACCCCTTCCTTCGAGACATACTCCCTGCAGCTCTTCTTCTGTTACACCCCTTCCTCCAAGGCACTCTCCAAGCAGCTCTTCTGTTACACTCCTTCCTTCAAGGCACTCTCCATGCAGCTCTTTTATTACACTCCTTCCTTCGAGGCATACTCCCTGCAGCTCTTCTTCTGTTACACCCCTTCCTTCGAGGCATACTCCATGCAGCTCTTCTTCTGTTACACCCTTCCTTTGAGGCATACTCCCTGCACCTCTTCTTCTGTTACACCCCTTCCTTCAAGGCACTCTCCATGCAGCTCTTCTTCTGTTACACCCTTCCTTCGAGGCACACTCCCTGCAGCTCTTCTTCTGTTACACCCCTTCCTTCGAGACATACTCCCTGCAGCTCTTCTTCTGTTACACCCCTTCCTTCGAGACATACTCCCTGCAGCTCTTCTTCTGTTACACCCTTCCTTCGAGGCATACTCCCTGCAGCTCTTCTTCTGTTACACCCCTTCCTTCAAGGCACTCTCCATGCAGCTCATTTATTACATTCCTTCCTTCGAGGCATACTCCCTGCAGCTCTTCTTCTGTTACACTCCTTCCTTCGAGGCATACTCCCTGCAGCTCTTCTTCTGTTACACCCCTTCCTTCAAGGCACTCTCCCTGCAGCTCTTCTTCTGTTACCCTCCTTCCTTCGAGGCATACTCCCTGCAGCTCTTCTTCTGTTACACCCTTCCTTCGAGAGCATACTCCCTGCAGCTCTTCTTCTGTTACACCCCTTCCTTCGAGACATACTCCCTGCAGCTCTTCTTCTGTTACACCCCTTCCTTCGAGGCATACTCCCTGCAGCTCTTCTTCTGTTACACCCCTTCCTTCGAGGCATACTCCCTGCAGCTCTTCTTCTGTTACACCCCTTCCTTCAAGGCACTCTCCATGCAGATCTTTTATTACACTCCTTCCTTCGAGGCATACTCCCTGCAGCTCTTCTTCTGTTACACCCCTTCCTTCGAGACATACTCCCTGCAGCTCTTCTTCTGTTACACCCCTTCCTTCGAGACATACTCCCTACAGCTCTTCTTCTGTTACACCCTTCCTTCGAGACATACTCCCTGCAGCTCTTCTTCTGTTACACCCCTTCCTTCGAGGCATACTCCCTGCAGCTCTTCTTCTGTTACACCTCTTCCTTCAAGGCCCTCTCCATGCAGCTCTTTTATTACACTCCTTACTTCGAGGCATACTCCCTGCAGCTCTTCTTCTGTTACACCCCTTCCTTCGAGGCATACTCCCTGCAGCTCTTCTTCTGTTACACCCCTTCCTTCGAGGCATACTCCCTGCAGCTCTTCTTCTGTTACACCCCTTCCTTCAAGGCACTCTCCCTGCAGCTCTTCTTCTGTTACCCTCCTTCCTACGAGGCATACTCCCTGCAGCTCTTCTTCTGTTACACCCCTTCCTTCGAGACATACTCCCTGCAGCTCTTCTTCTGTTACACCCCTTCCTTCGAGACATACTCCCTGCAGCTCTTCTTCTGTTACACCCCTTCCTTCGAGGCATACTCCCTGCAGCTCTTCTTCTGTTACACCCCTTCCTTCGAGGCATACTCCCTGCAGCTCTTCTTCTGTTACACCCCTTCCTTCGAGACATACTCCCTGCAGCTCTACTTCTGTTACACCCCTTCCTTCGAGGCATACTCCCTGCAGCTCTTCTTCTGTTACACCCCTTCCTTCGAGGCATACTCCCTGCAGCTCTTCTTCTGTTACACCCCTTCCTTCAAGGCACTCTCCATGCAGCTCTTTTATTACACTCCTTCCTTCGAGGCATACTCCCTGCAGCTCTTCTTCTGTTACACCCCTTCCTTCGAGACATACTCCCTGCAGCTCTTCTTCTGTTACACCCCTTCCTTCGAGACATACTCCCTGCAGCTCTTCTTCTCTTACACCCCTTCCTTCGAGGCATACTCCCTGCAGCTCTTCTTCTGTTACACCCCTTCCTTCAAGGCACTCTCCATGCAGCTCATTTATTACACTCCTTCCTTCGAGGCATACTCCCTGCAGCTCTTCTTCTGTTACACCCCTTCCTTCGAGGCATACTCCCTGCAGCCTTTCTTCTGTTACACCCCTTCCTTCAAGGCACTCTCCCTGCAGCTCTTCTTCTGTTACCCTCCTTCCTTCGAGGCATACTCCCTGCAGCTCTTCTTCTGTTACACCCCTTCCTTCGAGGCATACTCCCTGCAGCTCTTCTTCTGTTACACCCCTTCCTTCGAGACATACTCCCTGCAGCTCTTCTTCTGTTACACCCCTTCCTTCGAGGCATACTCCCTGCAGCTCTTCTTCTGTTACACCCCTTCCTTCGAGGCATACTCCCTGCAGCTCTTCTTCTGTTACACCCCTTCCTTCAAGGCACTCTCCATGCAGCTCTTTTATTACACTCCTTCCTTCGAGGCATACTCCCTGCAGCTCTTCTTCTGTTACACCCCTTCCTTCGAGACATACTCCCTGCAGCTCTTCTTCTGTTACACCCCTTCCTTCGAGACATACTCCCTACAGCTCTTCTTCTGTTACACCCCTTCCTTCGAGACATACTCCCTGCAGCTCTTCTTCTGTTACACCCTTCCTTCGAGGCATACTCCCTGCAGCTCTTCTTCTGTTACACCCCTTCCTTCAAGGCACTCTCCATGCAGCTCTTTTATTACACTCCTTCCTTCGAGGGCATACTCCCTGCAGCTCTTCTTCTGTTACACCCCTTCCTTCGAGGCATACTCCCTGCAGCTCTTCTTCTGTTACACCCCTTCCTTCGAGGCATACTCCCTGCAGCTCTTCTTCTGTTACACCCTTCCTTCAAGGCACTCTCCCTGCAGCTCTTCTTCTGTTACCCTCCTTCCTACGAGGCATACTCCCTGCAGCTCTTCTTCTGTTACACCCCTTCCTTCGAGACATACTCCCTGCAGCTCTTCTTCTGTTACACCCCTTCCTTCGAGACATACTCCCTGCAGCTCTTCTTCTGTTACACCCCTTCCTTCGAGGCATACTCCCTGCAGCTCTTCTTCTGTTACACCCTTCCTTCGAGGCATACTCCCTGCAGCTCTTCTTCTGTTACACCCCTTCCTTCGAGACATACTCCCTGCAGATCTACTTCTGTTACACCCCTTCCTTCGAGGCATACTCCCTGCAGCTCTTCTTCTGTTACACCCTTCCTTCGAGGCATACTCCCTGCAGCTCTTCTTCTGTTACACCCCTTCCTTCAAGGCACTCTCCATGCAGCTCTTTTATTACACTCCTTCCTTCGAGGCATACTCCCTGCAGCTCTTCTTCTGTTACCCTCCTTCCTTCGAGGCATACTCCCTGCAGCTCTTCTTCTGTTACACCCCTTCCTTCAAGACATACTCCCTGCAGCTCGTCTTCTGTTACACCCCTTCCTTCGAGGCATACTCTCTGCAGCTCTTCTTCTGTTACACCCCTTCCTTCGAGACATACTCCCTGCAGCTCTTCTTCTGTTACACCCCTTCCTTCGAGGCATACTCCCTGCAGCTCTTCTTCTGTTACACCCCTTCCTTCGCGGCATACTCCCTGCAACTCTTCTTCAGTTACACCCCTTCCTTCGAGACATACTCCCTGCAGCTCTTCTTCTGTTACACCCCTTCCTTCGAGGCATACTCCCTGCAGCTCTTCTTCTGTTACACCCCTTCCTTCGAGGCATACTCCCTGCAGCTCTTCTTCTGTTACACCCCTTCCTTCAAGGCACTCTCCATGCAGCTCTTTTATTACACTCCTTCCTTCGAGGCATACTCCCTGCAGCTCTTCTTCTGTTACACCCCTTCCTTCGAGGCATACTCCCTGCAGCTCTTCTTCTGTTACACCCCTTCCTTCGAGGCATACTCCCTGCAGCTCTTCTTCTGTTACACCCACTCCTTCAAGGCACTCTCCCTGCAGCTCTTCTTCTGTTACCCTCCTTCCTTCGAGGCATACTCCCTGCAGCTCTTCTTCTGTTACACCCCTTCCTTCGAGACATACTCCCTGCAGCTCTTCTTCTGTTACACCCCTTCCTCCAAGGCACTCTCCAAGCAGCTCTTCTGTTACACTACTTCCTTCAAGGCACTCTCCATGCAGCTCTTCTGTTACACTACTTCCTTCAAAGCACTCTCCATGCAGCTCTTTTATTACACTCCTTCCTTCAAGGCACTCTCCATGGAGCTCTTCTTCTGTTACACCCCTTCCTTCAAGGCAGTCTCCACGATGCTCTTCTGTTACACCCCTTCCTTCAAGGCACTCTCCCTGCAGCTCTTCTTCTGTTACCCTCCTTCCTTCGAGGCATACTCCCTGCAGCTCTTCTTCTGTTACACCCCTTCCTTCAAGGCACTCTCCCTGCAGCTCTTCTTCTGTTACACCCCTTCCTTCAAGGCACTCTCCATGCAGCTCTTCTTCTGTTACACCCCTTCCTTCAAGGCACTCTCCCTGCTGCTTTTCTTCTGTTACACTCCTTCCTTCAAGGCACCCTCCCTGATGCTCTTCTTCTGTTACACCCCTTCCTTCAAGGCACTCTCCATGCAGCTCTTCTTCTGTTACACCCCTTCCTTCAAGGCACTCTCCATGCAGCTCTTCTTCTGTCACACTCCTTCCTTCAAGGCACTCTCCATGCTGCTCTTCTTCTGTTACACTCCTTCCTTCAAGACACTCTCCATGCAGCTCTTCTTCTGTTACACCCCTTCCTTCAAGGCACTCTCCATGCTGCTCTTCTTCTGTTACACCCCTTCCTTCAAGGCACTCTCCATGCAGCTCTTCTTCTGTTACACTCCTTCCTTCAAGGCACTCTCCATGCAGCTCTTCTTCTGTTACACCCCTTCCTTCAAGGCACTCTCCATGCAGCTCTTCTTCTGTTACACTCCTTCCTTCAAGGCACTCTCTGAGCAGCTCTTCTTCTGTTACGCTCCTTCCTTCAAGGCACTCTCCATGAAGCTCTTCTTCTGTTACACTCCTTCCTTCAAGGCACTCTCCCTGCAGCTCTTCTTCTGTTACACCCCTTCCTTCAAGGCACTCTCCATGCAGCTCTTCTTCTGTTACACTCCTTCCTTCAAGGCACTCTCCATGCAGCTCTTCTTCTGTTACACTCCGTCCTTCAAGGCACTCTCCATGCAGCTCTTCTTCTTTTACACTCCTTCCTTCAAGGCACTCTCCATGCATCTCTCCTTCTGTTACGCTCCTTGCTTCAAGGCACTCTGCATGCAGCTCTTCTGTTACACTCCTTACTTCAAGGCACTCTCCATGCAACTCTTCTGTGACACTCCTTCCTTCAAGGCACTCTCCATGCAGCTCTTCTTTTGTTACACACGTTCCTTCAATCAATCAATCAATCAATCATATCATTTGTAAAGCGCACTACTCACCCGTGAGGGTCTCAAGGCGCTGGGGTGGGGAATGCTGCTACTGCTCGAAAAGCCAGGTCTTGAGGAGTTTTCTGAAGGTCAGCAGGTCTTGGGTCTGCCGTAGGTGGATGGGGAGGGTGTTCCAGGTCTTGGCGGCGAGGTGGGAGAACGATCTGCCACCGGAGGTCGCTCTTCGGAAGCGGGGGACAGTGGCGAGGTCGGCGGAGCGGAGCTGGCGGGTGGGGTGTAGAAGCTGAGTCGTCTGTTGAGGTACGTTGGTCCGGTGTTGTGGAGTGCCTTGTGTGCGTGGGTGAGGAGTTTGAAGGTTATCCTCTTTTGACCGGGAGCCAGTGCAGGTCTCTCAGTTGGGGTGTGATGTGGCTGCGGCGAGGGATGTCGAGGATCAGGCGTGCAGAGGCGTTCTGGATGCGTTGGAGCCGTCTCAGGAGTTTGGCCGAGGCTCCTGCGTAGAGGGCGTTTCCGTAGTCCAACCTGCTGCTGACGAGGGCCTGGGTGACCGTTCTTCTCGTTTCAGTGGGGATCCACTTGTAGATCCCTGCGGAGCATGCGGAGGGTGTTGAAGCAGGTGGAGGAGACGGTGTTGACCTGTTTAGTCATGGAGAGGGTGGAGTCGAGGATGACCCCTAGGTTGCGTGCGTGGTCGGTGGGTGTTGGGGCGGTTCCCAGTGCGGTCGGCCACCAGGAGTCGTCCCAGGCCGAAGGGGTGGATCCGAGGATGAGGACCTCCGTCTTGTCCGAGTTCAGCTTCAGAAGGCTGTTCCTCATCCATTCAGCGACGGCCTTCATTCCTTCGTGAAGGTTGGTTTTGGCGGTGTGGGGGTCCTTGGTGAGGGAGAGGATCACCAAGCTGGGTGTCATCGGCTTAGGAGATGATGTTGAGGTCGTGCCAATGGGCGATGTGGGCGAGCGGTCCCATGTAGATGTTAAACAGAGTTGGGCTGAGGGAAGAGCCCTGGGGTACGCCGCAGATGATCTCGGTGGCTTCGGAGCGGAAGGGGGGAAGGCGGACGCTCTGTGTTCTGCCGGAGAGGAAGGAGGTGGTCCAGTCCAGGGCCTTCTCTTGGATCCCGGCGTTGTGGAGGCGTGTTCGTAGTGTGTGGTGGCAGACCGTGTCGAAGGCGGCTGACAGGTCCAGGAGGATGAGGGCCGCCGTTTCTCCGTTGTCCAGCAGGGACTTGATGTCATCGGTGGCGGCGATGAGGGCAGTCTCGGTGCTGTGGTTGCTGCGGAACCCGGACTGGGAAGGGTCCAGGGTGTTGTTCTCCTCGAGGTAGCGGGTCAGTTGCTTGTTGACGGTCTTCTCGATGACCTTTGCCGGGAACGGGAGCAGGGAGATGGGCCAGAAGTTCTTGAGGTCCTTGGGGTCCGCCTTGGGTTTCTTGAGTAAGGCGTTGATCTCGGCGTGCTTCCAGCTCTCCGGGAAGGTTGCTGTCTCGAAGGAGGTGTTGATGACTTTCCGGAGATGAGGTGCGATGGCTGTGCTGGCTTTGTTGAAGATGTGGTGTGGGCATGGGTCTGACGGAGATCCGGAGTGGATGGTGTTCATGATCTTGATGGTGTCGTCGTCGTTGATGTTGGTCCAGGAGAGCAGGCGGTTGGTGCGGATGGTGGTTGTGGGGGCGGAGGTCTCAGTGGTTGTCGGGCGGTCGTGGCGTTGAAGCTGTCGTGGATGTCTGCGATCTTGCGGTGGAAGAATGTGGCCAGCGAGTCGCACAGGTCTTGCGAGGGTGGGACGTCGTTGGTGTTGGAGCTGGGGTTGGAGAGTTCCTTCACGATGTTGAAGAGCTCTTTGCTGTTGTGCGCATTGTTGTCTAGGCGGTCTTTGAAGGAGGCCCTTTTGGCGGATCTGATGAGGTGATGGTGTCTGCGGGTGGCGTTCTTGTGGGATGCGTGGCTGTCCGGTGTTCGTTCACGGAGCCAGATCTTCTCCAGCTTTCGGCAGGTTTGCTTGGAGGCCCGGAGGTCTTCAGTGAACCAGCTGGCTTTCTTGTTGGTGTGACTGTTGGAGGGTTTCTTGATCGGGGCGAGGGTGTTGGCGCAGTCGTTGATCCACTGTCTGAGGTTTCGGGCGGCGGTGTCGGGGTCGGTGGGGTCGGCGGGTGGGCTCTGGGCGAGGGTGGTGGTTAGCTGGTCTTCGGTGACTTTGCTCCAACAGCGGTGGGGCATCTGTTGGGTGCGGTGGTGCGTTTCTTGAAGGTGAAGTGGATGCAGCGATGGTCGGTCCAGTGGAGTTCGGTGGTGTGGTTGAAGGAGACGTGGGGGCTTGCTGGAGAAGATGCAGGTCAAGCGTGTGACCGGCAGAGTGGGTGGGTGTTGTGACAAGTTGTCTGAGTCCGAGGTTGGCTAGGTTGTCGATCAGGGTGGTGGAGTTGGTGTCGTTGTTGTTCTCGAGGTGGAAGTTCAGGTCCCTGAGGAGGATGTAGTCTGTGGAGGCGAGGGCGTGTGTGCTGACGAAGTCGGCGATGGAGTCGCTGAACTGTGGTCAGGGTCCGGGGGTCTGTAGACGAGGTTCCTCTGAGGGTGGTGTTGGGATCGGTGTGGATCTGGAAGTGCAGGTGTTCGGCGGTGCTGAGGGTGTCGTCAGTGTTGGTCGAGACTCTGAGAGTGCTCCTGTGGACGATGGCGATTCTTCCTCCTGCTCCGTTGGTGCGGTCCCTGCGGGTGATCTTCTAGCCTTCCGGGACGGCTATGGCTATGTCGGGTGCCGAGGCGGGGTGCAGCCAGGTCTCCGTCAGGAAGGCGACGTCTGGGGAGGTTGAGTCGAGTAGGTCCCAGAGTTCAACGGCGTGTTTGCGGGCGGAGCGGGTGTTGAGAACGATGCATCTGAGGTGGTTGGGTTCTTTCCTGGTCGGCGGCATGGTGGGGCGGATGCTTGTGAAGCTGCACTTCCGGCAGGTGAAAGCTCCGTGGGTGCGCTTTGGGGCGGCCAGGAAGCAGGTGTGTGATCGTCCGGTGTTGAGTGCGTGGAGGGATCTGGCATCGTAGCGGTGTCGGGCGTCGTGGCGTTCGCGGGGTCCAGGGGTCCTGGCGCTGGGCGCGGTCCAGGCGCGGACGGGCGCAGTCGGGCTTGCCTTTGGCGCGTCCGCTGCGCGGCCTCCATATGAGGGGATGTGGGAGGGAGGAGCAGCTGGGAGGCGGGAGCGGGGCGGCGAATGGGATTGCAGGGGGGGCCGCAGGGACGCAGCGGCGGGAAAAACGGGCGGGGGCCGCGGTAGAACTGGGCGCGGGAAGGAAAAACAAGTTTAGGCAAGAAAACAAATACACGCACAGAGGAATAAAAACAAGTCTTGGCAAGAAAGCAAGTTAGGCACAGGGGAAAAGTACAGGATTAGGCAAAAACAATGCAGGCAGAAACGTGCAGCAGCGTGGGGAGCGACCTGCCTGCGAGCAGGGTCAGAGGTCGCTCCTTTCACCACTGCGCGGCCTCCATATGAGGGGATGTGGGAGGGAGGAGCAGCTGGGAGGCAGGAGCGGGGCGGCGATTGGGATTGCAGGGGGGCGGGGCCGCAGAGACGCAGTGGCGGGAAAAACGGGCGGGGGCCGCGGGAGAACTGGGCGCGGGAAGGAAAAACAAGTTTAGGCAAGAAAACAAGTTAGGCACAGGGGGATAAAAACATGTCTGGACAAGAAAGCAAGTTAGGCACAGGGGAAAAGTACAGGATTAGGCAAAAACAATGCAGGCAGAGATGTGCAGCAGCGTGGGGAGCGACCTGCCTGCGAGCAGGGTCAGAGGTCCCTCTGCAGCTCTTCTTCTGTTACACCCCTTCCTTCAAGGCACTCTCCATGCTGCTCTTCTTCTGTTACACTCCTTCCTTCAAGGCACTCTCCATGCTGCTCTTCTTCTGTTACACTCCTTCCTTCAAGGCACTCTCCATGCAGCTCTTCTTCTGTTACACTCCTTCCTTCAAGGCACTCTCCATGCAGCTCTTCTTCTGTTACACTCCTTCCTTCAAGGCACTCTCCATGCAGCTCTTCTTCTGTTACACTCCTTCCTTCAAGGCACTCTCCATGCAGCTCTTCTCCTGTTACACTCCTTTCTTCAAGGCACTCTCCATGCAGCTCTTCTTCTGTGACACTCCTTCCTTCAAGGCACTCTCCATGCAGCTCTTATCCTGTTACACTCCTTCCTTCAAGGCACTCACCATGCAGCTCTTCTTCTGTGACACTCCTTACTTCAAGGCACTCTCCATGCAGCTCTCCTTCTGTTACACTCCTTCCTTCAAGGCACTCTCCATACAGCTCTTCTTCTGTTACACTCCTTCCTTCAAGGCACTGTCCATGCAGCTCTTCTTCTGTGACACTCCATTCTTCAAGGCACTCTCCATGCAGCTCTTATCCTGTTACACTCCTTCCTTCAAGGCACTCACCATGCAGCTCTTCTTCTGTGACACTCCTTACTTCAAGGCACTCTCCATGCAGCTCTCCTTCTGTTACACTCCTACCTTCAAGGCACTCACCATGCAGCTCTTCTTCTGTTACACTCCTTCCTTCAAGGCACTCTCCATGCAGCTCTTCTTCTGTTACACTCTTTCCTTCATGGCATTCTTATGGCAGCTCTTCTGTTACCCTCCTTCCTTCAAGGCACTCTACATGCAGCTCTTCTTGTGTTACACTCCTTCCTTCAAGGCACTCTCCATGCAGCTCTTCTTCTGTTGCCCTCCTTCCTTCAAGGCACTCTCCATGCAGCTCATCTACTGTTACACCCCTTCCTTCAAGGCACTCTCCCTGCAGCTCTTCTTCTGTTACACTCCTTCCTTCAAGGCACTCTCCGTGCACCTCTTCTTCTGTTACACTCCTTCCTTCAAGGCACTCTCCATGCAGCTCTGCTTCTGTTACACTCCTTCCTTCAAGACACTCTCCATGCAGCTCTTCTTCTGTTTCACTCCTTCCTTCAAGGCACTCTCCATGCAGCTCTTCTTCTGTTACACCCCTTCCTTATAGGCACTCTCCCTGCAGCTCTTCTTCTGTTACACTCCTTTCTCCAAGGCAATCTCCTTGCAGTTCTTCTTCTGTTATACTCCTTCTTTCAAGGCACTCTCCATGCAGCTCTTATCCTGTTACACTCCTTCCTTCAAGGCACTCTCAGTGCAGCTCTCCTTCTGTTACGCCCCTTGCTTCAAGGCACTCTCCATGCAGCTCTTTTTCTGTTACACTCCTTCCTTCAAGGCACTCTCCATGCAACTCTTCTTCTGTTACATTCCCTGCTTCAACGCACTCTCCATGCAGCTCTTCTTCTGTTACTCTCCTTCCATTAAGGCACTCTCCGAGCAGCTCTTCTTCTGTTACACTTCTTTCTTCAAGGCACTCTCCTTGCAGCTCTTCTTCTGTGACACTCCTTCCTTCAAGGCACTCTCCATGCAGCTCTTATCCTGTTACACTCCTTCCTTCAAGGCACTCTCAATGAAGCTCTCCTTCTGTTACGCCCCTTGCTTCAATGCACTCTGCATGAAGCTCTTCTGTTACACTCCTTACTTCAAGGCACTCTCCATGCAGCTCTCCTTCTGTTACACTCCTACCTTCAAGGCACTCACCATGCAGCTCATCTTCTGTTACACTCCTTCCTTCAAGGCACTCTCCATGCAGCTCTTCTTCTGTTACACTCCTTGCTTCAAGGCGCTCTCCATGCAGCTCTTCTTCTGTTACACTCTTTCCTTCATGGCATTCTTATGGCAGCTCTTCTGTTACCCTCCTTCCTTCAAGGCACTCTACATGCAGCTCTTCTTGTGTTACACTCCTTCCTTCAAGGCACTCTCCATGCAGCTCTTCTTCTGTTGCCCTCCTTCCTTCAAGGCACTCTCCATGCAGCTCATCTACTGTTACACCCCTTCCTTCAAGGCACTCTCCCTGCAGCTCTTCTTCTGTTACACTCCTTCCTTCAAGGCACTCTCCGTGCACCTCTTCTTCTGTTACACTCCTTCCTTCAAGGCACTCTCCATGCAGCTCTGCTTCTGTTACACTCCTTCCTTCAAGACACTCTCCATGCAGCTCTTCTTCTGTTTCACTCCTTCCTTCAAGGCACTCTCCATGCAGCTCTTCTTCTGTTACACCCCTTCCTTATAGGCACTCTCCCTGCAGCTCTTCTTCTGTTACACTCCTTTCTCCAAGGCAATCTCCTTGCAGTTCTTCTTCTGTTATACTCCTTCTTTCAAGGCACTCTCCATGCAGCTCTTATTCTGTTACACTGCTTACTTCAAGGCACTCTCCATGCAGCTCTCCTCTGTTACACTCCTTCCTTAAAGGCACTCACCATGCAGCTCTTCTTCTTTTGCACTCCTTCCTTCAAGGCACTCTCCATGCAGCTCTTCTTCTGTTACGCTCCTTGCTTCATGGCACTCTGCATGCAGCTCTTTTGTTACACTCCTTCCTTCAAGGCACTCTCCATGCAGCTCTTCTTCTGTTACACTCCTTCCTTCAAGGCACTGTCCATGCAGCTCTCCTTCTGTTACAGTCCTTCCTTTAAGGCACTCACCATGCAGCTCTTCTTCTGTTACACTCCCTCCTTCAAGGCACTCTCCATGCAGCTCTTCTTCTGTTACACTCCTTTCTTCAAGGTACTCTCCATGCAGCTCTTCTTCTGTTACACTCCTTCCTTCAAGGCATTCTTATCGCAGCTCTTCTGTTACCCTCCTTCCTTCAAGGCACTCTACATGCAGCTCTTCTGTTACACTCCTTCCTTCAAGGCACTCTCCATGCAGCTCTTCTTCTGTTACACTCCTTCCTTCAAGGCACTCTCCATGCAGCTCTCCTTGTGTTACACTCCTTCCTTCAAGGCACTCTCCATGCAGCTCTTCTTCTATTACGCTCCTTCCTTCAAGCCACTCACCCTGCAGCTCTTCTGTTACACTCCTTCCTTCAAGGCACTCTGCATGCAGCACTCCTTCTCTTACACTCCTTCCTTCAAGGCACTCTCCATGCAGCTATTCTTCTGTTACACCCCTTCCTTATAGGCACTCTCCCTGCAGCTCTTCTTCTGTTACGCTCCTTCCTTCAAGCCACTCACCCTGCAGCTCTTCTGTTACACTCCTTCCTTCAAGGCACTCTGCATGCAGCACTCCTTCTGTTACACTCCTTACTTCAAGGCACTCTCCATGCAGCTCTTCTTCTGTTATACTCCTTCCTTTAAGGCATTCTTATGGCAGCTTTTCTGTTACTCTCCTTCCTCAAAGGCACTCTACATGCAGCTCTTCTTCTGTTACACTCCTTCCTTCAAGACACTCTCCCTGCAGCTCTTCCTCTGTTACAATCCTTGCTAAAAGGCACTCTCCATGCAGCTCTTTTGTTACACTCCTTCCTTCAAGGCACTCTCCAGTCAGCTCTTCTTTTGTTACACTCCTTTATTCAAGGCACTCTCCATGCAACTCTTCTTCTGTTACATTCCCTGCTTCAACGCTCTCTCCGTGCAGCTCTTCTTCTGTTACTCTCCTTCCGTCAAGGCACTCTCCGAGCAGCTCTTCTTCTGTACACTCCTTTCTTCAAGGCACTCTCCTTGCAGCTCTTCTTCTGTTACACTCCTTCCTTCAAGGCACTCTCCATGCAGCTCTTATTCTGTTACACTCCTTCCTTCATGCACTCTCCATGCAGGTCTCCTTCTGTTACACTCCTTCCTTCAAGGCACTCACCATGCAGCTCTTATTCTTTTACACTCCTTCCTTCAAGGCACTCTCCATGCAGCTCTCCTTCTGTTACGCTCCTTGCTTCAAGGCACTCTGCATGCAACTCTTCTGTTACACACCTTACTTCAAGGCACTCTCCATGCAGCTCTCCTTCTGTTACACTCCTTCCTTCAAGGCACTCACCATGCAGCTCTTCTTCTGTTACACTCCTTCCCTCAAGGCACTCTCCATGCAGTTCTTCTTCTGTTACTCTCCTTCCTTCAAGGCATTCTTATCGCAGCTCTTCTATTACCCTCCTTCCTTCAAGGCACTATACATGCAGCTCTTCTGTTACACTCCTTCCTTCAAGGCACTCTCCATGCAGCTCTCCTTCAGTTACACTCCTTCCTTCAAGACAATCTCCATGCAGCTCTTCTTCTGTTTCACTCCTTCCTTCAAGGCACTCTCCATGCAGCTCTTCTTCTGTTACACCCCTTCCTTATAGGCACTCTCCCTGCAGCTCATCTTCTGTTACGCTCCTTCCTTCAAGGCACTCACCCTGCAGCTCTTCTGTTACACTCCTTCCTTCAAGGCACTCTACATGCAGCTCTTCTTCTGTTACACTCCTTCCTTCAAGACACTCTCCCTGCAACTCTTCCTCTGTTACACTCCTTGCTTCAAGGCACTCTTCATGCAGCTCTTTTGTTACACTCCTTCCTTCAAGGCACTCTCCAGGCAGCTCTTCTTTTGTTACACTCCTTTCTTCAAGGCACTCTCCATGCAGCTCTTTTTCTGTTACACTCCTTCCTTCAAGGCACTCTCCATCCAACTCTTCTTCTGTTTCATTCCCTGCATCAAGGCACTCTCCATGCAGCTCTTCTTCTGTTTTTCTCCTTCCGTCAAGGCACTCTCCAAGCAGCTCTTCTTCTGTTACACTCCTTTCTTCAAGGCACTCTCCTCGCAGCTCTTCTTCAGTTACACTCCTTCCTTCAAGGCAGTCTCCATGCAGCTCTTATTCTGTTACGCTCCTTCCTTCAAGGCACCCTTTATGCAGCTCTCCTTTTGCTACACTCCTTCCTTCAAGGCACTCACCATGCACCTCTTCTTCTTTTACACTCCTTCCTTCAAGGCACTCTCCATGCATCTCTCCTTCTGTTACGCTCCTTGCTTCAAGGCACTCACCATGCAGCTCTTCTTCTTTTACACTCCTTCCTTTAAGGCGCTCTCCATGCAGCTCTCCTTCTGTTACGCTCCTTGCTTCAAGGCACTCTGCATGCAGCTCTTCTGTTACACTCCTTACTTCAAGACACTCTCCATGCAGCTCTCCTTCTGTTACACTCCTTCTTTCAAAGCACTCACCATGCAGCTCTTCTTCTGTTACACTCCTTCCTTCAAGGCACTCTCCATGCAGCTCTTCTTCTGTTACACTGCTTCCTTCAAGGCACTCTCCATGCAGCTCTCCTCTGTTACACTCCTTCCTTCAAGGCACTCTCCATGCAGCTCTTCTTCTGTTACACTGCTTCATTCAAGGCACTCTCCATGCAGCTCTCCTCTGTTACACTCCTTCCTTCAAGGCACTCACCATGCAGCTCTTCTTCTTTTACTCTCCTTGCTTCAAGGCACTCTGCATGCAGCTCTTTTTTTACACTCCTTCCTTCAAGGTACTCTCCATGCAGCTCTTCTTTTGTTACACTCCTTCCTTCAAGGCACTCTACATGCAGCTCTCCTTCTGTTACACTCCTTCCTTTAAGGCACTCACCATGCAGCTCTTCTTCTGATTCACTCCTTCCATCAAGGCACTCACCCTGCAGCTCTTCTGTTACACTCCTTCCTTCAAGGCACTCTGCATGCAGCTCTTCTTCTGTTACATTCCCTGCTTCAACACACTCTCCATGCAGCTCTTCTTCTGTTACTCTCCTTCCATTAAGGCACTCCCCGAGCAGCTCTTCTTCTGTTACACTTCTTTCTTCAAGGCACTCTCCTTGCAGCTCTTCTTCTGTGACACTCCTTCCTTCAAGGCACTCTCCATGCAGCTCTTATCCTGTTACACTCCTTCCTTCAAGGCACTCTCAATGCAGCTCTCCTTCTGTTACGCCCCTTGCTTCAATGCACTCTGCATGAAGCTCTTCTGTTACACTCCTTACTTCCAGGCACTCTTCATGCAACTCTCCTTCTGTTACACTCCTACCTTCAAGGCATTCACCATGCAGCTCTTCTTCTGTTACACTCCTTCCTTCAAGGCACTCTCCATGCAGCTCTTCTTCTGTTACACTCCTTGCTTCAAGGCACTCTCCATGCAGCTCTTCTTCTGTTACACTCTTTCCTTCATGGCATTCTTATGGCAGCTCTTCTGTTACCCTCCTTCCTTCAAGGCACTCTACATGCAGCTCTTCTTGTGTTACACTCCTTCCTTCAAGGCACTCACCATGCAGCTCTTCTTCTGTTACACTCCCTCCTTCAAGGCACTCTCCATGCAGCTCTTCTTCTGTTACACTCCTTTCTTCAAGGTACTCTCCATGCAGCTCTTCTTCTGTTACACTCCTTCCTTCAAGGCATTCTTATCGCAGCTCTTCTGTTACCCTCCTTCCTTCAAGGCACTCTACATGCAGCTCTTCTGTTACACTCCTTCCTTCAAGGCACTCTCCATGCAGCTCTTCTTCTGTTACACTCCTTCCTTCAAGGCACTCTCCATGCAGCTCTCCTTGTGTTACACTCCTTCCTTCAAGGCACTCTCCATGCAGCTCTTCTTCTGTTACACCCCTTCCTTATAGGCACTCTCCCTGCAGCTCTTCTTCTGTTACACTCCTTCCTTCAAGCCAATCACCCTGCAGCTCTTCTGTTACACTCCTTCCTTCAAGGCACTCTGCATGCAGCACTCCTTCTGTTACACTCCTTCCTTCAAGGCACTCTCCATGCAGCTCTTCTTCTGTTATACTCCTTCCTTCAAGGCATTCTTATGGCAGCTCTTCTGTTACCCTCCTTCCTCAAAGGCACTCTACATGCAGCTCTTCTTCTGTTACACTCCTTCCTTCAAGACACTCTCCCTGCAGCTCTTCCTCTGTTACAATCCTTGCTTCAAGGCACTCTCCATGCAGCTCTTTTGTTACACTCCTTCCTTCAAGGCACTCTCCAGTCAGCTCTTCTTTTGTTACACTCCTTTCTTCAAGGCACTCTACATGCAGCTCTTTTTCTGTTACACTCCTTCCTTCAAGGCACTCTCCATGCAACTCTTCTTCTGTTACATACCCTGCTTCAACGCTCTCTCCATGCAGCTCTTCTTCTGTTACTCTCCTTCCGTCAAGGCACTCTCCATGCAGCTCTTCTTCTGTTACACTCCTTCCTTCAAGGCACTCTCCATGCAGCTCTACTTGTGTTACACTCCTTACTTCAAGGCACTCTCCATGCAGCTCTTCTTCTGTTACACCCCTTCCTTATAGGCACTCTCCCTGCAGCTCATCTTCTGTTACGCTCCTTCCCTTCAAGGCACTCACCCTGCAGCTCTTCTGTTACACTCCTTCCTTCAAGGCACTCTGCATGCAACTCTTCTTCTGTTACACTCCTTCCTTCAAGACACTCTCCCTGCAACTCTTCCTCTGTTACACTCCTTGCTTCAAGGCACTCTTCATGCAGCTCTTTTGTTACACTCCTTCCTTCAAGGCACTCTCCAGGCAGCTCTTCTTTTGTTACACTCCTTTCTTCAAGGAACTCTCCATGCAGCTCTTCTTCTGTTGCCCTCCTTCCTTCAAGGCACTCTCCATGCAACTCTTCTGTTACACACCTTCCTTCAAGGCACTCTCTGAGTAGCTCTTCTTCTGTTACACTCCTTCCTTCAAGGCACTCTCCATGCAACTCTTCTGTTACACTCCTTCCTTCAAGGCACTCTCCATGCAGCTCTTCTTCTGTTACACTCCTTGCTTCAAGACACTCTCCATGCAGCTCTTCTTCTGTTACACTCTTTCCTTCATGGCATTCTTATGGCAGCTCTTCAGTTATCCTCCTTCCTTCAAGGCACTCTCCCTACAGCTCTTCTTCTGTTACACCCCTTCCTTTAAGGCACTCTCCATGCAGCTCTTCTCTTGTTACGCTCCTTCTTTCAAGACACTCTCCATGCAGCTCTTCTTCTGTTATACCCCTTCATTCAAGCCACTCTCCATGCAGCTCTTCTTCTGTTACACTCCTTCCTTCAAGGCACTCTCCCTGCAGCTCTTCTTCTGTTACACCACTTCCTTCAAGGCACTCTCCATGCAGCTCTTTTTCTGTTACACTCCTTCGTTCAAGGCACTCTCCATGCAGGTCTTCTTCTGTTACTTTACTTCCTTCAAGGCACTCTCCATGCAACTCTTCTGTTACGCTCCTTCCTTCAAGGCTCTCTCCATGCAGCTCTACTTCTGTTGCACCCCTTCCTTCAAGGCACCCTCCCTGCAGCTTTTCTTCTGTTACACTGCTTACTTCAAGGCACTCTCCATGCAGCTCTTCTTCTGTTACACTCCTTCCTTCAAGGCACTCTCCCTGCAGCTCTTCTTCTGTTACACTCCTTTCTTCAAGACACTCTCCCTGCAGCTCTTCCTCTGTTACACTCCTTGCTTCAAGGCACTCTCCATGCAGCTCTTTTGTTACACTCCTTCCTTCAAGGCACTCTCCAGGCAGCTCTTGTTTTGTTACACTCCTTTCTTCAAGGCACTCTCCATGCAGCTCTTTTTCTGTTACACTCCTTCCTTCAAGGCACTCTCCATGCAACTCTTCTTCTGTTACATTCCCTGCTTCAACACACTCTCCATGCAGCTCTTCTTCTGTTACTCTCCTTCCATTAAGGCACTCTCCGAGCAGCTCTTCTTCTGTTACACTTCTTTCTTCAAGGCACTCTCCTTGCAGCTCTTCTTCTGTGACACTCCTTCCTTCAAGGCACTCTCCATGCAGCTCTTATCCTGTTACACTCCTTCCTTCAAGGCACTCTCAATGCAGCTCTCCTTCTGTTACGCCCCTTGCTTCAATGCACTCTGCATGAAGCTCTTCTGTTACACTCCTTACTTCCAGGCACTCTTCATGCAACTCTCCTTCTGTTACACTCCTACCTTCAAGGCATTCACCATGCAGCTCTTCTTCTGTTACACTCCTTCCTTCAAGGCACTCTCCATGCAGCTCTTCTTCTGTTACACTCCTTGCTTCAAGGCACTCTCCATGCAGCTCTTCTTCTGTTACACTCTTTCCTTCATGGCATTCTTATGGCAGCTCTTCTGTTACCCTCCTTCCTTCAAGGCACTCTACATGCAGCTCTTCTTGTGTTACACTCCTTCCTTCAAGGCACTCTCCATGCAGCTCTTCTTCTGTTGCCCTCCTTCCTTCAAGGCACTCTCCATGCAGCTCTTCTACTGTTACACCCCTTCCTTCAAGGCACTCTCCCTGCAGCTCTTCTTCTGTTACACTCCTTCCTTCAAGGCACTCTCCGTGCACCTCTTCTTCTGTTACACTCCTTCCTTCAAGGCACTCTCCATGCAGCTCTCCTTCTATTACACTCCTTCCTTCAAGACACTCTCCATGCAGCTCTTCTTCTGTTTCGCTCCTTCCTTCAAGGCACTCTCCATGCAGCTCTTCTACTGTTACACCCCTTCCTTCAAGGCACTCTCAATGCAGCTCTCCTTCTGTTACGCCCCTTGCTTCAATGCACTCTGCATGAAGCTCTTCTGTTACACTCCTTCCTTCAAGGCACTAACCATGCAGCTCTTCTTCTGTTACACTCCTTCCTTCAAGACACTCTCCCTGCAACTCTTCCTCTGTTACACTCCTTGCTTCAAGGCACTCTTCATGCAGCTCTTTTGTTACACTCCTTCCTTCAAGGCACTCTCCAGGCAGCTCTTCTTTTGTTACACTCCTTTCTTCAAGGCACTCTCCATGCAGCTCTATTTCTGTTACACTCCTTCCTTCAAGGCACTCTCCATCCAACTCTTCTTCTGTTTCATTCCCTGCATCAAGGCACTCTCCATGCAGCTCTTCTTCTGTTTTTCTCCTTCCGTCAAGGCACTCTCCGAGCAGCTCTTCTTCTGTTACACTCCTTTCTTCAAGGCACTCTCCTCGCAGCTCTTCTTCAGTTACACTCCTTCCTTCAAGGCAGTCTCCATGCAGCTCTTATTCTGTTACGCTCCTTCCTTCAAGGCACCCTTTATGCAGCTCTCCTTTTGCTACACTCCTTCCTTCAAGGCACTCACCATGCACCTCTTCTTCTTTTACACTCCTTCCTTCAAGGCACTCTCCATGCATCTCTCCTTCTGTTACGCTCCTTGCTTCAAGGCACTCACCATGCAGCTCTTCTTCTTTTACACTCCTTCCTTTAAGGCGCTCTCCATGCAGCTCTCCTTCTGTTACGCTCCTTGCTTCAAGGCACTCTGCATGCAGCTCTTCTGTTACACTCCTTACTTCAAGACACTCTCCATGCAGCTCTCCTTCTGTTACACTCCTTCTTTCAAAGCACTCACCATGCAGCTCTTCTTCTGTTACACTCCTTCCTTCAAGGCACTCTCCATGCAGCTCTTCTTCTGTTGCCCTCCTTCCTTCAAGGCACTCTCCATGCAGCTCTTCTACTGTTACACCCCTTCCTTCAAGGCACTCTCCCTGCAGCTCTTCTTCTGTTACACTCCTTCCTTCAAGGCACTCTCCGTGCACCTCTTCTTCTGTTACACTCCTTCCTTCAAGGCACTCTCCATGCAGCTCTCCTTCTGTTACACTCCTTCCTTCAAGACACTCTCCATGCAGCTCTTCTTCTGTTTCGCTCCTTCCTTCAAGGCACTCTCCATGCAGCTCTTCTACTGTTACACCCCTTCCTTCAAGGCAATCTCAATGCAGCTCTCCTTCTGTTACGCCCTTGCTTCAATGCACTCTGCATGAAGCTCTTCTGTTACACTCCTTCCTTCAAGGCACTCACCATGCAGCTCTTCTTCTGTTACACTCCCTCCTTCAAGGCACTCTCCATGCAGCTCTTCTTCTGTTACACTCCTTTCTTCAAGGTACTCTCCATGCAGCTCTTCTTCTGTTACACTCCTTCCTTCAAGGCATTCTTATCGCAGCTCTTCTGTTACCCTCCTTCCTTCAAGGCACTCTACATGCAGCTCTTCTGTTACACTCCTTCCTTCAAGGCACTCTCCATGCAGCTCTTCTTCTGTTACACTCCTTCCTTCAAGGCACTCTCCATGCAGCTCTCCTTGTGTTACACTCCTTCCTTCAAGGCACTCTCCATGCAGCTCTTCTTCTGTTACACCCCTTCCTTATAGGCACTCTCCCTGCAGCTCTTCTTCTGTTACACTCCTTCCTTCAAGCCACTCACCCTGCAGCTCTTCTGTTACACTCCTTCCTTCAAGGCACTCTGCATGCAGCACTCCTTCTGTTACACTCCTTCCTTCAAGGCACTCTCCATGCAGCTCTTCTTCTGTTATACTCCTTCCTTCAAGGCATTCTTATGGCAGCTCTTCTGTTACCCTCCTTCCTCAAAGGCACTCTACATGCAGCTCTTCTTCTGTTACACTCCTTCCTTCAAGACACTCTCCCTGCAGCTCTTCCTCTGTTACAATCCTTGCTTCAAGGCACTCTCCATGCAGCTCTTTTGTTACACTCCTTCCTTCAAGGCACTCTCCAGTCAGCTCTTCTTTTGTTACACTCCTTTCTTCAAGGCACTCTACATGCAGCTCTTTTTCTGTTACACTCCTTCCTTCAAGGCACTCTCCATGCAACTCTTCTTCTGTTACATACCCTGCTTCAACGCTCTCTCCATGCAGCTCTTCTTCTGTTACTCTCCTTCCGTCAAGGCACTCTCCATGCAGCTCTTCTTCTGTTACACTCCTTCCTTCAAGGCACTCTCCATGCAGCTCTACTTGTGTTACACTCCTTACTTCAAGGCACTCTCCATGCAGCTCTTCTTCTGTTACACTCCTTCCTTATAGGCACTCTCCCTGCAGCTCATCTTCTGTTAAGCTCCTTCCCTTCAAGGCACTCACCCTGCAGCTCTTCTGTTACACTCCTTCCTTCAAGGCACTCTGCATGCAACTCTTCTTCTGTTACACTCCTTCCTTCAAGGCATTCTTATGGCAGCTCTTCTGTTACCCTCCTTCCTTAAAGGCACTCTACATGCAGCTCTTCTTCTGTTACACTCCTTCCTTCAAGACACTCTCCCTGCAACTCTTCCTCTGTTACACTCCTTGCTTCAAGGCACTCTTCATGCAGCTCTTTTGTTACACTCCTTCCTTCAAGGCACTCTCCAGGCAGCTCTTCTTTTGTTACACTCCTTTCTTCAAGGAACTCTCCATGCAGCTCTTCTTCTGTTGCCCTCCTTCCTTCAAGGCACTCTCCATGCAACTCTTCTGTTACACACCTTCCTTCAAGGCACTCTCTGAGTAGCTCTTCTTCTGTTACACTCCTTCCTTCAAGGCACTCTCCAGGCAGCTCTTCTTTTGTTACACTCCTTTCTTCAAGGCACTCTCCATGCAGCTCTTTTTCTGTTACACTCCTTCCTTCAAGGCACTCTCCATCCAACTCTTCTTCTGTTTCATTCCCTGCATCAAGGCACTCTCCATGCAGCTCTTCTTCTGTTTTTCTCCTTCCGTCAAGGCACTCTCCGAGCAGCTCTTCTTCTGTTACACTCCTTTCTTCAAGGCACTCTCCTCGCAGCTCTTCTTCAGTTACACTCCTTCCTTCAAGGCAGTCTCCATGCAGCTCTTATTCTGTTACGCTCCTTCCTTCAAGGCACCCTTTATGCAGCTCTCCTTTTGCTACACTCCTTCCTTCAAGGCACTCACCATGCACCTCTTCTTCTTTTACACTCCTTCCTTCAAGGCACTCTCCATGCATCTCTCCTTCTGTTACGCTCCTTGCTTCAAGGCACTCACCATGCAGCTCTTCTTTTACACTCCTTCCTTTAAGGCGCTCTCCATGCAGCTCTCCTTCTGTTACGCTCCTTGCTTCAAGGCACTCTGCATGCAGCTCTTCTGTTACACTCCTTACTTCAAGACACTCTCCATGCAGCTCTCCTTCTGTTACACTCCTTCTTTCAAAGCACTCACCATGCAGCTCTTCTTCTGTTACACTCCTTCCTTCAAGGCACTCTCCATGCAGCTCTTCTTCTGTTGCCCTCCTTCCTTCAAGGCACTCTCCATGCAGCTCTTCTACTGTTACACCCCTTCCTTCAAGGCACTCTCCCTGCAGCTCTTCTTCTGTTACACTCCTTCCTTCAAGGCACTCTCCGTGCACCTCTTCTTCTGTTACACTCCTTCCTTCAAGGCACTCTCCATGCAGCTCTCCTTCTGTTACACTCCTTCCTTCAAGACACTCTCCATGCAGCTCTTCTTCTGTTTCGCTCCTTCCTTCAAGGCACTCTCCATGCAGCTCTTCTACTGTTACACCCCTTCCTTCAAGGCACTCTCAATGCAGCTCTCCTTCTGTTACGCCCCTTGCTTCAATGCACTCTGCATGAAGCTCTTCTGTTACACTCCTTCCTTCAAGGCACTCACCATGCAGCTCTTCTTCTGTTACACTCCCTCCTTCAAGGCACTCTCCATGCAGCTCTTCTTCTGTTACACTCCTTTCTTCAAGGTACTCTCCATGCAGCTCTTCTTCTGTTACACTCCTTCCTTCAAGGCATTCTTATCGCAGCTCTTCTGTTACCCTCCTTCCTTCAAGGCACTCTACATGCAGCTCTTCTGTTACACTCCTTCCTTCAAGGCACTCTCCATGCAGCTCTTCTTCTGTTACACTCCTTCCTTCAAGGCACTCTCCATGCAGCTCTCCTTGTGTTACACTCCTTCCTTCAAGGCACTCTCCATGCAGCTCTTCTTCTGTTACACCCCTTCCTTATAGGCACTCTCCCTGCAGCTCTTCTTCTGTTACACTCCTTCCTTCAAGCCACTCACCCTGCAGCTCTTCTGTTACACTCCTTCCTTCAAGGCACTCTGCATGCAGCACTCCTTCTGTTACACTCCTTCCTTCAAGGCACTCTCCATGCAGCTCTTCTTCTGTTATACTCCTTCCTTCAAGGCATTCTTATGGCAGCTCTTCTGTTACCCTCCTTCCTCAAAGGCACTCTACATGCAGCTCTTCTTCTGTTACACTCCTTCCTTCAAGACACTCTCCCTGCAGCTCTTCCTCTGTTACAATCCTTGCTTCAAGGCACTCTCCATGCAGCTCTTTTGTTACACTCCTTCCTTCAAGGCACTCTCCAGTCAGCTCTTCTTTTGTTACACTCCTTTCTTCAAGGCACTCTACATGCAGCTCTTTTTCTGTTAAACTCCTTCCTTCAAGGCACTCTCCATGCAACTCTTCTTCTGTTACATACCCTGCTTCAACGCTCTCTCCATGCAGCTCTTCTTCTGTTACTCTCCTTCCGTCAAGGCACTCTCCATGCAGCTCTTCTTCTGTTACACTCCTTCCTTCAAGGCACTCTCCATGCAGCTCTACTTGTGTTACACTCCTTACTTCAAGGCACTCTCCATGCAGCTCTTCTTCTGTTACACCCCTTCCTTATAGGCACTCTCCCTGCAGCTCATCTTCTGTTACGCTCCTTCCCTTCAAGGCACTCACCCTGCAGCTCTTCTGTTACACTCCTTCCTTCAAGGCACTCTGCATGCAACTCTTCTTCTGTTACACTCCTTCCTTCAAGGCATTCTTATGGCAGCTCTTCTGTTACCCTCCTTCCTTAAAGGCACTCTACATGCAGCTCTTCTTCTGTTACACTCCTTCCTTCAAGACACTCTCCCTGCAACTCTTCCTCTGTTACACTCCTTGCTTCAAGGCACTCTTCATGCAGCTCTTTTGTTACACTCCTTCCTTCAAGGCACTCTCCAGGCAGCTCTTCTTTTGTTACACTCCTTTCTTCAAGGAACTCTCCATGCAGCTCTTCTTCTGTTGCCCTCCTTCCTTCAAGGCACTCTCCATGCAACTCTTCTGTTACACACCTTCCTTCAAGGCACTCTCTGAGTAGCTCTTCTTCTGTTACACTCCTTCCTTCAAGGCACTCTCCATGCAACTCTTCTGTTACACTCCTTCCTTCAAGGCACTCTCCATGCAGCTCTTCTTCTGTTACACTCCTTGCTTCAAGAAACTCTCCATGCAGCTCTTCTTCTGTTACACTCTTTCCTTCATGGCATTCTTATGGCAGCTCTTCAGTTATCCTCCTTCCTTCAAGGCACTCTCCCTACAGCTCTTCTTCTGTTACACCCCTTCCTTTAAGGCACTCTCCATGCAGCTCTTCTCTTGTTACGCTCCTTCTTTCAAGACACTCTCCATGCAGCTCTTCTTCTGTTATACCCCTTCATTCAAGCCACTCTCCATGCAGCTCTTCTTCTGTTACACTCCTTCCTTCAAGGCACTCTCCCTGCAGCTCTTCTTCTGTTACACCACTTCCTTCAAGGCACTCTCCATGCAGCTCTTTTTCTGTTACACTCCTTCGTTCAAGGCACTCTCCATGCAGGTCTTCTTCTGTTACTTTACTTCCTTCAAGGCACTCTCCATGCAACTCTTCTGTTACGCTCCTTCCTTCAAGGCTCTCTCCATGCAGCTCTACTTCTGTTGCACCCCTTCCTTCAAGGCACCCTCCCTGCAGCTTTTCTTCTGTTACACTGCTTACTTCAAGGCACTCTCCATGCAGCTCTTCTTCTGTTACACTCCTTCCTTCAAGGCACTCTCCCTGCAGCTCTTCTTCTGTTACACTCCTTTCTTCAAGACACTCTCCCTGCAGCTCTTCCTCTGTTACACTCCTTGCTTCAAGGCACTCTCCATGCAGCTCTTTTGTTACACTCCTTCCTTCAAGGCACTCTCCAGGCAGCTCTTGTTTTGTTACACTCCTTTCTTCAAGGCACTCTCCATGCAGCTCTTTTTCTGTTACACTCCTTCCTTCAAGGCACTCTCCATGCAACTCTTCTTCTGTTACATTCCCTGCTTCAACACACTCTCCATGCAGCTCTTCTTCTGTTACTCTCCTTCCGTCAAGGCACTCTCCGAGCAGCTCTTCTTCTGTTACACTCCTTTCTTCAAGGCACTCTCCTCGCAGCTCTTCTTCAGTTACACTCCTTCCTTCAAGGCAGTCTCCATGCAGCTCTTATTCTGTTACGCTCCTTCCTTCAAGGCACCCTTTATGCAGCTCTCCTTTTGCTACACTCCTTCCTTCAAGGCACTCACCATGCACCTCTTCTTCTTTTACACTCCTTCCTTCAAGGCACTCTCCATGCATCTCTCCTTCTGTTACGCTCCTTGCTTCAAGGCACTCACCATGCAGCTCTTCTTCTTTTACACTCCTTCCTTTAAGGCGCTCTCCATGCAGCTCTCCTTCTGTTAAGCTCCTTGCTTCAAGGCACTCTGCATGCAGCTCTTCTGTTACACTCCTTACTTCAAGACACTCTCCATGCAGCTCTCCTTCTGTTACACTCCTTCTTTCAAAGCACTCACCATGCAGCTCTTCTTCTGTTACACTCCTTCCTTCAAGGCACTCTCCATGCAGCTCTTCTTCTGTTACACTGCTTCCTTCAAGGCACTCTCCATGCAGCTCTCCTCTGTTACACTCCTTCCTTCAAGGCACTCTCCATGCAGCTCTTCTTCTGTTACACTGCTTCATTCAAGGCACTCTCCATGCAGCTCTCCTCTGTTACACTCCTTCCTTCAAGGCACTCACCATGCAGCTCTTCTTCTTTTACTCTCCTTGCTTCAAGGCACTCTGCATGCAGCTCTTTTTACACTCCTTCCTTCAAGGTACTCTCCATGCAGCTCTTCTTTTGTTACACTCCTTCCTTCAAGGCACTCTACATGCAGCTCTCCTTCTGTTACACTCCTTCCTTTAAGGCACTCACCATGCAGCTCTTCTTCTGATTCACTCCTTCCATCAAGACACTCACCCTGCAGCTCTTCTGTTACACTCCTTCCTTCAAGGCACTCTGCATGCAGCTCTTCTTCTGTTACATTCCCTGCTTCAACACACTCTCCATGCAGCTCTTCTTCTGTTACTCTCCTTCCATTAAGGCACTCTCCGAGCAGCTCTTCTTCTGTTACACTTCTTTCTTCAAGGCACTCTCCTTGCAGCTCTTCTTCTGTGACACTCCTTCCTTCAAGGCACTCTCCATGCAGCTCTTATCCTGTTACACTCCTTCCTTCAAGGCACTCTCAATGCAGCTCTCCTTCTGTTACGCCCCTTGCTTCAATGCACTCTGCATGAAGCTCTTCTGTTACACTCCTTACTTCCAGGCACTCTTCATGCAACTCTCCTTCTGTTACACTCCTACCTTCAAGGCATTCACCATGCAGCTCTTCTTCTGTTACACTCCTTCCTTCAAGGCACTCTCCATGCAGCTCTTCTTCTGTTACACTCCTTGCTTCAAGGCACTCTCCATGCAGCTCTTCTTCTGTTACACTCTTTCCTTCATGGCATTCTTATGGCAGCTCTTCTGTTACCCTCCTTCCTTCAAGGCACTCTACATGCAGCTCTTCTTGTGTTACACTCCTTCCTTCAAGGCACTCTCCATGCAGCTCTTCTTCTGTTGCCCTCCTTCCTTCAAGGCACTCTCCATGCAGCTCTTCTACTGTTACACCCCTTCCTTCAAGGCACTCTCCCTGCAGCTCTTCTTCTGTTACACTCCTTCCTTCAAGGCACTCTCCGTGCACCTCTTCTTCTGTTACACTCCTTCCTTCAAGGCACTCTCCATGCAGCTCTCCTTCTGTTACACTCCTTCCTTCAAGACACTCTCCATGCAGCTCTTCTTCTGTTTCGCTCCTTCCTTCAAGGCACTCTCCATGCAGCTCTTCTACTGTTACACCCCTTCCTTCAAGGCACTCTCAATGCAGCTCTCCTTCTGTTACGCCCCTTGCTTCAATGCACTCTGCATGAAGCTCTTCTGTTACACTCCTTCCTTCAAGGCACTCACCATGCAGCTCTTCTTCTGTTACACTCCTTCCTTCAAGACACTCTCCCTGCAACTCTTCCTCTGTTACACTCCTTGCTTCAAGGCACTCTTCATGCAGCTCTTTTGTTACACTCCTTCCTTCAAGGCACTCTCCAGGCAGCTCTTCTTTTGTTACACTCCTTTCTTCAAGGCACTCTCCATGCAGCTCTTTTTCTGTTACACTCCTTCCTTCAAGGCACTCTCCATCCAACTCTTCTTCTGTTTCATTCCCTGCATCAAGGCACTCTCCATGCAGCTCTTCTTCTGTTTTTCTCCTTCCGTCAAGGCACTCTCCGAGCAGCTCTTCTTCTGTTACACTCCTTTCTTCAAGGCACTCTCCTCGCAGCTCTTCTTCAGTTACACTCCTTCCTTCAAGGCAGTCTCCATGCAGCTCTTATTCTGTTACGCTCCTTCCTTCAAGGCACCCTTTATGCAGCTCTCCTTTTGCTACACTCCTTCCTTCAAGGCACTCACCATGCACCTCTTCTTCTTTTACACTCCTTCCTTCAAGGCACTCTCCATGCATCTCTCCTTCTGTTACGCTCCTTGCTTCAAGGCACTCACCATGCAGCTCTTCTTCTTTTACACTCCTTCCTTTAAGGCGCTCTCCATGCAGCTCTCCTTCTGTTACGCTCCTTGCTTCAAGGCACTCTGCATGCAGCTCTTCTGTTACACTCCTTACTTCAAGACACTCTCCATGCAGCTCTCCTTCTGTTACACTCCTTCTTTCAAAGCACTCACCATGCAGCTCTTCTTCTGTTACACTCCTTCCTTCAAGGCACTCTCCATGCAGCTCTTCTTCTGTTACACTGCTTCCTTCAAGGCACTCTCCATGCAGCTCTCCTCTGTTACACTCCTTCCTTCAAGGCACTCTCCATGCAGCTCTTCTTCTGTTACACTGCTTCATTCAAGGCACTCTCCATGCAGCTCTCCTCTGTTACACTCCTTCCTTCAAGGCACTCACCATGCAGCTCTTCTTCTTTTACTCTCCTTGCTTCAAGGCACTCTGCATGCAGCTCTTTTTACACTCCTTCCTTCAAGGTACTCTCCATGCAGCTCTTCTTTTGTTACACTCCTTCCTTCAAGGCATTCTACATGCAGCTCTCCTTCTGTTACACTCCTTCCTTTAAGGCACTCACCATGCAGCTCTTCTTCTGATTCACTCCTTCCATCAAGGCACTCACCCTGCAGCTCTTCTGTTACACTCCTTCCTTCAAGGCACCCTCCCTGCAGCTTTTCTTCTGTTACACTGCTTACTTCAAGGCACTCTCCATGCAGCTCTTCTTCTGTTACACTCCTTCCTTCAAGGCACTCTCCCTGCAGCTCTTCTTCTGTTACACTCCTTTCTTCAAGACACTCTCCCTGCAGCTCTTCCTCTGTTACACTCCTTGCTTCAAGGCACTCTCCATGCAGCTCTTTTGTTACACTCCTTCCTTCAAGGCACTCTCCAGGCAGCTCTTGTTTTGTTACACTCCTTTCTTCAAGGCACTCTCCATGCAGCTCTTTTTCTGTTACACTCCTTCCTTCAAGGCACTCTCCATGCAACTCTTCTTCTGTTACATTCCCTGCTTCAACACACTCTCCATGCAGCTCTTCTTCTGTTACTCTCCTTCCGTCAAGGCACTCTCCGAGCAGCTCTTCTTCTGTTACACTCCTTTCTTCAAGGCACTCTCCTCGCAGCTCTTCTTCAGTTACACTCCTTCCTTCAAGGCAGTCTCCATGCAGCTCTTATTCTGTTACGCTCCTTCCTTCAAGGCACCCTTTATGCAGCTCTCCTTTTGCTACACTCCTTCCTTCAAGGCACTCACCATGCACCTCTTCTTCTTTTACACTCCTTCCTTCAAGGCACTCTCCATGCATCTCTCCTTCTGTTACGCTCCTTGCTTCAAGGCACTCACCATGCAGCTCTTCTTCTTTTACACTCCTTCCTTTAAGGCGCTCTCCATGCAGCTCTCCTTCTGTTAAGCTCCTTGCTTCAAGGCACTCTGCATGCAGCTCTTCTGTTACACTCCTTACTTCAAGACACTCTCCATGCAGCTCTCCTTCTGTTACACTCCTTCTTTCAAAGCACTCACCATGCAGCTCTTCTTCTGTTACACTCCTTCCTTCAAGGCACTCTCCATGCAGCTCTTCTTCTGTTACACTGCTTCCTTCAAGGCACTCTCCATGCAGCTCTCCTCTGTTACACTCCTTCCTTCAAGGCACTCTCCATGCAGCTCTTCTTCTGTTACACTGCTTCATTCAAGGCACTCTCCATGCAGCTCTCCTCTGTTACACTCCTTCCTTCAAGGCACTCACCATGCAGCTCTTCTTCTTTTACTCTCCTTGCTTCAAGGCACTCTGCATGCAGCTCTTTTTACACTCCTTCCTTCAAGGTACTCTCCATGCAGCTCTTCTTTTGTTACACTCCTTCCTTCAAGGCACTCTACATGCAGCTCTCCTTCTGTTACACTCCTTCCTTTAAGGCACTCACCATGCAGCTCTTCTTCTGATTCACTCCTTCCATCAAGACACTCACCCTGCAGCTCTTCTGTTACACTCCTTCCTTCAAGGCACTCTGCATGCAGCTCTTCTTCTGTTACATTCCCTGCTTCAACACACTCTCCATGCAGCTCTTCTTCTGTTACTCTCCTTCCATTAAGGCACTCTCCGAGCAGCTCTTCTTCTGTTACACTTCTTTCTTCAAGGC
The DNA here is from genome assembly GCA_963921515.1 of Calotriton arnoldi. Lineage (NCBI taxonomy): Eukaryota > Metazoa > Chordata > Amphibia > Caudata > Salamandridae > Calotriton > Calotriton arnoldi. The sequence goes on along the minus strand of CAWUFW010004503.1, from coordinate 915,006 downwards.
ACTCTCCTTGCAGCTCTTCTTCTGTGACACTCCTTCCTTCAAGGCACTCTCCATGCAGCTCTTATCCTGTTACACTCCTTCCTTCAAGGCACTCTCAATGCAGCTCTCCTTCTGTTACGCCCCTTGCTTCAATGCACTCTGCATGAAGCTCTTCTGTTACACTCCTTACTTCCAGGCACTCTTCATGCAACTCTCCTTCTGTTACACTCCTACCTTCAAGGCATTCACCATGCAGCTCTTCTTCTGTTACACTCCTTCCTTCAAGGCACTCTCCATGCAGCTCTTCTTCTGTTACACTCCTTGCTTCAAGGCACTCTCCATGCAGCTCTTCTTCTGTTACACTCTTTCCTTCATGGCATTCTTATGGCAGCTCTTCTGTTACCCTCCTTCCTTCAAGGCACTCTACATGCAGCTCTTCTTGTGTTACACTCCTTCCTTCAAGGCACTCTCCATGCAGCTCTTCTTCTGTTGCCCTCCTTCCTTCAAGGCACTCTCCATGCAGCTCTTCTACTGTTACACCCCTTCCTTCAAGGCACTCTCCCTGCAGCTCTTCTTCTGTTACACTCCTTCCTTCAAGGCACTCTCCGTGCACCTCTTCTTCTGTTACACTCCTTCCTTCAAGGCACTCTCCATGCAGCTCTCCTTCTGTTACACTCCTTCCTTCAAGACACTCTCCATGCAGCTCTTCTTCTGTTTCGCTCCTTCCTTCAAGGCACTCTCCATGCAGCTCTTCTACTGTTACACCCCTTCCTTCAAGGCACTCTCAATGCAGCTCTCCTTCTGTTACGCCCCTTGCTTCAATGCACTCTGCATGAAGCTCTTCTGTTACACTCCTTCCTTCAAGGCACTCACCATGCAGCTCTTCTTCTGTTACACTCCTTCCTTCAAGACACTCTCCCTGCAACTCTTCCTCTGTTACACTCCTTGCTTCAAGGCACTCTTCATGCAGCTCTTTTGTTACACTCCTTCCTTCAAGGCACTCTCCAGGCAGCTCTTCTTTTGTTACACTCCTTTCTTCAAGGCACTCTCCATGCAGCTCTTTTTCTGTTACACTCCTTCCTTCAAGGCACTCTCCATCCAACTCTTCTTCTGTTTCATTCCCTGCATCAAGGCACTCTCCATGCAGCTCTTCTTCTGTTTTTCTCCTTCCGTCAAGGCACTCTCCGAGCAGCTCTTCTTCTGTTACACTCCTTTCTTCAAGGCACTCTCCTCGCAGCTCTTCTTCAGTTACACTCCTTCCTTCAAGGCAGTCTCCATGCAGCTCTTATTCTGTTACGCTCCTTCCTTCAAGGCACCCTTTATGCAGCTCTCCTTTTGCTACACTCCTTCCTTCAAGGCACTCACCATGCACCTCTTCTTCTTTTACACTCCTTCCTTCAAGGCACTCTCCATGCATCTCTCCTTCTGTTACGCTCCTTGCTTCAAGGCACTCACCATGCAGCTCTTCTTCTTTTACACTCCTTCCTTTAAGGCGCTCTCCATGCAGCTCTCCTTCTGTTACGCTCCTTGCTTCAAGGCACTCTGCATGCAGCTCTTCTGTTACACTCCTTACTTCAAGACACTCTCCATGCAGCTCTCCTTCTGTTACACTCCTTCTTTCAAAGCACTCACCATGCAGCTCTTCTTCTGTTACACTCCTTCCTTCAAGGCACTCTCCATGCAGCTCTTCTTCTGTTACACTGCTTCCTTCAAGGCACTCTCCATGCAGCTCTCCTCTGTTACACTCCTTCCTTCAAGGCACTCTCCATGCAGCTCTTCTTCTGTTACACTGCTTCATTCAAGGCACTCTCCATGCAGCTCTCCTCTGTTACACTCCTTCCTTCAAGGCACTCACCATGCAGCTCTTCTTCTTTTACTCTCCTTGCTTCAAGGCACTCTGCATGCAGCTCTTTTTACACTCCTTCCTTCAAGGTACTCTCCATGCAGCTCTTCTTTTGTTACACTCCTTCCTTCAAGGCATTCTACATGCAGCTCTCCTTCTGTTACACTCCTTCCTTTAAGGCACTCACCATGCAGCTCTTCTTCTGATTCACTCCTTCCATCAAGGCACTCACCCTGCAGCTCTTCTGTTACACTCCTTCCTTCAAGGCACTCTGCATGCAGCTCTTCTTCTGTTACACTCCTTCCTTCAAGGCATTCTTATGGCAGCTCTTTTGTTACACTCCTTCCTTCAAGGCACTCTCCAGGCAGCTCTTGTTTTGTTACACTCCTTTCTTCAAGGCACTCTCCATGCAGCTCTTTTTCTGTTACACTCCTTCCTTCAAGGCACTCTCCATGCAACTCTTCTTCTGTTACATTCCCTGCTTCAACACACTCTCCATGCAGCTCTTCTTCTGTTACTCTCCTTCCATTAAGGCACTCTCCGAGCAGCTCTTCTTCTGTTACACTTCTTTCTTCAAGGCACTCTCCTTGCTGCTCTTCTTCTGTGACACTCCTTCCTTCAAGGCACTCTCCATGCAGCTCTTATCCTGTTACACTCCTTCCTTCAAGGCACTCTCAATGCAGCTCTCCTTCTGTTACGCCCCTTGCTTCAATGCACTCTGCATGAAGCTCTTCTGTTACACTCCTTACTTCCAGGCACTCTTCATGCAACTCTCCTTCTGTTACACTCCTACCTTCAAGGCATTCACCATGCAGCTCTTCTTCTGTTACACTCCTTCCTTCAAGGCACTCTCCATGCAGCTCTTCTTCTGTTACACTCCTTGCTTCAAGGCACTCTCCATGCAGCTCTTCTTCTGTTACACTCTTTCCTTCATGGCATTCTTATGGCAGCTCTTCTGTTACCCTCCTTCCTTCAAGGCACTCTACATGCAGCTCTTCTTGTGTTACACTCCTTCCTTCAAGGCACTCTCCATGCAGCTCTTCTTCTGTTGCCCTCCTTCCTTCAAGGCACTCTCCATGCAGCTCTTCTACTGTTACACCCCTTCCTTCAAGGCACTCTCCCTGCAGCTCTTCTTCTGTTACACTCCTTCCTTCAAGGCACTCTCCGTGCACCTCTTCTTCTGTTACACTCCTTCCTTCAAGGCACTCTCCATGCAGCTCTCCTTCTGTTACACTCCTTCCTTCAAGGCACTCTCCATGCAGCTCTACTTGTGTTACACTCCTTACTTCAAGGCACTCTCCATGCAGCTCTTCTTCTGTTACACCCCTTCCTTATAGGCACTCTCCCTGCAGCTCATCTTCTGTTACGCTCCTTCCCTTCAAGGCACTCACCCTGCAGCTCTTCTGTTACACTCCTTCCTTCAAGGCACTCTGCATGCAACTCTTCTTCTGTTACACTCCTTCCTTCAAGGCATTCTTATGGCAGCTCTTCTGTTACCCTCCTTCCTTAAAGGCACTCTACATGCAGCTCTTCTTCTGTTACACTCCTTCCTTCAAGACACTCTCCCTGCAACTCTTCCTCTGTTACACTCCTTGCTTCAAGGCACTCTTCATGCAGCTCTTTTGTTACACTCCTTCCTTCAAGGCACTCTCCAGGCAGCTCTTCTTTTGTTACACTCCTTTCTTCAAGGAACTCTCCATGCAGCTCTTCTTCTGTTGCCCTCCTTCCTTCAAGGCACTCTCCATGCAACTCTTCTGTTACACACCTTCCTTCAAGGCACTCTCTGAGTAGCTCTTCTTCTGTTACACTCCTTCCTTCAAGGCACTCTCCATGCAACTCTTCTGTTACACTCCTTCCTTCAAGGCACTCTCCATGCAGCTCTTCTTCTGTTACACTCCTTGCTTCAAGAAACTCTCCATGCAGCTCTTCTTCTGTTACACTCTTTCCTTCATGGCATTCTTATGGCAGCTCTTCAGTTATCCTCCTTCCTTCAAGGCACTCTCCCTACAGCTCTTCTTCTGTTACACCCCTTCCTTTAAGGCACTCTCCATGCAGCTCTTCTCTTGTTACGCTCCTTCTTTCAAGACACTCTCCATGCAGCTCTTCTTCTGTTATACCCCTTCATTCAAGCCACTCTCCATGCAGCTCTTCTTCTGTTACACTCCTTCCTTCAAGGCACTCTCCCTGCAGCTCTTCTTCTGTTACACCACTTCCTTCAAGGCACTCTCCATGCAGCTCTTTTTCTGTTACACTCCTTCGTTCAAGGCACTCTCCATGCAGGTCTTCTTCTGTTACTTTACTTCCTTCAAGGCACTCTCCATGCAACTCTTCTGTTACGCTCCTTCCTTCAAGGCTCTCTCCATGCAGCTCTACTTCTGTTGCACCCCTTCCTTCAAGGCACCCTCCCTGCAGCTTTTCTTCTGTTACACTGCTTACTTCAAGGCACTCTCCATGCAGCTCTTCTTCTGTTACACTCCTTCCTTCAAGGCACTCTCCCTGCAGCTCTTCTTCTGTTACACTCCTTTCTTCAAGACACTCTCCCTGCAGCTCTTCCTCTGTTACACTCCTTGCTTCAAGGCACTCTCCATGCAGCTCTTTTGTTACACTCCTTCCTTCAAGGCACTCTCCAGGCAGCTCTTGTTTTGTTACACTCCTTTCTTCAAGGCACTCTCCATGCAGCTCTTTTTCTGTTACACTCCTTCCTTCAAGGCACTCTCCATGCAACTCTTCTTCTGTTACATTCCCTGCTTCAACACACTCTCCATGCAGCTCTTCTTCTGTTACTCTCCTTCCGTCAAGGCACTCTCCGAGCAGCTCTTCTTCTGTTACACTCCTTTCTTCAAGGCACTCTCCTCGCAGCTCTTCTTCAGTTACACTCCTTCCTTCAAGGCAGTCTCCATGCAGCTCTTATTCTGTTACGCTCCTTCCTTCAAGGCACCCTTTATGCAGCTCTCCTTTTGCTACACTCCTTCCTTCAAGGCACTCACCATGCACCTCTTCTTCTTTTACACTCCTTCCTTCAAGGCACTCTCCATGCATCTCTCCTTCTGTTACGCTCCTTGCTTCAAGGCACTCACCATGCAGCTCTTCTTCTTTTACACTCCTTCCTTTAAGGCGCTCTCCATGCAGCTCTCCTTCTGTTAAGCTCCTTGCTTCAAGGCACTCTGCATGCAGCTCTTCTGTTACACTCCTTACTTCAAGACACTCTCCATGCAGCTCTCCTTCTGTTACACTCCTTCTTTCAAAGCACTCACCATGCAGCTCTTCTTCTGTTACACTCCTTCCTTCAAGGCACTCTCCATGCAGCTCTTCTTCTGTTACACTGCTTCCTTCAAGGCACTCTCCATGCAGCTCTCCTCTGTTACACTCCTTCCTTCAAGGCACTCTCCATGCAGCTCTTCTTCTGTTACACTGCTTCATTCAAGGCACTCTCCATGCAGCTCTCCTCTGTTACACTCCTTCCTTCAAGGCACTCACCATGCAGCTCTTCTTCTTTTACTCTCCTTGCTTCAAGGCACTCTGCATGCAGCTCTTTTTACACTCCTTCCTTCAAGGTACTCTCCATGCAGCTCTTCTTTTGTTACACTCCTTCCTTCAAGGCACTCTACATGCAGCTCTCCTTCTGTTACACTCCTTCCTTTAAGGCACTCACCATGCAGCTCTTCTTCTGATTCACTCCTTCCATCAAGACACTCACCCTGCAGCTCTTCTGTTACACTCCTTCCTTCAAGGCACTCTGCATGCAGCTCTTCTTCTGTTACATTCCCTGCTTCAACACACTCTCCATGCAGCTCTTCTTCTGTTACTCTCCTTCCATTAAGGCACTCTCCGAGCAGCTCTTCTTCTGTTACACTTCTTTCTTCAAGGCACTCTCCTTGCAGCTCTTCTTCTGTGACACTCCTTCCTTCAAGGCACTCTCCATGCAGCTCTTATCCTGTTACACTCCTTCCTTCAAGGCACTCTCAATGCAGCTCTCCTTCTGTTACGCCCCTTGCTTCAATGCACTCTGCATGAAGCTCTTCTGTTACACTCCTTACTTCCAGGCACTCTTCATGCAACTCTCCTTCTGTTACACTCCTACCTTCAAGGCATTCACCATGCAGCTCTTCTTCTGTTACACTCCTTCCTTCAAGGCACTCTCCATGCAGCTCTTCTTCTGTTACACTCCTTGCTTCAAGGCACTCTCCATGCAGCTCTTCTTCTGTTACACTCTTTCCTTCATGGCATTCTTATGGCAGCTCTTCTGTTACCCTCCTTCCTTCAAGGCACTCTACATGCAGCTCTTCTTGTGTTACACTCCTTCCTTCAAGGCACTCTCCATGCAGCTCTTCTTCTGTTGCCCTCCTTCCTTCAAGGCACTCTCCATGCAGCTCTTCTACTGTTACACCCCTTCCTTCAAGGCACTCTCCCTGCAGCTCTTCTTCTGTTACACTCCTTCCTTCAAGGCACTCTCCGTGCACCTCTTCTTCTGTTACACTCCTTCCTTCAAGGCACTCTCCATGCAGCTCTCCTTCTGTTACACTCCTTCCTTCAAGACACTCTCCATGCAGCTCTTCTTCTGTTTCGCTCCTTCCTTCAAGGCACTCTCCATGCAGCTCTTCTACTGTTACACCCCTTCCTTCAAGGCACTCTCAATGCAGCTCTCCTTCTGTTACGCCCCTTGCTTCAATGCACTCTGCATGAAGCTCTTCTGTTACACTCCTTCCTTCAAGGCACTCACCATGCAGCTCTTCTTCTGTTACACTCCTTCCTTCAAGACACTCTCCCTGCAACTCTTCCTCTGTTACACTCCTTGCTTCAAGGCACTCTTCATGCAGCTCTTTTGTTACACTCCTTCCTTCAAGGCACTCTCCAGGCAGCTCTTCTTTTGTTACACTCCTTTCTTCAAGGCACTCTCCATGCAGCTCTTTTTCTGTTACACTCCTTCCTTCAAGGCACTCTCCATCCAACTCTTCTTCTGTTTCATTCCCTGCATCAAGGCACTCTCCATGCAGCTCTTCTTCTGTTTTTCTCCTTCCGTCAAGGCACTCTCCGAGCAGCTCTTCTTCTGTTACACTCCTTTCTTCAAGGCACTCTCCTCGCAGCTCTTCTTCAGTTACACTCCTTCCTTCAAGGCAGTCTCCATGCAGCTCTTATTCTGTTACGCTCCTTCCTTCAAGGCACCCTTTATGCAGCTCTCCTTTTGCTACACTCCTTCCTTCAAGGCACTCACCATGCACCTCTTCTTCTTTACACTCCTTCCTTCAAGGCACTCTCCATGCATCTCTCCTTCTGTTACGCTCCTTGCTTCAAGGCACTCACCATGCAGCTCTTCTTCTTTTACACTCCTTCCTTTAAGGCGCTCTCCATGCAGCTCTCCTTCTGTTACGCTCCTTGCTTCAAGGCACTCTGCATGCAGCTCTTCTGTTACACTCCTTACTTCAAGACACTCTCCATGCAGCTCTCCTTCTGTTACACTCCTTCTTTCAAAGCACTCACCATGCAGCTCTTCTTCTGTTACACTCCTTCCTTCAAGGCACTCTCCATGCAGCTCTTCTTCTGTTACACTGCTTCCTTCAAGGCACTCTCCATGCAGCTCTCCTCTGTTACACTCCTTCCTTCAAGGCACTCTCCATGCAGCTCTTCTTCTGTTACACTGCTTCATTCAAGGCACTCTCCATGCAGCTCTCCTCTGTTACACTCCTTCCTTCAAGGCACTCACCATGCAGCTCTTCTTCTTTTACTCTCCTTGCTTCAAGGCACTCTGCATGCAGCTCTTGTTTTACACTCCTTCCTTCAAGGTACTCTCCATGCAGCTCTTCTTGTGTTACACTCCTTCCTTCAAGGCATTCTACATGCAGCTCTCCTTCTGTTACACTCCTTCCTTTAAGGCACTCACCATGCAGCTCTTCTTCTGATTCACTCCTTCCATCAAGGCACTCACCCTGCAGCTCTTCTGTTACACTCCTTCCTTCAAGGCACCCTCCCTGCAGCTTTTCTTCTGTTACACTGCTTACTTCAAGGCACTCTCCATGCAGCTCTTCTTCTGTTACACTCCTTCCTTCAAGGCACTCTCCCTGCAGCTCTTCTTCTGTTACACTCCTTTCTTCAAGACACTCTCCCTGCAGCTCTTCCTCTGTTACACTCCTTGCTTCAAGGCACTCTCCATGCAGCTCTTTTGTTACACTCCTTCCTTCAAGGCACTCTCCAGGCAGCTCTTGTTTTGTTACACTCCTTTCTTCAAGGCACTCTCCATGCAGCTCTTTTTCTGTTACACTCCTTCCTTCAAGGCACTCTCCATGCAACTCTTCTTCTGTTACATTCCCTGCTTCAACACACTCTCCATGCAGCTCTTCTTCTGTTACTCTCCTTCCGTCAAGGCACTCTCCGAGCAGCTCTTCTTCTGTTACACTCCTTTCTTCAAGGCACTCTCCTCGCAGCTCTTCTTCAGTTACACTCCTTCCTTCAAGGCAGTCTCCATGCAGCTCTTATTCTGTTACGCTCCTTCCTTCAAGGCACCCTTTATGCAGCTCTCCTTTGCTACACTCCTTCCTTCAAGGCACTCACCATGCACCTCTTCTTCTTTTACACTCCTTCCTTCAAGGCACTCTCCATGCATCTCTCCTTCTGTTACGCTCCTTGCTTCAAGGCACTCACCATGCAGCTCTTCTTCTTTACACTCCTTCCTTTAAGGCGCTCTCCATGCAGCTCTCCTTCTGTTAAGCTCCTTGCTTCAAGGCACTCTGCATGCAGCTCTTCTGTTACACTCCTTACTTCAAGACACTCTCCATGCAGCTCTCCTTCTGTTACACTCCTTCTTTCAAAGCACTCACCATGCAGCTCTTCTTCTGTTACACTCCTTCCTTCAAGGCACTCTCCATGCAGCTCTTCTTCTGTTACACTGCTTCCTTCAAGGCACTCTCCATGCAGCTCTCCTCTGTTACACTCCTTCCTTCAAGGCACTCTCCATGCAGCTCTTCTTCTGTTACACTGCTTCATTCAAGGCACTCTCCATGCAGCTCTCCTCTGTTACACTCCTTCCTTCAAGGCACTCACCATGCAGCTCTTCTTCTTTTACTCTCCTTGCTTCAAGGCACTCTGCATGCAGCTCTTTTTACACTCCTTCCTTCAAGGTACTCTCCATGCAGCTCTTCTTTTGTTACACTCCTTCCTTCAAGGCACTCTACATGCAGCTCTCCTTCTGTTACACTCCTTCCTTTAAGGCACTCACCATGCAGCTCTTCTTCTGATTCACTCCTTCCATCAAGACACTCACCCTGCAGCTCTTCTGTTACACTCCTTCCTTCAAGGCACTCTGCATGCAGCTCTTCTTCTGTTACATTCCCTGCTTCAACACACTCTCCATGCAGCTCTTCTTCTGTTACTCTCCTTCCATTAAGGCACTCTCCGAGCAGCTCTTCTTCTGTTACACTTCTTTCTTCAAGGCACTCTCCTTGCAGCTCTTCTTCTGTGACACTCCTTCCTTCAAGGCACTCTCCATGCAGCTCTTATCCTGTTACACTCCTTCCTTCAAGGCACTCTCAATGCAGCTCTCCTTCTGTTACGCCCCTTGCTTCAATGCACTCTGCATGAAGCTCTTCTGTTACACTCCTTACTTCCAGGCACTCTTCATGCAACTCTCCTTCTGTTACACTCCTACCTTCAAGGCATTCACCATGCAGCTCTTCTTCTGTTACACTCCTTCCTTCAAGGCACTCTCCATGCAGCTCTTCTTCTGTTACACTCCTTGCTTCAAGGCACTCTCCATGCAGCTCTTCTTCTGTTACACTCTTTCCTTCATGGCATTCTTATGGCAGCTCTTCTGTTACCCTCCTTCCTTCAAGGCACTCTACATGCAGCTCTTCTTGTGTTACACTCCTTCCTTCAAGGCACTCTCCATGCAGCTCTTCTTCTGTTGCCCTCCTTCCTTCAAGGCACTCTCCATGCAGCTCTTCTACTGTTACACCCCTTCCTTCAAGGCACTCTCCCTGCAGCTCTTCTTCTGTTACACTCCTTCCTTCAAGGCACTCTCCGTGCACCTCTTCTTCTGTTACACTCCTTCCTTCAAGGCACTCTCCATGCAGCTCTCCTTCTGTTACACTCCTTCCTTCAAGACACTCTCCATGCAGCTCTTCTTCTGTTTCGCTCCTTCCTTCAAGGCACTCTCCATGCAGCTCTTCTACTGTTACACCCCTTCCTTCAAGGCACTCTCAATGCAGCTCTCCTTCTGTTACGCCCCTTGCTTCAATGCACTCTGCATGAAGCTCTTCTGTTACACTCCTTCCTTCAAGGCACTCACCATGCAGCTCTTCTTCTGTTACACTCCTTCCTTCAAGACACTCTCCCTGCAACTCTTCCTCTGTTACACTCCTTGCTTCAAGGCACTCTTCATGCAGCTCTTTTGTTACACTCCTTCCTTCAAGGCACTCTCCAGGCAGCTCTTCTTTTGTTACACTCCTTTCTTCAAGGCACTCTCCATGCAGCTCTTTTTCTGTTACACTCCTTCCTTCAAGGCACTCTCCATCCAACTCTTCTTCTGTTTCATTCCCTGCATCAAGGCACTCTCCATGCAGCTCTTCTTCTGTTTTTCTCCTTCCGTCAAGGCACTCTCCGAGCAGCTCTTCTTCTGTTACACTCCTTTCTTCAAGGCACTCTCCTCGCAGCTCTTCTTCAGTTACACTCCTTCCTTCAAGGCAGTCTCCATGCAGCTCTTATTCTGTTACGCTCCTTCCTTCAAGGCACCCTTTATGCAGCTCTCCTTTTGCTACACTCCTTCCTTCAAGGCACTCACCATGCACCTCTTCTTCTTTTACACTCCTTCCTTCAAGGCACTCTCCATGCATCTCTCCTTCTGTTACGCTCCTTGCTTCAAGGCACTCACCATGCAGCTCTTCTTCTTTACACTCCTTCCTTTAAGGCGCTCTCCATGCAGCTCTCCTTCTGTTACGCTCCTTGCTTCAAGGCACTCTGCATGCAGCTCTTCTGTTACACTCCTTACTTCAAGACACTCTCCATGCAGCTCTCCTTCTGTTACACTCCTTCTTTCAAAGCACTCACCATGCAGCTCTTCTTCTGTTACACTCCTTCCTTCAAGGCACTCTCCATGCAGCTCTTCTTCTGTTACACTGCTTCCTTCAAGGCACTCTCCATGCAGCTCTCCTCTGTTACACTCCTTCCTTCAAGGCACTCTCCATGCAGCTCTTCTTCTGTTACACTGCTTCATTCAAGGCACTCTCCATGCAGCTCTCCTCTGTTACACTCCTTCCTTCAAGGCACTCACCATGCAGCTCTTCTTCTTTTACTCTCCTTGCTTCAAGGCACTCTGCATGCAGCTCTTTTTTACACTCCTTCCTTCAAGGTACTCTCCATGCAGCTCTTCTTTTGTTACACTCCTTCCTTCAAGGCATTCTACATGCAGCTCTCCTTCTGTTACACTCCTTCCTTTAAGGCACTCACCATGCAGCTCTTCTTCTGATTCACTCCTTCCATCAAGGCACTCACCCTGCAGCTCTTCTGTTACACTCCTTCCTTCAAGGCACTCTGCATGCAGCTCTTCTTCTGTTACACTCCTTCCTTCAAGGCATTCTTATGGCAGCTCTTTTGTTACACTCCTTCCTTCAAGGCACTCTCCAGGCAGCTCTTGTTTTGTTACACTCCTTTCTTCAAGGCACTCTCCATGCAGCTCTTTTTCTGTTACACTCCTTCCTTCAAGGCACTCTCCATGCAACTCTTCTTCTGTTACATTCCCTGCTTCAACACACTCTCCATGCAGCTCTTCTTCTGTTACTCTCCTTCCATTAAGGCACTCTCCGAGCAGCTCTTCTTCTGTTACACTTCTTTCTTCAAGGCACTCTCCTTGCTGCTCTTCTTCTGTGACACTCCTTCCTTCAAGGCACTCTCCATGCAGCTCTTATCCTGTTACACTCCTTCCTTCAAGGCACTCTCAATGCAGCTCTCCTTCTGTTACGCCCCTTGCTTCAATGCACTCTGCATGAAGCTCTTCTGTTACACTCCTTACTTCCAGGCACTCTTCATGCAACTCTCCTTCTGTTACACTCCTACCTTCAAGGCATTCACCATGCAGCTCTTCTTCTGTTACACTCCTTCCTTCAAGGCACTCTCCATGCAGCTCTTCTTCTGTTACACTCCTTGCTTCAAGGCACTCTCCATGCAGCTCTTCTTCTGTTACACTCTTTCCTTCATGGCATTCTTATGGCAGCTCTTCTGTTACCCTCCTTCCTTCAAGGCACTCTACATGCAGCTCTTCTTGTGTTACACTCCTTCCTTCAAGGCACTCTCCATGCAGCTCTTCTTCTGTTGCCCTCCTTCCTTCAAGGCACTCTCCATGCAGCTCTTCTACTGTTACACCCCTTCCTTCAAGGCACTCTCCCTGCAGCTCTTCTTCTGTTACACTCCTTCCTTCAAGGCACTCTCCGTGCACCTCTTCTTCTGTTACACTCCTTCCTTCAAGGCACTCTCCATGCAGCTCTCCTTCTGTTACACTCCTTCCTTCAAGACACTCTCCATGCAGCTCTTCTTCTGTTTCGCTCCTTCCTTCAAGGCACTCTCCATGCAGCTCTTCTACTGTTACACCCCTTCCTTCAAGGCACTCTCAATGCAGCTCTCCTTCTGTTACGCCCCTTGCTTCAATGCACTCTGCATGAAGCTCTTCTGTTACACTCCTTCCTTCAAGGCACTCACCATGCAGCTCTTCTTCTGTTACACTCCCTCCTTCAAGGCACTCTCCATGCAGCTCTTCTTCTGTTACACTCCTTTCTTCAAGGTACTCTCCATGCAGCTCTTCTTCTGTTACACTCCTTCCTTCAAGGCATTCTTATCGCAGCTCTTCTGTTACCCTCCTTCCTTCAAGGCACTCTACATGCAGCTCTTCTGTTACACTCCTTCCTTCAAGGCACTCTCCATGCAGCTCTTCTTCTGTTACACTCCTTCCTTCAAGGCACTCTCCATGCAGCTCTCCTTGTGTTACACTCCTTCCTTCAAGGCACTCTCCATGCAGCTCTTCTTCTGTTACACCCCTTCCTTATAGGCACTCTCCCTGCAGCTCTTCTTCTGTTACACTCCTTCCTTCAAGCCACTCACCCTGCAGCTCTTCTGTTACACTCCTTCCTTCAAGGCACTCTGCATGCAGCACTCCTTCTGTTACACTCCTTCCTTCAAGGCACTCTCCATGCAGCTCTTCTTCTGTTATACTCCTTCCTTCAAGGCATTCTTATGGCAGCTCTTCTGTTACCCTCCTTCCTCAAAGGCACTCTACATGCAGCTCTTCTTCTGTTACACTCCTTCCTTCAAGACACTCTCCCTGCAGCTCTTCCTCTGTTACAATCCTTGCTTCAAGGCACTCTCCATGCAGCTCTTTTGTTACACTCCTTCCTTCAAGGCACTCTCCAGTCAGCTCTTCTTTTGTTACACTCCTTTCTTCAAGGCACTCTACATGCAGCTCTTTTTCTGTTACACTCCTTCCTTCAAGGCACTCTCCATGCAACTCTTCTTCTGTTACATACCCTGCTTCAACGCTCTCTCCATGCAGCTCTTCTTCTGTTACTCTCCTTCCGTCAAGGCACTCTCCATGCAGCTCTTCTTCTGTTACACTCCTTCCTTCAAGGCACTCTCCATGCAGCTCTACTTGTGTTACACTCCTTACTTCAAGGCACTCTCCATGCAGCTCTTCTTCTGTTACACCCCTTCCTTATAGGCACTCTCCCTGCAGCTCATCTTCTGTTACGCTCCTTCCCTTCAAGGCACTCACCCTGCAGCTCTTCTGTTACACTCCTTCCTTCAAGGCACTCTGCATGCAACTCTTCTTCTGTTACACTCCTTCCTTCAAGGCATTCTTATGGCAGCTCTTCTGTTACCCTCCTTCCTTAAAGGCACTCTACATGCAGCTCTTCTTCTGTTACACTCCTTCCTTCAAGACACTCTCCCTGCAACTCTTCCTCTGTTACACTCCTTGCTTCAAGGCACTCTTCATGCAGCTCTTTTGTTACACTCCTTCCTTCAAGGCACTCTCCAGGCAGCTCTTCTTTTGTTACACTCCTTTCTTCAAGGAACTCTCCATGCAGCTCTTCTTCTGTTGCCCTCCTTCCTTCAAGGCACTCTCCATGCAACTCTTCTGTTACACACCTTCCTTCAAGGCACTCTCTGAGTAGCTCTTCTTCTGTTACACTCCTTCCTTCAAGGCACTCTCCATGCAACTCTTCTGTTACACTCCTTCCTTCAAGGCACTCTCCATGCAGCTCTTCTTCTGTTACACTCCTTGCTTCAAGACACTCTCCATGCAGCTCTTCTTCTGTTACACTCTTTCCTTCATGGCATTCTTATGGCAGCTCTTCAGTTATCCTCCTTCCTTCAAGGCACTCTCCCTACAGCTCTTCTTCTGTTACACCCCTTCCTTTAAGGCACTCTCCATGCAGCTCTTCTCTTGTTACGCTCCTTCTTTCAAGACACTCTCCATGCAGCTCTTCTTCTGTTATACCCCTTCATTCAAGCCACTCTCCATGCAGCTCTTCTTCTGTTACACTCCTTCCTTCAAGGCACTCTCCCTGCAGCTCTTCTTCTGTTACACCACTTCCTTCAAGGCACTCTCCATGCAGCTCTTTTTCTGTTACACTCCTTCGTTCAAGGCACTCTCCATGCAGGTCTTCTTCTGTTACTTTACTTCCTTCAAGGCACTCTCCATGCAACTCTTCTGTTACGCTCCTTCCTTCAAGGCTCTCTCCATGCAGCTCTACTTCTGTTGCACCCCTTCCTTCAAGGCACCCTCCCTGCAGCTTTTCTTCTGTTACACTGCTTACTTCAAGGCACTCTCCATGCAGCTCTTCTTCTGTTACACTCCTTCCTTCAAGGCACTCTCCCTGCAGCTCTTCTTCTGTTACACTCCTTTCTTCAAGACACTCTCCCTGCAGCTCTTCCTCTGTTACACTCCTTGCTTCAAGGCACTCTCCATGCAGCTCTTTTGTTACACTCCTTCCTTCAAGGCACTCTCCAGGCAGCTCTTGTTTTGTTACACTCCTTTCTTCAAGGCACTCTCCATGCAGCTCTTTTTCTGTTACACTCCTTCCTTCAAGGCACTCTCCATGCAACTCTTCTTCTGTTACATTCCCTGCTTCAACACACTCTCCATGCAGCTCTTCTTCTGTTACTCTCCTTCCATTAAGGCACTCTCCGAGCAGCTCTTCTTCTGTTACACTTCTTTCTTCAAGGCACTCTCCTTGCAGCTCTTCTTCTGTGACACTCCTTCCTTCAAGGCACTCTCCATGCAGCTCTTATCCTGTTACACTCCTTCCTTCAAGGCACTCTCAATGCAGCTCTCCTTCTGTTACGCCCCTTGCTTCAATGCACTCTGCATGAAGCTCTTCTGTTACACTCCTTACTTCCAGGCACTCTTCATGCAACTCTCCTTCTGTTACACTCCTACCTTCAAGGCATTCACCATGCAGCTCTTCTTCTGTTACACTCCTTCCTTCAAGGCACTCTCCATGCAGCTCTTCTTCTGTTACACTCCTTGCTTCAAGGCACTCTCCATGCAGCTCTTCTTCTGTTACACTCTTTCCTTCATGGCATTCTTATGGCAGCTCTTCTGTTACCCTCCTTCCTTCAAGGCACTCTACATGCAGCTCTTCTTGTGTTACACTCCTTCCTTCAAGGCACTCTCCATGCAGCTCTTCTTCTGTTGCCCTCCTTCCTTCAAGGCACTCTCCATGCAGCTCTTCTACTGTTACACCCCTTCCTTCAAGGCACTCTCCCTGCAGCTCTTCTTCTGTTACACTCCTTCCTTCAAGGCACTCTCCGTGCACCTCTTCTTCTGTTACACTCCTTCCTTCAAGGCACTCTCCATGCAGCTCTCCTTCTGTTACACTCCTTCCTTCAAGACACTCTCCATGCAGCTCTTCTTCTGTTTCGCTCCTTCCTTCAAGGCACTCTCCATGCAGCTCTTCTACTGTTACACCCCTTCCTTCAAGGCACTCTCAATGCAGCTCTCCTTCTGTTACGCCCCTTGCTTCAATGCACTCTGCATGAAGCTCTTCTGTTACACTCCTTCCTTCAAGGCACTCACCATGCAGCTCTTCTTCTGTTACACTCCCTCCTTCAAGGCACTCTCCATGCAGCTCTTCTTCTGTTACACTCCTTTCTTCAAGGTACTCTCCATGCAGCTCTTCTTCTGTTACACTCCTTCCTTCAAGGCATTCTTATCGCAGCTCTTCTGTTACCCTCCTTCCTTCAAGGCACTCTACATGCAGCTCTTCTGTTACACTCCTTCCTTCAAGGCACTCTCCATGCAGCTCTTCTTCTGTTACACTCCTTCCTTCAAGGCACTCTCCATGCAGCTCTCCTTGTGTTACACTCCTTCCTTCAAGGCACTCTCCATGCAGCTCTTCTTCTGTTACACCCCTTCCTTATAGGCACTCTCCTGCAGCTCTTCTTCTGTTACACTCCTTCCTTCAAGCCACTCACCCTGCAGCTCTTCTGTTACACTCCTTCCTTCAAGGCACTCTGCATGCAGCACTCCTTCTGTTACACTCCTTCCTTCAAGGCACTCTCCATGCAGCTCTTCTTCTGTTATACTCCTTCCTTCAAGGCATTCTTATGGCAGCTCTTCTGTTACCCTCCTTCCTCAAAGGCACTCTACATGCAGCTCTTCTTCTGTTACACTCCTTCCTTCAAGACACTCTCCCTGCAGCTCTTCCTCTGTTACAATCCTTGCTTCAAGGCACTCTCCATGCAGCTCTTTTGTTACACTCCTTCCTTCAAGGCACTCTCCAGTCAGCTCTTCTTTTGTTACACTCCTTTCTTCAAGGCACTCTACATGCAGCTCTTTTTCTGTTACACTCCTTCCTTCAAGGCACTCTCCATGCAACTCTTCTTCTGTTACATACCCTGCTTCAACGCCTCTCCATGCAGCTCTTCTTCTGTTACTCTCCTTCCGTCAAGGCACTCTCCATGCAGCTCTTCTTCTGTTACACTCCTTCCTTCAAGGCACTCTCCATGCAGCTCTACTTGTGTTACACTCCTTACTTCAAGGCACTCTCCATGCAGCTCTTCTTCTGTTACACCCCTTCCTTATAGGCACTCTCCCTGCAGCTCATCTTCTGTTAAGCTCCTTCCTTCAAGGCACTCACCCTGCAGCTCTTCTGTTACACTCCTTCCTTCAAGGCACTCTGCATGCAACTCTTCTTCTGTTACACTCCTTCCTTCAAGGCATTCTTATGGCAGCTCTTCTGTTACCCTCCTTCCTTAAAGGCACTCTACATGCAGCTCTTCTTCTGTTACACTCCTTCCTTCAAGACACTCTCCCTGCAACTCTTCCTCTGTTACACTCCTTGCTTCAAGGCACTCTTCATGCAGCTCTTTTGTTACACTCCTTCCTTCAAGGCACTCTCCAGGCAGCTCTTCTTTTGTTACACTCCTTTCTTCAAGGAACTCTCCATGCAGCTCTTCTTCTGTTGCCCTCCTTCCTTCAAGGCACTCTCCATGCAACTCTTCTGTTACACACCTTCCTTCAAGGCACTCTCTGAGTAGCTCTTCTTCTGTTACACTCCTTCCTTCAAGGCACTCTCCATGCAACTCTTCTGTTACACTCCTTCCTTCAAGGCACTCTCCATGCAGCTCTTCTTCTGTTACACTCCTTGCTTCAAGACACTCTCCATGCAGCTCTTCTTCTGTTACACTCTTTCCTTCATGGCATTCTTATGGCAGCTCTTCAGTTATCCTCCTTCCTTCAAGGCACTCTCCCTACAGCTCTTCTTCTGTTACACCCTTCCTTTAAGGCACTCTCCATGCAGCTCTTCTCTTGTTACGCTCCTTCTTTCAAGACACTCTCCATGCAGCTCTTCTTCTGTTATACCCCTTCATTCAAGCCACTCTCCATGCAGCTCTTCTTCTGTTACACACCTTCCTTCAAGGCACTCTCCCTGCAGCTCTTCTTCTGTTACACCACTTCCTTCAAGGCACTCTCCATGCAGCTCTTTTTCTGTTACACTCCTTCGTTCAAGGCACTCTCCATGCAGGTCTTCTTCTGTTACTTTCCTTCCTTCAAGGCACTCTCCATGCAACTCTTCTGTTACGCTCCTTCCTTCAAGGCACTCTCCATGCAGCTCTACTTCTGTTGCACCCCTTCCTTCAAGGCACCCTCCCTGCAGCTTTTCTTCTGTTACACTGCTTACTTCAAGGCACTCTCCATGCAGCTCTTCTTCTGTTACACTCCTTCCTTCAAGGCACTCTCCCTGCAACTCTTCTTCTGTTACACTCCTTTCTTCAAGGCACTCTCCAGTCAGCTCTTCTTCTGTTGCACTCCTTCCTTCAAGTCACTCTCCATGCAACTCTTCTGTTACACCCCTTCCTTCAAGGCACTCTCCATGCAGCTCTTCTGTTACGCTCCTTCCTTCAAGGCACTCTCCATGCAGCTCTACTTCTGTTGCACCCCTTCCTTCAAGGCACCCTCCCTGCAGCTTTTCTTCTGTTACACTCCTTACTTCAAGGCACTCTCCATGCAGCTCTTCTTCTGTTACACTCCTTCCTTCAAGGCACTCTCCCTGCAGCTCTTCTTCTGTTACACTCCTTTCTTCAAGGCACTCTCCAGTCAGCTCTTCTTCTGTTGCACTCCTTCCTTCAAGTCACTCTCCATGCAACTCTTCTGTTACACCCCTTCCTTCAAGGCACTCTCCATGCAGCTCTTCTGTTACACTCCTTCCTTCAAGGCACTTTCCCTGCAGCTCTCCTTCTGTTAATCTCCTTCCTTCAAGGCACTCTCCATGCAGCACTTCTACTGTTACACCCCTTCCTTCAAGGCACTCTCCCTGCAGCTCTTCTTCTGTTACACTACTTCCTTCAAGGCACTCTCCGTGCACCTCTTCTTCTGTTACACTCCTTCCTTCAAGGCACTCTTCATGCAGCTCTCCTTCTGTTACACTCCTTTCTTCAAGACACTCTCCATGCAGCTCTTCTTCTGTTTCACTCCTTCCTTCAAGGCACTCTCCATGCAGCTCTTCTTCTGTTACACCCCTTCATTATAGGCACTCTCCCTGCAGCTCTTCTTCTGTTACACTCCTTTCTCCAAGGCAATCTCCTTGCAGTTCTTCCTCTGTTATACTCCTTCTTTCAAGGCACTCTCCATGCAGCTCTTATTCTGTTACACTGCTTACTTCAAGGCACTCTCCATGCAGCTCTCCTCTGTTACACTCCTTCCTTCAAGGCACTCACCATGCAGCTCTTCTTCTTTTGCACTCCTTCCTTCAAGGCACTCTCCATGCAGCTCTTCTTCTGTTACGCTCCTTGCTTCATGGCACTCTGCATGCAGCTCTTTTGTTACACTCCTTCCTTCAAGGCACTCTCCATGCAGCTCTTCTTCTGTTACACTCCTTCCTTCAAGGCACTGTCCATGCAGCTCTCCTTCTGTTACACTCCTTCCTTTAAGGCACTCACCATGCAGCTCTTCTTCTGTTACACTACCTCCTTCAAGGCACTCTCCATGCAGCTCTTCTTCTGTTACACTCCTTTCTTCAAGGTACTCTCCATGCAGCTCTTCTTCTGTTACACTCCTTCCTTCAAGGCATTCTTATCGCAGCTCTTCTGTTACCCTCCTTCCTTCAAGGCACTCTACATGCAGCTCTTCTGTTACACTCCTTCCATCAAGGCACTCTCCATGCAGCTCTTCTTCTGTTACACTCCTTCCTTCAAGGCACTCTCCATGCAGCTCTACTTGTGTTACACTCCTTCCTTCAAGGCACTCTCCATGCAGCTCTTCTTCTGTTACACCCCTTCCTTATAGGCACTCTCCCTGCAGCTCTTCTTCTGTTACGCTCCTTCCTTCAAGCCACTCACCCTGCAGCTCTTCTGTTACACTCCTTCCTTCAAGGCACTCTGAATGCAGCACTCCTTCTGTTACACTCCTTCCTTCAAGGCACTCTCCATGCAGCTCTTCTTCTGTTATACTCCTTCCTTCAAGGCATTCTTATGGCAGCTCTTCTGTTACCCTCCTTCCTCAAAGGCACTCTACATGCAGCTCTTCTGTTACACTCCTTCCTTCAAGACACTCTCCCTGCAGCTCTTCCTCTGTTACAATCCTTGCTTCAAGGCACTCTCCATGCAGCTCTTTTGTTACACTCCTTCCTTCAAGGCACTCTCCAGTCAGCTCTTCTATTGTTACACTCCTTTCTTCAAGGCACTCTACATGCAGCTCTTTTTCTGTTACACTCCTTCCTTCAAGGCACTCTCCATGCAGCTCTACTTGTGTTACCCTCCTTCCTTCAAGGCACTCTCCATGCAACTCTTCTTCTGTTACATTCCCTGCTTCAACGCTCTCTCCATGCAGCTCTTCTTCTGTTACTCTCCTTCCTTCAAGGCACTCTCCATGCAGCTCTTATTCTGTTACACTCCTTCCTTCATGCACTCTCCATGCAGCTCTCCTTCTGTTACACTCCTTTCTTCAAGGCACTCTCCTTGCAGCTCTTCTTCTGTTACACTCCTTCCTTCAAGGCACTCTCCATGCAGCTCTTATTCTGTTACACTCCTTCCTTCATGCACTCTCCATGCAGCTCTCCTTCTGTTACACTCCTTCTTTCAAGGCACTCACCATGCAGCTCTATTTCTTTTACACTCTTTCCTTCAAGGCACTCTCCATGCAGCTCTCCTTCTGTTACGCTCCTTGCTTCAAGGCACTCTGCATGCAACTCTTCTGTTACACACCTTACTTCAAGGCACTCTCCATGCAGCTCTCCTTCTGTTACACTCCTTCCTTCAAGGCACTCACCATGCAGCTCTTCTTCTGTTACACTCCTTCCTTCAAGGCACTCTCCATGCAGTTCTTCTTCTGTTACACTCCTTCCTTGAAGGCATTCTTATCGCAGCTCTTCTATTACCCTCCTTCCTTCAAGGCACTATACATGCAGCTCTTCTGTTACACTCCTTCCTTCAAGGCACTCTCCATGCAGCTCTCCTTCAGTTACACTCCTTCCTTCAAGACAATCTCCATGCAGCTCTTCTTCTGTTTCACTCCTTCCTTCAAGGCACTCTCCATGCAGCTCTTCTTCTGTTACACCCCTTCCTTATAGGCACTCTCCCTGCAGCTCATCTTCTGTTACGCTCCTTCCCTTCAAGGCACTCACCCTGCAGCTCTTCTGTTACACTCCTTCCTTCAAGGCACTCTGCATGCAGCTCTTCTTCTGTTACACTCCTTCCTTCAAGGCATTCTTATGGCAGCTCTTCTGTTACCCTCCTTCCTTAAAGGCACTCTACATGCAGAATCTTCTGTTACACTCCTTCCTTCAAGACACTCTCCCTGCAACTCTTCCTCTGTTACACTCCTTGCTTCAAGGCACTGTTCATGCAGCTCTTTTGTTACACTCCTTCCTTCAAGGCACGCTCCAGGCAGCTCTTCTTTTGTTACACTCCTTTCTTCAAGGAACTCTCCATGCAGCTCTTTTTCTGTTACACTCCTTCCTTCAAGGCACTCTCCATGCAACTCTTCTTCTGTTTCATTCCCTGCATCAAGGCACTCTCCATGCAGCTCTTCTTCTGTTTTCTCCTTCCGTCAAGGCACTCTCCGAGCAGCTCTTCTTCTGTTACACTCCTTTCTTCAAGGCACTCTCCTTGCAGCTCTTCTTCAGTTACACTCCTTCCTTCAAGGCAGTCTCCATGCAGCTCTTATTCTGTTACGCTCCTTCCTTCAAGGCACCCTTTATGCAGCTCTCCTTTTGCTACACTCCTTCCTTCAAGGCACTCACCATGCAGCTCTTCTTCTTTTACACTCCTTCCTTCAAGGCACTCTCCATGCAGCTCTCCTTCTGTTACGCTCCTTGCTTCAAGGCACTCACCATGCAGCTCTTCTTCTTTTACACTCCTTCCTTTAAGGCGCTCTCCATGCAGCTCTCCTTCTGTTACGCTCCTTGCTTCAAGGCACTCTGCATGCAGCTCTTCTGTTACACTCCTTACTTCAAGACACTCTCCATGCAGCTCTCCTTCTGTTACACTCCTTCTTTCAAAGCACTCACCATGCAGCTCTTCTTCTGTTACACTCCTTCCTTCAAGGCACTCTCCATGCAGCTCTTCTTCTGTTACACTGCTTCCTTCAAAGCACTCTCCATGCAGCTCTCCTCTGTTACACTCCTTCCTTCAAGGCACTCTCCATGCAGCTCTTCTTCTGTTACACTGCTTCCTTCAAGGCACTCTCCATGCAGCTCTCCTCTGTTACTCTCCTTCCTTCAAGGCACTCACCATGCAGCTCTTCTTCTTTTACTCTCCTTGCTTCAAGGCACTCTGCATGCAGCTCTTTTTTACACTCCTTCCTTCAAGGTACTCTCCATGCAGCTCTTCTTTTGTTACACTCCTTCCTTCAAGGCACTCTACATGCAGCTCTCCTTCTGTTACACTCCTTCCTTTAAGGCACTCACCATGCAGCTCTTCTTCTGATTCACTCCTTCCATCAAGGCACTCACCCTGCAGCTCTTCTGTTACACTCCTTCCTTCAAGGCACTCTGCATGCAGCTCTTCTTCTGTTACACTCCTTCCTTAAAGGCACTCTACATGCAGTTCTTCTTCTATTACACTCCTTTCTAAAAGACACTCTCCCTGCAGCTCTTCCTCTGTTACACTCCTTGCTTCAAGGCACTCTCCATGCAACTCTTCTTCTGTTACATTCCCTGCTTCAACACACTCTCCATGCAGCTCTTCTTCTGTTACTCTCCTTCCATTAAGGCACTCTCCGAGCAGCTCTTCTTCTGTTACACTTCTTTCTTCAAGACACTCTCCTTGCAGCTCTTCTTCTGTGACACTCCTTCCTTCAAGGCACTCTCCATGCAGCTCTTATCCTGTTACACTCCTTCCTTCAAGGCACTCTCAATGCAGCTCTCCTTCTGTTACGCCCCTTGCTTCAATGCACTCTGCATGAAGCTCTTCTGTTACACTCCTTACTTCAAGGCACTCTTCATGCAACTCTCCTTCTGTTACACTCCTACCTTCAAGGCATTCACCATGCAGCTCTTCTTCTGTTACACTCCTTCCTTCAAGGCACTCTCCATGCAGCTCTTCATCTGTTACACTCCTTGCTTCAAGGCACTCTCCATGCAGCTCTTCTTCTGTTACACTCTTTCCTTCATGGCATTCTTATGGCAGCTCTTCTGTTACCCTCCTTCCTTCAAGGCACTCTACATGCAGCTCTTCTTGTGTTACACTCCTTCCTTCAAGGCACTCTCCATGCAGCTCTTCTTCTGTTGCCCTCCTTCCTTCAAGGCACTCTCCATGCAGCTCTTCTGCTGTTACACCCCGTCCTTCAAGGCACTCTCCTGCAGCTCTTCTTCTGTTACACTCCTTCCTTCAAGGCACTCTCCGTGCACCTCTTCTTCTGTTACACTCCTTCCTTCAAGGCACTCTCCATGCAGCTCTCCTTCTGTTACACTCCTTCCTTCAAGACACTCTCCATGCAGCTCTTCTTCTGTTTCGCTCCTTCCTTCAAGGCACTCTCCATGCAGCTCTTCTTCTGTTACACCCCTTCCTTATAGGCACTCTCCCTGCAGCTCTTCTTCTGTTACACTCCTTTCTCCAAGGCAATCTCCTTGCAGTTCTTCTTCTGTTATACTCCTTCTTTCAAGGCACTCTCCATGCAGCTCTTATTCTGTTACACTGCTTACTTCAAGGCACTCTCCATGCAGCTCTCCTCTTCCTTCAAGGCACTCACCATGCAGCTCTTCTTCTTTTGCACTCCTTCCTTCAAGGCACTCTCCATGCAGCTCTTCTTCTGTTACGCTCCTTGCTTCATGGCACTCTGCATGCATCTCTTTTGTTACACTCCTTCCTTCAAGGCACTCTCCATGCAGCTCTTCTTCTGTTACACTCCTTCCTTCAAGGCACTGTCCATGCAGCTCTCCTTCTGTGACACTCCTTCCTTTAAGGCACTCACCATGCAGCTCTTCTTCTGTTACACTCCCTCCTTCAAGGCACTCTCCATGCAGCTCTTCTTCTGTTACACTCCTTTCTTCAAGGTACTCTCCATGCAGCTCTTCTTCTGTTACACTCCTTCCTTCAAGGCATTCTTATCGCAGCTCTACTGTTACCCTCCTTCCTTCAAGGCACTCTACATGCAGCTCTTCTGTTACACTCCTTCCTTCAAGGCACTCTCCATGCAGCTCTTCTTCTGTTACACTCCTTCCTTCAAGGCACTCTCCATGCAGCTCTTCTTCTGTTACACCCCTTCCTTATAGGCACTCTCCCTGCAGCTCTTCTTCTGTTACACTCCTTCCTTCAAGCCACTCACCCTGCAGCTCTTCTGTTACACTCCTTCCTTCAAGGCACTCTGCATGCAGCACTCCTTCTGTTACACTCCTTCCTTCAAGGCACTCTCCATGCAGCTCTTCTTCTGTTATACTCCTTCCTTCAAGGCATTCTTATGGCAGCTCTTCTGTTACCCTCCTTCCTCAAAGGCACTCTGCATGCAGCTCTTCTTCTGTTACACTCCTTCCTTCAAGACACTCTCCCTGCAGCTCTTCCTCTGTTACAATCCTTGCTTCAAGGCACTCTCCATGCAGCTCTTTTGTTACACTCCTTCCTTCAAGGCACTCTCCAGTCAGCTCTTCTTTTGTTACACTCCTTTCTTCAAGGCACTCTACATGCAGCTCTTTTTCTGTTACACTCCTTCCTTCAAGGCACTCTCCATGCAACTCTTCTTCTGTTACATACCCTGCTTCAACGCTCTCTCCATGCAGCTCTTCTTCTCTTACGCTCCTTCCGTCAAGGCACTCTCCATGCAGCTCTTCTTCTGTTACACTCCTTCCTTCAAGGCACTCTCCATGCAGCTCTACTTGTGTTACACTCCTTCCTTCAAGGCACTCTCCATGCAGCTCTTCTTCTGTTACACCCCTTCCTTATAGGCACTCTCCCTGCAGCTCATCTTCTGTTATGCTCCTTCCCTTCAAGGCACTCACCCTGCAGCTCTTCTGTTACACTCCTTCCTTCAAGGCACTCTGCATGCAACTCTTCTTCTGTTACACTCCTTCCTTCAAGGCATTCTTATGGCAGCTCTTCTGTTACCCTCCTTCCTTAAAGGCACTCTACATGCAGCTCTTCTTCTGTTACACTCCTTCCTTCAAGACACTCTCCCTGCAACTCTTCCTCTGTTACACTCCTTGCTTCAAGGCACTCTTCATGCAGCTCTTTTGTTACACTCCTTCCTTCAAGGCACTCTCCATGCAGCTCTTTTTCTGTTACACTCCTTCCTTCAAGGCACTCTCCATGCAACTCTTCTTCTGTTTCATTCCCTGCATCAAGGCACTCTCCATGCAGCTCTTCTTCTGTTTTTCTCCTTCCGTCAAGGCACTCTCCGAGCAGCTCTTCTTCTGTAACACTCCTTTCTTCAAGGCACTCTCCTCGCAGCTCTTCTTCAGTTACACTCCTTCCTTCACGGCAGACTCCATGCAGCTCTTATTCTGTTACGCTCCTTCCTTCAAGGCACCCTTTATGCAGCTCTCCTTTTGCTACACTCCTTCCTTCAAGGCACTCACCATGCAGCTCTTCTTCTTTTACACTCCTTCCTTCAAGGCACTCTCCATGCATCTCTCCTTCTGTTACGCTCCTTGCTTCAAGGCACTCACCATGCAGCTCTTCTTCTTTTACACTCCTTCCTTTAAGGCGCTCTCCATGCAGCTCTCCTTCTGTTACACTCCTTGCTTCAAGGCACTCTGCATGCAGCTCTTCTGTTACACTCCTTACTTCAAGACACTCTCCATGCAGCTCTCCTTCTGTTACACTCCTTCTTTCAAAGCACTCACCATGCAGCTCTTCTTCTGTTACACTCCTTCCTTCAAGGCACTCTCCATGCAGCTCTTCTTCTGTTACACTGCTTCCTTCAAGGCACTCTCCATGCAGCTCTCCTCTGTTACACTCCTTCGTTCAAGGCACTCACCATGCAGCTCTTCTTCTTTTACGCTCCTTGCTTCAAGGCACTCTGCATGCAGCTCTTTTTTTACACTCCTTCCTTCAAGGTACTCTCCATGCAGCTCTTCTTTTGTTACACTCCTTCCTTCAAGGCACTCTACATGCAGCTCTCCTTCTGTTACACTCCTTCCTTTAAGGCACTCACCATGCAGCTCTTCTTATGATTCACTCCTTCCATCAAGGCACTCACCCTGCAGCTCTTCTGTTACACTCCTTCCTTCAAGGCACTCTGCATGCAGCTCTTCTTCTGTTACACTCCTTCCTTCAAGGCATTCTTATGGCAGCTCTTCTGTTACCCTCCTTCCTTAAAGGCACTCTACATGCAGTTCTTCTTCTATTACACTCCTTCCTTCAAGACACTCTCCCTGCAGCTCTTCGTCTGTTACACTCCTTGCTTCAAGGCACTCTCCATGCAGCTCTTTTGTTACACTCCTTCCTTCAAGGCACTCTCCAGGCAGCTCTTGTTTTGTTACACTCCTTTCTTCAAGGCACTCTCCATGCAGCTCTTTTTCTGTTACACTCCTTTCTTCAAGGCACTCTCCTTGCAGCTCTTCTTCTGTGACACTCCTTCCTTCAAGGCACTCTCCATGCAGCTCTTATCCTGTTACACTCCTTCCTTCAAGGCACTCTCAATGCAGCTCTCCTTCTGTTACGCCCCTTGCTTCAATGCACTCTGCATGAAGCTCTTCTGTTACACTCCTTACTTCAAGGCACTCTCCATGCAGCTTTCCTTCTGTTACACTCCTACCTTCAAGGCACTCTCCCTGCAGCTCTTCTTCTGTTACACCACTTCCTTCAAGGCACTCTCCATGCAGCTCTTTTTCTGTTACACTCCTTCGTTCAAGGCACTCTCCATGCAGGTCTTCTTCTGTTACTTTCCTTCCTTCAAGGCACTCTCCATGCAGCTCTTCTTCTGTTGCCCTCCTTCCTTCAAGGCACTCTCCATGCAACTCTTCTGTTACACACCTTCCTTCAAGGCACTCTCTGAGTAGCTCTTCTTCTGTTACACTCCTTCCTTCAAGGCTCTCTCCATGCAGCTCTACTTCTGTTGCACCCCTTCCTTCAAGGCACCCTCCCTGCAGCTTTTCTTCTGTTACACTGCTTACTTCAAGGCACTCTCCATGCAGCTCTTCTTCTGTTACACTCCTTCCTTCAAGGCACTCTCCCTGCAGCTCTTCTTCTGTTACACTCCTTTCTTCAAGGCACTCTCCAGTCAGCTCTTCTTCTGTTGCACTCCTTCCTTCAAGTCACTCTCCATGCAACTCTTCTGTTACACCCCTTCCTTCAAGGCACTCTCCATGCAGCTCTTCTGTTACGCTCCTTCCTTCAAGGCACTCTCCATGCAGCTCTACTTCTGTTGCACCCCTTCCTTCAAGGCACCCTCCCTGCAGCTTTTCTTCTGTTACACTCCTTACTTCAAGGCACTCTCCATGCAGCTCTTCTTCTGTTACACTCCTTCCTTCAAGGCACTCTCCCTGCAGCTCTTCTTCTGTTACACTCCTTTCTTCAAGGCACTCTCCAGTCAGCTCTTCTTCTGTTGCACTCCTTCCTTCAAGTCACTCTCCATGCAACTCTTCTGTTACACCCCTTCCTTCAAGGCACTCTCCATGCAGCTCTTCTGTTACACTCCTTCCTTCAAGGCACTTTCCCTGCAGCTCTCCTTCTGTTAATCTCCTTCCTTCAAGGCACTCTCCATGCAGCTCTTCTACTGTTACACCCCTTCCTTCAAGGCACTCTCCCTGCAGCTCTTCTTCTGTTACACTCCTTCCTTCAAGGCACTCTCCGTGCACCTCTTCTTCTGTTACACTCCTTCCTTCAAGGCACTCTTCATGCAGCTCTCCTTCTGTTACACTCCTTTCTTCAAGACACTCTCCATGCAGCTCTTCTTCTGTTTCACTCCTTCCTTCAAGGCACTCTCCATGCAGCTCTTCTTCTGTTACACCCCTTCCTTATAGGCACTCTCCCTGCAGCTCTTCTTCTGTTACACTCCTTTCTCCAAGGCAATCTCCTTGCAGTTCTTCTTCTGTTATACTCCTTCTTTCAAGGAACTCTCCATGCAGCTCTTATTCTGTTACACTGCTTACTTCAAGGCACTCTCCATGCAGCTCTCCTCTGTTACACTCCTTCCTTCAAGGCACTCACCATGCAGCTCTTCTTCTTTTGCACTCCTTCCTTCAAGGCACTCTCCATGCAGCTCTTCTTCTGTTACGCTCCTTGCTTCATGGCACTCTGCATGCAGCTCTTTTGTTACACTCCTTCCTTCAAGGCACTCTCCATGCAGCTCTTCTTCTGTTACACTCCTTCCTTCAAGGCACTGTCCATGCAGCTCTCCTTCTGTTACACTCCTTCCTTTAAGGCACTCACCATGCAGCTCTTCTTCTGTTACACTACCTCCTTCAAGGCACTCTCCATGCAGCTCTTCTTCTGTTACACTCCTTTCTTCAAGGTACTCTCCATGCAGCTCTTCTTCTGTTACACTCCTTCCTTCAAGGCATTCTTATCGCAGCTCTTCTGTTACCCTCCTTCCTTCAAGGCACTCTACATGCAGCTCTTCTGTTACACTCCTTCCTTCAAGGCACTCTCCATGCAGCTCTTCTTCTGTTACACTCCTTCCTTCAAGGCACTCTCCATGCAGCTCTACTTGTGTTACACTCCTTCCTTCAAGGCACTCTCCATGCAGCTCTTCTTCTGTTACACCCCTTCCTTATAGGCACTCTCCCTGCAGCTCTTCTTCTGTTACGCTCCTTCCTTCAAGCCACTCACTCCTGCAGCTCTTCTGTTACACTCCTTCCTTCAAGGCACTCTGAATGCAGCACTCCTTCTGTTACACTCCTTCCTTCAAGGCACTCTCCATGCAGCTCTTCTTCTGTTATACTCCTTCCTTCAAGGCATTCTTATGGCAGCTCTTCTGTTACCCTCCTTCCTCAAAGGCACTCTACATGCAGCTCTTCTGTTACACTCCTTCCTTCAAGACACTCTCCCTGCAGCTCTTCCTCTGTTACAATCCTTGCTTCAAGGCACTCTCCATGCAGCTCTTTTGTTACACTCCTTCCTTCAAGGCACTCTCCAGTCAGCTCTTCTTTTGTTACACTCCTTTCTTCAAGGCACTCTACATGCAGCTCTTTTTCTGTTACACTCCTTCCTTCAAGGCACTCTCCATGCAACTCTTATTCTGTTACATTCCCTGCTTCAACGCTCTCTCCATGCAGCTCTTCTTCTGTTACTCTCCTTCCGTCAAGGCACTCTCCGAGCAGCTCTTCTTCTGTACACTCCTTTCTTCAAGGCAGTCTCCTTGCAGCTCTTCTTCTGTTACACTCCTTCCTTCAAGGCACTCTCCATGCAGCTCTTATTCTGTTACACTCCTTCCTTCATGCACTCTCCATGCAGCTCTCCTTCTGTTACACTCCTTCTTTCAAGGCACTCACCATGCAGCTCTATTTCTTTTACACTCTTTCCTTCAAGGCACTCTCCATGCAGCTCTCCTTCTGTTACGCTCCTTGCTTCAAGGCACTCTGCATGCAACTCTTCTGTTACACACCTTACTTCAAGGCACTCTCCATGCAGCTCTCCTTCTGTTACACTCCTTCCTTCAAGGCACTCACCATGCAGCTCTTCTTCTGTTACACTCCTTCCTTCAAGGCACTCTCCATGCAGTTCTTCTTCTGTTACACTCCTTCCTTGAAGGCATTCTTATCGCAGCTCTTCTATTACCCTCCTTCCTTCAAGGCACTATACATGCAGCTCTTCTGTTACACTCCTTCCTTCAAGGCACTCTCCATGCAGCTCTCCTTCAGTTACACTCCTTCCTTCAAGACAATCTCCATGCAGCTCTTCTTCTGTTTCACTCCTTCCTTCAAGGCACTCTCCATGCAGCTCTTCTTCTGTTACACCCCTTCCTTATAGGCACTCTCCCTGCAGCTCATCTTCTGTTACGCTCCTTCCCTTCAAGGCACTCACCCTGCAGCTCTTCTGTTACACTCCTTCCTTCAAGGCACTCTGCATGCAGCTCTTCTTCTGTTACACTCCTTCCTTCAAGGCATTCTTATGGCAGCTCTTCTGTTACCCTCCTTCCTTAAAGGCACTCTACATGCAGAATCTTCTGTTACACTCCTTCCTTCAAGACACTCTCCCTGCAACTCTTCCTCTGTTACACTCCTTGCTTCAAGGCACTCTTCATGCAGCTCTTTTGTTACACTCCTTCCTTCAAGGCACTCTCCAGGCAGCTCTTCTTTTGTTACACTCCTTTCTTCAAGGAACTCTCCATGCAGCTCTTTTTCTGTTACACTCCTTCCTTCAAGGCACTCTCCATGCAACTCTTCTTCTGTTTCATTCCCTGCATCAAGGCACTCTCCATGCAGCTCTTCTTCTGTTTTTCTCCTTCCGTCAAGGCACTCTCCGAGCAGCTCTTCTTCTGTTACACTCCTTTCTTCAAGGCACTCTCCTTGCAGCTCTTCTTCAGTTACACTCCTTCCTTCAAGGCAGTCTCCATGCAGCTCTTATTCTGTTACGCTCCTTCCTTCAAGGCACCCTTTATGCAGCTCTCCTTTTGCTACACTCCTTCCTTCAAGGCACTCACCATGCAGCTCTTCTTCTTTTACACTCCTTCCTTCAAGGCACTCTCCATGCATCTCTCCTTCTGTTACGCTCCTTGCTTCAAGGCACTCACCATGCAGCTCTTCTTCTTTTACACTCCTTCCTTTAAGGCGCTCTCCATGCAGCTCTCCTTCTGTTACGCTCCTTGCTTCAAGGCACTCACCATGCAGCTCTTCTGTTACACTCCTTACTTCAAGACACTCTTCATGCAGCTCTCCTTCTGTTACACTCCTTCTTTCAAAGCACTCACCATGCAGCTCTTCTTCTGTTACACTCCTTCCTTCAATGCACTCTCCATGCAGCTCTTCTTCTGTTACACTGCTTCCTTCAAGGCACTCTCCATGCAGCTCTCCTCTGTTACACTCCTTCCTTCAAGGCACTCACCAAGCAGCTCTTCTTCTTTTACGCTCCTTGCTTCAAGGCACTCTGCATGCAGCTCTTTTTTTACACTCCTTCCTTCAAGGTACTCTCCATGCAGCTCTTCTTTTGTTACACTCCTTCCTTCAAGGCACTCTACATGCAGCTCTCCTTCTGTTACACTCCTTCCTTTAAGGCACTCTCCATGCAGCTCTTCTTCTGATTCACTCCTTCCATCAAGGCACTCACCCTGCACCTCTTCTGTTACACTCCTTCCTTCAAGGCACTCTGCATGCAGCTCTTCTTCTGTTACACTCCTTCCTTCAAGGCATTCTTATGGCAGCTCTTCTCTTACCCTCCTTCCTTAAAGGCACTCTACATGCAGTTCTTCTTCTATTACACTCCTTCCTTCAAGACACTCTCCCTGCAGCTCTTCCTCTGTTACACTCCTTGCTTCAAGGCACTCTCCATGCAGCTCTTTTGTTACACTCCTTCCTTCAAGGCACTCTCCAGGCAGCTCTTGTTTTGTTACACTCCTTTCTTCAAGGCACTCTCCATGCAGCTCTTTTTCTGTTACACTCCTTCCTTCAAGGCACTCTCCATGCAACTCTTCTTCTGTTACATTCCCTGCTTCAACGCACTCTCCATGCAGCTCTTCTTCTGTTACTCTCCTTCCATTAAGGCACTCTCCGAGCAGCTCTTCTTCTGTTAAACTTCTTTCTTCAAGGCACTCTCCTTGCAGCTCTTCTTCTGTGACACTCCTTCCTTCAAGGCACTCTCCATGCAGCTCTTATCCTGTTACACTCCTTCCTTCAAGGCACTCTCAATGCAGCTCTCCTTCTGTTACGCCCCTTGCTTCAAGGCACTCTCCATGCAGCTCTTTTTCTGTTACACTCCTTCCTTCAAGGCACTCTCCATGCAACTCTTCTTCTGTTACATTCCCTGCTTCAACGCATTCTCCATGCAGCTCTTCTTCTGTTACTCTCCTTCCATTAAGGCACTCTCCGAGCAGCTCTTCTTCTGTTACACTTCTTTCTTCAAGGCACTCTCCTTGCAGCTCTTCTTCTGTGACACTCCTTCCTTCAAGGCACTCTCCATGCAGCTCTTATCCTGTTACACTCATTCCTTCAAGGAACTCTCAATGAAGCTCTCCTTCTGTTACGCCCCTTGCTTCAATGCACTCTGCATGAAGCTCTTCTGTTACACTCCTTACTTCAAGGCACTCTCCATGCAGCTCTCCTTCTGTTACACTCCTACCTTCAAGGCACTCACCATGCAGCTCTTCTTCTGTTACACTCCTTCCTTCAAGGCACTCTCCCTGCAGCTCTTCTTCTGTTACACTCCTTCCTTCAAGGCACTCTCCGTGCACCTCTTCTTCTGTTACACTCCTTCCTTCAAGGCACTCTCCATGCAGCTCTGCTTCTGTTACACTCCTTCCTTCAAGACACTCTCCATGCAGCTCTTCTTCTGTTTCACTCCTTCCTTCAAGGTACTCTCCATGCAGCTCTTCTTCTGTTACACCCCTTCCTTATAGGCACTCTCCCTGCAGCTCTTCTTCTGTTACACTCCTTTCTCCAAGGCAATCTCCTTGCAGTTCTTCTTCTGTTATACTCCTTCTTTCAAGGCACTCTCCATGCAGCTCTTATCCTGTTACACTCCTTCCTTCAAGGCACTCTCAATGCAGCTCTCCTTCTGTTACGCCCCTTGCTTCAAGGCACTCTCCATGCAGCTCTTTTTCTGTTACACTCCTTCCTTCAAGGCACTCTCCATGCAACTCTTCTTCTGTTACATTCCCTGCTTCAACGCACTCTCCATGCAGCTCTTCTTCTGTTACTCTCCTTCCATTAAGGCACTCTCCGAGCAGCTCTTCTTCTGTTACACTTCTTTCTTCAAGGCACTCTCCTTGCAGCTCTTCTTCTGTGACACTCCTTCCTTCAAGGCACTCTCCATGCAGCTCTTATCCTGTTACACTCCTTCCTTCAAGGCACTCTCAATGAAGCTCTCCTTCTGTTACGCCCCTTGCTTCAATGCACTCTGCATGAAGCTCTTCTGTTACACTCCTTACTTCAAGGCACTCTCCATGCAGCTCTCCTTCTGTTACACTCCTACCTTCAAGGCACTCACCATGCAGCTCTTCTTCTGTTACACTCCTTCATTCAAGGCACTCTCCATGCAGCTCTTCTTCTGTTACACTCCTTGCTTCAAGGCACTCTCCATGCAGCTCTTCTTCTGTTACACTCTTTCCTTCATGGCATTCTTATGGCAGCTCTTCTGTTACCCTCCTTCCTTCAAGGCACTCTACATGCAGCTCTTCTTGTGTTACACTCCTTCCTTCAAGGCACTCTCCATGCAGCTCTTCTTCTGTTGCCCTCCTTCCTTCAAGGCACTCTCCATGCAGCTCATCTACTGTTACACCCCTTCCTTCAAGGCACTCTCCCTGCAGCTCTTCTTCTGTTACACTCCTTCCTTCAAGGCACTCTCCGTGCACCTCTTCTTCTGTTACACTCCTTCCTTCAAGGCACTCTCCATGCAGCTCTGCTTCTGTTACACTCCTTCCTTCAAGACACTCTCCATGCAGCTCTTCTTCTGTTTCACTCCTTCCTTCAAGGCACTCTCCATGCAGCTCTTCTTCTGTTACACCCCTTCCTTATAGGCACTCTCCCTGCAGCTCTTCTTCTGTTACACTCCTTTCTCCAAGGCAATCTCCTTGCAGTTCTTCTTCTGTTATACTCCTTCTTTCAAGGCACTCTCCATGCAGCTCTTATTCTGTTACACTGCTTACTTCAAGGCACTCTCCATGCAGCTCTCCTCTGTTACACACCATCCTTAAAGGCACTCACCATGCAGCTCTTCTTCTTTTGCACTCCTTCCTTCAAGGCACTCTCCATGCAGCTCTTCTTCTGTTACGCTCCTTGCTTCATGGCACTCTGCATGCAGCTCTTTTGTTACACTCCTTCCTTCAAGGCACTCTCCATGCAGCTCTTCTTCTGTTACACTCCTTCCTTCAAGGCACTGTCCATGCAGCTCTCCTTCTGTTACACTCCTTCCTTTAAGGCACTCACCATGCAGCTCTTCTTCTGCTACACTCCCTCCTTCAAGGCACTCTCCATGCAGCTCTTCTTCTGTTACACTCCTTTCTTCAAGGTACTCTCCATGCAGCTCTTCTTCTGTTACACTCCTTCCTTCAAGGCATTCTTATCGCAGCTCTTCTGTTACCCTCCTTCCTTCAAGGCACTCTACATGCAGCTCTTCTGTTACACTCCTTCCTTCAAGGCACTCTCCATGCAGCTCTTCTTCTGTTACACTCCTTCCTTCAAGGCACTCTCCATGCAGCTCTCCTTGTGTTACACTCCTTCCTTCAAGGCACTCTCCATGCAGCTCTTCTTCTATTACACTCCTTCCTTCAAGCCACTCACCCTGCAGCTCTTCTGTTACACTCCTTCCTTCAAGGCACTCTGCATGCAGCACTCCTTTTCTTACACTCCTTCCTTCAAGGCACTCTCCACGCAGCTATTCTTCTGTTACACCCCTTCCTTATAGGCACTCTCCCTGCAGCTCTTCTTCTGGTACGCTCCTTCCTTCAAGCCACTCACCCTGCAGCTCTTCTGTTACACTCCTTCCTTCAAGGCACTCTGCATGCAGCACTCCTTCTGTTACACTCCTTCCTTCAAGGCACTCTCCATGCAGCTCTTCTTCTGTTATACTCCTTCCTTCAAGGCATTCTTATGGCAGCTCTTCTGTTACCCTCCTTCCTCAAAGGCACTCTACATGCAGCTCTTCTTCTGTTACACTCCTTCCTTCAAGACACTCTCCCTGCAGCTCTTCCTCTGTTACAATCCTTGCTTCAAGGCACTCTCCATGCAGCTCTTTTGTTACACTCCTTCATTCAAGGCACTCTCCAGTCAGCTCTTCTTTTGTTACACTCCTTTATTCAAGGCACTCTACATGCAGCTCTTTTTCTGTTACACTCCTTCCTTCAAGGCACTCTCCATGCAACTCTTCTTCTGTTACATTCCCTGCTTCAACGCTCTCTCCATGCAGCTCTTCTTCTGTTACTCTCCTTCCGTCAAGGCACTCTCCGAGCAGCTCTTCTTCTGTATACTCCTTTCTTCAAGGCACTCTCCTTGCAGCTCTTCTTCTGTTACACTCCTTCCTTCAAGGCACTCTCCATGCAGCTCTTATTCTGTTACACTCCTTCCTTCATGCACTCTCCATGCAGGTCTCCTTCTGTTACACTCCTTCCTTCAAGGCACTCACCATGCAGCTCTTATTCTTTTACACTCCTTCCTTCAAGGCACTCTCCATGCAGCTCTCCTTCTGTTACGCTCCTTGCTTCAAGGCACTCTGCATGCAACTCTTCTGTTACACACCTTACTTCAAGGCACTCTCCATGCAGCTCTCCTTCTGTTACACTCCTTCCTTCAAGGCACTCTCCATGCAGTTCTTCTTCTGTTACACTCCTTCCTTCAAGGCATTCTTATCGCAGCTCTTCTATTACCCTCCTTCCTTCAAGGCACTATACATGCAGCTCTTCTGTTACACTCCTTCCTTCAAGGCACTCTCCATGCAGCTCTCCTTCAGTTACACTCCTTCCTTCAAGACAATCTCCATGCAGCTCTTCTTCTGTTTCACTCCTTCCTTCAAGGCACTCTCCATGCAGCTCTTCTTCTGTTAAACCCCTTCCTTATAGGCACTCTCCCTGCAGCTCATCTTCTGTTACGCTCCTTCCTTCAAGGCACTCACCCTGCAGCTCTTCTGTTACACTCCTTCCTTCAAGGCACTCTACATGCAGCTCTTCTTCTGTTACACTCCTTCCTTCAAGACACTCTCCCTGCAACTCTTCCTCTGTTACACTCCTTGCTTCAAGGCACTCTTCATGCAGCTCTTTTGTTACACTCCTTCCTTCAAGGCACTCTCCAGGCAGCTCTTCTTTTGTTACACTCCTTTCTTCAAGGCACTCTCCATGCAGCTCTTTTCTGTTACACTCCTTCCTTCAAGGCACTCTCCATGCAACTCTTCTTCTGTTTCATTCCCTGCATCAAGGCACTCTCCATGCAGCTCTTCTTCTGTTTTTCTCCTTCCGTCAAGGCACTCTCCGAGCAGCTCTTCTTCTGTTACACTCCTTTGTTCAAGGCACTCTCCTCGCAGCTCTTCTTCAGTTACACTCCTTCCTTCAAGGCAGTCTCCATGCAGCTCTTATTCTGGTACGCTCCTTCCTTCAATGCACCCTTTATGCAGCTCTCCTTTTGCTACACTCCTTCCTTCAAGGCACTCACCATGCACCTCTTCTTCTTTTACACTCCTTCCTTCAAGGCACTCTCCATGCATCTCTCCTTCTGTTACGCTCCTTGCTTCAAGGCACTCACCATGCAGCTCTTCTTCTTTTACACTCCTTCCTTTAAGGCGCTCTCCATGCAGCTCTCCTTCTGTTACGCTCCTTGCTTCAAGGCACTCTGCATGCAGCTCTTCTGTTACACTCCTTACTTCAAGACACTCTCCATGCAGCTCTCCTTCTGTTACACTCCTTCTTTCAAAGCACTCACCATGCAGCTCTTCTTCTGTTACACTCCTTCCTTCAAGGCACTCTCCATGCAGCTCTTCTTCTGTTACACTGCTTCCTTCAAGGCACTCTCCATGCAGCTCTCCTCTGTTACACTCCTTCCTTCAAGGCATTCTCCATGCAGCTCTTCTTCTGTTACACTGCTTCCTTCAAGGCACTCTCCATGCAGCTCTCCTCTGTTACACTCCTTCCTTCAAGGCACTCACCATGCAGCTCTTCTTCTTTTACTCTCCTTGCTTCAAGGCACTCTGCATGCAGCTCTTTTTTTACACTCCTTCCTTCAAGGTACTCTCCATGCAGCTCTTCTTTTGTTACACTCCTTCCTTCAAGGCACTCTACATGCAGCTCTCCTTCTGTTACACTCCTTCCTTTAAGGCACTCACCATGCAGCTCTTCTTCTGATTCACTCCTTCCTGCAAGGCATTCTTATGGCAGCTCTTCTGTTACCCTCCTTCCTTAAAGGCACTCTACATGCAGTTCTTCTTCTGTTACACTCCTTCCTGCAAGGCATTCTTATGGCAGCTCTTCTGTTACCCTCCTTCCTTCAAGGCACTCTGCATGCAGCTCTTCTTCTGTTACACTCCTTCCTGCAAGGCATTCTTATGGCAGCTCTTCTGTTACCCTCCTTCCTTAAAGGCACTCTACATGCAGTTCTTCTTCTATTACACTCCTTCCTTCAAGACACTCTCCCTGCAGCTCTTCCTCTGTTACACTCCTTGCTTCAAGGCACTCTCCATGCAGCTCTTTTGTTACACTCCTTCCTTCAAGGCACTCTCCAGGCAGCTCTTGTTTTGTTACACTCCTTTCTTCAAGGCACTCTCCATGCAGCTCTTTTTCTGTTACACTCCTTCCTTCAAGGCACTCTCCATGCAACTCTTCTTCTGTTACATTCCCTGCTTCAACACACTCTCCATGCAGCTCTTCTTCTGTTACTCTCCTTCCATTAAGGCACTCTCCGAGCAGCTCTTCTTCTGTTACACTTCTTTCTTCAAGGCACTCTCCTTGCAGCTCTTCTTCTGTGACACTCCTTCCTTCAAGGCACTCTCCATGCAGCTCTTATCCTGTTACACTCCTTCCTTCAAGGCACTCTCAATGCAGCTCTCCTTCTGTTACGCCCCTTGCTTCAATGCACTCTGCATGAAGCTCTTCTGTTACACTCCTTACTTTAAGGCACTCTTCATGCAACTCTCCTTCTGTTACACTCCTACCTTCAAGGCACTCACCATGCAGCTCTTCTTCTGTTACACTCCTTCCTTCAAGGCACTCTCCATGCAGCTCTTCTTCTGTTACACTCCTTGCTTCAAGGCACTCTCCATGCAGCTCTTCTTCTGTTACACTCTTTCCTTCATGGCATTCTTATGGCAGCTCTTCTGTTACCCTCCTTCCTTCAAGGCACTCTACATGCAGCTCTTCTTGTGTTACACTCCTTCCTTCAAGGCACTCTCCATGCAGCTCTTCTTCTGTTGCCCTCCTTCCTTCAAGGCACTCTCCATGCAGCTCTTCTACTGTTACACCCCTTCCTTCAAGGCACTCTCCCTGCAGCTCTTCTTCTGTTACACTCCTTCCTTCAAGGCACTCTCCGTGCAGCTCTTCTTCTGTTACACTCCTTCCTTCAAGGCACTCTCCATGCAGCTCTTCTTCTGTTACACTCCTTGCTTCAAGGCACTCTCCATGCAGCTCTTCTTCTGTTACACTCTTTCCTTCATGGCATTCTTATGGCAGCTCTTCTGTTACCCTCCTTCCTTCAAGGCACTCTACATGCAGCTCTTCTTCTGTTACACCCCTTCCTTATAGGCACTCTCCCTGAAGCTCTTCTTCTGTTACACTCCTTTCTCCAAGGCAATCTCCTTGCAGTTCTTCTTCTGTTATACTCCTTCTTTCAAGGCACTCTCCATGCAGCTCTTATCCTGTTACACTCCTTCCTTCAAGGCACTCTCAATGCAGCTCTCCTTCTGTTACGCCCCTTGCTTCAAGGCACTCTCCATGCAGCTCTTTTTCTGTTACACTCCTTCCTTCAAGGCACTCTCCATGCAACTCTTCTTCTGTTACATTCCCTGCTTCAACGCACTCTCCATGCAGCTCTTCTTCTGTTACTGTCCTTCCATTAAGGCACTCTCCGAGCAGCTCTTCTTCTGTTACACTTCTTTCTTCAAGGCACTCTCCTTGCAGCTCTTCTTCTGTGACACTCCTTCCTTCAAGGCACTCTCCATGCAGCTCTTATCCTGTTACACTCCTTCCTTCAAGGCACTCTCAATGCAGCTCTCCTTCTGTTACGCCCCTTGCTTCAATGCACTCTGCATGAAGCTCTTCTGTTACACTCCTTACTTCAAGGCACTCTCCATGCAGCTCTCCTTCTGTTACACTCCTACCTTCAAGGCACTCACCATGCAGCTCTTCTTCTGTTACACTCCTTCCTTCAAGGCACTCTCCATGCAGCTCTTCTTCTGTTACACTCCTTGCTTCAAGGCACTCTCCATGCAGCTCTTCTTCTGTTACACTCTTTCCTTCATGGCATTCTTATGGCAGCTCTTCTGTTACCCTCCTTCCTTCAAGGCACTCTACATGCAGCTCTTCTTGTGTTACACTCCTTCCTTCAAGGCACTCTCCATGCAGCTCTTCTTCTGTTGCCCTCCTTCCTTCAAGGCACTCTCCATGCAGCTCATCTACTGTTACACCCCTTCCTTCAAGGCACTCTCCCTGCAGCTCTTCTTCTGTTACACTCCTTCCTTCAAGGCACTCTCCGTGCACCTCTTCTTCTGTTACACTCCTTCCTTCAAGGCACTCTCCATGCAGCTCTGCTTCTGTTACACTCCTTCCTTCAAGACACTCTCCATGCAGCTCTTCTTCTGTTTCACTCCTTCCTTCAAGGCACTCTCCATGCAGCTCTTCTTCTGTTACACCCCTTCCTTATAGACACTCTCCCTGCAGCTCTTCTTCTGTTACACTCCTTTCTCCAAGGCAATCTCCTTGCAGTTCTTCTTCTGTTATACTCCTTCTTTCAAGGCACTATCCATGCAGCTCTTATTCTGTTACACTGCTTACTTCAAGGTACTCTCCATGCAGCTCTCCTCTGTTACACTCCTTCCTTAAAGGCACTCACCATGCAGCTCTTCTTCTTTTGCACTCCTTCCTTCAAGGCACTCTCCATGCAGCTCTTCTTCTGTTACACTCCTTCCTTCAAGGCACTGTCCATGCAGCTCTCCTTCTGTTACACTCCTTCCTTTAAGGCACTCACCATGCAGCTCTTCTTCTGCTACACTCCCTCCTTCAAGGCACTCTCCATGCAGCTCTTCTTCTGTTACACTCCTTTCTTCAAGGTACTCTCCATGCAGCTCTTCTTCTGTTACACTCCTTCCTTCAAGGCATTCTTATCGCAGCTCTTCTGTTACCCTCCTTCCTTCAAGGCACTCTACATGCAGCTCTTCTGTTACACTCCTTCCTTCAAGGCACTCTCCATGCAGCTCTTCTTCTGTTACACTCCTTCCTTCAAGGCACTCTCCATGCAGCTCTCCTTGTGTTACACTCCTTCCTTCAAGGCACTCTCCATGCAGCTCTTCTTCTATTACGCTCCTTCCTTCAAGCCACTCACCCTGCAGCTCTTCTGTTACACTCCTTCCTTCAAGGCACTCTGCATGCAGCACTCCTTCTCTTACACTCCTTCCTTCAAGGCACTCTCCATGCAGCTATTCTTCTGTTACACCCCTTCCTTATAGGCACTCTCCCTGCAGCTCTTCTTCTGTTACGCTCCTTCCTTCAATCCACTCACCCTGCAGCTCTTCTGTTACACTCCTTCCTTCAAGGCACTCTGCATGCAGTACTCCTTCTGTTACACTCCTTCCTTCAAGGCACTCTCCATGCAGCTCTTCTTCTGTTATACTCCTTCCTTCAAGGCATTCTTATGGCAGCTCTTCTGTTACCCTCCTTCCTCAAAGGCACTCTACATGCAGCTCTTCTTCTGTTACACTCCTTCCTTCAAGACACTCTCCCTGCAGCTCTTCCTCTGTTACGAATCCTTGCTTCAAGGCACTCTCCATGCAGCTCTTTTGTTACACTCCTTCCTTCAAGGCACTCTCCAGTCAGCTCTTCTTTTGTTACACTCCTTTATTCAAGGCACTCTACATGCAGCTCTTTTTCTGTTACACTCCTTCATTCAAGGCACTCTCCATGCAACTCTTCTTCTGTTACATTCCCTGCTTCAACGCTCTCTCCATGCAGCTCTTCTTCTGTTACTCTCCTTCCGTCAAGGCACTCTCCGAGCAGCTCTTCTTCTGTACACTCCTTTCTTCAAGGCACTCTCCTTGCAGCTCTTCTTCTGTTACACTCCTTCCTTCAAGGCACTCTCCATGCAGCTCTTATTCTGTTACACTCCTTCCTTCATGCACTCTCCATGCAGCTCTCCTTCTGTTACACTCCTTCCTTCAAGGCACTCACCATGCAGCTCTTATTCTTTTACACTCCTTCCTTCAAGGCACTCTCCATGCAGCTCTCCTTCTGTTACGCTCCTTGCTTCAAGGCACTCTGCATGCAACTCTTCTGTTACACACCTTACTTCAAGGCACTCTCCATGCAGCTCTCCTTCTGTTACACTCCTTCCTTCAAGGCACTCACCATGCAGCTCTTCTTCTGTTACACTCCTTCCTTCAAGGCACTCTCCATGCAGTTCTTCTTCTGTTACACTCCTTCCTTCAAGGCATTCTTATCGCAGCTCTTCTATTACCCTCCTTCCTTCAAGGCACTCTCCATGCAGCTCTTCTTCTGTTACACTCCTTCCTTCAAGGCACTCTCCATGCAGCTCTCCTTCAGTTACACTCCTTCCTTCAAGACAATCTCCATGCAGCTCTTCTTCTGTTTCACTCCTTCCTTCAAGGCACTCTCCATGCAGCTCTTCTTCTGTTAAACCCCTTCCTTATAGGCACTCTCCCTGCAGCTCATCTTCTGTTACGCTCCTTCCTTCAAGGCACTCACCCTGCAGCTCTTCTGTTACACTCCTTCCTTCAAGGCACTCTACATGCAGCTCTTCTTCTGTTACACTCCTTCCTTCAAGACACTCTCCCTGCAACTCTTCCTCTGTTACACTCCTTGCTTCAAGGCACTCTTCATGCAGCTCTTTTGTTACACTCCTTCCTTCAAGGCACTCTCCAGGCAGCTCTTCTTTTGTTACACTCCTTTCTTCAAGGCACTCTCCATGCAGCTCTTTTTCTGTTACACTCCTTCCTTCAAGGCACTCTCCATGCAACTCTTCTTCTGTTTCATTCCCTGCATCAAGGCACTCTCCATGCAGCTCTTCTTCTGTTTTTCTCCTTCCGTCAAGGCACTCTCCGAGCAGCTCTTCTTCTGTTACACTCCTTTCTTCAAGGCACTCTCCTCGCAGCTCTTCTTCAGTTACACTCCTTCCTTCAAGGCAGTCTCCATGCAGCTCTTATTCTGTTACGCTCCTTCCTTCAAGGCACCCTTTATGCAGCTCTCCTTTTGCTACACTCCTTCCTTCAAGGCACTCACCATGCACCTCTTCTTCTTTTACACTCCTTCCTTCAAGGCACTCTCCATGCATCTCTCCTTCTGTTACGCTCCTTGCTTCAAGGCACTCACCATGCAGCTCTTCTTCTTTTACACTCCTTCCTTTAAGGCGCTCTCCATGCAGCTCTCCTTCTGTTACGCTCCTTGCTTCAAGGCACTCTGCATGCAGCTCTTCTGTTACACTCCTTACTTCAAGACACTCTCCATGCAGCTCTCCTTCTGTTACACTCCTTCTTTCAAAGCACTCACCATGCAGCTCTTCTTCTGTTACACTCCTTCCTTCAAGGCACTCTCCATGCAGCTCTTCTTCTGTTACACTGCTTCCTTCAAGGCACTCTCCATGCAGCTCTCCTCTGTTACACTACTTCCTTCAAGGCATTCTCCATGCAGCTCTTCTTCTGTTACACTGCTTCCTTCAAGGCACTCTCCATGCAGCTCTCCTCTGTTACACTCCTTCCTTCAAGGCACTCACCATGCAGCTGTTCTTCTTTTACTCTCCTTGCTTCAAGGCACTCTGCATGCAGCTCTTTTTTTACACTCCTTCCTTCAAGGTACTCTCCATGCAGCTCTTCTTTTGTTACACTCCTTCCTTCAAGGCACTCTACATGCAGCTCTCCTTCTGTTACACTCCTTCCTTTAAGGCACTCACCATGCAGCTCTTCTTCTGATTCACTCCTTCCATCAAGGCACTCACCCTGCAGCTCTTCTGTTACACTCCTTCCTTCAAGGCACTCTGCATGCAGCTCTTCTTCTGTTACACTCCTTCCTTCAAGGCATTCTTATGGCAGCTCTTCTGTTACCCTCCTTCCTTAAAGGCACTCTACATGCAGTTCTTCTTCTATTACACTCCTTCCTTCAAGACACTCTCCCTGCAGCTCTTCCTCTGTTACACTCCTTGCTTCAAGGCACTCTCCATGCAGCTCTTTTGTTACACTCCTTCCTTCAAGGCACTCTCCAGGCAGCTCTTGTTTTGTTACACTCCTTTCTTCAAGGCACTCTCCATGCAGCTCTTTTTCTGTTACACTCCTTCCTTCAAGGCACTCTCCATGCAACTCTTCTTCTGTTACATTCCCTGCTTCAACACACTCTCCATGCAGCTCTTCTTCTGTTACTCTCCTTCCATTAAGGCACTCTCCGAGCAGCTCTTCTTCTGTTACACTTCTTTCTTCAAGGCACTCTCCTTGCAGCTCTTCTTCTGTGACACTCCTTCCTTCAAGGCACTCTCCATGCAGCTCTTATCCTGTTACACTCCTTCCTTCAAGGCACTCTCAATGCAGCTCTCCTTCTGTTACGCCCCTTGCTTCAATGCACTCTGCATGAAGCTCTTCTGTTACACTCCTTACTTCAAGGCACTCTTCATGCAACTCTCCTTCTGTTACACTCCTACCTTCAAGGCACTCACCATGCAGCTCTTCTTCTGTTACACTCCTTCCTTCAAGGCACTCTCCATGCAGCTCTTCTTCTGTTACACTCCTTGCTTCAAGGCAC
Source organism: Calotriton arnoldi (assembly GCA_963921515.1). Taxonomy (NCBI): domain Eukaryota; kingdom Metazoa; phylum Chordata; class Amphibia; order Caudata; family Salamandridae; genus Calotriton; species Calotriton arnoldi. The sequence goes on along the minus strand of CAWUFW010004503.1, from coordinate 871,750 downwards.
TCTCCATGCAGCTCTTCTTCTGTTACACTCTTTCCTTCATGGCATTCTTATGGCAGCTCTTCTGTTACCCTCCTTCCTTCAAGGCACTCTACATGCAGCTCTTCTTGTGTTACACTCCTTCCTTCAAGGCACTCTCCATGCAGCTCTTCTTCTGTTGCCCTCCTTCCTTCAAGGCACTCTCCATGCAGCTCTTCTACTGTTACACCCCTTCCTTCAAGGCACTCTCCCTGCAGCTCTTCTTCTTTTACACTCCTTCCTTCAAGGCACTCTCCGTGCACCTCTTCTTCTGTTACACTCCTTCCTTCAAGGCACTCTCCATGCAGCTCTCCTTCTGTTACACTCCTTCCTTCAAGACACTCTCCATGCAGCTCTTCTTCTGTTTCGCTCCTTCCTTCAAGGCACTCTCCATGCAGCTCTTCTTCTGTTACACCCCTTCCTTATAGGCACTCTCCCTGCATCTCTTCTTCTGTTACACTCCTTTCTCCAAGGCAATCTCCTTGCAGTTCTTCTTCTGTTATACTCCTTCTTTCAAGGCACTCTCCATGCAGCTCTTATTCTGTTACACTGCTTACTTCAAGGCACTCTCCATGCAGCTCTCCTCTTCCTTCAAGGCACTCACCATGCAGCTCTTCTTCTTTTGCACTCCTTCCTTCAAGGCACTCTCCATGCAGCTCTTCTTCTGTTACGCTCCTTGCTTCATGGCACTCTACATGCAGCTCTTTTGTTACACTCCTTCCTTCAAGGCACTCTCCATGCAGCTCTTCTTCTGTTACACTCCTTCCTTCAAGGCACTGTCCATGCAGCTCTCCTTCTGTGACACTCCTTCCTTTAAGGCACTCACCATGCAGCTCTTCTTCTGTTACACTCCCTCCTTCAAGGCACTCTCCATGCAGCTCTTCTTCTGTTACACTCCTTTCTTCAAGGTACTCTCCATGCAGCTCTTCTTCTGTTACACTCCTTCCTTCAAGGCATTCTTATCGCAGCTCTTCTGTTACCCTCCTTCCTTCAAGGCACTCTACATGCAGTCTTCTGTTACACTCCTTCCTTCAAGGCACTCTCCATGCAGCTCTTCTTCTGTTACACTCCTTCCTTCAAGGCACTCTCCATGCAGCTCTCCTTGTGTTACACTCCTTCCTTCAAGGCACTCTCCATGCAGCTCTTCTTCTGTTACACCCCTTCCTTATAGGCACTCTCCTGCAGCTCTTCTTCTGTTACGCTCCTTCCTTCAAGCCACTCACCCTGCAGCTCTTCTGTTACACTCCTTCCTTCAAGGCACTCTGCATGCAGCACTCCTTCTGTTACACTCCTTCCTTCAAGGCACTCTCCATGCAGCTCTTCTTCTGTTATACTCCTTCCTTCAAGGCATTCTTATGGCAGCTCTTCTGTTACCCTCCTTCCTCAAAGGCACTCTACATGCAGCTCTTCTTCTGTTACACTCCTTCCTTCAAGACACTCTCCCTGCAGCTCTTCCTCTGTTACAATCCTTGCTTCAAGGCACTCTCCATGCAGCTCTTTTGTCACACTCCTTCCTTCAAGGCACTCTCCAGTCAGCTCTTCTTTTGTTACACTCCTTCCTTCAAGGCACTCTCCATGCAACTCTTCTTCTGTTACATTCCCTGCTTCAACGCTCTCTCCATGCAGCTCTTCTTCTGTTACTCTCCTTCCGTCAAGGCACTCTCCGAGCAGCTCTTCTTCTGTACACTCCTTTCTTCAAGGCACTCTCCTTGCAGCTCTTCTTCTGTTACACTCCTTCCTTCAAGGCACTCTCCATGCAGCTCTTATTCTGTTACACTCCTTCCTTCATGCACTCTCCATGCAGGTCTCCTTCTGTTACACTCCTACCTTCAAGGCACTCACCATGCAGCTCTTATTCTTTTACACTCCTTCCTTCAAGGCACTCTCCATGCAGCTCTCCTTCTGTTACGCTCCTTGCTTCAAGGCACTCTGCATGCAACTCTTCTGTTACACACCTTACTTCAAGGCACTCTCCATGCAGCTCTCCTTCTGTTACACTCCTTCCTTCAAGGCACTCACCATGCAGCTCTTCTTCTGTTACACTCCTTCCTTCAAGGCACTCTCCATGCAGTTCTTCTTCTGTTACACTCCTTCCTTCAATGCATTCTTATCACAGCTCTTCTATTACCCTCCTTCCTTCAAGGCACTATACATGCAGCTCTTCTGTTACACTCCTTCCTTCAAGGCACTCTCCATGCAGCTCTCCTTCAGTTACACTCCTTCCTTCAAGACAATCTCCATGCAGCTCTTCTTCTGTTTCACTCCTTCCTTCAAGGCACTCTCCATGCAGCTCTTCTTCTGTTACACCCCTTCCTTATAGGCACTCTCCCTGCAGCTCATCTTCTGTTACGCTCCTTCCTTCAAGGCACTCACCCTGCAGCTCTTCTGTTACAATACTTCCTTCAAGGCACTCTGCATGCAGCTCTTCTTGTGTTACACTCCTTCCTTCAAGGCATTCTTATGGCAGCTCTTCTGTTACCCTCCTTCCTTAAAGGCACTCTACATGCAGCTCTTCTTCTGTTACACTCCTTCCTTCAAGATACTCTCCCTGCAACTCTTCCTCTGTTACACTCCTACCTTCAAGGCACTCACCATGCAGCTCTTCTTCTGTTACACTCCTTCCTTCAAGGCACTCTCCATGCAGCTCTTCTTCTGTTACACTCCTTGCTTCAAGGCACTCTCCATGCAGCTCTTCTTCTGTTACACTCTTTCCTTCATGGCATTCTTATGGCAGCTCTTCTGTTACCCTCCTTCCTTCAAGGCACTCTACATGCAGCTCTTCTTGTGTTACACTCCTTCCTTCAAGGCACTCTCCATGCAGCTCTTCTTCTGTTGCCCTCCTTCCTTCAAGGCACTCTCCATGCAACTCTTCTGTTACACACCTTCCTTCAAGGCACTCTCCGAGTAGCTCTTCTTCTGTTACACTCCTTCCTTCAAGGCACTCTCCATGCAACTCTTCTGTTACACTCCTTCCTTCAAGGCACTCTCCATGCAGCTCTTCTTCTGTTACACTCCTTGCTTCAAGACACTCTCCATGCAGCTCTTCTTCTGTTACACTCTTTCCTTCATGGCATTCTTATGGCAGCTCTTCTGTTATCCTCCTTCCTTCAAGGCACTCTCCCTACAGCTCTTCTTCTGTTACACCCCTTCCTTCAAGGCACTCTCCATGCAGCTCTTCTCTTGTTACGCTCCTTCCTTCAAGACACTCTCCATGCAGCTCTTCTTCTGTTATACCCCTTCCTTCAAGCCACTCTCCATGCAGCTCTTCTTCTGTTACACTCCTTCCTTCAAGGCACTCTCCCTGCAGCTCTTCTTCTGTTACACCACTTCCTTCAAGGCACTCTCCATGCAGCTCTTTTTCTGTTACACTCCTTCGTTCAAGGCACTCTCCATGCAGGTCTTCTTCTGTTACTTTCCTTCCTTCAAGGCACTCTCCATGCAATTCTTCTGTTACGCTCCTTCCTTCAAGGCACTCTCCATGCAGCTCTACTTCTGTTGCACCACTTCCTTCAAGGCACCCTCCCTGAGGCTTTTCTTCTGTTACACTCCTTACTTCAAGGCACTCTCCATGCAGCTCTTCTTCTGTTACACTCCTTCCTTCAAGGCACTCTCCCTGCAGCTCTTCTTCTGTTACACTCCTTTCTTCAAGGCACTCTCCAGTCAGCTCTTCTTCTGTTGCACTCCTTCCTTCAAGTCACTCTCCATGCAATTCTTCTGTTACACCCCTTCCTTCAAGGCACTCTCCATGCAGCTCTTCTGTTACACTCCTTCCTTCAAGGCACTTTCCATGCAGCTCTCCTTCTGTTAATCTCCTTCCTTCAAGGCACTCTCCATGCAGCTCTTCTACTGTTACACCCCTTCCTTCAAGGCACTCTCCCTGCAGCTCTTCTTCTGTTACACTCCTTCCTTCAAGGCCCTCTCCATGCAGCTCTTCTTCTGTTACACCCCTTCCTTCAAGGTACTCTCCCTGCAGCTCTTCTTCTGTTACACCCCTTCCTTCAAGGCACTCTCCCTGCAGCTCTTCTTCTGTTACACTCCTTCCTTCAAGGCACTCTCCACTCTGCTCTTCTGTTACACTCCTTCCTTCAAGGCATTCACCCTGCAGCTCTTCTTCTGTTATGCTCCTTCCTTCAAGACACTCTCCATGCAGCTCTTCTTCTGTTACATCCCTTCCTTCAAGGCACTCTCCATGCAGCTCTTCTTCTGATACACTCCTTCCTTCAAAGCACTCTCTCTGCAGCTCTTCTTCTGTTACACCCCTTCCTTCAAGGCACTCTCCATGCAGCTCTTCTTCTGTTACACTCCTTCCTTCAAGGCACTCTCAATGCAGCTCTTCATCTGTTACGCTCCTTCCTTCAAGGCACTCTCCATGCAGCTCTTCTTCTGTTACACTCCTTCCTTCAAAGCACTCTCCATGCAGCTATTCTTCTGTTACACTCCTTCCTTCAAGGCACTCTCCATGCAGCTCTTCTTCTGTTACTTTCCTTCCTTCAAGGCACTCTCCATGCAACTCTTCTGTTACACTCCTTCCTTCAAGGCACTCTCCGAGCAGCTCTTCTTCTGTTACTCTCCTTCCTTCATGGCACTCTCCATGCAGCTCTTGTTTTACACCCCTTCCTTCAAGGCACTCTCCATGCAGCTCTTCTGTTACACTCCTTCCTTCAAGGCGGGACCGTAGAGACCGCTTCGCTTCACTAATAAGGAAACGATTACCCGTCACGACTTTCTGCCTTGAAAAAGCCCTCGGCCGATGGGCCAAACGGGCGAAACACGTGTCGACTGTTTTTGTTCTATGCATGAGAATATGAATAAACACATTGTGTTTGAAACCTACCAATGAACTTTGGAAATTATTCCTCCTACAAAACACCAATTAAGAAGGTACAGTCCTCTGCCCATTACCTATACTTACAATTCCAAGGCCAGTCTATTTAGATGATGCAGGTTTATATTTATTTAATTATTAATTTGATTTTTAAGGTGCTGAACAAGTGGTAACAGCCACTTTGCAGCACTAGATGACGATGATCAGACCTTGTTCCTCGCAAGGAGGTGTGTTAAAATGATTAACCTCAAACTCCTGTGTTCAGTCATCCCCTGGTAGGAGCTGTAATGAGTTATTAGGTTAGGTTTAAGGATTCAGCCTCTACCGCTGGGGGGCATAGGGTGGTCCCATTGGAAATTGATGATGAATCCAAGGTATCTCTGAATAGTTTGGTTTTAAAGTCCTTTTCAATGAGGGTAAGCAGAGCAGTGGACTCAGGTGAGGCTCTGAGGAAGTCCAAACACGTGAAGCCAGAGCTCGAATAGTTTGTCCTCGTGTGTCTTCCTCCTATCCTTGTTTAGGATGATCAATCCTTTATCAGGACTTAGAAGGATATGTTTTACAAGGCTGCTTAGCTCCAGATAAGACGGTTTTGGACGGTCCATATGGGGCAAAGCTAACCAAATGTCACACCCTGGGCTTCTAGAGGCATCTAGAGAGATTTTACCTCATTTTGAGGGAAAACAGGAATCAAGAACACTGGCTGACAACCTCTTGCAAGTGAATCTACACAGGTATATAACAACCGGTACAATTACAAAAATGTTAGTTATTTTAACAATTGTTTACAATTTTTAAAGCGCGTAGCCTGTTTCCTATGTTTGCAATGACATGAACAGGAATGAGCTAGGAGTCTAGGTAGGGGAAAAGAAGAAAAGGTAATTAAACATACACAAAACATATGGAGGGTGAAAGGAGGCGAGGGCTGCCAAATGTTTGTCAGGAGGAATAAAAATAAGCATTGGCACATCTTGTAGATTTGACGTTTGCATGATGTGTAGGGCAGGCATGCATTCGTCATACGAACATCAAGCTGATTGTCTTTGTGAATTCTTGTATGCCCAGAAGCAGTAGTGAACAAATACTTACAAATGTATTATAGCAGCATTTGGAAAGCGTATGCTACAAAAAAGTTGTTGTTTTCTGTCACATTCATTGTTTGCTGGTTTTATCAGTGCTTGCTTCCTAGTGCTGCCAGTCTGCTCAATAACTGGTTATAAGCATGGACGCCATCTTGGAACAGTAAAACAATAACAAGGTATGTAGACGACTGTCCTAAGATGGCTGCCATGTTACTAACCATTTGGTGAGCAGTGTGGCAATACTGAGGAGCAAGATTTGATAATTTGAAAATGGAAAATAATAATTAATAAATAAAAACACCCTTTATTCTGTAGCCTTCATGTTTTAGATGCTTTTATCAGCAGTAGCTCCCCACTGCAACCAGCCTCAGATATGAAATACTACCTCATGCATTCCAACGGAGTCGGAAGGAGACACCGAAGCCGCTGTTAGAGAATCAGAAAGACTAAAATGTTCCTATAGGTGGATCCAAGCTGTGATTGACAATACCTCAAGCCTGTGGATAAAGGTTTTGGTTTAGGAGAGGCTCATGACTGGAGGAGGCTGACTCTAAAATAGGTATGGAATACAACAAGTTTGCTTTGGATGCCACATGCATGTCAAGCCTAAAGAGTATCGAGGGAGAAGGAAACACAGGGGGAGGAGAACGGTAGGCAGTGGAGGGAGGATGGCAGGGGGCTCAAAGTAGTTTCTTCACCACCAGTCACAGAACCTCCTGCCAGTATTTCCTCTTCCTTCTCATGAATTGTGACAAGTAACTGCGAAGCAGCAAGAGTTGATATTAGGAGACATTTGGTCCCTCTTGGTACCCACAGGGCCAAACGCCCTGTCATCTCTTGCCTATCTCCTTGCTCCTTTTCCTATTTATCATCTTTTTCATCATTGTCATCATTGTCACCTCTATTTCCTGCTGTCTCTGTTTTTGCCTTCACTTGCCTCTATTTGACTTTTCTCTAAATCCTTCCCATCCCATTTCCTTCCTTCCCTTTGTCTCTTCTAATTCTGTCATCCTGCCTCACTACCCCTTTTCTCTCTGTCCATCTACACTTTCTTATTGCTCAACTTTTCAGTCCTACTTGAAACTCATTTTTCCTTATTTCTCTTTCTCCACTGAATCATTCATTCATCTACCCATTCAACCATCCATCCATTCCTTTTATTTCTCCTTCCCCTTTCCTCATCCCTTCACCTTTGCCCATCTTCACACTTTCTCCTCACCCTTTGGCTCCTAAATTCTTTCCCATCAATCTCCTACCTTCTCAATTCCCTCATATCTTCTTTTCTCTTTGACTATAATACCTTCTGCATTCTCCCACTCCTTTGACTTCTCTCTATTATTTTCTCTTGTATCATGTTTTCCTTTTCCTTTTCTACCTACTAATTCCCTTCTGTCTTGTGTCTTGTATTTTCCTTTACTCTCTCCAGCCTTTTTTCGTCTCTTCTTCTTTGCCCACTACTCCTCTGCCTTCTCTCTCCCTTGTCAATCTCTCCATTCCATTTTACTCTTCTACCTCCTTCTCCATTTTTTTATCATGTCTTCCTATTTTACCTTTCCTAGATTCTCTCCTTTGCTCTCCTTTCGTGTCTTTTTCTCCCCGTCTCTTAACTTCTCTTTTGTTTTGTCCAATACCTTCCACTCTCCTACCTTCTCTACTTCTCTACTCTCTCTTCTTATGTGTTTCTTATATTGTCTAGTCTTCCTCCTCTTTTCACTCCCCTTTTCTCTAGTTGTTGCTTCCACTCTCCTACCTTCTGTCTTCTCATTCTCCTTTCCCTGTATGTCTCCTAGCTTCTTGCATCTTTCTTTCACTTGGCTTCTCCATTCTCTCAATCGCCTTCCTTCTTCTCTTCTCTCCTGTATTTCCCTTCCATCGATCTCTCCCTCCTCACTATCTTCTCTCTCTCCCTTTTTCATCTTTACCCTACACTCTTCTACTCAATAACTTCTCGCTTTTGTTTTTTCCTTTTGCTTTTATGCGATATATCCCCCACCCCTCTTTGTCCAATCTTCTCTTTTCCCTTAGACTCTACCCCTAACTTCTCTCCTGTGTTCTTCTTTCCACTCCTCTCTCTTATCTTCTGTCTTATGGCTTCTCCTATCCCATCCACTCTCTTACCCTCTTCTTCCCTAATCTCTCTTGTCTTCTCCTTTCTGCTTTCCCACCTCCTCCTCCCTCTTTTGCTCTGGAAGTGTGTTGGAACAAGGAAGTATGTAAAGACAGAATACCCTCATAAGGTCAGCAGTCTAGTTTTCGGATATTCACAGTTTCCATTGCACCTTTCTCCAGAGTCTCTAACCCGACGTCTCTCATGCCTGAGCCCATATCTCTGATGTGCGGGAATCCTAACAACATTATTTTCCTCCAGTCTTTCCTATAGCCCTCCACTATCCTACCTAATCCCTCATGTCTTCTCTCCTGATCCTTCATCTCTTATCTTCCCCATCCTTTCTTTTTCTCTGCTTTTATTTCTTCTTATTTTTCTCTCTTCTCTCCTATCTTCACTTTCTTAACTTCTCCTTTTTTCGCCATCTCTTACTTTCTTATTTCTTTCTTGTGTTTGCCTCTCCTCTATCCAGTTTTCTACCTACCTTCTCCCTCATCTCCTCTCTTCACCATAATACTCTCCTTCCTTCTGTCTCAAGTCTCCTCCTTTTCTCTTCACCACCCTGGTTTGTTTCCTGCCTGTTATATCTTCTACTTCTCTCTCTCCATCTTCTGCCTTCTCCCTACCTTCACTTTATGTGCTCTCTGGGCTTCTGCATGCTCCTCTCTTCTCTCATATCTTGTGCTTTATCTACTACTCTTTGAACACCCCTCCTTCTTCTCTCATGTCATTTTTTTCCATCTACAGTCTGTTTTCTTCTTTCTCCATTCTCTGTCCTGTTTTCTCCTTTCCCTCATCTCTTACCTTCTCCCTTCCCTCCCTTCTCTTTCATGGTGTCTCATTTCCCTTCCACTCTCCTACCTCCTCCCTTGTGTTTTCTCCTATTCTATTGATGTCCTACAACCTCCATGGCTTCTCTTTCATGTCTGATAAATACTTTTCTCTCGTCTTCGTTTCTTCTCTCCTGTAGTTCTGCCAAACTCAGGGCATTGAGTACTTGACAGGTCGGGTCTGGATCGGCTTCTGGCTCATCATCTTCATCTTCATCATGGTGGCAGCTGAAGGCAGCTTCTTGGTGCGGTACATCTCGCCTTTCACTCAGGAGATCTTTGCCTTCCTCATCTCCTTCATCTTCATCTACGAGACCTTCTATAAGCTCTACAAGGTGTGTGCCAGGGGCGGGGGTGGAGGGGAGTGTGGGTCTGCGCCTCTTAATGTTGATGGCCCATATCTTCTCCAAGCGCTTGTGTCTACCCAGGCCTTCTTGTGGTAACATTGGTTTGGAGAACCTGTCTAAGGTTTGAGGCACCTTATGGGGTCACATGGTCCCAACACACACTGTGCACCATAGAGCTGTGGCTGGAGCCCCTTCTGCTCCTTGAAGCTGCCCAGGGTCTTCGAGTGCCTTCTGTCTTGTAACTCTCTGCAGGTGTTCATGTCGCAGTAACACACACTGCATGCCATATATATGTTGATAAAGCTCCTTCCATGCTTGATCCTCTTTTTGTTCTAGTGAGGTATTCAAGAAACACAATTATTTACTCCAACACCAATGTGAGAGGACTCGGCTTAGCTTCCATAGGTCTCACATTCACACACAGTCAGGGAAGGTTCATCCTAGTAGCTGCTGGGTGTGTGAGAGTCGAGGTCCACTTCTGTGGCAGGCACTTGCACTGAGCATCAGAACACATAATTCAGTTGGACAGCAGTGTGCATGTGGCTTGCTGAGAGACCATGATCCCACGATCCAGTGCCTGGATCTGGAGGCAGATAATGCACTAGCAAGAGGGCAGCTAGAGTTCTTGTTTGCAATTATCTTGATTCATTGCATGTTTCACAAGGTGGTGCTAATCCTGGACTGCACAAAGAGATTAATGAACACATTGCTGAAAGGGTGACACATTCTACATATTTGTGGTATTAGACTAACTGTAGATATGTGGCAGTTGACTGGGCTAGAGATGTTCATGGAGGACTGCCTGTTACTCTAAACGAAAGAGAAGCTCATGCATGGTCTCCTTTCTAAACCGTCGTGATGTCCTTGGAGCACCATCTCTCACACTAAACAATAGAGATGTTCATTGAGTATAGTCTCTCATTCAAACCATAGAAATGTCCTTGGAGCGCCATCTCTCACACTAAACCATAGAGATGTTCATTGAGTATAGTCTCTCATTCAAACCATAGAAATGTCCTTGGAGCGCCATCTCTCACATTAAACCATAGGGACTTTGATAGCTCACAGTCTCTCAGTCTATACTATAGAGATGTTTATGGTACACAGCCTTTCACTCTAAAATACAGAGAGGTTCATGGAGCACCATCTCTCACTCTAAACTATAGAGATGCTCATTGAGTACAGACTCTCATTCAAACCATAGAGATGTTCATGGAGTACCGGTTCTCACTTGATACCATAGAGCTTCTCATTGAGTACAGACTCTCATTCAAACCATGGAGATGCTTGTGGAGCACCACCTCTCACATTACACTATAGAGATGTTCATGGAGCACTGTCTCTATGACTCTTACCTGTCCACAGATTCATGCGGTAGTCTCTACGGTTCTTGTCTGTCTTAAGGTTCATGCAGTAGTCTCTGTGACTCTTGCCTGTCCTCAAGTTCATGCAGTAGTCTCTGTGGCCCTTGCCTGTCCTGAGGTTCATGCAGTTGTCTCGACGGCTCTTGCCTGTCCTCAGGTTCATGCAGTAGTCTTTGTGACTCTTGCCTGTCCTCAGGTTCATGCAGAAGTCTGAGTGGCTCTTGCCTGTTCTTGGGTTCATGCAGTAGTCTCTGTGGCGCTTGCCTGTTCTTGGGTTCATGCAGTTGTCTCGGTGGCTCTTGCCTGTCCTCAGGTTCATGCAGTAGTCTCTGTGACTCTTGCCTGTCCTCATGTTCATGCAGTAGTCTCTGTGGCTCTTGACTGTCCTCAGGTTCATGCAGTAATCTCTGTGGCTCTTGCCTGTCCTCAGGTTCATGCAGTAGTATCTGTGGGTCTTGCCTGTCCTCAGGGCCATGCAGTGGTCTCTGTGGGTCTTGCCTGTCCTCAGGTCCATGCAGTGGTCTCTGTGACTCTTGCCTGTCCTCAGGTTCATGCAGTAGACTCTGTGACTCTTGCCTGTCCTCAGGTTCATGGAGTAGTCTCTGTGACTCTTGCCTGTCCTCCAGTTCATGCACTAGTCTATGTGGCTCCTGCCTGTCCTCAGGTTCCTGCAGTAGTCTCTGTGGCTCTTGCCAATGCTTGGGTTCATGCAGTAGTCTCTGTGGCTTTTGCCTGTCCTCAGGTATATGCAGTTATCTCTGTGGCTCTTGCCTGTTCCTGGGTTCATGCAGTAGTCTCTGTGGGTCTTGACTGTTCTTGGGTTCATGCAGTAGTCTCTGTGCATCTTGCCTGTCCTCAGGTTCATGCAGTAGTCTCTGTGGCTCATGCCTGTCATCAGGTTCATGCAGTAGTCTCTGTGGCTCTTGCCTGTTTTTGGATTCATGCTGTAGTCTCTGTGGCTCTTGCCTGTCCTCAGGTTCATGCAGTAGTCTCTGTGCGTCTTGCCTGTCCTCAGGTTCATGCAGTAGTCTCCGTGACTCTTGCCTGTCCTCAGGTTCATGCAGTAGTCTGTGGGTCTCGCCTGTCCTCAGGTTCCTTCAGTAGTCTCAGTGGCTCTTGCCTGTTCTTGGGTTCAAGGAGTAGTCTCTGTGGCTCTTGCCTGTCCTCAGGTTCATGCAGTAGTCTCTGTGGCACTTGCCATTCCTTGGGTTCATGCAGTAGTCTCTGTGGCTTTTGCCTGTTCTTGGGTTCATGCAGTAGTCTCTGTGGCTCTTGCCTGTTCTTGGGTTCATGCAGTAGTCTCTGTGGCTCTTGCCTGTTCTTGGGTTCATGCAGTAGTCTCTATGGTTCTTGCCTGTCCTCAGGTTCATGCAGTAATCCCTATGGCTCTTGCTTGTCCTCGGGTTCATGCAGGGGTCTCTGTGGCTCTTGCCTGTCCTCAGGTTCATCCAGTGGTCTCTGTGGCTCTTGCCTGTCCTCCGGTTCATGCAGTAGTCTCTGTGGCTCTTGCCTGTTCCCGAGTTCATGCAGTAGTCTCTGTGGCTCTTGCCTGTCCTCAGGTTCATGCAGTAGTCTCTGTGGCTCTTGCCTGTCCTCAGGTTCATGCAGTAGTCTCTGTGGCTCTTGCCTGTTCCCGAGTTCATGCAGTAGTCTCTGTGGCTCTTGCCTGTCCTCAGGTTCATGAAGCAGTCTCTGTGGCTCTTGCCTGTTATTGGGTTCCTGCAGTAATCTTTGTGGCTCTTGCCTGTTCCCGAGTTCATGCAGTAGTCTCTGTGGCTCTTGCCTGTTACCGGGTTCATGCAGTGGTCTCTGTGGCTCTTACCTGTTCTTGGGTTCATGCAGTTGTCTCTGTGGTTCTTGCCTGTCCTCAGGTTCATGCAGTGGTCTCTGTGGCTCTTGCCTGTCCTCAGGTTCATGCAGTAGTCTCTGTGGCTCTTGCCTGTCCTCAGGTTCATGCAGTAGTCTCTGTGGGTCTTGCCTGTCCTCAGGTTCATGCAGTGGTCTCTGTGGCTCTTGCCTGTCCTCAGGTTCATGCAGTAGTCTCTGTGGCTCTTGCCTGTCCTCAGGTTCATGGAGTAGTCTCTGTGACTCTTGCCTGTTCTTGGGTTCATGCAGTAGTCTCTGTGGCTCTTGCCTGTCCTCAGGTTCATGCAGTAGTCTCTGTGGCTCTTGCCTGTTCTTGGGTTCATGCAGTAGTCTCTGTGGCTCTTGCCTGTCCTCAGGTTCATGCAGTAGTCTCTGTGGGTCTTGCCTGTCCTCAGGTTCATGCAGTGGTCTCTGTGGCTCTTGCCTGTCCTCAGGTTCATGCAGTAGTCTCTGTGGCTCTTGCCTGTCCTCAGGTTCATGGAGTAGTCTCTGTGGCTCTTGCCTGTCCTCAGGTTCATGCAGTAGTCTCTGTGGCTCTTGCCTGTCCTCAGGTTCATGCAGTAGTCTCTGTGGGTCTTGCCTGTCCTCAGGTTCATGCAGTAGTCTCTGTGGCTCTTGCCTGTCCTCAGGTTCATGCAGTAGTCTCTGTGGCTCTCGCCTGTCCTCGGGTTCATGCAGTAGTCTCTGTGGCACTTGCCATTCCTTGGGTTCATGCAGTAGTCTCTGTTGCTCTTGCCTGTCCTCAGGTTCATGGAGTAGTCTCTGTGACTCTTGCCTGTCCTCAGGTTCATGCAGTAGTCTCTGTGGCTCTTGCCTGTCCTCAGGTTCATGGAGTAGTCTCTGTGACTCTTGCCTGTCCTCAGGTTCATGCAGTGGTCTCTGTGGCTCTTGCCTGTCCTCGGGTTCATGCAGTAGTCTCTGTGGCTCTTGCCTGTCCTCAGGTTCATGCAGTAGTCTCTGTGGCACTTGCCATTCCTTGGGTTCATGCAGTAGTCTCTGTGACTCTTGCCTGTCCTCGGGTTCATGCAGTAGTCTCTGTGGCTCTTGCCTGTCCTCAGGTTCATGCAGTAGTCTCTGTGGCTCTTGCCTCTCCCCAGGTTCCTGCAGTAGTCTCTGTGGCTCTTGCCTGTCCTCAGGTTCATGCAGTAGTCTTTGTGGCTCTTGCCTGTTCCCGAGTTCATGCAGAAGTCTCTGTGACCCTTGCCTATCCTCAGGTTCATGCAGTAGTCTCTGTGGCACTTGCCATTCCTTGGGTTCATGCAGTAGTCTCTGTGGCTCTTGCCTGTCCTCAGGTTCATGCATTAGTCTCTGTGGCTCTTGCCTGTCCTCAGGTTCATGCAGTGGTCTCTGTGGCTCTTGCCTGTCCTCAGGTTCATGCAGTAGTCTCTGTGGCTCTTGCCTCTCCCCAGGTTCCTGCAGTAGTCTCTGTGGCTCTTGCCTGGCCTCGGGTACATGCAGTAGTCTTTGAGGCTCTTGCCTGTTGTAGGACTTGGCGTTTTTGGCTAAAGTTCCCTAAACTTTTTGTTTTCCCCCTCGACCGTTTTCCTGACATAGAGTTGCCAATTTAGATGCTTTGGGTACTTTGCCACTGCTGATCAGTGTCAAAGTACAAGTGTTCCCTGTGTAAAGTGAAATGGTAATTGGTTGGCCATGATTGGTATGTTGCCTTACTAGTAAAGTCCCTAGTGATGTGCACTGTGTGTGCCAGGGCTAGTAATGCAAAGGGTGCGCGGAGAAGGGAACTCAGGCCTGCAGTGTAGGGCCTGCGCGCAGTTTGCTAAGTTAGCATGTTGTCCTGACAAGTGTAACCACTTGTCAGGCCTTACTTTCCCTTTTGCGTACACAGTGGGGACCCCTGTGGTAGGTCCCAGGTAACCCCTGGGCAGGGTGCAGTGTAAGTAAAAGGCAGGGCATCTACTGAGGTGTGTGTTATGTCCTGACAGTGGAAAACGCTCCATTTCGTTTTTCACTGGTGAAAGGCCATTCTGCCCATAGGACAGAATGGGGGAGGCTGGGTATTGTGTTTGTTAGCCTAGTTTCCCATCAGTTTAAAATGGAGAGGTGAAGTTTAGTATGTATGAACTCACAGCGTCATAACACATCTTCTATGAAAGTGGTTTTGTCACTGTGTGTTCAGAAGCCACACTTTGAGAAAGTGGCTGAGTTTTGTGCTTTAAGCATTTCTGTGTGTCTCTGCTGAATGTGGATTGACTGTCTGGATCTGAGAGGGGAGAGGAGCCGGGGGAGGTCTTGACCCAGGGAGGGGTTGAGATGGCACCAGGCTGACCTGCATCTGGAGAGCATGCGAGGAGAAACCCCGGGAGGTGAAGAGGCCTGGGTTGCGGCTATAAAACAATTGACCCATCTCCTGCTGAGTGATTAAGGATCCAGACCCCCAGTATCAAAGGGAGAAAGGTGACACTGGGAGGGAGACACCCAGAACTGATTTAGGGAGGGGTCAGGGACCCCTGAGCACAAACGAACTTCAAAGACTTTTAGGGGTATAACTATGAGAGCTGAAACCCCTGAACGGGGGGCATGGAATAGAAATAGATTGAGACTGAAAAGGCTTGGACCCATTTCGTGGTCAAGAGGAACCTCTGCTAAGGAAGGAACAACTGAAGAGACTGCTGGGGAAGGACCAACCCTTGCTTCGTGATCTGGGGCTGGTCTGCAGTTTGCTGTTCTAACCAAGGAAGAGGCTGTTGGGACTGTGCTGTGTGCGCTGGGTCCCCCTGCTTGAAGAAGACTGTGCTTTGTGCTGTGTCTTGTTACCCCCAAGGGCCCGAGGTGAGATGGCTCCCTGTTTGGAAACACAGGAACATAAAAGTTTCCGGAGAAGTTTCAAGCGACGCGGTGGGCGCGTGTTGTGGCAGCTTGAGACCCTCGGAAGGTGTGCCCTGTGATCTTGGACACACAGAGTGAGACTCGGACGCGCTGGGTGCGTGTCGTGGTACACAGGAGACGCGGGTGAAGAGTGCCTGGTCACCATGTGCACCGAAGGTGAAGTGAGTCTCGGACGCACTGGGTGCGTGTCGTGGTGCACAGCAGGCATTGGTGAAGAGCGCCTGATCGGCGTGTGCATCGGAGGTGACGTGAGACTCGGACGTGCAGGGTGCGTGTCGTGGTGCACCGCAGGCGCTAGTGAAGAGCGTCTGGTCGGCGGGTGCATCGGACGAGAAGTGAGTCTCGGACGCGCAGGGTGCATGTCGTGGTGCACAGGAGGCGTTGGTGAGGAGCGCCTGGTCAACGTGTGCATCGGAAGTGGAGTGAGTCTCGGAAGCACAGGGTGCGTGTCGGGGTGCACCGGAGGCGCTGGTGAAGAGCGCCAGGTCGTCGAGTTCACCGGAGAAGAAGTGAGGCTCGGACACGGTGAGCGTGTCGGGGTGTGGCCGAAGGCGTTGGTGAAGAGCGCCTGGATATCGGGGCACCGGAGGTGGAGTAAGTCTCAGTGAAGCAGTGTGCGTGCTTTGGTGCAACCTGGTACTGTGGAGGTGATCGGCTGATCATCGTGTGCACCGGAAGAAAGTGAGTCTCTGCAACGTTGTGTGTGGGTCTTGGTGCCAACTGAGACTGCAGGAAGGAGTGCCTGGTGAGCGTGCACTCGGAGTCGACGTGAAGTCCCATCAGCGTTGTGTGTGTGGCTTCGTGCCAGAGGAGACCCAGAGGGTGCTGTGGTGAAGTGCACCCGGAGTAAAGTAATCTCAGGGGCGTGGGGTACGTGTGCCCTGCGGCCACCTGAGACCTTCCTAACAGTCGCGGCCCGGACCGGCAGCCCGGAGGAGCTGAGCTGCCAGGCCGAGCCGCTGAGGCCCATTGAGAAAGTTCTACACGCAAGGCCCAGTTCGCTTAAGGAGGAAAGGAGAGTGGGGTCGCGCCCCCAGGTAACGTGGATCACTGCCTGGGCGGGGCGCAGGTTTGGAGGGACACTCTCTCGGCCTCTCAGACCTTCTGGCGGCATGAGCCTTTGCTTCGGCTCAGATTGGGGCCCGTACTGCGTTCAGGAGTGGCAGTACTGGGGCCAGAGTGGGAAGCTGTACTTTGTGTCATCGTTGATACGTGTGGGGAGGCAACTGTTATCGAAGAGGCTGACTGTCGTAATACACATTGCCAATATTGCTGCTAACAAACTGCCGGACTGTCTTAGGACGCCTGACACTATTTCGGCATAACGAAGTACACAATAGAAGCGTTACGCATTGCATTATTTCTCCCTTGCAAAGTACAGGATTGTAGCGGCCCTCATTGCATTATTTCTTCATTGCAAAGTACATGATTGTAGCTACGTATTGCATTATTCCTTCATTGCAAAGTACATGATTGTAGCGGTGCGCATTGCATTATTTCTTCATTGCAAAGTACGTGATTGGGGTGTGACGCATTTCATTGTTCCTTCATTGCGCAGTACATGATTGTAGCGGTACGCATTGCATTAATTCTCCCATTGCAGGTACCGGGGTGTATCGTTACGCATTGTATTATTTCTCCTGTGCCGAGCACAGGATTGTATCGTTACGCAACGCACTATTGTTTGTCCATAGCAACGTGTGTGATTCTAGCATTATGACCAGCATAGCATTTTGAAAGCGGTGGTTGGGATTTGAACCTACCAACCAGCCGGAACGAATATTACCCTTTATTATATGTTGGCTTATGTATTGTGTGGTCTGATCGTATATATTTTTACATAAAGTTTATACTCGTTTTATCAAACTCGTGTGGAGTCCATTTGTGGTGTCACCAGTGGGTTGCTGTGAGCGTGGTTACACATACTGTACACTCGTGCCTTGGAGATAGGCCTGGCTGCTCGTGCCAAGCTACTAAGTGGGTGAGCAGGGCTATCTCAAACGGTGTCCTTACTTGGCCTAACGTTGAGTGGGGAGTCCCGGGTCTCGCATTTGTGACAGTGGAGCGGGACGGGGACTCCGGCTTCCAACATTTGGCGGCAGAGCGGTGGGATACGATCCTAACGTTATTGAAACGCGTGTGTGCAAAACCACTCACAGTAATTAGTGTACATCACAAATTGATCGCAGACCACGACGCAACAACATATTGTTTTGAATTGTGGGTTCTATTGTTGAGTAACCTTTAAACCACACATCATGTCTCAGGAGGGGAGCCAGATAGCCGGTGAGGCTGGGGCTGCAGAATTTGAGTTTGACATTGAGGTATTGTCTATCTACAAGGTTGATCAGTTGAGAAAATTCTGCAGAGCTTTGGGATGTCCCATGAAGGGTAGCGCCAAGAAGGAGGAGCTGCAAGTGGCCTTGAGGGCCTGGTGGGAAGCCAAAGAGGCTCAGGAGACGGGTGATGTTGAGGTGGATGAGGATGGCCCAGGGAATGGATTTGGTCCACAGGATCTGCCAGTGGAGGGACCAGCCGGATGGGCTGGTAGTAGCCATTCAGGGAGGAGTTTTTCACCAGAGGAGTTAGAGGAAAACCAAAGGGTCAGACTGCATGAGTTGGAGGTGTTAAAACTTAAAGTTCAAGCAGAGGAGAGCAGGAACGCTCTCGCGTTGGAAGAGAAACGGATTCTCTTCGCTCATGAGTTAAGCATGAGGGAACTGGACATTAAGGGTAAACAAGCAGAGTCCAGTTCGATTGATGGCAGCACACAGCCAGTGCCAAGTGTGGATGAGTACAAGTGTGCACTGGAAGATTGGGTAGTGGTTAGCATGGTAAATGATTTGGAGGGGTTGTCCAAGTTGGCCCCAGGGGAGCCTAGGCTCAGAAATTATTTTCCAGGATTGCGCCACCCCGGGTTAAGGTGTGGGCTCCTTGATTCCTGGGAGCCTGCACGAGAACCGGACCCCTGGTCATGGGTCCAGGGGCCTGAAAAGGCCCCAGAGAGGGAAGAAGGGCCAAGTGGCGCAAGGAGATCCCAGAGAAGTGAGGAGGGGTTGTTGGCTAGCCCCTTGTCTCAAAAGAGGGGGAGGAAGAGTAATCAGCACCCCCAGGGATCAGCAGCACCACCCAGGAAACTGGGGGGGGAGTCATAGGAGAGCCCCCGGGTGGAGGCCTAGTGCCTACGTGCCAGAGGTGTGAGGAAGGACACCTAGTGTCAGGAGGGCGTGGGGAGTCTGTAGCCAGAGCTCCTGCCGTCCTGAAGTTTGTGGGTGCCATTCCTAAGTGGCAGGCCCAGAAAAATAAATGGAAGGATAAAAGAGGGTTGTGTTCCCCAGTGGGAACACCCGTGGGACAGTGTCCAGCCAGTGGGGCTGGGTCCCCTAGAAGTGACCAGAGTAAACCCACTTTTAACCTGGAGGGCAGGATGACTGGAGGTAGTATCCTCACCGATGGGCCTTCCCAGGGTACCACTCCAGGGTGGGGTTGGCATAGGTCCAGCACCCCTGGAGGGGTCCCCCTGGCCGGGAGGGATCCATGGAACAGCATTGTTGGCTCAGGGAGTAGTGATCAAGAAGACCCCCTGGGGTCAGGAAGGCGTGGAACAGGAGGGTGTCCCTGTGGTAGAGGGCCTGCGTCCTGGTTCTATCGCCCGAAGCCGGGAAGTCCATCAAGGTAATGATTGGTCTACCCTGGCTTTTGGCTGGGAGGGGGTTGTGTAGGACTTGGGCTTTTTGTCTAAAGTTCCCTAAACTTTTTGCTTTCCCCCTAGACCGTTTTCCTGACATAGAGTTGCCAATTTAGATGCTTTGGGTACTTTGCCACTGCTGATCAGTGTCAAAGTACAAGTGTTCCCTGTGTAAAGTGAAATGGTAATTGGTTGGCCATGATTGGTATGTTGCCTTGCTAGTAAAGTCCCTAGTGATGTGCACTGTGTGTGCCAGGGCTAGTAATGCAAAGGTGCGCGGAGAAGGGAACTCAGGCCTGCAGTGTAGGGCCTGCGCGCAGTTTGCTAAGTTAGCATGTTGTCCTGACAAGTGTAACCACTTGTCAGGCCTTACTTTCCCTTTTGCATACACAGTGGGCACCCCCGTGGTAGGTCCTGGGTAGCCCCTGGGCAGGGTGCAGTGTAAGTAAAAGGCAGGACATATACTGAGGTGTGTGTTATGTCCTGACAGTGGAAAACGCTCCATTTCATTTTTCACTGGTGAAAGGCCATCCTGCCATAGGACAGAATGGGGGAGGCTGGGTATTGTGTTTTTTAGCCTAGTTTCCCATCAGTTTAACTCCTTAACCACGGCGCAAATTCCGCCACGGTGCGGGAGTTCTATTGAGTGGGCGGGGCCGCGTCGGCCAACGGACGTGCGCAGCACTAGCGAGGTAGTGCTTGCGACGGCCGTTGGCCGATGCGCGCACGGAACGGATTAAAATGGAGAAGTGAAGTTTAGTATGTATGAACTCACAGCGTCATAACACATCTTTCTATGAAAGTGGTTTTGTCACTGTGTGTTCAGAAGCCACACTTTTAGAAAGTGGCTGAGTTTTGTGCTTTAAGCTTTTCTGTGTGTCTCTGCTGAATGTGGATTGACTGTCTGGATCTGAGAGGGGAGAGGAGCCGGGGGAGGTCTTGACCCAGGGAGGGGTTGAGATGGCACCAGGCTGACCTGCATCTGGAGAGTATGCGAGGAGAAACCCCGGGAGGTGAAGAGGCCTGGGTTGCGGCTATAAAACAATTGACTCATCTCCTGCTGAGTGATTAAGGATCCAGACCCCCAGTATCAAAGGGAGAAAGATGACACTGGGAGGGAGACACCCACAACTGATTTAGGGAGGGGTCAGGGACCCCTGAGCACAAAAGAACTTCAAAGACTTTTAGGGGTATAACTATGAGAGCTGAAACCCCTGAACGGGGGGAATGGAATAGAAATGGATTGAGACTGAAAAGGCTTGGACCCATTTCGTGGTCAAGAGGAACCTCTGCTAAGGAAGGAACAACTGAAGAGACTGCTGGGGAAGGACCAACCCTTGCTTCGTGATCTGGGGCTGGTCTGCAGTTTGCTGTTCTAACCAAGGAAGAGGCTGTTGGGACTGTGCTGTGTGCACTGGGTCCCCCTGCTTGAAGAAGACTGTGCTTTGTGCTTTGTGCTGTGTCTTGTTATCCCCAAAGGGCCCGAGGTGAGCTGGCTCCCTGTTTGGAAACACAGGAACATAAAAGTTTCCGGAAAAGTTTCAAGCGACGCCCGTGTTCTGGAAGCCCGTGTTGTGGAAGCTTGAGACCCTCGGAAGGTGTGCCCTGTGATCTTGGACACACGGAGTGAGACTCGGACGCGCTGGGTGCGTGTCATGGTGCACAGGAGACACGGGTGAAGAGCGCCTGGTCAACGTGTGCACCGAAGGTGAAGTGAGTCTCAGACGCACTGGGTGCGTGTCGTGGTGCACAGCAGGCGTTGGTGAAGAGCACCTGTTCGGCATGTGCATCGGAGGTGACGTGAGACTCAGACGCGCTGGGTGCGTGTCGTGGTGCACAGCAGGCATTGGTGAAGAGCGCCTGATCGGCGTGTCCATCGGAGGTGACGTGAGACTCGGACGCGCAGGGTGCGTGTCGTGGTGCACCGCAGGCGCTAGTGAAGAGCGCCTGGTCGGCGGGTGCATCGGAGGAGAAGTGAGTCTTGGACGCGCAGGGTGCGTGTCGTGGTGCACAGGAGGCGTTGGTGAGGAGCGCCTGGTCAACGTGTGCATCGGAAGTGGAGTGAGTCTCGGACGCGCAGGGTGCGTGTCGGGGTGCACCGGAGGCGCTGGTGAAGAGCGCCGGGTCGTTGAGTGCACCGGAGAAGAAGTGAGGCTCGGACACGGTGAGCGTGTCGGGGTGCGGTCGAAGGCGTTGGTGAAGAGCGCCTGGATATCGGGGCACCGGAGGTGGAGTAAGTCTCAGTGAAGCAGTGTGCGTGCTTTGGTGCAACCTGGGACTGTGGAGGTGATCGGCTGATCATCGTGTGCACCGGAAGAAAGTGAGTCTCTGCAACGTTGTGTGCGGGTCTTGGTGCCAACTGAGACCGGAGGAAGGAGTGCCTGGTGAACGTGCACTCGGAGTCGAAGTGAAGTCCTATCAGCGTTGTGTGTGTTGCTTTGTGCCAGAGGAGACCCGGAGGGTGCTGTGGTGAAGTGCACCCGGAGTAATGTAATCTCAGGGGCGTAGGGTACGTGTTCCCTGCGGCCGCCTGAGACCTTCCTAACAGTCGCGGCCCAGACCGGCAGCCCGGAGGAGCTGAGCTGCCAGGCCGAGCCGCTGAGGCCCATTGAGAAAGTTCTACACGGAAGGCCTAGTTCACTGAAGGAGGAGAGGAGAGTGGGGTCGCGCCCCCAGGTATCGTGGATCACTGCCTCGGCGGGGCGCGGAGGGACACTCTCTCGACCTCTCAGACCTTCTGGCGGCGTGAGCCTTTGCTTCCGCTCAGATTGGGGCCCGTACTGCGTTCAGGAGTGGCAGTACTGGGGCCAGAGTGGGAAGCTGTACTTTATGTCATCGTTGATACGTGTGGGGGGCAACTGTTATCGAAGAGGCTGACTGTCGTAATACACATTGCCAATATATCTGCTAACGAACTGCCGGACTGTCTTAGGACGCCTGACACTATTTCGGCATAACGAAGTACACGATTGTAGCGCTACGCATTGCATTATTTCTCCCTTGCAAAGTACAGGATTGTAGCGGCCCGCATTGCATTATTTCTTCATTGCAAAGTACATGATTGTAGCTACGTATTGCATTATTCCTTCATTGCAAAGTACATGATTGTAGCGGTGCGCATTGCATTATTTCTTCATTGCAAAGTACGTGATTGGGGTGTGACGCATTGCATTATTCCTTCATTGCGCAGTACATGATTGTAGCGGTACGCATTGCATTATTTCTCCCCTTGCAAGGTACCGGGGTGTATCATTACGCATTGTATTATTTCTCCTTTGCCCAGCACAGGATTGTATCGTTACACAGCGCACTATTGTTTGTCCATTGCAACGTGTGTGATTCTAGCATTACGACCAGCATAGCATTTTGAAAGCGGTGGTTGGGATTTGAACCTACCAACCAGCCGGAACGAATATTCCCCTTTATTATATGTTGGCTTATGTATCGTGTGGTCTGATCGTATATCTTTTTACATAAAGTTTATACTTGTTTTATCAAACTCGTGTGGAGTCCATTTGTGGTGTCACCAGTGGGTTGCTTTGGGCGTGGTTGCACATACTGTACACTCGTGCCTTGGAGATAGGCCTGGCTGCTCGTGCCAAGCTACTAAGGGGGTGAGCAGGGCTATCTCAAATGGTGTCCTTACTTGGCCTAACGTTTAGTGGGGAGTCCCGGGTCTCGCATTTGTAACAGTGGTGCGGGACGGGGACTCCGGGTTCCAACACCTGTCCTCAGGTTCATGCAGTTGTCTCTGTGACTCTTGCCTGTTCTTGTGTTTATACAGTAGTCTCTGTGGCTCTTGCCTGTTCTTGGGTTCATGCAGTAGTCTCTATGACTCTTGCCTGTCCTCAGGTTCATACTATAGTCATTATTGCTATTGCCTGTCCTCAGGTTCATGCAGTAGTCTCTGTGGCTCTTGCCTGTGCTCAGGTTCAGACTGTAGTCATTATTGCTCTTGCCTCTGCGGTTCTTGCCTGTTCTTGGGTTCATGCAGTAATCTCTGTGGCTCTTGCCTGTCCTCACGTTCATGCAGTTGTCTCTGTGGTTCTTGCCTGTCCTCAGGTTCATGCAGTTGTCTCTGTGGCTCTTGCCTGTCCTCAGATTCATGCAGTTGTCTCTGTGGCTTTTGCCTGTCCTCAGGTTCATGCAGTACTCTCTGTGGCTATTGCCTGTCATCCAGGTCATGCAGTGGTCTCTTTGGCTCTTGCCTGTCCTCAGATTCATTCAGTTGTCTCTGTGCCTCTTGCCTGTCCTCAGGTTCATGCAGTAGTCTATGTGGCTCTTGCCTGTCCTCAGGTTCATGCAGTAGTCTCTGTGGCACTTGCCATTCCTTGGGTTCATGCAGTAGTCTCTGTGACTCTTGCCTGTCCTCGGGTTCATGCAGAAGTCTCTGTGGCTCTTGCCTGTTCTTGGGTTCATGCAGAAGTCTCTGTGGGTCTTGCCTGTCCTCAGGTTCATGCATAGTCTCCGTGGCTCTTGCCTGTTCTTGGGTTCATGCAGTAGTCTTTGTGGCTCTTCCCTGTTCTTGGGTTTATGCAGTGGTCTCTGTGGCCCTTGCCTGTCCTCAGATTCACGCAGTTGTCTCTGTGGCTCTTGCCTGTCCTCAGGTTCATGCAGTGGTCTTGGTGGCTCGTGCCTGTTCTAGGGTTCATGCAGTAGTCTGTGAGGCTCTTGCCAATGCTTGGGTTCATTCAGTAGCCTCTGTGGCTCTGGCCTGTCCTCAGGTTAATGCAGTATTCTCCGTGGTTCTTGCCAATGCTTGGGTTCATGCAGTATTCTCTGTGGCTCTTGCCAATGCTTGGGTTCATGCAGTAGTCTCTGTGGCTCTTGCCAATGTTTGGGTTCATGCAGTAGTCTCTGTGGCTCTTGCCTGTTCTGGGGTTCATGCAGTAGTCTCTGTGGCTCTTGCCTGTCCTCAGGTTCATGGAGTAGTCTCTGTGACTCTTGCCTGTCCTCCAGTTCATGCACTAGTCTCTGTGACTCTTGCCTGTCCTCACGTTCATGCAGTAGTCTCTGTGGCTCTTGCCTGTCCTCAGGTTCATGGAGTAGTCTCTGTGACTCTTGCCTGTCCTCCAGTTCATGCACTAGTCTCTGTGACTCTTGCCTGTCCTCACGTTCATGCAGTAGTCTCTGTGGCTCTTGACTGTTCTTGGGTTCATGCAGTAGTCTCTGTTGCTCTTGCTTGTCCTCAGATTCATGCAGTAGTCTCTGTGACTCTTGCCTGTCCTCACGTTCATGCAGTAGTCTCTGTGGCTCTTGCCTGTTCTTGGATTAATGCAGTAGTCTCTGTTGCTCTTGCTTGTCCTCAGGTTCATGCAGTAGTCTCTGTGAGTCTTGCCTGTCCTCACGTTCATGCAGGAGTCTCTGTGGCTCTTGCCTGTTCTTGGGTTTATGCAGTAGTCTCTGTGACTCTTGCCTGTCCTCAGGTTCATGCAGTAGTCTCTGTGGCTCTTGCCTGTCCTCAGGTTGATGCAGTAGTCTCTGTGGCACTTGCCATTCCTTAGGTTCATGCAGTTGTCTCTGTGACTCTCGCCTGTCCTCGGGTTCATGCAGAAGTCTCTGTGGCTCTTGCCTGTTCTTGGGTTCATGCAGTAGTCTTTGTGGCTCTTGCCTGTTCTTGGGTTCATGCAGTTGTCTCTG
The DNA here is from genome assembly GCA_963921515.1 of Calotriton arnoldi. Classification (NCBI taxonomy): domain Eukaryota; kingdom Metazoa; phylum Chordata; class Amphibia; order Caudata; family Salamandridae; genus Calotriton; species Calotriton arnoldi. The sequence goes on along the minus strand of CAWUFW010004503.1, from coordinate 847,139 downwards.
TGGCTCTTGCCTGTCCTCAGGTTCATGCAGTAGTCTCTGTGGCTCTTGCCTGTCCTAGGCTTCATGCAGTAGTCTCTGTGGCTCTTGCCTGTCCTCAGGTTGATGCAGTAGTCTCTGTGGCACTTGCCATTCCTTAGGTTCATGCAGTTGTCTCTGTGACTCTCGCCTGTCCTCGGGTTCATGCAGAAGTCTCTGTGGCTCTTGCCTGTTCTTGGGTTCATGCAGTAGTCTTTGTGGCTCTTGCCTGTTCTTGGGTTCATGCAGTTGTCTCTGTGGGTCTTGCCTGTCCTCAGGGCCATGCAGTAGTCTCTGTGACCCTTGCCTGTCCTCAGGTTCATGCAGTAGTCTCTGTGGCTCTTGCCTGTCCTAGGCTTCATGCAGTAGTCTCTGTGGGTCTTGCCTGTCCTCAGGGCCATGCAGTAGTCTCTGTGGGTCTTGCCTGTCCTCAGGTTCATGCAGTAGTCTCTGTGGCTCTTGCCTGTTCTTGGATTCATGCAGTAGTCTCTGTGGCTCTTGACTGTTCTTGGGTTCATGCAGTAGTCTCTGTGGCTCTAGCCTGTCCTCAGGTTCAAGCAGTAGTCTCTGTGGCTCTTGCCTGTCCTCAGGTTCATGCAGTAAGCTCTGTGGCACTTGCCATTCCTTAGGTTCATGCAGTTGTCTCTGTGACTCTCGCCTGTCCTCGGGTTCATGCAGAAGTCTCGCTGGCTCTTGCCTGTTCTTGGGTTCATGCAGTAGTCTTTGTGGCTCTTGCCTGTTCTTGGGTTCATGCAGTTGTCTCTGTGGGTCTTGCCTGTCCTCAGGGCCATGCAGTAGTCTCTGTGACCCTTGCCTGTCCTCAGGTTCATGCAGTAGTCTCTGTGGCTCTTGCCTGTCCTAGGCTTCATGCAGTAGTCTCTGTGGGTCTTGCCTGTCCTCAGGGCCATGCAGTAGTCTCTGTGGGTCTTGCCTGTCCTCAGGTTCATGCAGTAGTCTCTGTGGCTCTTGCCTGTTCTTGGATTCATGCAGTAGTCTCTGTGGCTCTTGACTGTTCTTGGGTTCATGCAGTAGTCTCTGTGGCTCTTGCCTGTCCTCAGGTTCAAGCAGTAGTCTCTGTGGCTCTTGCCTGTCCTCAGGTTCATGCAGTAAGCTCTGTGGCACTTGCCATTCCTTGGGTTCATGCAGTAGTCTCTGTGGCTCTTGCCTGTCCTCAGGTTCATGCAGTAAGCTCTGTGGCACTTGCCATTCCTTGGGTTCATGCAGTAGTCTCTGTGGCTCTTGCCTGTCCTCGGGTTCATGCAGAAGTCTCTGTGGCTCTTGCCTGTTCTTGGGTTCATGCAGTAGTCTCTGTGACTCTTGCCTGTCCTCAGGTTCATGCAGTAGTCTCTTTGACCCTTGCCTGTCCTCAGGTTCATGCAGTAGTCTCTGTGGCCCTTGACTGTCCTCAGGTTCATGCAGTAGTCTCTGTGGCTCTTGCCTGTCCTCAGGTTCATGCAGTTGTCTCTGTGGCTCTTGCCTGTCCTGGGGTTCATGCAGTAGTCTCTGTGGGTCTTGCCTGTCCTCAGGGCCATGCAGTGGTCTCTGTGACTCTTGCCTGACTCAGGTTCATGCAGTAGTCTATGTGGCTCTTGCCTGTCCTCAGGTTCATGCAGTAGTCTCTGTGACTCTTGCCTGTCCTCAGGTTCATGCAGTAGTCTCTGTGACTCTTGCCTGTCCTCAGGTTCATGCAGTAGTCTCTGCGCTCTTTCCTGTCCTCAGGTTCATGCAGTAGTCTCTGTGGCACTTACCATTCCTTGGGTTCATGCAGTAGTCTCTGTGGCTCTGGCCTGTCCTCAGGTTCATACTATAGTCATTATTGCTCTTGCCTGTCCTCAGGTTCATGCAGTAGTCTCTGTGGCTCTTGCCTGTCCTCAGGTTCAGACTGTAGTCATTATTGCTCTTGCCTCTGCGGTTCTCGCCTGTTCTTGGGTTCATGCAGTAATCTCTGTGGCTCTTGCCTGTCCTCAGGCTCATACTGTAGTCATTATTGCTCTTGCCTGTCCTCAGGTTCATGCAGTTGTCTCTGTGATTCTTGCCTGTCCTCAGTTTCATGCAGTAGTCTCTGTGGCTATTGTCTGTCCTCCAGGTTCATGCAGTGGTCTCTCTGGCTCTTGCCTGTCCTCAGATTCATGCAGTTGTCCCTGTGCCTCTTGCCTGTCCTCAGGTTCATGCAGTAGTCTCTGTGGCTCTGGCCTGTCCTCAGGTTCATACTATAGTCATTATTGCTCTTGCCTGTCCTCAGGTTCATGCAGTAGTCTCTGTGGCTCTTGCCTGTCCTCAGGTTCAGACTGTAGTCATTATTGCTCTTGCCTCTGCGGTTCTCGCCTGTTCTTGGGTTCGTGCAGTAATCTCTGTGGCTCTTGCCTGTCCTCAGGTTCATACTGTAGTCATTATTGCTCTTGCCTGTCCTCAGGTTCATGCAGTTGTCTCTGTGGCTTTTGCCTGTCCTCAGGTTCATGCAGTACTCTCTGTGGCTATTGCCTGTCCTCCAGGTCATGCAGTGGTCTCTTTGACTCTTGCCTGTCCTCAGATTCATGCAGTTGTCCCTGTGCCTCTTGCCTGTCCTCAGGTTCATGCAGTAGTCTATGTGGCTCATGCCTGTCCTCAGGTTCATGCAGTAGTCTCTGTGGCGCTTGCCATTCCTTGGGTTCATGCAGTAGTCTCTGTGACTCTTGCCTGTCCTCGGGTTCATGCAGAAGTCTCTGTGGCTCTTGCCTGTTCTTGGGTTCATGCAGTAGTCTCTGTGACTCTTGCCTGTCCTCGGGTTCATGCAGAAGTCTCTGTGGGTCTTGCCTGTCCTCAGGTTCATGCATAATCTCTGTGGCTCTTGCCTGTCATCAGGTATATGCAGTAGTCTTTGTGGCTCTTGCCTGTTCTTGGGTTTATGCAGTGGTCTCTGTAGCCCTTGCCTGTCCTCAGATTCACGCAGTTGTCTCTGTGGCTCTTGCCTGTCCTCAGGTTCATGCAGTGGTCTCTGTGACCCTTGCCTGTCCTCCGGTTCATGGAGTAGTCTCTGTGGCCCTTGACTGTCCTCAGGTTCATGGAGTAGTCTCTGTGGCCCTTGACTGTCCTCAGGTTCATGCAGTAGTCTCTGTGGCCCTTGACTGTCCTCAGGTTCATGGAGTAGTCTCTGTGGCCCTTGACTGTCCTCAGGTTCATGGAGTAGTCTCTGTGGCCCTTGACTGTCCTCAGGTTCATGCAGTGGTCTCTGTGACCCTTGCCTGTCCTCCGGTTCATGGAGTAGTCTCTGTGGCCCTTGACTGTCCTCAGGTTCATGGAGTAGTCTCTGTGGCCCTTGACTGTCCTCAGGTTCATGCAGTAGTCTCTGTGGCCCTTGACTGTCCTCAGGTTCATGCAGTAGTCTCTGTGGCACTTGCCTGTCCTGGGGTTCATGCAGTAGTCTCTGTGGCTCTTGCCTGTCCTCGGGTTCATGCAGTAGTCTCTGTTGCTCTTGCCTGTCCTCAGGTTCATGCAGTAGTCTCTGTAGCTCTTGCCTGTTCTTGGGTTCATGCAGTAGTCTCTGTGGCTCTTGCCTGTCCTCAGGTTCATGCAGTAGTTTCTGTGGGTGTTGCCTGTCCTCAGGCCCATGCAGTAGTCTCTGTGGCTCTTGCCTGTCCTGGGGTTCATGCAGTAGTCTCTGTGGCCCTTGACTGTCCTCAGGTTCATGCAGTAGTATCTGTGGCTCTTACCTGTCCTCAGGTTCATGCAGTAGTCTCTGTGGCTCTTGCCTGTCCTGGGGTTCATGCAGTAGTTTCTGTGGGTGTTGCCTGTCCTCAGGCCCATGCAGTAGTCTCTGTGGCTCTTGCTTGTCCTGGGGTTCATGCAGTAGTCTCTGTGGGTCTTGCCTGTCCTCAGGGCCATGCAGTGGTCTCTGTGACTCTTGCCTGTCCTCAGGTTCATGCAGTAGTCTATGTGGCTCTTGCCTGTCCTCAGGTTCATGCAGAAGTCTCTGTGACTCTTGCCTGTCCTCAGATTCATGCAGTAGTCTCTGTGGCTCTTGCCTGTCCTCAGGTTCATGCAGTAGTCTCTGTGGCACTTGCCATTCCTTGCGTTCATGCAGTAGTCTCTGTGGCCCTTGACTGTCCTCAAGTTCATGCAGTAGTCTCTGTGGCTCTTGCTTGTCCTGCGGTTCATGCAGTAGTCTCTGTGGGTCTTGCCTGTCCTCAGGGCCATGCAGTGGTCACTGTCACTCTTGCCTGTCCTCAGGTTCATGCAGTAGTCTATGTGGCTCTTGCCTGTTCTTGGGTTCATGCAGAAGTCTCTGTGGCTCTTGCCTGTTCTTGGGTTCATGCAGTTGTCTCTGTGGCTCTTGCCTGCCCTCCGGTTCATGCAGTAGTCTCTGTGACCCTTGCCTGTCCTCAGGTTCATGCAGTAGTCTCTGTGGCGCTTGACTGTCCTCAGGTTCATGCAGTAGTCTCTGTGGCTCTTGCCTGTCCTCAGGTTCATGCAGTAGTCTCTGTGGCTCTTGCCTGTCCTGCGGTCATGCAGTAGTCTCTGTGGGTCTTGCCTGTTCTTGGATTCATGCAGGAGTCTCTGTGGCTCTTGACTGTTCTTGGGTTCATGCAGTAGTCTCTGTGGCTCTTGCCTGTCCTCAGGTTCATGCAGTTGTCTCTGTGGCTCTTGCCTGTCCTCAGGTTCATGCAGTAAGCTCTGTGGCTCTTGCCTGTTCCTGGGTTCATGCAGTAGTCTCTGTGGCTCTTGCCTGTCTTCGGGTTCATGCAAAAGTCTCTGTGGCTCTTGCCTGTTCTTGGGTTCATGCAGTAGTCTCTGTGGCTCTTGCCTGTCCTCAGGTTCATGCAGTGGTCTATGTGACCCTTGCCTGTCCTCCGGTTCATGGAGTAGTCTCTGTGGCCCTTGACTGTCCTCAGGTTCATGCAGTAGTATCTGTGGCTCTTGCCTGTCCTCAGGTTCATGCAGTAGTCTCTGTGGCCCTTGACTGTCCTCAGGTTCATGCAGTAGTTTCAGTGGGTCTTGCCTGTCCTCAGGCCCATGCAGTGGTCTCTGTGACTCTTGCCTGTCCTCAGGTTCATGCATTAGTCTATGTGGCTCTTGCCTGTCCTCAGGTTCATGCAGTAGTCTCTGTGACTCTTGCCTGTCCCCAGGTACATGCAGAATTCTCTGTGGCTCTTGCCTGTCCTCAGGTTCATGCAGCAGTCTCTGTGGCTCTTGCAAATGCATGGGTTCTTGCAGTATTCTCTGTGGTTCTTACCAATGCTTGGGTTCATGCAGTTGTCTCTGTGACTCTTGCCGGTCCTCAGGTTCATGCAGTAGTCTCTGTGGCACTTACCATTCCTTGGGTTCATGCAGTAGTCTCTGTGGCTCTGGCCTGTCCTCGGGTTCATGCAGTAGTCTCTGTGACCCTTGCCTGTCCTCAGGTTCATGCAGTAGTCTCCGTGGCTCTTGCCTGTCCTCAGGTTCATGCAGTAGTCTCTGTGGCACTTGCCATTCCTTGGGTTCATGCAGTAGTCTCTGTGGCTCTTGCCTGTCCTCGGGTTCATGCAGAAGTCTCTGTGGCTCTTGCCTGTCCTGAGGTTCATGCAGTAGTCTCTGTGACCCTTGCCTGTCTTCAGGTTCATGCAGTAGTCTCTGTGGCACTTGCCATTCCTTGGGTTCATGCAGTAGTCTCTGTGGCTCTTGCCTGTCCTCAGGTTCATGCTGAAGTCTCTGTGGCTCTTGCCTGTCCTCAGGTTCATGCAGTAGTCTCTGTGACCCTTGCCTGTCCTCAGGTTCATGCAGTAGTCTCTGTGGCACTTGCCATTCCTTGGGTTCATGCAGTAGTCTCTGTGGCTCTTGCCTGTCCTCGGGTTCATGCAGCAGTCTCTGTGGCTCTTGCAAATGCATGGGTTATTGCAGTATTCTCTGTGGCTCTTACCAATGCTTGGGTTCATGCAGTTGTCTCTGTGACTCTTGCCTGTCCTCAGGTTCATGCAGTTGTCTCTGTGGCTCTTGCCTGTCCTCAGGTTCATGCAGTAGTCTCTGTGACCCTTGCCTGTCCTCAGGTTCATGCAGTAGTCTCTGTGGCACTTGCCATTCCTTGGGTTCATGCAGTAGTCTCTGTGGCTCTTGCCTGTCCTCGGGTTCATGCAGAAGTCTCTGTGGCTCTTGCCTGTTCTTGGGTTCATGCAGTTATCTCTGTGACCCTTGCCTGTCCTCCGGTTCATGCAGTAGTCTCTGTGGCCCATGACTGTCCTCAGGTTCATGCCGTAGTATCTGTGGCTCTTGCCTGTCCTCAGGTTCATGCTGTAGTCTCTGTGGCTCTTGCCTGTCCTGGGGTTCACGCAGTAGTTTCTGTGGGTCTTGCCTGTCCTCAGGCCCATGCAGTGGTCTCTGTGACTCTTGCCTGTCCTCAGGTTCATGCAGTAGTCTATGTGGCTCTTGCCTGTTCTTGGGTTCATGCAGTAGTCTCTGTGGCCCTTGACTGTCCCCAGATTCATGCAGTAGTATCTGTGGCTCTTGCCTGTCCTCAGGTTCATGCAGTAGTCTCTGTGGGTCTTGCCTGTCCTCAGGGCCATGCAGTGGTCTCTGTGACTCTTGCCTGTCCTCAGGTTCATGCAGTAGTCTATGTGGCTCTTGCCTGTTCTTGGGTTCATGCAGAAGTCTCCGTTGCTCTTGCCTGTTCTTGGGTTCATGCAGTTGTCTCTGTGGCTCTTGCCTGCCCTCAGGTTCATGCAGTAGTCTCTGTGACTCTTGCCTGTCCTCAGGTTCATGCAGTAGTCTATGTGGCTCTTGCCTGTTCTTGGGTTCATGCAGAAGTCTCTGTGGCTCTTGCCTGTTCTTGGGTTCATGCAGTAGTCTCTGTGGCTCTTGCCTGTCCTCAGGTTCATGCATTAGTCTCTGTGGCTCTTGCCTGTCCTCAGGTTCATGCAGTAGTCTCTGTGGCCCTTGACTGTCCTCAGGTTCATGCAGTAGTCTCTGTGGCTCTTGCCTGTCCTCAGGTTCATGCAGTAGTCTCTGTGGCCCTTGACTGTCCTCAGGTTCATGCAGTAGTCTCTGTGGCTCTTGCCTGTCCTGCGGTTCATGCAGTAGTCTCTGTGGGTCTTGCCTGTCCTCAGGGCCATGCAGTAGTCTCTGTGGCTCATGCCTGTCATCAGGTTCATGCAGTAGTCTCTGTGGGTCTTGCCTGTCCTCATGTTCAAGCAGTAGTCTCTGTGGCTCTTGACTGTTCTTGGGTTCATGCAGTAGTCTCTGTGGCTCTTGCCTGTCCTCAGGTTCATGCAGTAGTCTCTGTGGCACTTGCCATTCCTTGGGTTCATGCAGTAGTCTCTGTGGCTCTTGCCTGTCTTCGGGTTCATGCAAAAGTCTCTGTGGCTCTTGCCTGTTCTTGGGTTCATGCAGTAGTCTCTGTGGCTCTTGCCTGTTCTTGGGTTCATGCAGTAGTCTCTGTGGCTCTTGCCTGTCCTCAGGTTCATGCAGTAGTTTCTGTGGGTGTTGCCTGTCCTCAGGCCCATGCAGTAGTCTCTGTGGCTCTTGCCTGTCCTCCGGTTCATGCAGTAGTCTCTGTGGCCCATGACTGTCCTCAGGTTCATGCAGTAGTATCTGTGGCTCTTGCCTGTCCTCAGGTTCATGCAGTAGTCTCTGTGGCTCTTGCCTGTCCTGGGGTTCATGCAGTAGTTTCTGTGGGTCTTGCCTGTCCTCAGGTCCATGCAGTGGTCTCTGTGACTCTTGCCTGACTCAGGTTCATGCAGTAGTCTCTGTGACTCTTGCCTGTCCTCAGGCCCATGCAGTGGTCTCTGTGACTCTTGCCTGTCCTCAGGTTCATGCAGTAGTCTATGTGGCTCTTGCCTGTCCTCAGGTTCATGCAGTAGTCTCTGTGACTCTTGCCTGTCCTCAGGTTCATGCAGTAGTCTCTGTGGCTCTTGCCTGTCCTCAGGTTCATGCAGCAGTCTCTGTGGCTCTTGCAAATGCATGGGTTCTTGCAGTATTCTCTGTGGCTCTTACCAATGCTTGGGTTCATGCAGTTGTCTCTGTGACTTTTGCCTGTCCTCAGGTTCATGCAGTAGTCTCTGTGACACTTACCATTCCTTAGGTTCATGCAGTAGTCTCTGTGGCTCTGGCCTGTCCTCGGGTTCATGCAGAAGTCTCTGTGGCTCTTGCCTGTTCTTAGGTTCATGCAGTAGTCTCTGTGACTTTTGCTTGTCCTCGGGTTCATGCAGTAGTCTCTGTGGCTCTTGCCTGTCCTCGGCTTCATGCAGTAGTCTCTGTGGCTCTTGCCTGTCCTCGGGTTCATGCAGTGGTCTCTGTGACCCTTGCCTGTCCTCAGGTTCATGCAGTAGTCTCTGTGGCACTTGCCATTCCTTGGGTTCATGCAGTGGTCTCTGTGGCTCTTGCCTGTCCTCAGGTTCATGCAGTAGTCTCTGTGGCTCTTGCCTGTTATTGGGTTCCTGCAGTAATCTTTGTGGCTCTTGCCTGTTCCCGAGTTCATGCAGTAGTCTCTGTGGCTCTTGCCTGTTACTGGGTTCATGCAGTAGTCTCTGTGGCTCTTGCCTGTCCTCAGGTTCATGCAGTGGTCTCTGTGGCTCTTGCCTGTCCTCAGGTTCATGCAGTAGTCTCCGTGGCTCTTGCCTGTCCTCAGGTTCATGCAGTAGTCTCTGTGGCACTTGCCATTCCTTGGGTTTATGCAGTAGTCTCTGTGGCTCTTGCCTGTCCTCGGGTTCATGCAGAAATCTCTGTGGCTCTTGCCTGTCCTCAGGTTCATGCAGTAGTCTCTGTGACCCTTGCCTGTCCTCAGGTTCATGCAGTAGTCTCTGTGGCTCTTGCCTGTCCTCAGGTTCATGCAGTAGTCTCTGTGGCACTTGCCATTCCTTGGGTTCATGCAGTAGTCTCTGTGGCTCTTGCCTGTTCTTGGGTTCATGCCAGTGCTTAATTTGTAAAATATCAAGTGCAGGTGCTCAAATGTTTGTCGGAGGCCGCACCCACTCTCCCCCTGGCCCCACCCACTTCCTCCACTGGCTCCACCCACTTACGCTATTGGCTCCACCCATATCCTCAACTGGCACTGCTGAAAGTCGGATGTAATACCCGATCTGAATTTCAGCAAGGCAGCCTTCCTCCAAGTAAGGTTTTGATAGGAGGTTCCCCTGCCCTGTGAAAATTTTGAAAAGCTGAAATCAAAAGTGCATTTAAAACACAATTTTGAAATAAATTAGTTAAAATGACTAATGCATTTAAAAGGGACACGTGAAACATTCCAGTGCTCTTTGTGCCGATTGGGGGAAAGGACAATACTGGGGTTTGCCATTTTTAACAGAGTCTAATTGTGTATCATGATTTCAAAGATACAGCTTTCACATACCTTATGTGACAAAATAAACCAAAACGTTCTGAAAACACTCTAAACTGAAAAATTGAATAAAATCATGCAATACAGGGCCAGACAGGGAACCCAAAGCAGCCTTGGCAAGTTGTGTTAGACCAGCCCCCATACGTTGCAGAGCGAGCGCAGCGAGCCTAATGACTGCTAGAGGGGTTTGGGTGGGATTCTCCCCTCAAGAAAAATTTGTAAAAAGAAAGACCAAAATGGTGCACAACACATTTTTCAATACGTATTTGACTGTATTAACTTTCAGAGCATAGTAAATTGTAAATGATGACCTGACATAAGCACCCAGGCCAGAAAGCATGGAAATGTCACACATAAGCACCCATGCCATAAACTGTGGAAATGTCACACATAAGCACCCATGCCATAAACCGTGGAAATGTCACACATAAGCACCCATGCCATAAACTGTGGAAATGTCACACATAAGCACCCATGCCATAAACCGTGGAAATGTCACACATAAGCACCCATGCCATAATCTGTGGAAATGTCACATATTGGCACCCAGGCCATAAACCGTGGAAATGTCACACATAAGCACCCATGCCATAATCTGTGGAAATGTCACATATTGGCACCCAGGCCATAAACCGTGGAAATGTCACACATAAGCACCCATGCCATAAACCGTGGAAATGTCACACATAAGCACCCATGCCATAAACTGTGGAAATGTCACACATAAGCACCCATGCCATAATCTGTGGAAATGTCACACATAAGCACCCATGCCATAAACCGTGGAAATGTCACACATAAGCACCCATGCCATATTCTGTGGAAATGTCACATATTGGCACCCAGGCCATAAACCGTGGAAATGTCACACATAAGCACCCATGCCATAAACCGTGGAAATGTCACACATAAGCACCCATGCCATAAACTGTGGAAATGTCACACATAAGCACCCATGCCATAAACCGTGGAAATGTCACACATAAGCACCCATGCCATAAACCGTGGAAATGTCACACATAAGCACCCATGCCATAATCTGTGGAAATGTCACATATTGGCACCCAGGCCATAAACCGTGGAAATGTCACACATAAGCACCCATGCCATAATCTGTGGAAATGTCACATATTGGCACCCAGGCCATAAACCGTGGAAATGTCACACATAAGCACCCATGCCATAATCTGTGGAAATGTCACATATTGGCACCCAGGCCATAAACCGTGGAAATGTCACATATTGGCACCCAGGCCAATTACAGTGGAAATGCAGTGGAAATGTCACACATAAGCACCCATGCCATAATCTGTGGAAATGTCACACATAAGCATCCAGGGCCAGGCCATAAACCGTGGAAATGTCATATATAGGCATCCAGGCCATAAACCGTGGAAATGTCATATATAGGCATCCAGGCCATAAACTGTGGAAATGTCACATATTGGCACCCAGGCCATAAACCGTGGAAATGTCACATATTGGCACCCAGGCCAATTACAGTGGAAATGCAGTGGAAATGTCACACATAAGGCCTCAGGCCAAAAAGCATGGAAATGTCACACATAAGCACCCATGCTATAAACCGTGGAAATGTCACACATAAGCACCCATGCCATAATCTGTGGAAATGTCACACATAAGCATCCAGGGCCAGGCCATAAACCGTGGAAATGTCACACATAAGGCCTCAGGCCAAAAAGCATGGAAATGTCACACATAAGCACCCATGCTATAAACCGTGGAAATGTCACACATAAGCATCTAGGACAGAAAGCATGGAAATGTCACACATAAGCACCCATGCCATAATCCGTGGAAATGTCACACATAAGCACCCATGCCATAATCCGTGGAAATGTCACACATAAGCATCCAGGGCCAGGCCATAAACCGTGGAAATATCACATATAGCCTGGGCTGAGATGAATCGTGACAAAACAAGAGTAGGAGAAGAGAGATGTACAGGATTTGATTAAGTCTTTGACAGCTCTCGTTATTGGTGTATAGAGGTGTGGTTTTATTTTTGTCAAGTATAAAATGATTTCACGCCTGTGTGAGGGACGCACATGCAAATATAATTACTAAAGGAAGCGTGCAAACATTGCTTAAAAAAGTAAGACGTGAGGGCGATAGGCTAAGAGGGCATGTTTAAAAATTCAGAAGTATTTATTCAAAATTTTAGGCTGGGGTTCACGGATGAAAAATCAGCAATTAAACAAGAGAGCCACCAAAAACCAGTGTGACGCAGCCTAGTCTAGAATGAGAGCTGTTTCCCACAGCAATAGAAAAGAAATGGGACATTTTGTATTAGGACCAGAGAGAAGAACATAATAGGAAGGATCAAACATAAAATCTCGAAAATTTCCTCGATTGGGGATGAGAATTGCAGGTGCTGCAGGCGAGGGATTTGTTAACTCTTATGAACTGGAGCGATATTTCGCATGCACTGCCTGTAGAAGAGAAAGGGTTGTGAAAGAGAGCTCTCTCTGTTCCTTCCGAGCTATGTGTGACCCAATAAAGTTAAAGAAGTGCCGGTGAGTCACCGAGGATAGACAGAAACTCGGTGAAAGGTTCACAGCCTTTCCTTAGCGCTAGTTCTATGGCCTCAAAGCAGTACCTAAGCTACAGTGTGCAACAGCCATCAGAAACTATTTATTTATAAAAGTGCACAAGGTGCTCCCAGCTCCTATAATGAGGGATGTGAAGCAATGCTACGGTGTTCTGAAAATAGAGCCCGGAGGTGATTATCTCGGTTAATAAGCCATCTCAGGTGAATGCCTGGAGGAGGGTGAATGAAAGCAAACTCGGTCATAAACGAAGCCAAACTTCATTGTCTGGAGGAAAACCGTGTTTCTGTCTGTTGAGTGACTCCCTCTTCACCATTTCCAAGTATAATACTCTATTTTTTCTCATGAAGGCTCCTTGCAAGGTCGAACGCACTCTTTGTATTGATACGTATTCTTGGAGAAAGAATAAAAAATGCTTAAAGAAATAGCTCTGCTCTATGTGTTAGAGAATAAATCGACTACATACAACACACAAACAACCTGAGCGGCTGAGCCACGAGGCTTGATGACGTAGGAATCAGGATAGAAATATCCGGATTCCGAAAGAGAAGAAAACAGCATTTCATTTCAGATTTGAGCCAAGTAAAAAGTAAGTCAAACCAGTATTTATAGACACTTTAGACAGAGGTTAAGCTAAGGGCAAGGCCCTGCCCTTCTGGCCTGGGGGCCGGAGCAGAGCACACGGTGCCCGCCCGGCGCCGGTGGCATGATTGCTCAGGCCTCTGACTCCATGACCGTCACCACGCGCAAGAAAAATCAGCGTTGGTTTATTTTCTTACTTACTGGTTACTGCTGGTGGCACTGCCTTCATTAAGAGGCCTGCTGCTGCTGCTTCTAAGTGCCCGCCTCAATGTCGTGCTAACTGGTGGCGACTAGTGCGATGCATGTGTGCCGGGGCGTGGTCCCTGGAATGAAAAAACGTTACGCACGCTCCCACAGCCCCATACAACCAAATGGAGCCCAATCAGTGGCCCGCCCACCGGCAACACTGAACTGAAGGCAAATTGATTTGCATGCATAGACACGGGATTTATTATCGGACTCGCTCTCTCAGCAGCACAGCTACACTCTTCTTCACCGAGGGACTCTGGAGACTGCAACAGAGTGTGAACAACACTGCAGTAAGTCAGTCTAATTATATTTGACACATGACGTACAGACTGCAGTGCAGTCGCGTCGTTGATGTGAGTTTGCAGTGGCAGTGTAGACCCGGCCCTGGTAAATAAGTGCTGGTGCTAAGCACCGGAAAGCACCGGCACAAATTAAGCACTGGTTCATGCAGAAGTCTCTGTGGCTCTTTCCTGTCCTCAGGTTCATGCAGTAGTCTCTGTGGCTCTTGCCTGTCCTCAGGTTCATGCAGAAGTCTCTGTGGCTCTTGCCTGTCCTCAGGTTCATGCAGTAGTCTCTGTGGCCCTTGACTGTCCTCAGGTTCATGCAGTAGTCTCTGTGGCTCTTGCCTGTCCTCAGGTTCATGCAGTAGTCTCTGTGGCTCTTGCCTGTCCTCAGGTTCATGCAGTAGTCTCTGTGGCTCTTGCCTGTCCTCAGGTTCATGCAGTAGTCTCTGTGGCTCTTGCCTGTTCCTGGGTTCATGCAGTAGTCTCTGTGGCTCTTGCCTGTTCTTGGGTTCATGCAGAAGTCTCTGTGGCTCTTGCCTGCCCTCAGGTTCATGCAGTAGTCTCTGTGGCTCTTGCCTGTCCTCAGGTTCATGCAGTAGTCTCTGTGGCTCTTGCCTGTCCTCAGGTTCATGCAGTAGTCTCTGTGGCTCTTGCCTGTCCTCAGGTTCATGCAGTAGTCTCTGTGGCTCTTGCCTGTCCTCAGGTTCATGCATTAGTCTCTGTGGCTCTTGCCTGTCCTCAGGTTCATGCAGTAGTCTCTGTGGCTCTTGCCTGTCCTCAGGTTCATGCAGTAGTCTCTGTGGCTCTTGCCTGTCCTCAGGTTCATGCAGTAGTCTCTGTGGCTCTTGCCTGTCCTCAGGTTCATGCAGAAGTCTCTGTGGCTCTTGCCTGTCCTCAGGTTCATGCAGAAGTCTCTGTGGCTCTTGCCTGTCCTCAGGTTCATGCAGTAGTCTCTGTGGCCCTTGACTGTCCTCAGGTTCATGCAGTAGTCTCTGTGGCTCTTGCCTGTCCTCAGGTTCATGCAGTAGTCTCTGTGGCCCTTGACTGTCCTCAGGTTCATGCAGTAGTCTCTGTGGCTCTTGCCTGTCCTCAGGTTCATGCAGTAGTCTCTGTGGCTCTTGCCTGTCCTCAGGTTCATGCAGTAGTCTCTGTGGCTCTTGCCTGTCCTCAGGTTCATGCAGTAGTCTCTGTGGCTCTTGCCTGTTCCTGGGTTCATGCAGTAGTCTCTGTGGCTCTTGCCTGTTCTTGGGTTCATGCAGAAGTCTCTGTGGCTCTTGCCTGTCCTCAGGTTCATGCAGTAGTCTCTGTGGCTCTTGCCTGTCCTCAGGTTCATGCAGTAGTCTCTGTGGCTCTTGCCTGTCCTCAGGTTCATGCAGTAGTCTCTGTGGCTCTTGCCTGTCCTCAGGTTCATGCATTAGTCTCTGTGGCTCTTGCCTGTCCTCAGGTTCATGCAGTAGTCTCTGTGGCTCTTGCCTGTCCTCAGGTTCATGCAGTAGTCTCTGTGGCTCTTGCCTGTCCTCAGGTTCATGCAGAAGTCTCTGTGGCTCTTGCCTGTCCTCAGGTTCATGCAGAAGTCTCTGTGGCTCTTGCCTGTCCTCAGGTTCATGCAGAAGTCTCTGTGGCTCTTGCCTGTCCTCAGGTTCATGCAGTAGTCTCTGTGGCCCTTGACTGTCCTCAGGTTCATGCAGTAGTCTCTGTGGCTCTTGACTGTCCTCAGGTTCATGCAGTAGTCTCTGTGGCTCTTGCCTGTCCTCAGGTTCATGCAGTAGTCTCTGTGGCTCTTGCCTGTCCTCAGGTTCATGCAGTAGTCTCTGTGGCTCTTGCCTGTTCCTGGGTTCATGCAGTAGTCTCTGTGGCTCTTGCCTGTTCTTGGGTTCATGCAGAAGTCTCTGTGGCTCTTGCCTGTCCTCAGGTTCATGCAGTAGTCTGTGTGGCTCTTGCCTGTCCTCAGGTTCATGCAGTAGTCTCTGTGGCTCTTGCCTGTCCTCAGGTTCATGCAGTAGTCTCTGTGGCTCTTGCCTGTCCTCAGGTTCATGCATTAGTCTCTGTGGCTCTTGCCTGTCCTCAGGTTCATGCAGTAGTCTCTGTGGCTCTTGCCTGTCCTCAGGTTCATGCAGTAGTCTCTGTGAGTCTTGCCTGTCCTCACGTTCATGCAGGAGTCTCTGTGGCTCTTGCCTGTTCTTGGATTAATGCAGTAGTCTCTGTGGCTCTTGACTGTTCTTGGGTTCATGCAGTAGTCTCTGTGACTCTTGCCTGTCCTCAGGTTCATGCAGTAGTCTCTGTGGCTCTTGCCTGTCCTCAGGTTCATGCAGTAGTCTCTGTGACTCTTGCCTGTCCTCAGGTTCATGCATTAGTCTCTGTGGCTCTTGCCTGTCCTCAGGTTCATGCAGTAGTCTCTGTGGCTCTTGCCTGTCCTCAGGTTCATGCAGTAGTCTCTGTGGCTCTTGCCTGTCCTCAGGTTCATGCAGTAGTCTCTGTGGCTCTTGCCTGCCCTCAGGTTCATGCAGTAGTCTCTGTGACTCTTGCCTGTCCTCAGGTTCATGCATTAGTCTCTGTGGCTCTTGCCTGTCCTCAGGTTCATGCAGTAGTCTCTGTGGCTCTTGCCTGTCCTCAGGTTCATGCAGTAGTCTCTGTGGCTCTTGCCTGTTCTTGGGTTCATGCAGTAGTCTCTGTTGCTCTTGCTTGTCCTCAGGTTCATGCAGTAGTCTCTGTGAGTATTGCCTGTCCTCACGTTCATGCAGGAGTCTCTGTGGCTCTTGCCTGTTCTTGGATTAATGCAGTAGTCTCTGTGGCTCTTGACTGTTCTTGGGTTCATGCAGTAGTCTCTGTGACTCTTGCCTGTCCTCAGGTTCATGCAGTAGTCTCTGTGGCTCTTGCCTGTCCTCAGGTTCATGCAGTAGTCTCTGTGGCTCTTGCCTGTCCTCAGGTTCATGCAGTAGTCTCTGTGACTCTTGCCTGTCCTCAGGTTCATGCATTAGTCTCTGTGGCTCTTGCCTGTCCTCAGGTTCATGCAGTAGTCTCTGTGGCTCTTGCCTGTCCTCGGGTTCATGCAGTAGTCTCTGTGGCTCTTGCCTGTTCTCGGGTTCATGCAGAAGTCTCTGTGGCTCTTGCCTGTCCTCAGGTTCATGCAGTAGTCTCTGTGGCTCTTGCCTGTCCTCAGGTTCATGCAGTAGTCTCTGTGGCTCTTGCCTGTCCTCAGGTTCATGCAGTAGTCTCTGTGGCTCTTGCCTGTCCTCAGGTTCATGCAGTAGTCTCTGTGGCTCTTGCCTGTCCTCAGGTTCATGCATTAGTCTCTGTGGCTCTTGCCTGTCCTCAGGTTCATGCAGTAGTCTCTGTGGCTCTTGCCTGTCCTCAGGTTCATGCAGTAGTCTCTGTGGCTCTTGCCTGTCCTCAGGTTCATGCAGTAGTCTCTGTGGCTCTTGCCTGTCCTCAGGTTCATGCAGAAGTCTCTGTGGCTCTTGCCTGTCCTCAGGTTCATGCAGAAGTCTCTGTGGCTCTTGCCTGTCCTCAGGTTCATGCAGTAGTCTCTGTGGCCCTTGACTGTCCTCAGGTTCATGCAGTAGTCTCTGTGGCTCTTGCCTGTCCTCAGGTTCATGCAGTAGTCTCTGTGGCTCTTGCCTGTCCTCAGGTTCATGCAGTAGTCTCTGTGGCTCTTGCCTGTTCTTGGATTAATGCAGTAGTCTCTGTGGCTCTTGCCTATCCTCAGGTTCATGCAGTAGTCTCTGTGGCTCTTGCCTGTCCTCAGGTTCATGCAGTAGTCTCTGTGGCTCTTGCCTGTCCTCAGGTTCATGCAGTAGTCTCTGTGGCTCTTGCCTGTCCTCAGGTTCATGCAGTAGTCTCTGTGGCTCTTGCCTGTCCTCAGGTTCATGCAGTAGTCTCTGTGGCTCTTGCCTGTTCCTGGGTTCATGCAGTAATCTCTGTGGCTGTTGCCTGTTCTTGGGTTCATGCAGAAGTCTCTGTGGCTCTTGCCTGTCCTCAGGTTCATGCAGTAGTCTCTGTGGCTCTTGCCTGTCCTCAGGTTCATGCAGTAGTCTCTGTGGCTCTTGCCTGTCCTCAGGTTCATGCAGTAGTCTCTGTGGCTCTTGCCTGTCCTCAGGTTCATGCAGTAGTCTCTGTGACTCTTGCCTGTCCTCAGGTTCATGCATTAGTCTCTGTGGCTCTTGCCTGTCCTCAGGTTCATGCAGTAGACTCTGTGGCTCTTGCCTGTCCTCAGGTTCATGCAGTAGTCTCTGTGGCTCTTGCCTGTCCTCAGGTTCATGCAGTAGTCTCTGTGGCTCTTGCCTGTTCTTGGGTTCATGCAGAAGTCTCTGTGGCTCTTGCCTGTCCTCAGGTTCATGCAGTAGTCTCTGTGGCCCTTGACTGTCCTCAGGTTCATGCAGTAGTCTCTGTGGCTCTTGCCTGTCCTCAGGTTCATGCAGTAGTCTCTGTGGCTCTTGCCTGTCCTCAGGTTCATGCAGTAGTATCTGTGGCTCTTGCCTGTCCTCAGGTTCATGCAGTAGTCTCTGTGGCTCTTGCCTGTCCTCAGGTTCATGCAGTAGTATCTGTGGCTCTTGCCTGTCCTCAGGTTCATGCAGTAGTCTCTGTGGCTCTTGCCTGTCCTCAGGTTCATGCAGTAGTCTCTGTGGCTCTTGCCTGTCCTCAGGTTCATGCAGTAGTATCTGTGGCTCTTGCCTGTCCTCAGGTTCATGCAGTAGTCTCTGTGGCCCTTGACTGTCCTCAGGTTCATGCAGTAGTCTCTGTGGCTCTTGCCTGTCCTCAGGTTCATGCAGTAGTCTCTGTGGCTCTTGCCTGTCCTCAGGTTCATGCAGTAGTATCTGTGGCTCTTGCCTGCCCTCAGGTTCATGCAGTAGTCTCTGTGGCTCTTGCCTGTCCTCAGGTTCATGCAGTAGTCTCTGTGGCACTTGCCATTCTTTGGGTTCATGCAATAGTCTCTGTGGCTCTTGCCTGTTCTTGGGTTCATGCAGTAGTCTCTGTGGCTCTTGCCTGTCCTCAGGTTCATGCAGTAGTCTCTGTGGCTCTTGCCTGTTCCTGGGTTCATGCAGTAGTCTCTGTGGCTCTTGCCTGTTCTTGGGTTCATGCAGAAGTCTCTGTGGCTCTTGCCTGTTCTTGTGTTCATGCAGTAGTCTCTGTGGCTCTTGCCTGTCCTCAGGTTCATGCAGTAGTCTCTGTGGCTCTTGCCTGTCCTCAGATTCATGCAGTAGTCTCTGTGGCTCTTGCCTGTTCTTGGGTTCATGCAGAAGTCTCTGTGGCTCTTGCCTGTTCTTGGGTTCATGCAGTAGTCTCTGTGGCTCTTGCCTGTCCCCAGGTACATGCAGAAGTCTCTGTGGGTCTTGCCTGTCCTCAGGTTCATGCATAGTCTCTGTGGCTCTTGCCTGTTCCTGGGTTCATGCAGTAGTCTCTGTGGCTCTTGCCTGTCCCCAGGTACGTGCAGAAGTCTCTGTGGGTCTTGCCTGTCCTCAGGTTCATGCATAGTCTCTGTGGCTCTTGCCTGTTCCTGGGTTCATGCAGTAGTCTCTGTGGCTCTTGCCTGTTCTTGGGTTCATGCAGGAGTCTCTGTGGCTCTTGCGTGTCCTCAGGTTCATGCAGTAGTCTCTGTGGCTCTTGCCTGTCCTCAGGTTCATGCAGTAGTCTCTGTGGCCCTTGACTGTCCTCAGGTTCATGCAGTAGTCTCTGTGGCTCTTGCCTGTCCTCAGGTTCATGCAGTAGTCTCTGTGGCTCTTGCCTGTCCTCAGGTTCATGCAGTAGTCTCTGTGGCTCTTGCCTGTCCTCAGGTTCATGCAGTAGTCTCTGTGGCTCTTGCCTGTTCCTGGGTTCATGCAGTAGTCTCTGTGGCACTTGCCATTCCTTGGGTTCATGCAGTAGTCTCTGTGGCTCTTGCCTGTCCTCAGGTTCATGCAGTAGTCTCTGTGGCTCTTGCCTGTTCCTGGGTTCATGCAGTAGTCTCTGTGGCTCTTGCCTGTTCCTGGGTTCATGCAGTAGTCTCTGTGGCTCTTGCCTGTTCTTGGGTTCATGCAGGAGTCTCTGTGGCTCTTGCGTGTCCTCAGGTTCATGCAGTAGTCTCTGTGGCTCTTGCCTGTCCTCAGGTTCATGCAGTAGTCTCTGTGGCCCTTGACTGTCCTCAGGTTCATGCAGTAGTCTCTGTGGCTCTTGCCTGTTCCTGGGTTCATGCAGTAGTCTCTGTGGCTCTTGCCTGTTCTTGGGTTCATGCAGGAGTCTCTGTGGCTCTTGCGTGTCCTCAGGTTCATGCAGTAGTCTCTGTGGCTCTTGCCTGTCCTCAGGTTCATGCAGTAGTCTCTGTGGCCCTTGACTGTCCTCAGGTTCATGCAGTAGTCTCTGTGGCTCTTGCCTGTCCTCAGGTTCATGCAGTAGTCTCTGTGGCTCTTGACTGTCCTCAGGTTCATGTAGTAGTCTCTGTGGCCCTTGACTGTCCTCAGGTTCATGCAGTAGTCTCTGTGGCTCTTGCCTGTTCCTGGGTTCATGCAGTAGTCTCTGTGGCTCTTGCCTGTCCTCAGGTTCATGCAGTAGTCTCTGTGGCTCTTGCCTGTCCTCAGGTTCATGCAGTAGTCTCTGTGGCTCTTGCCTGTCCTCAGGTTCATGCAGTAGTCTCTGTGGCTCTTGCCTGTTCCTGGGTTCATGCAGTAGTCTCTGTGGCTCTTGCCTGTCCTCAGGTTCATGCAGTAGTCTCTGTGGCTCTTGCCTGTCCTCAGGTTCATGCAGTAGTCTCTGTGGCTCTTGCCTGTTCCTGGGTTCATGCAGTAGTCTCTGTGGCTCTTGCCTGTTCCTGGGTTCATGCAGTAGTCTATGTGGCTCTTGCCTGTCCTCAGGTTCATGCAGTTGTCTCTGTGACTCTTGCCTGTCCTCAGGTTCATGCAGTGGTCTCTGTGGCTCTTGCCTGTCCTCGGGTTCATGCAGTAGTCTCTGTGGCCCTTGACTGTCCTTGCGTTCATGCAGTAGTCTCTGTGGCCCTTGACTGTCCTTGCGTTCATGCAGTAGTCTCTGTGGCCCTTGACTGTCCTTGCGTTCATGCAGTGGTCTCTGTGGCTCTTGCCTGTCCTCGGGTTCATGCAGTAGTCTCTGTGGCCCTTGACTGTCCTTGCGTTCATGCAGTAGTCTCTGTGGCTCTTGCCTGTCCTCGGGTTCATGCAGTAGTCTCTGTGGCTCTTGCCTGTCCTTGGGTTCTTGCAGTATTCTCTGTGGCTCTTACCAATGCTTGGGTTCATGCAGTTGTCTCTGTGACTCTTGCCTGTCCTCAGGTTCATGCAGTAGTCTCTGAGGCTCTTGCCTGTTACTGGGTTCATGCAGTAGTCTCTGTGGCCCTTGCCTGTCCTCAAGGCCATGCAGTTGTCTCTGTGACTCTTGCCTGTCCTCAAGGCCATGCAGTTGGCTCTGTGACTCTTGCCTGTCCTCAAGGCCATGCAGTTGGCTCTGTGACTCTTGCCTGTCCTCAGGTTCATGCAGTAGTCTCTGTTGCTCTTGCCAATGCTTGGGTTCATGCAGTAATTTCTGTGTCTCTTGCCTGTTCCTGGGTTCATGCAGTGGTCTCTGTGGCTCCTGCCAATGCTTGGGTTCATGCAGTAATTTCTGTGTCTCTTGCCTGTTCCTGGGTTCATGCAGTGGTCTCTGTGGCTCTTGCCTGTCCTCAGGTTCATGCAGTAGTCTCTGTTGCTCTTGCCAATGCTTGGGTTCATGCAGAGGTCTCTGTGGCTCTTGCCAATGCTTGGGTTCATGCAGTAGTCTCTGTGGCTCTTGCCTGTCCTCAGGTTCATGCAGTAGTCTCTGTGGCTCTTGCCTGTCCTCAGGTTCATGCAGTAGTCTCTGTTGCTCTTGCCAATGCTTGGGTTCATGCAGTAATTTCTGTGTCTCTTGCCTGTTCCTGGGTTCATGCAAAGGTCTCTGTGGCTCTTGCCTCTTCTTGGGCTCATGATGTACCATGAAAACTCAATAAAATATTTTGTTTAAAAAAATAATACAAGCGCACACTAAGCAGTCACTACAACAAAAAACAACACACCAGAATTGTCTTTGTGCAGGATCACCCGATGGATTTGAGTTGTGCAGTTCTTCCTCCTCTGCATCCTCTGATCTCAAAGCTTTGCAGTGATGACTCGGAGCCATTCAGGAAGATGTTGCATTCTGTAGGTTCTGCGTGTGGCCCCTGGGGGCCCTCCACGTTAACTGGACCTCACTATAAATCCAGTTATTGTGTCTGAGTGACTCTGCCCTCATGATCAGGGCCCTCTGCATGTGTTGACGGAATATCCTCTGCTTTATCCCCCGCTCAGGTGTTTACGGAGCACCCCCTCCTGAGGTCGTACCCCCCCAATCCAAGGCACAGCCGGAACTCGAGCACGCCGGGCCTGAGCCTCTCCTCGCCGGATACCCTGATGCAGCCGAACACAGCGCTGCTCTCCCTCATCCTCATGCTGGGCACCTTCTTCATCGCCTTCTTCATGCGCAAATTCAGGAACAGCCGCTTCCTGGGAGGGAAGGTGAGAACATGGCGGCGGGGTGGGGGCAGCGACACAGGGTGAGAGCGACACAGGGTGAGGGGGCAGCGACACAGGGCGAGAGCGACACAGGGTGAGGGGGCAGCGACACAGGGCGAGAGCGACACAGGGTGGGGGGCAGCGACACAGGATGAGAGCGACACAGGGTGAGGGGGCAGCGACACAGGGCGAGAGCGACACAGGGTGAGGGGGCAGTGACACAGGGTGAGAGCGACACAGGGTGGGGGCAGCGACACAGGGCGGGGGGCAGCGACACAGGGCGAGAGCGACACAGGGTGAGGGGCCAGTGACACAGGGCGAGAGCGACACAGGGTGAGGGGGCAGTGACACAGGGCGAGAGCGACACAGGGTGAGGGGGCAGCGACACAGGGCGAGAGCGACACAGGGTGAGGGGGCAGCGACACAGGGTGAGGGGGCAGTGACACAGGGCGAGAGCGACACAGGGTGAGGGGGCAGCGACACAGGGCGAGAGCGACACAGGGTGAGGGGGCAGCAACACAGGGCGAGAGCGACACAGGGTGAGGGGGCAGCGACACAGGGTGAGGGGGCAGTGACACAGGGCGAGAGCGACACAGGGTGAGGGGGCAGTGACACAGGGCGAGGGGGGACCAGCGACACAGGGTGAGGGGGCAGTGACACAGGGCGAGGGCGGGGGCCAGGAACACAGAGCGGGGACCAGTGAAACAGGGGGAGGGGGCAGTGACACAGGGTGAGAGCGACACAGGGTGAGGGGGCAGTGACACAGGGCGAGGGTGGGGACCAGGAACACAGAGCGGGGACCAGTGACTCAGGGCGAGGGCGGGGGCCAGCGACAAAGGTGAGGGTGGGGACCAGCGACACAGGGTGAGAGCGACACAGGGTGAGAGCGACACAGGGTGAGGGGGCAGTGACACAGGGCGAGGGGGGACCAGCGACACAGGGTGAGGGGGCAGTGACACAGGGCGAGAGCGACACAGGGGGAGGGGGCAGTGACACAGGGCGAGAGCGACACAGGGTGAGGGGGCAGTGACACAGGGCGAGGGGGGACCAGGAACACAGAGCGGGGACCAGTGACTCAGGGCGAGGGCGGGGGCGGGGGCCAGCGACAAAGGTGAGGGTGGGGACCAGCGACACAGGGTGAGGGGGCAGTGACACAGGGCGAGGGTGACACAGGGTGAGGGGGCAGTGACACAGGGCGAGGGTGACACAGGGTGAGGGGGCAGTGACACAGGGCGAGGGCGGGGACCAGTGACTCAGGGTGAGGGGGCAGTGACACAGGGCGAGGGTGGGGACCAGGAACACAGGGCAAGGGCCGGAGCCAGCGACACAAGCCGAGCGCGGGGGCCAGCGACACAGGGCAGGGGCCAGCGACACAGGGCGAGAGCGACACAGGGTGAGGGGGCAGTGACACAGGGCGAGAGCGACACAGGGTGAGGGGGCAGTGACACAGGGCGAGAGCGACACAGGGTGAGGGGGCAGTGACACAGGGTGAGAGCGACACAGGGTGAGGGGGCAGCGACACAGGGTGAGAGCGACACAGGGTGAGGGGACAGTGACACAGGGCGAGAGCGACACAGGGTGAGGGGGCAGTGACACAGGGCGAGGGGGGACCAGCGACACAGGGTGATGGGGCAGTGACACAGGGCGAGAGCGACACAGGGTGAGGGTGGGGACCAGGAACACACAGCGGGGACCAGTGACTCAGGGTGAGGGCAGGGGCCAGCGACACAGGGCGAGGGTAGGGACCAGTGACACAGGTCAAGGACCAGCGACACAAGGAGAGAGCGTGGACCAGCGACACAGGGCAGGGGCCAGCGACACAGGGTGGGGGACCAGTGACACAGGGCGAGGGCGGGGACCAGCGACAAAGGTGAGGGTGGGGACCAGCGACACAAGGAGAGAGCGTGGACCAGCGACACAGGGCAGGGGCCAGCGACACAGGGCGAGGGCGGGGACCAGTGACACAGGGTGGGGGCACAGTAACACAGGGCGGGGGTGGGGGCTAGCGACACAGGGCGAGGTTGGAGATCAGCGACACATGGTGACGGTGGACCAGCGACACAGGGTGGGGGGGCAGTGACACAGCGCGGGGGTGGGGGCCAGCGACACAGGGCGAGAGCGGGGCCAGCGACATAGGGCGAGGGTTGGGGCCATTGACACAGGACGAGGACAGGGCTAGCGACACAGGGTGAGGGGGTATCAGCGACACAGGGTGGGGGGGCAGTGACACAGGGTGAGGAGGGACCAGCGACACAGGGTGAGGGGGGACCAGCGACACAGAGTAGGGGTGGGGGCCAGTGACATAGGCCGGGGGCGGGGCCAGCAACAAAGGGCGAGGGTGGGGCCAGCCACACAGGGCGAGGGGGGACTACCGACACAGGGTGGGGGCAGTGACACAGGGTGGGGGTGACCAGTGACACAGGGTGAATGCTGGGGCCAGCGACACAGGGTGAGGCCGGGGGACAGGAACACAGGGTGAGGGGGGACCAGCGATACAGGGTGGGGGTGGGGGACAGCGACACAGGGCGAGGGCTGGGCCAGCAACACAGTGCGAGGGTGGGGGCCAGCGAGACAGGGCAAGGGTGGGGCCAGTGACAAAGGGTGAGGGGGGACCAGCAACACAGGGTGGGGGTGGGGGCCAGCGACACCTGTTGAGGGCGGGGGCCCGCGACACAGGGCGAGGGCGGGGACCAGTGTCACAGGGCGAGGGCGGGGGCCAGCGACACAGGGCGAGAGCGGGGCCAGCGACACAGGGCGAGAGCGGGGCCAGCGACACAGGGCGAGGTTGGGGACCAGTGACACAGGGCGAGGGTGGGGACCAGTGACACAGGGCGAGGGTGGGGACCAGTGACACAGGGCGAGGGCGGGGACCAGCGATAAAGGTGAGGGTGGGGACCAGCGACACAAGGAGAGAGCGTGGACCAGCGACACAGGGCAGGGGCCAGCGACACAGGGTGGGGGACCAGTGACACAGGGCGAGGGCGGGGACCAGCGACAAAGGTGAGGGTGGGGACCAGCGACACAAGGAGAGAGCGTGGACCAGCGACACAGGGCAGGGGCCAGCGACACAGGGCGAGGGCGGGGACCAGTGACACAGGGTGGGGGCACAGTAACACAGGGCGGGGATGGGGGCTAGCGACACAGGGCGAGGTTGGAGATCAGCGACACATGGTGAGGGTGGACAAGCGACACAGGGTGGGGGGACGGTGACACAGCGCGGGGGTGGGGGCCAGCGACACAGGGCGAGAGCGGGGCCAGCGACATAGGGCGAGGGTGGGGGCCATTGACACAGGGCGAGGGCAGGGCTAGCGACACAGGGTGAGGGGGTATCAGCGACACAGGGTGGGGGGGCAGTGACACAGGGTGAGGAGGGACCAGCGACACAGGGTGAGGGGGGACCAGCGACACAGAGTAGGCGTGGGGGCCAGTGACATAGGCCGGGGGCGGGGGCCAGCAACAAAGGGCGAGGGTGGGGGCCAGCCACACAGGGCGAGGGGGGGACTACCGACACAGGGTGGGGGGCAGTGACACAGGGTGGGGGTGACCAGTGACACAGGGTGAATGCTGGGGCCAGCGACACAGGGTGAGGCCGGGGGCCAGGAACACAGGGTGAGGGGGGACCAGCGATACAGGGTGGGGGTGGGGGACAGCGACACAGGGCGAGGGCTGGGCCAGCAACACAGTGCGAGGGTGGGGGCCAGCGAGACAGGGCAAGGGTGGGGCCAGTGACAAAGGGTGAGGGGGCACCAGCAACACAGGGTGGGGGTGGGGGCCAGCGACACATGGTGAGGGCGGGGGCCAGCGACACAGGGCGAGGGCGGGGACCAGTGTCACAGGGCGGGGGCCAGCGTGGGGGGGGGCAGTGACTCAGGGTGAGGGGGGATCTGCAACACAGGGCGAGGGTGGGGGCCAGCAGCACAGGACGAGGGCAGGGCCAGCAACACAGGGTGAGGGGGAACCAGCTACATAGGGTGCGGGGGCAGTGACACAGGGTGAGGAGGGACCAGCGACATAGGATGAGGGCTGGGGCCAGCGACACAGGGCGAGGGTGGGGGTCAGCGGCACAGGGGGAGTGCGGGGGTCAGCGGCACAGGGTGAGGGGGGACAAGCGACATAGGGTGAGGGCAGGCCCGGAACACAGGGCAAGGGCGGGGACCAGTGACACAGGGCGAGGGCGGGGGCAGGGACCAGTGACACAGGGTGAGGGCGGGGCCAGCGACACAAGGCGAGGGCGGGGGCCTGCGACACAGGGTGAGGGCGGGGACCAGGAACACAGGGCAAGGGCGGGGAGCAGTGACACAGGTCAAGGGCGGGGGCCAGCGACACAGGGTGAGGGCAGGGGTCAGGAACACAGGGTGAGTGCAGGGACCAGTGACACAGGGCAAGGGTGGGGGCCAGTGACACAGGGTGAGGGCAGGGGCCAGTGACACAGGGCGGGGCCAGTGACACAGGGTGAGGGTGGGGGCCAGGAACACAGGGTGAGTGCAGGGACCAGTGACACAAGGTGAGGGCAGGGGCCAACGACACAGGGTTAGGGGGACCAGCGACACAGGGTGAGGGTGGGGGCCAATGACATAGGGTGAGGGGGGACCAGCGACACAGGGCAGGGTGGGGGCCAGTGACACAGGGCGAGGGCGGGGCCAGCGACACAGGGTGGGGGGGCAGTAACACAGGATGAGGGGGGACCAGCGACACAGGGTGTGGGCGGGGGCCAGCGACACAGGGTGGGGGTCAGCGGTACAGGGGGAGTGCAGGGGTCAGCAGCACAGTGTGAGGGTGAGGTCCAGTGACACAGGGTGAGGGGGGACCAGCGACACAGGGTGAGGGCAGGCCAGGAACACTGGGTGAGGGCAGGGACCAGTGACACAGGGCGAGGTCAGGGGCCAGGAACACAGGGTGAGGGCGGGGACCAGTGACACAGGGTGAGGTTTGGGCCAGCGACACAGGGTGAGGGTGGGGGCAACACAGAGTGAGGGTGGGGGCCAGCAACACGGGGTGAGGGCGGGGGCCAGATACACAGGGTGAGGGCGGGGGCCAACGACACAGGGTGAGGGTAGGGGCAGGAACACAGGGCAAGGGCAGGGACCAGTGACACAGGGCGAGGGCAGGGGCCAGCGACACAGGGTGAGGGTATGGGCCAGCGACACAGGGCGAGTGCAGGGCCAGCGATACAGGGTGAGGGGGACCAGCGACACAGGGTGGGGGCAGTGACACAGGGTGAGGGGGACCAGCGACACAGGGTGAGGGTGGGGGCCAGCGACACAGGGCGAGGGTGGGGGTCAGCGGCACAGGGCGCGTGAGGGGGTCAGCGGCACAGGGTGAGGGTGAGGTCCAGCGACACAGGGTGAAGGGGGACCAGCGACACAGGGTGAGGGGGGCCAGGAACACTGGGCGAAGGCGGGGACCAGTGACACAGGGTGAGGGCGGGGCCCAGGAACACAGGGCAAGGGTGGGGACCAGTGAAACAGGGTGAGAGCGGGGCCATTGGAACAGGGTGAGGGCAGGGGACCAGCGACACAAGGTGGGGGGGCAGTGACTCAGGGTGAGGGGGACCAGCAACACAGGGCGAGGGTGGGGGCCAGCAGCACAGGACGAGGGCAGGGCCAGCGACACATGGTGAGGGGGAACCAGTGACACAGGGTGCGGGGGCAGTGACACAGGGTGAGGGGGGACCAGCGACACAGGATGAGGGCAGGGGCCAGCGACACAGGGCGAGGGTGGGGGTCAGCGGCACAGGGGGAGTGCGGGGGTCAGCAGCACAGGGTGAGGGGGACAAGCGACATAGGGTGAGGGCAGGCCAAGAACACAGGGGACCAGTGACACAAGGCGAGGGCGGGGGCCAATGACAGGGTGAGGGCAGGGGCCAGTGACACAGGGTGAGGGCGGGGCCAGGAACACAGGGTGAGTGCAGGGACCAGTGACACAGGGCAAAGGCGGGGGCCAGTGACACAGGGTGAGGGCGGGGGCCAGTGACACAGGGCGGGGGCTAGTGACACAGGGTGAGGGTGGGGGCCAGGAACACAGGGTGAGTGCAGGGACCAGTGACACAAGGTGAGGGCGGGGGCCAACAACACAGGGTGAGGGGGGACCAGCGACACATGGTGAGGGGGGGCCAATGACACAGGGTGAGGGGGGGACCAGCGACACAGGGTGGGGGCCAGTGACACAGGGCGAGGGCGGTGCCAGCAATACAGGGTGAGGGGGGACCAGCAATACAGGATGGGGGGCAGTAACACAGGATGAGGGGGGACCAGCGACACAGGGTGAGGGCGGGGGCGGCGGCCAGCTACACATGGCGGGGGTCATCGGTACAGGGGGAGTGCGGGGGTCAGCGGAACAGTGTGAGGGTGAGGTCCAGTGACACAGGGTGAGGGGGGACCAGCGACACAGGGTGAGGGCAGGCCAGGAACACTGGGCGAGGGCAGGGGCCAGTGACACAGGGCGAGGGCAGGGGCCAGTAACACAGGGCGGCGACCAGTGACACAGGGTGAGGGCTGGGCCAGCGACACAGGGTGAGGGTAGGGGCAACACAGAGTGAGGGTGGGGGCCAGCAACAAGGGGTGAGGGTGGGGGCCAGATACACAGTGTGAGGGCGGGAGCCAGATACACAGGGTGAGGGTGGGGGCCAGCGACACAGGGTGAGGGCAGGAACACAGGGCAAGGGCGGGGACCAGTGACACAGGGCGAGGGCAGGGGTCAGCGACACAGGGTGAGGGCAGGGGCCAGGAACACAGGGTGAGTGCGGGGACCAGTGACACAGGGCGAAGGCGGGGGCCAGTGTCACAGGGTGAGGGCGGGGGCCAACGACACAGGGGGAGGGCAGGGGCCAACGACACAGGGTGAGGGTGCGGGCCAATGAGACAGGGGGAGGCGCAGGCCAGCAAAACAAGGCTCACAGCATGTGTTAATCAGTGGTCGAAGTGCACTAAAAAGTATGGGAACTGTGATGCTGCATGCAATGGGGCGGGGTCATTAAGTGTGGGGGCGGGGTCAAAGGTTTGGCTAAAAAAGACCAAAATATTCTGTACGTTTTTTTTGTCTTTTACCTTTGGGTAGTTACATATGAAATAGCGCACAGTTTAAATGAGAAAAAAAAGAAAAAAGTTGCGTTAGTCACTGGCAAATGCACTATATAATACATTATAAAACCTCTATTAGCCAATGCAGTGCAGGGGTGCGGGTGTAACGAGAGAGACACAGAGTTAAATCTTGGTTGGGGCAGTGGAGAATAGAGACTTGTGTATTTTTACTGCTATGAGGTCCCAGCCTGTGACAGCACTGTGTACATGTAAGCCATTATTTTAAATATGCATTATTACACACACTATAAGATAGACGAATACAAAATGCTCAAAAAGACCGAATGGTGCTTCCAAAATATAGATTTTAGTAATACCCAGACTGTACATGATGCATTTTGTTATGTGGCTGTCCCTTAAAAGCAAGCACTTCACAGCTCAGCTGGTAACTCCCTTGCCCTCCCCCCCAAAAATGTATAAATCTGAGTCATCAGGAAGCTTCTAGTGGTTCCATCAGTTGAAGCCAGTTTGGCTCCCAAGCGCCCTTTATATTTGCTGATCCCCAGCTGCCCATATTTGCTTTTCTTTCAGACAAGCAGGCACCCTGGCAGGAAGGCTGATTTATTCTTTAGCTGTCTGCCCACCTTCGATTTCACAGCACAGGAGACCCCCTGAATAAAACTTTAGCAGAAGCTTTTAATATTAGAATTAACCGTCGCGGGACGCTTGTCTTTTCAAAAAAAGTAGGGCAATGCTTTTTCATAAATGAAAGAAGTATGGGCATATGGTGCCCCTTCGATCCCCCCCGCTTCGACCACTGGTGTTAATACAATCTGTGTCGAAGGATGGGTGAGGCTTGAGCAGCATAAGAAAGAAGGGGGTCGAGTGCAGGGCCGGACTGGGAACCGTAACTGGCCCTGGCAAACTGCTCTGCCGGCCCCCTGGGGGTGCGGGCAAGTTGTTTACTATGGCCAGTTTCTGCCGATTTTGTTACGTTACAGGGGGGCGATATTGCCGTCTCCTGGTAACAAAAATGGCCCCGCAGGGGCCCAAAACCGGCCCCCACCCTCGCGGCCCACAGGGAAACGCCCGGTCCCCGCTACGGCCAGTCCGGCCTTGATCGAGTGGCATTGGCTGACATGGGAGAGGTGGTCAGTGTGTCTTACAGTGAAGCAGTTGCCTGTGTGGAGGACATACTTTCACTTTCACTAGTGCCCCAACCCTTGATGTAGCCTGCGTAGCAAGAGTGCCATAGGCCTCACTGCAAGCAAGGGTGATTTGGGTCCCATCAGCTAGGATTGTAGTGAAAGGCAGCTCTACATGTGGCCCAGAGGGCACGTCCCATCCCTGGGGGGGTGGGAGGTGATCTACAAGATCTTGTACATCAAGTGAGGGTTACACAAATGCATTTCGAGGCACAGAGAGGTTAAGTGGGTTGCCATGAGTCACACGATGTTGAGCCAGATGCAGAGGCCGCACTTCTAGTCTGGGTCCCAAGGTTCCAAATATCGTCAGCTCTAGCCACTAAGCCACATCTCCCCCAGACCTGTGAATAGTTGTCTGGCTGCTCTGGTGCCATTGAACCAGTGCTTAATTTGAGCCTGTGGTTTTTGGTGCTCCACACCAGTGCTTAATTGTCAGCACCGGCTCTAGTGACAGTCCACCACATGGTGGCGCTGTCTGTCGGATTTTGAGATGAGCACAACAGGATTTAATAAGTCAATATACATTAAAGAAGAACCTTAGCTGCCACTCAGACCGTTCTTATAGCTTTGGATGGCCTGGAATAAGCTGAATTTTCACACTTGTAGGAGTGTGATGGTTAGTAGTTCAATGGATACTGCTATTGGTAGGGCTGGCGGGGCAGAGAGTGGTGCAGGCTGCAGTGGCCTCCTGAGAAGGGCCCAGGCACTTACTCTTTTACAAATTAAGCACTGCTTTGAACTGATCCATGAACAGATGTCTGAATAGTCCTGAGACATGGATATATCTGTGAGTAGATGTGTAAATAGTTCTGTAATACTGGATATAAGTGCAAATAACCTAATGTCAGAGGCCATCTCTCAAAATAAATTCATACTCTTCACGTGTTGCTTTTACAGGCACGACGAATAATTGGAGATTTTGGGATCCCAATATCCATTCTGCTGATGGTTCTTGTTGACTATGCAATCACTGACACGTATACCCAGGTATGTGCAATCACTGACACATATACACATGTATGTGCGATCACTGACACACATACACAGGTATGTGCGATCACTGACACATACACAGGTATGAGCAATCATGGCCACCTATACACAGGTATGTGCAATGACTGACACATAGTCACACGTATGTGAAATCACTGACACATATACACAAGTATGTGCAATCACTCACACATATATACAGGTATGTGCAATCACTGACACATATACACATGTATGGCCAATCTTTGACACATATACACACGTATGTGCAATCACTGACACATATACACTGGTATATGCAATCACTGACACATACACAAATCTGCGATCACTGACTCATATACACATGTATGTGGGTCATAATCCTATATTTAGGGTGTGCACTTTCAGACTAAAGCACTTCAAGCTGTGAATTTGATATCATTCTTCAAAACTGTCGACACTTTAGCTAGTCCTTTTCTGAGAAAGAATGCCCCCCTGTGTTGAAAGGCTATATCTGGCTGTCTTAAGCAGGAGTTTATCTTTCCTGCATTATTTTCGCTGGGAAGCCTGAAAAGAGATTCTGATAGAGACGTTCTGCTGCAGATTCCACACCTTTTGAATATTCCCCAGTTGTAAGACTGGATCCGGAAGCTTTTCCACAGTACATCTGCACGCCGGAAGGAGACACTGTGCGGTCCTGCACTGAAGCTGTTCCGCTCCGGAAGACATGCGCGGGTGCTATATAGGTGCCAGTCCTGCGCACTGTCAGTTCCACCAGACACGGATCTGGAGCTGCTCTCATCTCTCAGGACCCTTTCTTCATGATTTTTCTTCAAAAATGTATCCAGTCAGGCCACTACTGCAAGACCTGCAACGCTGAACCTGAAGGCTATCAGAGAACATGAGGCACATCTTTGTCACCAAGCACAAGAAGACGCAGCATCAGACCGCTCCAAGTCCCAATTCCAAACCCAAAGCTCGGTCCCACTCCCGGAGTCACTCTAGAGGCTGGTCTTCAGCGAGCTCCAAACCCAAAGCTCGGTCCCACTCCCGGAGTCACTCTAGAGGCTGGTCTTCAGCGAGCTCCAAACCCAAAGCTCGGTCCCACTCCCGGAGTCACTCTAGAGGCTGGTCTTCAGCGAGCTCCAAACCCAAAGCTCGGTCCCACTCCCGGAGTCACTCTAGAGGCTGGTCTTCAGCTAGCTCCAAACCCAAAGCTCGGCCCCACTCCCGGAGTCACTCTAGAGGCTGGTCTTCAGCGAGCTCCAAAGCTCGGTCCCACTCCCGGAGTCACTCTAGAGGCTGGTCTTCAGCGAGCTCCAAATCCAAAGCTCGGTCCCACTCCCGGAGTCACTCTAGAGGCTGGTCTTCAGCGAGCTCCAAACCCAAACCTCGGTCCCACTCCCGGAGTCACTCTAGAGGCTGGTCTTCAGCGAGCTCCAAACCCAAACCTCGGTCCCACTCCCGGAGTCACTCTAGAGGCTGGTCTTCAGCGAGCTCCAAATCCAAAGCTCGGGCCCACTCCCGGAGTCACTCTAGAGGCTGGTCTTCAGCGAGCTCCAAACCCAAAGCTCGGTCCCACTCCCGGAGTCACTCTAGAGGCTGGTCTTCAGCTAGCTCCAAACCCAAAGCTCGGCCCCACTCCCGGAGTCACTCTAGAGGCTGGTCTTCAGCGAGCTCCAAAGCTCGGTCCCACTCCCGGAGTCACTCTAGAGGCTGGTCTTCAGCGAGCTCCAAATCCAAAGCTCGGTCCCACTCCCGGAGTCACTCTAGAGGCTGGTCTTCAGCGAGCTCCAAACCCAAACCTCGGTCCCACTCCCGGAGTCACTCTAGAGGCTGGTCTTCAGCGAGCTCCAAACCCAAACCTCGGTCCCACTCCCGGAGTCACTCTAGAGGCTGGTCTTCAGCGAGCTCCAAATCCAAAGCTCGGGCCCACTCCCGGAGTCACTCTAGAGGCTGGTCTTCAGCGAGCTCCAAACCCAAACCTCGGTCCCACTCCCGGAGTCACTCTAGAGGCTGGTCTTCAGCGAGCTCCAAATCCAAAGCTCGGTCCCACTCCCGGAGTCACTGCTAGAGGCTGGTCTTCAGCGAGCTCCAAACCCAAAGCTCGGTCCCACTCCCGGAGTCACTCTAGAGGCTGGTCTTCAGCGAGCTCCAAATCCAAAGCTCGGCCCCACTCCCGGAGTCACTGTAGAGGCTGGTCTTCAGCTAGCTCCAAACCCAAAGCTCGGTCCCACTCCCGGAGTCACTCTAGAGGCTGGTCTTCAGCGTGCTCCAAACCCAAAGCTCGGTCCCACTCCCGGAGTCACTCTAGAGGCTGGTCTTCAGCGAGCTCCAAATCCAAAGCTCGGTCCCACTCTCGGAGTCACTCTAGAGGCTGGTCTTCAGCTAGCTCCAAACCCAAAGTTCGGCCCCACTCCCGGAGTCACTCTAGAGGCTGGTCTTCAGCGAGCTCCAAACCCAAAGCTCGGTCCCACTCCCGGAGTCACTCTAGAGGCTGGTCTTCAGCGAGCTCCAAATCCAAAGCTCGGTCCCACTACCGGAGTCACTCTAGAGGCTGGTCTTCAGCGAGCTCCAAATCCAAAGCTAGGTCCCACTCCCGCAGTCACTCTAGAGGCTGGTCTTCAGCGAGCTCCAAATCCAAAGCTTGGTCCCACTCCCGGAGTCACTCTAGAGGCTGGTCTTCAGCGAGCTCCAAACCCAAAGCTCGGTCCCACTCCCGGAGTCACTGTAGAGGCTAGTCTTCAGTGAGCTCCAAATCCAAAGCTCGGTCCCACTCCCGCAGTCACTCTAGAGGCTGGTCTTCAGCGAGCTCCAAATCCAAAGCTTGGTCCCACTCCCGGAGTCAATCTAGAGGCTGGTCTTCAGCGTGCTCCAAACCCAAAGCTCGGTCCCACTCCTGGAGTCACTCTAGAGGCTGGTCTTCAGCGAGCTCCAAATCCAAAGCTCGGTCCCACTCCCGGAGTCACTCTAGAGGCTGGTCTTCAGCTAGCTCCAAACCCAAAGCTCGGCCCCACTCCCGGAGTCACTGTAGAGGCTGGTCTTCAGCTAGCTCCAAACCCAAAGCTCGGTCCCACTCCCGGAGTCACTCTAGAGGCTGGTCTTCAGCTAGCTCCAAATCCAAAGCTCGGTCCCACTCCCGGAGTCACTCTAGAGGCTGGTCTTCAGCGAGCTCCAAATCCAAAGCTCGGTCCCACTCCCGGAGCCACTCTAGAGGCTGGTCTTCAGCGAGCTCCAAATCCAAAGCTCGGTCCCACTCCCGGAGTCACTCTAGAGGCTGGTCTTCAGCGAGCTCCAAACCCAAAGCTCGGTCCCACTCCCGGAGTCACTCTAGAGGCTGGTCTTCAGCGAGCTCCAAATCCAAAGCTCGGCCCCACTCCCGGAGTCACTCTAGAGGCTGGTCTTCAGCGAGCTCCAAACCCAAAGCTCGGCCCCACTCCCGGAGTCACTCTAGAGGCTGGTCTTCAGCGAGCTCCAAACCCAAAGCTCGGTCCCACTCCCGGAGTCACTCTAGAGGATGGTCTTCAGCGAGCTCCAAATCCAAAGCTCGGTCCCACTACCGGAGTCACTCTAGAGGCTGGTCTTCAGCGAGCTCCAAATCCAAAGCTAGGTCCCACTCCCGCAGTCACTCTAGAGGCTGGTCTTCAGCTAGCTCCAAATCCAAAGCTCGGCCCCACTCCCGGAGTCACTGCAGAGGCTGGTCTTCAGCGAGCTCCAAATCCAAAGCTCGGTCCCACTCCCGGAGTCACTCTAGAGGCTGGTCTTCAGCTAGCTCCAAACCCAAAGCTCGGCCCCACTCCCGGAGTCACTCTAGAGGCTGGTCTTCAGCGAGCTCCAAATCCAAAGCTCGGTCCCACTCCCGGAGTCACTCTAGAGGCTGGTCTTCAGCTAGCTCCAAACCCAAAGCTCGGCCCCACTCCCGGAGTCACTGTAGAGGCTGGTCTTCAGCTAGCTCCAAACCCAAAGCTCGGCCCCACTCCCGGAGTCACTCTAGAGGCTGGTCTTCAGCGAGCTCCAAATCCAAAGCTCGGTCCCACTCCCGGAGTCACTCTAGAGGCTGGTCTTCAGCGAGCTCCAAATCCAAAGCTCAGTCCCACTCCCGGAGTCACTCTAGAGGCTGGTCTTCAGCTAGCTCCAAACCCAAAGCTCGGCCCCACTCCCGGAGTCACTGTAGAGGCTGGTCTTCAGCGAGCTCCAAACCCAAAGCTCGGTCCCACTCCCGGAGTCAATCTAGAGGCTGGTCTTCAGCTAGCTCCAAATCCAAAGCTCGGTCCCACTCCCGGAGTCACTCTAGAGGCTGGTCTTCAGCTAGCTCCAAACCCAAAGCTCGGCCCCACTCCCGGAGTCACTGTAGAGGCTGGTCTTCAGCTAGCTCCAAACCCAAAGCTCGGCCCCACTCCCGGAGTCACTCTAGAGGCTGGTCTTCAGCGAGCTCCAAATCCAAAGCTCGGTTCCACTCCCGGAGTCACTCTAGAGGCTGGTCTTCAGCGAGCTCCAAATCCAAAGCTCGGTCCCACTCCCGGAGTCACTCTAGAGGCTGGTCTTCAGCTAGCTCCAAACCCAAAGCTCGGCCCCACTCCCGGAGTCACTGTAGAGGCTGGTCTTCAGCGAGCTCCAAACCCAAAGCTCGGTCCCTCTCCCGGAGTCAATCTAGAGGCTGGTCTTCAGCGAGCTCCAAACCCAAAGCTCGGCCCCACTCCCGGAGTCACTGTAGAGGCTGGTCTTCAGCGAGCTCCAAACCCAAAGCTCGGTCCCACTCCCGGAGTCAATCTAGAGGCTGGTCTTCAGCGAGCTCCAAACCCAAAGCTCGGTCCCACTCCCGGAGTCACTCTAGAGGCTGGTCTTCAGCGTGCTCCAAACCCAAAGCTCGGTCCCACTCCCGCAGTCACTCTAGAGGCTGGTCTTCAGCGAGCTCCAAATCCAAAGCTCGGTCCCACTCCCGGAGTCACTCTAGAGGCTGGTCTTCAGCGAGCTCCAAATCCAAAGCTCGGTCCCACTCCCGGAGTTACTCTAGAGGCTGGTCTTCAGCGAGCTCCAAATCCAAAGCTCGGTCCCACTCCCGGAGTCACTCTAGAGGCTGGTCTTCAGCGAGCTCCAAATCCAAAGCTCGGTCCCACTCC
The DNA here is from genome assembly GCA_963921515.1 of Calotriton arnoldi. NCBI lineage: Eukaryota > Metazoa > Chordata > Amphibia > Caudata > Salamandridae > Calotriton > Calotriton arnoldi. Next base: position 811,354 of record CAWUFW010004503.1, on the reverse strand, counting down.
CGGAGTCACTCTAGAGGCTGGTCTTCAGCGAGCTCCAAACCCAAAGCTCGGTCCCACTCCCGGAGTCACTCTAGAGGCTGGTCTTCAGCGAGCTCCAAATCCAAAGCTCGGCCCCACTCCCGGAGTCACTCTAGAGGCTGGTCTTCAGCGAGCTCCAAACCCAAAGCTCGGCCCCACTCCCGGAGTCACTCTAGAGGCTGGTCTTCAGCGAGCTCCAAACCCAAAGCTCGGTCCCACTCCCGGAGTCACTCTAGAGGATGGTCTTCAGCGAGCTCCAAATCCAAAGCTCGGTCCCACTACCGGAGTCACTCTAGAGGCTGGTCTTCAGCGAGCTCCAAATCCAAAGCTAGGTCCCACTCCCGCAGTCACTCTAGAGGCTGGTCTTCAGCTAGCTCCAAATCCAAAGCTCGGCCCCACTCCCGGAGTCACTGCAGAGGCTGGTCTTCAGCGAGCTCCAAATCCAAAGCTCGGTCCCACTCCCGGAGTCACTCTAGAGGCTGGTCTTCAGCTAGCTCCAAACCCAAAGCTCGGCCCCACTCCCGGAGTCACTCTAGAGGCTGGTCTTCAGCGAGCTCCAAATCCAAAGCTCGGTCCCACTCCCGGAGTCACTCTAGAGGCTGGTCTTCAGCTAGCTCCAAACCCAAAGCTCGGCCCCACTCCCGGAGTCACTGTAGAGGCTGGTCTTCAGCTAGCTCCAAACCCAAAGCTCGGCCCCACTCCCGGAGTCACTCTAGAGGCTGGTCTTCAGCAAGCTCCAAATCCAAAGCTCGGTCCCACTCCCGGAGTCACTCTAGAGGCTGGTCTTCAGCGAGCTCCAAATCCAAAGCTCAGTCCCACTCCCGGAGTCACTCTAGAGGCTGGTCTTCAGCTAGCTCCAAACCCAAAGCTCGGCCCCACTCCCGGAGTCACTGTAGAGGCTGGTCTTCAGCGAGCTCCAAACCCAAAGCTCGGTCCCACTCCCGGAGTCAATCTAGAGGCTGGTCTTCAGCTAGCTCCAAATCCAAAGCTCGGTCCCACTCCCGGAGTCACTCTAGAGGCTGGTCTTCAGCTAGCTCCAAACCCAAAGCTCGGCCCCACTCCCGGAGTCACTGTAGAGGCTGGTCTTCAGCTAGCTCCAAACCCAAAGCTCGGCCCCACTCCCGGAGTCACTCTAGAGGCTGGTCTTCAGCGAGCTCCAAATCCAAAGCTCGGTTCCACTCCCGGAGTCACTCTAGAGGCTGGTCTTCAGCGAGCTCCAAATCCAAAGCTCGGTCCCACTCCCGGAGTCACTCTAGAGGCTGGTCTTCAGCTAGCTCCAAACCCAAAGCTCGGCCCCACTCCCGGAGTCACTGTAGAGGCTGGTCTTCAGCGAGCTCCAAACCCAAAGCTCGGTCCATCTCCCGGAGTCAATCTAGAGGCTGGTCTTCAGCGAGCTCCAAACCCAAAGCTCGGCCCCACTCCCGGAGTCACTGTAGAGGCTGGTCTTCAGCGAGCTCCAAACCCAAAGCTCGGTCCCACTCCCGGAGTCAATCTAGAGGCTGGTCTTCAGCGAGCTCCAAACCCAAAGCTCGGTCCCACTCCCGGAGTCACTCTAGAGGCTGGTCTTCAGCGTGCTCCAAACCCAAAGCTCGGTCCCACTCCCGCAGTCACTCTAGAGGCTGGTCTTCAGCGAGCTCCAAATCCAAAGCTCGGTCCCACTCCCGGAGTCACTCTAGAGGCTGGTCTTCAGCGAGCTCCAAATCCAAAGCTCGGTCCCACTCCCGGAGTTACTCTAGAGGCTGGTCTTCAGCGAGCTCCAAATCCAAAGCTCGGTCCCACTCCCGGAGTCACTCTAGAGGCTGGTCTTCAGCGAGCTCCAAATCCAAAGCTCGGTCCCACTCCCGGAGTCACTCTAGAGGCTGGTCTTCAGCGAGCTCCAAATCCAAAGCTTGGTCCCACTCCCGGAGTCAATCTAGAGGCTGGTCTTCAGCGAGCTCCAAATCCAAAGCTCGGTCCCACTCCCGGAGTCACTCTAGAGGCTGGTCTTCAGCGAGCTCCAAACCCAAAGCTCGGTCCCACTCCCGGAGTCACTCTAGAGGCTGGTCTTCAGCGAGCTCCAAACCCAAAGCTCGGTCCCACTCCCGGAGTCAATCTAGAGGCTGGTCTTCAGCGAGCTCCAAACCCAAAGCTCGGCCCCACTCCCGGAGTCACTCTAGAGGCTGGTCTTCAGCGAGCTCCAAACCCAAAGCTCGGTCCCACTCCCGGAGTCACTCTAGAGGCTGGTCTTCAGCTAGCTCCAAACCCAAAGCTCGGCCCCACTCCCGGAGTCACTCTAGAGGCTGGTCTTCAGCGAGCTCCAAAGCTCGGTCCCACTCCCGGAGTCACTCTAGAGGCTGGTCTTCAGCGAGCTCCAAATCCAAAGCTCGGTCCCACTCCCGGAGTCACTCTAGAGGCTGGTCTTCAGCGAGCTCCAAACCCAAACCTCGGTCCCACTCCCGGAGTCACTCTAGAGGCTGGTCTTCAGCGAGCTCCAAACCCAAACCTCGGTCCCACTCCCGGAGTCACTCTAGAGGCTGGTCTTCAGCGAGCTCCAAACCCAAACCTCGGTCCCACTCCCGGAGTCACTCTAGAGGCTGGTCTTCAGCGAGCTCCAAATCCAAAGCTCGGGCCCACTCCCGGAGTCACTCTAGAGGCTGGTCTTCAGCGAGCTCCAAACCCAAAGCTCGGTCCCACTCCCGGAGTCACTCTAGAGGATGGTCTTCAGCGAGCTCCAAATCCAAAGCTCGGTCCCACTACCGGAGTCACTCTAGAGGCTGGTCTTCAGCGAGCTCCAAATCCAAAGCTAGGTCCCACTCCCGCAGTCACTCTAGAGGCTGGTCTTCAGCTAGCTCCAAATCCAAAGCTCGGCCCCACTCCCGGAGTCACTGCAGAGGCTGGTCTTCAGCGAGCTCCAAATCCAAAGCTCGGTCCCACTCCCGGAGTCACTCTAGAGGCTGGTCTTCAGCTAGCTCCAAACCCAAAGCTCGGCCCCACTCCCGGAGTCACTCTAGAGGCTGGTCTTCAGCGAGCTCCAAATCCAAAGCTCGGTCCCACTCCCGGAGTCACTCTAGAGGCTGGTCTTTAGCTAGCTCCAAACCCAAAGCTCGGCCCCACTCCCGGAGTCACTGTAGAGGCTGGTCTTCAGCTAGCTCCAAACCCAAAGCTCGGCCCCACTCCCGGAGTCACTCTAGAGGCTGGTCTTCAGCGAGCTCCAAATCCAAAGCTCGGTCCCACTCCCGGAGTCACTCTAGAGGCTGGTCTTCAGCGAGCTCCAAATCCAAAGCTCGGTCCCACTCCCGGAGTCACTCTAGAGGCTGGTCTTCAGCTAGCTCCAAACCCAAAGCTCGGCCCCACTCCCGGAGTCACTGTAGAGGCTGGTCTTCAGCGAGCTCCAAACCCAAAGCTCGGTCCCACTCCCGGAGTCAATCTAGAGGCTGGTCTTCAGCTAGCTCCAAATCCAAAGCTCGGTCCCACTCCCGGAGTCACTCTAGAGGCTGGTCTTCAGCTAGCTCCAAACCCAAAGCTCGGCCCCACTCCCGGAGTCACTGTAGAGGCTGGTCTTCAGCTAGCTCCAAACCCAAAGCTCGGCCCCACTCCCGGAGTCACTCTAGAGGCTGGTCTTCAGCGAGCTCCAAATCCAAAGCTCGGTTCCACTCCCGGAGTCACTCTAGAGGCTGGTCTTCAGCGAGCTCCAAATCCAAAGCTCGGTCCCACTCCCGGAGTCACTCTAGAGGCTGGTCTTCAGCTAGCTCCAAACCCAAAGCTCGGCCCCACTCCCGGAGTCACTGTAGAGGCTGGTCTTCAGCGAGCTCCAAACCCAAAGCTCGGTCCCACTCCCGGAGTCAATCTAGAGGCTGGTCTTCAGCTAGCTCCAAATCCAAAGCTCGGTCCCACTCCCGGAGTCACTCTAGAGGCTGGTCTTCAGCTAGCTCCAAACCCAAAGCTCGGCCCCACTCCCGGAGTCACTGTAGAGGCTGGTCTTCAGCTAGCTCCAAACCCAAAGCTCGGCCCCACTCCCGGAGTCACTCTAGAGGCTGGTCTTCAGCGAGCTCCAAATCCAAAGCTCGGTTCCACTCCCGGAGTCACTCTAGAGGCTGGTCTTCAGCGAGCTCCAAATCCAAAGCTCGGTCCCACTCCCGGAGTCACTCTAGAGGCTGGTCTTCAGCTAGCTCCAAACCCAAAGCTCGGCCCCACTCCCGGAGTCACTGTAGAGGCTGGTCTTCAGCGAGCTCCAAACCCAAAGCTCGGTCCCTCTCCCGGAGTCAATCTAGAGGCTGGTCTTCAGCGAGCTCCAAACCCAAAGCTCGGCCCCACTCCCGGAGTCACTGTAGAGGCTGGTCTTCAGCAAGCTCCAAACCCAAAGCTCGGTCCCACTCCCGGAGTCAATCTAGAGGCTGGTCTTCAGCGAGCTCCAAACCCAAAGCTCGGTCCCACTCCCGGAGTCACTCTAGAGGCTGGTCTTCAGCGTGCTCCAAACCCAAAGCTCGGTCCCACTCCCGCAGTCACTCTAGAGGCTGGTCTTCAGCGAGCTCCAAATCCAAAGCTCGGTCCCACTCCCGGAGTCACTCTAGAGGCTGGTCTTCAGCGAGCTCCAAATCCAAAGCTCGGTCCCACTCCCGGAGTTACTCTAGAGGCTGGTCTTCAGCGAGCTCCAAATCCAAAGCTCGGTCCCACTCCCGGAGTCACTCTAGAGGCTGGTCTTCAGCGAGCTCCAAATCCAAAGCTCGGTCCCACTCCCGGAGTCACTCTAGAGGCTGGTCTTCAGCGAGCTCCAAACCCAAAGCTCGGTCCCACTCCCGGAGTCACTCTAGAGGCTGGTCTTCAGCGAGCTCCAAATCCAAAGCTCGGCCCCACTCCCGGAGTCACTCTAGAGGCTGGTCTTCAGCGAGCTCCAAACCCAAAGCTCGGCCCCACTCCCGGAGTCACTCTAGAGGCTGGTCTTCAGCGAGCTCCAAACCCAAAGCTCGGTCCCACTCCCGGAGTCACTCTAGAGGATGGTCTTCAGCGAGCTCCAAATCCAAAGCTCGGTCCCACTACCGGAGTCACTCTAGAGGCTGGTCTTCAGCGAGCTCCAAATCCAAAGCTAGGTCCCACTCCCGCAGTCACTCTAGAGGCTGGTCTTCAGCTAGCTCCAAATCCAAAGCTCGGCCCCACTCCCGGAGTCACTGCAGAGGCTGGTCTTCAGCGAGCTCCAAATCCAAAGCTCGGTCCCACTCCCGGAGTCACTCTAGAGGCTGGTCTTCAGCTAGCTCCAAACCCAAAGCTCGGCCCCACTCCCGGAGTCACTCTAGAGGCTGGTCTTCAGCGAGCTCCAAATCCAAAGCTCGGTCCCACTCCCGGAGTCACTCTAGAGGCTGGTCTTCAGCTAGCTCCAAACCCAAAGCTCGGCCCCACTCCCGGAGTCACTGTAGAGGCTGGTCTTCAGCTAGCTCCAAACCCAAAGCTCGGCCCCACTCCCGGAGTCACTCTAGAGGCTGGTCTTCAGCAAGCTCCAAATCCAAAGCTCGGTCCCACTCCCGGAGTCACTCTAGAGGCTGGTCTTCAGCGAGCTCCAAATCCAAAGCTCAGTCCCACTCCCGGAGTCACTCTAGAGGCTGGTCTTCAGCTAGCTCCAAACCCAAAGCTCGGCCCCACTCCCGGAGTCACTGTAGAGGCTGGTCTTCAGCGAGCTCCAAACCCAAAGCTCGGTCCCACTCCCGGAGTCAATCTAGAGGCTGGTCTTCAGCTAGCTCCAAATCCAAAGCTCGGTCCCACTCCCGGAGTCACTCTAGAGGCTGGTCTTCAGCTAGCTCCAAACCCAAAGCTCGGCCCCACTCCCGGAGTCACTGTAGAGGCTGGTCTTCAGCTAGCTCCAAACCCAAAGCTCGGCCCCACTCCCGGAGTCACTCTAGAGGCTGGTCTTCAGCGAGCTCCAAACCCAAAGCTCGGTCCCACTCCCGGAGTCAATCTAGAGGCTGGTCTTCAGCGAGCTCCAAACCCAAAGCTCGGTCCCACTCCCGGAGTCACTCTAGAGGCTGGTCTTCAGCGTGCTCCAAACCCAAAGCTCGGTCCCACTCCCGCAGTCACTCTAGAGGCTGGTCTTCAGCGAGCTCCAAATCCAAAGCTCGGTCCCACTCCCGGAGTCACTCTAGAGGCTGGTCTTCAGCGAGCTCCAAATCCAAAGCTCGGTCCCACTCCCGGAGTTACTCTAGAGGCTGGTCTTCAGCGAGCTCCAAATCCAAAGCTCGGTCCCACTCCCGGAGTCACTCTAGAGGCTGGTCTTCAGCGAGCTCCAAATCCAAAGCTCGGTCCCACTCCCGGAGTCACTCTAGAGGCTGGTCTTCAGCGAGCTCCAAATCCAAAGCTTGGTCCCACTCCCGGAGTCAATCTAGAGGCTGGTCTTCAGCGAGCTCCAAATCCAAAGCTCGGTCCCACTCCCGGAGTCACTCTAGAGGCTGGTCTTCAGCGAGCTCCAAACCCAAAGCTCGGTCCCACTCCCGGAGTCACTCTAGAGGCTGGTCTTCAGCGAGCTCCAAACCCAAAGCTCGGTCCCACTCCCGGAGTCAATCTAGAGGCTGGTCTTCAGCGAGCTCCAAACCCAAAGCTCGGCCCCACTCCCGGAGTCACTCTAGAGGCTGGTCTTCAGCGAGCTCCAAACCCAAAGCTCGGTCCCACTCCCGGAGTCACTCTAGAGGCTGGTCTTCAGCTAGCTCCAAACCCAAAGCTCGGCCCCACTCCCGGAGTCACTCTAGAGGCTGGTCTTCAGCGAGCTCCAAAGCTCGGTCCCACTCCCGGAGTCACTCTAGAGGCTGGTCTTCAGCGAGCTCCAAATCCAAAGCTCGGTCCCACTCCCGGAGTCACTCTAGAGGCTGGTCTTCAGCGAGCTCCAAACCCAAACCTCGGTCCCACTCCCGGAGTCACTCTAGAGGCTGGTCTTCAGCGAGCTCCAAACCCAAACCTCGGTCCCACTCCCGGAGTCACTCTAGAGGCTGGTCTTCAGCGAGCTCCAAACCCAAACCTCGGTCCCACTCCCGGAGTCACTCTAGAGGCTGGTCTTCAGCGAGCTCCAAATCCAAAGCTCGGGCCCACTCCCGGAGTCACTCTAGAGGCTGGTCTTCAGCGAGCTCCAAACCCAAAGCTCGGTCCCACTCCCGGAGTCACTCTAGAGGATGGTCTTCAGCGAGCTCCAAATCCAAAGCTCGGTCCCACTACCGGAGTCACTCTAGAGGCTGGTCTTCAGCGAGCTCCAAATCCAAAGCTAGGTCCCACTCCCGCAGTCACTCTAGAGGCTGGTCTTCAGCTAGCTCCAAATCCAAAGCTCGGCCCCACTCCCGGAGTCACTGCAGAGGCTGGTCTTCAGCGAGCTCCAAATCCAAAGCTCGGTCCCACTCCCGGAGTCACTCTAGAGGCTGGTCTTCAGCTAGCTCCAAACCCAAAGCTCGGCCCCACTCCCGGAGTCACTCTAGAGGCTGGTCTTCAGCGAGCTCCAAATCCAAAGCTCGGTCCCACTCCCGGAGTCACTCTAGAGGCTGGTCTTTAGCTAGCTCCAAACCCAAAGCTCGGCCCCACTCCCGGAGTCACTGTAGAGGCTGGTCTTCAGCTAGCTCCAAACCCAAAGCTCGGCCCCACTCCCGGAGTCACTCTAGAGGCTGGTCTTCAGCGAGCTCCAAATCCAAAGCTCGGTCCCACTCCCGGAGTCACTCTAGAGGCTGGTCTTCAGCGAGCTCCAAATCCAAAGCTCGGTCCCACTCCCGGAGTCACTCTAGAGGCTGGTCTTCAGCTAGCTCCAAACCCAAGCTCGGCCCCACTCCCGGAGTCACTGTAGAGGCTGGTCTTCAGCGAGCTCCAAACCCAAAGCTCGGTCCCACTCCCGGAGTCAATCTAGAGGCTGGTCTTCAGCTAGCTCCAAATCCAAAGCTCGGTCCCACTCCCGGAGTCACTCTAGAGGCTGGTCTTCAGCTAGCTCCAAACCCAAAGCTCGGCCCCACTCCCGGAGTCACTGTAGAGGCTGGTCTTCAGCTAGCTCCAAACCCAAAGCTCGGCCCCACTCCCGGAGTCACTCTAGAGGCTGGTCTTCAGCGAGCTCCAAATCCAAAGCTCGGTTCCACTCCCGGAGTCACTCTAGAGGCTGGTCTTCAGCGAGCTCCAAATCCAAAGCTCGGTCCCACTCCCGGAGTCACTCTAGAGGCTGGTCTTCAGCTAGCTCCAAACCCAAAGCTCGGCCCCACTCCCGGAGTCACTGTAGAGGCTGGTCTTCAGCGAGCTCCAAACCCAAAGCTCGGTCCCACTCCCGGAGTCAATCTAGAGGCTGGTCTTCAGCGAGCTCCAAACCCAAAGCTCGGCCCCACTCCCGGAGTCACTGTAGAGGCTGGTCTTCAGCGAGCTCCAAACCCAAAGCTCGGTCCCACTCCCGGAGTCAATCTAGAGGCTGGTCTTCAGCGAGCTCCAAACCCAAAGCTCGGTCCCACTCCCGGAGTCACTCTAGAGGCTGGTCTTCAGCGTGCTCCAAACCCAAAGCTCGGTCCCACTCCCGCAGTCACTCTAGAGGCTGGTCTTCAGCGAGCTCCAAATCCAAAGCTCGGTCCCACTCCCGGAGTCACTCTAGAGGCTGGTCTTCAGCGAGCTCCAAATCCAAAGCTCGGTCCCACTCCCGGAGTTACTCTAGAGGCTGGTCTTCAGCGAGCTCCAAATCCAAAGCTCGGTCCCACTCCCGGAGTCACTCTAGAGGCTGGTCTTCAGCGAGCTCCAAATCCAAAGCTCGGTCCCACTCCCGGAGTCACTCTAGAGGCTGGTCTTCAGCGAGCTCCAAATCCAAAGCTTGGTCCCACTCCCGGAGTCAATCTAGAGGCTGGTCTTCAGCGAGCTCCAAATCCAAAGCTCGGTCCCACTCCCGGAGTCACTCTAGAGGCTGGTCTTCAGCGAGCTCCAAATCCTCTGATAAGCACAAAAAGCACTAGAAGTCAAAGAGGAGTTTGCGCTTTTGCACCATTCCCACTCTTCTGAGGAAGCACGTGGGTGGCCTCAACTGTCTCGCTCCCGTTCTCAAAGTTGGCCAACTTCGGAGCCAATTCTGCAGCCGGTTACAGCATAACTTGAGTTTCCGAGGCCTTCAACCACACTGCGCCAGATCAAAGAGTCCCGCACAGCTCTGCTCCAGCTCTTCGGTTCCCTACGGACTCACTCTGATTCGAATTTGGGCCCCATTGAGCTGTGACTGGAATGCTGCCAGCGGGTTCACCCTCAACACCAGCTGGACCCTTTGAGCTGCTTCTGCACTCAGCTCCAGTTCTGCTGATGCCCCAGACCCATGCGAGACCAGGATACTTTGACAACGATGCCGACCTTGCCTCCTGAAGACGTGGCCCCAATTGGGCTCTCCGATGCTGAATCGACGCTGGTCCGACTTCAACCGACATCGCACCTGAATCTGACGAGGCATCCATTTCCTCACTCACATTACCACAAGTCAGGCAACATTCTTTGCAGAGTTGGTCCCTTTTTGGGACCAACTCTGACATCGACTATGACCAGGCAATACATTCGCTCAGCCCTATACCAAGGACAACTGGTATCAGAACTTGTGGGAGGCTAGTAGGCCCAGAGACAGCCCTTTTCTTCACTCCCGGCCCAGCCTCTGAAGAATCTCCCTCCTACAAAGTCCTTGACCTTCAGCTCCCCACCATGGAGGTAAAAACAAACGCAAATGTATTGACTAAGGTCCTGCATTCGAGCCCCCTTGCTCCTTGGAGCATGGGCCAAGCGTACACTGGCCTCCAGTTAACAGGCAAATTGTCAGGCGTCATTGCCCTGCTCCATGCGACCTGGCCTTTTTGTTGCAGCACCCTTCTCCAGAGCACTTTGTGGTGCAGGTCTCCACCAGCCGGATCACCCCCAACAATTTCCCTACTACTTACCCTGATAGGGAATCAAAATGAGTGGAGACATTTGGAAAGTACCTCTTCTCATGAGCCAGTTTGGCCCTGTGATGGATCAATGCCTCCTGTTTGTTAGGCTTTTAGATTAGTGCTCTCTGGGATTCTGTGTCACAAGTCCTCCCTGGTGTACCAGAAGGCCTTCAACCTGTCCTTTCGCAGGCTATTCAAGATGATCATGATACGGCCAAGTTGACAGATGACGTCCAGTCCTCTCTGATGGACATGCTCTTTGATGGGACTCGCCTGTTTGGAGACAAGACTGACTCTGCCCTTGAGAGTTGGGCTATATCTTGCTCTCTGGGTCTCTCTGTCCAGCCTCACAGCCACACCCATTTCAATGTTACTTTTGTGGCTTTGGTTGAGACGTCCCTTACCACCAGTCTGTCCCACCCCAGCAGGGAATCCAGCAGTTTCCCAGGAGAGGCCCACCATGGCGGCAGACAAGGTCAGCATGACATTCAATCGACCTCCCCCGCACAGCCTCGCTGCCAAACCACTTAAGTCTGGCCTTACAGAGTCACTGCCAGCCGGTGGGAGGCAGAATCCACCATTTCTATTCAGGTTGGCGTGTGATCACGTCATACAGGTAGGTCCTGCAGATCTACTGCAAAGGTTATGCCTTACCGTTCCTTTCTTCCCCACTGCACCTTCCACCTTCCACCCAGTGACTGACAGGAAACCAGCGTTCCATTTTGCGGCATGAAGTGCAAACCCTTTTGGCCAAAGGGGCTGTTGTGAGAGTGCTTGCGCCAGAAGTAGGGCGTGGGTGTTATTCCTGGTACTTTCTGGTGCCCAGAAGGATGGAGATCTTCGGCCTATTCTAGATCTGCGCCGCCCCTATCTCTCCTCCGGAAGGAGAAATGTAGAATTCTCCACCTTGGTCGAGGTCTTGTCTGCTTTTTGCCCTGGAGACTGGATGGTGGCGTTGGACCTGAATGACACCTATTTCCACATTCCTGTCCTGACGGCCAATCGGTTCCACCTGCAGTTTGTGAGAGAAGAGCATTTTCAGCTCACTGTGCTCGCCCTTGGTTTCACCAGCACCCCCCGGGTCTTCCCGAAACTGATGGTGGTGGTGGCAGCACACCTTCGGGATCAGGGGTGTGAGTCGTCCCCCTGCCTCAATGACTGGCTGTCAGAGGCGGGCCAAAACTGGAAATGTAGTCTCTTTTACCTAAAAAGGGCCCAAAAAGGTAGACTTCGGGGCTCATGGCGTCTGATCTAGAGGTTCTGGAGAAGCCCATGAGGAAGGCATTGCAGTAGTCAGACTCAGGACCTGCATTGACTGAGGCGCCCTGGGGCAGGGCTCTTCAAACGAGAGGAGAGAAAGAGGGGTTTGAGCCTGTTGATATGGAAGGAACAGTTTTTGACCATGACGATCACTTGGGGCTTAAGGTCGGTTTCAGCGTCAAATAGAAACCCTAGGTTTGTTACCTTATCTGATGGGTTAGTTGTAAGCAAAGATCTCCAGTAAGCCTAGGGTGGCTAGGGAAGTCCTACCCTTGATACCGAACATAACCAGTTAAGTCTACGACTGAGTGAGCTGATGTTCTTCTGTTCTTAGGTGAACAGAAGCAACCATTGCAAATCCATACCAGGTTTATCTTCATGAGGAAAGCTGCTGTAGACCTGGGTATCATCTGCGTGTGATTGGGGGGAGCCTGATGTTTACTCGTCAGCTCAAACATAAAGAAGTGGATATGTGTTAAACAGGGAAGCAGGAAAGGGCAGGCCCTGGGATGCTCCGCATTCAATAGACAAAGGATCCACTTTAATCTGGTGAGATCTGCGAACCAAGAAAAAGTTAAACCATTTAGTTGTTTTGCTGATGCCGTCAAGGCAGTGGCTGAGCCTCTCAGAAGAATTCTGTGTTTGCTGTGTATAAGGCTGCGGACAAGTCCTGAATGTCATTCCCTCGTTGGTGAAGTTCACTGTATTTTCCTAGCTCCCCATAGGATTGATCCAGCTTTGTAAAATGCTCTACACTCTGATTGTACAAGGAATAGGATTGAATTTGGTTCTTACTCAGCATCATGCAGATCAAGCACACTCCAGTGACAGCAAAGTGCTATACAGATATCATATACAATGTAACAGAACACATACACCCTTCATTCAATCTCCCCAATGGACACCATTGCAGGTATAGCCCTACATCCGTTTCACTTTCTTCCATGTTTTCTGGGCTTGTTCCACAGAAGCTGAACGTCCCATCAGGACTGTCGGTTACATCTCCACACAAGCGTGGCTGGTTCATCCCACCTATGGGCAGCAGGCAGCCTTTCCCCATGTGGATGATGTTTGGTTCATCTGTTCCAGCCCTCCTGGTCTTCATCCTCATCTTCATGGAGACCCAGATCACAACGTGAGTATAGTGTGTATGCCATGATCATGTGGATGAACAGATTCAACATCAGAACTCCAGGCAACAGAACATGTGTCGTTTCCTAGTGTGTTCACATTCTAATGATATTCTAGTTACATCATTATCCCAATCCAGGCCGCAAACCTTCATACCATCCTGACCCAGAAACCTATTTACTTCCTTATCACAATATCCCATCTAGAACCTCATCGTGACTCCAGTACCTTGTCAACATCCTCTCTGGCATGGCTCACCATCCACATAGTATCCTGACTCCAGTACCTCATCGACATCCTGCTCTGACATGGTACACCATCCATACACTATCCTGACTCCAATTCCTCATTGGCATCCTGCTCTGACATGGTACACCATCCATACACTATCCTGACTCCAATTCCTCATTGGCATCCTGCTCTGGCATGGTACTCAATCCACACACTATTCTGACTCCAGTACCGCATCAACGTCCAGCTCTGACATGGCACACCATCCACATAGTATCCTGAGTACCACATCAACATCCTGTTCTGACATGGTACTCAAGCCACACACTATTCTGACTCCAATACCTCATCAACATCCTGCTCTGACATGATACACCATCCACACACTATCCTCACTCCAGTACCGCATCAACATCCTGCTCTGACATGGTGCACCATCCATACACTATCCTGACTCCAGTACCGCATCAACATCCTGCTCTGACATGGTGCACCATCCATACACTATCCTGACTCCAGTACCGCATCAAAATCCTGCTCTGACATGGTGCACCATCCATACACTATCCTTACCCCAGTACCTCATCAACATCCTACTCAGACATGGCACGCCATCCACATAGTATCCTGACTCCAGTACCTCATCAACATCTTGCTCCAACATGGCACTCAACCCACACAATATTCTGACTCCAGTACAACATTGACATCCTGCTCTAACATGGTACACCATCCATACACTATCCTGACTCCAATTCCTCATTGGCATCCTGCTCTGACATGGTACACCATCCATACACTATCCTGACTCCAATTCCTCATTGGCATCCTGCTCTGGCATGGTACTCAATCCACACACTATCCTGACTCCAGTACTGCATCGACATCCTGCTCTGACATGGCACGCCATCCACATAGTATCCTGACTCCAGTACCACATCAACATCCTGCTCTGACATGGTAATCAAGCCACACACTATCCTGACTCCAGTACCGCATCAACATCCTGCTCTGACATGGTGCACCATCCATACACTATCCTTACCCCAGTACCTCATCAACATCCTACTCAGACATGGCACGCCATCCACATAGTATCCTGACTCCAGTACCTCATCAACATCTTGCTCCAACATGGCACTCAACCCACACAATATTCTGACTCCAGTACCTCATTGACATTCTGCTCTAACATGGTACACCATCCATACACTATTCTGACTCCAGTGCTCCATCAACATCGTTAGTCTGATGGTGGTACATCAGACATCATTCTTATTCTGGCTCTGGTACTCCATTCTTATCCTGACTGGTACCCCATACTTATCCTGACTGCAGTACCCCCTCCACTTCCTGGTGCTGACTCCAGTACCCCATCTATACACCTGTTCTGACAGCAGTACTCCATCAACATTCTGATGATGACTCTAATAGCCCATCCGCATCCTAATCCTGTCTCCTTATCCCATCCTTATCCTGTCTCCCGTACCCCATCCTAATCCTGTCTCCCATACCCCATCCTAATCCTGTCTCCCGTACCCATCCTAATCCTGTCTCTCGTACCCCATCCTAATCCTGTCTCCCGTACCCCATCCTAATCCTGTCTCTGTACCCCATCCTTATCCTGACTCCAGTATCCAATCCAGGTGCTTATTCTGAACTGTGGTACTCAATCACATCCTAATTCTGAATCAGGTACCCAATCATTATCCTGATTTCAGTATCCCGTGCTTATCCTGACTCCGATATCCACTCCACATCCTAATCCTGTCTCCAGTACCCCATCCTTATCCTGACTTCAGTACCCCATCCTTATCCTGTCTCCCATAACCCATCCTTATCCTGTCTCCTATACCCCATCCTTATCCTGTCTCCTATACCCCATCCTTATCCTGTCTCCCGTACCCCATCCTTATCCTGACTTCAGTACCCCATCCTTATCCTGTCTCCCATACCCCATCCTTATTATGTCTCCCATACCCCATCCTTATCCTGTCTCCTATACCCCATCCTTATCCTGTCTCCCGTACCCCATCCTTATTATGTCTCCCATACCCCATCCTTATCCTGTCTCCCGTACCCCATCCTTATCCTGTCTCCATATGCCATCCTAATCCTGTCTCCGTTTCCCATCCTAATCCTGTCTCCCATACCCCATCCATATCCTGTCTCCAGTATCCCATCCACGTACTGATTCTGACTTTAATACCCCAACCATCATCCTAATTCTGACTCTGATACACCCTCCTTATACTGACTCCAGTACCCCATCCTTATCCTGACTCCAGTACCCCATCCATATCCTGACTTCTGTACTCCATCCTTATCCTGTCTCCCATACCCGATCTTTATCCTGACTCCAGTATCCCATCCACGTACTGATTCTGACTTTAGTACCCCAATCATCATCCTAATTCTGATTCTGATACACCCTCCTTATCCTGACTCCACTACCCCATCCTTATCCTGACTCCACCAATACCGCCTCCACTACCTGGTAACCCAGTAACCCATCCATACCCTTATCCTGACTATGGGCCCCTTCCTTATCCTGACTGGACACCTGCTCCACATCCTGACCCGGTCTCCTGTACACCATTTCTTTCTGACTGCAGTATCCTATTAACACTTTCATTCTGACTCCAGTACCCCATCCATATCCTGACTACTCCAGCTTCATATACTGGTACTGATTCCAGTACCTCATCCCCATCCTTATCCTGTCTTGGTGCATCATCCAAATATTATCCTGACTCCAGTACCCCACCCACAGCCCTATTCTGATTGTAGTACCCCAATTGTTATCCTAATTGTGGCTCTGGTACTCCACCCTTATCTTACCTCCGATGCCCCCTGCACGTCCTTGTTCCAGCTTTGGTACCCTATTCTGATCCAGACTTGGTACCATAACATCCTGTCCGGACACACGTGGCTTATCCACATCTATCCAAAGCATCAATCCTCGCTCCCATCCACATCCTAGCCAAAGCCTTGATCTCCACTCCCATCTACATCTTATCCAAAGCATTGATCTCCACTCCCATCCAGATCCTGTCCAAAGCATTGATCTCCAGTACCATCCACACCCTATCAAAAGCATCGATCTCCACTCCTGTCCACATCCTATCCAGAGCTCTTCGATCTCCACTCCTATCTACACCCTATCCAAAGCATCGCTCTCCACTCCCGTCGACATCCTAACCAAAGCATCGATCTCCACTCCCGTCCACATCTATCCAAAGAATCGATACCCACTCCGATCTACATCTTATCCAAAGCTCTGATCGCTACTCACATTCACATCCTATCCAAAGCATCTTTCTCTACTCACATTCACGTCCTATCCAAAGCCTTGCTCTCCACTCCCATCCATATCCTATCCTAAGCATCGATCCTCACTCCCGTCCACATCCTCTCCAAAGCATTGATCTCTACTCCAATCCACAACTATCCAAAGCTTCGATCCTCACTTCCATCCACATCCAATCCAAAGCTCTGATCGCCACTCACATCCACATCCTTTCCAAAGCATTGATCCTCACTCCCATTCACATCCTATCCAAAACATCGATCCTCACTCCCATTCACATCCTATCCAAAGCCTCGCTCTCCACTCCCATCCATATTCTGTCCAAAGCATCGGTCCTCACTCCCATCCACATCCTATCCAAAGCATCAGTCGTCACTTCCATCCACATCCTCTCCAAAGCATCAATCTCCACTCCATCCACATCCAAGCCAAAGCATCGATTTCCACTTCCATCCATATCCAGGGCCGGACTGGGAACCAAAACCGGCCCTGGGCAACTGCTCGGCTGGCCCCCGGGGCGAGGGGAATGGGGGTGTGGCCGAGCTGTTTGCTAGGGCCGGTTTCAGCCGATTTTGTTACAGGGGGCCGATATTGCCGGCTCCTGGTAACAAAAGCAGCCCCCCCAGGGGCCCAAAACCAGCCCCCACCCCGGTGGCCCACCAGGGAAAAGCCCGGTGCCCGCTATGGCCAGTCCGGCCCTGTCTATATCCTATTCAAAGTATCAATCCTCACTCCCATCCACATCCTATCCAAAGCATCGATTTCCACTCCCATCCACATCTAAGCTCAAGCATCGATCTCTAATCCTGTCCACATCCTATCCAAGCATCGATCTCCACTCCCATCCACATCAGGGGCCAGAGCAGTGCTTGCACCACTGCAGGAGCACTGGGAAGGACCTTAAAATACTGCTAGTGCCCTGAACAGGTGCTTAGAACACAAGAGGGGCTGGAGCAGTGCTTGCAGCACTACAGGTGTGCTACGAAGGTACTTAAAACACTGCTAGAGCTCTTAATAGGTGCTTAGAACACAAGAGGTAATATAACAGCTACAATGGTTCAGGGAAAGAAATGTTTAAAGCAAAAACATATATATCAGCCATGAAGTGACATGAATGTATTACTTAACACAGCGATGAATTTTTTTTAAATAAAAATCATGAGGTACCCAGAGTAAATACTAATAAAAAAGCTGTTTGTTATTGAAAATATTTTTTGTAAAGCATAAGTAGTACAAAATCCAAACCAAACATACAATAGGTGCTCACAAAGTTACACATAACAAACATATAATCATACAAATCACAGTGTAATAGAAAAAACATAATGGCAGAGGAAAACAATACAAATGTATGTCTGTTTTAGAACAAGATCAATAATTAAACAAATGCTTCCTCTTGGTTTGCCGAAGGAGTACGTTGAAGGTGTTTCGACCTTATCAATATGTTTGGTCTTCATCAGGACAAAGAACAATCTTTAAGAGCAACCATCAATTAAATTTGAAGCAAAGTCACTCATCAAATCAAAAATAGTATTCATTCAAGTGAAGAGTTTCCATCAACATATCCATAAACTCAAGGAGCCCGTACCATGTGTAGTCACATTTGCACTGGTACCTAAGAATGACATTTCGAGTGTCCATATTATGGGGGCCACTTCCCAAGCACTGAACAATTTGCAGGTGGAAGGCACAGTGATTAAATCCACCCCACGTATGTACTGCAAAGTTCTAAAAGTGTTAAAACACAAGGAGGGCTGGAGCAGTGCTTGCACCATTGCAGGAGTGCAGTGAAAGCAGTTAAAACATTGCTAGAGTCCTAAACAAGTACTTAGAACACAACATGAGCCAGAACACTCCTAGCAGCACTGCAGGAGTGCTGAGAAGGTACTTAAAACACTGCTAGAGCCCTGAACAGATGCTTAGAACACAAGAGGGCCTGGAGCAGTGCTTGCACCATTGCAAGTGTGCTGTGAAGATACATAAAACATTGCTAGAGCCCTGAACAAGAGCTTAGAACAAAACAGAAGCTGGAACACTGCTTGGAGCACTGCAAGAGTGCTGTGAAGGTACGTAAAACACTACTAGAGCCCTGAACAAGTGCTTAGAATACAACAGAAACTGGCACACTGCTAGCAGCAGTGCAAGACTGCTGAGAAGGTACTTAAAACACCACTAGAGCCCTGAACAAGTGCTTAGAACACAAGAGGGGTGGAGCACTGCTTGTAGCACTGCAGGAGTGCTGGGAAGGTAGTTAAAACACTGCTAGGGCCCTGAACAGGGGCTTAGAAAACAACAGAACCCGGCACACTGCTAGCAGCAGTGCAAGAGTGCTGACAAGGTACTTAAAACACTACTAGAGCCCTGAACGGGTGCTTAGAACACAAGAGGGGTGGAGCATTGCTTGTAGCACTGCTGAAGTGCCGGGATGGTACTTAAAACACTGCTAGAGCCCTGAACAAGTGCTTAGAACACAACAGGGACTAGAGCAGTGCTTGCAGTACTGCAGGAGTGCTGTGAAGGAGTGCTGTGAAGACTCTCAAAACACTGCTAGAGCCCTGAACAAGTGCTTAGAACACAGCAGGACCCATAACACTGCTAGAAGCACTGCAAGAGTGCTGTGAAGGCACTTAAAACACTGCTAGAGCCATGAACAAGTGCTTAGACTACAACAGAAACCAGCACACTGCTAGTAGCAGTGCAAGACTGCTGAGAAGGTACTTAAAACACCACTAGAGCCCTGAACAGGTGCTTAGAACACAAGAGGGGTGGAACACTGCTTGTAGCACTGCAGGAGTGCTGGGAAGGTACTTAAAACACTGCTAGAGCCATGAACAAGTGCTTAGAACACAACAGGGACTAGAGCAGTGCTTGCAGCACTGCAGGAGTGCTGTGAAGACTCTCAAAACACTGCTAGAGCCCTGTAAAGGTGCTTAGAACACAGCAGGACCCATAACACTGCTAGAAGCACTGCAAGAGTGCTGTGAAGGCACTTAAAACACTGCTAGAGCCCTGAACCTTTGCATAGAACACAACAGGGGCTAGAGCACTGCTTGCAGCACTGCAGGAGTGCTATGAAGACACTCAAAACAATGCTAGAGCCCTGAACAGGTGCTGAGAACACAGCAGAGCAGAACACTGCTAGCAGCAGTGCAAGAGTGCTGAGAAGGTACTTAAAACACGACTAGAGCCCTAAACAGGTCCTTAGAACACAAGAGGGTAGAGCACTGCTTGTAGCACTGCAGGAGTGCTGCTAAGGTACTTAAAACACTGCTAGAGCCCTGAACAGGTGCTTAGAACACAAGAGGGGTGGAGCACTGCTTGCAGCACTGCAGGAGTGCTGCTAAGGCACTTAAAACACTGTTAGAGCCCTGCACAAGTGCTTAGTACTCAAGAGGAGCTGGAGCAGTGCTTGCACCACTACAAGAGTGCTATGAAGGCACTTAAAACACTGCCAGTGCACTGAACAAGTGCTTAGAACACAACAGGTGCCAGAACACTGCTAGCAGCACTGCAAGAGTGCTGAAAGGGTACTTAAAACGCTACTATAGCCCTAAACAGGTGCTTAGAACACAAAAGGGGTGGGGCAGGGCTTGTAGCACTGCTGGAGTGCTGTGAAGGCACTTAAAACACTGCTAGAGCCCTGAACAAGTGTATAGAATACAACAGGAGCCAGAACACTGCTAGCAGCACTGCAAGAGTGCTGAGAAGGTACTTAAAACACTGCTAGAACACAAGATGCTTAGAACACAAGATGGGTGGAGCAGTGCTTGCAGCACTGCGGGAGTGCTGAGAAGGTACTTAAAACACTGCTAGAGCCCTGAACCGGTGCTTAGAACACAAGATGGGTGGAGCAGTGCTTGCAGCACTGCAGGAGTGCTGGGAATGTACATAAAACACTGTTAGAGCCCTCACAAGTGATTAGAACACAAGAGGGGCTGGAGCAGTGCTTGCACCACTGCAAGAGGGCTGTGAAGGCACTTAAAACACAGCTAGAGCCCTGAACAGGTGCTTAGAACACAGTAGGAGCCAAAACATTGCTAGAAGCACGGCAAGAGTGTTGTGAAGGTACTTAAAGCACTGCTAGAGCCCTGAACAGGTGCTTAGAACACAGTAAGAGCCAGAACATTGCTAGAAGCACTGCAAGAGTGCTGTGAAGGTACTTAAAGCACTGCTAGAGCCCTGAACAGGTGCTTAGAAAAACAATGGAAGTCGAAACAATGCTTGGAGCAATGCAGGAGTGCTGGGAATGTACATAAAACACTGTTAGAGCTCTGCACAAGTGATTAGAACACAAGAGGGGCTAGAGCAGTGCTTGCGGCACTGCAGGAGTGCTGTGAAGGCACTCAAAACACCGCTAGAGCCCTGAACAGGTGCTTAGAACACAGTAGGAGCCAGAACATTGCTAGAAGCACTGCAAGAGTGCTGTGAAGGCACTCAAAACACTGCTAGACCCCTGAACAGGTGCTTAGAACACAGTAGGAGCCAGAACATTGCTAGAAGCACTGCAAGAGTGCTGTGAAGGTACTTAAAACACTGCTAGAGCACTGAACAGGTGCTTAGAACACAAGAGGAGTAGAGGAGTGCTTGCAGCACTGTAGGAGCACTGGGAATGTACATAAAACACTGCTAGAGCCCTGAACAGGTGCTTAGAACACAGAGGGGCTGGAGCGGTGCTTGCACCACTGCAAGAGTGCTGTAAATGCACTTAAAACACTGCTAGAGCCCTGAACCGGTGCTTAGAACACAAAAGGGTTGGAGCAGTGCTTGCAGCACTGCAGGAGTGCTGGGAATGTACATAAAACACTGTTAGAGCCCTCACAAGTGATTAGAACAAAAGAGGGGCTGGAGCAGTGCTTGCGGCACTGCAGGAGTGCTGTGAAGGCACTCAAAACACCGCTAGAGCCCTGAACAGGTGCTTAGAACACAGTAGGAGCCAGAACATTGCTAGAAGCACTTCAAGAGTGCTGTGAAGGCACTCAAAACACTGCTAGAGCCCTGAACAGGTGCTTAGAACACAGTAGGAGCCAGAACATTGCTAGAAGCACTGCAAGAGTGCTGTGAAGGTACTTAAAACACAAGAGGAGTAGAGGAGTGCTTGCAGCACTGTAGGAGCGCTGGTAATGTACTTAAAACACTGTTAGAGCCCTGCACAAGTGCTTAGAACACAGAGGGGCTGGAGCAGTGCTTGCACCACTGCAAGAGTGCTGTAAAGGCACTTAAAACACGGCTAGAGCCCTGAGCAAGTGCTTAGAACACAACAGAAGCCAGAACACAGCTAGTAGCAGTGCAAGACTGCTGAGAAGGTACTTAAAACACCACTAGAGCCCTGAACAGGTGCTTAGAACACAAGAGGGGTGGAACACTGCTTGTAGCACTGCAGGAGTGCTGGGAAGGTACTTAAAACACTGCTAGAGCCATGAACAAGTGCTTAGAACACAACAGGGACTAGAGCAGTGCTTGCGGCACTGCAGGAGTGCTGTGAAGACTCTCAAAACACTGCTAGAGCCCTGTGCAGGTGCTTAGAACACAGCAGGACCCATAACACTGCTAGAAGCACTGCAAGAGTGCTGTGAAGGCACTTAAAACACTGCTAGAGCCCTGAACATTTGCATAGAACACAACAGGGGCTAGAGCACTGCTTGCAGCACTGCAGGAGTGCTATGAAGACACTCAAAACAATGCTAGAGCCCTGAACAGGTGCTGAGAACACAGCAGAGCAGAACACTGCTAGCAGCAGTGCAAGAGTGCTGAGAAGGTACTTAAAACACGACTAGAGCCCTAAACAGGTGCTTAGAACACAAGAGGGGTAGAGCACTGCTTGTAGCACTGCAGGAGTGCTGCTAAGGTACTTAAAACACTGCTAGAGCCCTGAACAGGTGCTTAGAACACAAGAGGGGTGGAGCACTGCTTGCAGCACTGCAGGAGTGCTGCTAAGGCACTTAAAACACTGTTAGAGCCCTGCACAAGTGCTTAGTACTCAAGAGGAGCTGGAGCAGTGCTTGCAGCACTACAAGAGTGCTGTGAAGGCACTTAAAACACTGCCAGTGCACTGAACAAGTGCTTAGAACACAACAGGTGCCAGAACACTGCTAGCAGCACTGCAAGAGTGCTGAAAGGGTACTTAAAACGCTACTATAGCCCTAAACAGGTGCTTAGAACACAAAAGGGGTGGGGCAGGGCTTGTAGCACTGCTGGAGTGCTGAGAAGGTACTTAAAACACTGCTAGAACACAAGATGCTTACAACACAAGATGGGTGGAGCAGTGCTTGCAGCACTGCAGGAGTGCTGGGAATGTACATAAAACACTGTTAGAGCCCTCACAAGTGATTAGAACACAAGAGGGGCTGGAGCAGTGCTTGCACCACTGCAAGAGGGCTGTGAAGGCACTTAAAACACTGCTAGAGCCCTGAACAGGTGCTTAGAACACAGTAGGAGCCAGAACATTGCTAGAGGCACTGCAAGAGTGCTGTGAAGGTACTTAAAGCACTGCTAGAGCCCTGAACAGGTGCTTAGAACACAGTAAGAGCCAGAACATTGCTAGAAGCACTGCAAGAGTGCTGTGAAGGCACTCAAAACACTGCTAGAGCCCTGAACAGGTGCTTAGAACACAGTAGGAGCCAGAACATTGCTAGAAGCACTGCAAGAGTGCTGTGAAGGTACTTAAAGCACTGCTAGAGCCCTGAACAGGTGCTTAGAACACAGTAAGAGCCAGAACATTGCTAGAAGCACTGCAAGAGTGCTGTGAAGGTACTTAAAACACTGCTAGAGCACTGAACAGGTGCTTAGAACACAAGAGGAGTAGAGGAGTGCTTGCTGCACTGTAGGAGCGCTGGTAATGTACTTAAAACACTGTTAGAGCCCTGCATAAGTGCTTAGAACACAGAGGGGCTGGAGCAGTGCTTGCACCACTGCAAGAGTGCTGTAAAGGCACTTAAAACACCGCTAGAGCCCTGAACAGGTGCTTAGAACACAAAAGGGTTGGAGCAGTGCTTGCAACACTGCAGGAGTGCTGGGAATGTACATAAAACACTGTTAGAGCCCTCATAAGAGATTAGAACACAAGAGGGGCTAGAGCAGTGCTTGCACCACTGCAAGAGGGCTGTGAAGGCACTTAAAACACTGCTAGAGCCCTGAACAGGTGCTTAGAAAAACAATGGAAGTCGAAACAATGCTTGGAGCAATGCAGGAGTGCTGGGAATGTACATAAAACACTGTTAGAACTCTGCACAAGTGATTAGAATACAAGAGGGGCTAGAGCAGTGCTTGCAGCACTGCAAGAGTGCTGTGAAGGCACTCAAAACACCGCTAGAGCCCTGAACAGGTGCTTAGAACACAGTAGGAGCCAGAACATTGCTAGAAGCACTGCAAGAGTGCTGTGAAGGCACTCAAAACACTGCTAGAGCCCTGAACAGGTGCTTAGAACACATAAAGAGCCAGAACATTGCTAGAAGCACTGCAAGAGTGCTGTGAAGGCACTCAAAACACTGCTAGAGCCCTGAACAGGTGCTTAGAACACAGTAGGAGCCAGAACATTGCTAGAAGCACTGCAAGAGTGCTGTGAAGGTACTTAAAACACAAGAGGAGTAGAGGAGTGCTTGCAGCACTGTAGGAGCGCTGATAATGTACTTAAAACACTGTTAGAGCCCTGCACAAGTGCTTAGAACACAGAGGGGCTGGAGCAGTGCTTGCACCACTGCAAGAGTGCTGTAAAGGCACTTAAAACACGGCTAGAACCCTGAGCAAGTGCTTAGAACACAACAGAAGCCGGAACACAGCTAGCAGGAGTGCTGAGAAGGTACTTAAAACACTGCTAGAGCCTTGAAACGGTGCTTAGAACACAAGAGGAGTAGAGGAGTGCTTGCTGCACTGTAGGAGCGCTGGTAATGTACTTAAAACACTGTTAGAGCCCTGCATAAGTGCTTAGAACACAGAGGGGCTGGAGCAGTGCTTGCACCACTGCAAGAGTGCTGTAAATGCACTTAAAACACTGCTAGAGCCCTGAACCAGTGCTTAGAACACAAAAGGGTTGGAGCAGTGCTTGCAACACTGCAGGAGTGCTGGGAATGTACATAAAACACTGTTAGAGCCCTCATAAGAGATTAGAACACAAGAGGGGCTAGAGCAGTGCTTGCACCACTGCAAGAGGGCTGTGAAGGCACTTAAAACACTGCTAGAGCCCTGAACAGGTGCTTAGAAAAACAATGGAAGTCGAAACAATGCTTGGAGCAATGCAGGAGTGCTGGGAATGTACATAAAACACTGTTAGAGCTCTGCACAAGTGATTAGAACACAAGAGGGGCTAGAGCAGTGCTTGCGGCACTGCAGGAGTGCTGTGAAAGCACTCAAAACACCGCTCGAGCCCTGAACAGGTGCTTAGAACACAGTAGGAGCCAGAACATTGCTAGAAGCACTGCAAGAGTGCTGTGAAGGCACTCAAAACACTGCTAGAGCCCTGAACAGGTGCTTAGAACACAGTAGGAGCCAGAACATTGCTAGAAGCACTGCAAGAGTGCTGTGAAGGTACTTATAACACAAGAGGAGTAGAGGAGTGCTTGCAGCACTGTAGGAGCTCTGGTAATGTACTTAAAACACTGTTAGAGCCCTGCACAAGTGCTTAGAACACAGAGGGGCTGGAGCAGTGCTTGCACCACTGCAAGAGTGCTGTAAAGGCACTTAAAACACGGCTAGAACCCTGAGCAAGTGCTTAGAACACAACAGAAGCTGGAACACAGCTAGCAGGAGTGCTGAGAAGGTACTTAAAACACTGCTAGAGCCCTGAAAAGGTGCTTAGAACACAAGAGGAGTAGAGGAGTGCTTGCTGCACTGTAGGAGCGTTGGTAATGTACTTAAAACACTGTTAGAGCCCCGCATAAGTGCTTAGAACACAGAGGGGCTGGAGCAGTGCTTGCACCACTGCAAGAGTGCTGTAAAGGCACTTAAAACACTGCTAGAGCCCTGAACCAGTGCTTAGAACACAAAAGGGTTGGAGCAGTGCTTGCAACACTGCAGGAGTGCTGGGAATGTACATAAAACACTGTTAGAGCCCTCATAAGAGATTAGAACACAAGAGGGGCTAGAGCAGTGCTTGCACCACTGCAAGAGGGCTGTGAAGGCACTTAAAGCACTGCTAGAGCCCTGAACAGGTGCTTAGAACACAGTAGGAGCCAGAACATTGCTAGAAGCACTGCAAGAGTGCTGTGAAGGCACTCAAAACACTGCTAGAGCCCTGAACAGGTGCTTAGAACACAGTAGGAGCCAGAACATTGCTAGAAGCACTCCAAGAGTGCTGTGAAGGTACTTAAAACACTGCTAGAGCACTGAACAAGTGCTTAGAACACAAGAGGAGTAGAAGAGTGCTTGCAGCACTGTAGGAGCACTGGGAATGTACATAAAACACTGCTAGAGCCCTGAACAGGTGCTTAGAACACAGAGGGGCTGGAGCAGTGCTTGCACCACTGCAAGAGTGCTGTAAATGCACTTAAAACACTGCTAGAGCCCTGAACCGGTGCTTAGAACACAAAAGGGTTGGAGCAGTGCTTGCAGCACTGCAGGAGTGCTGGGAATGTACATAAAACACTGTTAGAGCCCTCACAAGTGATTAGAACAAAAGAGGGGCTGGAGCAGTGCTTGCACCACTGCAAGAGGGCTGTGAAGGCACTTAAAACACTGCTAGAGCCCTGAACAGGTGCTTAGAACACAGTAGGAGCCAGAACATTGCTAGAAGCACTGCAGGAGTGCTGTGAAGGCACTCAAAACACTGCTAGAGCCCTGAACAGGTGCTTAGAACACAGTAGGAGCCAGAACATTGCTAGAAGCACTTCAAGAGTGATGTGAAGGCACTCAAAACACTGCTAGAGCCCTGAACAGGTGCTTAAAACACAGTAGGAGCCAGAACATTGCTAGAAGCACTGCAAGAGTGCTGTGAAGGTACTTAAAACACAAGAGGAGTAGAGGAGTGCTTGCAGCACTGTAGGAGCGCTGGTAATGTACTTAAAACACTGTTAGAGCCCTGCACAAGTGCTTAGAACACAGAGGGGCTGGAGCAGTGCTTGCACCACTGCAAGAGTGCTGTAAAGGCACTTAAAACACGGCTAGAGCCCTGAGCAAGTGCTTAGAACACAACAGAAGCCAGAACACAGCTAGCAGCACTGCAAGAGTGCTGAGAAGGTACTTAAAACACTGCTAGAGCCATGAACAAGTGCTTAGAATACAACAGAAACCGGCACACTGCTAGTAGCAGTGCAAGACTGCTGAGAAGGTACTTAAAACACCACTAGAGCCCTGAACAGGTGCTTAGAACACAAGAGGGGTGGAACACTGCTTGTAGCACTGCAGGAGTGCTGGGAAGGTACTTAAAACACTGCTAGAGCCATGAACAAGTGCTTAGAACACAACAGGGACTAGAGCAGTGCTTGCGGCACTGCAGGAGTGCTGTGAAGACTCTCAAAACACTGCTAGAGCCCTGTACAGGTGCTTAGAACACAGCAGGACCCATAACACTGCTAGAAGCACTGCAAGAGTGCTGTGAAGGCACTTAAAACACTGCTAGAGCCCTGAACATTTGCATAGAACACAACAGGGGCTAGAGCACTGCTTGCAGCACTGCAGGAGTGCTATGAAGACACTCAAAACAATGCTAGAGCCCTGAACAGGTGCTGAGAACACAGCAGAGCAGAACACTGCTAGCAGCAGTGCAAGAGTGCTGAGAAGGTACTTAAAACACGACTAGAGCCCTAAACAGGTGCTTAGAACACAAGAGGGGTAGAGCACTGCTTGTAGCACTGCAGGAGTGCTGCTAAGGTACTTAAAACACTGCTAGAGCCCTGAACAGGTGCTTAGAACACAAGAGGGGTGGAGCAGTGCTTGCACCACTACAAGAGTGCTGTGAAGGCACTTAAAACACTGCCACTGCACTGAACAAGTGCTTAGAACACAACAGGTGCCAGAACACTGCTAGCAGCACTGCAAGAGTGCTGAAAGGGTACTTAAAACGCTACTATAGCCCTAAACAGGTGCTTAGAACACAAAAGGGGTGGGGCAGGGCTTGTAGCACTGCTGGAGTGCTGTGAAGGCACTTAAAACACTGCTAGAGCCCTGAACAAGTGCTTAGAATACAACAGGAGCCAGAACACTGCTAGCAGCACTGCAAGAGTGCTGAGAAGGTACTTAAAACACTGCTAGAACACAAGATGCTTAGAACACAAGATGGGTGGAGCAGTGCTTGCAGCACTGCGGGAGTGCTGAGAAGGTACTTAAAACACTGCTAGAGCCCTGAACCGGTGCTTAGAACACAAGATGGGTGGAGCAGTGCTTGCAGCACTGCAGGAGTGCTGGGAATGTACATAAAACACTGTTAGAGCCCTCACAAGTGATTAGAACACAAGAGGGGCTGGAGCAGTGCTTGCACCACTGCAAGAGGGCTGTGAAGGCACTTAAAACACTGCTAGAGCCCTGAACAGGTGCTTAGAACACAGTAGGAGCCAGAACATTGCTAGAAGCACTGCAAGAGTGCTGTGAAGGTACTTAAAGCACTGCTAGAGCCCTGAACAGGTGCTTAGAACACAGTAAGAGCCAGAACATTGCTAGAAGCACTGCAAGAGTGCTGTGAAGGTACTTAAAACACTGCTAGAGCACTGAACAGGTGCTTAGAACACAAGAGGAGTAGAGGAGTGCTTGCTGCACTGTAGGAGCGCTGGTAATGTACTTAAAACACTGTTAGAGCCCTGCATAAGTGCTTAGAACACAGAGGGGCTGGAGCAGTGCTTGCACCACTGCAAGAGTGCTGTAAAGGCACTTAAAACACTGCTAGAGCCCTGAACCGGTGCTTAGAACACAAAAGGGTTGGAGCAGTGCTTGCAGCACTGCAGGAGTGCTGGGAATGTACATAAAACACTGTTAGAGCCCTCACAAGTGATTAGAACAAAAGAGGGGCTGGAGCAGTGCTTGCACCACTGCAAGAGGGCTGTGAAGGCACTTAAAACACTGCTAGAGCCCTGAACAGGTGCTTAGAAAAACAATGGAAGCCGAAACAATGCTTGGAGCAATGCAGGAGTGCTGGGAATGTACATAAAACACTGTTAGAGCCCTGCACAAGTGATTAGCACACAAGAGGGGCTAGAGCAGTGCTTGCGGCACTGCAGGAGTGCTGTGAAGGCACTCAAAACACCGCTAGAGCCCTGAACAGGTGCTTAGAACACAGTAGGAGCCAGAACATTGCTAGAAGCACTTCAAGAGTGCTGTGAAGGCACTCAAAACACTGCTAGAGCCCTGAACAGGTGCTTAGAACACAGTAGGAGCCAGAACATTGCTAGAAGCACTGCAAGAGTGCTGTGAAGGTACTTAAAACACAAGAGGAGTAGAGGAGTGCTTGCAGCACTGTAGGAGCGCTGGTAATGTACTTAAAACACTGTTAGAGCCCTGCACAAGTGCTTAGAACACAGAGGGGCTGGAGCAGTGCTTGCACCACTGCAAGAGTGCTGTAAAGGCACTTAAAACACGGCTAGAGCCCTGAGCAAGTGCTTAGAACACAACAGAAGCCAGAACACAGCTAGCAGCACTGCAGGAGTGCTGAGAAGGTACTTAAAACACTGCTAGAGCCCTGAAAAGGTGCTTAGAACACAACATGGGCAGGAGCCGTGCTTGCAGCACTGCAGGAGCCCTGCACAGGGCTTAGAACACAGCAGGGGCAGGAGCCGTGTTTGCAGCACTGCAGGAGCCCTGCACAGGGCTTAGAACACAGCAGGGGCAGGAGCCGTGCTTGCAGCACTGCAGGAGCCCTGCACAGGGCTTAGAACACAGCAGGGGCTGGAGCCGTGCTTGCAGCACTGCAGGAGCCCTGCACAGGGCTTAGAACACAGCAGGGGCAGGAGCCGTGCTTGCAGCACTGCAGGAGCCCTGCATAGGGCTTAGAACACAGCAGGGGCAGGAGCCGTGCTTGCAGCACTGCAGGAGCCCTGCACTGGGCTTAGAACACAGCAGGGGCTGGAGCCGTGCTTGCAGCACTGCAGGAGCCCTGCACAGGGCTTAGAACACAGCAGGGGCTGGAGCCGTGCTTGCAGCACTGCAGGAGCCCTGCACAGGGCTTAGAACACAGCAGGGGCAGGAGCCGTGCTTGCAGCACTGCAGGAGCCCTGCACAGGGCGTAGAACACAGCAGGGGCTGGAGCCGTGCTTGCAGCACTGCAGGAGCCCTGCACAGGGCTTAGAACACAGCAGGGGCAGGAGCCGTGCTTGCAGCACTGCAGGAGCCCTGCACAGGGCTTAGAACACAGCAGGGGCTGGAGCCGTGCTTTCAGCACTGCAGGAGCCCTGCACAGGGCTTAGAACACAGAAGGGGCTGGAGCCGTGCTTGCAGCACTGCAGGAGCCCTGCACAGGGCTTAGAACACAGCAGGAGCTGTGCTTGCAGCACTGCAGGAGCCCTGCACAGGGCTTAGAACACAGCAGGGGCTGGAGCCGTGCTTGCAGCACTGCAGGAGCCCTGCACAGGGCTTAGAACACGGCAGGAGCCGTGCTTGCAGCACTGCAGGAGCCCTGCATAGGGCTTAGAACACAGCAGGGGCAGGAGCCGTGCTTGCAGCACTGCAGGAGCCCTGCACCGGGCTTAAAACACAGCAGGGGCTGGAGCCGTGCTTGCAGCACTGCAGGAGCCCTGCACAGGGCTTAGAACACAGCAGGGCTGGAGCCGTGCTTGCAGCACTGCAGGAGCCCTGCACAGGGCTTAGAACACAGCAGGGGCAGGAGCCGTGCTTGCAGCACTGCAGGAGCCCTGCACAGGGCTTAGAACACAGCAGGGGCAGGAGCCGTGCTTGCAGCACTGCAGGAGCCCTGCACTGGGCTTAGAACACAGCAGGGGCTGGAGCCGTGCTTGCAGCACTGCAGGAGCCCTGCACAGGGCTTAGAACACAGCAGGGGCTGGAGCCGTGCTTGCAGCACTGCAGGAGCCCTGCACAGGGCTTAGAACACAGCAGGGGCAGGAGCCGTGCTTGCAGCACTGCAGGAGCCCTGCACAGGGCTTAGAACACAGCAGGGGCAGGGTCCGTGCTTGCAGCACTGCAGGAGCCCTGCACAGGGCTTAGAACACAGCAGGGGCAGGAGCCGTGCTTGCAGCACTGCAGGAGCCCTGCACCTGGCTTAGAACACAGCAGGGGCTAGAGCCGTGCTTGCAGCACTGCAGGAGCCCTGCACAGGGCTTAGAACACAGCAGGGGCTGGAACCGTGCTTGCAGCACTGCAGGAGCCCTGCACAGGGCTTAGAACACAGCAGGGGCTGGAACCATGCTTGCAGCACTGCAGGAGCCCTGCACAGGGCTTAGAACACAGCAGGGGCTGGAGCCGTGCTTGCAGCACTGCAGGAGCCCTGCACAGGGCTTAGAACACAGCAGGGGCAGGAGCCGTGCTTGCAGCACTGCAGGAGCCCTGCACAGGGCTTAGAACACAGCAGGGGCTGGAGCCGTGCTTGCAGCACTGCAGGAGCCCTGCACAGGGCTTAGAACACAGCAGGGGCTGGAGCCGTGCTTGCAGCACTGCAGGAGCCCTGCACAGGGCTTAGAACACAGCAGGGGCTGGAGCCGTGCTTGCAGCACTGCAGGAGCCCTGCACAGGGCTTAGAACACAATAGCGAGGACTACAGGAGTGCTGAGCAGGTCCCAACCCATCTCAACCAGATGAATCTTTACTGTGACTGACTCTGCCCCAGCCCTATCCATTTTTCAGAAGTACTAATCTTAGAATAAAACCTCAACGTTTAGGCCAGTAAGTCCCTGATTACACTAGGACGTAATGTTTTGTTTTCCTTAAGCACAACCAACATCATGAGTGAACAATGGAGGCTGCTTTTCAAACAATCCACATTTCTTCCAAATAAGATGAGTCCATGGATGTGAACATAACCTGATATGGTTTACATTTACTTACATATATATGGTTGAATGCCTGTCTATGATAAATTATTTCTAAAACGAAACCTAGTTGTCTCTCTTCGTTGTTCCTCAAACAAAAGGTCACAGAGTTATTGAATGTTTTGGAACATGTACCATATAGTCACATACTCTGTATTCACATATTACAAGAGCAATACATTTTACATCATTTTTGCATTTATATTCAAATAATTAAATTATTATCTAGAACAGTGGTTCTTAACCTTTTTACTACGGTGGAGCCCCACTTAATCCTTACAGCTACCCGGGGACCCCCACTGAATCGTTATTGGAAGCCGGGGACCACCTCTGAGCCATTACTTGAAGCTGGGGACCCCCTGTGAGTCATTTCTGGAAGCCGGGGACCCCCTGTGAGTCATTACTGGAATCCGGGGACCACCTGTGCGTCATTACTGGAAGCCGGGGACCCCCTGTGAGTCATTACTGGAATCCGGGGACCACCTGTGCGTCATTACTGGAAGCCGGGGACCCCCTGTGCGTCATTACTGGAAGCCGGGGACCCCCTCTGAGTCATTACTGGAATCCGGGGTCCCCCTGTCTCATTACTGGAAGCCGCGGGCCCCCTGTGAGTCATTACTGGAAGCCAGGGACCACCTGTGAGTCATTACTGGAAGCCAGGGACCCCCTGTGCGTCATTACTGGAAGCCGGAAACCACCTGTGAGTCATTACTGGAAGCCGGGGATCACCTGTGCGTCATTACTGGAAGCCAAGGACCACCTGTGAGTCATTACTGGAAGCCGGGGACCCCCTGTGAGTCATTACTGGAAGCCGAGGACCCCCTGTGAGTCATTACTGGAAGCCGGAGACCACCTGTGAGTCATTACTGGAAGCCGAGGACCCCCTGTGAGTCATTACTGGAAGCCGGGGACCCCCCTGTGAGTCATTACTGGAAGCCAGGGACCACCTGTGAGTCATTACTGGAAGCCGGCGACCCCCTGTGAGTCATTACTGGAAGCCAGGGACCCCCTGTGCGTCATTACTGGAAGCCGGGGACCACCTGTGAGTCATTACTGGAAGCCGGGGATCACCTGTGCGTCATTACTGGAAGCCAAGGACCACCTGTGAGTCATTACTGGAAGCCGGGGACCCCCTGTGAGTCATTACTGGAAGCCGGAGACCCCCTGTGAGTCATTACTGGAAGCCGGGGACCCCCTGTGCGTCATTACTGGAAGCCGGGGACCCCCTGTGAGTCATTACTGGAAGCTGGGGACCCCCTGTGCATCACTACTGGAAGCCGGGAACCCCCTGTGTGTCATTACTGGAAGGCAAGGACCCCCTGTGCGTCATTACTGGAAGCCGGGGACCCCTGTGAGTCATTACTGGAAGCCGGGCACCACCTGTGAGTCATTACTGGAAGCCAGGGACCACCTTTGAGTCATTACTGGAAGCCGGGGACCCCCTGTGCGTCATTACTGGAAGCCGGGGACCACCTGTGAGTTACTACTGGAAGCCGGGGACCCCCTGTGCGTCATTACTGGAAGCCGGGGACCACCTGTGAGTTACTACTGGAAGCCGGGGACCACCTGTGAGTCATTACTGGAAGCCGGGGACCTCCTGTGAGTCATTACTGGAAGCCGAGGACCACCTTTGAGTCATTGCTGGAAGCCAGGGACCCCCTGTGCGTCATTACTGGAAGCCGGGGACCACCTGTGAGTCATTACTGGAAGCCGGGGATCACCTGTGCGTCATTACTGGAAGCCAAGGACCACCTGTGAGTCATTACTGGAAGCCGGGGACCCCCTGTGAGTCATTACTGGAAGCCGGAGACCCCCTGTGAGTCATTACTGGAAGCCGGGGACCCCCTGTGCGTCATTACTGGAAGCCGGGGACCCCCTGTGAGTCATTACTGGTAGCCGGGGACCCCCTGTGCATCACTACTGGAAGCCGGGAACCCCCTGTGTGTCATTACTGGAAGCCAAGGACCCCCTGTGCGTCATTACTGGAAGCCGGGGACCCCTGTGAGTCATTACTGGAAGCCGGGCACCACCTGTGAGTCATTACTGGAAGCCAGGGACCACCTTTGAGTCATTACTGGAAGCCGGGGACCCCCTGTGCGTCATTACTGGAAGCCGGGTACCACCTGTGAGTTACTACTGGAAGCCGGGGACCCCTGTGCGTCATTACTGGAAGCCGGGGACCACCTGTGAGTTACTACTGGAAGCCGGGGACCACCTGTGAGTCATTACTGGAAGCCGGGGACCTCCTGTGAGTCATTACTGGAAGCCGAGGACCACCTTTGAGTCATTGCTGGAAGCCGGGGACCCCCTTTGTGTCATTACTGGAAGCCGGGGACCCCCTGTGCGTCATTACTGGAAGCCGGGGACCACCTGTGAGTTATTACTGGAAGCCGGGGACCCCCTGTGAGTCATTACTGGAAGCCGGGCACCACCTGTGCATCATTACTGGAAGCCAAGGACCACCTGTGAGTCATTACTGGAAGCCGGGGACCCCCTGTGAGTCATTACTGGAAGCCGGGGACCACCTGTGAGTCATTACTGGAAGCCGAGGACCCCCTGTGAGTCATTACTGGAAGCCGGGGACCCCCTGTGAGTCATTACTGGA
The DNA here is from genome assembly GCA_963921515.1 of Calotriton arnoldi. Lineage (NCBI taxonomy): Eukaryota > Metazoa > Chordata > Amphibia > Caudata > Salamandridae > Calotriton > Calotriton arnoldi. The sequence goes on along the minus strand of CAWUFW010004503.1, from coordinate 778,039 downwards.
AGCCAGGGACCACCTGTGAGTCATTACTGGAAGCCAGGGACCCCCTGTGAGTCATTACTGGAAGCCAGGGACCCCCTGTGCGTCATTACTGGAAGCCGGGGACCACCTGTGAGTCATTACTGGAAGCCGGGGATCACCTGTGCGTCATTAATGGAAGCCAAGGACCACCTGTGAGTCATTACTGGAAGCCGGGGACCCCCTGTGAGTCATTACTGGAAGCCGGAGACCCCTGTGAGTCATTACTGGAAGCTGGGGACCCCCTGTGCGTCATTACTGGAAGTAGGGGACCCCCTGTGAGTCATTACTGGAAGCCGAGGACCCCCTGTGCATCACTACTGGAAGCCGGGAACCCCCTGTGTGTCATTACTGGAAGCCAAGGACCCCCTGTGCGTCATTACTGGAAGCCGGGGACCCCTGTGAGTCATTACTGGAAGCCGGGTGTAGGAGAGTAGGATCTGCTTCACATGGGTACCCCCACTTTTTGCTGATGCTTCACTGTTTTTCGACATTAGTCTGGCTGGGGCCCTGCTAATCAGAACCCCAGCCTAGCTGCTTCCTCTCTAAAATGGTTTCCATGTGCCTTAGGCACATCACTGATTGGGATCTGGAGTGCCCTTATAAGTCCCTAGTATATGGCATACTATGTATCAAGGGCATAGGTACCTCAGAGGCCTGCCAGGGGCTGCAGCATGTATTATGCCACCCCTGGAAGGCCATCCAAACTGACACCACAGGTCTGCTACTGCAGCCTGGGTAAGGTGGTGCATGCACCCTTACTGTGATATAGGTTACCTATATCACGAAATACATACACACATATAAACCTATAAGTCACTCCTAAGGCAGGCCTTATCAATCCTAAAGGCAGAGTGCGTGGTTCCTATGTGAGAGGGTGCCCCTGCATGAGCAGGGCCCCTCTGCAGCGTTCGGAGACCATCTCTGATGCTGTTTGTAGTGCAGCCTGACTATATACTCTTAAGCGCATTATATCCTCGCGGTAAAATGCTAACTTTGGAATGGCTGCACCTAAACATGTCGTGTTTGGTGTCAAACATCTTGGAATACTACCCCCCTGCCAATCCTGGCGGCGGGGGTAGCATTCCACCCTTCTAGAGGGAAAGACATGTTAACTCTGACTAGTCCGGTAACTTCTTTCCAGAGCCCTGGCATCACAAAATGGATGCTGCTGCCACAGACACGAGTCTGGCCTCCTGCTGCTGGACGAAACTCCGGCAGGGGAGGCCTGGACAATAGGTTTCCTGTCCCAGGGAGGTGTGACCACCTCCCCAGACAGGATAATGTGTATTGGGGCTGGGCGGGAGCACTTTCGGGTGCTTTGAAGTCCTGCACTGGGGGCACATTTGGTGTCCCTGTGCATACCCCAGTTCAAACCGGATCAGGGCTTGCAGCCCCTGCTTTGGCGCGAACTGGACAAAGGGAAAGGGGTGTAGCCACCCCTCTGCCCTGACCCACCCATAGGTGGGGCCACAGAGTAGTCCAACCCCTATCTTTAGAATAAAGGTAGGAACCCAGTCCTTAGGACTTTAGATTATCCCTGGACGAAACTCTGAAACTGAATCCTGGACCTTCGACGCTCTACTCACGATTAGAGGACAGAAGAATCTCCCTTGGGGTCAAGGAGTGACTCCCCTGCTTGGCAGGCACCAAAGAAGCATCTGTCCGGTTCGCATTTCTGAAGCTCCCGTCGGACGCCGAAGTCATCGCATCACCAGAGGTGGATTCTCAGACTTCCCGAGGCTACCCTGAGTCCCCAGTAAAGCTGAGGCCCGTGGCTATCGTGGGTGACTTGAGACCGTGACCCCTGGACACCGAGCACATTTGCAAGTGCATCCTCTTCTGGGTCTTCCAAGAAGTCGTGCTTTGGGCTCCGAGTAGCCCTAGCCTCCAGCACCACCTGCACCGAGGATCACTGGCCCCCACTCCACGAGTGTCCTGTAAGCCAGATCCACGTGCGGCGTCACGAGGCTCCTTCGCGGTCGCTAGCCCGTTGGCTAGTAGCCCTTAACGAAGGCCAATCCTTTTCTTACTTGGCATCCTGGTTGCTCCAGGCCTGCCCTCACTTACCCTCGCTGGGTGAGTTCCACAGACCTTGCTGGTCTGCACCATCGACGATCTACATCTTCACCGAGACTTGCCGTTGCCAAGGCTTGTTGGGTCCAATCCGGTCGCCGACACCTCAGCACTCGACAGACATCGTGTACCAGCCCGAATCCTGCTCCTGGTTGCCGACAACGCCTCCTGGACCTCGTGGCTGAAGAGTCAAGACGACCGTCAACGCACCTGAAGCACTCGACATCGGTGGGCATCTGTCCATCGCCTTCCTGGTCACTGGCTAGTGAATGAATGAATGAATGACAATTTGTTGAGCGCGATAGCTACCCTTAGGCGTCCTAGCGCTGCGGACAATACGGGCATGAAAGACACTTGGGGCTGTCCGGGTTTATTGAAACAGAAAGGTCTTGAGGAGCTTACGGAATGAGAGTATATTAGACTCCGATCGCAGATGCGGGGGGAGAGCGTTCCATAGTTTGGCCGCGTTGTACGAAAACGAGCGGCCACCACATCTAGTTCTTTTTATCCTGGGTACTTTGGCAAGAAGAGAGGAGGATCACCTAAGCTGTCTAGTCGGCCGGTAGGGAGTGATCAACGGTTGATTTATGGCGGGGCCTGTCTTCCAGAAGGCCCTGTGGGTGATACAGAGGGCCTTGAATTTGATTCTCTCCCGGACTGGGAGCCAATGGAGGCTTCTAAGCCCAGGGCTGATAGGAGATCGACGGGGAGTCTGAAGAAGCGTTCGAGCGGCGCAGTTTTGAATGACCTGAAGCTTATTCAAAGTGGATTGTGGGGCACCCAGATAGAGGGCATTTCCGAAGTCCAGGCGTGACAGAATAAGGCCCTGGACCATGATCTGTCTCGCCTGGAATGGAAGTAAGGGGAGAACCTTCCGAAGCAGCCTCAGTAGACCATAGCAAGTGGCCGCAAGTTTGGTTGCTTGGTGATTGAAGCTGAGGGTGTTATCCAGCCATATACCCAGGCTCTTAATCGTGTCCTTGGGCACTGGGGCAGGACCAAGACAAGATGGCCATAGTGGATTCATAATGTACTTGGGGGCATTGCCTAGGAGCATAAGCTCCGTCTTGTCTCCGTTCAGCTTTAGGCAGGATGCTGTCATCCATTTAACCACCTCCTCCAAGCATTCGCTCAAGTTGTTATGGGCTATGTTAGGCCGATTGAGAGCCACCACTAGCTGAGTGTCGTCGGCATAAGTGATGATTTTTATGCCGAACGGCCGGACAATTTCAGCTAGGGGGCTCATATATATATTAAACAGCGTGGGGCTCAGGGAGGAGCCCTGAGGCACCCCACACCCGAGAGGTTTGCTGGGGGAGGTGATTTCGCCCTCGAAAACCTGAAAACTGCGGTCTGCCAGAAATGACTTGAACCACTTGATGGCATTTCCTGTTACTCCCAATTTGGAGAGTCGTTGTATTAGTATTTCGTGGTTTACAGTGTCAAATGCGGCGCTTAGATCTAAGAGAATGATTGCTGCCGCACCCCCTTGGTCCAAGATCATTCTGGCTTCTTCAGTTACTGCAAGGACCCAGACTCTGTCCCCTCTGCTTTCAGGTTCTTCAGAACTCCGATCCACTCTTGGATCCACCCGGACACTTTTCTCTTGGCCGCCAGCAGCACTTTGCAGCAGATCGCCATTCGAATCGACGACGAAACCCGACCCCGAAAGGCACCTATGCACCCGGCTTCCCTGGGTGAGGTAACACGAGTACTCCGGTGCTCCCGTGGGTAGAGACTCTTCAAATTCCTAGATCTCAAAGGGTTTTGTCCTAGTCCTCTTCTAAGTGTCCCTTTTCTCTATTTTCCCGATCCCGACTTTCTCCATAGAAGTCAACGGCGTATCGCGGTTGTGTATTTACACTGCACGCGTCTCCCGTAGGTCCCCTGTGTCACTACCTTGAGTGGTTCCTTGTGGTCCAAGCACTTCTAGAGGCTCTAGGCCTAGTGTCTAGTTCAGTCGTGGTTCGCATACCACTTCATTGGTATATGGTTTGAGTACGCCCTAGGGCCCAAACGTGTATTTGTGCTATTACTGTGATTTAATAACTTATAACTTATGTACTTCGAACTCTAGCCTCATAAAGAGACTAGAGGGGTGTGTTTAGCAATAAATACATATATTTTGAATATATACCTGGTGTGGTGCTCTTTCATTTGATCACTCAAGAGATTATCGGCTGATGAGACCATGCATTTTGGACACTTATATGCATTCCCGGTTACCCTTACAGCTTGGCCGGAGACCAATACACCCTATGGATAGTAAACAGGTGGTTTATCTTGAGAGAGGCGGGTTTCACTGCTGCACGTAATATGGAAAAGGAAGTGTGCCAGACTTGCTCAATATTGCCTCCTCCCTATTCCTTTTCCCACATGTTAGAAATGTCTTGTGAGAAGTTGGCCTGGTATATGCTGTCCACTAATTATAGTGGGCACCTTGCACCAGTCCAAACAACCCCTTATTGGAGATAGGTTAAAGACAACCTTTATTGAAAGCTATCCTAGTGGTAGCTATGGAGAGCAGCCTTCAGGCTAAGTCTTGAAGGAATGTAAAGCAGCTTGTTTTACCAGTCTATAATCTCTTGAGTGACCAAATGAAAGAGGACCACACCAGGTATAAATTCAAAATATATGTATTTAGTCTTAAACACACCCCTCTAGTCTCTTTATGAGGCTAGAGTTCGAAGTACTTAAGTTACAAGTCAGTTATCAACAGTAATAGCACAAATACACGTTTGAGCCCTAGGGGCGTACCAAACCATATACCAATAAAGTGGTATAAGAACCACGACTGAACTAGACACTAGGCCTAGAGCCTCTAGAAGTGCTTGGACCACAAGGAACCACCCAAGGTAGTGACACAGGGGACCCACGGGGGACGCGTGCAGTGTGAGAACACAGCCGCGAGCCGCCGTTGACTTCTATGGGGAATGTCGCGGTTGGAGTTTTAAAGAAAAAGGACACTTAGAGGAGGACTTGGAGCAAACCCCTTTAGAACTAGGTCGTTCTAGAGTCTATACCCACGGGAGCACCGGAGTACTCGAGTTACCTCACCCAGGGAAGCCGGGTGCATAGGTGTCTTTCGGGGTCGGGTTTCGTCGTCGTTTTCAATGGCGATCTGCTGCAAAGTGCTGCTGGCGACCAAGTCGAAAGTGTTCGGGTGGATCCAAAGGTGGATCGAAGATCTGAAGAACCTGAAAGCAGAGGGGACAGAGTCTGGGTCACTAGCCAGTGACCAGGAAGGCGATGAGCAGATGCCCACCGATGTCGGGTGCTTCAGGTAGGTTGACGGTCGTCTTGACTCTTCAGCCACGAGGTCCAGGAGGCATTGACGACAACCAGGAGCTGGATTCGAGCTGTCCCACAACGTTTGTCGATTGCAGGGGTGTCGGCGACCGGATTGGACCCAACAAGCCTTGGCAACGGCAAGTCACGTGGAAACAAAGAAAGGACGTTGATGCAGACCAGCAAGGTCTGGGGGACTCACCCAGCAAGGGTAAGTCAGGGCACGTCTGGAGCAACTAGGAAAGCCCAAGCAGAAGAAGAGTTGCCTTCGGGAGGGCCCACTAGCCAACGGACTAGCGACCGCAAAGGAGCCTCGAGTGGACGCACTTGGAGCTGGCTCACAGGACACTCGTGGAGTGGAGGCCAGTGATCTTCGGTGCAGTCGGTGCGGGAGGCGGGGGCTACTCGGAGCCCAAAGCACAACTTCGTGGGAGACCAGGAAGAGGATGCACTTGCAAAAGTACTCGGTGTCCAGGGGTCACGGTTCCACGTTACCCACGACAGCTACAGGCCTCAGCTTTGCTGGGGACTCAGGGCAGCCTTGGGGAAGTCTGGAAATCCACCTCTGGTGATGCAAAGACTTCGGCGTCCGGCGGGAGCTTCAGCGATGCAGACCGGACAATTGCTTCTTCGGTGCCTGCCAAGCAGGGGAGTCACTCCTTGACACCAAGGGAGATTCTTCAGTCCTCTAATCTTAAAGTAGAGCGTCGAAGGTCCAGGATTCTGTATCAGAGTTTCGTCCAGGTAATCTAAAGTCCTAAGGACTGGGGTCCCATACTTATACCAAGTTAGGGGTTTGGACATACTCTGGGGACCCACCTATGGGAGGGTCAGGGAAGAGGGGTGGTTACACCCATTCCCTTTGTCCAGTTTCGCGCCAGAGCAGGGGCAGGTAGCCCCTGCAACCGGTTTGAACTGGCATATGCACAGGGACACCAAGTGTGCCCCCAGTGCAGGACTTCTGAGCACCAGAGGGTGCTCCCGCCCAGCCCCAATACACACTATCCTGTCTGGGGAGGTGGTTACACCTCCCTGCAACAGGAAACCTATTGTCCAGGCCTCCCCTGCTGGAGTTTCAGTCAGCAGCAGGAGGCCAGACCCGTGTCTGTGGCAGCGGCATCCATTTTGTGATGCCAGGGCTCTGGAAAGAAGTTACCGGGTAGCCCGGTGTGTACATGTCTCTCCCTCTAGAAGGGTGGAATGCTACCCCCGCCGCCAGGACTGGCGGGGGGGGGGGTAGTATTCCAAGATGTTTGACACCAAAATCGACATGTTTTGGTGCAGCCAGTCCAAAGTTAGCATTGTACCGCGAGGATATAATGCGCTTAAGAGTATATGGTCAGGCTGCACTACAAACAGCATCAGAGAAGGGTCTCCGAACGCTGCAGAGGGGCTCTGCTCATGCAGGGGCACCCTCTCACATAAGAACCAAGCACTCTGCCTTCAGGATTGATAAGGCCTGCCATAGGAGTGACTTATAGGTTTATATGTGTGTATATATGTAGTGATTTAGGTAACCTATATCACAGTAAGGGGTGCATGCACCACCTTACCCAGGCTGCAGTAGCAGACCTGTGGTGTCATTTTGGATGGCCCTCCAGGGATGGCACAATACATGCTGCAGCCCCTGGTAGGTCTCTGAGGTACCTATGCCCTGGGTACATAGTATATCATATACTAGGGACTTATAAGGGCACTCCAGATTCCAATCAAAGATGTACCTAAGGTACATGGAAACCATTTTATAGAGGAAGCAGATAGAGTGGGGCCCTGAATAGCAGGATCCCAGTCCAAATAAGTCATAAACCAGCAAAACACCAGGAAAAAGTGGGGGCAACCATATAGTCAGATTCCACCTTCCTACATAACCCCCCCAAACGAAAGGAGATAAGGCTAACCTTGGCCAGTTGAGCCTTTATTGACTAAGTGGCCATATAAGGAAGCACCTGCACTAGCATGGTTGCCCCCTGTCTTATGGTCCACTAAGCAATCCCTCACCCTAAGGGTATGAGAGGGTCTCCACCATGGGGAATTACTACCTGTGGTGTGCTTTGGTAAAGTACAAGGCTGGTGAGGTGTCTGAGTAGGGAAGTGAGGCCCTAGGAAGGTTGGTCTCAGCTTCCTCAGATCACTGGTCACCATGTATGCCTGTCTTTCCATGACTGAGTTGCACTTTGCTCTAAGGGTCAACCTTTGGCTGCCTACAGCTGGGGGTTGGGTTCCTTTGGATGGACCACTGGAGGCCATGGCAGGTTTGGAACCTTTTGGTCCCAGGTTTGCCCATGCCCACCAGAGGCCTTCTGGGGGAGGTCCCTACACAAAGGTATGGGGGATCCCTCAGTGTGTTGAGGAATTTTCACCTGGTTAGGGCTACTAGACTGGGTGCCCCTAATCTGCTGATGGGGGGGTTCCTCTGGACAGGGGGCCCTGTGGAGTCCACTGACCTCCCTGACCTCTGCAGCCCTAGGCTGACTGAGGCAGGGTAGAGAGGGGCAGGTTACCTGCTCCAGACTGGGTACCACCTTGGAAGGGTCCTCTGCCATCAGGGGTGTGGCCAGGCCAGGCCTGACTACCTCTGGGTCAGTTCCTTCACTATGGGTATGGTCAGTTCCCTGAGGAGGCTGACCCTTACCTACTGTCTGGAGGGAAGAAGACTTTTCTTCAACCCTTGTGCTCTCTTTTGGGGGAGAGTGGGCCATTCTTCCAGGCTCCATCTCTCCAAAATTTCCCTGGGCTGGGGCGGTGGCCATCACAGCCCCACTAACCTTTACAGGGACGCCCAGCATTCTCAGATGGGTTTGGTGTTCAACTTCAGCCCAGGCTGAAATTTCCAGATCATTGCCCATCAGGCAATCTACAGGCAAGGTTGGGGACACTGCCACTCTTTTGGGCCTGTGACCCCTTCCCATCTGAGATTGACTATGGCCATGGGGTGATCTGTTCTGACACCATCAATGTTGGTTACCTGGTATTTAAACTCAGGTAAAAGCTGGTGAGGGGGACTAGTTTCCCTGCCACCATGGTGACACTAGCTCCTGTGTCCCTAAATGCCACAGCTTTCTGACCATTAATTATTGGCTCCAGTCTGTACCTGCCCAATGCATTGGGACCCATGGTAAAGGTGGCAAATCCTATACCACCATCAGAGTCAGAGGAGTCTGTTGAGGGGGTCCTGTCTAAACTAGGGCCCACCTCTGTTCCTCTTGCAAAAGCACCTAACTTTTTGGGTGCACTACTCCCAAATGGAGGATTACTGCTGGTAGTACCAGGAGGGGTGGTAGTAGTTGTTGGAGGAACATTTTCTTTATTGCCAATCCTGGGACAACTGGGATCAGATTTCCAGTGCCCAGGCTTTTTACAGACATGTCAATAGGGTTTCTTTTCAGGAGAGGAAGGAGTTTGGGACCCACCCCCAGAAGAGGACTTTTGGGGCCCTGTAGTGGACTTATCCTTAGATTTATCCCCACCTTTCTCTTGGGACTTGGTAGAATCTTTCTTCTGGTCACCACCCTGATTCTTAGGCCTTACCCTGGTTCTGACCCATTTGTCTGCCTTCTTTCCCAATTCTTGGGGAGAGGTCAGATCAGAGTCCACCAGATACTGGTGTAAAAGCTGGTTTTGACAATTATTAAGGATCTGCTCCCTCATAATCAAATTGTACAATCCTATAAAGTCATGCACTTTGCTGCCATGTATCAAACCTTCCAGAGCCTTAGCAGAACAATCAACAAAGTCCACCCAGTCTTGAGTCTGTGCTTTTTGGGTATCTCTGAACTTTAACCTGTATTGTTCAGTTGTTAGGCCAAACCCATCAATCAGAGCACTCTTCAAGACTTTGTAATTGTCAGCCTCCTCTTCTCTTACAGTGAGGAGCTTGTCTCTACCTTTGTCTGCAAAGGAGAGCCACAAGATTGCTGCCCACTGCTCCTGAGGGACCCTCTGTACTCTACAGGCCCTCTCCAGTGCAGTTATCCATTTGTGGATGTCATCCCCACTCTGGTAGGGAGGGACAATCTTGCTCAGGTTTCTATGGTCATAAGACCTTTCCCTACCACTAGAGAAGTTGCTGCCACTATGGGACTCTAGTCCCATCTTTTTTCTTTGCCTTTCAAGCTCTAGGGACTCCCTGTCTATAGCCAACTGCTCTCTTCTGATTCTCAACTGAGCTTCTCCATACTTGAGCAGTCTCTCTTTCCTTTCATGAGAGGATTCCCTCCTATGAGAGGAAACAGAGGTCCCTATTGAGGTGTCAGAGTGGTTAGACTCCTGAGAAGGAGATCTAGGCCTTCTGGGCACACTCACAATTCTTCCTGGGGGGACAAAGGGGAGGTCATTCTGATCCTCCTCCTCGTCCACAGGAGGAGCTGGATTTTCCAGGTCAAGGTCTTTGTCACCTTCCTGGCCAGTTTCAGAGGTTGGGTCCTGGGTGATTTCACCCCTGGCCCCTTCCTCATCTTCTGCCCCACTCTCTCTGCCTACCCCTTCAGACCCTGGTAGTCTTCTGAGATCATCCAGCAGGAGTACCTCTATGAGGCGTTGGGTGTTGGCACTTTTGCCTGTCTTTAGTTTCCTAGCAGTGCTTAATGCTCTCAATTCCAAGAATGGGAGATTATCATACTTGGAGGGAAGAAGCCCATTGGCTTCTGGCAAGGACTCACTGGTTCCTGGCCCTAAAGACATTACTAGTGTGGTGTGGTGTATGCACTACCTACTCTAGTGTGGCCTACTAAACTCTCTTGAGTTGTAGAAAGGGTGTGCTATCCCTTAACACACAACTCTAAGTTCAGTAGAACTTACTGTATCCTAAGCTTGATTTATATGTACCTAAGGTACCCTTAGTGGTTTTCAGTTGATCAATTCAATTGAGATTATCTGGTAAAACAATAGCAAGCTGGAATCCCACACGCTGCACACCAATGTGAGAAGTTGGCCTGGTATATGCTGTCCACTAATTATAGTGGGCACCTTGCACCAGTCCAAACAACCCCTTATTGGAGATAGGTTAAAGACAACCTTTATTGAAAGCTATCCTAGTGGTAGCTATGGAGAGCAGCCTTCAGGCTAAGTCTTGAAGGAATGTAAAGCAGCTTGTTTTACCAGTCTATAATCTCTTGAGTGACCAAATGAAAGAGGACCACACCAGGTATATATTTAAAATATATGTATTTAGTCTTAAACACACCCCTATAGTCTCTTTATGAGGCTAGAGTTTGAAGTACATAAGTTACAAGTCAGTTATCAACAGTAATAGCACAAATACACGTTTGAGCCCTAGGGGCATACCAAACCATATACCAATAAAGTGGTATAAGAACCACGACTGAGCTAGACACAAGGCCTAGAGCCTGTAGAAGTGCTTGGCCCTCAAGGAACCACCCAAGGTAGTGACACAGGGGACCCACGGGGACGCGTGCAGTGTGAGAACACAGCCGCGAGCCGCCGTTGACTTCTAAGGGGAATGTCGCGGTTGGAGTTTTAAAGAAAAAGGACACTTAGAGGAGGACTTGGAGCAAACCCCTTTAGAACTAGGTCATTCTAGAGTCCATACCCACGGGAGCACCGGAGTACTCGAGTTACCTCACCCAGGAAGCCGGGTGCATAGGTGTCTTTCGGGGTCGGGTTTCGTCGTCGTTTTCAATGGCGATCTGCTGCAAAGTGCTGCTGGCGACCAAGTCGAAAGTGTTCGGGTGGATCCAAAGGTGGATCGAAGATCTGAAGAACCTGAAAGCAGAGGGGACAGAGTCTGGGTCACAAGCCAGTGACCAGGAAGGCGATGAGCAGATGCCCACCGATGTCGGGTGCTTCAGGTAGGTTGACGGTCGTCTTGACTCTTCAGCCACGAGGTCCAGGAGGCGTCAACGACAACCAGGAGCTGGATTCGAGCTGTCCCACGACGTTTGTCGTTTGCAGGGGTGTCGGCGACCGGATTGGACTCAACAAGCCTTGGCAACGGCAAGTCACGTGGAAACAAAGAAAGGACGTTGATGCAGACCAGCAAGGTCTGGGGGACTCACCCAGTAAGGGTAAGTCATGGCACGTCTGGAGCAACCAGGAAAGCCCAAGCAGAAGAAGAGTTGCCTTCGGGAGGGCCCACTAGCCAACGGACTAGCGACCGCAAAGGAGCCTCAAGTGGACGCTCGTGGAGTGGAGGCCAGTGATCTTCAGTGCAGTCGGTGCTGGAGGGGGGGGCTACTCGGAGCCCAAAGCACAACTTCGTGGGAGACCAGGAAGAGGATGCACTTGCAAAAGTACTCGGTGTCCAGGGGTCACGGTTCCACGTTACCCACAACAGCTACGGGCCTCGGCTTTGGTGGGGACTCAGTGCAGCCTCGGGGAAGTATGGAAATCTACCTCTGGTGATGCAAAGACTTCGGCGTCCGGAGGGAGCTTCAGCGATGCAGACCGGACAATTGCTTCTTCGGTGCCTGCCAAGCAGGGGAGTCACTCCTTGACCCCAAGGGAGATTCTTCAGTACTCTAATCTTAAAGTAGAGCGTCGAAGGTCCAGGATTCTGTATCAGAGTTTCGTCCAGGTAATCTAAAGTCCTAAGGACTGGGGTCCCATACTTATACCAAGTTAGGGGGTTGGACATACTCTGGGGACCCACCTATGGGAGGTTCAGGGAAGAGGGGGGGTTACACCCATTCCCTTTGTCCAGTTTCGCGCCAGAGCAGGGGCAGGTAGCCCCTGCAACCGGTTTGAACTGGCATATGCACAGGGACACCAAGTGTGCCCCCAGTGCAGGACTTCTGAGCACCAGAGGGTGCTCCCGCCCAGCCCCAATACACACTATCCTGTCTGGGGAGGTGGTTACACCTCCCTGCAACAGGAAACCTATTGTCCAGGCCTCCCCTGCCGGAGTTTCAGTCAGCAGCAGGAGGCCAGACCCGTGTCTGTGGCAGCGGCATCCATTTTGTGATGCCAGGGCTCTGGAAAGAAGTTACCGGGTAGCCCGGTGTGTACATGTCTCTCCCTCTAGAAGGGTGGAATGCTACCCCGCCGCCAGGACTGGCGGGGGGTAGTATTCCAAGATGTTTGACTCCAAACACGACATGTTTTGGTGCAGCCAGTCCAAAGTTAGCATTGTACCGCGAGGATATAATGCGCTTAAGAGTATATGGTTAGGCTGCACTACAAACAGCATCAGAGAAGGGTCTCCGAATGCTGCAGAGGGGCTCTGCTCATGCAGGGGCACCCTCTCACATAAGAACCAAGCACTCTGCCTTCAGGATTGATAAGGCCTGCCATCGGAGTGACTTATAGGTTTATATGGGTGTATATATGTAGTGATATAGGTAACCTATATCACAGTAAGGGGTGCATGCACCACCTTACCCAGGCTGCAGTAGCAGACCTGTGGTGTCATTTTGGATGGCCTTCCAGGGGTGGCACAATACATGCTGCAGCCCCTGGTAGGTCTCTGAGGTACCTATGCCCTGGGTACATAGTATACCATATACTAGGGACTTATAAGGGCACTCCAGATTCCAATCAAAGATGTACCTAAGGTACATGGAAACCATTTTATAGAGGAAGCAGATAGACTGGGGCCCTGAATAGCAGGATCCCAGTCCAACTAAGTCATAAACCAGCAAAACACCAGGAAAAAAGTGGGGGCAACCATATAATCAGATTCCACCTTCCTACATGTCTGACAAGCTCTTATCATCTGCCTCCATCAAGGCTCAATACCAGATAGAGACCTCCTTTTTTAAAGGGCCAGATCTCATTGCCTGTTCTAAATATGGCTTTTCCTCCTCTTCAACCCATTCTTGTGTAGCATACCAGGAACGTAACTGGTAATACTTAAATCTCGTTAATTGTTCCTTGGTATAGTTGCATAGAGCCTCCCACCCCACTAAACATGATCCCGCTTTCAGGTCTGCCCAGTAACATAAACCCGCCATTTTTAAGGGTTGACTAAGCTAATTGGTCAAACATTCAGGAGTGCCCGGGGAATCCCAAATCGGTGCCCAGGGCGAATAATATGGTACTCCCAAACTCCTCCGAAAATACATCCATGTTCTTAAGGCAGTTCATGATCTTTAACCTCACTTTTTTAAAATACTTCGGATCCCCATATTTAAACAGGAAGTGATACTGTCCCTGACTAAGGCCAGCAAGCATTGCCTCAAAGAGTTTCCCCATTGGTGACCTATCTGGCTTGTTTAATAACATTCGGAAGTTCTTAAAGTGGAAAGCCTGACAATATATAAGCAAATCTGGTAAGGCCAATCCTCCCACCTCCAGCTTTCTCCTCAGTTTCTTCCATGCTATTCTGGGTCCCTTTGATGACCAAATAAAACTACCTATTTCCCCCTGAAGTTTTGCTATATCTTCCCTCCGAAATGTAAGAGGTATAGAATTAAAAAGAAATGTAATCTTAGGAAGTAAAATCATCTTGATAAGGTTAACTCTACCATATATATTCAGTGGTAGATTTGCCCATTTTACTAACAAGCTCCCAACCTCCTGACTCACTGTTTTCCAATTAACTGCATGGATTTATTCAAGTTTCTGTGTGATTATCATGCCCAGGTATCTCATTTGAGATTTAACACCCAGCTACTATTGCCTTGGTTCCAATCCATAACTTCGGTTTTGTCAACATTCACCTTATATCCCAATATCTTCCCAAAGCTTTGAGCTTTCGCCATCAAATTAGGAATTGCAGCCTTCGGGTTGGTGGTATACATAATCAGATCATCCGCATACAATGCTAATTTCACCTCCAACCTAGCAGACTTAAAAGTGATAATGGTGGAATCTGCTCTGATTTGATGCGCAAAGGGCTCAATATATAAGTTAAAGAGAAGCGGAGACAGGGGACATCCCTGTCTCATACCTCTAGTTATGGAGAACCAATCTGAAAGTTCTCCATTTACCAACACCCTAGCTTTAGGGAGGCTCTAAAGATTTTGCACCGCCCTCACCATATTTTGCGGAAATCCAACATTTTTAAAATTTTCCAAGAGATATACCCAATGCACTTGGTCAAAAGCCTTTGCTGCGTCTACTGCCACTACTGTCAAAGGCAACTTCTGGGCCTCCGCCATATCCATAACCCCCATCATCAAATACTTGAGCTCATTAAGCTTCCACCCAGGAATGAAACCTCTTTGATCAGTGTGTACTAGTGCCTTGATAACCTGTGCTACTCTTGAAGCAACTACCGCTGAAAAGATCTTATAATCAGTGTTCAAGAGTGATATTGATCTATACGAAATCAGCTCTTAACGGGTCTTCATTTGGTTTTAAAATTATAGCTACTGTTGCCTCTGACCAAGAGAGAGGTGCTTCGTCACCATCTATATATATATTGCATTGAATACTTCTTTCAAAAAAGGAGTTAACTTATCTAGAATTTGAATATAAATCCCTACTGGGAGGCCATCTGGCCCAGCTGCTTTCCCGGCAGACATGTTCCGGCATTGTAGCCTAATCTCCTCCTCTGTGACCTCTGCCTCCAAAAAGTTCTTCTGTTCCCTCGTTAATTGCTGAAGTTCCATCCCCCTTAACCACTTCTCTATGTCTTCCTTTCTTGGTTGAATATCCTCTTTATATAGGCTACTCATGTATCTCCTGACTTCCCCCCTAATTTCTGCATTAGTACTTAGAAGTGCCCCAGTCTCTCCGTTCATCAGATTCAGTATCGAATTCCTGGCTCTATCGGTCTTAGCTTTCCATGCCAAAAGCGAACTACACCTTTCACCGTAGGAAAAGTGCTGAAGCTTGCTTACTTTCCATCTATCCAGTATCCTTTTATCTATCAGAGCTTGATTCTTTGCCTGCAGATCTTCCAGTTCCCTGCGAAGCCCTGGTACCTCAGCAGATCCTTCAAGCGAGGCCTTCTGGAGTTCACATTCCTTAGCCTTGATTTCTGTGATTCTCTTCTCGTCTTTCTGCCCTGCTACACGTCTTTTACCCACCATTATAGAACCTATTATTGCTCTTAAATATGCTTTAAAAGCATCGCAAACTATTTGTAATCTAGCAGAACCCCTATTAAGGTTGAAAAAGTCGGCTGTCTTGCCAGCTAAATTTAATACCACCTCATCCTCTAACACAATGGTTCTATCTAAGGTCCATCTTCCGCGCCTGACCGATGCCAGAGGCCAGGCCCCCTGTTTCCTTGGCCATCGCCACTGCCCCAGGTAACATGGCAATTCTAAAATACACGAACAGGGAATTAATAGAGCTAAATAAACCCTATATTTTAAAAGAGGCTCTATCTAGACATCATGGTATTTCCCTTCTACCGAGTGCTCCCAACCCAATTAAACTCACTGCCTCTAATGACTTTAGTAAACCTGACGTACCAGATCTGCTTACTGCCATTTACTTTAATGCTCGCTCTATCCCCAAACACGCAGTAGAGATATGGAGCCTGTTAGATCTGGTTGTACCAAACCTCTGTTTCATTACGGAATCTTGGCTCCATGAACACGCTTTTCCTGACGTTCACATTGCCTTTCCACCTCAGTATAAAGTCATTAGATTAGACAGAAAGGAGAGAAGAGGGGGAGGTCTACTAATAGCCTCCACCGGGGATTTGAATATTACAATTCTAGACACTATTACTTCAGACCATCTAGAACTTTGCATTTTTAAACTTGATAACTTACCCAATGGAACCTGGAGAGGAGCCTTAATCTATCGTCCCCTTGGCCCCAGAGGTGATTTCTCTGACACGCTATTAGAGACCCTTGTGCCTCATGTACTGGCCTCCGACAACTTCTTACTTATTGGAGATTTTAACCTCCACGCCGAGATTCTCTCTAATGCGCAGACTGACCAGCTGATCTCTAACATGAATACTCTCGGACTTGTCCAGCGGATCATTGGCCCTACTCACAAGGCAGGCCACACACTAGATCTCCTTTTTACAAATTATCCGGGAATCACTGCTGAACCCCCTGAGCCATTATTATGGACAGACCATTATTTATTAAAATTTACTATTCCCACAATAATGACTAAAAATGGCTCCAATAACGCATTAATACTGCGAAGACCTTGGCGGAAAATCACCCTGCCCCTTTTTTCTAAACATTTCAGTTCAGACTTTTCAGGGATAAAAACAAATATACATCAGGCAGCACTAGATCTTGATAAAGCTATTCTGGTTGCATTAGATAAAATTGCTCCTCTCACCCAGGTCAAAATCAAGCCCAGGTCTGCTCCCTGGTTCACAGACTTACTAAAAACTACAAAATCTCTGTGTAGGACTGCGGAGCGCAAATGGCGAAAAAGTAAAAGTATGGCTGACCGTGAAATTTATAAAAAAATTCATCAAGGTTATATGACCGATATCAAACAGGCAAAAAAACTCTTTCTCTTAAATAGAATAAATCTGGCAGAAAATTCAAGCAAAGAACTTTATCAAATTTTGAAAGAATTCACAGCTCCTATTAATCAGCCATTAATACCTGACTCCCAAACTTGGACTGATTCTCTTTCCGAATATTTTGAAGAAAAAATCATGGTAATACATCGGTCCTTTCCTTCACCATACAATCTGAATACGGAAGACGTACACAGCGTGTTCACTGACCCCTCCCATATCCTGGACGAATTCATCAAATTTGACACTAAAGCAGTTGCCACTGCCATGTTGAGGATAAAATCAGGTTCCCCCACTGATATGGTACTGTCTAAAATTCTTCCCACTGTCGCCCCGGTATTATTGGAAAGACTCACTGAGCTATTTAATAACTCACTTTTAGAAGCGGACTTTCCAAGAAGTTGGAAGGTGGCCAGGGTAAGACCGATCTTAAAAAAGCCTACTGCCGACCCAACGCTGCTCGCCAACTATCGCCCAATATCTCTACTTCCCTACTTCGGGAAAATACTAGAATCTCTGATTAACAAGCAGCTCGTTAACCATCTGGAGAGTCAGGGATTGCTCGATCCTTCCCAATCGGGCTTTAGGGCGGCACACAGCACTGAGACTGCTTTGGTCGAGGTAACAGACAACATCAGGCTGGCCTTGGATAAACATCAGTCAGCCATCCTCGTCCTGCTCGATTTATCCGCAGGCTTTGACACCATCTCCCACGGCATTTTAGAGCATCGGCTCTGGGAGATAGGTGTCAGAGGCACGGCCCTCGAGTGGTTTAAGAGCTACCTTACCGACCGTGTGACAATAGTACAGATCGGAAACAACCTCTCATGTGAGAGACCAGTCAAGATGGGAGTACCACAGGGCTCTATTTTGAGCCCGACCCTTTTCAATCTGTACATGACCCCTCTGGCCAAGGTGATCAGATCCTATGGATTTGATGTCATATCTTACGCAGATGACACTCAAATTCTGGTCACTGTTGGCCCAGATCCTACTGAAACACAGCTACGCTTTAATAAATGCCTGTCCCACATCGACAGGTGGATGAGCTCCAATCACCTACAACTAAATGGAGCCAAGTCTGAGGTCATGCTTTTTGGCAATGCAAAGGAGCACTGGTCCACCGACTGGTGGCCATCCCATCTTGGCCTCTGTCCCACCCCCACATCGACGGTGCGGAACCTAGGTTTCCACATGAACCAATTGTCCATGAAGAACCAGGTCAACCATATCATTGGCACGTGTTTTGGAGTAATGCGCAGCCTTCGGAAGGTTTTTAAGTGGCTCCCAGTGGAGGCCAGGAAACCATTAGTTCAAGGGCTGATAATAAACAGAATGGACTATGGAAATTCCCTACTGTTTTCAATTAACAATAACCTTCTGGACAGACTACAGATCCTGCAGAATGCTGCGGCTAGGCTGGTCCTGGATCTTCCGCCCAGATCGCCCTCCGCACCATGCCTAAGAACCCTTCACTGGCTACCGGTCAGGAAACAAATTCTTTTTAAAGTTCTCTGTCTAGTTCATAAACAGTTGTACGGAAAAGGTCCGAGATACTGGACCAGGAAATTATGCTGGTATCAACCTCGCAGGGTGCTTAGGTCTAGCAATCAGTTTTTGCTTACTCCTTTTAAGATACATACTGCTAGAAAGGGAGGACGATCTTTCTCCTTTCTTGCCCCATCATCCTGGAATAAAATTCCCATCCATCTGCGAAATGTCCCTGACCATAACTCTTTTCGCAAGAGGCTGAAGACATGGCTTTTTGACATCTAAGCCATTTCACTTCCTTTCGGAGCTGTTTGCGAGCGCCATGAGACTTTCGGGTGATGTGTGCGCTGTATAAATGCCCCTGATTTGATTTGATTTGATTTGATTTGCCCCAGTTTTTGATAGTACTTTAGGGACTCCGCCACCGGAAAGTGATCCGAAAGAACAGCGGGCCATGGGTTACCTCTTTAACCTCACCATATAGATCTTGGTCCACCAGAAAGTAATCAATACGGGAATGGTGGCCATATTTTTTACTATAAAATGTAAAACCCCTTATTGCCCCCATCTTTCTTCGCCAAATATCAACTAAATTAAGTTCATTCATCATGTTTTTCAGACTGGCTAGTGTCTTAGAGGAACCAACATATTTTACTTTTGATGTTCTATCCAAATCTTTATTTAGAACTAAATTAAATCCCCCCCCCAATATAATCGGGGCCATGGTCTCCAAGAGGCAAGATTCCAACTTTATTAAAGCATCTGGAGTATCAATATTTGGGCCATAATATGTTGCACATGATGATGGCCTACCCTCAATCCCTAAATTAGCCACCAACCACCTACCAGAGGTGTCCGTTTGATAGTTTAATAGCCTTATTCCTGAATTATTTTTAATGACTAGGGCCACTCCCCTAGTACTACCTCTCTGATCCGAGCAGACCACATCCTACACCCAGCGTTTCTTACTAAACCAATCCATACAATCCTTCCGTTCCAGATGGGTCTCCTGAAGCAATATTATATGTCCTCCGCTATTTTTCATATACTCTACCCCTCGAGCTAGCTTCTTCCTGGACCTCAAACCATTGACGTTCCAAGACATAAACGTAACTATATTAAGATTACTCATACTTGATTCTCCTCTTCATTCATTGTTTCAGCGCTCGCCACCTGCGCTTCTGCTTAGACATGATGGACCGATAGAGCCCCAGAATATTACCAAACTGGGTCAAAATTAGCGAGATGAGGACAAATATATATATATTTTTTTTCCCTATGCTCCCCCCACCCGGTGCACCCCTTACCCCACCCCCCTGGGGAGCCCCCCTTCCTATCCCTAAGCGATATAATCTGCCCTTCAGGACCCCCCCTCCCGAAGAGAAATTTAAAGTGTGCTAAACAAAATAAAACTAACAAAACTTTATCAGGCTGGCTACTTCCATACTCCCTACCTTTGGTGAATACTATTACTGAGTGCCACTCCTAGTGGGGACTATTATAGGCCAGAACTAGAGCTAGATGCGGTGGCTGTGGTACCCTCCATCTGAGCTAAAAAAAGTATCCACCTCCTCAGGGTTACTGATATTATACATCTTATTTCTCCACATGATTTTTAGCATGGCTGGAAACTTCATCTGGACTTGAGCTCCTTTACTCCGCAGGTCATTTATCCTGGTACCCAACTCCCATTGTCTTTGCACTGTTCTCCTCCCAATGTTCGATCTCACATGATAATTAAAATCATCAAATTTTAAGGATCTCTCCTTTAGAGCCCGTCCTAACACAAGTTCTTTAACTGCATACGTGAGAAAGTTAATCAGGATTTTCCTGGGGGTCTTCCTGTTGGGATTTAGCTTGAAAGGATCCCTATGCACTCTAAATTTCGCTCTCCAGATCGAGATCCAGCCTGTCTTGTAACAGCCCTTCTCTTAGCAATTTACAAATAAAGCCTTTTATATCACTTTTCTCCGTGCCCTCCGGAATATTTAGTACTCTCAAATTATAACGCCTAGATTGAGTTTCTAGTCGCTCCAGATCGTCTTGTTAAGACTTATTTTGTAGTTTCAGGGCTTCTAAGCTTGAGAATTCTGGGTCATTCCTACTGATAGTGCCTTCACCTCCCCTTCCAGCACTGCAGTACGTAGCGTAATATTTTCCAGCTTTTCCTCAAACATCCCACATTTTTCTTGGATATCTCGCTGATTGACCTCTGAAACCTCAAATTTTTTAAGGATGTCCTGCCTCAAATTCAGCAAGATGCTTTCCAACTGATTTTCCGCCCTCTCCTCCTGACGGGGGCTACCCTCCCCTTGATTTGAGCTACCCCCCACCGGTAGCCCTGCGGTATCTTAGGATTGACTTTAGCCACCCCCATCTTGTTCATCATCTGCCAGACTATCTAATGGGGAGAAGCGATTGCTAAGGGGGACACCTGTTATTCTCTCATCCCTTGGAATGTCCTGTGTTATGTTATGTTGTTATGTTACAAAATTTATACAGCGCACAAATACCAGACGGTGTTTGGCGCTAGCAGAACCAGTGGAGGCGAGCCGGAACACTATGCTGTGTTTGGCTTACTCCACCACCTCCTACCTGAATAGATACCGCCGCTTTTGTCTGCTCCATGATTTTGAAATACGAATTGAGCGAGGGTGAAGGTTTAGGTAATGCGCGAGTCTCTTTCAGCCCGTACAGCTTAGGTCTCCCCAAAACTTTTGCTGGTTTCTTAATGGGTGACACGATTATCGCCTCATAAGCTGACCGCTCCCTTGCTCTCACAGCTCTCACTTTTTTCTCAGGGTCCGACCTTAGCTGATTCCTATTCCTTGGTTGTGACTCTCGTGGCGTATCTTCTGAAATATCTACCTCGCCTGTACCTCTTCTTACATCCTTGCCTACCCCTCCATCACCGCCTCCTCTGCCCCCTTCGAAACCACCTCGGCAATGAAAAGTACCTGTATGGGGGGGTTCCTTTCCATCAGATCCCGCTGTACCTGCTGAAGTAATATCTTACTGCAGTGACCCTTCTCTTTCTTCTTCAAAATCTTCTGACTCAGCTACCCAAACTTTTCACATGCGTGGAGCCATTTCCGAGGTATTCCTGTACCTCCTCCTCCTGTAGCTCCTCATGCTGCTGCTGCTTGTTCGCCGATTGCTGCCCGGTGCTGTCTCTCCCAGGCCCCACCCGGAAACCAGCGAGGGCCGCTGCAGCACGGGACCTTCTCCAGAGAGTCACCGCCCAGCACCGAACGACATGACGCTGCTCTGCGTCGGGTCACATCCACTTCACTCAGAGGCAGGAAAAGAGGAGAAAAAGCACCCCCAACGAGCCCCAGTGTTCTATTTTTCCCCACAGAAGCACCCTGAAAGCTTCTACACACCGCCCGGTAAGCTTTCCATTGTTTTTCTCTTGAACCCCAGCCCGCGCCTCTCTCCTCGTTCAGAGAGCACCCGCGACCGGCATTAGCCAGCCAACAGTCAGTGAGCTCTTGACATAATTATTAAACAATTTCATAATTAATTATCAATAAAAAAATATTTACCTTCCCACACGATACCCCCACAAACCTAGCAGCCCCCTCTTAAAATATAACTGAAATAAATATGTATAGCACAATTAACATAATTAGCAATCAATAAATATTATTAATAATTAATAATTAAGTAGTAATTATTATTTTAATAACTTTCTTCCCTATGCTCCTACAAACCCAGCAACCCACACCTAATAAATAAAAAATATCATTATTTCACAATTTAAATCATTAATAATCAATTGAATAATTAATAACAAATTATTAATTAATTGTTAATTAATTAATTAACTTCCCACCCTATACACTTACAATCCTAGCAACCCACATCTAATACATAACAAAAAATATTATTTACACAATTTACATAATTAATAATCAATTAAATAATGAAAAATAAATTAATAATTCATTGTTTAATATTATTTTATTAACTTCCCACCATATACCCCTACAAACCAAGCAGCACACAAGTAATATATGACTTACAAAATATAAATAATGCACAATTTAAATAATTAATAATCAATTAAATAATTAAAATATATATTAATAATTAATAGTGAATTCATTGTTACTTAATTAACTTGCCACCATATACCCCTACAAACACACCAATCCACACCTTTTACATAAGTTCAAAAATACAATAATTACACAATTTACATAATTATTCATCTATAACTAATTAATTATGCTTAATTAACTACCCACCGTACACCACTTCAAACCCAGCAATCTGCTACAACACTATAAATTACTATTAGCAATTAAATTAAATATTATAAATCACTTAAATTACAAACTATATTTAAAAATATTAATAATTATTCAAACAAGAATAACACATTAAATTAATATATGATCTAAAATACATTAAGATAATTAAAAAATGATATTCTTGTGAACTATAATTAGGGCTCCCAGTTTTATGGTATTTATTTTTTTAACATTTCCGTCTGTGTTTATCCATATTTATTTTTTGGCCACCTTTTTGGTATTTATCCATATTTATTTTGTATTTTGAGGATAAATGGAGTGATAAAATGGTATATTTCGAAATGTATTTCACTGATAAATATACACTCATACTTTTCGGCCTGTCACGTCTTACCAAATTAAGCAGCCAAAAATAGCCAAACACTACACCCACAGGTAAATATCAGCATTATAATACAAATATATGTTAACCTATGCCTGTATTTAGGGAAATCTTACCCTGTTTTTTAACTTTCCATTCTATCTGCTCAGCTGTTGTCCTGGAAAACACGCAGAAGCATGGAGAGTCACCCACATGAAATACAATTATCCGCATTTTTCCACTTTTTAAAATAAATACAGACAGGAAACACATTGTTTTCTGTCTGTATTTATCTGTAAAAATCAGTGAAAAGAGATAACTGGAAGCCTTAATTATAATATTAAAACAATATTAACAACAAAGATATTAAAAACGATATTGCTTAGCTAAAAAATTGATATTCTTGACAACGACATTTCTGCATTATGATATTTTTGTCTTACAATATTTTGTTTGCGATATTTCTGCAACTCAATATTTTGTCTAAATACCTCCATAAAAATGTCTTAAACGGTCTCTGTCGCTTGAGTCCATTAAACTTTCTTTAAAGGTCTCTGTAGCTTGAGTCCATTAAGATGTCTTTAAAGCCCTTAGTAGCTTAAGTTAATTAAGATGTCTTTAAAGGCCTCTGGAGGTTAAGTTAATTAAAATGTCTTTAAAGGCCTCTGTACCTTAAGTTCATTAGGATGTCTTTAAAGGCCTTAGTAGCTTGAGTCCATAAAACTTTCTTTAAAGGTCTCCGTAGCATGAGTCCATTAAGATGTCTTTAAAGGCCTCCGTAGCTGAAATTCATTAATACGTCTTCAAAGGTCTCCGTAGCTTGAGTCCATTAAGATGTCTTTAAAGATCTCCCTGGCTTAAGTTTATTAAGATGTCTTTAAAGGCCTCTGTAGCTTAAGTTCATCAAGATGTCTTTAAATAAAGGCCTCCCTGGCTTAAGTTTATTAAGATGTCTTTAAAGGCCCCCGTAGCTTGAGTCCATTAAACTTTCTTTAAAGGGCCCCGTAGGTTACGTTCATTAAGATGTCTTCAAAGGCTTCTGTAGCTTAAGTTCATTAGGATGTCTTTAAAGGCGTCCGTAACTTAAGTTTATTAGGATGTCTTCAAAGGCCTCTGTAGCTTAAGTTCATTAAGATGTCTTCAAAGGTCTCTGTAGCTTAAGTTCATTAAAATGTCTTTAAAGGCCTTCGCAGCTTAAGTTCATTAAGATGTCTTTAAAGGTCTCTGTAGCTTAAGTTCATTAAGATGTCTTTAAAGGTCTCTGTAGCTTAGGTTCATTAAGATGTCTTTAAAGGCCTCTGTAGCTTAAGTTCATTAAGATGTCTTTAAAGGCCTTCGTAGCTTAAGTTCATTAAGATGTCTTTAAAGGCCTTCGTAGCTTAAGTTCATTTAGATGTCTTTAAAGGCCTCTGGAGCTTAAGTTAATTAATATGTCTTTAAAGGCTTCTGTACCTTAAGTTCATTTAAATGTCTTTAAAGGCCTTCGTAGCTTAGGTTCATTAAGATGTCTTTAAAGGCCTTCGTAGCTCAAGTTCATTAAGATGTCTTTAAAGGCCTCTGTAGCTTAAGTTCATTAAGATGTCTTTAAAGGCCTCTGTAGCTTAAGTTCATTTAGATGTCTTTAAAGGCCTCCATAGCATCAGCCCACTAAGGCGTCTTAAAGGCCTCTGTAGATTGAGTCCACTAAACCTTCTTTAAAGGCCTCCATAGCATGAGTTCTTTAAATTGTCTTTAATGGGCTCTGTAGCTTGAGTCCAATAAAATGTCTTTAAAGGTCTCTGCAGCTTGAGTCCATTAAGATGTCTTTAAAGGGCCCCATAGCTTGAGTTTTTAAGGTGTCTTTAAAGGCCTCCGTAGCTTGAGGTCTTTGAGGTGTCTATAAAGGCCTATGTAGGTAGAGGTCTTTGAGGTGTTTTTAAAGACCTCCGTAGCTTGAGGTCTTTGAGGTGTCTATAAAGGCCTATGTAGGTAGAGGTCTTTGAGGTGTTTTTAAAGACTTCCGTAGCTTGAGGTCTTTGAGGTGTCTATAAAGGCCTATGTAGGTAGAGGTCTTTGAGGTGTTTTTAAAGACCTCCGTAGCTTGAGGTCTTTGATGCATCTATGAAGGTCTCTGTAGCTTGAGGTCTTTGAGGTGTCGTAAAGGCCTCCCTAGCTTGAGGTCTTGAATATTCATAGAGGACCATAAACCCTCCTCCCTCATGAATATTCATAGAGGACTGTAAACCCTCCCTCCTCATGGATATTAAGGAAGCAAAGCGCATTGTGCGCATCTTTGCAGATGGCTTCAAGCACTGCAGCGCAGCACAGCATCAGAGGGCATCTGGGGAGCGTGGACCACTGTCTGCTCTCACCGAGGCCGGCTCTGGGACAGCTCGTTGTAACGGTTATGAAAGGACACACCACACAAGTTGAAGATGTGGTAAGTGGGATTTAATTATGCACCTCTTCCATCATGTCCCGCACCGGTAACTGCCACTCTCTCCCATGAGTCATCCCCCGCTTTCCATGTTCTCAGTTCCATGGAACTAGTTACATCAGCGTTTTCTTTAGCCAGATATCACACTTCTCCCCTCTTACATAGAACATATATATTTTAAATGCATAGATAACATTACACACTTTCCAAATGATGAACTATTGAACTGAATGACGAATTTCTCCTACAGGATTTACACAGAATAAATATAACAATACAAATTACAATTTTCTCAAAGAAGTAAATATTATTTAACATAGTCTTTCAGGTAGGATGGAGTAATTCTTTTGCACATACTTCTTCTCCTGTATTGATCTAATAGATTCTCAATAGAAATCTGATCATTCTTTTTATTACACTGAATTTTGTTCTTCTCAGTAATACTTTCACTCTTTCATATTTGATCTGAGTACCACAACCCGACTCTTATTCCAAATCCTTCCATCCTTCACCCTAATGGCATTCTTAAAACATTTTATCACTTGTGTAGGTCTCGAATACTTTGACCAAGACATGTCACCCACCAGAGCTTTCACTCGTACTCAATCTCCTACACCTACTTCATCCTGCTTGGTTCTTGTCCTCTCATCAAAATGTTCTTTATTATTTTGCTGCAACCTCTGTTCTCGATTTCTCCAAACTCCAATACCATTATATTTAATGCCTTTATCCCAATTCATACAGCCAGGACATAACACCGTATTAGGTGCTCTAACCTTAAACAATTCAAAGAGTGACTTACGAGTTGTGGAATGTGGGATCATGCGATGAGCTGTGATACATTTCTGCAACTCCTCTTTCCAATCTAAGACATTTACCCTGGATAATTGTATATTCTCTTTTTATTACTCTATTAATTTTTTCTACTGCTCCATTTGTCTCAGGGTGATAAATAGAACTCTTCCTGTGTTCTATACCACATGATGTTAAAAAATCTGTCATTTGTTTTGAACAAAACTGTGCACCATTATCGGATAAAAGAGATTTGTGAAAACTTTGTCTTTTAAACACTTCTTGTAAGTATTTTATCACACTATCCGCAGTAACATCCCTTACACAAGAGAACTCCACCCACTTGGAGTATAAGTCTAACATGGCAATCAAATATGGAGTATTGGCCTTACCTCTCAGTGTACCAGCAATATCAATGGCTATCTGGTAACTTACGACAAACCATAGGCCCATGTGGTGTTGAAATTTTGTCACTGTTCTTGCATTGTACACATTCTCTAACTACTCGTTCAATTCCTAAATCCATCCATGGCCACCAAAAACTGGCTCTCAATCTCTCCTTAGTTTGAACAATTCCTAAATGCCTCTGATGAGCATCATCTACCAACTTACTCCTCAACTCGATGGGTTGAATTAATTTTGTTCCTCTCAACATCATGCCCGTATCAACTGCTAATTCATCAGATATTATCTGCCACATCTTAGACAGTCTTCATCTGAGCCTATTTAGCCAGGTATCACACTCTCCCTTTGCACATCAGTCAGTCACCAGCTCCAGAGATCAGAGATGTATATTGGAAGAGAAAGGACTGACGTCTTTGTAACCCCACAGACTCACATATGTGTAGTTTGGGTTGAGCTCTCACTCACAACTGGCTGTCACACTTGGGAGAAGAGCTACGGCATGAATTTTAACGCAAATTTATTTGGAGATGTGCTATATATAGAACATTGTTTTACTTCTGGGACTTATAGGCACATCAGAAAGCAGTCCCTCCACAGGTAAGTTCCTCGCTCACAGCCCTCCAGTTAATGCGAAAAGCTGCTAAGGACCCATTAGAGCTCCCCTACATTTGTGAACTATGAGTCCACGTTAAGAAGTTGCGATGTTATTGTATTCTTTTTACATTTACTTTGATGTTTTACCATTTAACTGAAGTCACTTCTCATGTTGTCCTTGATTTCAAAGATTGTGTAACACCAGTTCCTGTGACGTCATCAAACGTGCTAATCAGTTTTCACTCCTAGGAGTTCAGGTTTTCTATTCCCTGGAAGTTTGGCTGCTCGTAAAATGGACATTAGTGTCTGTTTTGGTTTCAAGGCCTGGCCATACCTGTACCTGAGTCCTTTCTGTGTCACACCCACTGCTGGAGGTTTACAAACTGGAACATACATCTTTATGTTAACATACATCTCTAGCACCACAACCAACCACTCTTACCCTTCTTGGACAGATTCACTGTCGGGGTGACACCTAAATGGATTATTAAGCGCACAGAATCAATGTTTCCAGGCACGCTCGAGGGCAGTGATGGGGCAGTCAATTGTCAATAAATTAAACCCCACCCCCCCAATCAATACTATAACAAGCCCCTTCTCCCAGGGCAGGATGGTATTGGTTATTGTTCCCAGGTCACATATTGCGACGTCACAGTATTTAATTCATGTCAATACTCATCTGCCCAGCTAACCAGTGTGAAGAGCTTGCAGGTAATCAATAGATAACTGGGGCATGTTTGACACGAGGACAGCTCTTTAGGACAGTGGAAGAAGAACTAACTATAGATTGCACTACGCAACGGGGCAGTTTAAACTGTTTCACCTCTCTGGCCAATCCCGCCTGCCCACTCCCTATACTTAATGGTTACTGGGTCTAGGCCTAGTGCCTGTTCATTTTGTAACGTATTTCTGAGTGTGTGTGTGTCTGAGTGTGTGTGTGTCTGTGCCTGTCTATGTGGGTGTCCCATGGACCACTGCCTACTCTTAAAAAATGAGAAAGTAGCTTTTCATTTTTATTTTTGAAATGCATCCCGTTTTTTAAGGAAAATGGGCTGCATTACAAAAACAAATTGCTTCATTTAAAAAGCAATCACAGATTTGGTGGTCTGATGACCCCTGCAGGCCACCATCCTTGTGATTGTAGCCATTGACAATGGGTCACAAATTGCGACCTGCCTCATGAATATTGATGAGGCAGGTCCATTTACGACACACTGTGAACTGCTAACAGAATCAAACACACTGTTGTACATTGCAGTTTGCAATTTCCTAATATCGAATTGCTAAGATTTGTTATTTGGAAATCGTCAACATGCATTTTCATACATCTGGCCATTAATTATTTATTTGGGAACAGAGAGAAACCCCAGTGCTTTTATATCTTGAATTAAGCTAGTAGGGAACTCAGACAAGGTCAACCTTCAAGCAGACTACAGCCACATCAAAACCGCTGACACTGCCGGCTGACTACAGCCACCGCTGATGCTGTCACAAACTGCAGCCATCGCCGACACTACCAGAAGACTACAGTCTCCGTTGACACTGCCACACAGACTACAGCCATTCATGACACTGCCACAGACCACAGCCATCACTGAAACTCCCTGATGACTACAGCCATCACTTGCACTGCCACAGGCTACAACCACCACTGATGCTGCTGGCAGAATATAGCCATCGCTGACACTGATACAGACTACACCCAGCGCTAACACTGTAGGCAGACTACAGCCACCGCTGACTCTGCTGGCAAGCTACAGCCACCGCTGATGCTGGTGGTCCCCTGGAACCTAACCAAACACTAGCAGGGTCTCTGGCCAGTTTTCACCAGCCTTCCACCACCAGACATGTTTCTGACCTTGTGGGGTGAGAGCCAGCGCTCTCAGAGAGGGCAGAAACAATGCCTGCTCTTGGCGGGGGTGCTTCACACCTCCTCCAGGACAGGATGGTCTTCCCACGTGGGAAGCTCCAAAGGCGCCTTTGAAATCCAACCCAGGAACCCCCAGATTGTGGGGAGGCCAAGCTCTCTTTCCTGCTCCACTTTTGGCAGGAGCAAAGCAGGAAAATAGTTAGATGAGGAGGAGGGTCCCCCCTTAGCCCACACCACTGCTACGGCAGGGCAGGCAAGGTGAACCCATCTCCTGAAATTCTGATAGGAATTAGTCACTAGCGAGTGTAGACAGCCTAAAGGTAAATTCCTATTGGCTACTACCTGTCTCCCATTGTAACGCCCCTGCATTCAGTATTTAGATGACTCCACGAGACCTTGACTTCACATTCCACAGACCTAAAGAAGACAAAGGAAGAAGATGTGCTGCTGATCCAGGAACTGAGCTCCGCTGCAGAAGAAACCGGTGCCAAACCCTGCCAACTGCAAAAAGGCTCTTCCGTCCCTACCTGAGACTTGTGCAGCCTCCAAGAACCCTGGAGCCCTGCCAGCCTTCGCCAATTGCCCGGGACCTCCCTTTGTACTAGTGGTACTAGACTCTGGCTCCCCGCTGGTAATGACCGCTGGGGTGAAGACTGGCACGGACTGTGTCGACGCAATTCACCTCGTCACACAAAAGTTGGAGCAGCCAAGGCTTGTTGGTCACCAGTCCGGTAACCGACCCCTTCAACGCATCCACCAGCCTGAGGGATCCTCACAGTACCTGCGACCAATGCTGGAAACAGCCCCGCTCCTGTGAGCATGTACCCGCTTTCTGGTGGCGTCAACTGTGTGAAAGCAGCAACTTGGGCACGACTGCCCCGACCGCGACGGACTGCCATCACCGCACCTGTAGCTGAATGCCACCAGCGAAGACCCAATTCTGCATTACAAGACCTCCGGCACCTCCGATCTAGGTAACCCAGAACTGCCTGCTGTACACAAGCCCTGGGACTTCCAAAACTATGACTCCGCTGGCATAAACTACCCCTGAACGCTGGGCGAACGTTATGCCCCAAAACTCCATGGTGGAGTGTTGCATCCATCGACTGTAACAGTAAATGTGTTGCCGGTACTCCGCTATCGAACCCTATGCTTTTCTTCCCCTTGACTGCGACAGTCTCTGCCTGACAGTATTGACCGCTATTGCTTAAAATCTATAAACATTTGTGTGCTGAACTGCATTTGGTTAAAAATCAACATACAAAGCATTTATTAACTGTAGAACAAAGTCCTTGGTTTCTAAAAATATATATAAAGATACAATTCTATTTTTCCTAATTAGTCTTGGATTTATTCTTGAGCTGTGTGTCTTATTTATTGCCTCTGTGAGTCACAACGAATGATCTGCATTTACCTCTGCACACCTACTGGGGATCCACTGGACTCTCTGCACACCTACTGGGGATCCACTGGACTCTCTGTACACCTACTGGGATCCACTGGACTCTCTGCACACCTACTGGGGATCCACTGGACTCTCTGCACACCTACTGGGGATCCACTGGACTCTCTGCACACCTACTGGGGATCCACTGGACTCTCTGTACACCTACTGGGATCCACTGGACTCTCTGCACACCTACTGGGGATCCACTGGACTCTCTGCACACCTACTAGGATCTGCACAGTGTACTTCATTTTTGTGCACTATATAGAGAGCCAACGTCCTACATGGTGGTTGCTTCCCTTGTCCTGAGGAGAATCAACACTTTAGGACACCTACCTCCTTGTGGATGCCATACAGTTTCAGCAGGATGGAGATGGCCATGGCTCCACAGCCTGATGCTTGAAGTCTTGCAGCTGCAGCTGATTGGTAGGTGCTCAGAGAACCCCTACCTGCCTGTCTTAGGTGCAGGAGTATGGACCATCAGGTTTATCTCGCCGGGGTGTGGTGAACTTGACCCTTTAGTAACTCTGTTGTATGTTCAATAGCCCTCCTGGTGCTGACACTTCACACGTCATTGTTGGTGGTGGCACCCCTTTATGTCCATCTTTGAACCCTTTGCACTTATAGATTGAAGGCGTCCATTGGCAAGCAGCATAGACTACTGTTGCGGCAAGACACTGTGAGGGGTGACTTGACGGGGGTGACCTGCTGTACGTTACAGTCGCTGGGGACTTCGTTTCCCATAATCCTCTGTAGTTCTTTTCAGCAGCATCTAATCAGCCCTATTTAAGACATTCATTGCCCCGTGCATGACAGTCAAAGACAGAAAGACAGTCCTGGGTCACCCCGGTTGCATTAGCTAATTTCCAATAGGCTAAAGGAGGGGTTTTTGCATAGTAAGGATTATTAAATACCGCGTTTCTATATTTGTGTATACCTCCAGAAAGCCTGGGTCTCGTATTGTATACGTTGCTTCAAACTTAGAGAATGCCCAGTCCAGGAAAGCAAAAACTATTGGAAAAGTTACCTCCAGGCCTGCTACCAAAGTGGCTGTTCCCAAAGCTTCGAGTGATAACCTTACGAACCTATGTGTTGTGGTTAATTCACTGGAATCATTTGTTCGATCGACACTAGAATGTATGGCTAATAGGCTAAAGCAAGTAGATAGTCTTACTGCTTCCTGTCTGGATTTACTAAAGATTAGACCTGCTGAGTCTACAGTAACACCCCGTTGTGCACCCTACTTGGCCATCCGCTGAACATAGCAATGAGACACCACCTTCCCCTCGTGTTTTACCTGCTCACGAGCCCTTGGTCACGATAGTCAGTAATATAACCGGCCCAAGATGTTCTCAGGGGTCATCGAACCATCTATCTACACAGACACATAGACCCTCTATGAGGGTTGGTGCATCTCACAGTGAGAGGGTTACTCGCCCAGTGATTGGTTCTCCTGCCCATAGTGATCCAACTTTAGGTCCTCCAAACTAGATCAATTGAATGTTTGGACCTCCCTCCTGCCGCCACACCATAGGTAACAACCCTGCCCAATGTTCCCATTTTATCACCACGAGAGACCTGGATCACATTGAGGAACGACGGGGCATATTAACAATGCGGCGATAAAAAATTATCGCCGCTGTTGCGGCCGTTTTCGGCCGAAAAGCGGCGATAATTTTATCGCCTTATCAGCAAAGACACGCTATCGCGTGTTTTGCTGATTTTACTCCCGTTTCCAGCATGCCTAACTTCGCATCGCTAATGAGATGCAAAGTTGGCGTGTCTGTGGAAACAACATGGGTAAATATCGCGAAGGCAGTTTCGTGATATTTACAATGCGGGGAAGCGATTATTTTAATCGCGTTAAGTATGCCTTAAATTTAACGTCTGTTAAATTCCTGACTAAGGCATACCTAACATGGGAGGTGGATTCATGTGATACGACCACAAGGTCGTATCATCAAGTATATCGTCGTTTTACATGGAACATCGCTGGAAAACCAGCGATGTTCCATGGAAAAAGCGCTATCGCTGGAATATACATCGCCATGGCGCTAAGCGTTGTTAATACAACACTAGCCTGGCGAAATATTCCAGCGATAGAAAAATGCGATATACAAGGTCAGCGATAATTATCGCTGCCTGTTGCTAAATATGCCCCGAGGTCTTAAATTGGGTAGGCACTAGAACAGGCACTAGAACAGGCACTAGAACAGAGTTGACAAGGGCTGTTTTTGATGACATGAAAATGGTCCGAAGGGTTAAATGGGTAGGAATAGGCACAAAACGTATTACCTACATGGACCAGTCTATCCAGCCCCCCCACTGTGCCCCCACCTCAAAACATTCATCCCATTTTGCATAAAGAAACTGGTCTGCTTTCAAAAAGTAAAGCTGAACCACTGCTTGATACATAACACACTTTTTTTAAGTTCAAAATGCTTTTGCAAATTGGATACCTCCTTTTTTCTGGTCTCGGCAATGTTTCAATGTTTTATGATGGAATGTTGATCGCAAAACATTGATACATAGCATACGGATTTGGTATTTGGAAAGAAGACTTACAACCAGTCCATTCCAGATACCAGATTAGTGTCCATTTGCAATCCCATTTAGGAGTCAGAAAATCTTTTCCGACTCCTAAAATGGGATTAGTGCATGTCAAAACCTTTTCTATGGTCGCAAACGCCTAATCAGAGTGTTAACGACCATTACAATGCTTAGTACATCTGGCCTCTAGCTCCTGGGTTTATGCTATAAATGGTTGTTTAAGTGACTGAAAGTGTGTCCTTCACACACTTATCTTTGCTGGCACACTCACCCTCATGCACTCCTTTACTCAAACACAACATACACTCGATCTCACCGATCTCACATTCCCTTTCAATACTTAGGGCCACATGTATCAAAAACCTATTTTGCATTCCCTAAACAGCGAATTTTAGGTAATCGCTATTTAAGGAATGCAAAATGGTATGTAAGAAAATAGCGATTACCTAATAGCAATTCCTACAGAGTCGCAATCAAAATTAGGTAATCGCTATTAGGTAATACTGTTCCATTTGGTCCAATGGGCCATTGGTGCGAATGGTTTTGCTTTACCTAATTTGTGATTACCTAGTTGGTAATCGCAAATTAGGTAATGCAAAACCAATGGTAACCCAGGGCCTGAGTCCCACCTGAAGCACCCCAAATAAATGTACGCAAGTAAAGCGCACTCATGCCCTACGGGCATGCGTGCACTATATAACACTTTGAATAATGCATTTTTGTGCTTTTTTCAGAAATTGCATATGGTTACCATCGACTTGGAGTTAAAATTGCCTAAATGCACAGTGTGCATTTAGAAAATGTTTGGTACATGTGATAAGGGAATAGCAAATTTCGGTTTCCTATTTCTAGTCACAATTTTAGGTAATCACAATTTTTGCGATTACCTAAAATTGCAACCACAAAGCCTTTCATACATCTGGAAAGGCTATTTTGCATTCACAAAAAATGGGGGTGGGGGGACAAGGAGCTGGATCTAGGACCAGTGACTCGTGCTCCTGAAAACTAGAATCGTAGCTCGTGGGAGTCACAGTTCCTATGAGAGGGAAGTAGAGTAGGAGGTGGTGAGGCCGGCGCTGCAATGCCCTACGGGGACCAGTAAAAAAGGGGCATTCTGAGGAAGCGCAAGGGATCTCCTGCTGAGACCACGGACTGCGCAAAACATGTCGATCTTCAACATGCCCAATATGGGTATGATACATGTCTAGCTACCGAGGGCCATTACCACCCTCAAGCAGCACAACCTTTTGGTTTTTTATTGATGACAGAGGGGCTATTCCCTATTAAATTTACTAGTCACCCCTTCCGCCATCTTTTAACTTCACACTAGGACACCACTGCCACTCAGACCCGCACGCACCCTTACGGCTTTATTACTCAAAAGATCTCCGATAAAGTGACCCTTCGGGGGACCCGTAGGTCATTGCAGCGCCGGCCCGATGAGGAGCATTGCCCAATGATGAAGCATGATATCCTTACGGGTGTGTGAGGGCACCAAGACAAGGACACACTGTCCCCAGGCACTATAATTTGAGAACGACTTTACGTTCCCACCTCCTACTCTAATTCTCTCTCAGAGGAACTGTGACTCCCAGGAGCTACGATTTTGCATTCACAAACTGGTGAAATGACCGATTTGCACTATTTGCGAATGCAAAATTGTTTGATACATGTGGGGCCAGATGTACGACCCTTTTTAGTGGTCCCAAACAGGCAATCAGCCCGTTTGAGACCGCTAAAAAGGGTTGTGCTATGTACAAACCCTATTTTGTGAGTCAGTAACCTATTACCAACTCGCAAAATAGGATTTGCAAGTCGCCATTAGGAAGGGGCATGCCAAGGGGCATCCCTTCCTAATAGAGAGTCACACTGGTATGTACAATTGTTTTCCGACTGCAAATGCTATCTCTCAGATGCTGTCACTCAGTCACTGCCTCGATGCTCTTAGATGAGCCTGCCTCACTTGTTCTCCCAGAATCACCCTCACTCTCTCAAGTGCTCTGACAAGAAATATCACAGACCCTTCCTCATTAACTTTTGCACTGCAGTTTAGTATATTTTTTCTCACATGACTTTCACAACTTTTCACAGCCACCTTTACTCTCTCTCAAGTGACCTTACTTGTGCTCTAGAAGACCATTCCTTGCGTGTTTCTTGAAGCACTTTAGCAATGTATTTTTAAAGAAGCCCTCCCATGGTTGCTGTCACAAGTGGTTTGTGAAAGCCTCTTTTGCAAAATCACTCTCACATTCACATTTACTTTCTTTCTCACAGCTTCTCTTTTCTCATGGCCATCTCTTACATAGCCTCCTCTTGTGATCTCACACTCTTGCAGAGGTGCTATTTTACAGGCACTGTCTCATATGCTGTCTTTCACCGACCTTCACATAAACTCTGTCACAAGTGCTGTCACGTAAGCAATCACAAACTGACTCTTTCGCAGTTGCTCTCACAACTGGTGATCTCTCACACCCTCTCTCGTGACTCTCTACTGTGCTCTCTCACAAGCACTCTCTTCCTCTCTTTTCCTCTCTCTTTCTCCACAGTCTGATAGTGAGTAAGAAGGAGCGGAAGCTGGTGAAGGGGTCTGGATTCCACCTGGACCTTCTCCTCATCGGCACTCTGGGGGGCATCTGTGCCCTCTTTGGGCTCCCTTGGCTTACAGCTGCCACTGTCCGCTCCGTCACTCATGTGAACTCTTTAACGGTCATGAGCAAAGCCATTGCTCCGGGTGAGAAGCCGAAGATAGAGGAAGTGAAGGAGCAACGGCTCACAGGAGTACTGATCGCACTTCTCGTAGGTGAGAACTCCCTCATTCCTGGTCTGCATCTCCCTCCTCATTCATGTTCCATATGTTAAAATTCCTCCATTTATTTTTTGGTCCGTAAGTCAGAGTTCCTGCTTTATTCATAGTCCATAGGTAATACCTTCTCTGTTATTCATGACTGACAAGGGAGATCTCACATCACTCATGGTAAACAAGTGAAACCTTCCCCTGCATTGATAATCCATAGGTGAGTCTTTCTCCTTCATTTGTGGTATATCGTGGCCCTGTCCATAATTTGTAGATCATAGCTGATATCTTATCCTTAGGTCATGGCCGATGAGTGAGATCTACTCCATTTTTCATGGTCCACTGGTTAGACAACCCCCATGTTTCATGGTAAAGAAGTGAGTAACCCTCATAATTTCAGCACTAAAGGTGGATCTTCCACCTTTGCCCATGGCATATTATGGTCTTCACCCATCATTCATGCTTCATAGATGATGTCTTGTACATTATTTATGTCCATAGGCGAGGCCAACTTCATTATTCATGGTCCAGAGGAAGCCTTCCTCCGTTATTCATGGTCCAGAGGAAGCCTTCTTCCGTTATTCATGGTCCAGAAGGAAGCCTTCCTCCGTTATTCATGGTCCAGAGGAAGCCTTCCTCCGTTATTCATGGTCCAGAGGAAGCCTTCCTCCATTATTCATGGTCCAGAGGAAGCCTTCCTCTATTATTCATGGTCCAGAGGAAGCCTTCCTCCGTTATTCATGGTCCAGAGGAAGCCTTCCTCCGTTATTCATGGTTCGGAAGGAAGCCTTCCTCCATTATTCATGGTTGGGAAGGAGGCCTTCCTCTATTATTCATGGTCCAGAAGGAAGCCTTCCTCCATTATTCATGGTCCAGAAGGAAGCCTTCCTCCGTTATTCATGGTCCAGAAGGAACCCTTCCTCCATTATTCATGGTCCAGAGGAAGCCTTCCTCCATTGTTCATGGTTCGGAAGGATGCCTTCCTCCATTATTCATGGTCCAGAAGGACGCCTTCTTCATGGTCCAGAGGAAGCCTTCCTCCATTATTCATGGTTCGGAAGGATGCCTTCCTCCATTATTCATGGTCCAGAAGGACGCCTTCCTCCGTTATTCATGGTCCAGAAGGAGGCCTTCCTCCATTATTCATGGTCCAGAGGAAGCCTTCCTCCATTATTCATGGTCCAGAAGGAAGCCTTCCTCCGTTATTCATGGTCCAGAAGGAAGCCTTCCTCCGTTATTCATGGTCCAGAAGGAGGCCTTCCTCCGTTATTCATGGTCCAGAAGGAGGCCTTCCTCCATTATTCATGGTCCAGAGGAAGCCTCCCTCCGTTATTCATGGTCCAGAAGGAAGCCTTCCTCCGTTATTCATGGTCCAGAAGGAAGCCTTCCTCCGTTATTCATGGTCCAGAAGAAAGCCTTCCTCCATTATTCATGGTCCAGAAGGAAGCCTTCCTCCGTTATTCATGGTCCAGAAGGAAGCCTTCCTCCGTTATTCATGGTCCAGAAGGAACCCTTCCTCCATTATTCATGGTCCAGACGAAGCCTTCCTCCGTTATTCATGGTCCAGAAGGAAGCCTTCCTCCGTTATTCATGGTCCAGAAGGAACCCTTCCTCCATTATTCATGGTCCAGAGGAAGCCTTCCTCCATTGTTCATGGTTCGGAAGGATGCCTTCCTCCATTATTCATGGTCCAGAAGGACGCCTTCTTCATGGTCCAGAGGAAGCCTTCCTCCATTATTCATGGTTCGGAAGGATGCCTTCCTCCATTATTCATGGTCCAGAAGGAAGCCTTCCTCCGTTATTTATGGTCTAGAGGAAGCCTTCCTCCATTATTCATGGTCCAGAGGATTCCTTCCTCCATTATTCATGGTCCAGAGGAAGCCTTCCTCCATTATTCATGGTCCAGAAGGAGGCCTTCCTCCATTATTTATGGTCCAGAAGGAACCCTTCCTCCATTATTCATGGTCCAGAGGAAGCCTTCCTCCATTGTTCATGGTTCGGAAGGATGCCTTCCTCCATTATTCATGGTCCAGAAGGAAGCCTTCCTCCGTTATTCATGGTCCAGAAGGTGGCCTTCCTCCATTATTTATGGTCCAGAGGATTCCTTCCTCCATTATTCATGGTCCAGAGGAAGCCTTCCTCCATTATTCATGGTCCAGAAGGAGGCCTTCCTCCATTATTTATGGTCCAAAAGGAAGCCTTCCTCCGTTATTCATGGTCCAGAAAGACATCTTCTTCATGGTCCAGAGGAAGCCTTCCTCCGTTATGTATGGTCCAGAAGGAAGCCTTCCTCCGTTATTCATGGTCCAGAAGGAAGCCTTCCTCCATTATTCATGGTCCAGAGGAAGCCTCCCTCCGTTATTCATGGTCCAGAAGGAAGCCTTCCTCCGTTATTCATGGTCCAGAAGGAAGCCTTCCTCCATTATTCATGGTCCAGAAGGAAGCCTTCCTCCATTATTCATGGTCCAGAGGAAGCCTCCCTCCGTTATTCATGGTCCAGAAGGAAGCCTTCCTCCATTATTCATGGTCCAGAGGACGCCTTCCTCCATTATTCATGGTCCAGAAGGAAGCCTTCCTCTGTTATTCATGGTCCAGAGGAAGCCTTCCTCTGTTATTCATGGTCCAGAAGGAAGCCTTCCTCCATTATTCATGGTCCAGAGGAAGCCTCCCTCCGTTATTCATGGTCCAGAAGGAAGCCTTCCTCCATTATTCATGGTCCAGAAGGACTCCTTCTTCATGGTCCAGAGGAAGCTTTTCTCCATTATGTATGGTCCAGAAGGAAGCCTTCCTCCGTTATTCATGTTCCAGAAAGACATCTTCCTCCATTATTCATGGTCCAGAAGGAAGCCTTCCTCCGTTATTCATGGTCCAGAAGGAAGCCTTCCTCCGTTATTCATGTTCCAGAAGGATGCCTTCCTCTATTATTCATGGTCCAGAAGGAAGCCTTCCTCCGTTATTCATGGTCCAGAAGGAAGCCTCCCTCCGTTATTCAGGGTCCAGAAGGAAGCCTTCCTCCATTATTCATGGTCCAGTAGGAAGCCTTCCTCCATTATTCATGGTCCAGAAGGACTCCTTCTTCATGGTCCAGAGGAAGCCTTTCTCCATTATGTATGGTCCAGAAGGAAGCCTTCCTCCATTATTCATGGTCCAGAAGGAAGCCTTCCTCCATTATTCATGGTCCAGAAGGACTCCTTCTTCATGGTCCAGAGGAAGCCTTCCTCCGTTATTCATGTTCCAGAAAGACATCTTCCTCCATTATTCATGGTCCAGAAGGAAGCCTTCCTCCGTTATTCATGGTCCAGAAGGAAGCCTTCCTCCGTTATTCATGTTCCAGAAGGATGCCTTCCTCTATTATTCATGGTCCAGAGGAAGCCTTCCTCCGTTATTCATGGTCCACAAGGAAGCCTTCCTCCATTATTCATGGTCCAGAAGGAAGCCTTCCTCCATAATTCATGGTCCAGAAAGACATCTTCCTCCATTATTCATGGTCCAGAAGGAAGCCTTCCTCCATTGTTCATGGTCCAGAAAGACATCTTCCTCTATTATTCATGGTCCAGAAGGATGCCTTCCTCTGTTATTCATGGTCCAGAAGGACTCCTTCTTCATGGTCCAGAGGAAGCCTTTCTCCGTTATTCATGGTTCGGAAGGAAGCCTTCCTCCATTATTCATGGTTGGGAAGGAGGCCTTCCTCTATTATTCATGGTCCAGAAGGAAGCCTTCCTCCATTATTCATGGTCCAGAAGGAAGCCTTCCTCCGTTATTCATGGTCCAGAAGGAACCCTTCCTCCATTATTCATGGTCCAGAGGAAGCCTTCCTCCATTGTTCATGGTTCGGAAGGATGCCTTCCTCCATTATTCATGGTCCAGAAGGACGCCTTCTTCATGGTCCAGAGGAAGCCTTCCTCCATTATTCATGGTTCGGAAGGATGCCTTCCTCCATTATTCATGGTCCAGAAGGACGCCTTCCTCCGTTATTCATGGTCCAGAAGGAGGCCTTCCTCCATT
Source organism: Calotriton arnoldi (assembly GCA_963921515.1). Lineage (NCBI taxonomy): Eukaryota > Metazoa > Chordata > Amphibia > Caudata > Salamandridae > Calotriton > Calotriton arnoldi. The sequence continues at coordinate 738,335 of CAWUFW010004503.1, read as the reverse complement.
ATTCATGGTCCAGAGGAAGCCTTCCTCCATTATTCATGGTCCAGAAGGAAGCCTTCCTCCGTTATTCATGGTCCAGAAGGAAGCCTTCCTCCGTTATTCATGGTCCAGAAGGAGGCCTTCCTCCGTTATTCATGGTCCAGAAGGAGGCCTTCCTCCATTATTCATGGTCCAGAGGAAGCCTCCCTCCGTTATTCATGGTCCAGAAGGAAGCCTTCCTCCGTTATTCATGGTCCAGAAGGAAGCCTTCCTCCGTTATTCATGGTCCAGAAGAAAGCCTTCCTCCATTATTCATGGTCCAGAAGGAAGCCTTCCTCCGTTATTCATGGTCCAGAAGGAAGCCTTCCTCCGTTATTCATGGTCCAGAAGGAACCCTTCCTCCATTATTCATGGTCCAGACGAAGCCTTCCTCCGTTATTCATGGTCCAGAAGGAAGCCTTCCTCCGTTATTCATGGTCCAGAAGGAACCCTTCCTCCATTATTCATGGTCCAGAGGAAGCCTTCCTCCATTGTTCATGGTTCGGAAGGACGCCTTCTTCATGGTCCAGAGGAAGCCTTCCTCCATTATTCATGGTTCGGAAGGATGCCTTCCTCCATTATTCATGGTCCAGAAGGAAGCCTTCCTCCGTTATTTATGGTCTAGAGGAAGCCTTCCTCCATTATTCATGGTCCAGAGGATTCCTTCCTCCATTATTCATGGTCCAGAGGAAGCCTTCCTCCATTATTCATGGTCCAGAGGAAGCCTTCCTCCATTATTCATGGTCCAGAAGGAGGCCTTCCTCCATTATTTATGGTCCAGAAGGAACCCTTCCTCCATTATTCATGGTCCAGAGGAAGCCTTCCTCCATTGTTCATGGTTCGGAAGGATGCCTTCCTCCATTATTCATGGTCCAGAAGGACGCCTTCTTCATGTTCCAGAGGAAGCCTTCCTCCATTATTCATGGTTCGGAAGGATGCCTTCCTCCATTATTCATGGTCCAGAAGGAAGCCTTCCTCCGTTATTCATGGTCCAGAAGGTGGCCTTCCTCCATTATTTATGGTCCAGAGGATTCCTTCCTCCATTATTCATGGTCCAGAGGAAGCCTTCCTCCATTATTCATGGTCCAGAAGGAGGCCTTCCTCCATTATTTATGGTCCAAAAGGAAGCCTTCCTCCGTTATTCATGGTCCAGAAAGACATCTTCCTCCCTTATTCATGGTCCAGAAGGAAGCCTTCCTCCATTATTCATGGTCTAGAAGGAAGCGTTCCTTCTTTATTTGTGGTCCAGAGGAAACCATCTTCCATTGTTCATTGTTCAAAAGGACTCCTTTCTCCATTATTCATGGTCCAGACGAAGCCTTCCTCCAATATTCATGGTCCAGAAGGAAGCCTTCCTCCATTATTCATGGTCCAGACGAAGCCTTCCTCCATTATTCATGGTCCAGAGGAAGCCTCCCTCCGTTATTCAGGGTCCAGAAGGAAGCCTTCCTCCATTATTCATGGTCCAGTAGGAAGCCTTCCTCCATTATTCATGGTCCAGAAGGACGTCTTCTTCATGGTCCAGAGGAAGCCTTCCTCCGTTATGTATGGTCCAGAAGGAAGCCTTCCTCCGTTATTCATGGTCCAGAAGGAAGCCTTCCTCCATTATTCATGGTCCAGAGGAAGCCTCCCTCCGTTATTCATGGTCCAGAAGGAAGCCTTCCTCCGTTATTCATGGTCCAGAAGGAAGCCTTCCTCCATTATTCATGGTCCAGAAGGAAGCCTTCCTCCATTATTCATGGTCCAGAGGAAGCCTCCCTCCGTTATTCATGGTCCAGAAGGAAGCCTTCCTCCATTATTCATGGTCCAGAGGACGCCTTCCTCCATTATTCATGGTCCAGAAGGAAGCCTTCCTCTGTTATTCATGGTCCAGAGGAAGCCTTCCTCTGTTATTCATGGTCCAGAAGGAAGCCTTCCTCCATTATTCATGGTCCAGAGGAAGCCTCCCTCCGTTATTCATGGTCCAGAAGGAAGCCTTCCTCCATTATTCATGGTCCAGAAGGACTCCTTCTTCATGGTCCAGAGGAAGCCTTTCTCCATTATGTATGGTCCAGAAGGAAGCCTTCCTCCGTTATTCATGTTCCAGAAAGACATCTTCCTCCATTATTCATGGTCCAGAAGGAAGCCTTCCTCCGTTATTCATGGTCCAGAAGGAAGCCTTCCTCCGTTATTCATGTTCCAGAAGGATGCCTTCCTCTATTATTCATGGTCCAGAAGGAAGCCTTCCTCCGTTATTCATGGTCCAGAAGGAAGCCTCCCTCCGTTATTCAGGGTCCAGAAGGAAGCCTTCCTCCATTATTCATGGTCCAGAAGGAAGCCTTCCTCCATTATTCATGGTCCAGAAGGACTCCTTCTTCATGGTCCAGAGGAAGCCTTCCTCCGTTATTCATGTTCCAGAAAGACATCTTCCTCCATTATTCATGGTCCAGAAGGAAGCCTTCCTCCGTTATTCATGGTCCAGAAGGAAGCCTTCCTCCGTTATTCATGTTCCAGAAGGATGCCTTCCTCTATTATTCATGGTCCAGAGGAAGCCTTCCTCCGTTATTCATGGTCCACAAGGAAGCCTTCCTCCATTATTCATGGTCCAGAAGGAAGCCTTCCTCCATAATTCATGGTCCAGAAAGACATCTTCCTCCATTATTCATGGTCCAGAAGGAAGCCTTCCTCCATTGTTCATGGTCCAGAAAGACATCTTCCTCTATTATTCATGGTCCAGAAGGATGCCTTCCTCTGTTATTCATGGTCCAGAAGGACTCCTTCTTCATGGTCCAGAGGAAGCCTTTCTCCATTATGTATGGTCCAGAAGGAAGCCTTCCTCCATTATTCATGGTCCAGAAGGATGCCTTCTTCATTGTCCAGAGGAAGCCTTCCTCCGTTATTCATGGTCCACAAGGAAGCCTTCCTCCGTTATTCATGGTCCAGAAAGACATCTTCCTCCATTATTCATGGTCCAGAAGGAAGCCTTCCTCCGTTATTCATGGTCCAGAAAGACATCTTCCTCCATTATTCATGGTCCAGAAGGAAGCCTTCCTCCGTTATTCATGGTCCAGAAAGACATCTTCCTCCATTATTCACGGTCCAGAAGGATGCCTTCCTCTGTTATTCATGGTCCAGAAGGAAGCCTTCCTCCATTATTCATGGTCCAGAAGGAAGCCTTCTTCATGGTCCAGAGGAAGCCTCCCTCCGTTATTCATGGTCCAGAAGGAAGCCTTCCTCCATTATTCATGGTCCAGAAGGAAGCCTTCCTCCATTATTCATGGTCCAGAAGGAAGCCTTCCTCCATTATTCATGGTCCAGAAAGACATCTTCCTCCATTATTCATGGTCCAGAAGGAAGCCTTCCTCCGTTATTCATGGTCCAGAAGGAAGCCTTCCTCCGTTATTCATGTTCCAGAAGGATGCCTTCCTCTATTATTCATGGTCCAGAGGAAGCCTTCCTCCGTTATTCATGGTCCAGAAGGAAGCCTTCCTCCGTTATTCATGTTCCAGAAGGATGCCTTCCTCTATTATTCATGTTCCAGAAGGAAGCCTTCCTCTATTATTCATGTTCCAGAAGGATGCCTTCCTCTATTATTCATGTTCCAGAAGGATGCCTTCCTCTATTATTCATGTTCCAGAAGGAAGCCTTCCTCTATTATTCATGTTCCAGAAGGATGCCTTCCTCCATTATTCATGGTCCAGATGGAAGCCTTCCTCCATAATTCATGGTCCAGAAAGACATCTTCCTCCATTATTCATGGTCCAGAAGGAAGCCTTCCTCCATTGTTCATGGTCCAGAAAGACATCTTCCTCCATTATTCATGGTCCAGAAGGATGCCTTCCTCTGTTATTCATGGTCCAGAAGGACTCCTTCTTCATGGTCCAGAGGAAGCCTTTCTCCATTATTCATGGTCCAGAAGGATGCCTTCTTCATTGTCCAGAGGAAGCCTTCCTCCGTTATTCATGGTCCACAAGGAAGCCTTCCTCCGTTATTCATGGTCCACAAAACATCTTCCTCCATTATTCATGGTCCAGAAGGAAGCCTTCCTCCGTTATTCATGGTCCAGAAAGACATCTTCCTCCATTATTCATGGTCCAGAAGGAAGCCTTCCTCCGTTATTCATGGTCCAGAAAGACATCTTCCTCCATTATTCATGGTCCAGAAGGATGCCTTCCTCTGTTATTCATGGTCCAGAAGGAAGCCTTCCTCCATTATTCATGGTCCAGAAGGACTCCTTCTTCATGGTCCAGAGGAAGTCTTCCTCCGTTATTCATGGTCCAGAAGGAAGCCTTCCTCCGTTATTCATGTTCCAGAAGGATGCCTTCCTCTATTATTCATGTTCCAGAAGGAAGCCTTCCTCTATTATTCATGTTCCAGAAGGATGCCTTCCTCTATTATTCATGTTCCAGAAGGATGCCTTCCTCTATTATTCATGTTCCAGAAGGATGCCTTCCTCTATTATTCATGGTCCAGAGGAAGCCTTCCTCCGTTATTCATGGTCCAGAAGGAAGCCTTCCTCCATTATTCATGTTCCAGAAGGATGCCTTCCTCTATTATTCATGTTCCAGAAGGATGCCTTCCTCTATTATTCATGGTCCAGAGGAAGCCTTCCTCCGTTATTCATGTTCCAGAAGGATGCCTTCCTCTATTATTCATGTTCCAGAAGGATGCCTTCCTCTATTATTCATGGTCCAGAGGAAGCCTTCCTCCGTTATTCATGGTCCAGAGGAAGCCTTCCTCCGTTATTCATGGTCCAGAAGGAAGCCTTCCTCCATTATTCATGGTCCAGAAGGATGCCTTCTTCATTGTCCAGAGGAAGCCTTCCTCCGTTATTCATGGTCCACAAGGAAGCCTTCCTCCGTTATTCATGGTCCAGAAAGACATCTTCCTCCATTATTCATGGTCCAGAAGGAAGCCTTCCTCCGTTATTCATGGTCCAGAAAGACATCTTCCTCCATTATTCATGGTCCAGAAGGGAGCCTTCCTCCGTTATTCATGGTCCAGAAAGACATCTTCCTCCATTATTCATGGTCCAGAAGGATGCCTTCCTCTGTTATTCATGGTCCAGAAGGAAGCCTTCCTCCATTATTCATGGTCCAGAAGGAAGCCTTCTTCATGGTCCAGAGGAAGCCTCCCTCCGTTATTCATGGTCCAGAAGGAAGCCTTCACCCATTATTCATGGTCCAGAAGGAAGCCTTCCTCCATTATTCATGGTCCAGAAGGACTCCTTCTTCATGGTCCAGAGGAAGCCTTCCTCCATTATTCATGGTCCAGAAAGACATCTTCCTCCATTATTCATGGTCCAGAAGGAAGCCTTCCTCCGTTATTCATGGTCCAGAAGGAAGCCTTCCTCCGTTATTCATGTTCCAGAAGGAAGCCTTCCTCCGTTATTCATGTTCCAGAAGGATGCCTTCCTCTATTATTCATGTTCCAGAAGGAAGCCTTCCTCTATTATTCATGTTCCAGAAGGATGCCTTCCTCTATTATTCATGTTCCAGAAGGATGCCTTCCTCTATTATTCATGTTCCAGAAGGATGCCTTCCTCTATTATTCATGTTCCAGAAGGATGCCTTCCTCTATTATTCATGTTCCAGAAGGATGCCTTCCTCTATTATTCATGTTCCAGAAGGATGCCTTCCTCTATTATTCATGGTCCAGAGGAAGCCTTCCTCCGTTATTCATGGTCCAGAAGGAAGCCTTCCTCCGTTATTCATGTTCCAGAAGGATGCCTTCCTCTATTATTCATGGTCCAGAGGAAGCCTTCCTCCGTTATTCATGGTCCAGAAGGAAGCCTTCCTCCGTTATTCATGTTCCAGAAGGATGCCTTCCTCTATTATTCATGTTCCAGAAGGAAGCCTTCCTCCGTTATTCATGGTCCAGAGGAAGCCTTCCTCCGTTATTCATGGTCCAGAGGAAGCCTTCCTCCGTTATTCATGGTCCACAAGGAAGCCTTCCTCCATTATTCATGGTCCAGAAGGAAGCCTTCCTCCATAATTCATGATCCAGAAAGACATCTTCCTCCATTATTCATGGTCCAGAAGGAAGCCTTCCTCCGTTATTCATGGTCCAGAAAGACATCTTCCTCCATTATTCATGGTCCAGAAGGAAGCCTTCCTCCATTATTCATGGTCCAGAAAGACATCTTCCTCCATTATTCATGGTCCAGAAGGATGCCTTCCTCTGTTATTCATGGTCCAGAAGGAAGCCTTCCTCCGTTATTCATGGTCCAGAAAGACATCTTCCTCCATTATTCATGGTTCGGAAGGATGCCTTCCTCCATTATTCATGGTCCAGAAGGACGTCTTCTTCATGGTCCAGAGGAAGCCTTTCTCCGTTATGTATGGTCCAGAAGGAAGCCTTCCTCCATTATTCATGGTTCGGAAGGATGCCTTCCTCCATTATTCATGGTCCAGAAGGACGTCTTCTTCATGGTCCAAAGGAAGCCTTTCTCCGTTATGTATGGTCCAGAAGGAAGCCTTCCTCCATTATTCATGGTCCAGAAGGACGCCTTCTTCATGGTCCAGAGGAAGCCTTTCTCCGTTATTCATGTTCCAGAAGGAAGCCTTCCTCCATTATTCATGGTCCAGAAGGACGCCTTCTTCATGGTCCAGAGGAAGCCTTTCTCCGTTATTCATGTTCCAGAAGGAAGCCTTCCTCCGTTATTCATGGTCCACAAGGAAGCCTTCCTCCATTATTCATGGTCCAGAAGGACGCCTTCTTCATGGTCCAGAGGAAGCCTTTCTCCGTTATTCATGTTCCAGAAGGAAGCCTTCCTCCGTTATTCATGGTCCACAAGGAAGCCTTCCTCCATAATTCATGGTCCAGAAGGAAGCCTTCCTCCGTTATTCATGGTCCAGAAAGACATCTTCCTCCATTATTCATGGTCCAGAAGGAAGCCTTCCTCTGTTATTCATGGTCCAGAAGAACATCTTCCTCCATTATTCATGGTCCAGAAGGAAGCCTTCCTCCATTATTCATGGTCCAGAAGGAAGCCGTCCTCCATTATTCATGGTCCAGAAGAAAGCCTTCCTCCATTATTCATGGTCCAGAAGGAAGCCTTCCTCCGTTATTCATGGTCCAGAAGGATGCCTTCTTCATGGTCCAGAGGAAGCCTTCCTCCATTATTCATGGTCCAGAGGAAGCCTTCCTCCATTATTCATGGTCCAGAGGACGCCTTCCTCCATTATTCATGGTCCAGTAGGAAGCCTTCCTCCGTTATTCATGGTCCAGAAGGAAGCCTTCCTCCATTATTCATGGTCCAGAGGACGCCTTCCTCCATTATTCATGGTCCAGTAGGAAGCCTTCCTCCATTATTCATGGTCCAGAAGGAAGCCTTCCTCCGATATTCATGGTCCAGAAGGAAGCCTTCCTCCATTATTCATGGTCCAGAGGACGCCTTCCTCCATTATTCATGGTCCAGTAGGAAGCCTTCCTCCATTATTCATGGTCCAGAAGGACGCCTTCTTCATGGTCCAAAGGAAGCCTTCCTCCATTATTCATGGTCCAGAAGGATGTCTTCTTCATTGTCCAGAGGAAGCCTTCCTCCGTTATTCATGGTCCAGAGGAAGCCTTCCTCCATTATTCATGGTCCAGAAGGAAGCCTTCCTCCGTTATTCATGGTCCAGAAAGACATCTTCCTCCATTATTCATGGTCCAGAAGGAAGCCTTCCTCCGTTATTCATGGTCCAGAAAGACATCTTCCTCCATTATTCATGGTCCAGAAGGATGCCTTCCTCTGTTATTCATGGTCCAGAAGGAAGCCTTCCTCCATTATTCATGGTCCAGAAGGAAGCCTTCTTCATGGTCCAGAGGAAGCCTCCCTCCGTTATTCATGGTCCAGAAGGAAGCCTTCACCCATTATTCATGGTCCAGAAGGAAGCCTTCCTCCATTATTCATGGTCCAGAAGGACTCCTTCTTCATGGTCCAGAGGAAGCCTTCCTCCATTATTCATGGTCCAGAAAGACATCTTCCTCCATTATTCATGGTCCAGAAGGAAGCCTTCCTCCGTTATTCATGGTCCAGAAGGAAGCCTTCCTCCGTTATTCATGTTCCAGAAGGAAGCCTTCCTCCGTTATTCATGTTCCAGAAGGATGCCTTCCTCTATTATTCATGTTCCAGAAGGAAGCCTTCCTCTATTATTCATGTTCCAGAAGGATGCCTTCCTCTATTATTCATGTTCCAGAAGGATGCCTTCCTCTATTATTCATGTTCCAGAAGGATGCCTTCCTCTATTATTCATGTTCCAGAAGGATGCCTTCCTCTATTATTCATGTTCCAGAAGGATGCCTTCCTCTATTATTCATGTTCCAGAAGGATGCCTTCCTCTATTATTCATGGTCCAGAGGAAGCCTTCCTCCGTTATTCATGGTCCAGAAGGAAGCCTTCCTCCGTTATTCATGTTCCAGAAGGATGCCTTCCTCTATTATTCATGGTCCAGAGGAAGCCTTCCTCCGTTATTCATGGTCCAGAAGGAAGCCTTCCTCCGTTATTCATGTTCCAGAAGGATGCCTTCCTCTATTATTCATGTTCCAGAAGGAAGCCTTCCTCCGTTATTCATGGTCCAGAGGAAGCCTTCCTCCGTTATTCATGGTCCAGAGGAAGCCTTCCTCCGTTATTCATGGTCCACAAGGAAGCCTTCCTCCATTATTCATGGTCCAGAAGGAAGCCTTCCTCCATAATTCATGGTCCAGAAAGACATCTTCCTCCATTATTCATGGTCCAGAAGGAAGCCTTCCTCCGTTATTCATGGTCCAGAAAGACATCTTCCTCCATTATTCATGGTCCAGAAGGAAGCCTTCCTCCATTATTCATGGTCCAGAAAGACATCTTCCTCCATTATTCATGGTCCAGAAGGATGCCTTCCTCTGTTATTCATGGTCCAGAAGGAAGCCTTCCTCCGTTATTCATGGTCCAGAAAGACATCTTCCTCCATTATTCATGGTTCGGAAGGATGCCTTCCTCCATTATTCATGGTCCAGAAGGACGTCTTCTTCATGGTCCAGAGGAAGCCTTTCTCCGTTATGTATGGTCCAGAAGGAAGCCTTCCTCCATTATTCATGGTTCGGAAGGATGCCTTCCTCCATTATTCATGGTCCAGAAGGACGTCTTCTTCATGGTCCAAAGGAAGCCTTTCTCCGTTATGTATGGTCCAGAAGGAAGCCTTCCTCCATTATTCATGGTCCAGAAGGACGCCTTCTTCATGGTCCAGAGGAAGCCTTTCTCCGTTATTCATGTTCCAGAAGGAAGCCTTCCTCCATTATTCATGGTCCAGAAGGACGCCTTCTTCATGGTCCAGAGGAAGCCTTTCTCCGTTATTCATGTTCCAGAAGGAAGCCTTCCTCCGTTATTCATGGTCCACAAGGAAGCCTTCCTCCATTATTCATGGTCCAGAAGGACGCCTTCTTCATGGTCCAGAGGAAGCCTTTCTCCGTTATTCATGTTCCAGAAGGAAGCCTTCCTCCGTTATTCATGGTCCACAAGGAAGCCTTCCTCCATAATTCATGGTCCAGAAGGAAGCCTTCCTCCGTTATTCATGGTCCAGAAAGACATCTTCCTCCATTATTCATGGTCCAGAAGGAAGCCTTCCTCTGTTATTCATGGTCCAGAAGAACATCTTCCTCCATTATTCATGGTCCAGAAGGAAGCCTTCCTCCATTATTCATGGTCCAGAAGGAAGCCGTCCTCCATTATTCATGGTCCAGAAGAAAGCCTTCCTCCATTATTCATGGTCCAGAAGGAAGCCTTCCTCCGTTATTCATGGTCCAGAAGGATGCCTTCTTCATGGTCCAGAGGAAGCCTTCCTCCATTATTCATGGTCCAGAGGAAGCCTTCCTCCATTATTCATGGTCCAGAGGACGCCTTCCTCCATTATTCATGGTCCAGTAGGAAGCCTTCCTCCGTTATTCATGGTCCAGAAGGAAGCCTTCCTCCATTATTCATGGTCCAGAGGACGCCTTCCTCCATTATTCATGGTCCAGTAGGAAGCCTTCCTCCATTATTCATGGTCCAGAAGGAAGCCTTCCTCCGATATTCATGGTCCAGAAGGAAGCCTTCCTCCATTATTCATGGTCCAGAGGACGCCTTCCTCCATTATTCATGGTCCAGTAGGAAGCCTTCCTCCATTATTCATGGTCCAGAAGGACGCCTTCTTCATGGTCCAAAGGAAGCCTTCCTCCATTATTCATGGTCCAGAAGGATGCCTTCTTCATTGTCCAGAGGAAGCCTTCCTCCGTTATTCATGGTCCAGAGGAAGCCTTCCTCCATTATTCATGGTCCAGAAGGAAGCCTTCCTCCGTTATTCATGGTCCAGAAAGACATCTTCCTCCATTATTCATGGTCCAGAAGGACATCTTCCTCCATTATTCATGATCCATAAAGAAACCTTCCTCCGTTATTCATGGTCCAGAAGGAAGCCTTCCTCCATTATTCATGGCCCAGAAGGAAGCCGTCCTCCGTTATTCATGGTCCAGAAGGAAGCCTTCCTCCATTATTCATGGTCCAGAGGAAGCCTCCCTCCGTTATTCATGGTCCAGAAGGAAGCCTTCCTCCATTATTCATGGTCCAGAAGAAAGCCTTCCTCCATTATTCATGGTCCAGAAGGAAGCCTTCCTCCGTTATTCATGGTCCAGAAGGATGCCTTCCTCCGTTATTCATGGTCCAGAAGGATGCCTTCTTCATGGTCCAGAGGAAGCCTTCCTCCGTTATTCATGGTCCAGAAGGATGCCTTCTTCATGGTCCAGAGGAAGCCTTCCTCCGTTATTCATGTTCCAGAATGACACCTTCTTCCATTATTCATGGTCCAGAAGGAAGCCTTCCTCCGTTATTCATGGTCCAGAGGAAGCCTTCCTCCGTTATTCATGTTCCAGAATGACACCTTCTTCCATTATTCATGGTCCAGAAGGAAGCCTTCCTCCGTTATTCATGGTCCAGAAGGAAACCTTCCTCCATTATTCATGGTCTAGAAGGAAACCTTCCTCCATTATTCATGGTCTAGAAGGAAACCTTCTGCCATTATTCATGGTCCAGAAGGAAACCGCCTTCAATTATTCATGGTCCAGAAGGAAGCCTTTCTCCATTATTCGTGGTCCAGAAGGAGGCCTTCCTCCATTCTTCATGGTCCAGAAGGATGCCTTCTTCATGATCCAGAGGAAGCCTTCCTCCATTATTCATGATCCATAAAGAAGCCTTTCTCCATTATTCATGGTCCAGAGGAAGCCTTCCTCCGTTATTCATGGTCCAGAAGGAAGCCTTCCTCCATTATTCATGATCCATAAAGAAGCCTTTCTCCATTATTCATGGTCCAGAAGGAAGCCTTCCTCCATTATTCATGGCCCAGAAGGAAGCCTTCCTCCGTTATTCATGGTCCAGAAGGAAGCCTTCCTCCATTATTCATGGTCCAGAGGAAGCCTTCCTCCGTTATTCATGGTCCAGAAAGACATCTTCCTCCATTATTCATGGTCCAGAAGGACATCTTCCTCCATTATTCATGATCCATAAAGAAGCCTTTCTCCATTATTCATGGTCCAGAGGAAGCCTTCCTCCATTATTCATGGCCCAGAAGGAAGCCGTCCTCCGTTATTCATGGTCCAGAAGGAAGCCTTCCTCCATTATTCATGGTCCAGAGGAAGCCTCCCTCCGTTATTCATGGTCCAGAAAGACATCTTCCTCCATTATTCATGGTCCAGAAGGACATCTTCCTCCATTATTCATGATCCATAAAGAAACCTTCCTCCGTTATTCATGGTCCAGAAGGAAGCCTTCCTCCATTATTCATGGCCCAGAAGGAAGCCGTCCTCCATTATTCATGGTCCAGAGGAAGCCTCCCTCCGTTATTCATGGTCCAGAAGGAAGCCTTCCTCCGTTATTCATGTTCCAGAAGGATGCCTTCCTCCATTATTCATGGTCCAGAGGAAGCCTCCCTCCGTTATTCATGGTCCATAAAGAAGCCTTTCTCCATTATTCATGGTCCAGAAGGAAGCCTTCCTCCATTATTCATGGCCCAGAAGGAAGCCTTCCTCCGTTATTCATGGTCCAGAAGGAAGCCTTCCTCTATTATTCATGGCCCAGAAGGAAGCCTTCCTCCATTATTCATGGTCCAGAAGGAAGCCTTCCTCCATTATTCATGGTCCAGAGGAAGCCTTCCTCCATTATTCATGGTCCAGAGGAAGCCTTCCTCCATTATTCATGATCCATAAAGAAACCTTCCTCCGTTATTCTTGGTCCAGAGGATGCCTTCCTCCATTATTCATGGTCCAGAGGAAGCCTTCCTCCATTATTCATGGTCCAGAGGAAGCCTCCCTCCGTTATTCATGGTCCAGAAGGAAGCCTTCCTCCATTATTCATGGTCCAGAAGAAAGCCTTCCTCCATTATTCATGGTCCAGAAGGAAGCCTTCCTCCGTTATTCATGGTCCAGAAGGATGCCTTCCTCCGTTATTCATGGTCCAGAAGGATGCCTTCTTCATGGTCCAGAGGAAGCCTTCCTCCGTTATTCATGGTCCAGAAGGATGCCTTCTTTATGGTCCAGAGGAAGCCTTCCTCCGTTATTCATGTTCCAGAATGACACCTTCTTCCATTATTCATGGTCCAGAAGGAAGCCTTCCTCCGTTATTCATGGTCCAGAGGAAGCCTTCCTCCGTTATTCATGTTCCAGAATGACACCTTCTTCCATTATTCATGGTCCAGAAGGAAGCCTTACTCCGTTATTCATGGTCTAGAAGGAAACCTTCCTCCATTATTCATGGTCTAGAAGGAAACCTTCTGCCATTATTCATGGTCCAGAAGGAAACCGCCTTCCATTATTCATGGTCCAGAAGTAAGCCTTTCTCCATTATTCGTGGTCCAGAAGGAGGCCTTCCTCCATTCTTCATGGTCCAGAAGGATGCCTTCTTCATGATCCAGAGGAAGCCTTCCTCCATTATTCATGATCCATAAAGAAGCCTTTCTCCATTATTCATGGTCCAGAGGAAGCCTTCCTCCATTATTCATGGTCCAGAAGGAAGCCGTCCTCCATTATTCATGGTCCAGAAGAAAGCCTTCCTCCATTATTCATGGTCCAGAAGGAAGCCTTCCTCCGTTATTCATGGTCCAGAAGGATGCCTTCTTCATGGTCCAGAGGAAGCCTTCCTCCATTATTCATGGTCCAGAGGAAGCCTTCCTCCATTATTCATGGTCCAGAGGACGCCTTCCTCCATTATTCATGGTCCAGTAGGAAGCCTTCCTCCGTTATTCATGGTCCAGAAGGAAGCTTCCTCCATTATTCATGGTCCAGAGGACGCCTTCCTCCATTATTCATGGTCCAGTAGGAAGCCTTCCTCCATTATTCATGGTCCAGAAGGAAGCCTTCCTCCGTTATTCATGGTCCAGAAGGAAGCCTTCCTCCATTATTCATGGTCCAGAGGACGCCTTCCTCCATTATTCATGGTCCAGTAGGAAGCCTTCCTCCATTATTCATGGTCCAGAAGGACGCCTTCTTCATGGTCCAAAGGAAGCCTTCCTCCATTATTCATGGTCCAGAAGGATGCCTTCTTCATTGTCCAGAGGAAGCCTTCCTCCGTTATTCATGGTCCAGAGGAAGCCTTCCTCCATTATTCATGGTCCAGAAGGAAGCCTTCCTCCGTTATTCATGGTCCAGAAAGACATCTTCCTCCATTATTCATGGTCCAGAAGGACATCTTCCTCCATTATTCATGATCCATAAAGAAACCTTCCTCCGTTATTCATGGTCCAGAAGGAAGCCTTCCTCCATTATTCATGGCCCAGAAGGAAGCCGTCCTCCGTTATTCATGGTCCAGAAGGAAGCCTTCCTCCATTATTCATGGTCCAGAGGAAGCCTCCCTCCGTTATTCATGGTCCAGAAGGAAGCCTTCCTCCATTATTCATGGTCCAGAAGAAAGCCTTCCTCCATTATTCATGGTCCAGAAGGAAGCCTTCCTCCGTTATTCATGGTCCAGAAGGATGCCTTCCTCCGTTATTCATGGTCCAGAAGGATGCCTTCTTCATGGTCCAGAGGAAGCCTTCCTCCGTTATTCATGGTCCAGAAGGATGCCTTCTTCATGGTCCAGAGGAAGCCTTCCTCCGTTATTCATGTTCCAGAATGACACCTTCTTCCATTATTCATGGTCCAGAAGGAAGCCTTCCTCCGTTATTCATGGTCCAGAGGAAGCCTTCCTCCGTTATTCATGTTCCAGAATGACACCTTCTTCCATTATTCATGGTCCAGAAGGAAGCCTTCCTCCGTTATTCATGGTCCAGAAGGAAACCTTCCTCCATTATTCATGGTCTAGAAGGAAACCTTCCTCCATTATTCATGGTCTAGAAGGAAACCTTCTGCCATTATTCATGGTCCAGAAGGAAACCGCCTTCAATTATTCATGGTCCAGAAGGAAGCCTTTCTCCATTATTCGTGGTCCAGAAGGAGGCCTTCCTCCATTCTTCATGGTCCAGAAGGATGCCTTCTTCATGATCCAGAGGAAGCCTTCCTCCATTATTCATGATCCATAAAGAAGCCTTTCTCCATTATTCATGGTCCAGAGGAAGCCTTCCTCCGTTATTCATGGTCCAGAAGGAAGCCTTCCTCCATTATTCATGATCCATAAAGAAGCCTTTCTCCATTATTCATGGTCCAGAAGGAAGCCTTCCTCCATTATTCATGGCCCAGAAGGAAGCCTTCCTCCGTTATTCATGGTCCAGAAGGAAGCCTTCCTCCATTATTCATGGTCCAGAGGAAGCCTTCCTCCGTTATTCATGGTCCAGAAAGACATCTTCCTCCATTATTCATGGTCCAGAAGGACATCTTCCTCCATTATTCATGATCCATAAAGAAGCCTTTCTCCATTATTCATGGTCCAGAGGAAGCCTTCCTCCATTATTCATGGCCCAGAAGGAAGCCGTCCTCCGTTATTCATGGTCCAGAAGGAAGCCTTCCTCCATTATTCATGGTCCAGAGGAAGCCTCCCTCCGTTATTCATGGTCCAGAAAGACATCTTCCTCCATTATTCATGGTCCAGAAGGACATCTTCCTCCATTATTCATGATCCATAAAGAAACCTTCCTCCGTTATTCATGGTCCAGAAGGAAGCCTTCCTCCATTATTCATGGCCCAGAAGGAAGCCGTCCTCCGTTATTCATGGTCCAGAAGGAAGCCTTCCTCCATTATTCATGGTCCAGAGGAAGCCTCCCTCCGTTATTCATGGTCCAGAAGGAAGCCTTCCTCCGTTATTCATGTTCCAGAAGGATGCCTTCCTCCATTATTCATGGTCCAGAGGAAGCCTCCCTCCGTTATTCATGGTCCATAAAGAAGCCTTTCTCCATTATTCATGGTCCAGAAGGAAGCCTTCCTCCATTATTCATGGCCCAGAAGGAAGCCTTCCTCCGTTATTCATGGTCCAGAAGGAAGCCTTCCTCTATTATTCATGGCCCAGAAGGAAACCTTCCTCCATTATTCATGGTCCAGAAGGAAGCCTTCCTCCATTATTCATGGTCCAGAGGAAGCCTTCCTCCATTATTCATGGTCCAGAGGAAGCCTTCCTCCATTATTCATGATCCATAAAGAAACCTTCCTCCGTTATTCATGGTCCAGAGGATGCCTTCCTCCATTATTCATGGTCCAGAGGAAGCCTTCCTCCATTATTCATGGTCCAGAGGAAGCCTCCCTCCGTTATTCATGGTCCAGAAGGAAGCCTTCCTCCATTATTCATGGTCCAGAAGAAAGCCTTCCTCCATTATTCATGGTCCAGAAGGAAGCCTTCCTCCGTTATTCATGGTCCAGAAGGATGCCTTCCTCCGTTATTCATGGTCCAGAAGGATGCCTTCTTCATGGTCCAGAGGAAGCCTTCCTCCGTTATTCATGGTCCAGAAGGATGCCTTCTTCATGGTCCAGAGGAAGCCTTCCTCCGTTTTTCATGTTCCAGAATGACACCTTCTTCCATTATTCATGGTCCAGAAGGAAGCCTTCCTCCGTTATTCATGGTCCAGAGGAAGCCTTCCTCCGTTATTCATGTTCCAGAATGACACCTTCTTCCATTATTCATGGTCCAGAAGGAAGCCTTACTCCGTTATTCATGGTCTAGAAGGAAACCTTCCTCCATTATTCATGGTCTAGAAGGAAACCTTCTGCCATTATTCATGGTCCAGAAGGAAACCGCCTTCCATTATTCATGGTCCAGAAGTAAGCCTTTCTCCATTATTCGTGGTCCAGAAGGAGGCCTTCCTCCATTCTTCATGGTCCAGAAGGATGCCTTCTTCATGATCCAGAGGAAGCCTTCCTCCATTATTCATGATCCATAAAGAAGCCTTTCTCCATTATTCATGGTCCAGAGGAAGCCTTCCTCCGTTATTCATGATCCAGAAGGAAGCCTTCCTCCATTATTCATGATCCATAAAGAAGCCTTCCTCCATTATTCATGATCCATAAAGAAGCCTTCCTCCATTATTCATGATCCATAAAGAAGCCTTCCTCCATTATTCATGGTCCAGATGGACGTCTTCCTCCATTTTTCATGGTCCAGAAGGAAGAGTTTCTTCGTTATTCATGGTCCAGATGGACGTCTTCCTCCATTTTTCATGGTCCAGAAGGAAGAGTTTCTCCATTATTCATGGTCCAGAGGAAGCCTTCCTCCATTATTCATGGTCCAGAAGGAAGCCTTCCTCCGTTATTCATGGTCCAGAAGGAAGTCTTTCTCCATTATTCATGGTCCAGATGGACGTCTTCCTCCATTTTTCATGGTCCAGAAGGAAGAGTTTCTTCGTTACTCATGGTCTAAAAGGAAGCCTTCTTCCATTATTCATTGTCCAGAAGTGAGACCACCCTTCCCCCTGGTTTCATGCGAAACATGTGAGACTTCCCTAAGCATTTGTGATCAATAGGTGTGTCTTTCCCTTCATTCGTGGCACAATTTGGCCCTCTCCATCATTCATGATTCAAATGTGATATCTCACCTGCTATTAGTACTCCTTGGATAAGGCCACCTCTACAATTCTAGGTCGATAGATGACACTGTCTCTATTATTCAAGCTCAGTAAGTGAGAGTTGCTCTCATTCATGATCCATAAGTTAGACTATCCCATTATTAAAGTCCACAAATGAGACCTACTCCTTCCTGAATGACTCTGTCGTAGGGCTGTGTGTAGGGTCCATGCCAAACAGATCTATGTTTTTATAATTCACCAGCTGCCTGGAGCCCTGGTTGAGAGTGAGGAAAGCAATTCCCTGCAACACAAATTTCCATCCGTCTTAGTCGGGAGATCTTGAAGGACGCCTTCCTCCATTGTTCATGGTCCAGAAGGAAGCCTTCCTCCATTATTCATGGTCCAGAGGAAGCCTTCCTCCATTGTTCATGGTCCAGAAGGAAGCCTTCCTCCATTGTTCATGGTCCAGAAGGAAGCCTTCCTCCATTGTTCATGGTCCAGAAGGAAGCCTTCCTCCATTATTCATGGTCCAGAGGCCCCCTTCCTCCATTATTCATGGTCCAGAGGAAGCCTCCCTCCGTTATTCATGGTCCAGAGGAAGCCTTCCTCCGTTATTCATGGTCCAGAGGAAGCCTTCCTCTGTTATTCATGGTCCAGTAGGAAGCCTTCCTCCATTGTTCATGGTCCAGAAGGAAGCCTTCCTCCATTGTTCATGGTCCAGAAGGAAGCCTTCCTCCATTATTCATGGTCCAGAGGAAGCCTTCCTCCATTATTCATGGTCCAGTAGGAAGCCTTCCTCCGTTATTCATGGTCCAGAAGGATGCCTTCTTCATGGTCCAGAGGATGCCTTCCTCCGTTATTCATGGTCCAGAGGAAGCCTTCCTCCATTATTCATGGTCCAGAGGAAGCCTTGCTCCATTAGTCATGGTCCAGAGGAAGCCTTCCTCCATTATTCATGGTCCAGAGGAAGCGTTCCTCCATTATTCATGGTCCAGTAGGAAGCCTTCCTCCGTTATTCATGGTCCAGAAGGATGCCTTCTTCATGGTCCAGAGGAAGCCTTCCTCCATTATTCATGGTCCAGAAGGACGCCTTCTTCCAATATTCAGGGTCCATAAGTAAGACCGCCCTTCCATCAGGTTTCCATGGAAACAAGTGATACCTCCCTCAGCGTTTGTGATCAGTAGGTGTATCTTTCCCTCCATTTATGGAACAATTTGGCCCTCTCCATCATTTATGATTGAAAGGGGAAGGGAAAGCAATTCCCTGCGACAGAAACATCCATCCGTCTTGGTCGGGAGATCTTCTTGCTGTTCTGTCCAGGTAGCAGTAAAGAAAGATCTATATTTCACAGAAGGAGGAATTCTAACTTGACATTCAGTTTATTAAGTGTTATTTAATGTGTCATTCTGTGTCTGAATTCCTAACCCCTGCCAGCTCCTAGCGTTATGTTATTTTATATTGATTTGTATAGCACACTAATCACCCAAGAGCAAATCCAGGCGCCTGAAGAGGTGTGTAGGTTTATGGTCCCTTAGGTGCTTAGATGAAGAGCCAGGCCTTCAGTTTCTTGCAGAACTCAAGATGTGAAGAGTAGGCTCTGAAGTGTTGAGGTAGGTCGTTACATGTCTTGGGTGCGATTTTGGAGAATAAGCGACCTCCATTTTTGCTGAGCGAGGTGTCTGGTAAGTTGATCAAAGTGTATCTTTCTGTTCAGGTATTCTGATCCTGTGATGCATAGGGCTTTATATGTATGCGTGAGAAGTTTGAATTGGCTGTGCTTGTGAATGGGGAGCCAGTTAAGCTTCCTGAGGTGCAGTGTGATGTGGGTGCTGCATGGAAGGTTGAGAATGAGTCTTGCGGTGGAGTTCTGAATGTTCTGGAGTCTATGTGGGAGTTGTTTGGACATTCTGGCGTAGAATGTTGTTGTATCCCAGCCTAGTGGTGATGAGTGCTTGCGTGATGGTCCATATTGTGTTGTGAGGCAACCATTTGAAGATTTTTTGCAGCATGCAAAGGGTGTGGAAGCAGAAGATGCACACTGCATTGACTTGAACTGTCATGTTGAGCCTGTATGTACGTCTTCACGGAGTTGAGCTGCAGCCAGTTGGTTCGCATCCAGTCTGCTACCGTGGTCATGCAGTTGGTGAAGTTGGTTCTGGCAGTGGTTGTCTTATTCATCAAGGTGAGGATGAGTTGGATGTCATCGGCGTAGGAGATGACGGTGATGTCTTGTGATCCGATGATGTTAGTGAGCGGTGTCATGAATATGTTGAAAAGGGTGGGGCTGAGGGACGATCCCTGTGAGAATCCGCATATCAATTTTTTGGTCTCTGATGTGAATGGTGACTGCCTGACCCTTTAAGTTTTTCCCGTGAGAAAGGAACAGATCCATTTGAGAGCGGATCTTTGTATGCAGATCTTGTGGAGTCTTCTGATAAGGTTTTATGGGAGACAGTGTCGAAGGTTGCAGAGGGTTGAGCACAATGACGGCCGCTGTTTCTCCTAGGTCCAGGATGATTTGAATGTTATCGGTGGTTCCACTGAGTGCTGTTTCAGTGCTGTGGTTCTTTCTAAATCCTTATTGAGAGTTATCTAGAAGATGGTGAAGTTCGAGGTGAGTTGTTAGTAGCTTGTTGATGGCCTTCTCAATCGCTTTGGTTGGATAGGGAGGCAGGGGCATGGGTCAGAAGTGGCTCAGTTGATTCAGGTTTTCTGTGGGCTTCTTGAGGAGGGCGTTGATTTCTACACGTTTCTATTCATCCGGGGAAATGGCGGTCGTGACAGAGGTATTAATGATGTGTGCCTTCTTGGTGCTGACTGGTGATGTTCCCAGGTTGTAGATGTGGGGGCATGGGCCTATTGGGACCCCTGAGTGGATGGTCCACATGATTGCCTCTGTTTCGTTTCTGGTGAAGGGTGTCCATTTGGTCAGTGGCCGTCTTGGTTGGTGATGGGTAGGTTAGTAATGAGTTCTCTAGGGTTGGGTTGGTGTGCAAAGTTGTAGTGTAATAATGAGTGATTGTTTGTGCTACCCCTGAGAGTCAAGTGCCCAATGTAGCAATGTGGCTATCCATTGGAAGTGCACAAGTATTGTGACCCTGGGACATCAGTGGTAAACCAAAGTACCCACCACAAACATGGCCCAGTAACCACTGACTGCCCCAGACACACAGACCTCAAACAATCATATTTTAATTTATGCAACCTCTCACCTGCCTTTTTGCATGCACTCTGTGTGCCCAACTGTGTGTATATATGGCACAGATACCCTCCTTATGGTATAAATGATCTCTTTTTGACCTTCCCACGAGTGTCCTCTCATTCTTCAGGTTCCACATTCTTATGTCCGCCGCACCTCTTCAGCCCCTGCACATCCTTGTATGTACTGATTGTGCTCCCAGAGACTTGCTCTGGCTGGTCTCTTCTCTTGGAAGGAGCACACACGGATAACTCCCTTCTCCGTTGCCACTCAGGTATGTCCATTGTGATGCGGAACGTGCTCCGCCAGATCCCGCTTGCTGTTCTCTTTGGAATTTTCCTCTACATGGGCGTCACTTCTCTGACTGGAATCCAGCTGTATGAACGAATCCTCCTGGTGCTGATGCCTTCGAAACATCACCCGGACCACACCTACGTGGTGAAGGTAAACTGAGTACCTGTCTGATCTCACCATGGAGGGATTGGTGTTGGAAGGTGGCCTTATGTGATGTGTGACACCTTCAAGCATCCCTTGCTTATTAGTCTACAGCACTTTGATATTGTTTGTTTTTCTGGAATTCTTTAAGTCAAGACTGATAATGGTAAAAGGGATGCTACAAGTTCCACAATGCCAAGTGCTCCTGGCTTGGTTTTAAGGGTATTAGTTTTATGAAATGTATCTTTTTGACATTTCGGGCAGTATTTATGTACATTCTAGTTTTTTCTCATTTTATCAGTGTTGATCCATCTTACTGATTTTAGAATATTGCAGTGTCACATTTGTATTTTCATTTTACGCTACAATGATAGTTGCAGATCATGACCTTGGGCAGTGTTCCCATGTTTAATTACAAATGATTATGTGACGATCCTTGAGTAGTGAAGGTAACCCTCACCTCTTGCCCACCTAGGTGAAGACCTGGAAGATGAACCTGTTCACCGGGATCCAGCTTGCTTGCATTGTGGTCTTGTGGGTAGTTAAATCCACGGTTGCCTCGCTGGCCTTCCCATTTGTCCTGATCCTGACTGTCCCTCTACGCCGCTTTCTACTGCCATACATCTTCCAAGAGAAGGAGCTCAAAGCTGTAAGATTTTTTTTTCAAATTCTCAACTGTTCTATATTAATATTCAAACACGGCACCTGCTCTGATCCATAATACAAGAACATTGCTGACGTTTAAACTCTGATGGTGTGGCTAGAGAAGTACATTAGGTTGAGAAGTTGAGAACCTGCATAGTGAACTGAGAATCCTTGAAATAGTGAAATTAAAGTTAGGACCACGTCTCTATAGGAAATTGAGTTTTTGATTTTTTTTGGTTTGCTTAGAACTTTGGCATGTTAGAAGAATTTCCACAAAACTTTCCCAAAAATGTCTCATCCACCTCAGCTCCTTCCTGGAAAGTTTTGAAGTGATCTGTCAAGTGGGAGCTGAGCAAAGGGGGGGGGAAGGTCCCAAAATGAGTTTTCCCCATTCAATTTTCCACAGGAAAATTGAACAGCGAGACACATCAAAAACCGTTGAATGGAATTACACCAAATTTGGCAAAAAGCAAGGTCTTGGTCCAGAAAGTATTCTTTCTGTGATTTAGTTTACATCCGCTCAGTGTTTTTTGAGAAATTAAGGTTCAAAATGTATGTATATATCAAGTCATGGAGGACCTGCAGTTCCAACCGATCAACAGATTGGATCAGATTGGCCACCTGCAACCACGTCAACAAAGAAGTGTTGGGCGCCATTTTAGGACTTGAACTCAGTATGATGTCCTGTTAAAAAAATATCTAGTTGGACAGGGTAGGGTTGCTCTGCCCCCCTCGGCCTGTTGGGTGCCCTCTGGACCCAAATAAATATTTTTTTTAATTGTTGCAGTAGATCCGCACCTCCGATTAAAAAAAATACAAAAAACTGGCTCCTGCTCATTTTAACTCTTAGTCCCCAGGGGGTCATCACTTTTATCTTTTTTGGAAGGAGGACAGCATACGACCCCCTCTCTGAGCCTTTATGAGGCCCCAGGTACCACATCCCCTGGTGCTGTTTTTTTAATAAATGGGAGGACCTTCTCTCTGACCCTTTTTAGGACTTCCTTGACCCTATCCCCAGGGTTGATTTTTGTGTTTAGACGAGGGGGCATATGGTCCCCCTCCCCAATCCTCTTTAAGGCCCTGGGTCCAGTGTTTTCTTTGGGGAAAGGGACATCCTACCCCCTTCTTGGTCACAGATTGGTCCAGGGGACACCATTCTCTAAAGCCTGATGCTGGCGCAGTCTCTGGGGGTCCCATCCCCTGGAAACTGGTGGTCCCTGCCTGGGAGAGTGCGGGCAGGGAATATAATCTTTATTCCCTGCCCAGACACTCCTGGGCAGGGAACGAAGATTTGTGCACATATTTATATGACACGCTGATGGCGAGTCTGCGGGGTACCTTGTTAATATCCGGTTGGACTTTCTTTGACGACGAATTTCACCTTTTAAGAAAATTACCTATTTTCTTCCTTCGTTTTGGGCTTTTGGTTGGACTGTTCTAGTTTCATTTCCCGGCTGACTTGATAAGTCCACTCCAGTTAAGGTCCATTGGGGTTCCCGCTTCAGAAGTTGACATTCTTTGAATATCTGGACTCTTTTTGTAGGATTTTCCTGTTAGTCTTCCGTCCCCTTAATCAGCGGGTTAGTATCCTGGAGTTCCCAATTTGGTTGAGCTTCACTTTTATTGAGATGGGTTTGGTTACCCACTATTTTGTATATCAAGTGCCGAGAGGGTAGTCCGACAACCTTGTCCTTGTCCGACAACCTTGTCGTGGCTCTCCTGAAGTAGGCTGGTTTTTTCGCCAAAACGCACGTGATGATATATCGTCTGGAATTTACCATCTAGAACTATACTTACATTGTTGATCTTATTGAAATATTGATGTTGATCTATTGTATATTTTCTGTTCCATTTTTTGTTAGAAAATGTGTATTTCTGTTCTAATATGTCAATATTGCAAATTGTACCAATGGTATTGATGTGAGTTTGATTGGTGGTTTGTAGGTATGAATGATTTGTTGAATCATGGTATTATCACACTTTATGTTTGATTCTGTTCCATTGTTTGTAATTATGATATACAGCAGATAATTTAATGGCTATATATTGAAAGTATTTTTTTGTAACAATTAATAGTATATTTTTCTGAATGTTTGCTTGGCCTTATCATGTTCATTGTTAAGTATAAATCTTAGTTGCTGAGGGCTGGTTCTCACACTAAAAAAAAAAGATTCAAAGACATGGTTAATGTTTTATTTTAAATAATGCTTTATTGAAAATATAATCATTAAACATTGCAATGTGTCAATTTAAGAAATGTACATTTTATTACAGTTATTGATGACTTTTGACAAAGCCAAATCGTCAGTTTTATATATGTTGATGTGCTCACCCCTTGATAAATCTAGCCCTGGGCGGAGCTCGCGAACTTTCACTCCGCGAAATCCACGCAGTTAAAGAAAAACTCCTCCATGTATCCCAGGTAGCTTGAGCTGCAGTCGGTATTCTTACAACATTCTTGGCAGTGCCCGAGCATTACACACACTACGCAGTGAAACAAATCAGTCCTCTGATACCGGTTTCAGACAGTTTTAACATGAAGAAGACCCCGCATGGAACTGCGACTTCACTAAGTTTATCTGTCTGTCGGGTTTAACTGTTTGACCACTCACTCTGGCCAAATATCTCCATTTTAAAAGTTCCCCACCGTCTGGCTAAAACCCTCTCCTCTATCCCCCTGATCTCCAACATACGGGCCTTTCCCGTAGCTCTGCTGCTGCCTCTACGATGGCGTAGATACTGGAGTCTATCCTCAACAGCCTTATGCAGCCCGCCAACATTACAGTAAAAGTACTGCCCACCGCTTTTATCTGTTACTTCTGCAATACGTTTGCATGCTTGGATGCCTCTTTGTAGCTGTGCGGTGTTTGCTTTTTTATCAACTGCTTTGGTTGCTAATGCACAAACCTATACTATAAAGCGCTCTCCTACGCTCCCATCTGGAGTCAAAGGTGCCGCTGTAGAGGGACTTGAAGGCGCCGCTGTAGTGGTAGGGGATTAAGTCCCCGATCTTCTTCCACGGGCAGACTTTGGGCATGTCGAAGCGGTCAATGATAACATCCTCCAGGGGTCCAGGGTCCCCCCACTGCATGCAGGGCTGGCATTCTGAGGAGCAGCAGGGCACCAAGCATGGCAGCAGTGCCAGATGATGGTGACTGGGGGAGGACTTTGGAAAGTTCCTGGTTCAACTTCTTTGTTACAAGTTGGGACAGAGCCTGAGGCCTGTGAGGTACAGTACCCTGGGGTTGACCCACACACAATGCAAGACGATCTCGTCAAACACCAATGTCGGGTGGAAACCAATGAATTAGCGACCAAACAACCTCAGTGAAGCTGCCAGCAGTGCAAACTGCAGAGTAGAGCACATGCAAATGGGGGCCAGCAAGACTTGAAAGAGCCAGAGATGCCAGAGAACATCACCGTCACTGTGCCAACTTCAGGAGAGAAGAACGCACCGCATGCTACTGCACATGAGTTGCACTTGATCCTTCTCCACCCCTAAGAACCCAGCGACATTCTCCTGTTAAGCGCCGCACGATACCTGTTTCTTCTGCCATTTTATGGCACAGTGGGGCTATTAGGCTCATTTAGAAGCTGACTTTGCGCTAAGCCGTGGAGCCTGCACTTTGAAAACACGTCTGTAGCACCACCAGAATCATATTTTAGTGGTGGGTGCTGGTAAACTCCACCACGCGGCGTATGCAGAGTTTTTGCCGAATTCCATGCTTCAAGTACAGTACGAAGTGGCAAAAGTCTGCGAACTCGGCTGGAGGGGAGTTTACTGCCTACGCCTAGAGAAATCCAATTGCCTTACTCAAAATTACACACTTACGTTGTTTAATGGCGTAGTCAGCCATGAGCATCGATGCAGTTGAGCGCCCACAAGGGTTTGGACCCTCGTCATACACTGATAATTAACTCCCATATTACATCAATTATGGCATGTTCTATGACATCATTGATGATATGACTACAACCTCTGAAAAGACACAATTGATGACAACATTGTGCATGATGGGGGCGCAAGTTATAGTTACTTGCAATAACAATAACTGGTTAATTTCAGTGGTTTTTTAAAGTTACAATTGTAAGTTTTAAATGAAATTTTCAGCTAAATGTGACATCCTTTTTTACCCTTTGGTTTTTTCAGTGATTGATATATTGCCCAGTGGTGGTCTCCACTGAGTTAGGTCAGCATTTCCATAGGAAATGCCTTTTTTATCTTGCTTAAAACTTTGGAACCGCATGACAAATCTTCACAAAACTTTCCCAAAAAGTCCTCTTTTTTGGCCTAGTTCGTGCATGAAAAGTTTCGGGGTGATCCGTCATGCGGGGGCCGAGAAAAAAGGGGGGATACTAAAATGCAAAATCCCCCATGCATTTTCCATAGACTTTTGTCAGAAGTGTTTTCGGAAAAACTGCTGAATGGAATTACACCAAATTTTGCAGGAAGCTAGATCTTGGTCTGCAGATTGTACTTTTTTGAGATTCTGTGTAAATCTGTTCAGTAGTTTTTGAGATATTAAGGTTTCTAAAAATGTTCTTCTGGATGATTGAATTTGAGGGTCTCTAATCAGAGTCCCTCAAACCAATTTGTTTTAATGGAGCGTTCTTATTGGCCCAGGGAGCTTTTTTTCCCCTTGGACCATCTCACGTCTGAATCTGACTCCCGCTGGAGCGAGTGCTCTGACTGGCTGCCAGCAATAGGAGAAAAATGTTGCTGGCAGTTATTACAGGACTCGGGGACTTAGTTCCCTGTGTTGAATTTGAAAAACAAAAAAATATAATGGGGCAGGGTAGGGATCCACTGCCCCCTTAGGCCCCCTGGGGAGGACCCAGAGGGACCCCCCCACGCTTGGGTCAAAATAGAAAAAAACCTGTAAATATTTGCTGTAATCCTGCAGGACTCCAGCGGGTTTGTAAAAAAAAAAAAAAAAAGCAGCCCGCAGCTGTATGCATTTAATTAAGGTGAGGGGGTGCGTGGTCCCCTCCCTCAGCCGTTTATAGCCCCGGGGACTCACTCCCAGCGCTGCATTTTATAAGGGGAGGGGGGCCATGCAATCCGCCTTCCTGAGCCATTATAGCCCCCACAGATCCCACTCCTGGGGCCAAAAAACTATCAAAGGGGAGAGGAGGTGCACGGCCCCCGACACTAAGCCTTTAAAATCTCCTGGGTACCCCATCTCACAGAGTCACTATTTACACTTCTTTTGTCCTGGGGAGCCCTCCCCCTCCAGGACACAGCAGTGTCCCTGCCTGCACCAGCACGGGCAGCAAAACTTGTGTTTGCTTCCACCCAGTAGGAGCATTTTCAAAACTTCTGTCAAACAGGAGCAAACACAAAGTCTTCTCCCAGTGGGCGGGAGCTTTAAAAATGCTCCTGCTAGCTGGGAGCAGAATTTTGATCTGTTTCCCTGCCTGCACTGATGTGGACAGGGAAACAGATCAACAGATTGCTCCTGCCCAGAGAGAGCAGCATAATAGCTGGTCTTTCTGGAAGGGAGCAATACCCACTCCTGCAACATGTGAGCAACTGGCAGGGGCTGTGGGTGCCCAGGGGGTCCCCCAGCAGCCCCCAGCATTGTGTATGGTGGGTGCCCTGGGTTGGCACCAAGGCACCCACCTATATTAAACACAGGCCCAAGGTATGGGGGTCACCGGAGCCAGAATAGGCTCAAGGAGGGGGACCAGAGGGGGTCCCTAGGATTTGGTCCCCAGGGCCTTTTAAAGGCTTGGGGGCACACGGACCCTGTCCCCTTTAACAAAAAGTCACCAAATCACATACAAGATGACCCTGTTTCGCCCCGCCCCTTCCATTTTGCAGGCTGATGGATAGTGAGTTTTCTCTACAATTGCACATTGAGAAACGATCTGAAATCCTTGATGAACATGAATGCATCATTGATTTTTTGGAGTGCAATCTTTTCTGTAGTGATTGTCCAAGGGTTCTTTCTTGTCATCTCCTAGTCTGAGGGCAGAGTCCACACTCCTCCCTTTTTTATTGCTACTGAGTATGAAAAGGTGCCAAATCACCTACAAGCTCTGTCCATTTGGCCCTGCCACTTCCACGTTAGTAGTATGCAATGGCGTTCCTGCCATTTTCCAGGCTAATGGATAGTGTGTTTTTTCTACAATTGCATGTTGAAAAATTATCTGAAATCATGACATCATTGATGACATCAGTGATGTCAATAATGATGTCATAGAACATGTCATGAGTGATTTCATATGTGAGGTTATAAACAGTGCAGAGCTGGGGTGCAAGTTATAGTTAGCACTGCTAAATATAACTGGTTAATTTCTGATTTTTTTTTCTTCAAAACGTTAATGTTGTCACTAGGTCTCACCTATACAAAAGCTATTGTCTTCGCCAATATGTTTTAGTCATGTTGTACACCAGCATGGCTGCTGTTCAACATGTCTAAAACTTAGTGGGGTAAAGGAGACTGGCGAGGAGTGGAGTGTCATAAAGTGGAGTAGAGTGGAGTGTTATGGAGTGGGGTAGTATAGAGTTGAAAGAGGTGGAGTGTCATGGAGTGCCGTGGAGTGTTGTGGAGTGTCGTGGAGGGAGTAGACTGCCATAGAGTGGAAGGGCGTAGAGTGGAGTAGAGTTGAGTGGCTTAGAGCGGAGTAGGGTGGAGTGACATAGAATGTTGTAGAGTGGTGTAGAGAAGAGTGGAGTGACATAGAGGGTGTTGCAAAGAGTGTTCAAGAGTAGAGTGGCGCAGAGTAAATTGTCGTATAGTGGCATAGAGTGATGTAATGTAGGACAGTGGAATAGCATAGAGTAGAGTCTTGTAGAGTGGAGTGGCATAGAGTAGAGTGGAGTGGCATAGAGTGTTATAGAGTGGAATGGAGTAGAGTGGAGTAATGTGTTTTAGAATAGAGTGGAGAAACGTGGCATGGATTGACATAGAGGGAGTTGCCTAGAGTGCCAAAGAATGGAGTTGTGTTGTAGAGTAGCATAGAGTGGAGTAGAGTTTAATGGAGTAGAGCATCATAGAGTGGAGTATTGTAGAGAGTAGTGCCATAGAGTGGCCTAGAGTAAAGTTGTGTAAAGTACAGTGGTGCAGAGTAGATTGGCGTAGAGTTAATTGGTTTTGAGTAAAGTGGTGTTGAGTGCAGTGGCGTAGAATGCAGTGATGTAGAGTAGAGTGGCGTAGAGTGCAGTGGCGTAGAGTGTAGTTGCATAGATTGTAGAGTGGCAGAGAGTGGAGTGGTTCAGGGTAGAGTGGAGTAATGCAGGGTAGAGTGCAGAGGTGAAGAGTAGAGTGGTGTAGAGTGCAGTGGCGTAGAGTGGATGGATGTAGAGTTCAGTGCTGTGGAGTAGAGTGGTGCTTAATAGATTAGAGTTGCGTGGAGTGACACAGACTGTAGTGGTGTTGAGTGCATTGGCATAGTGTGCAGTAGAAGAGTTGAGTAGTGCAGAATAGAGTGAAGTGGCGTAGAGTGAAGTGGCATAGAGTAGAGTGGTGCAAAGTAGATTGGTGCAGAGTAGAGTGGTCAGAGAGCAGTAGCATAGAGTACAATGATGCGGAGTAGAATAGAGTGGCGTAGAGTAGAGTTGACGTAGAGCATAATGGTGTAGAGTGGCATAGCATGCAGTGACACTGAGTGCAGTGGTGCAGAGTAGAATAGTTATGAGTTAAATAGTGGAGAGGGCAGTCTTGCAGAATAGAGTGTTGCACAGTGCACGGGCACAGAGTGCAGTGACAGAGTGCAATGGTGTAGAGTGGCATAGGGTGCAGTGGCATAGCATGCAGTGGGTTAGAGTGCAGTGGTGCGGATTAGAGTGGAGAAGAGGAGAGTGGTACAGAGTAGAATGACATAGAGTGGCACAGCATAGAGTGCAGTGCCATAGAGCTGAGTTGCTGAGAGTGCAGTGTTGCAGAGTAGACTGTCGTAGAGTGCAGTGGTGCATAATAGAGTGCCGTAGAGGGCAATGGGTGGAGTGCAGAGGCATAGAGTGATGCAGAGTAGAGTGGTGTAGAGAGCAGTGGCGTAGAGTACAATGGTGTAGAATTGGGGCCAGATGTATGACAGTTTGTTGCAGTCGCAAACAGGAAATCGGCCCATTTGCGACCGCAAAATAGGTCTGGCCCATGTACAAACCCTATTTTGCGAGTCGGTAACCTATTACCGACTCGCAAAATAGGGTTTGCGACTCGCTATTAGGAAGAGGCTTGCCAAGGACGTCCCTTCCCAATAAATATATACTTTTACTTCGCATGTGTTACATCGCATGCCTTTACAACGCGGTCGTTACAACGACCGCGTTGTTACAACGTAAGCTATTACATCGCAAGTCATTTCAACGACTTGCTGTATGGGGCGCACTGTTAATGTTAATGTTACTGGGCACTTGTAAAGTGCGCGGCTACTCCCAGGAGTGTCCCGGCGCTAAGAAAACGAGAAACCAGTGACGGAGCGATGCCAGCACACATATGTCTGCTGCTTATTGTGAAAAAAGCCAGGTTTTTAAGCCACGTCTAAAGCTGAGAAGATCCTGAGCCTGGCGTAAGGATGGGGGCAGGCTATTCCACTGGACTTAGGAATAGTATAATTTACTATTCCTACTCCAGTTTGTGCAACAGCAGGGAAGGTGTTGGATTCTAAATCCAACACCAGTACGCCCCCTACAGCAAGTTGTTGAAATGACTTGCAATGTAATGGTTCGCGTTGTAACAACGCGGTCGTTGTAACGACTGTGTTGTAAAGGCATGCGATGTAAGGCATGCGTTGTTATGGCTGTTTCCCCTTCCTAATACCAAGTCCCAATGGTATGTACCATTGTTTTGCAACCGCAATTGCGGTCGCATAACACTCGCAGTTTACCACCTACTTCAAGTAGGTGGTAAGCCACTTGCAAATGGGAACGGGTCCCCAGGGGACCCTTTCCCCTTTGTGACTGGCATTCCCAAAACATTTTAAGAGCAGGCAGTGGTCCCAGGGACCACTGCCTACTCTTAAAAAATGAAAGAGTACGTTTCATTTTTCTTTTTTTAAATGCATCCTGTTTTCCTTTAAGGAAAACGGACTGCATTTTTTTTTTTTTATCTGTTTTTTTTAAATGCAGTCCCAGACATGGTGGTCTGCTGACCCCAGCAGGCCACCATCCCTGGGAGTGCTAGCCATACCTAATGGGGTCGCAAATTGCGCCTGCCTCATGAATATTAATGAGGCAGGCAATTTGCGACCCCATTAGGAATTGGGAACAGTGACTCAGAAACTGTTGTACATTCCTATTTGCGAGTCGCAAAACGACTCAATTTGTGACTCACAAATTGGTAGGGTAGTACATCTGGTCCATAGAGTGCAGTGACGTAGCAAATAATGGCATAGAACGCAGTGGCATAAAGTGTTTTAGAGTAGAGTATAGTGGCATGAAGTGCAGTGGTGCAGAGTAGATTTGCATAGAGTGCAATGGCGTAGTGCATTGGTTTTGAGTAAAGTGGTGTAAAGTGCATTGGCATACAGGGCAGTGATGCAGAGTAGAGTGCAGTGGTGCAGAGTAGAGTGCAGTAGTGCAGAGTGAAGTAGGGTAGCACAGAGTGCAATGGCGCTGAGTGCAGTGGAATAGAGTGGATTCTTTCAGAGTAGAGGTAAGTGGTGCACAATAGAGTACAGTGGTGTAGAGTGCAGAGTAGATTACAGTGACATAGAGTGGATTGGCATAGAGTGCATTGGCGTGGAGTACAGTGGCATAGAATGCTGTGTTGCAGAGTAGAGTGGCATAAAGTGGAGTGGTGTGGAGTGCAGTTGCAAAGAGGGTAGTGATGCATATTAGAGTAGTGTGGGGTAGAGTGCATTGGCATAGAGTACAGTGGTGTACAGTAGAGGGGCGTAGTTTGGACTGGTGCAGAGTAGAGTGCAGTGACACAGTGTGGAGTGGTGTGGAGTAGAGTAGGCAAGTGTGGAGTGGTGCAGAGGAGAGTGCAGTGACACAGTGGTGAGTGGTGTGGAGTGGAGTGGCTTAGTGTGGAGTGGTGCTGTGTAGAGTGCAGTGACCTAGTGATGAGTGGTGTGGAGTGGAGTGGAGTGGCATAGTGTGCAGTGGTGCACAGTAGAGTGCAGTGATGGAGTGATAAGAGGTGTGGAGTGGAGTGGCATAGTATGGAGTGGTGCAGAGTATAGTGGAGTGGAGTGGCATAGTGTGGAGTGGTGCAGAGTAGAGTGCAGTGATGCAGTGATGAATGGTGTGGAGTGGAGTGCATAGTGTGCAGTGGTGCAGATTATAGTGGCATTGAGTTCAGTGGTGGGGAATGCAATCTTGCAGAGTAGAAGGTCATAGAGTGCAAAGGCGTAGAATAGAGTGGCACAAAGTAGAATGGTGCAGAGAGCAGTGACGCAGAGTACAGTTGTGAAGAGTGGAATAGAGTGACTTAGCGTGCAGTGGTTCAGAGTAGAATAGAGTGACGGAGAGTGGAGTGACATAGAGTGCAACGGTGTAGAGTGGCGTAGCATGCAGTGACATACAGTTCAGTGGTGCAGTGTGGAATGATGTTGAATTGAGTAGTGGAGAGTGTAGTCTTGCAGAGTAGCGTGTCGTACAGTGCAGGGGCATAGAGTGCAGTGACAGAGCACAATGGTGTAGAGTGTTGTAGGTGCAGTGGCATAGCGTGCAGTTGTTTAGAGTGCAATGGTGCAGTGTAGAGTGGCACAGAGTAGAGTGGTGCAGGGAGCAGTGGCTCAGAGTACAGTGGTGAAAGTAGAATGGAGTGACTTAGCGTGTAGTGCTGCAGTGCAGAGTAGTTGGCATAGAGTGCATTGTTTTGAGTAAAGTGGTGTTTAGTGCATTGACATAGAGTGCAATGGTTTAGAATAGAGTGGTGTAGAGGGCAGTGGAGTAGAGTAGAGTTGTACAGAGTAGAGTGGCGTAGAGTGGTGCAACATAGAGTGCGGTGCCATAGAGCTTAGTGGCAGAGAGTGGAGTGTTGGAGAGTAGATTTTCATAGAGTGCAGTGGTGTATCATAGAGCAGCGTAGAGGGAATTGGGGTGGAGTGCAGTGCCATAGAGTGATGCAGAGTAGAGTGGTAAAGAGAGCAGTGGCATAGAGTACAGTGGTGCAGAGTAGAATAGAGTGGCATAGACGGCAGTGATGTTACATATAATGGCGTTGAGTGCAGTGGTGTAAAGTGTTGCAGAGTAGAGTGTAGTGGGGTAGAGTGCAGTGGTACAGAGTAGATTGGTGTAGAGTGCAGTGGCATAGAGTGCATTGGTTTTGAGTAAAGAGGTTTAAAGTCTACTGGCGTAGAGTGCAGTGATGCAGAGTAGAGTGCAGTGGTGCAGAATTGAGTTCAGTGGTCCTGAGTGAAGTAGAGTAGTGCAGAGTAGAGTGGCATGAGTGCAGTGGCACTGATTGCAATGGCATAGAGTAGATTGTTTCAGAGTAGAGTAGAGTGGTGCACAGTAGAGTACAGTGGTGTAGAGTAGAGTGGTGCAGGGTGTAGAGTAGATTAGAGTGGCGTAGAGTGGATTGGCATAGAGTGCATTGGTGTAGAGTGCACTGGCATAGAGTGTACTGGTACAGAATTTAGTGCATTGGTGTAGAGTACTGTGGCATAGAATGCAGTGTTGTAAAGTAGAGTAGCATAGAGTGGGGTGGTGCAGAGTGGAGAACAGGTAGTGGTGCATAGTAGAGCAGTGTGTAGAAGAGTGCATTGGCAGAGAGTAAAGTGGTGTAGAGTAGAGAGGCGTGGATTGGAGTGGTGCAGAGTAGAGTGCAGTGACACAGTGTGGAGTGGTGTGGAGTGGAGTGGCGTAGTGTGGAGTGGTGCAGAATAAAGTGCAGTGACACATTGTGGAGTGTGTGGAGTGGAGTGGCATAGTGTGGAGCGGTGCAGAGTAGAATGCGGTGATGCAGTGGTGAGTGGTGTGCAGTTGAGTGGTGTGGTGTGGTGCAGAGTAGAGTGCAGTGACACACTGATGAGTGGAGTGGAGTGGAGTGGCATAGTGTGGAGTGAAGCAGAGTAGAGTGCAGTGATCCAGTGATGAGTGGAGTGAAGTGGAGTGGCATAGTGTGGAATGGTGCAGAGTAGAGTGAAGTGGTGTGGAGTAGAGTGGAGTAGTATGGAGTGGTGCAGAGTAGAGTGCAGTGGCACAGTGATGAGTGGTGTGGAGTGGAGTGGCACAGTGTGGAGTGAAGCAGAGTAGAGTGCAGTGATCCAGTGATGAGTGGAGTGGAGTGGAGTGGCATAGTGTGGAATAGTGCAGAGTAGAGTGAAGTGGTGTGGAGTAGAGTGGAGTAGGTGGAGTGGTGCAGAGTAGAGTGCAGTGATTCGATGTGGAGTGGTGTAGCATAGTGTGGAGTGGTGCAGAGTAGAGTACAGTGATGCAGTGATGAGTGGTGTGGAGTGGCATAGTGTGGAGTGGTGCAGAGTAGAGTGAAGTGATGCAGTGATGAGTGGCGTGGAATGAAGTGGCATAGTGTGGAGTGGTGCAGAGTAGAGTGCATTGATGCAGTGATGAGTAGTGAGTGGTGTGGAGTGGAGTGGCATAGTGTTGAGTGGTGCAGAGTAGAGTGCAGTGATGAAGTGGTGAGTGGTGAAGAGTGGCATGGAGTAGAGTGGCATAGTGCGGAGTAGTGCAAAGTGGAGTGCAGTGGACCACAGTAGAGTGCTGTGATGCAGTGGTGAGTTGTGTGGAGTGGTGCAGAGTAGAGTGCACAAGGCAATGGTGGCTACTGTGGAGTGGCATAGCATGGAGTGGTGCAGAGTCGAGTGTATTGATGCAGTGATGAGTAGTGAGTGGTGTGGAGTGGAGTGGCATAGTGTGGAGTGGTGCAGAGTAGAGTGAAGTGATGCAGTGATGAGTGGTGTGGAATGGAGTGGCATAGTGTGGAGTGGTGCAGAGTAGAGTGAAGTGATGCAGTGATGAGTGACGTAGAATGGAGTGGCATAGTGTGGAGTGGTGCAGAGTAGAGTGAAGTGATGCAGTGATGAGTGGTGTGGAGTGGAGTGGCATAGTGTTGAGTGGTGCAGAGTAGAGTGCAGTGATGAAGTGGTGAGTGGTGTAGAGTGGCATAGTGTGGAGTGGTGCACAGTAGAGTTCAGTGGACCACAGTAGAGTGCTGTGACGCAGTGGTGAGTTGTGCAGAGTAGAGTGCATGAGGCAGTGGTGGCTGCTGTGGAGTGGCGTAGTATGGAGCGGTGCAGAGTCGAGTGCAGTGACGCTGTGGTGAATAGTGTAGAGTGGAGTGGCGTAGTGTGGAGTGCTGTAGAGCAGAGTGGAGTGGCGTAGAGTGAAGTATGCGCGGTGTGGTAGCGCACCCTAGACTAGGAGCCAGTCACACATCATGACACTGTGGTCTCGTGTGCTGTTCAGTGTCATGACTCGCCTCTGTCTCTTTTCTCTCCAGCTGGACTCAGAAGACGTTGCCCCAAACTTTGACGAAGACGGACGAGATGAGTACAATGAACTGCACATGCCCGTGTGAGCCCGAAGCAGGGGGACCTTTCACCGCTGAGTACACGTGTGCGACGCCTGGACATGTGGACATGTACACATGTATGGACAGACAGGGTCAAAGGCCATGTACATTACATTATAGTCACCACCTTCTGTCAAGAATGAACACATATGTAACGGGCAGATGGCGACACAGACATACCACAGACACCACACCATACC
The DNA here is from genome assembly GCA_963921515.1 of Calotriton arnoldi. Lineage (NCBI taxonomy): Eukaryota > Metazoa > Chordata > Amphibia > Caudata > Salamandridae > Calotriton > Calotriton arnoldi. Next base: position 703,524 of record CAWUFW010004503.1, on the reverse strand, counting down.
GACACACAGCCTTCTGTAGCAAAGGAACATGTACATATGTACATATAGATGGACACACATGACCAGTGCTGTGAGGGCTCCAGTACTCTCAGGCACCAGTACTGGTGGACTCTCCCAGGTTTGCAATACTTCTCCTCCCATGCAGGCGCTCAGTACACTCAGCTGACAGTGCAGACAGGTGTGTGGAGGTGTGAGCGCCGTGAGGCAGTGTGCAGCAGGCATGAGGCGCTTGAAATGATGTGTGTGTCTGCGAGTACACCGACAGAGATATTCATATACACAAACGAGACAGTCACACCGACAGAGACTGTCATATACAAATGAGACAATTACAACAACAGAAAAAGTCGCACATACATACAAGATGATCACATACACCTGAGGCAGTCGCATCGACAGAACCAGTCATATACACACATGAGACAGTCACAGAGACAGTCATGTACACTTGAAGCAGACACACTGATAGAGACAGTTATATACATCTGAGACAGGCACACTAACAGTGACAATCATATACACACACAAGACAGTCACATTGACAGAGCCAGTCATATACACACATAAGACAATCACTTCGACATAGACAGTCAAATACACTTGAGGCAGACACACTGACCGAGACAGTCATATATATCTGAGGCAGGCACACTAACAAAGACAATTGTATACACATGCCAGACAGTCACATTGATAGAGCCAGTCATATATACAAATGAGACAGTCACATCGACAGAGACAGTCATATCCAAACAAGACAGTCACCCCAACAGGGACCGTCATATAAACACACAAGACAGTCACAGCAACAGAGACAGTCATATACACCTGAGGCAGGCACACAGACAGACACAGTCATATACACTTGAAGCAGGCACACTAATAGAGACAGTCATTCACACACGTAAGACAGTCATAGCGATAGAGACAGTCATATACACCTAAGTCATGCACAGCAACAGAGACAGTCATGTACACCAGAGGCAGGTACACCAACAGAGACAGTCATATGCACCTGAGGCAGGCACACCAACAGAGACAGTCATATTCACAGACCACGCAAGAAATCTAGGGATCATCCAAGATGACAAGCTCAACATGACGGCTTAAGTCAACGCAGTGTGCACCTCCTGCTTCCACATCCTACGCTCGCTGCGAAAGACCTTCAAATGGTTGCCACAGAACACCAGGCGGACTGTCACGCAAGCACTCATCACTAGGAGGCTGGACTATGGCAACACTAACGCCGGAATCTCCAAACAACTCCTACACAGACTCCAGACCATCCAGAACACCGCCGCACGACTCATACTTGACGTCCCATGCTGCACCGACATCATATCACACCTCATGAAGCTTTACTAGGCTCCCCATTCACACGTGTAGTCAATTCAAACTTCTCACGCACACATACAAAGCCAGACAGGACCAGAATAACTGAACAGACACATACACTTTCACCAAAAAAATAGACACCTACGCTCTACCTCACTCTCACTCACACCCATTCCCCACATCCGCAAAAGCAAAACTGGAGGTCGCTTATTCTCCTACATTGCACCTAAGACATTGAACGACCTCCCTCAACACGTCAGAGCCTCCTCCTCACTACTTGAGTTCCACAAGAAGCTGAAGACCTGGCTTTCACTCACACTAACATAGACAGTCTAGACACCTGAGGCAGGCACACTGACAGAGACAGGCACATGCACCTGAAGCAGCCACAGAGACAGTCATATGCACACAAGACAGTCACACCGACAGATAGAGTCATATACACACAAGACATTCACACTGATAGAGACAGTAATTAACACACAAGACAGTCACACTGCCAGGAACAATCACACCGACTGAGACAGTCATATGCACACAAGAGACAATCACATCCACAGATACTCATATACACCTGAGACAGTCACAGAGACAGTCATATACACCTGAGACAGTCACATCAACAGAGACAGGCACATGCACCTGAAGCAGCCACAGAGACAGTCATATGCACACAAGACAGTCACACCGACAGGTAGAGTCATATACACACAAGACATTCACACTGATAGAGACAGTAATTAACACACAAGACAGTCACACTGCCAGGAACAATCACACCGACTGAGACAGTCATATGCACCTAAGTCAGGCACACCAACAGAGACAGTCATATACACACGAGAGACAATCACACCCACAGATAGTCATATACACCTGAGACAGTCACAGAGACAGTCATATACACCTGAGACAGTCACACCGACAGAGACAGGCACATGCACCTGAAACAGTCACAGAGATAGTTATGTACGCCTAAAGCAGGCATATCAACAGAGACGGTCATAATCACACAAAAGACAGTCAAAGCAATATATACAGTCATATACACACAAGACAGGGACACCAACAGAGACAGTCATATACACATGAGACAGTCACACCGACAGAGACAGTCACATGAGACAGTCATATAGACACGAGACAGTCGCACTGAGAGAGACAGTCATATACACCTGAGGCAGGCACGCCAACACAGACAATCATATACACACACAAGATAGTCATATACACACAGGAGACAGTCACACCAATAGAGTCATATACACATATACACATGAGACAGCCACACCAACAGAGAGAGGCGCGTACACATGAGACTGCCACAACAACAGAGATAGGCTCATGCATATACACATGAGACAGCCACACCGACAGAGATAGGCTCATGCATATACACATGAGACAGCCACACCAACAGAGATAGGCTCATGCATATACACATGAGACAGCCACACCAACAGAGATAGACGTGTACACATGAGACTGCCACAACAACAGAGATCAGCACATACACCTGAAACACTCACACCAACAGATAGATTCACATACACACGAGGCAGTCACATCTACAGAGACAGTCATATGCACCTGAAGCACCCGAAGCAGGCACACCAACAGCAATAGGAACATGTACATGAGACAGGCACAACGACAGAGATTGATACATATATGCAACAGTCACAAAATGATGCACTGTCCCTATGTCGCTTCCGCCTGGAGGGAGCATGCTCAATGAAGGGTCTCCCCCATCACTTCCTGTTTCCGGAGATGCCTCTTGAGTGGAAGTGCTTCTGCTGAGACCCAGAGGAAATGTGACTGCCTCACCCAGAGGCTCTTTGGAAGCAGTGCCCTGGCCCCCTGCAGTCACTGAAGGGGTACACCCTCAGTCTGTGACCCATCACTGCTGCTGTACTCCCCCTGCCCTCCTTGCACATGGCACCATCTCCTCCAGACGTCCACTGGACATGGGGGGCTCTTCCACTGACTCCCATGAGTGCCTGATGGATCCTGTGGGGATTCACCAGAAGATCTAGTTTGCTGCGTAGCAGTGTTCAGTGTAGAGCCTAGTGTGCACTGGAGGAGGCTGCTTCCCCCCCTCCCAATGATGTGACACTCACTTGAGACCGTAGGGTCCACCAAACATGATGTAACATCGAGCTAGGGGTACACAAGTGCAGTCTGCCCTGCCCCTCCCCCAGATGTGACACTCGCCTTTAGACCATTGGGTCCAGCAAACATGATGTAACATCGAGCTAGGGGTACACAAGCGCAGTCTGCCCTGCCCCTCCCCCAGATGTGACACTCGCCTTTAGACCATAGGCTCCACCAAACATGATGTAACATCGAGCTAGGTGTACACAAGTGGAGTCTGCCCTGCCCCCACCCCCAATGATGTGATATATTGTAGTGGGGATTCACCAGAAGATCTAGTTTGCTGCATAGAAGTGTTCGTTGTAGAGCCTAGTGTGCCCTGGAGGAGGCTGCTTTACCCCCTCCCAATGATGTGACACTTGCCTTGAGATTGTAGGGTCCACCAAACATGATGTAAAATCGAGCTAAGGGTACAGAAGCACGGTCTGCCCTGCCCCCAGATGTGGCACTCGCCTTGAGACACGTAGGGTCCACCAAAGATGATGTAACATTGAGCTAGGAGTACACAAGCGCGGTCTGCCCTGCCCCCACCCCCAATGATGTGACACTCGCCTTGAGATCGTAGGGTCCACCAAACATGATGTACCATCGAGCTAGGGGTACACAAGCACAGCCTGCCCTTCCCCAGATGTGGCACTCACCTTGAGACACGTAGGGTCCACCAAAGATGATGTAACATTGAGCTAGGGGTACACAAGCACTGCCTGTCCTTCCCCAGATGTGGCACTCGCCTTGAGACACGCAGGGTCCACCAAAGAGGATGTAACATTGAGCTAAGGGTACACAAGCGCAGTCTACCTTGCCCCACCCCCAATGATGTGACACTCGCCTTGAGATCATAGGGTCCACCAAACATGATGTACCATTGAGCTAGGGGTACAGAAGCACTGCCTGCCCTTCCCCAGATGTGGCACTCGCCTTGAGACATGTAGGGTCCACCAAAGATGATGTAACATTGAGCTAAGGGTACACAAGCGCAGTCTACCTTGCCCCACCCCCAATGATGTGACACTCGCCTTGAGATCATAGGGTCCACCAAACATGATGTACCATTGAGCTAGGGGTACAGAAGCACTGCCTGCCCTTCCCCAGATGTGGCACTCGCCTTGAGACATGTAGGGTCCACCAAAGATGATGTAGCATCGAGCTTGGGGTACACACAAGTGCTGTCTGCCCTGACCAGTGTGTGGAAACTGAATTGCGAATGTCAAAGGAAAAACAAGTAATTCTATCGATTCAATTCAAATAGCAGCTGACAACAACAGGCACTGTTCTACAGAAATACCTAAAATGAATGGCATTGCAGATCAGTTCATCCAGTAGACTCTCTTGGAAACATAAACTGTGGCATCTTCTCCTTCGAGACCGATTAGACACGGTGCCAAATCCCTGTAAATTGATTTGGAGTGTTGTGGGACTTCTTTCAACAAGACCCGTTAGATGTGCTGTCATCTTCTACAGAACTTCATCAGACCTAGAGTTTTCTCCAATGTTGACTTGAAACCTATTTCATCTTCTGCAAAAAGCAATTTGTAATTTGTCTTCTCCTCCCTTCACCCATTGGGTGTTTTGTTGTTGCCTGTCAGATTTTGTTGTCTCCTCCGGCACCCACCTAGTATGTTGTTATAACCCTCGGACATCTGTGAAAAGTTATTTTCTCCTCCGACGCTCCCAGAGTACGTTGTTATCACCTTTGTACATCTGTCAGAAGTTATCTCCTCTGGCACCCGTTGATTATGTTGCTATTACCTCAAAAGTTATTCTTGTTGTGGGATTCTACGCCTTCCCCTGAGTCCTTTGGAAGGGCCATGCATCACTTGCGGTGTGTGCTGGTGGGATAGCCTCCAGGCTTATCCAAAGACATTTTGCCTCGAGCGAGCCTCCACCTTCGCCACATTCCCAATCTTCCTAGGTGAGGAAATCCACGTAGAGATTTATCCATTCAATGGGAATGATGGATTTGTGGGGCCTTGACGGCACATTATCTGCCTCTTGTGTGTATAAATCTTCTTTTCTCAATTGTTTCTTCTCATGGACCTGCTTCCAAAGCCATTGATCACCAGCAGATTCTGATGTTTACCCAGAGATTGACCACAGAGCAGAACCATGCCACAGCTTTCAATATTGCTTCTGTGGCCAGTGGCGAGTCAGGTTTTACAATGGCCAGTTGGGTTTAATGAACTGATGCTTTCCACGATCGGTGTCACCAGAAGAGGCTTGCCAGAAATAAGCCTCTGCACTGGATTTAGACATTGTCAGGAGTTGACGGGGGCACTGTTTCTTCCATGCCCTGGCCCCCACTTGGATACAGTCCTGGTTGCACCCAAGTTTCCATGGTAATACCAGAGGTAATCTCAGTCATAGCTTTAAGCACCCAGTAAGTGGTGCCTGCTACCTCTACTTGAATCATTTTTAAAGGTGAGAAGAAACACGAGCACCTCACATGCTTGATTTGCACTCTTTTGCATATTTAAATACTGGTGTAGGTGGTACATGTCTCTCACTAGTAGGGGTGGCAACCATGAAGGACATTTGCACTGATAGATTATTCAAGCCCAGAGTGTTTATACCAGCTTTGCAAGAATTAATAAAACCTTCTTAGGGTCTTCTCCAAGGAGGGTGTGGGATCAAGGCCTGTGCCTCAGATATGTGCACACAGTAGCACCTGCTGTCCTTTCTGGGAGCTTGTCTTCTCACCCCGAAGTACCAGGTGTGCCAATCTTCTGTACATCATCATGTATACACTGTGTTGCTGCCTTAGCCGCTGCCTGAGGAGGTATCACTGAACAGGACATGAAGTCTATCGCTCTGAGAGGTCAAGCTATCCCAGAGACCAGCATGTTGTGCCCATCCTTCTGTAGCTTACGGCGCCTCTTCCGGCAGCATGCGGGGACCTACCATTTGTACCTTACGTCTACTCATCTAGTTGCACTAAGGGCTGAAACTTAGAGCACCTCACCTGCCAAGGGTGGAGTCCTACTCATTGTGGAAGGAGGTCTTGGCTCTTCGGATGCTCAGACAGGGGCCCGGCAGCTAAGGTGAGGGGTAGCATCTCTTCCAAGGATCGCTTGCAGCTGATTGGTGGTCCCTGTGTAGGCACCTGTTGGATCCCTCACCCACTGCCTACAGCAAAGACGATTTCCAGATCACTGTGTGCAATGGTTTTTATGTTTTGAAGGTGTAGCTTTTCATACATTTCCTGATTAACACCCCTGAATTTTGATATTTTTATCACTGTAATTGACCTTTTGAAAGAATCATTGTAGTATTGCTCATTATTTATTTTTTTAAAGTACCAAATAAATGTGCTGTTTAAATTTCCCAAAATATGCCAACCTTTATTGAAAAGAGCGAGAAATGGTTAAATTTGGTGGTTTGCGGTCCCTTGACCTGCACCGGGGAAGTGTTTCGGAATTCTAAAAATCTCAGTGAGGTAAGGATAAACACCACCAGCAGGGGGCAATCATGGTAAGGTAAGGCTAAACAACAACAGAAGGAAGCAATCATGGTAAGGTGTGGCTAGACCCCACCAACAGGGGGCAATCATGGTAAGGTGTGGCTAGACCCCACCAACAGGGGGCAATCAAGGTAAGGTGTGGCTAGACCCCACCAGCAGGGGGCGATCATGGTAACGTAAGGCTAGACAACAACAGAAGGAAGCAATCATGGTAAGGTGTGGCTAGACCCCACCAACAGGGGGCAATCATGGTAAGGTAAGGCCAGACACCAAAAGCAATCATGGTCAAGTACGGCTAAACAGCAGGGCCGGACTGGCTACCGGGCTTTCCTTAATAAACAATGCAAAACAAATGTTTTAAAAAGTAGGCTTTAAAGCTATTTGTTTTGCATTGTTCATTTGGAAGCGCCCGCAGCTCCCCAGCAACAAAATCGGCCCCTCTGCAGTGAACCTGGGCCCCACCATGCCACCCCAGCAAAAAACGCCCGGTAGCCAGTCCGGCCCTGCTAAACAGGTAAGGCTAAACCCATTAGTAGGGGGCAATCTTAGTAGGGCTAGACTGCAGCTGTGGGGGACTTTCATGGTAAGGTAAGGGTAGACATCAACTGGGGGGCCATCATGGTAAGATAAGGCAAGATACCAATAACTGGGACATCAGATTACCTCCACAGACAATGAGGCTCACAGCTGCGGTTGGAGCTGACAAAGAGTGGTAGAAATGTCTCTTTATTTAGAAGAATAAGAAGTTCTTCGACCAGAACACAGGAAACTGTTGAATTTTGTGCAGTCGATGTTCTTTAAATCTGTCCACTTGAACTCTTAATTCGATGTATTTGGGATCATGTGACAAGTTGCCAGATGTGTCAGCTGGTACCCCCAGCAGGTCCTCCCTCACCCAGGTCTGAGTGATCATGACATCAGGAGCAGGAAATGAAGCAAGCAGGCTTGTAAGAGAGATGTTCTGGTGAGGAGCTTGGTTTGGCACAAGGCATTAAATATGTGAAGTTATATGAGGTCAAAGAGCACGCGTGGCACTACAGCTAACTAGCATTTTGGTGAATCATCGTCCAGCGACCAAATACATTTTTATGCATTTTTCAGCACTCCAAGGGTCTTACAACCTCACTGCCAGCTCAAACAAAACCCAGTCACTCATTTCCAAGTGGCACTGTCCCATGTATCTGATAGAGACTTCTACCTGTATATTGCTTACCTTAGAATTATTCTCAGGCATCAGACTAGATCCAAAAGTTTTTCGTGAGCAGTTCCCCCGTGCCAGTAGGTGTTGTTGTTCAGTTCCTCGTTGCGTCGTCAGTGCCAGAAGTGACATGCGTGGTGCCTATATAGGTGACTCCCCAGCACGCTAACATCAGTTATTTTCTTTCCATACTAGTCAGTGCACATCCGCAGATCGCTACCCCCAATACATTTTTGACTGACTTTTTTTGACTTTTTGTCGAAGTCTTTTGAGAATTTTCTCATGGTGTGGCAGGATGTCAACTAAGAAGGCCGGCTTCAATCCCTGTGGCTCCTGTCACCGGGATTGTCGGTTATAAACATGAATAATATATATCAAGACATGCAAACTCTGTAAAGGGTATCAAAAATATTTATTGTTATACTTTGTATTTATAAATTGCCTAGGATATCTGTACAATTAAAAAGGGGAAAGAAAGGGGAAAGAACGTGATTCTCTCCAAGTTCAGTTATGTAATAAAAAAGACAAATCAATTTTTATATAGACACTCTATCAATTACAGTGTACATCATAACAATGTTCATAAGGAATAGAATTGTACATGATCTTTAGATGATCTTCTATTTACAAGACATGTAGATAAGGTGAATAATCACTTCAAAGAAAACATGATACATTCAGTATAAATATGGCTCTGGAAATTCCGTATCCTACGCGCTGCTTTCGGCTGTGTGCCTTCATCAGGAAGCCATGTATTAAATAAAGACCTAAACAGAATGCATGTAAATGTGAATATGAGATATATATCGGTATTTCACAAATAATCCTGCTCAATTGATTTTAGTTTAAATGACCCAAAAATTGGGTCTAAACAGATAATAGACTTAAAAATATTTTATGTGAATTAAAAACACTAATTACAAAACATGTATTAAACATGGTGAAATTACGCAACACCAGAGGCTAGAATGGAATAGAAAAGCAAAAATATAGATATTCGAACACCTAGTAGTGAAAGTTTTAATGTGACCTAAAAAATGTCACTAATAAGAAAGGAAAGAAAAAGGAGGGGACATAATAAAAGTCAAGATAATCCCAAATTTACCAAAAAATGTTGAAAGGCAGAAATAGATGCACATCTAGTTTATAAAGACTCTATTCCTCATCTCGGACTTATGGTGAAAGAACTCAGAGAAGTGGTTACCTCATAGGGTTCCGCACGGCAGACAATTTGTTAGATGTTGATAAAATGGATCAAAAGTCCAGTGTTGAATAATAGATTCTAATGAAAGAACAATGAACACATAATGAGGGAGTAAGAAGAAAGAAGAAAGCTAATCAAATTGATCAAAGGTTTGAGGCTCTGTAATTATAGATGAAACAGTACCTTTGAATTAGATAGTTCCAAATTAAATGATATATATGCTATATATATCAAGACTGTTCAGGGACATGGACCAACTGATTAATGGTGGAGATGGTCAACAATGTATAATGGTCATTCACTATAAAAAGAAAGAAAAAGATAATAATAACAGTAAACGGATGAATATATATGTTTTAGGGTGACAATAATAGAAAGAGGTCAGTGATGATGTTTAATCTATGATAAATATATTCAGTGCTAGATATTAAGTTCAATTGAGTAAACTAGATAGACTCCAATGAAGTAATGAAGTATACAAATGCCATAGAAGAAGCACTTAAGACACTAGAAGAAGTTGAGAAAGACATGAATTCATACAAATGCTACACAAGTAGTTAGGAATGATAAAGGTTTATGGAACAACTTCACTAAGTAGATCACGTAAATAGCGATAGAACTTACTTCAAGTTATATAACAACTCTACCCAGAGTTCACACAAATAGCAATCTGACCTAATCTAAAGTCACCTTCAAGCAAAGTAAAAGAAAAGTGTGCAAAAAACTGACCATGGATAGTGGGAAATATAAAGAATGGTTATGTGTACCTGCTGAATATAGTTGAAGCAATATCGATATTACCGTTTAAAACGGAGAAGATCTCGCTCAATTAGAAGGATTAGCAGTATCACTAGAATAAGACAGACGGGAAAAAATGGGAGGCTAATGTTAAAGAATTCAAATGTATAGCGCCTAACTGTGTGTTTCAGATAAAGTGCATTTGAAGCTGTACTTACCCAGTCTGTGAGTTTTGCTCAAGAAAGCGCTGATCAAAATATCGGCGTGCTGGGATTAGGGGACACCTCCAACACCGCGAATTTCGCTGTAATTCAGCATCCCGTTCAGCGTCCTATGATAGCAGCTAAGGGTGTATGTATCAGGGAGGACTGATGTTTATATGCTGCCAAGCCCAATTGAATAACGCGCCCAAATCAACGAGCGCTAACCGTGTGAACCGGAAATGAAAAGTAAATAGTGAAGATGGCCACTGTTAAAAAGAGATCTCGGTAATGTGTGGAAACCTCGCCGCCATCTTGGAATGGATATACGAAAGCGATCTGAGTCTTGTTTAGCTATATTAGAGGATAACAAGCTGAGATCGACAATGGCTATAGAAGGAAAATGCTTGATTTGAGTTGTATGTGAGAGTGAATATATATTGATATCAATATAGTTTATAAGGACCAAATGAGGCAAATGATCAGTTATTAGCACATAGCCATGATATAGCCGAAAACAAGCGTGAAAACCGACGTTTTATGCATTGAATTAAAAACTAAAGGTGGACTGCCATGTGCATGACAGAACAAGGCAAAGTGTCACCCAGAATGTGCTAATTCTAAATTCTGCATTGGACAATAGATATCGGACTCAAGCTGGGAGGCCATTACAGATAGATGGTAAGAATTTAACCAGGGTTATGTTTGATTACCTGATCCCATGGAATTTCGTTATTCATCCCATTGAGATAGGTATTCAAAGAAAATATCCAAAAACTTCTCTACATTTACGAATATTAGTGCTAATGGTACCAGTGTTGGTATGGATTTTTTCCAATATAATCCAGCGGATATCGTCCAACGTGTGATGGTTTTCCATATAGTGGTGCACTAAGGGTGCCTGCAGTTTCTGAGTGCGGATAGCTGACCTATGCTCCGTAAGTCTTGTGGACATAGTGCGTGCCGTCTCGCCCACATAACCTTGATTGCATGGGCACAAAATAAGATAAATAATGTTCGAAGTTTTGCAATTTGTTAAAGTTTTTAAGGGCAAATTGATGTTATTGAACACAAAAGATTTCGTTTCAATGGCAAATTGACATGCCACACAAGTCATACATTTAAAATTACCTGTAAGAGGTGTGTGGTTTACAATGGAAGATTGAATAGTATGTTTCGACAGTACTGGCATACGCGATTGTACTAGGAGGTCTTTAAGGTTTTTACTTTTCCTGTACGCAAAACAGAGGTTTAGGCAATTCTGTAGCTTTGGTTTTGGTGGCATTGAGAATGTGCCAATTGGAGTTTATCACTTGGCGGACTCTTTCATTCATAGTTGAATGTCTGGAAACAAATACTAGCCTGGACATAGGAGGCTTGGTTTGTGGTGTAAGTAAATGTTGTCTGTCAAAAAAGCGGGCCCGTTTATAAGAGTGACGCACCAATTTTTTGGGATATCCACGAGCTATAAATTTAGCTTTCATATCTGTAGCTCGGGTATCAAAATCTTGCACATTGGTACAGTTCCTGCGGAGACGCAGGAACTGTCCAAATGGGATGCTGGTCTTTTGCATCTGCGGGTGGTAACTGTCAAAATGTAATAAAGTGTTACGGGCTGTAGGCTTGACAAACAGGTCAACTTCCAAGTGGTTATCCCTATTATGTATGGTAATATCCAGGAAGTCCACTTTGGTATTGCTAGTATTGGCTGTAAATAGAATGTTAGAGTCACAAAGATTAAGCCAAGTGACAAACTCGATGACTTCGTCAGGGTCAGCTGTCCAGATAAAAAAGATGTCATCTATGTATCTGGACCATAGACTTACTGACTCACTAAAAGGGGCAATCTCATTATAGATGTAACGTTTTTCATATAGTGCCATATAGATATTGGCTACTGTGGGCGCACAAGAGGCACCCATGCTTACTCCTTTAATCTGTTTGAAGAGTGATCCGTTGAATTCAAAAGTATTTTCTGTGAGGACTATGCGGAGACAATCAATGACAAACTGTTTAGGACAGTCTATGTCAAAAGCGTCCATAAACCATTGAACAGCTTCAATAGCTCCTGTCTGTGGTATGTTGGAGTACAAGGCCTCTATATCCAGAGTGACCAGGGTATGAGCTGAAGCATTAAATTGTAAATGTTCTACCTTAGTGATAATGTCTCGTGTATCACTAATATGGGATGGGATCTTACAGACAGATGGTCTTAAAATAGTGTCTATATATTTGGATAGAGGTTCTGTGACTGACCCAATAGTAGTCACTATTGGTCTATACGGGGGGTCCTGAGTGTGTTTGTGTATTTTAGGTACCCCATAGATGGCTGCCATTTTAGGTTGTTTGATGTTAAAATATTGCCATTCTTTGTCACATATCAAATTTTGTCTGAGTGCCTGTGTTGTTATTTGTAGCACTAATTTTTGAACGTTTTAGTGGGATCTCTTTGGACGGGGATGTAATGAAGAGTATTACTTAACATCTCCTCCATTTTAAGGACATATTGATCACTATCAAGTAGAACTATGCCTCCGCCTTTGTCGCAACATTTGATGGTGAGAGTTTTATTAGCAACAAAAGATTTGAGTGCTAAGTGTTCTTCCCGGGATAGATTATATCTAGATGGAGGGATATATTTAGTAGCAGACATGAGTTTATTGAACACCACATGTTCAAAGATGGATATTTCTGATCCTACTTGCTCTAAGGTGGGAAGAAAGGTGGATACTGGTTTAAGACCAGACCTATTGTCAATAATAGAAGGTTGATTGTCCTGTCCTTCAAAGAAACTTTGAAGTCTGATTTTACGGAAAAAAATCATAAGGTCCTTAAAGATTTCAAATCTGTTGATGTTGCTGTGTGGAACAAAGGAAAGACCTTTGGTGAGAAGGGTTTCAGCAGCAGGATCTAAAGTTTGACTGCTAAGATTGAAAATGGGGATTTCCTTTAATCGCGCCAGTATTGAGCATGTCGCGTTACCAGATATTGATCCTGGTTTGGGTACATGTTCTGTGCTTGTTGGTAGTCCTGAGGTGGAAGGTATTGCTGGTTCGGTGGCTGCTGATAATTGCCCCTGAACCTGGGTTGATATCTGGTCCGCCATCGCGTGTGTTGATTCCCTCGCCTGGCTAAAAAGGAGGGCGATTAGTTCTGGGATTCCCAGCCTGATTTCTATTTGGGCCTTGTTCTTGTTGGTAATTGTTTCCTTCGCTGTCCGAGTCCGAAGTGTCAGAAAAAGTGGTGATTTTTCTGGGTTGTCTATTATAAGAAAATTGTTCTTGTTTTTCGCCATTTGGCTCCGATTGGTAAAAGTTTTCTGCCAAATAGGGATAAGCTTTGTCCTGGCTAAAAAATCTAATATCTTTCCTAAGTTTGTCCGTTTTTCTCTTGAGTAAATACTCATTATATGAATTCATGTCTTTCTCAACTTCTTCTAGTGTCTTAAGTGCTTCTTCTATGGCATTTGTATACTTCATTACTTCATTGGAGTCTATCTAGTTTACTCAATTGAACTTAATATCTAGCACTGAATATATTTATCATAGATTAAACATCATCACTGACCTCTTTCTATTATTGTCACCCTAAAACATATATATTCATCCGTTTACTGTTATTATTATCTTTTTCTTTCTTTTTATAGTGAATGACCATTATACATTGTTGACCATCTCCACCATTAATCAGTTGGTCCATGTCCCTGAACAGTCTTGATATATATAGCATATATATCATTTAATTTGGAACTATCTAATTCAAAGGTACTGTTTCATCTATAATTACAGAGCCTCAAACCTTTGATCAATTTGATTAGCTTTCTTCTTTCTTCTTACTCCCTCATTATGTGTTCATTGTTCTTTCATTAGAATCTATTATTCAACACTGGACTTTTGATCCATTTTATCAACATCTAACAAATTGTCTGCCGTGCGGAACCCTATGAGGTAACCACTTCTCTGAGTTCTTTCACCATAAGTCCGAGATGAGGAATAGAGTCTTTATAAACTAGATGTGCATCTATTTCTGCCTTTCAACATTTTTTGGTAAATTTGGGATTATCTTGACTTTTATTATGTCCCCTCCTTTTTCTTTCCTTTCTTATTAGTGACATTTTTTAGGTCACATTAAAACTTTCACTACTAGGTGTTCGAATATCTATATTTTTGCTTTTCTATTCCATTCTAGCCTCTGGTGTTGCGTAATTTCACCATGTTTAATACATGTTTTGTAATTAGTGTTTTTAATTCACATAAAATATTTTTAAGTCTATTATCTGTTTAGACCCAATTTTTGGGTCATTTAAACTAAAATCAATTGAGCAGGATTATTTGTGAAATACCGATATATATCTCATATTCACATTTACATGCATTCTGTTTAGGTCTTTATTTAATACATGGCTTCCTGATGAAGGCACACAGCCGAAACGCGCGTAGGATACGGAATTTCCAGAGCCATATTTATACTGAATGTATCATGTTTTCTTTGAAGTGATTATTCACCTTATCTACATGTCTTGTAAATAGAAGATCATCTAAAGATCATGTACAATTCTATTCCTTATGAACATTGTTATGATGTACACTGTAATTGATAGAGTGTCTATATAAAAATTGATTTGTCTTTTTTATTACATAACTGAACTTGGAGAGAATCACGTTCTTTCCCCTTTCTTTCCCCTTTTTAATTGTACAGATATCCTAGGCAATTTATAAATACAAAGTATAACAATAAATATTTTTGATACCCTTTACAGAATTTGCATGTCTTGATATATATTATTCATGTTTATAATCTATGTTGTTATTCCTAATTTGTGATACTTACATTTGAGCTATTTTCCCTGATTTAGGAATTTGTGTACCCCTTTTGCTTACAACCACCGGGATTGTCGGTGACAGACCAGCACCTCGTTTGCTTCTAGTGCCTTGAGCGCGAACGCGACGGGATGACCTGAATCGACTGTCGCACCATGCACCCCAAAGCCTTGGGGGAGCACTCCCTCAAGCTCCTTGCCACCCAGCGTGCGATGCCACGATGGTCTCGATCCCGGTCGAGTGGAAGGTCCTGGAATCGGTCACGGAGCCCAATCCTCATCGCTCTCCAAGTGATCTTCAGGTAAGTCTCTCAGGTGCAGTTTCGGGCCTATCCTCCTGAATGGCGAGTCCAGGACATTCAGGCTATGATACCGATATTTCAGCCTCTATCCTGGATTTCGGTAAGACTGACTCTGAGGAAACCTTATCCATCCGCCATTTTAAAGAGTGGCCTATCCGAGCTGATGCGCGGAAGCCTGGTCTGATGATTGAAGTCGGGATGGGTACTCCCACACTGACATCTCTGCTCTCTTGGACATATCAGGAGAGGCTGCAACAATGTATTAATTGTACTCATAAAAGCAATATCACAAACCATGATTATTTATTAAATATACCAGCAACTGCATATAAAGTTGGCAGTCGATGGTGGATATATGTCGACCCACTGGCAAAGCTGATCAGGTCTGTTGGCCTCCAGGGGTCGTCCTATGCGGATGACACCCAGGGGCATATTTACAAGGGCCTTGAGCCCCCGGAGCACCACTTTTGGCAACGCTCGGGTGACGCTGTGCCCTGCTACACATTTACAAGGCAGCGCTAAGCCACTATGCGTTACTTAATGACACCTTGTAAATATGGTCCTCCTCGAAAAGGTTTTCTTTGTCAAAGGGGCGTGCAATGGGTGTTGCTGTGGGCATTCCCACACAACATCGATGGCTTTTTGACACTGCTCCAGATTTACAAGGATCCTTAAATCTGATGCAGCACCAAAAACTTACGCCTTCCCAGGGGAGGCGTAAGAGTGGCACAACGAGGAGAACTACTTTTATTTCTCCTAATTTGTTGCCCTTATTATGTGCGCTGCAGAAGAAGCAAAACGCCACTGATGATTGTTTTTGTGCAGGAAGGTGTCCCTTCGTGCACAATAACAATCATCCCTGCAATGCAGACACCCTTGCACCATGGTGCAAATGTGCCTGCACTGACACTAGACTGCTTTTTTTCGCCGGCACAGGGGTTAGTACAGGAACATGGTGTATTAGTGTAGATACGGCGCATTCCTTAACTTAGAAAATGACACAGCTCGGCTCAGCAAAATAGCTTGTAGCACCGCGCTGCACCAATTTCTTGTAAATATGTCCCACAGATCACTGTTTCCGACTCCAATGACTGGAAAGGGGTGGCTGACAAGTTTAGGGCTTGCATGACGGAAATCGGCAGGTAGATGAGGGAGAACTGGCTCAAAATGAACAGGGAGCAAACTGAGATCATGGTTTTTGGAACAAATAACTCGATCTGGACCAACCGTTGGTGGCCGGAAACTTGCAGCACTTTACCGGTTCCAGTGGATATGGCTACAAATCTGAGTGCGATTTTTGATAACACCTTGACTTTCGACACCCAGGTCAGTCGAATGGATTATTAACACCCTGAAGAAAAGCTTAGGGTGTCAGTAGTCCTCACGTTCATTATGTGTCGCTCGGACTACTGCAATGTCCTTTATCTAAACGCTAATCAGTATTCACTAAACAAGCTCCAAATTATCCAAAACGTAACAGTACAACTGGTCTTTGGTTTGTCAACACACAGCTGTGTCAGGGAGGGATTGAAACTCACCACTGGCTGCCCATGCGGAAGCAGGTGTCTTTTAAAGCCCTGCGCTTGGTTCATAAGGCTCTCCATCTGCAGGGGTCGCGTTATCTTAGGACTGCCTTTAATTGGTATGTCCCCCGCAGACCTCTGAGGTCGGCAGGTCAAAGCAAGGTGATGGTCCCTAGGTATTGGAAAGTTAGGTGGGGGACGGACGAGTTTCACAGTGGCAGCAGCCAGGCTGTGGTACTCCCTCCGGAACATATTAGGAGTATAAACTCATACCTGATCTTCCGTAGGCAGGTCAAAATGAGGGTATTCTCGACTTAGCCCTCCTTCGGAGCAGCTTGGCTGTTTGTTTTCTCTGACTAGAGTCCTCCTCCTTCACTCAGTTCTTATCATGCTTAGCACTTTGATGCCTCTTGGTTTAACTCTCTATACTAATTATTAACAATTATATGAATTTGCTGCCATGATTACACATAACTTTAGCAAGAACAATTGCACTAGACTGGCATGACCCACTCCTTTATAAAGTGTTTTTATTAGTTCTTGTTGAACACAAATTGTAAATGCCACCACAGAGCCCCAGTATTCCCTGCACCCAGAAGGCTGGAGTGTTCTCCAAGTGGCCAGTGGGCTAGAGATCTGTTCTCAGATCTGGATGAGCTGCCATGGTGCCCGTGAATACACCCCTGGCCCTTTTTTAGTCCAGTCTCCAACAGTCTGGGACTGCTTTGAATATTTCTGCAGGCTGATTTTGTTTTCCAGTTCTGCCTTGTATGCTCCAAGCCTCCCTGCCTGGACAACCTGCGCAATATGCCCATTACAAGGGCAGCATTCTCTTCCTCTGTGGTCTGCTGCTCCCCCCTAATATATACTCTCTGCACTTCCTCTCAGCATCCCCCTCAGTGTAAAGATTAGAGCGCCTCTGCAGTCCATGATGCCCTGGAGCAGACGTCCAGAGATGTCGCCTCAACCTTAGAAGGTCTGTCCAGTAGTGTCGTGTAATTCCTATATTACCCCTGCAGGACCTGCGCGTTTGGATAACATAAACTGTGGGCTTGGTGACAGACTGATTCTGTGCACCCCCACCGCGTATGTTAGCCGGATTTACATTAGCTAGCTCACAGTGCCACTAGAATCTCCTCTTATCGGGGAGAGATTAGTTTCTGGCAACCTTAGATCATGACAACCCTGATCCCTCAGAATCGTGGAAACAATATACTACTTTTCGCTCAGTCACTCGTGCTTACTTATTCGGTTTGTCTCAGAGAGGTACACAGAATAAACAGTCTGGGCATTTCAATAAGTATTTATTGAACAGTTGTTATTCTAGTGTAAAATATATGTGCTGCAGCAACCAGCAGACAATAGCAGAGATATATTATCAGGAGTACGATAAAAGTGAAGGGATAGAACAGTTCTACCATATTGCAATAATCATGAATACATACATGAATATAAAAAGCATTATAAAAAGTGCGCGTACTCCTACGATGCCTAACTAGATGTACCTGAGTGTACCTAGCATATGTGTAGGTCTAAAAGCCTAAGAGCCAAGAATCCTTCTAGGATTTAGTCGAACCCCCATACCTGAATAGAGAGAGTGTGGGACCCCGTCCTGGTCTTGAGTTGGACACCCCGCAAGGGCTGTGTTAGACCGCTGTCAGCTGGAGCGACTGCATGCAGGAGCCTCAGCGTCTCTGGTCAGTGTGTCAGCATGGAAGTCTCGGTTCCCTCTCTCTTACCGTGGCAAGATGTGGTGTATTTATACCCTAAAGTATCTCGTCCCTCAGTATGGTTTGTATTGGTCTTTGTTAGACATGAGGAAGATATCAGGGGTGAACTTTGTGCATACATATTATGCGGGAGATGTAGCTGGTGAATGCTCATGCATAATTTATGAGTACATTGTAGGCCTGTGTTTCGGGAAAAACCCTGCAGTCTTCTAACCACAGACTAGATAACGTTCAACCTCAGAGCTCGTTGTGTACTGTAAGGAACAAATGTAGGTGAAAGATCATGCCTATATTAGGGCATAGGAGATCATGACTATAATAGGGCATAGACGATTATGACCAAAATAGGGCATATACGATTATGACCATAATAGGGCATAGGCGAATATGACCATATACGGCATATATGAACGCGTCTATATTAGGGCCTCTATATGAAACATAACACCCACTCCAATTTCGAATTGGATGACAATGACCATACTTAAAATCTGGACTATTAAAAATTCTCTTAAAAACAGCTAAAAACATGGTTTGAAAAAAACATTTAAAAATGATTAAGATGTTAAAAGTCGCTATTCTTTTGTTGCCACTTGAAAAAAGTCAATTCTGTTTCATTTATAAAAGTTGCATTACTAGAAGCAGAAGAAGGCCATTCTTTCTCAAGTGAAAGTGTCAATTTAGGAAGTGTTCCAAATTTAGTTCGTTTATTTATGAAACAAAATGGAGAAGTCGAATTCTTTCCCAGGACGCGATGAGCCAATTCAAGATTAAGTGTCCTTTCCGGGAGATACAGCATTATCGGTGTTAGCTACTGCAGACAACGAATCCAACGCCTCACAGAGAACGTCAATCGCACATAGATGGAATTCAGCACTGCCAACAGTCGGTGCTGCGGCAGCTTGTGCGGCAGTTGTTACCTGAGTGCCTGTGGAGGAACCACCTAACCCAGCAGGAGCAAACGGCACCTGTGGATTCTCAAGGAATGCATTAATCAGAATTGGAAGACGCTGGGGACAACGCAGAGCATGGGCCTTTAGGGGGTCCAGCATAGCATCCATGTCCGGAAGCGTATCTGATGGAAACGTTAGACAGAGATCCAACGTGCATTCTTCTCCGCAAAACAGGCATCGAAGAACAGGTAAGATGCAGTCCACCCAGACTGGTCTAAACGATAGAAACCAAGAGGCATTCAGTTCTCTTAGGCAAGGTATTCCCAGAAGCTGTACCATGCGTTCACGGTACTTCCGCTCCATGAGTACGTTCGCCATTTCCTCGGAAATTGGGCCGTCCTTTGCGTAGCAGTAAGATTACAATCAGGACTCCTGCAATTAGGAACAGGATAAGCGGGAGACCTCCAAACACGCTTCCCAATACGGAGTGTATAAAATTTGGGATTACTCCGAGGACTGTCTGAAAGGTGCTTAATTGTCCTGACCCTATGGTCTTAAATAGGTGTACAATACCGCTCGTATCAGACATGTTAAAGATACGACCCACCATTTCTGCGAAATGAAAGGGGCAGTTCGTACGTATAAGCGCTTGTATCTCAGTCGAGGTCCTTGCAACTTGAAGTTCAAAGAATTCTCGAGCGGAGGGTAAGGGCACGGGTTGCTGTAAAAGCATGGCTTTCAGTCTGCTCAAAGTATCAAATTGTATGAAGGAAACATTCAATGAAGGCCATAACGGCGCCTCCCTGACTGTGTTCAGTGGCGGAAACAATACTTGCATACAGCAAATAACCCTGGAGTTAACAGTGACCAGATAGGCGACGCCCAGAAGCATCCCACAGCAACCGTGATCGTTTAGCATCAAGTAACTCCCATTCGAGAGCAGCTGGAAAACCGTCGTGATCATGGCCGCTGGGGTCCCTGACATGTGACAAAATAGATTCGCTACCGAACCACTACATGCTCCGTGTAGAGAAATATCCTGACACATGAGAGAACCGCTTAAAGCGTTCTTGCAGTTTGTACCACTCAGATACACTTCTCGATCCCCATTCCGGCATCGATATCTATATGGTAACTCCCAAGTTTCCTTAATGTAACCTTTACCCATCTTTTCATATTTGCCTGCCTGTCTTTGCTCAAGGCAATATTGAAACTGAAACGTAGTGACCGGCAGAGTGATTTGGCCATGAATTAGCCATTCAGTTGATGGTAATTCGGCTACAGTGAATGGTAACCTTTCCAGTTTCTCAATACGCAGCATTGTATATTTGGCTCCCCTTTGTGCCATTTCTGTCTGTTTATCAGTTAGATTGTATTCTGAAAACAGA
The DNA here is from genome assembly GCA_963921515.1 of Calotriton arnoldi. Lineage (NCBI taxonomy): Eukaryota > Metazoa > Chordata > Amphibia > Caudata > Salamandridae > Calotriton > Calotriton arnoldi. Next base: position 682,583 of record CAWUFW010004503.1, on the reverse strand, counting down.
GACGTGGTGTTTATAAAACGCCAGGGCACATAGCCTACACGCAAAGATTGCAGCGTCCAGCTTAACATCACAATAGAACGTAACTGTGATTGCCCATTATGTAACAAGGCCAAGTCTTGTTCTAATATGTCGATTGCCGAAGACACAATGTTGCCTAAGGAGTAAATCCTGGAGGTCAAAGTTGTTAACCCATCATCCACTACAGCTAATGCCTTCTCTAGGTTAATACGGTCTATTTCCCGTATTCTTTCTGCGGCCTCCTGTTGGGATATTTTCCAGTTTTCATTATAATAGGCATAAATGCCAGCATATATGAAACGTTTCTGACGTGTTTTCCTTGGGCCTGACAAGAAATCCCTAAGGTCTACATCAGGTGTGAGTAAGGTCAAGTGAGGTTTTACTTCTGTGAGTGTTGAGGTTTCTAGCCAATCAAGGCACAACTTCCCAACACTATAGGATGTCACCAGTAGCGGCCCGTGGAGGGAGTGCCGTGGGGCGGTGAGGCGGGGCGGGGGAGGGGCAGGGCGGGGGGTAGTAAACTCCGGCTCACAGCCGACCGGAGTAATGTAAAGAAATGAATAAATAAAACAAATTTTGTTGCGCGTGCTGAAACGCCAAATGCGATTCAGCACGCGCAATGTAATTCGTTTTATTTATGTATTTATTTACATTACTCCGGTCAGCCGTGAGCCGGAGTTTACTACCCCCCACCTTGCCCCTCCCCCGCCCCGCCTCACCGCCCCACGGCACTCCCTCCACGGGCCGCTACTGGATGTCACTACCCCTGGGTGTTGTCTCTGTACATAGCGTGTATCTGGCCTACTGATACTAAACCCCTCGGTTATACCTAGGAATCTCTGTTGACATGTGTTCGTGTCAATGGGCCAAATCAGCCATTCTGTCCAATTGGGATCTGACCTGTTGTACTGGAGAATGTCATCTAATCCTAACCCCTGTGTAGCTGAATTCTGCCCCCCACCTATCTGTGATGGTGCTGGAAACTCCGTTGTGTTCATTTCCTTGTTTTTGGCTAGTCCAAGACAGGTTGTCTGTTGCACAGTGTCATTTAGAAATATCATCTGCTGTGGAATGAGGCATGCTCTAAAAAGCGCTTCTGTTCCCTGGACTTGCCAGTTCCTCGAACCCCAGATTGATTTTAAATCTATAGTGTCCTTCCATACGTCGAAACCCTATGTAGACAACTGGGCCATAAAGGAAGCAGAGTAAATCTGTTTGGTGTTAGTCAACATAATTTTCTGTGCTGATGTTGTTGCCACTTTGTAATAAAATGACTTCGGGTCAGATGTATTAAACCCTGAAAAGTATGTGAATTTCTGTGCAAAAGTTTGCGAACTACCTTTTGGAGGTGTTGGGCAGTGTTCCCACTGGTGGTATTCAAATACATTTCTAGGTGATATGGATTTGTGCAAGAAATGATGACCATAATGTTGGTAACAGTACAATGTATCATATACTGAAGTACCTTCTAACATTTCATTGTTCGGAAATGCTGCAGTTTTTTCTAAATCAGACATTATATTATTCACAGTTTCAGTGTCCCAATCATCAGACAATTTACTGGAGGTAATGATATCACTTAAAGAAATTTTAAATACATGTTTAAGCTTTAAATGTTCAGTCGGACCGAATATATCAAAATCAATCTTGTCCCATACTATACCGTCCGGTATAGGAACTGCTGTAATGTTCACTGAAGACAAGTCTCTTGGTTCACGATGTGAAGACTGGTAAGGTTTTAAAATCAAATTGATTCTATGGGCTGTAGAGCTCTGCTGGAGATAGCGTCCATTAATAAGCATACTAAAAGTTATAATTAAACCTAGCCAGAAAAGAAAAAATAGAATCCCAGTGATATAGCATAGTTCTATCCAAGGTGACACCAGGTAAGTCTTTCTAAAAAATTTAAAAAGTCAATGAGTTTCTGTTTGAGTAATTTTTTGGCTGGCGTCGTTTCCGGCTCGCTTGGATCCTTTGAAAACGTATCAAAGTTCATGAAATAGCCAGAAGCATTTCGATCAATTGTTGGAATTGCATCGGTATTTGTTGAAATTGGATTTTGCTCTTGACGAGGCATGTTGACGTAGATGTCTGTAGTCGGTCTGATTGCAACTTGGTTGTTAAGTTGATTTTCTTCTTGTTGAAGTGGAACGAGTTCCATAGCATTGTTGCCTAGTCCTTCATTCCGTACAGGTGGCTCTTCAAACGTGATGAGTCTTTCTGTTTGGACTTCTTGGATTGTAGCGAGAGTAGGGCGTCTGTTACTGTGGAGTCCACGAGGCCTACTGTTTAGTATCGGCCACATAGTGTGGTTTGATTAAGTCGATTGAGACAAATCTTTTCTCCTTTTTCCCGGCAAGAGGCGGCAGAAGTACAGTTCTTGTGCCTTGGATTGCTAGGACCAGTACAACTGTTCTGTAGGATGGTCCGAATTCTTTCTTGTCTGCAATCTTTTCTCTGACCAGATCCCCGACTTTTGGGATCCAGACAGGTCTTGCTGTTACTGCCTTAACTTCCTCAGTGGCGGTCTGTTTTAAGTGGACATTGCTTTGTTGTGTCCTGGATTCATTTAGATCCTGTAAAACAGCCAAACGATCACGGATATCAAATGGTTTTTCATCCGCCACGGTGCCTTCACAATCAAGATAAGGTACCCACATTCTTGTCCCAAATAGGACCTCGTAAGGAGTGACACCCCCTAGAGAGCTTCTTGGCTGATTGTTTATTGCTCGTTGGACCCCATAAAGGTGATCAACCCATCTACCGCCTTTGCCTAATACCCTAGCTGTTAAAGATTGCTTTAAGTCCCGGTTTTTCCTCTCCACAACAGAATTTCCCTCAGGATGGTACGGAGAGGAGTACCGCAATGCTACGCCCATTCCTTCCATGGCCTCTTTGTAAGCCTGATAGCTAAACACCGGGCCACGGTCAGAATGTAACGTGCCAATGGCGTATGTACCGATAAAGACTCGCAAATCTTTTATAACAGTTCTAGCGTCAGCACAGCGCTGAGGCCAAACCCATAAGAATCTAGAGCAGGAATCCACTGCAACCATGATATATTTCTTGGCCCCATCAGATTGTAGGGGTCCGCAGTGGTCCAAATATACACATGCGAGAGGTTTGTCTGATTTTAGCAATGGTGTCTGCGCTGGGCGTGTTACGGTGGAGCCCTTCATCTGCTGGCAGATGTCGCACTTTAAGACATATTCTTTGGCCTGCTTTGTTAGCCCTGGCCACCAGTAGCGCTGTTTCAGTAAAGAAATAGTCGCTGTAACTCCTGTATGCGCAGAACCCAAACCCTCGTGTGCTGCTAGAATTAAGCCTTGCCTACGATCCATATTTGGTATTACTCTATCCCCCACTCCAGGAATCTGAGCATATGGAATGTTTTGTGCATCTAACTTGTAGGAGTATTTGAATGGAAATTTCTTAGGTACTGCTGTGCTGCCTTTGCGTGAAGCATTGACAGCTACCATAATCTCGCCGTCTATTCTCGTTTTTGAACGAGTAACTGCAGCTACGGAAGCCGTGCGAACAGCCCCCTTTGCGGCTTCATCAGCCAATGAATTCCCTTCAACGTGAACACCATCACGCTGATGACTCAGTGTATGTATCACGTGAGCCCTTGGTAGTTCGTTTCTCAACTCCACTACCTGTTCCCATAGAATTTTATGCTTAATTGTGCCACCTTTTGCGTCTTTAAACCCGTTTTGTTCCCAATTATGTAAATATTCATTGTACGACTATACACAGTAAAAGGAATCACACACAATTAGTGTGGGGAATTTGTGTTCCGTATTTACAAGTGCCAGTATCAGTGCTTTTAATTCTGCCAACTGAGCTGTGCAGTCTCCTAGAGATTGCGTTTTAGTGCAACTTGGATGGAACTTTCCATTGCGCATGCGACCTTTAACGATTGCACATGCTGCGCTGTAAGCTTGCTTACTCCCTATGGCCGGTTGAGCAGATCCGTCAGTGTAAATAATGTATTCATACTGATCTAGAGGCAAAATCTCATTTGGAAGAGGATATTCTTGTTCGTATTGCAGAAATGCTTGTGTTTTTAAACTTGGATCAAATCTGTATTCAACATCCATCTGGGATGTAAGGCTTTCGCATTTGGAATGCTAGCCTTTGTAACAGCCTCTAAGGCTGGTACTGAGGTCACGACTATTATGCGTTTTCCCTGAGCCAGAGCTCTTTCTCTTGCTACAGCGGTCTGCACTGCTGTCAGGATTTTTTCTGTTGAAGTAAAATGCATCTCTGCGTTTGTGTACAGGTGTGATTTGTATGCGATTGGTACCGTTTCGCCTTCATTGAAAGTTAAATAAGTGTACCCTCATTGACCCGCTATGACTCGGATCACTAAGTTGCGTACGTTTACGCGTGTCTGTAAATGTTTTGAAGCTATTATGTCTTCCTGTAGTGAACGTAGGACATTTGTATGTTCCTTTGTCCATTGCCTGACTGAAAATTCAGGTTTTATTAAATCGTAGAAAGGTTTTACTCTTTCTGCGTAATCCTAAATGTATGTTCGACCAAAATTTAGGAATCCCAGAATTGATTGTAAATTCTTTAATGATTTTGGAGGTTGGAGCAGCGCACACTTTTCTAAAAAGTTAGCTGCTAGGCTTTTTCCTTCACTTGACAGCTCATATCCTAAAAATAGGACATTGAGATGGGCAATTTTTGATTTTTTGAAATTAAATTTATAGCCCTCAGAGGCGAATCCCATAATAATGGTGCTCACCCTGGTCAAGTGCCTCGGTAAGTCATCGTCCGTCAGATAAATATCATCTACATAGGACAATGCTTCTTCATCCAAATTTTGGAGTAACTCTGTTACCCTTGCTGAAAACAACCCGGGCCTATTCCTATACCCTTGGGGCAAACAACAAAATTGCAGTTGGGACCCTAGCGCTGAGAATGCGGTCAAGTACCTGCTTTCAGGCACTATATTTTGGCAGAAAAATCCATTTGAGATATCAAGTGTTGTTTTGTATTTTTTCCGCAAAATGTTATTCATTAATGCGGCACTGTGTGCATTTTGAACTGCAAATGTCTTTGTGCAGGTGTTTAAATGTCTGTAATCTAAAACTAAACAATATGTGTTGTCTGGTTTTGATACGGGAAACAAAGGATTGTTCATAGGTGAAGTGCAATTTTCAATCACCCCCTGGTATTCAAGTTGATCTAGGATCTCCCTGACTTGTTTTTTAGCTTCCTGCTTTATAGGGTATTGCCTTTGAGCATTTGCGGAAACTTTTAACGGGATCACGTGGTGGGTTGAATCCTCATCCCAACCAACATGATTTTTGTACAATGCTGGAGCTAGGGCAACCGCCCACTCCTGCGCATATGCATGTTTTAAATGTATGGGAACGAGGTCGGAAAATGCTGGAAAAATTACCTTTTCTCCCTTAGGGCACTCCATGACGAATGCTGGCGGCCAGTCTTGCTCTGCTAATAGGATGTCATATCCAGATGACAGATTTTTCCAAAATAGACCTTTAACTTTCCTGGGCTTGTCCCCTCCATCCGGAGTGTTATTTCATGTAACTTATGTGGGACACTTACCCGAGTATCAGGTGTTTCCACTGTGATATACTCACTCAACTCCGCTGTCACCAGAAATTCCTTCAGGTTCTGGCGAGCTATTGTTACTTCTGCCGCGCTGTCTAGCATCGTCAGAGCCCATTCCCTGTTCAGAAGCTGTGTCCTCAGAATTCTGGGCATGTCTGATCTTGAGACCTGCTACCTTCTTCTTTTTGAACTGAGGTTTCTGTTTTTGTTTATCTTCTTTTTTAGGTGCGTAGTCCGCAGCGCGTTGCGTGTCTCTGGACTTTGTACGCTCCTCTGACCGTCCTTCCCTCTCGGAGTTTTTTGATGAACCCTGAAAGGAACGAGAGGAACATGTATCAGTATCCTGATACCTGTCAGGTTTTTTAATATTATCCCTATTCCTGAGGTTATACCTCCTTTCAGAGGGCTCCTGTTGAGGAGACCTACCTCTGGATTGAGATCTGCTGTCTTTAGACTTTTGTTGTTTTTTATTTTCCCACTTCTTTTTAGAAGAAGTAGGTGTCTGCTTTGTAGTGTCCTTTTCAGGACTGCCCACCAGTTGTGGTTTTAATGCTTTCCCACCTAGACTGTCTCTGCCTAGTTCTGCATATGCAGTTTCAATTATTTTGGGTAGTTCGTGTTGTTGATCTATTGGACCGAACTCCCTTAGGCGTTGGCGGATCGCCACTGAAGCTGCTTCCCCCTTTATGTTAGCTAGTATTATGGCTGATACCTTGCCAAAGTTATTTAGTAACTTCATCCCTAGGTTTAGGGCAGGCTCTGCTCCGTACTCATTTTGTATCTGTCTCAATACGTCAGGTACTACTGCTAATGACGGGATACCATGTGTTCTGGTATCTATGGCGGCAAAGGCTGAACCCCAAGAGGTACAGTCCTCTATTTGTGGTGTGATCCCCATGGGCAAGCAGATTCTTAGTATTCTGTGTTTATCATAGGTGGTAGTATTCGGGAATACCGCCTCAAGCTGAGTTATTTTCTGAGCTATCCAGAATGGTATCTGTTCGCGTTTTGCGGGCATTTTGCCCATTACCACGTGTAATGTTTGAGGAGTAATTTTAGTTGCTGTACCCTGGAATTGGGTCCCGTTTGTTGCAACTGTTGTTGGTTGAACTGTGAGAGTCCTCATGACGAATTGTGTCAAGTTCCTGTAGATTTTAATTAAATCTCTGTGTTGTATGAGTAATTCTGGCTGTGGCATTGTTCTAATTTCAGGATGTGGTGTATAAGCCACTAGTATCGGCCATGTGGCCCCGTCTCCTCCGAGCGGGCCTAATCTTACTCTTGCTCTTACCTGGGGTAGGGCGCCTTTAAACCAGTATAAGTGTTCCTGGTAAGTGAGTGGAATCTCTATGTCTATGGTGCATCTCCTTCTATGTAGTAGTGAAATGTCTTTAATACGGCATCTGCTGCTGGGAATGTAACCCATGAATAGAATACCTCTGTTTTATTTGATTTGTGTGCCTCAATCACGAGAGCTACTACGCCACCCCTTGGTGGTAAACCATTTTTAATAGTTTCATGGTGAGCGTATGTCTGAATTTAGGTGCAATTTCAATTGCATTCTCGGGTTGTTCTCCGGCTGAGAGATGCAGATCTACTCTTTCTTCATCGCTCTCAGGCATTTTGAAAAGAAAAGCTTTTCCAAGAGAACTTAGATAAAGGTTTTATGCACAATTTAGGAACTAAATGTCCTTCAAGCTTGATTAACCAACAGCCGATAAATATGATATCTCGCCTACTCAGCTGTGGCGGAGTTTGTGCCCACCCACTCCAGACGTCTCTGATGTTTTGTGAGTAGGTTCTCTGAGAATAGCACGACTGAACTACTCAGATTCTACTGTTAAATAAGTACCCAACCAACGTTGGCGGCGCCATGTCTTGTAGTTCCTTTAGTACCGATGCAGGACCTGCGCATTTGGATAACATAAACTGTGGGCTTGGTGGCAGACTGATTGTGTGCACCCCCACCGCGTATGTTAGCCGGATTTGCATTAGCTAGCTCACAGTGCCACTAGAATCTCCTCTTATCGGGGAGAGATTAGTTTCTGGCCACCTTAGATCATGACAACCCTGATCCCTCAGAATCGTGGAAACAATATACTACTTTTCGCTCAGTCACTCGTGCTTACTTTATTCGGTTTGTCTCAGAGAGTTACACAGAATAAACAGTCTGGGCGTTTCAATAAGTATTTATTGAACAGTTGTTATTCTAGTGTAGAATATATGTGCTGCAGTAACCAGCAGACAATAGCAGAGATATATTATCAACAGTACAATAAAAGTGAAGGGATAGAACAGTTCTACCATATTGCAATAATCATGAATACATACATGAATATAAAAAGCATTATAAAATGTGTGCGTACTCCTAAGATGCCTAACTAGATGTACCTGAGTGTACCTAGCATATGTGTAGGTCTAAAAGCCTAAGAGCCAAGAATCCTTCTAGGATTTAGTCGAACCCCCATACCTGAATAGAGAGTGTGGGACCCCGTCCTGGTCTCGAGTTGGACACCCCCCAAGGGCTGTGTTAGACCGCTGTCAGCAGGAGCGACTGCATGCAGGAGTCTCAGCCTCTCTGGTCAGTATGTCAGTATGGAAGTCTCGGTTCCCTCTCTCTTACCATGGCAAGATGTGGTGTATTTTTACCCTAAAGTATCTCGTCCCTCAGTATGGTTTATATTGGTCTTTGTTAGACATGAGGAAGACGTCAGGGGTGAACTTTGTACATACATATTATGCGGGAGATGTAGCTGGTGAATGCTCATGCATAATTTATGAGTACATTGTAGGCCTGTGTTTCGGGAAAAACCCTGCAGTGTTCTAACCAGAGACTAGATAACGTTCAACCTCAGAGCTCGTTGTCTACTGTAGGGAACAAATGTAGGTGAAAGATCATGCCTATATTAGGGCATAGGTGATCATGACTATAATAGGGCATAGACGATTATGACCAAAATAGGGCATATACGATTATGACCATAATAGGGCATATGCGAATATGACTATATACAGCATATATGAACGCGTCTATATTAGGGCCTCTAGTCTATATGAAACATAACAGTAGAGTTGGAGGGGAAGTCTGTTTTCATATATTAATAATACACATCTCTTAGCCTCCCCTAAAATAATAATAGATTCCTGCCCACTTTGGTCATTTCCTGTAGATATGAATGTCTTATTTCTGGAACTATCATTCCATGCCCTCCCTCAATGAAAACCTTTCAGTTCACTCAATATCTCCTTTCAGAGCTTCTTCCATCTTAGCCATGGCCACAAGAGTGGGAGCATGAAAGCTTCTAACCCGTATCCCTCTACCACCTACCTGGTGTCTCCATGGATACAGACGTAGCCCCTATCCCTCTACCACCTACCTGGTGTCTCCATGGATACAGGCGTAGCCCATATCCCTCTACCACCTACCTGGCGTCTCCATGGATACAGTGGTAGCCCATATCCCTCTACAACCTACCTGGTGTCTCCATGGATACAGTGGTAGCCCCTATCCCTCTACCACCTACCTGGCGTCTTCATGGATACAGGAGTAGCCCATATCCCTCTACCACCTACCTGGCATCTCCATGGATAGAGGGGTAGCCCATTCCCCTCTACCACCTACCTGGTGTCTCCATGGATACAGGTGTAGGTATGCTGCTTCACCAGACTGAGGTACCGCCCTGTAAGGATCAATGAATTCTTCTAGCTGGGATGTGCATCAGTCAATGGCTTGGACAACTGCCTCAACTGCACCTCCCGCTGACTACCCGCGGATGAAACCCTTTAACCCGCTTATGCACCGGCCCACAAGGAGTAAATCTTTGGCCTGCCCTGGCGTGAACTGTTTGATAACCCAGACCACAGTGTAACGTGGAATGAATGAGACAAGACCCTTTTTCAACACTGTGTTGTTCCATATGTCCTTGGCAGCACCACAATGGCTTTGTAACATTAGCTGTCCAGCCTAATGGCACCCCATTACCTTCTTCCTGCTGCCCCCTGATCCCTCCCAGCTTCATGTTACCCTCTGGTGCAAGTGGCGGAAGGGTACAGTGGGAGGGTTGGGATCTGCCCCGCCATGAGAAGCCACTTGTTTCTTGGGCTCAGCAGGGACAGGACACGGACCACTGCTAACAACGGTTCTCTAAGACGCCCTTGTGGCTATGTGAGAAGTGTTGAGGGCTACAAGGCGAGGCCAGCATTGACAGGCCGGGGGCAGCTGGACGCAAGAGGAGACCAGCAGCAGTGATGGAAATGGGGGCCTCACTCTCTGCCCTACTGAGATCCCACTCATTGGCTGAGCAGCTGAAGGGTCAGCCAATGAGAGAAGACAGAGACCTGCCCACACCCTTTGCCCAAGACCTTAAAGAGCCGTCTTCCGGCTAGTTATCCAAACTCATCGGTCATCCAGGCTCCGCAGCTTACAGGTCATTTGCTGATCCAGGTACAGATGTTTTCACATGAGATATTAACAGGTCTAAAATTCTCCACTCTGGAATCCTCTCAGTGCATCTCACTCTGGAGGGCGATTCACTCACATTTACTGAAGACTGCCTTCTGCTCCTCTTAATACTAAGGGGTGGACCCGCCATTCTCCGCTATAGCCTAGGGCCTCATTTATGAGGAATTGGCACAGGGCAGCGCTGCAAGGCTTCTTGCTGCGATGCGCTACGCCAATGTGAAAGGGCAGTAATGAACAGTATTTATGAAATACGGTGCTTTCCTATCCTTTCCCTCTGCACTGGTGCCATTTCAGCAGGCTAGCGCTAACGCATGCACCCATGTACCTTGTTGCACGGGTGCATGCGTGCATTTGTAGTCTACGGGGTGAGAGTACAAATGTAGCGAGTACCTCCTGCACAAGGATGTGCCAAGAAAACATTGGAACTTGGCCTTGAATGTGTCCTCATGTAACGCAACTGGTGCTATGTAAAGCGCTCTGATACCCGATACCTTCGGGTCAAGTTCGCGCTATATAAAACTCTGGTGCCTCCATTGCAGGCAGGATTGTTTTTGTGCAGGAAGGGGCACCTTCCTGCACAAAAACAATCAAGAGAGGCTTTTTCCTCTTTCGATGTGTGCTTCAGAATGCTGCACACATGGAAAGAGGAAACAATGAGGAGAAATAAAAATATTTTTCCTTGTCACGTCTGCTCTGAGGAAGCGTTAGACTTTGGCGCTGCCCCAGGTGTACGTGATTAAGTAAATCTGGGGCAGCATCAAAAGCCATGGGTGCTGCGTGGAAAAACCCACCGCAACGCCCATGGAGCGTCTCCCTGGCGCAGAGTAAGGCACGGCAGCTTTGCCTTACTCCATATCTTACTCCATATCTTACTCCATATCTTACTCCATATCTATGAGGCCATCCAAAGCCCATGGAGCGCCTCCTTGATGCAGAGTAAGGCACGGCAGCGACTTGCGCTGCTTTGCCTTACTCCATATCTTACTCCATATCTTACTCCATATCTTACTCCATATCTTACTCCATATCTTACTCCATATCTTACTCCATATCTATGAGGCCATCCAAAGCCCATGGAGCGCCTCCTTGATGCAGAGTAAGGCACGGCAGCGACTTGCGCTGCTTTGCCTTACTCCATATCTTACTCCATATCTTACTCCATATCTTACTCCATATCTTACTCCATACCTTACTCCATACCTTACTCCATATCTTACTCCATACCTTACTCCATATCTTACTCCATATCTTACTCCATATCTTACTCCATATCTATGAGGCCATCCAAAGCCCATGGAGCGCCTCCTTGATGCAGAGTAAGGCACGGCAGCGACTTGCGCTGCTTTGCCTTACTCCATATCTTACTCCATATCTTACTCCATATCTTACTCCATATCTTACTCCATATCTTACTCCATATCTTACTCCATATCTATGAGGCCATTCAAAGCCCATGGAGCATCTCCCTGGCGCAGAGTAAGGCACGGCAGCGACTTGCGCTGCTTTGCCTTACTCCATACCTTACTCCATACCTTACTCCATATCTTACTCCATATCTTACTCCATACCTTACTCCATACCTTACTCCATACCTTACTCCATACCTTACTCCATACCTTACTCCATATCTATAAGGCCATTCAAAGCCCATGGAGCGCCTCCTTGATGCAGAGTAAGGCACGGCAGCGACTTGCGCTGCTTTGCCTTACTCCATACCTTACTCCATACCTTACTCCATACCTTACTCCATATCTTACTCCATACCTTACTCCATACCTTACTCCATACCTTACTCCATACCTTACTCCATATCTTACTCCATATCTATAAGGCCATTCAAAGCCAATGGAGCGCCTCCTTGATGCAGAGTAAGGCACGGCAGCGACTTGCGCTGCTTTGCCTTACTCCATACCTTACTCCATACCTTACTCCATATCTTACTCCATATCTTACTCCATATCTTACTCCATATCTTACTCCATATCTTACTCCATATCTATGAGGCCATTCAAAGCCCATGGAGCGCCTCCTTGATGCAGAGTAAGGCACGGTAGCGACTTGCGCTGCTTTGCCTTACTCCATACCTTACTCCATACCTTACTCCATATCTTACTCCATATCTTACTCCATATCTTACTCCATATCTTACTCCATATCTATGAGGCCATTCAAAGCCAGGCAGAGTGACTGCTTCACCTCATAGATATGATTCAGAGGCCTTACACCATCAGAGCGTCTAAAAAAGTGACGCAGCGCAAGTCTCTTATAAATTACCCCCCTGCAGCTTCTTGACGTCCATGTCACCCACTTCCTGCCTTTTTTACTCCTACATATAACTTGCTGGCTGCAGACTCAAGCCTGGCCTTAGCTCCACTTCTCAGGAGACCCGAAGGATGGACAACAGGGCTCCACCTGCCACGGCTTCGCCACCATCTCTGCTCTCCATGCGGTTCCTCTGGGTCTTGGCATGGACCCCTCCCCATTGCATGAGGCGAGCAGCCTCTGTGTAGCTATGCAGGTCCTCAATACTCCTCTCCATGAAGCGCTCCGAAGCACTTTATCCGTACCATGAAGCGCTGCACTACAAAGTGATTTAGAAATAGGTAAAAAAAGATCTCCCCGACTCTTCATCTAAGGGCTGTTCAGTCGGTATTTCAGTTCCAATTCACGTTTATTGAATCTAGCTGGAGAGTCTAGTGTGGGATAAATACATTTTACCAATACAAATCAGCAATGAATAGCCGAACGTAGCATGTCAATGTCACTCCATAGATATTAGATGGAGAGAGGAGTCTTGTCATCGTGTCATCTGTGCTCATGGGCCAGGGCTACCACCAAGGCTACTCTTTTCAACCTTTTGGTTGCCTTGGCATCCTTTCTAGCCAGATTGTCTTCTCACGGGCCCACTGTGTGTTTCCTGCAAGCTGACATAGTTGAAAAGAAATTGAGTGGTGGAAGAAACAGTTCCCTCACCAGAAGCAACTACCAACAGCTGCACCCACCTCTCCTTGGAGTAGCTTCAGAGACACTGATGGACTCCTGAGGCCCCCATGCAGGCTTCTATCGTAAACAAATAATATTCATGGTGTGCAGAGTTATCTCATGGGTATTCATTGTGAAATGCACAAGGCCTGCCCAGACTCCGCCTCTGCGGTTTGACAGAGGGCGGCCATGTTCTAGCTCGTGGTGGGGCATGCTGGAAGGCCACTGGACGGATGAGTGTGTGGACGATGCATGGCTGCAGACCGCACTCCGGCTTGCACCAGTAGAGTCATCCTGCTGTTGGACCCCGGTTCTAGTGAGGGTCAGCCCTACTTTCTTTTGGAGGCATCTGTCCACAGGTGTCTAGTTTTCAGTAAAGGCGCTCTCCACTGTGATAATCTCTTGGGAATCCTGCAGGACTCCAGGGACACAGACACTAGACCTTGGTAAAGATGTTGGACATGCCACAGGAGGGCTCTGAGAAGAGAGACAGAGTCTCTGAGTCAGTCTCACTCGATGGCCGAAGACTGTCTTCTGATGGCTCCGTGTCTCGCTGCTTCAGCACCATCTCTAGCCGGCAGCATCTCTCTCGAACCTGAGGGTGAGAAGCACAAGACACCTCAGACACTTCACAAGTTGGCATCACTTATTGCACTGTATCCTGTCTCTAAACAACTCCTCACCGCGGGTCAGAGAATCTTCTGACACAAGGTGGGCCTTTGCAGATCCTCTGCGGATCAATCTGCTTTCATTGCCACCTTTGAGGCAGGTGACCCCAGCTATAAGCAGTTCAGTACCCCATGTCTCTGCACTCTACAGCCTCAGCTCATTCTCTCCCAAATATTTTAAGCACAGACAAGAGCTTCCCTGCCTCTCTCCTCTGCTTCTCTGATGATTTCAGATGCCTGACTCTGTGAGAGCAACTCATCTTCTAAGGCAAACAATGTGTTACTACAGAGAGAAGACACATCCATCTTAGGGCAAGACACATCTCAACACGCACATCTCAACACACACTAGGCTAGGCATCTTCTAAGGCACAGAGTGTGTTACTACAGAGGCGAGACGCATCCATCTCAACACACACTAGGCTAGGCATCTTCTAAGGCACAGAGTGTGTTACTACAGAGGCGAGACGCATCCATCTCAACACACACTAGGCTAGGCATCTTCTAAGGCACAGAGTGTGTTACTGCAGAGACGAGACACATCCATCTCAGCACACACTGACCTAGGCATCTTCTAAGGCACAGAGTGTGTTACTACAGAGGCGAGACGCATCCATCTCAACACACACTAGGCTAGGCATCTTCTAAGGCACAGAGTGTGTTACTGCAGAGACGAAACGCATCCATCTCAACACACACTGACCTAGGCATCTTCTAAGGCACAGAGTGTGTTACTGCAGAGACGAGACGCATTCATCTCAGCACACACTAGACTAGGCATCTTCTAAGGCACAGAGTGTGTTACTGCAGAGACAAGACACATCCATCTCAACACACACTAGAGTAGGCATCTTCTTAGCCAAAGAATGCTTTACGGCAGAGGCAAGACGCATCCATCTCAACACACACTGACCTAGGCATCTTCTAAGGCGCAGAGTGTGTTACTGCAGAGACGAGACGCATTCATCTCAGCACACACTAGACTAGGCATCTTCTAAGGCACAGAGTGTGTTACTGCAGAGACGAGACACATCCATCTCAACACACACTAGACTAGGCATCTTCTAAGGCACAGAGTGTGTTACTGCAGAGACGAAACGCATCCATCTCAACACACACTGACCTAGGCATCTTCTAAGGCACAGAGTGTGTTACTGCAGAGGTGAGACGTATTCATCTCAGCACACACTAGACTAGGCATCTTCTAAGGCAAAGAATGCTTTACGGCAGAGGCAAGACGCATCCATCTCAACACACACTAGACTAGGCATCTTCTACACATACTGACCTAGGCATCTTCTAAGGCACAGAATGCTTTACTGCAGAGACGAGACACATCCATCTCAGCACACACTAGACTAGGCATCTTTTAAGCCAAAGAATGCTTTACGGCAGAGGCAAGACGCATCCATCTCAACACACACTAGACCAGGCATCTTCTACACATACTGACCTAGGCATCTTCTAAGGCACAGAATGCTTTACTGCAGAGACGAGACACATCCATCTCAGCACACACTGATCTAGGCATCTTCTAAGGCACAGAGTGTGTTACTGCAGAGACGAGACGCATCCATCTCAACACATACTAGACTAGGCTTCTTCTTAGCCAAATAATACTTTACGGCAGAGGCAAGACGCATCCATCTCAACACACTCTAGACTAGGCATCTTCTAAGGCACAGATTGTGCTACTGCAGAGACGAGACGCATCCATCTCAACACACACTAGACTAGGCATCTTCTTAGCCAAAGAATGCTTTACGGCAGAGGCGAAACGCATCCATCTCAACACACACTAGACTAGGCATCTTCTAAGGCACAGAGTGTGTTATTGAAGAGTCGAGACACATCCATCTCAACACACACTAGACTAGGCATCTTCTAAGGCACAGAGTGTGTTACTGCAGAGGTGAGTCACATCCATCTCAAAACACCCTAGACTAGGCATCTTCTAAGGCACAGATTGTGTTACTGCAGAGGCGAGACGCATCCATCTCAACACACACAAGACTAGGCATCTTCTAAGGCACAGAGGGGCAGATTTACAAGCCCCTTGAGCCACTTTTACGTCACTTTTAACATGGGAAAAGTGACGCAAAAGTGGCGCAAGGGGCTTGTAAATCTGCCCCAGAGTGTGTTACTGCAGAGACGCGACACATCCATCTCAACACACACTAGACTAGGCATCTTCTTAGCCAAAGAATGCTTTACGGCAGAGGCGAGACGCATCCATCTCAACACACACTAGACTAGGCATCTTCTACACATACTGGACTAGGCATCTTCTCTGTGAGATACAAACATGCACCCGCCAGCTGGAAGCAGACTTGTATTCTGCACATAGTAGGATGAATTGCACAAGTAGGACAGGAGTACCATCTCTAGGAGTCACCTCTGCATAGAAGGATGACTTGCGCAAGTAGGACCAGAGTACCATCTCTAGGAGTCACCTCTGCATAGTAGGGTGAACCATATAGGTAGGGGAGTAGCACCATCTCTAGGACTGACCTCTGCGTAGTAGGGTGACTTGTATAGGTAGGACAGGAGCACCAGCTCTAGGACTGACGTCTGTATGGTAGGGTGACTTGCATAGGTAGGACAGGAGCACCATCTCTAGGAGTCACCTCTGCATAGTAGGGTGACTTGTATAGGTAGGACAGGAGCACCAGCTCTAGGACTGACCTCTGCATAGTAGGGTGACCTGTATAGGTAGAGCATGAGTACTAGCACTAGGATTGACCTCTGCATAGTAGGGTGACTTGTATAGGTAGGACAGGAGCACCAGCTCTAGGGCTGACCTCTGCATAGTAGGGTGCCTTGTATAGGTAGGACAGGAGCACCAGCTCTAGGATTGACCGCTGCATAGTAGGGTGACTTGTATAGGTAGGACAGGAGCACCAGCTCTAGGACTGACCTCTGCATAGTAGGGTGACTTGTATAGGTAGGACAGGAGCCCCAGCTCTAGGACTGACCTCTGCATAGTAGGGTGACTTGTATAGGTAGGACAGGAGCACCAGCTCTAGGACTGACCTCTGCATAGTAGAGGGACTTGTATAGGTAGGACAGGAGTACTAGCACTAGGATTGACCTCGGCATAGAAGGGTGACTTGTATAGATAGGACAGGAGCACCAGCTCTAGGACTGACCTCTGCATAGTAGGGGGACTTGTCTAGGTAGGACAGGAGCACCAGCTCTAGGAGTCACCTCTGCATAGTAGGGGGACTTGTATAGGTAAGACAGGAGTACCAGCTCTAGGACTGACCTCTGCATAGAAGGGTGACTTGTATAGGTAGGACAGGAGCACCAGCTATAGGACTGACCTCTGCATAGTAGGGGGACTTGTATAGGTAGGACAGGAGCACCAGCTCTAGGAGTGACCTTTGCATAGTAGGGTGACCTGGATAGATAGAGCAGGAGCACCAGCTCTAGGACTGACCTCTGCATAGTAGGGTGACCTGTATAGGTAGAGCAGGAGTACTAGCACTAGGATTGACCTCTGCATAGTAGGGTGACTTGTATAGGTAGGACAGGAGCGCCAGCTCTAGGACTGACCTCTGCATAGTAGGGTGACCTGTATAGGTAGAGCAGGAGTACTAGCACTAGGATTGACCTCTGCATAGTAGGGTGACTTGTATAGGTAGGACAGGAGCACCAGCTCTAGGACTGACCTTTGCATAGAAGAGTGACTTGTATAGGTAGGACAGGAGCACCAGCTCTAGGACTGACCTCTGCATAGTAGGGGGACTTGTATAGGTAGGACAGGAGCACAAGCTCTAGGAGTGACCTTTGCATAGTAGGGTGACCTGGATAGATAGAGCAGGAGCACCAGCTCTAGGACTGACCTCTGCATAGTAGGGTGACCTGTATAGGTAGAGCAGGAGTACTAGCACTAGGATTGACCTCTGCATAGTAGGGTGACTTGTATAGGTAGGACAGGAGCACCAGCTCTAGGACTGACCTCTGCATAGTAGGGTGACCTGTATAGGTAGAGCAGGAGTACTAGCACTAGGATTGACCTCTGCATAGTAGGGTGACTTGTATAGGTAGGACAGGAGCACCAGCTCTAGGACTGACCTTTGCATAGTAGAGTGACTTGTATAGGTAGGACAGGAGCACCAGCTCTAGAACTGACCTCTGCATAGTAGGGGGACTTGTATAGGTTAACCCTGGACGAAGTACTACGCTACGCTCGCGTAGTTTGCGAAGTTTGCGCTACTTTGCACTATGCGAATTGCACGTAGCACAGTGCAAACACGCGTAGCGTAGCGGTACATTTTTGCTTGCTCGCGGTCCTCAACGTCAAGTTGGCGACCGTGAGCAAGCAAATGACATCCTGGCGAGACTTTTCTCGCTCGCGATCAGCAACATCAAGTTGACGATCGCGAGCGTGGAAAATAAACCTCCGGCGAGATTTTCAACGCGGGAGGTCAGGTTTCTCATTGCGAGTGGTCGCGTATGCTCGCGACCGCCGCGATGAGAAACTACCAGTCCGCGTTGAGAGCTGCCGCCGAGTAGAAATCTACTCGAGCGGCAGAAAACGACTGCTTGCACTGTGCAAGATGCGGTTTGCACTGATTGCACAGTGCGGACAAGCATCCGGCACTGTGCAATCAGTGCGAACAACATTTTGCACAGTGCACTACGCAGTTCGCGTAGCTACACGTAGCTCACGTAGTGCGAAGTGCGCTTCGTGTAGCGCTACTACGCGAACTACGCCCAGGGTTAGTATAGGTAGGACAGGAGTACTAGCACTAGGATTGACCTCTGCATAGAAGGGTGACTTGTATAGATAGGAAAGTAGCACCAGCTCTAGGACTGACCTCTGCATAGTAGGGGGACTTGTATAGGTAGGACAGGAGCACCAGATCTAGGAGTCACCTCTGCATAGTAGGGGGACTTGTATAGGTAGGACAGGAGTTCCAGCTCTAGGACTGACCTCTGCATAGAAGGGTGACTTGTATAGGTAGGACAGGAGCACCAGCTATAGGACTGACCTCTGCATAGTAGGGGGACTTGTATAGGTAGGACAGGAGCACCAGCTCTAGGAGTGACCTTAGCATAGTAGGGTGACCTGGATAGGTAGAGCCGGAGCACCAGCTCTAGGACTGACCTCTGCATAGTAGGGTGACCTGTATAGGTAGAGCAGGAGTACTAGCACTAGGATTGACCTCTGCATAGTAGGGTGACTTGTATAGATAGGACAGGAGCACCGTCTCTAGGACTGACCTCTGCATAGTACGGTGACCTGTATAGGTAGAGCAGGAGTACCAGCACTAGGATTGACCTCTGCATAGTAGGGTGACTTGTATAGGTAGGACAGGAGCACCAGCTCTAGGACTGACCTTTGCATAGTAGGGTGAATTGCATAGGTAGGACAGGAGCACCAGCTCTAGGACTGACCTCTGCATAGTACGGTGACCTGTATAGGTAGAGCAGGAGTACTAGCACTAGGACTGACCTCTGCATAGTAGGGGGACTTGTATAGGTAGGACAGGAGCACCAGCTCTAGGAGTGACCTCTGCATAGTAGGGGGACTTGTATAGGTAGGACAGGAGCACCAGCTCTAGGACTGACCTCTGCATAGTAGGGTGGCTTGTATAGGTAGGACAGGAGCACCAGCTCTAGGACTGACCTCCGCATAGTAGGGTGACTTGTATAGGTAGGACAGGAGCACCAGCTCTAGGACTGACCTCCGCATAGTAGGGTGACTTGTATAGGTAGGACAGGAGCACCAGCTCTAGGACTGACCTCCGCATAGTAGGGTGACTTGTATAGGTAGGACAGGAGCACCAGCTCTAGGACTGACCGCTGCATAGTAGGGGGACTTGTATAGGTAGGACAGGAGCACCAGCTCTAGGAGTGACCGCTGCATAGTAGGGGGACCTGGATAGGTAGAGCAGGAGCACCAGCTCTTGGACTGACCTCTGCATAGTAGGGTGACCTGTATAGGTAGAGCAGGAGTACTAGCACTAGGATTGACCTCTGCATAGTAGGGTGGCTTGTATAGGTAGGACAGGAGCACCAGCTCTAGGAGTGACCTCTGCATAGTAGGGTGACTTGTATAGGTAGGACAGGAGCACCAGCTCTAGGACTGACCTCTGCATAGTAGGGTGACTTGTATAGGTAGGACCGGAGCACCAGCTCTAGGACTGACCTCAGCATAGTAGGGTGACTTGTATAGGTAGGACAGGAGCACCAGCTCTAGGACTGACCTCTGCATAGTAGGGGGACTTGTATAGGTAAGACAGGAGCACCAGCTCTAGGACTGACCTCTGCATAGTAGGGGACTTGTATAGGTAGGACAGGAGCACTAGCTCTATGAGTCACCTCTGCATAGTAGGGGGACTTGTACAGGTAGGACAGGAGCACCAGCTCTAGGACTGACCTCTGCATAGAAGGGTGACTTGTATAGGTAGGACAGGAGCACCAGCTCTAGGACTGACCTCCGCATAGTAGGGTGACTTGTATAGGTAGGACAGGAGCACCAGCTCTAGGACTGACCTCCGCATAGTAGGGTGACTTGTATAGGTAGGACAGGAGCACCAGCTCTAGGACTGACCTCCGCATAGTAGGGTGACTTGTATAGGTAGGACAGGAGCACCAGCTCTAGGACTGACCGCTGCATAGTAGGGGGACTTGTATAGGTAGGACAGGAGCACCAGCTCTAGGAGTGACCTTTGCATAGTAGGATGACCTGGATAGGTAGAGCAGGAGCACCAGCTCTTGGACTGACCTCTGCATAGTAGGGTGACCTGTATAGGTAGAGCAGGAGTACTAGCACTAGGATTGACCTCTGCATAGTAGGGTGGCTTGTATAGGTAGGACAGGAGCACCAGCTCTAGGAGTGACCTCTGCATAGTAGGGTGACTTGTATAGGTAGGACAGGAGCACCAGCTCTAGGACTGACCTCTGCATAGTAGGGTGACTTGTATAGGTAGGACCGGAGCACCAGCTCTAGGACTGACCTCAGCATAGTAGGGTGACTTGTATAGGTAGGACAGGAGCACCAGCTCTAGGACTGACCTCTGCATAGTAGGGGGACTTGTATAGGTAGGACAGGAGCACCAGCTCTAGGACTGACCTCTGCATAGTAGGGGGACTTGTATAGGTAGGACAGGAGCACTAGCTCTATGAGTCACCTCTGCATAGTAGGGGGACTTGTATAGGTAGGACAGGAGCACCAGCTCTAGGACTGACCTCTGCATAGAAGGGTGACTTGTATAGGTTGGACAGGAGCACCAGCTCTAGGACTGACCTCTGCATAGTAGGGGAATTGTATAGGTAGGACAGGAGCACCAGCTCTAGGAGTGACCTTTGCATATTAGGGTGACCTGGATAGGTAGAGCAAGAGCACCAGCTCTAGGACTGACCTCTGCATAGTAGGGTGACCTGTATAGGTAGAGCAGGAGTACCAGCTCTAGGAGTGACCTCTGCATAGTAGGGTGACTTGTATTTGTAGGACAGGAGCACCAGCTCTAGGACTGACCTCTGCATAGTAGGGTGACTTGTATAGGTAGGACCGGAGCACCAGCTCTAGGACTGACCTCAGCATAGTAGGGTGACTTGTATAGGTAGGACAGGAGCACCAGCTCTAGGACTGACCTCTGCATAGTAGGGGGACTTGTATAGGTAGGACAGGAGCACCAGCTCTAGGACTGACCTCTGCATAGTAGGGGGACTTGTATAGGTAGGACAGGAGCACTAGCTCTATGAGTCACCTCTGCATAGTAGGGGGACTTGTATAGGTAGGACAGGAGCACCAGCTCTAGGACTGACCTCTGCATAGAAGGGTGACTTGTATAGGTAGGACAGGAGCACCAGCTCTAGGACTGACCTCTGCATAGTAGGGGAATTGTATAGGTAGGACAGGAGCACCAGCTCTAGGAGTGACCTTTGCATATTAGGGTGACCTGGATAGGTAGAGCAAGAGCACCAGCTCTAGGACTGACCTCTGCATAGTAGGGTGACCTGTATAGGTAGAGCAGGAGTACCAGCTCTAGGAGTGACCTCTGCATAGTAGGGTGACTTGTATAGGTAGGACAGGAGCACCAGCTCTAGGAGTCACCTCTGCATAGTAGGGGGACCGGAGGCGACCAGGGCTAGTTACTCTGCCCGGCGGACTATCGACACCCCACAGAGGATTTGCTACTCTAGGAACATACTATGGGCGCTTTGCTCGTCAGCATGCCACCCCCAATTTCAGTTTGACCTGCTGGCTGCCCAGGATAACATTTGTGTCGGATGTGGGTTTAGCCTACGGTCAGACCTTGTCTTATCTCCACTTCCCCTGGCCCCTCTATCTAGGCCCTCTAGCCCGATGTCTATTCCAGCGGCTCTGATTAATGTGCGCTCCTTAAGAAAGCACCATTCTGAGGTGTTTGAGCTCCTCTCGGACAGAACAGTGGACCTATTGTTCATTACAGAAACGTGGTTGGATAACACATCGGACCCGTTTGTTGCTCTTGCCACCCCTAAGGGCTTTAAAATCGCCAGGGCGGATCGCCTGGTAGGGAGAGGGGGCGGAGTAGCAATCATATACAGGGACACATGGGACCTCACGAGGGGCGACGCTCACGCATGGAGGGACTGTGAAGCTCTGGATTTTAGTATCAGGTTCTCCCCCCATTTGTTGCTGGGAGGTTCTCTGATCTATCGTCCCCCGGGCCCGGCTAGGGCCTTCCTGCAATCATGGGGTGATGCAGTGACCTCCAGGGCTCTTCGAATTCCACAATACATGGTACTGGGGGATCTGAATATTCACCTTGACCAGGCTGATTTAAGTGACTCACTTGTTTTTGGTGATATCCTCCAGCTGGCCCAATTGTCTCAATGGGTCACCCGCCCTACTCATCAAGAAGGTCATATTCTTGACCCCATCTGTTCCAATTTTGCTATCATGGCTGAAGATCCTCTTCCAGTCGCTTGATCTGACCATTGTCTCACCTATTTTTCCTGGGAGCTAGCCTCGGCTTGCCCTTCGGGCACCTGCTACCGGAAAACAGCTTTCAAAAAAATTGAACCGTACAAACTGGCCACGGTCCTGGTGGCTTCTCGACCCGCACTCACCTCGGATCTTGACGGAAGTCTTGCGGGCTTCTCTAATTGGCTATCCAATTCCATGAACATGCTTGCCACACCGACCTCGTCCAGGTTCTCCAGAGAATCGCCGTCTAAACTCTGGTTTACCCAGTACCTGTCTGTGCTTAAGCAGGAGTGTAAAAAACTGGAACGTGCTTGGCGCCTCAGCGAGTACTGTCCCCTGGCTAAGGCCACCCTCAGGGGCAGACAAAAAATCTATTATACTGAGATAAAACAGGCAAAAAGGCAGTACTTTGCCACCCGCATCGAACAGGCACAAAATAACTCCAAGGAGATTTTCTCCATTGTTCAGAGTTTTACGTCCCCTGCAGCATAATCATGCCCTCTCCCAGCCACTGAGGGCTGGTGTAACACCTTATCCAATTTTTTTATGGATAAAATACGCACGATTCAGGCTACCTTCATTTCCTGCTCCGGACCCTCGCCTGTCGTTGCGCCTATTGCCATCTCGCCTGTTGCCCCCAGGCTCTCCCTGCTGGCCTTTTCTTCTGTTGATTTGTCTAGCTCTCTTAAAATCCTGAAGGGCTTGAAATCGGGCTCACCCACGGACCCCTGTACGGCGAGACTACTCGCCGCAGTCGCGGAGATCATCAACCCAGAATTCAATCTGATTATAAACGCCTCCCTCCGTGAGGCACGGGTACCGGAGGCCTGGAAACAGGCTAAAATCCTTCCCCTCTTGAAGAAGCCCACTCTTGATCCCCTCATCCCTGGGAATTATCACCCTATCTCCCTCCTGCCTAGTTTAGCAAAAGTCTGTGAGAAGGTGGTGACCAAACAACTTACAGAATTTGTTGAGGGGTCTGATGTTCTGCATCCAGCACAGTCTGGGTTCCGCTCCTCTTACAGCACCGAGTCAGCACTGGTGGAAATATCCGAAGCCATCCGCGAGTGCTTAGACGCCGGGGGGAGAGCAGCACTGGTGATGCTCGACCTATCGGCGGCATTTGACACGGTACCACACTCTCTGCTGCTCACCCGTCTCTCTGAGATAGGTGTCTCAGGCACTGCCTGGGCTGGCTGAGGTCCTTTCTTGAGGGGCGGGACCAACAGGTCTCGTTGCCACCGGCGCCTCAACACCGCTGCCGGTCACCACTGGGGTCCCACAGGGGTCTTCCTTAGCCCCTTCTTTTTAACATCTATGTCACTCCTCTGGTCTATCTAGCTGAGGGGTTGGGGGCTAAGGTGATAGCCATACGCCGATGACACTCAGCTTCTCTTTACCTGGGGAAAGGATGAGGACTCTGTATCCTTCGTTCAGCACTGCTTGTCTTCGGTCTTCGAGTGGCTTGCGTCGGCCCAACTCAAATGTAACGAAGACAAGTCAGAGATCCTCCTCTACGGCAAATTCCCCCCTGGCTTCAGAGACTCGATCTGGCCTCTTGGGTTCCCCCTACCTACCTCTAAGGGGTTATCCGCGAAAAACCTAGGAGTGTGGTTTGAGGATAACCTCTCCTTTTCCGTTCAGGTAAAAAAGCTGTCAGGCAGCTGCTTCGGCCTTCTTAAAACATTAAGGAGCTTTTTATCTCTCCTCCTTATGCCGGCCAAGGAGACGGTCATCCGCGCCTTGATCCTCTCCCGATTGGACTACGCTAACGCGTTGTACACAGGCATCCCTGGATATTCTTTGAATAGACTCCAGGTCATTCAGAATGCGGCTGCCAGGCTTCTCTTGGGAATCGCTAAGACGTACAGCGTGAGGGAACATCTCCGCGCTCTCCACTGGCTTCCCGTGGCGGACCGGGTTAAATTCAAATCCCTGTTTATTGCGCATCGTGCCCTCTATGGTCTCGGGCCGGCCTACCTACAGAAGCGGTTCTCCTTCTATGTCCCGCTGAGACAACTGCGCTCTTCAGCCGTCCTTCAAGCTAGGGTGCCCCGCTTTATCCGGCATAAGATGGGCGGTTGCTCCCTTGCTGTTAAGGCTGCCCAGGCTTGGAATGCCCTACAGTTTTCTCTGCGCAATACTCAAGACCCGTCAGCCTTCAAGAAACTTTTAAAAACCTATCTGTTTCCGTAATTGAGGGCGGTGTAGTTCAGGGACTCCTCTTGGATCTGCGCCGGGACACTCCTTGGAGTAGCTGCTGCGCGTTATAAGAGCACTTAACATAACATAACATAGGTAGGACAGGAGCACCAGCTCCAGGACTGACCTCTGCATAGTAGGGGGACGTGTATAGGTAGAGCAGGAGCACCAGCTCTAGGACTGACCTCTGCATAGTTGGGTGACCTGTATAGGTAGAGCAGGAGTACTATCTCTAGGACTGACCTCTGCATAGTAGGGTGACTTGTATAGGTAGGACAGGAGCACTAGCTCTAGGACTGACCTCTGCATAGAAGGGTGACTTGTATAGATAGGACAGGAGCACCAGCTCTAGGAGTGACCTCTGCATAGAAGGGTGACTTGTATAGATAGGACAGGAGCACCAGCACTAGGAGTGACCTTTGCATAGTAGGGTGACCTGGATAGGTAGAGCAGGAGCACCAGCTCTAGGACTGACCTCTGCATAGTAGGGTGACCTGTATAGGTAGAGCAGGAGTACTATCTCTAGGACTGACCTCTGCATAGAAGGGTGACTTGTATAGATAGGACAGGAGCACCAGCTCTAGGAGTGACCTTTGCATAGTAGGGTGACCTGGATAGGTAGAGCAGGAGCACCAGCTCTAGGACTGACCTCTGCATAGTAGGGTGACCTGTATAGGTAGAGCAGGAGTACTATCTCTAGGACTGACCTCTGCATAGAAGGGTGACTTGTATAGATAGGACAGGAGCACCAGCTCTAGGAGTGACCTCTGCATAGTAGGGTGACTTGTATAGATAGGACAGGAGCACCAGCACTAGGAGTGACCTTTGCACATAGCAGTGTGTGACCCGTATATGTAGGGTAGGAGTACCAGCTCTAGGAATGACCATCTGCATAGTAGGGTGAACCATATAGGTAGGACAGGAGCACCAGCTCTAGGACTGACCTCTGCATGGTAGGGTGAACCATATAGGTAGGGTAGGAGCACCATCTCTAGGAGTCACCTCTGCATAGAAGGGTGACTTGTATAGGTAGGACAGGAGCACCAGCTCTAGGAGTGACCTCTGCATAGTAGGGTGACCTGGATAGGTAGAGCAGGAGCACCATCTCTAGGAGTCACCTCTGCATAGAAGGGTGACTTGTATAGATAGGACAGGAGCACCATCTCTAGGAGTGACCTCTGCATAGAAGGGTGACTTGTATAGGTAGGACAGGAGCACCATCTCTAGGAGTCACCTCTGCATAGAAGGGTGACTTGTATAGGTAGGACAGGAGCACCAGCTCTAGGAGTGACCTCTGCATAGTAGGGTGACCTGGATAGGTAGAGCAGGAGCACCATCTCTAGGAGTCACCTCTGCATAGAAGGGTGACTTGTATAGGTAGGACAGGAGCACCAGCACTAGGAGTGACCTCTGCATAGTAGGGTGACTTGTATAGGTAGGACAGGAGCACCATCTCTAGGAGTCACCTCTGCATAGAAGGGTGACTTGTATAGGTAGGACAGGAGCACCAGCTCTAGGAGTGACCTCTGCATAGTAGGGTGACCTGGATAGGTAGAGCAGGAGCACCATCTCTAGGAGTCACCTCTGCATAGAAGGGTGACTTGTATAGGTAGGACAGGAGCACCAGCACTAGGAGTGACCTCTGCATAGTAGGGTGACCTGGATAGGTAGAGCAGGAGCACCATCTCTAGGAGTCACCTCTGCATAGTAGGGTGACTTGTATAGGTAGGACAGGAGCACCATCTCTAGGAGTCACCTCTGCATAGTAGGGTGACCTGGATAGGTAGAGCAGGAGCACCATCTCTAGGAGTCACCTCTGCATAGAAGGGTGACTTGTATAGGTAGGACAGGAGCACCAGCACTAGGAGTGACCTCTGCATAGTAGGGTGACCTGGATAGGTAGAGCAGGAGCACCATCTCTAGGAGTCACCTCTGCATAGTAGGGTGACTTGTATAGGTAGGACAGGAGCACCATCTCTAGGAGTCACCTCTGCATAGTAGGGTGACCTGGATAGGTAGAGCAGGAGCACCATCTCTAGGAGTCACCTCTGCATAGAAGGGTGACTTGTATAGGTAGGACAGGAGCACCAGCTCTAGGAGTGACCTCTGCATAGTAGGGTGACCTGGATAGGTAGAGCAGGAGCACCATCTCTAGGAGTCACCTCTGCATAGAAGGGTGACTTGTATAGGTAGGACAGGAGCACCAGCACTAGGAGTGACCTCTGCATAGTAGGGTGACCTGGATAGGTAGAGCAGGAGCACCATCTCTAGGAGTCACCTCTGCATAGTAGGGTGACTTGTATAGGTAGGACAGGAGCACCATCTCTAGGAGTCACCTCTGCATAGTAGGGTGACCTGGATAGGTAGAGCAGGAGCACCATCTCTAGGAGTCACCTCTGCATAGTAGGGTGACTTGTATAGGTAGGACAGGAGCACCATCTCTAGGAGTCACCTCTGCATAGTAGGGTGACCTGGATAGGTAGAGCAGGAGCACCATCTCTAGGAGTCACCTCTGCATAGAAGGGTGACTTGTATAGGTAGGACAGGAGCACCAGCTCCATATTCTGACTCCTTTATTTATGTATTAATGTTTTGCAATCGAATCCCAGTCATAAAACATTCATATTTCACCACCAATTGAAATGAGGTGGTGGCCATTTGCACACGGGAAGGGGTTCACAGGGACCCTGTCCCCTTCGTGAATGTGGACAATGACATATTGAGGCGCAGGCAGTGGTCCCTGGGGCTTCTGTCTACTTCTAAAACATGGTTGTTATGCTTCGTATCTTTTAAAGCGCAGTCTTCTAGTTTATCCATGGACCATCAGAGTCTGGAGTCAAGGTGGTGATGAACCAGCCACTCTCCAATCCCCAACCACTGAAGGAGGAGTGGGGGTGGCCAGGACATATAGATCTAACCATACAAGCTTCTACACAATGTGCTGGAAGCCAGGGCGATGTATTGAAGCATCCTCATACTTTACAGGTGAGGAACCTGTGATACCATTCAATGCTGGCCAACTGGCCATGCAGTTCCATGAGTACAGACAAGACGCTGCTCATGAGAAGGTTCAGACAGCCATGGTACATCTCACTGATGCTGTAGCAGTAACACAGGTCCATCGCAGTGTACTGGCCACCCTCTTACAAAGCTTTGTCAGGGATGACCCAGCCTTTGTTCACAATATTTGAGCGGGTAGCTAGTAAAGCACCTTGACCTGTGGAGTGGTGGGGAAACTACTAAGACCGGGCCGAGTACTCCGCTCCCCCAGCGGTGTCTGCCCCCTGCAAAACAATTTTTTTTTTTAATCCACTTACCTTCTCTTCTGTTGTCTGCGGGCCGCCCTCCTCCTCGCCGCGGTGTCTCCTTCTTGCCGTTGTCCTCCTCCTCGCGTCCCCCTACATATTACGTCTTGCGTGAACTGCGCATGCGCAGTTCACGCAAGACGTAATACGTAGGGGTACGCGAGGAGGAGGGCGGCCCACAGACGACAGAAGAGAAGGTAAGTGGATTTTTTAAAAAGAATTTGTGGGGCTGGGGCGGAGCAGAGTTCCGCTGCGTTTTTTTTTTAACTCCGCGGAGCACCACTCCGCATACTCCACCCAGGGTGTGACACTACAGTGCGTCCATAATAACTGGTGAAATGCAAGCCTCATATATCACACTTGTAATCCTGATGGAAGGAGCACCTGTGCAGCCAGACAACAAGAAATACTGGAGAGCTGTGGGTTTGAGACGGAAACTCATCTGAATCATTCCAAGGTCTTTTTTTTTAGTTTTATATAGCGCAAACTTGTCTCGAAGATATCGGGTATCAGAGCGCTTTACATGAGCACCAGTTTTGTTACAGACCGACACATTCATTTTTGTCAGGCACGGGGAGATAAAGTGATTTGCCCAGAATCACAGTATGTTGAGCATCGTTGCCGAGACTCGAACCCAGTTCCACAGCTTCGAGGTCGACCGCCCTAGCCATTAGGCCACATCCTCACCCCATCTCCTACATCTCTAGTCATCAGAAACACCTCATCAGTTCTATTTCCAAACTAAGGACTTGGCAGGTGGCTAGTTCTTCTCTAAGGAGAGCATTCAGGAAAAAATGACTAAGGAACACTTTTTGGGAGCAGCATAATAAGCCGTGCAGTGTTGGGTGACAGCGCTTGCCCCTTTCTTTAAAGAAGCGGTGGAGCTAGGCCAGGTATATCAGGAAACGAATGCATCTAGAACTCAAGATGTGCCAGAGTCTATGAGACTCTAGCTAGATGGATGCAGGAAAACTGGTTCATGGGGATGAAAGAGGAAGAAGACAGAGGCAAGAGGGACAGAAGTGACTCCTGAGAAAAGCACCCCATGAAGTCTTCTTCCTCTGGTGGTCCCCAAAGCTTTGAGTGTGGAGAATAGGACCGAAATGCCTATTTATTTCTAGATAAAAACCTTCCGGCACCAATGGATGTAAGCCAGATCAGAATCCCTTGGGCTGGCTCGAATATTGAACCCTGTCTGTTTAAAGACAGGAACAGCATCAGATCCCCCACCATCTCATGCCCTAGAAAGAGCTCACAAGCAGGAAGGCTCCACATCCATGCCACAAGACCATACTTTCAATAAAGAAAGGGTAAGTATTTTTATTCATTATCGATTAATTAAAATCATTACATGTCTATCAATCAATCAATCAATCAGGATGTTGAAACCGCAGCTAATCACCCGGCAGGTATCCAGGTGCTTGCAGGACCCAGAGGCTTATTCGAGCACCAGGTCTTGAGGGCCGTTCAGAATTCCAGAAGAGAGGTGATGTCCGGAGGTGCATGGGGAGGCTGTTCCAGGTCTTTGCTGCGATGTGGGAGAAGGAGCGTCCTCACTTCTGCTTCAGTAGATGCAGGGAGTATGGGCAAGTGAGAGGAAGGCAGAGCGTAGTCTTCAGGAAAAGCCTCAAGACCTGGCTCTTCGGATGAGGCGAAGCTGCACGTAACCCCCCACGCCCCCAGAGTTGTGAGACCCTAGCGGGTATGTAGTGCGCTTCACAATTCCCTGATTGATTGAATGGCTGGTGGAATTTCAGGGGGTGGTTAATGTAAGTGGGTCCTTGGTTGTTTAGAGCCTTGTATGAGCGTGTCAGCAGTTTGAATTTGCATCCCTTCAGTACGGGTAGCCAGTGGAGTTTCCTGAGGTGAGGCATGATGTGGGTTCATCGAGGAAGGAAGAGGATGAGTCTGGCTGTGGTGTACTGAATGGTCTGAAGTCTCTGTTGAAGGTGTGTGGCGATTTCTACATAGAAGCATTTCCGTAGTCCAGTCACATGGTGATGAGGGCTTGTGTCACGGTGTGTCTCGTGTGTAGGGGTAGCTATTTGAAGATCTTACGTAGCATGCGCAGAGTGAGGAAGCAGGTGGAGGAGACAGCGTTGATCTGTGATTTCATGGTGAGCTTGTTGTAAATGATGATTCCAAGGTTTCTGGCGTGGTTGGAGGGAGTATGTGCGAGTCCTAATTCTGATGGCCACAAAGGATTCGTTCCATGTGTTGCTGCTGATGCCAAAGATCAGTACTTCCGTCTTGTCTGTGTTCAGCTGCAGGCAGTTGTTCTTCATCCAGTCGGCGATGTTTGTCATGCATCTGTGGAAGTTGGTTCTGGTGATGGTGGGGTCGTTGGTGAGTGAGAGGATGAGTTGGGTGTCGTCCGCATAGGAAGTTATGTTGAGACCGTGGGATCTGATGATGGTGGCCAGCGGGGCGTTGAAGAGTGTGTGGCTGAGGGGTGAGCCCTGGGGGACACCACAGGTGATCTCCTTGGGTTCAGAGGTCAAAGATGGCAAGTGGATCCTCTGGGTTCTTCAGGTGAGGAAGGAGGTGATCCATCTGAGCGCGTCCCCTTTGATGCCGATGTGGTGGAGTCTTTCGATCAGTGTGTAGTGGGATACGGTGCCAAAGGCTTCCAAGAGGTCAAGGAGGATCAAAGCTGTGGTTTCTCCTCAGTCAAGGAGGGTTCGGATATCATCAGTGGCTGCGATCAAGGCAGTTTCGATGCTGTGATTGCTGCGGAAGCCGGATTGGGAGGCGTTGAGTAGCTGTTTCTGCTCCAGGTGTGTCATGAGTTGATTGCTGATGATCTTTTCCAGAACCTTCGCATATGGTTTGGTACGCCTCTAGGGCTCAAACGTGCAGAAAATCTAGGACTGTACATAGTAATTACGCTTAAAATAAAACAACAGATACTACAGCCGGCGTAGTATTGAAAGAGATTTTAAAAGAATACAGACAATAGTATTTAATGAGCAGAGTCGTTGCACCTTCTAAGCCAAGTTATAAGAAGTGGTTAAAACAAGGTAAAAGTTAGATCAATTAAGTTTAGCACCTTAGAGCATGAGGAGAAGTGACTGGAGTTGTGGAAAAAGGGGAATAAAGTGCAAGGTGCAAACTAGTGAGGCCTCATGCTGCTTGGGCTCAAGCTACTTAGCAACTGGGCAACTCAGGAGGTTTTAATCTGGACTGGTTGGACGTCCCATCCGCCGCTAGTTGAGCATCGCCAGTGATGGTGCCAGAGGATGGTGTTTTCAAGGCTGGTGATCTGCAGAATGCGGGGCCGCGTGGCCATGGAGAACGCTATGCGTAGCCCTTGATGTTGTCAATGCTGGTTGACAGCTCTCCTGAATGCTGAATGCTGAGCCTGTGATGTGAGGCCAGGAACTATTGTCATCCTGAAGTGACTTCAGTGAGTGAGAGGTGAATATGGCATGCAAATTTCCCCAGTCTTGCTAGGGTGCTTGGTGTGTTTACAGAGAAGCACAGATCCAACGCCTCCTTGGAGCACCTGACGCCTTTAGAGCGAAACAAGGGGAGAAGCAGGCGGCGACGCTCCTCGGCGAGTTTGGGGCAGTAGCACAGCAGGTGGAGACTCGATTATTTGCGAAAGTTTCATAGCCTGCATGAGATTGCGTCCTCTTGACAGGCACAGGCAGGATTGAAATCTGAGATAGCTGAAGCGATGATCCTCATGTAGAGGATTTTCCTGTGAGCCTGGGCTGAAAGTGCATGTTGAAAATAAGACTGCCTACCCCGGGATGTAAGATGCAACCAACGTCTCGGTCATGGGGCTTGCATGAAGACTTTCAATATCCCATTCAAAGCAGGTTAATATCACCTGCCTGTTCATGGCTTTTTCCAGGCTGAGAAAGGAATGTATGCAGGCTGTCTGCCCTGATCTTCAAAGGGCTAGTTGCCTTTGCTAATCATGTTTGCCAGGGAGATCCCTCTTTGTCAACAATTGTTTTCAGATTTTGTTTGAGCGAGGTCTCTGGGGCTCGCTGGACCATAAGATATTACTTTATTAGATCACCTGACACCCAAGGTCTGGGCTCCCAAGGCCCAGCTCCAGCCTCAGCCTCGTTCTTACGGCTTGCCGGAAAGGCGAGTAGAACTTTCTTATACATCTTGATCTGGGAGTTCATTAGAAACTTTTCGAGGGCACCAGGAAGCGCCAAGTGGCCGTAGTTGAGAGCCGGGATCAGTTTTGCCCTCAAAACTCTCAGCATAAGCTCGGCGGTTGAGCTTTGTAAGCGACTGCTTAGGCACTTCAATGTATGGATAACACTGTTAGACTTAGGTCTGAGGTGCCGGTTTGGCCCTCTCTGAGAACCAGACTCCAAGGTAGTTATAAGCTGGGGCTGTCGGTATTGGTAGGTCTCCCAGCTAACAATGGATTTATTTTTTATGGGGATATTTGCAGAAAATGACTAATTTGGCTTTGCTCTGATTCCCCTGCAGTTTGTTCTCCTGCATGTAGCAGTGGAGCGCAGTGAGGGTTCTCTGCAGGCTGACTCTGGTGTGGTGCATGATTGCAGTGTCATCTACATACAGCGAGATGGGGAGACGCACTCTTCCCACCCTTGGTGTAACTGAACTTGCTCCTTCCAAGGCTGCTCCCAAATCTGTGGTATAGAGATTGAGAAGGAGGGGGGTCAACACGCAGCCCTGTTTAAGCCCGTTGTTGGGGGTCACTCTGGTGGGCCTTGTTTTTACCAGGACCCATGTCCCCTGATATAATGATGTGATCACCCTAAGGAGCAGGGGCGTGATCCCCCATGGGACTAGCTTCCCCCGTAGCCTGCCCCAGTCCACCCTGTTGAAGGCCGTACTATAAACGATGAAACAGCAGAACAAAGGGGGTTGCTCCCTCCTTTTGGCTTGTGTGGATAAATGTGCCAGTGCTAAGATGTTGTCCATTGTGGAACTATCTGGCCTGAATCCAGACTGATACAGTGGGAGGATTCCTTTTTCCGTTGCCCATATTTCCAACTCCTTTAGAAGGATGTGGGCATAGGCCTTGGCTTCAAGATTGTGAAGAGCGACAAGCCTATAATTTGGTGGGTTAGAGTGGCCTCCCTTTTTATGAATGGAGAAGAGGATTGAGCCCCTCCAGGAGGCCAATGTTCTTGCAACGGTGAAAGCATGTTTGAAGAGTGGTATTAGAACTGTCATCCACAAGTCTTGTACTGTTTTGAACACAGCAGCAGAAATCCCATTCAGCCCTGGAGCCCCATCATTCCTCATTTTCCTAATAGTGGCTATTACTGTGCCTTCTATAATTGGTGTGCCATGTTGGACCCAAGGGTCTGGAGCAGGGAGGGGTGAGGAAGGAACTGCTGCCACCACCTGGTCGTTCGTGGATAACTGTTCCACATGACTGATCCAGTCCCTTTCCGCCAAAACATTCTCTTTGGTCTGCCCTGGATTGTTGAGGTGGTTTATGTGCCTCCACAGTTGGGAGTTATTCTTGTCTTTAAGTGGCGTAAATCTTCTGAGCCACTATGCTTCGATGTGCGTCATTTTTGTGCTGCCAAACTTTCTGCTTGTCAGCTGCCCTGAGAGCAGTGATGGAATGGCCGTCTCCTTTTTTGTTGCCTCTCCTCCTGGTGGCCAGGGCCCTGTGGAGAGTGTGTCTGAAAGCAGCTAGCTCCTTGAAGTGAAGGAGGGTGTGTGTTGAGATTAAGGAGCCTTTGCTCGGAGGTTTTCATTGGCCATTCCCAAGCTCCTCTTCGGCGTCCGCTACGAGATACTCCCAGTACGCTAGTGCTGTTATTAGACTGGATGGATTGTTGCCTGACTTTCTTTCCTCTATCCGGGATAGGCGTTTGTCTCCTAGTTTGTTTCACTATTTGATTCTGTGGAGGACCTTGTAACGCTCATCCCCTGTTGATTCCCCAAGCAAAGGTATGGATATTGAGTCAGTATAGACTAGTTGCAATGATATGGGCAGGGGTCTGTGATCGCTTCTGTCCCTGTGGTTGACTTCAAAATCTTGGCGCACGGAAGCCAGCCCATCGCTAACAAAGATGTAGTCTATTGTAGACGTATTCCTAAAAGTGGGGATAGGACGCCAGAGGGGAGAGCAGGCTTCTTTTAGGGATTGGGATGAACTAAGGTTGTCATTGAGAAGGAGAGCATGTATTAATAAAGAAAGGGGCCGTGTATATGGTGAGTGCCCATCCCAGTCGTTCTATCAGTTAACAGCTTTTAGTTTAGTCCCAGCCGCCTTACCGGGGTCAATAGGTGAAGGAGAAACTCAACAGGCACTCTTATTTGGATTCTATTGGCTAGGGATGTATGCCGAAACTATCCAAAGCTGTAAGTAGTGCTTCGCGTGTCAGATGCAAACTCATGGACATACTATCAATGGCTCTATTTCCAATCTTAATGGAGTATTTTCAGAGAATAATCCTAAATTTAATTGGGCCACTGGAACTAGGCCTGAGCGGAGTTCAAAGAGTTCCACTATGCAAAACTCAAAAAAGTGAGAAAAAAATCTCTGTCAAGCTGCGCGGAGTTCCACGAGCGGGGGAGTGCTTTACCTCTAGCTGTTTGCACAGATTTGTAGCGCTGTGTGTTTGTCCCGTGCTGTAAAATGAGCGGGAATAGCATCATGCGCAGCATAAGAGAGCGCTGTTTCTTTCTGCCGCTCGAGTAGAAGTTCTACTTGGGCAGCAGCTTCCTCAACGCAAACGGAAAGTTTCTCACGTGACCACCCGCACTGAGAAATCTCACTGGGAAGCAGTCTAGCACTGCATTTTCCTCGCTCGCACTCCCCAACTTTCCATTGGCGAGTCAGAGCGAGGAAAAAATTCTGTTCCACTACGCAAAGCGGATTTTTTCGGAACTCTCCGGGCTCCATGGAGCACGGAGTGCGAAAAACTCAGCAAACTCCATGAATGGAGCGGAGTTCACAGCCCAGGCCTAATGGAAACCATTTGAGTGCAAACATAGACACATCTTAGTTCTGGCACATTTTGTTACTGGTTTGTCCTGAGACATTTGCCTTACAGGAAAAATATGCAGCCCATATCTGTGAAGTCCATGTTTTACTCTAGTGAGCTTAGCCAGCAAAATATTTACTGATCAGGGCACTAACTTTGTGCCAACCCTAATTGTCCAAATCTGCTAAGGATTACAGATTCACCATATAAAAACATTGGTAGATCACTTGCAGACCGATGGGCTGGTAGAAGGGGTTAATAAGTAAAACTCTAAAGGTCATGTTAAGAAAAGCAGACAGGTGGGAGAGATTGGGACAAGGTGTTACTGTTAGTACTGTTTACTCTGCGGGGGGCTTCTACAGATTTCTCTCCTTTAAAATTAGTTTTTGGTAGACAACCCTGAACGGTATTAGACCTGGATTGAGAGAACTGGGCAGAGGAGGAAGGACAGACAATTCCTTTATTGGACTATGTTTTGTCCCTGAATAACTGGTTATGGGCGTTACATCAGAGAGCAGCAGAACATCTTCAGAAAGCTCAAAATAATCATCAAGAGTAGTAACAAGCATTGGCATAGCCAATAGGTCTCAACTTTGGGACCTTATGTGTTTAGCCAGAACTTTTGGCTATGTTGTAGAGCATTGTGGCTGCTGTGCATTATGTTGAAAAGTTATAATAAAAAGTGTTAAGCATTTTTGTTACCTTTATACAGTCGAAGACGACATTATATACAACTGAAAAACCTGATTAAAAAAAGATTTTAACATAAAAAATGTCTTCTAGTTTTTTTGTACTTGCACTACTGGCAACTTCTTCCTGCCTGTTCTCGTGCTTGTTTGTTATCATTTTTTTTGTTATGGGGGAGCGGGACATAAATAACGGGGAAGTGAAGGTTGGAAAACAGTAATTTAATTAGAACACGAGCAGCGGACGGACACTAGGGGAGAATCAACAGATGCCAGATTCCAAGGGCGGACTGACATGATGCTTAGGTGGTGCGCTGATGCAAAATGGTGGTGGTGAATGATGTTTGGTGCTCAGATGGTGATACTATATGGTGTGGATTGGAGGTACGTTGTGTATTGTGGAGTTCTGGAGTTGAAATATGTTGTTTGGTGTGTAATTATGCGGAGTGTATTGGAAATGTGTGGAGTTGGATTGTGTGGCCTGGAACTGTGGTGTTGAGTGAAATTATACTTAGTGAAATTGTGTCATGGTGTGCAGTGCATTTATGTTGATTGGTGGTATGTGGTATAGAGTGCATTTATGTGGAGTGTATTTATGTTGCATTGAGTAGAGTGCAATTATGTGGAGCATAATTATGTGGTACTGAGTGGTGTGTGGAGTGTATTTATGTTGCATTGAGTAGAGTGTAAATATGTGGCACTGAGTGGTATTATATGAGTGTATTTATGTTGCATTGAGTAGAGTGTTATTATGTGGCGTGTAATTATGTGGCACTGAGTGGTAATATGTGGGGTGTATTTATGTTGCATTGAGTAGAGTGTAATTATGTGGCGTGTAACTATGTCACACTGAGTGGTGTTATGTGGAGTGTATTTATGTTCCACTGAGGATTAAGTTGACCCTAGGAAGACCCCGGGTCGGAGGGGGCGTAGCCCAGTTTTGATTCTATAGATGTTATACATTTTCAAGTCTGGGGTGTTGGTGGAAGCCGGGTGGCCTGGAATGTTGCAGTGTATCAGCTCGTGTTCGGCAAGGAAATTCACCTTCTTAAAGTGTACTTTAAGGACTCCAGTTATGAAAGGGTTTTGCGAGATGCATATGCATTTATGAGGAAACCACAGATCATTGTGTGTGACACCAGGTAGCTAAATACTCATCTGCTACTTTCTAAAAGTCTGTGGATATGTGGCACAATGTGAATAAAAGTAACTGCCATCCTCACTAGCCTTGAAATATGCTCCAATCCAAGAACCGGCAGCTATTACTGAACGGATCCAGGGCGGTCCCAGTGAAATAAGGTGAATTTGTCCCAGTGACTCCAGGACACATTCAGAGGCAGCCTCATGTCTGCTTTTAGTTCGGAGCAGCAACCGGAGGTAAAAGGGATTTATAATTTTAACTTCCAGCTGGGCCGAATACAAAGGCCTCAGTTTAAGGGCCATCAGCCCTCCTGAAGGAGTCTCATCCTGGCTGGGAGGTATCTGAAGACTAACAGCTAATGCCAATGCGATGGAGGAAAACTTTACAAGTATTTAAGAGAAACTATAATTTGGAGGCAGTTTCTTGACTTTGTGGAACTCCTGCATGTCAGAGATGTGTGCACAATAAGATTGTCATTTGTCGCGTCTGTTGGGTAATCACATTAACAACAATTTACAAGCTTTTACTCATCATTTAATTTCCTTTATATCGCTGCTCACCCCCATGTAGGGTGTCACAGCGTTTTACATCTCGCAAACGAGAGACAATAAATCACTTCTTAAGTAAATCAGTGTACAGAGAATGTTACACAAGACAATGAGAGTTACAAGGTTTAGGAGCTACAGACGAGAATGCTTGGTCTGGGAAAACAAAGTCGGGATCTAAAACGTAAAGCAGTGGCTGGGGGGAGGGGGAGGAGTCTAAACTAATACAACTTTAAAACTACCCACGGGAACAATTTTTTAATCTCTTATAATAACGAAAGTGGAGGGAAAATGAGAACCTATGCATTGCAGTTTGATGCTGGTTCACAGCTCACTGTGCTATATTAGAAGGATCGGACAGAAGCAGTAAGACTCCGCTATCGAGATAAAATACAAATCTGATCTATGACGCTTCATGAGCAGTCAACACTGACAGACATAACACAGATCTCTCCAGCAGGATGATTTATCACAAGAGTTATTTACTGGTATTATCGCCTGAAGATTGCTGGACACAAACATCTCTGCAGCCGGTGACTGAAATTCAGTCCGTTTGTGACCAATTAAGTAATATGCATTGGGCAGAACAATGGCTGTTAGAGGGTTTTGTTCATGGAATCCTGAAACAGTTGCTCTGCTTGCATTCAAATTAGAAACAGTGCTAAATGCACATCAACTTTCTGAAAAGAAATGAAAATGTATAGAAATGCATCGATATTGTACAAACATTCAAATACACCCCCTGAAGGACTGACAGCTTCGCACCAGTGATCGGAGACAGTAGGTATCTTTTCTCTTTGTACCTCAGTCTCCAGCCTAAAGTTTGACACCAGCACCACACATTACTGACCTGCAGATATGTAAAAGCAAACAGGGTAGGAGTGTGAAGAGTCAGAATTGTTGAGTCCTAACTCTGCAGGAGCTTTTAAGGACACATCAGACCATCTCATCTACTCAGCAAACAGGCAAAGGAGAACCAAGTGGTAAGATTCAGGGGGGAGGAGGCGGCTCAGCCCAGTGCAGTGTACCGGCGCACACTAATCCACCCTGCTGCTCAGGCCTCGCACTCACTTCGAGGGCCTCAAAAGACTCAAGAAGGAGCCACCTTGAACCTCTGAAGCTGTGCTTTTTATGCAGGAAAATACAGGAAGAGATGAAGCATCTAAAGGCAATTCAGCTTGTGGAGGACATTGCAGTGTAGATTTAAATAGCACCCACTAGACCTGCCGAGGTGTTGAGGTGCTTTGCAGACGTGTGCGCTAGTTTGTAGGGTTAGTGTTAAGTCTTGTAGTTAATTGCATATTGCTTGTCTTCACTAGTTGCGTGCACTAGACCAGCTGGACGTCACTGTAGATCTTTAGTTATGTATCGACTTGTATTCCTAAATGCACCTCAGTGTACATACACAAGAAAGGAATAAAACACATCAAATGTGCATGTCCTGTCAATCACGGCTACCTGATAGTAGTGGTGTTAGAGAACACATCTAAATATGAATTCAACCACTTCACTCAATTAAACAGTCACTTTCAAAAGGACTTCAAATCTAAATAAATGATGAAGAAACGCACGAAAGGGTGGACCATAAAAAGGGTTGTTTTTTTAAACAGACTGTAAAGATACACAGGAGTTGTCAGCTATGAGGAAGTAATGCGTGTGAGGTCTGGGAAGTTAAGATGCTGTGAGACAATTCCCTCGAGGCGGCCACAGGCACTAGCAGTGTTTAATGAGGGTGAACGGATTCCTGACCCTCAAGAGCAGAGAACTCAGAGACACAAGTACGTGGTTTCCTGCGCGTACCGATTACACCTAAGCCCTCAGCCACTACCACTAAGACTTAAAGAGGAAGTGTGTTATGAGGTAAACACCCCACAAACAGCCCAGTGACCAAAGCCTCTCGGCTCAGTTCATCTGGCATCTTAACCTGAACCCAAGTTCGCTAGTTTGTTAAGGAGTATGGCATGCAACATAACACGGCGTTGCTAGTTTGTAAACGATTCTTTCGGGGCAGACGCTTTATCAGCACTTATACCAGGAGCCCTAGAAGTGCGAATTAGCTTGGAAGAGCAGTAAGTTAAGGATGAAGGTGCAACAAAACAGCTCTGTACTCAAGAGCTGCTAAACTCTCCCTTCAACAAACCCTGGTGCGAAAATTACTAGGCTTATAAAGCCCCTGCCGTAAGTCCCAAAGCTGGCGCTGTGAATATCGCCAAAATACTTACCATTCAACACAGACAGACGAATTTGGTCACGGTTTTTCGAAGGAAAACGCTCTCCCATGCGCGGCAAAAACTGCTGCTAGCAGTTACAGAGCAACAACTATTGGAATGTTAAGGGGCATTTCACGTGGCTTGCGCGAGCAGGGAGAACATTAACCAGCAAGACCCAGAGCGGAGACAGAAGGCCTCCTGCCATACGCCGTGGGAACCTTACCGCTCAGAAATAAATAAATTGCTGAGAAGCGGGTGGGAGGGGCACACGTGAAAGCTCACAAAACAAGCCCACGAGTGATGCGCGCGCTGTAAGACGCGAAAGTGAAAGCTGAAACCTGATCCGGAACAGATGGCAACCTGCGCGCTCCCCGCTGCTAATTAAAAAAACAGATGGCACCCGGCCACGCTGCTGCTCGCTCCCGAGCGCCCTAGGCCAGGGGACTGAGACGGTGGGACATGCACCCGCCTTGGGCCAATTTCTTAGAAAGACGCATGCAAAGCCCAATAGCGGGTGATAAAAAAAAGCACACGCACGAGCGTGTGTTCAGAGTTCAAGGGCCCTTACTAAATGCCTCGCAGAGCAGCGCATGCACGCTGGCTCAGGCGAGACCTAAAAAAGAGGGGCTCCCCTCCTGTCTTTAGAAGTAGGAGTGTGACTGTAGGAAGGTGGAATCTGACTATATGGTTGCCCCCACTTTTTTTTATGGTGTTTTGCTGGTTTATGACTTAGTTGGACTGGGATCCTGCTATTCAGGGCCCCAGTCTATCTGCTTTCTCTGTAAAATGGTTTCCATGTGCCTTAGGCACATCTCTGATTGGAATCTGGAGTGCCCTTATAAGTCCCTAGTATATGGTATACTATGTACCAAGGGCATAGGTACCTCAGAGGCCTACCAGGGGCTGCAGCATGTATTGTGCCACCCCTGGAAGCCCATCCAAACTGACACCACAGGCCTGCTACTGCAGCCTGGGTAAGGTGGTGCATGCACCCCTTACTGTGATATAGGTTACCTATATCACTAAATACATACACACATATAAACCTATAAGTCACTCCTAAGGCAGGCCTTATCAATCCTAAAGGCAGAGTGCATGGTTCCTATGTGAGAGGGTGCCCCTGCGTGAGCAGGGCCCCCCTGCAGCGTTCGGAGACCATCTCTGATGCTGTTTGTAGTGCAGCCTGACCATATACTCTTAAGCGCATTATATCCTCGCGGTAAAATGCTAACTTTGGAATGGCTGCACCTAAACATGTCGTGTTTGGTGTCAAACATCTTGGAATACTACCCCCCCGCCAATCCTGGCGGCGGGGGTGGCATTCCACCCTTCTAGAGGGAAAGACATGTTAACCCTGGCTTACCCGGTAACTTCTTTCTGAAGCCCTGGCATCACAAAATGGATGCTGCTGCCACATACACAAGTCTGGCCTCCTGCTGCTGGACGAAACTCCGGCAGGGGAGGCCTGGACAATAGGTTTCCTGTTGCAGGGAGGTGTGACCACCTCCCCAGACAGGATAATGTGTATTGGGGCTGGGTGGGTGCACTCTTAGAGTGCTTTGAAGTCCTGCACTGGGGGAGCAAAAGTCTCCTCTGTGCATATGCCAGTTCAAACCAGCTCAGGGGCTACCTGCCCCTGCTCTGGCGTGAAACTGGACAAAGGGAAGTGGGTGTAGCCACCCCCTCCCTTGACCCTCCCATAGGTGGGGTCATAGAGTTAGTCCCTCCCTGTTTTACTGGTTAAAATGGGGAACCCTTGCCACAGCAAGATTAGATTATCCCTGGACGAAACTCTGAAACTGAATCCTGGACCTTCGACGCTCTTCTCACGATTAGAGGACTGAAGAATCTACCTTGGGGTCAAGCAGTGACTCCCCTGCTTGGCAGGCACCAAAGAAGCATCTGTCCGGTTCGCATTTCTGAAGCTCCCGTCGGACGCCGAAGTCATCGCATCACCAGAGGTGGATTCTCAGACTTCCCCGAGGCTACCCTGAGTCCCCAGCAAAGCTGAGGCCCGTGGCTATCGTGGGTGACTTGAGACCGTGACCCCTGGACACCGAGCACATTTGCAAGTGCATCCTCTTCTGGGTCTCCCAAGAAGTCGTGCTTTGGGCTCCAAATAGCCCTAGCCTCCTGCACCACCTGCACCGAAGATCACTGGCCCCCACTCCACGAGTGTCCTGTAAGCCAGATCCACGTGCGGCGTCACGAGGCTCCTTCGCGGTCGCTAGCCCATTGGCTAGTAGCCCTTAACGAAGGCCAATCCTTTTCTAACTTGGCATCCTGGTTGCTCCAGGCCTGCCCTCACTTACCCTCGCTGGGTGAGTTCCACAGACCTTGCTGGTTTGCACCATCGACGATCTACATCTTCACCAAGACTTGCCGTTGCTAAGGCTTGTTGGGTCCAATCCGGTCGCCGACACCTCAGCACTCGACAAACATCGTGTACCAGCCCGAATCCTGCTCCTGGTCGCCGACAACACCTCCTGGACCTCGTGGCTGAAGAGTCAAGACGACCGTCAACGCACCTGAAGCACTCGACATCGGTGGGCATCTGTCCATCGCCTTCCTGGTCACTGGCTAGTGACCCAGACTCTGTCCCCTCTGCTTTCAGGTTCTTCAGAACTCCGATCCACTCTTGGATCCACCCGGACACTTTTCCCTTGGCCGCCAGCAGCACTTTGCAGCAGATCGCCATTCGAATCGACGACGAAACCCGACCCCGAAAGGCACCTATGCACCCGGCTTCCCTGGGTGAGGTAACACGAGTACTCCGGTGCTCCCGTGGGTAGAGACTCTTCAAAGTCCTAGATCTCAAGGGGTTTTGTCCTAGTCCTCTTTTAAGTGTCCCTTTCCTCTATTTTCCCGATCCCGACTTTCTCCATAGAAGTTAACGGCGTATCGCGGTTGTGTATTTACACTGCACGCGTCCCCCATGGGTCCCCTGTGTCACTACCTTGGGTGGTTCCTTGTGGTCCAAGCACTTCTAGAGGCTCTAGGCCTAGTGTCTAGTTCAGTCGTGGTTCGCATACCACTTTATTGGTATATGGTTTGGTACGCCCTAGGGCCCAAACGTGTATTTGTGCTATTACTGTGAATTAAGAACTTATAACTTATGTACTTCGAACTCTAGCCTCATAAAGAGACTAGAGGGGTGTGTTTAGCAATAAATAGATATATTTTGAATATATACCTGGTGTGGTGC
This sequence comes from Calotriton arnoldi, assembly GCA_963921515.1. Lineage (NCBI taxonomy): Eukaryota > Metazoa > Chordata > Amphibia > Caudata > Salamandridae > Calotriton > Calotriton arnoldi. Next base: position 639,703 of record CAWUFW010004503.1, on the reverse strand, counting down.
TCTTTCATTTGGTCACTCAAGAGATTATAGACTGGTAAAACAAGCTGCTTTACATTCCTTCAAGACTTAGCCTGAAGGCTGCTCTCCATAGCTACCACTAGGATAGCTTTCAATAAAGGTTGTCTTTAACCTATCTCCAATAAGGGGTTGTTTGGACTGGTGCAAGGTGCCCACTATAATTAGTGGACAGCATATACCAGGCCAACTTCTCACATTGGTGTGCAGCGTGTGGGATTCCAGCTTGCTATTGTTTTACCAGATAATCTCAATTGAATTGATCAACTGAAAACCACTAAAGGTACCTAAGGTACATATAATTTAAGCTTAGAATACAGTAAGTTCTACTGAACTTAGAGTTGTGTGTTAAGGGATAGCACAACCCTTTCTACAACTCAAGAGAGTTTAGTAGGCCACACTAGAGTAGGTAGTGCATACACCACACCACACTAGTAATGTCTTTAAGGGCAGGATCCAAAGAATCCTTGCAGGAAGCCATTGAGCTTCCACCCTCCAAGTATGATACACTCCCATTCTTGGAATTGAGAGCTTTATGTAACTTGAGAAAAATAAGGACAGGCCAAAGCCCCACCACCCAACACCTCAAGGAGTTGTTGGTGGCTTATGACCTTAGTAAGCCTGTAGGGACTGAAGGGGTAGGAGCTGAGGGTGGGGCAGGAGAAGAGGAGGACGCCAGGGGTACCAATACCCCCAGCCCCCCCTCTGAAACTGGCCAGGTGGGTGACAATGACCCTGACCTGGATAACCCAATCCCTCCTGTGGATGATGATGAGGATGATCAAGATGATGCCCTCTTTGTCCCCCCAGGAAGGATTAAGAGTGTGCCCAGGAAGTCTAGATCTCCTTCTCAGGAGTCTAACCACTCTGGCACCTCTATAGGGAGCTCTATCTCCTCTCACAGGAGGGAATCCTCTCATGAGAGGAGAGCCAGACTGGTCCAGTATGAGGAAACTCAGCTGGAAATCAGAAAAAAGCAATTGGCTTTAGATAGGGAATCCCTAGATCTCCTTAGAGAGAGAAGAAAGTTGGGACTAGAGTCCCATGGTGGCAACAATATCCCTAGAGATAGGGAAAGGTCTTATGACCATAGAAACCTAAACAAGATTGTCCCTCCCTACCAGAGTGGGGATGACATCCACAAATGGATAACTGCACTGGAGAGGGCCTGTAAAGTTCAGAAGGTCCCCCAGAGGCAGTGGGCAGCAATCTTGTGGCTCTCCTTTGCAGACAAAGGTAGAGACAAGCTCCTCACTGTAAGAGAAGAGGATGCTGACAATTACACAGTCTAGAGTGCTCTGATAGATGGGTTTGGCCTAACCACTGAACAGTATAGGTTGAAGTTCAGAGACACCCAAAAAGCTCAGACTCAAAACTGGGTTGATTTTGTAGATTGTGCTACAAAGGCTCTGGAAGGTTGGATACATGGCAACAAAGTGCATGACTTTTTAGGATTGTACAATTTGATTATGAGGGAGCAGATCCTTAATAATTGTCAAAACCAGCTTTTGCACCAGTATCTGGTGGACTCTGATCTGACCTCTCCCCAAGAATTGGGAAAGAAGGCAGACAAATGGGTCAGAACCAGAGTAAAAACTAGAAATCAGGGTGGTGACCAGAAGAAAGATTCTACTAAGTCCCAAGAGAAAGGTGGGGATAAATCTAAGGATAAGTCCCCTACAGGGCCCCAAAATTCCTCTTCTGGGGGTGGGTCCCAAACTCCTTCCTCTCCTGAAAAGAAACCCTATTGCCATGTCTGTAAAAAGCCTGGGCACTGGAAAACTGATCCCAGTTGCCCCAGGATTGGCAATAAAGAAAATGTTCCTCCCACAACTACTACCACCCCTCCTGGTACTACCAGTAGTAATCCTCCAGTTGGGAGTAGTGCACCCAAAAAGTTAGGTGCTTTTGCAAGAGGAACAGAGGTGGGCCCTAGTTTAGACAGGGACCCCTCAACAGACTCCTCTGACTCTGATGGTGGTATAGGATTTGCCACCTTTACCATGGGTCCCATAGCATTGGGCAGGTACAGATTGGAGCCAATAATTAATGGTCAGAAAGCTGTGGCATTTAGGGACACAGGGGCTAGTGTCACCATGGTGGCAGGGAAACTAGTCCCCCTCACCAGCTTTTACCTGAGTTTAAATACCAGGTGACCAACATTGATGGTGTCAGAACAGATCACCCCATGGCCATAGTCAATCTCAGCTGGGAGGGGGTCACGGGCCCAAAGAGAGTGGCAGTGTCCCCAACCCTACCTGTAGATTGCCTGATGGGCAATGATCTGGAAATTTCAGCCTGGGCTGAAGTTGAACACCAAACCCATCTTAGGATGCTGGGCGTCCCTGTAAAGGTTAGTGGGGCTGTAATGGCCACAGCCCCAGCCCAAGAATTTGGAGAGATGGAGCCTGAAAGAATGGCCCACTCTCCCCCAAAAGAGAGCACAAGGGTTGAAGAAAAGTCTTCTTCCCTCCAGACAGTAGGTAAGGGTCAGCCTCCTCAGGGAACTGACCCTACCCCTAGTGAAGGAACTGTCCCAGAGGTAGTCAGGCCTGGCCTGGCCACACCCCTGATGGCAGAGGACCCTTCCAAGGTGGTACCCAGTCTGGAGCAGGTAACCTGCCCCTCTCTACCCTGCCTCAGTCAGCCCAGGGCTGCAGAGGTCAGGGAGGTCAGTGGCCCCCAGGGCCCCCTGTCCAGAGGAAGCCCCCATCAGCAGATTAGGGGCACCCAGTCTAGTAGCCCTAGCCAGGTGAAAATTCCTCTACACACTGAGGGATCCCCCATACCTTTATGTAGGGACCTCCCCAGAAGGACTCTGGTAGGCAAGGGCAAACCTGGAACCAGAAGGTTCCAAACCTGCCATGTCCCTCCAGTAGTCCATCCAAAGGGACCCAACCCCCAGCTGTAGGCAGCCAAAGGTTGACCCTTAGAGCAAAGTGCAACTCAGTCATGGAAAGACAGGCATACATGGTGACCAGTGATCTGAGGAAGCTGAGGCCAACATTCCTAGGGCCTCACTTCTCTACTCAGACACCTCACCAGCCTTGTACTTTACCTAAGCACACCACAGGTAGTGATTCCCCATGGTGGAGATCCTCTCATACCCTTAGGGTGAGGGATTGCTTAGTGGACCATAAGACAGGGGGCAACCATGCTAGTGCAGGTGCTTCCTTATATGACCACTTTGTCAATGAAGGCTCAACTGGCCAAGGTTAGCCTTATCTCCTTTCGTTTGGGGGGGGGTTATGTAGGAAGGTGGAATCTGACTATATGGTTGCCCCCACTTTTTTTTATGGTGTTTTGCTGGTTTATGACTTAGTTGGACTGGGATCCTGCTATTCAGGGCCCCAGTCTATCTGCTTTCTCTGTAAAATGGTTTCCATGTGCCTTAGGCACAACTCTGATTGGAATCTGGAGTGCCCTTATAAGTCCCTAGTATATGGTATACTATGTACCAAGGGCATAGGTACCTCAGAGGCCTACCAGGGGCTGCAGCATGTATTGTGCCACCCCTGGAAGGCCATCCAAACTGACACGACAGGCCTGCTACTGCAGCCTGGGTAAGGTGGTGCATGCACCCCTTACTGTGATATAGGTTACCTATATCACTAAATACATACACACATATAAACCTATAAGTCACTCCTAAGGCAGGCCTTATCAATCCTAAAGGCAGAGTGCATGGTTCCTATGTGAGAGGGTGCCCCTGCGTGAGCAGGGCCCCTCTGCAGCGTTCGGAGACCATCTCTGATGCTGTTTGTAGTGCAGCCTGACCATATACTCTTAAGCGCATTATATCCTCGCGGTAAAATGCTAACTTTGGAATGGCTGCACCTAAACATGTCGTGTTTGGTGTCAAACATCTTGGAATACTACCCCCCGCCAATACTGGCGGCGGGGGTAGCATTCCACCCTTCTAGAGGGAAAGACATGTTAACTCTGGCTTACCCGGTAACTTCTTTCTGAAGCCCTGGCATCACAAAATGGATGCTGCTGCCACAGACACAAGTCTGGCCTCCTGCTGCTGGACGAAACTCCGGCAGGGGAGGCCTGGACAATAGGTTTCCTGTTGCAGGGAGGTGTGACCACCTCCCCAGACAGGATAATGTGTATTGGGGCTGGGTGGGTGCACTCTTAGAGTGCTTTGAAGTCCTGCACTGGGGAGCAAAAGGCTCCTCTGTGCATATGCCAGTTCAAACCAGCTCTGGGGCTACCTGCCCCTGCTCTGGCGCGAAATTGGACAAAGGGAAGTGGGTGTAGCCACCCCTCCCTTGACCCTCCCATAGGTGGGGTCATAGAGTTAGTCCCTCCCTGTTTTACTGGTTAAAATGGGGAACCCTTGCCACAGCAAGATTAGATTATCCCTGGACAAAACTCTGAAACTGAATCCTGGACCTTCGACGCTCTACTCACGATTAGAGGACTGAAGAATCTCCTTGGGGTCAAGGAGTGACTCCCCTGCTTGGCAGGCACCAAAGAAGCATCTGTCCGGTTCGCATTTCTGAAGCTCCCGTCGGACGCCAAAGTCATCGCATCACCAGAGGTGGATTCTCAGACTTCCCGAGGCTACCCTGAGTCCCCAGCAAAGCTGAGGCCCGTGGCTATCGTGGGTGACTTGAGACCGTGACCCCTGGACACCGAGCACATTTGCAAGTGCATTCTCTTCTGGGTCTCCCAAGAAGTCGTGCTTTGGGCTCCGAGTAGCCCTAGCCTCCTGCACCACCTGCACCGAAGATCACTGGCCCCCACTCCACGAGTGTCCTGTAAGTCAGATCCACGTGCGGCGTCACAAGGCTCCTTCGCGGTCGCTAGCCCGTTGGCTAGTAGCCCTTAACGAAGGCCAATCCTTTTCTAACTTGGCATCCTGGTTGCTCCTGGCCTGCCCTCACTTACCCTCGCTGGGTGAGTTCCACAGACCTTGCTGGTCTGCACCATCGACGATCTACATCTTCACTGAGACTTGCCGTTGCCAAGGCTTGTTGGGTCCAATCCGGTCGCCGACACCTCAGCACTCGACAAACATCGTGTACCAGCCCGAATCCTGCTCCTGGTCGCCGACAATGCCTCCTGGACCTCGAGGCTGAAGAGTCAAGATGACCGTCAACGCACCTGAAGCACTCGACATCGGTGGGCATCTGTCCATCGCCTTCCTGGTCACTGGCTAGTGACCCAGACTCTGTCCCCTCTGCTTTCAGGTTCTTCAGAACTCCGATCCACTCTTGGATCCACCCGGACACTTTTCCCTTGGCCGCCAGCAGCACTTTGCAGCAGATCGCCATTCGAATCGACGACGAAACCCGACCCCGAAAGGCACCTATGCACCCGGCTTCCCTGGGTGAGGTAACACGAGTACTCCGGTGCTCCCGTGGGTAGAGACTCTTCAAAGTCCTAGATCTCAAGGGGGTTTGTCCTAGTCCTCTTTTAAGTGTCCCTTTCCTCTATTTTCCCGATCCCGACTTTCTCCATAGAAGTTAACGGCGTATCGCGGTTGTGTATTTACACTGCACGCGTCTCCCGTGGGTCCCCTGTGTCACTACTTTGGGTGGTTCTTTGTGGTCCAAGCACTTCTAGAGGCTCTAGGCCTAGTGTCTAGTTCAGTTGTGGTTCGCATACCACTTTATTGGTATATGGTTTGGTACGCCCCTACGGCCCAAACGTGTATTTGTGCTATTACTGTGAATTAAGAACTTATAACTTATGTACTTGAACTCTAGCCTCATAAAGAGACTAGAGGGGTGTGTTTAGCAATAAATACATATATTTAGAATATATACCTGGTGTGGTGCTCTTTCATTTGGTCACTCAAGAGATTATAGACTGGTAAAACAAGCTGCTTTACATTCCTCCAAGACTTAGCCTGAAGGCTGCTCTCCATAGCTACCACTAGGATAGCTTTCAATAAAAGTTGTCTTTAACCTATCTCCAATAAGGGGTTGTTTGTACTGGTGCAAGGTGCCCACTACAATTAGTGGACAGCATATGCCAGGCCAACTTCTCACAGTGACAATAAGCCAATTGACATTGTCCTTATAAAGTCATTGAGAAGACTGTATCTGCAACGTATCGATTAGAACATTCAGACTGCATGAATGCATGCCTCCCAAGTATACCACATCAATATTTTTAAAAGTGGGAAGAACCCCCAAACACTAACATGGTGAGAACAGTAGAAACAACTCCAGTAGCAGAAGAGCATATGGTTTTGTTAGGAAAACTAGTACTTAGCAGCAGTTTTGATGGTATACCCCCAGTGGCGTAGCTAGGCACTCTGCCGCCCGTGGCGGTCCCTGCCTTCCTGCCTTTTGCCACCGCGCTGAGGGGGGGGGAGGCTGCTGGCGATGATTTTTGCTGCCGCCGCCGCCCCCGAAACTCCGCCCCCCCTTGCTACGCCAGTGTATACCCCTAACATGTATACCCCTAACAGAGAGAGAGAGCAAACAGATTTCATGGAATTGAAGGGGAAACTAGGTCATGTGTTTCCCAACCTCCCAGGAAGTTCTACCCTGGTTAAGAGTAAAACTCTTACACCTTTAGGATGCAAGTTTAGAGTAAAGCAGGAATGTGATTAAAGCAGAAACTGAGTTGTACTTGGATTGCAAATCATTGAAACATCTGATAGTGAGTGAGCATCACATTCATTATTGGTTTCAAAGTATGATGGTTCCATATGTTCCGGTTCAGGGAGAACCTGGCCTGGTAGTTCAGGCCGGGCTGTTCCCATTGGAGCAGGGTCAAGACTGATTTGCATGCGGCTGGGTCCAAACTGAGGTGGCGTGGTGCACAAAAAAAAACAATGGACTATAATGAGGCCCGGAGTAATTACCAGGGGCAGAGATTAATTCAAGCCTTCCATCTATCACTTTTTTGTATACTTTAGCATCCCAGGGGGGGCGGGTATGGCCAGACCTGGTGCTAGAGGGAGCGTGAAGGACAGAAAAAAGATGGACAGAGGTGAACAGGTAGGTTTTGAGATGCTGGCTGAAGGTTATGAAGTTGGTTGCCTGCCTCAATTGAGTGAGAAGTGCCTTCCATCTTGTGAAGTCATGAAAGTAGAAAGTACGACCTTTGCAACAACCATGTCGAATACATGAGGCAACCAAGAGATTGGCGGAGGCGGTGAGTGGACAGCAATGGGGCACGTGTCTGTGGATGTCTCTTGTACTTTGGCCAAAACCTTGTACTGACTTACAAGTCAGACATACGCTTTCAAAGATTGCTCTCTTCTTGATTGGAAGCCAGTGAAAAGCTTCAAGATATGGAGACATGTGGACGTGGGTGGGAGATTGAGGAAATGGCAGCAGCATTTTGGATCTTCTACAATCAGGACGCGAGCCTGGCCGAAGTGCCCAGATGTGGTGCATTTCCATGGTCCAGTCTAGATCAAATTAAAACTTGAACTATGGCTCTGCATGATGACTCAAGGATACATTTGAAGAATTTTTTTTCCATTTTCAGAGTAGCAAAAACAAGAGGTAGTAACCAGAATTCTATAGGGGCCCATGGAAAGGTCCTGGTCAAAAACAACTCCTAGGTTTCTGACCAAACTCACTGAGGACCCTGCCACTGAGGCACCACTCAGAGGACCAAGGATTGGACAGGGGGCCTAAGGGTAAAACTTCTGACTTGTTGGAATTTTAGCTTCAGAACGCTTGAATGCATCCAGTCAGCTACTCCTTGCACACCTAGAACTAAGCTTTAGGAATGGTTGGGCCACTGGGTGCTACGAGCAGAGTATCTTCTGCGTTAGGAGGATGTCAAAGTCGAAAGACCAGACTGAGGCTGCCAGGGGAAGCCTGTAGACACTCAAGAGAGTCGGGTTTTAGATCGAGCCCTGAGGCACAAGGTATTTCATGGTGGTTGTGGTGGCTAAGAAAGAAGTAGTGCAGATGGAATGTGCTTAGTCCATCAAAAAGTATTTGATCCGGGCTAAGAGATCAATCAATCAATCAATCAAGCATTTGTATAGCGCGCTACTCACCCGGAGGGTCTCAAGGCGTTAGGGGGAGGGGGGTCCGCTACTGTTCGAACAGCCAGGTCTTGAGTTGCTTCCTGAAGGAGAGGTGGTCTTGGGTCAGGCGGAGGTGGATGGGTAGGGAGTTCCACGTCTTGGCAGCCAGGTAGGAGAAGGATCTTCCTCCCGTTGTGGCTCTTCGGATGCGGGGGACGGCGGCGAGGGCGTGGTTGGTCGATTGTAGCTGGCGGGTGGGAGTGTAGAAGGTCAGACGGTCGTTGAGGTATCTGGGGCCTTGGTTGTGGAGAGCTTTGTGTGCGTGGGTGAGGAGTCGGAACGTGATTCTCTTTCTGACGGGGAGCCAGTGCAGGTCTCTCAGGTGTCCGGCGATGTGGCTGTGTCGGGGGATGTCCAGGATGAGTCGAGCTGAGGCGTTCTGGATGCGTTGGAGTCTTTTCTGAAGTTTGGCTGTGGTTCCGGCGTAGAGGGAGTTGCCGTAGTCCAGTCGGCTGGTGACGAGGGCCTGGGTGACCGTCTTCCTGGTTTCGGTGGGGATCCACCGGAAGATCTTCCGCAGCATGCGTAGGATGTTGAAGCAAGACGAGGAGACAGCGTTGACTTGTCTGGTCATTGAGAGGGAGGAGTCCAGGATGAAGCCCAGGTTGCGTGCGTGGTCCGTTGGTTTGGGTGCGTTGCCCAGGGCAGGGGGCCACCAGGAGTCGTCCCAGGCGGAGGGTGATGATCCTAGGATGAGGACTTCCGTCTTATCTGAGTTCAGTTTCAGGCAGCTGTTCCTCATCCACTCGGCTACGTCCTTCATCCCTTCATGTAGGTTGGTTTTGGCGGTTGTGGGGTCGTTGGTGAGGGAGAGGATCAGCTGGGTGTCGTCGGCGTAGGAGATGATGTTGAGGTTGTGTTGGCGTGCGATGGCTGCGAGGGGCTCATGTAGACGTTGAAGAGGGTGGGGCTGAGTGATGATCCTTGTGGTACGCCGCAGATGACTTCGGTGGCCTCGGAACTGAACGGGGGAGGCGGACTCTCTGGGTTCTTCCGGCGAGGAAGGAGATGATCCACTCCAGTGCCTTCTCTTGGATTCCGACGTTGTTCAGGCGTTGCACTAGGGTGCGGTGGCAGACTGTGTCGAACGCTGCGGAGAGGTCCAGGAGGATGAGGGCCGCTGTTTCCCGTTGTCGAGCAGGGCTCGGATGTCGTCGGTGGCTGCGATGAGGGCGGTCTCGGTGCTGTGGTTGGCCTGGAAGCCGGACTGTGAGTGGTCGAGGGATCCATTCGTCTCGATGAAGGCGGCCAGTTGTCTGTTGACGGTCTTCTCGATGACTTTGGCAGGAAAAGGAAGGAGCGAGATGGGGCGGTAGTTTTTGAGGTCGGTGGGGTCCGCTGACGGTTTCTTCAGTAGGGCGCAGAGTTCGGCGTGCTTCCAGCTCTCTGGGAAGGTGGCGGTGTCGAAGGAGGTGTTGATGATGTCCCGGAGGTGGGGTGCGATGACGGCGTCGGCCTTGTTGAAGATGTGGTGAGGGCAGGGGTCGGTTGGTGATCCGGAGTGGATGGAGTTCATCGTGCGGATAGTGTCTTCGGTGTTGATCGGGGTCCAGGCTCGGAGGGTGGAGGTGGGGGACGTTGGAACGGTTGTAGGGTACGTCGGCTGTGTGCTGAAACTGTTGTGTATGTCTGCGATCTTGCTGTGGAAGAACGAGGCGAGCGAGTTGCAGAGGTCTTGCGAGGGGTGATGTCGTTGTTTCCGGCGCTGGGGTTCGAGAGCTCTTTGACTATGATGAAGAGTTCCTTGCTGTTGTGGGCGTTGTTGTCCAGTCGTTCCTTGAATGCGGTTTTCTTGGTGGTGTGGATCAGCTGGTGGTGTTTTCGGGTGGCGTGTTTGAGGGTGGTCATGTTGTCTGCAGTCGGGTCTCTGCCCCATGCTTTCTCGAGGGCCCGGCAGTTCTTCTTGGATTTCTTGAGTTCGTCGGTGAACCAGGGTGCTTTCTTGTTGCCGGGTCTGATTGGGGGGGTCTTCAATGGGGCGAGGATGTCAGCGCAGTTGGTGATTGTGAGAAGTTGGCCTGGTATATGCTGTTCACTAATTAAAGTGGACACCTTGCACCAGCGCAAATCGACTCTTATGGTAGATAGGTTTAAGACAACCTTTTAAAGAAAGCTATCCTAGTGGTAGCTGTGGAGAGCAGCCTTCAGGCTAAGTCTTGAAGGAATGTAAAGCAGCTTGTTTTACCATATAATCTCTTGAATCACCAAATGAAAAGACACCACACAGGTATATATATCAAATATATATGTATTTATTTCTAAATAACTCTCTACTAATCTCTTTATGAGATTAGAAGACAAACATATGCACAAATCAACGTTTCTCAATAAGTTAAGCACAAAATATGGCTGGGGCCCTAGGGGCATACCAGACCATATACTAAAAAAGGGACTTAGCAACAACGACTTGCAGGGAGACAAGGCCTAGGGCCTTCAGAAGCGCTGGGGCCTCACGAAACCACCCAAGGCAGGTAAGTAAAGGACCCACGGGGGACGCGTGCAGTGTGGATACACAGGCGCGGATCGCCGTTAACTTCAATGGGGCAAGTCGCGGTTGGAAATTAAGAGTTCTAGGAGACTTCGGGAGAACCTACAAGCAAGTCACTTACAGGGTAAGTAGTTCTAGGGCCCACACCCACGGGAGCACCGTAGTGCTGGAGTTACCTCACCCAGGGAAGCCGGGTGCATAGGTGTCCTTTGGTGTCGGGTCGCGGCGTCGTTTTCAATGGTGAACAAAGAAGACTTGCTGCTTGCGGGAGCTGAAGAAGTGTCCGGTGGAATCCAAGCCTGGATTCTGAAGAAGGATGACCTGAAAGCAGAGGGGACAGTGTTCAAAGTCACTTGGCAGTGACTCGGGGCAAGGAAGATGGATGCCCACCGTCGTCGGTTGATTCAGGTCGGTTGCGGGTGCCTTGACTCTTCAGCCACGAGGTCCAGGAGGCGTCGACGACGACCAGGAGCTGGACTCTGTGTGTCCCACGAAGTCTGCAGCTTACTGCGGTATCGGCAACTCGATTGGAGCCAACAAGCCTTGGCAACAGCAAGTCTCGGGGAGATGAAGAAAAGTCGATGGCACAGACCAGCAAGGTCTGAGGGACTCACCCAGCGAGGGTACGTCAGGGCAGGCCTGGAGCAACAAGGAGAGCCCTTTGGTTTCTTTAAGAAGTCTTCTGGGGACCCACAAGCCGGCGGGCAAGGGATCGCAAAGACACCTTGGGCGGAATCACTCAACAGGGGCCCACGGTCACTCGGGACGGTGTAGGCCTCTGATCTTCGGAGGGATTCCTGCTGGAGGTCGGGACCACACGTGGTCCAAAGCACAAGTTCGTAGAGTGTTGTGAAGGGGTTGCACTTGACAATAGTGCACGGTACCCAGGGGTCGCGGTTCCTCGTTACTCGTGGGGTCCACTTGCCTCAGCTTCGCTGGGGACTCACGATGGCCTGGGAGAGGTCAGGAAATCCACTTCTTGGGCTGCAGGGACTTCGGACTCCGGCGGGAGCGGCGTAGTTTGCGACCGTCGTTGTCGTTTTTGGTGCCTGCCAAGCAGGGGAGTCACTCCTTGACTCCAAGGGAGATTCTTCTGTCTTCCAAAGGTAGTGGAACGTCGAAGGGCCAGGATTCTTCTGTAGAGCGACGTCCAGGGGTTATCTGCTTTGCAATGGCAAGGTTCCCCCTCTTATACTAAAAAGAGGGGATGGACTAGCTCTATGACCCCACCTATGGGAGGGTCAAGGGAGGGGTGGCTACACCCACTTCCCTTTGTCCAGTTTCGCGCCAGAGCAGGGGCAGGTAGCCCCTGAGCTGGTTTGAACTGGCATATGCACAGAGGAGCCTTCTGCTCCCCCAGTGCAGGACTTCAAAGCACTCTAAGAGTGCACCCACCCAGCCCCAATACACTAAACCCTGTCTGGGAGGTGGTTACACCTCCCTGTGACAGGATGCCTATTGTTGGGCTTCCTCCACTGTGAGTGTTGGTCATCAGCAGGAGGGCAGCCCAGTGTCTGTGACTGGTGGCATCCATTTTGTGATGCCAGGGCTCTGCAGGATTCTACCGCGTTTCCACAGCAGGTACATGTCTTATCCCTCTAGAAGGGTGGAATGCTACCCCCGCCGCCAGGATTGGCGGGGGGTAGTATTCCAAGATGTTTGACACCAAACACGACATGTTTTGATGCAGCCATTCCAAAGTTAGCATTCTACCGCGAGGATATAATGCACTTAAGAGTATATGGTTTAACCGCATCCACAAACAGCACCAGAGAATGGACTCTGAGAACTGCAGAGGGGCCCTGCTCATGCAGAGGCACCCCCTCACATAGAAGCCAAGCACCCTGCCCTCAGGATTGATAGGGCCTGCCATAGGGGTGACTGATAGGTTTATATGTGTGTGCAGGAGAGATATAGGAAACCTATATCTCAGTGAGGGGTGCTAGCACCACCTCACCCAGGCTGCAGTAGCAGGCCTGTGGTGTCAGATTTAGTCTGCTTCCCAGGGGTGGCATAATACATGCTGCAGCCCCTGGTAGGCCTGTGAAGGACCTATGCCCTTGGCACCTAAGGTACCATATACTAGGGACTCATAAGGCACCACAGTATCCAATCACTAGTGCACCTAGAGTGCACTCCATGTCATTTAGAGAGAGCAGATAGACTGGGGCCCTGAATAGCAGGGTCCCAGTCCAACTAAGTCATAAACCAGCAAAACACCATAAAAAAAGTGGGGGCAACCATATAGTCAGATTCCACCTTCCTACATAACCCCCCCAAACGAAAGGAGATAAGGCTAACCTTGGCCAGTTGAGCCTTTATTGACTAAGTGGCCATATAAGGAAGCACCTGCACTAGCATGGTTGCCCCCTGTCTTATGGTCCACTAAGCAATCCCTCACCCTAAGGGTATGAGAGGGTCTCCACCATGGGGAATCACTACCTGTGGTGTGCTTTGGTAAAGTACCAGGCTGGTGAGGTGTCTGAGTAGGGAAGTGTGGCCCTAGGAATGTTGGCCTCAGCTTTCTCAGCTCACTGGTCACCATGTATGCCTGTCTTTCCATGACTGAGTGGTACTCTGCTCTAAGGGTCAACCTTTGACTGCCTACAGCCGGGGGTTGGGTCCCTTTGGGTGGAACACTGGAGGGACATGGCATGTTTGGAACCTTTTGGTCCCAGGTTTGCCCTTGCCTAACAGAGTCCTTCTGGGGAGGTCCCTACATAAAGGTATGGGGGATCCCTCAGTGGGTTGAGGAATTTCTACCTGGCTAGGGCTACTAGCCTGGGTGCCCCTATATCTGCTGATGGGGGGTTCCTCTGGACAGGGGGCCCTGGGGGTCCACTGACCTCCCTGACCTCTGCAGCCCTGGGCTGACTGAGGCAGGGTAGAGAGGGGCAGGTTACCTGCTCCAGACTGGGTACCACCTTGTAAGGGTCCTCTGCCATCAGGGGGTGGCCAGGCCAGGCCTGACTACCTCTGTGGCAGTTCCTTCACTAGGGGTAGGGTCAGTTCCCTGAGGAGGCTGACCCTTACCTACTGTCTGGAGGGAAGAAGACTTTTCTTCAACCCTTGTGCTCTCTTCTGGGGAGAGTGGGCCATTCTTCCAGGCTCCATCTCTCCAAAATCTTGGGCTGGGGCTGTGGCCATCACAGCCCCACTAACCTTTACAGGGACACCCAACATCTTCAGATGGGTTTGGTGTTCAATTTCAGCCCAGGCTGAAATTTCCAGATCATTGCCCATCAGGCAATCTACAGGTAAGGTTGGGGACACTGCCACTCTTTTTGGGCCTGTGACCCCCTCCCAGCTGAGATTGACTATGGCCATGGGGTGATCTGTTCTGACACCATCAATGTTGGTCACCTGGTATTTAAACTCAGGTAAAAGCTGGTGAGGGGGACTAGTTTCCCTGCCACCATGGTGACACTAGCCCCTGTGTCCCTAAATGCCACAGCTTTCTGACCATTAATTATTGGCTCCAGTCTGTACCTGCCCAATGCTGTGGGACCCACGGTAAAGGTGGCAAATCCTATACCACCATCAGAATCTGAGGAGTCTGTTGAGGGGGTCCTGTCTAAACTAGGGCCCACCTCTGTTCCTCTTGCAAAAGCACCTAACTTTTTGGGTGCACTACTCCCAACTGGAGGATTACTACTGGTAGTACCAGGAGGGGTGGTAGTAGTTGTTGGAGGAACATTTTCTTTATTGCCATTCCTGGGACAACTGGGATCAGATTTCCAGTGCCCAGGCTTTTTACAGACATGGCAATAGGGTTTCTTTTCAGGAGAGGAAGGAGTTTGGGACCCACCCCCAGAAGAGGAATTTTGGGGCCCTGTAGTGGACTTATCCTTGGATTTATCCCCACCTTTCTCTTGGGACTTGGTAGAATCTTTCTTGTGGTCACCACCCTGATTCTTAGGCCTTACTCTGGTTCTGACCCATTTGTCTGCCTTCTTTCCCAATTCTTGGGGAGAGGTCAGATCAGAGTCCACCAGGTACTGGTGTAAAAGCTGGTTTTGACAATTATTAAGGATCTGTTCTCTCATCATTAGATTATAAAATCCTTTGAAATCAGTAACCCTACTGCCAACCAGCCAACCCTCCAGAGCCTTGGATGCACAATCTACAAAGTCTGTCCAGTCCTGAGTCTGTGCCTTCTGGGTATCTCTGAACTTCAACCTGTACTGCTCAGTGGTTAAGCCAAACCCATCTATCAGTGCACTCTTCAGGACCTCATAATCATCAGCATCCTCCTCTCTAACAGTGAGGAGCTTGTCTCTTCCTTTATCTGAAAAGGAGAGCCACAAGATTGCTGCCCACTGCTTTTGGGGGACCTGCTGTACTCTACAGGCCCTCTCCATAGCAGTTATCCACTTGTGGATATCATCCCCACTCTGGTAGGGAGGAACAACCTTGCTCAGGTTCCTATGGTCAGGAATATATTCTCTGCCTCTAGGGACACTGTTGCTGCCACCAGGGGGTTCTAACCCCTCTCTTCTAGAAGCTCTCTGGATCTCCAGGGCTTCCCTATCCAGTGCCAACTGCTTGGTTCTGAGGGCCACTTTGGCTTCCTCATACTGGAGCAGTTTGCACCTTCTCTCAGAGGAGGTCTCTCTTAAGGAAAAGTATGAGCTCCTCTGCTGGACAAATTCTCTGCCAGAGTGATAAGAGTGGTCAGATTCCCTGGAAGGGGATCTGTGCCTCTCCTCCTCTCTGTCAGTTCTCTTAGGGAGAATTCCTCTGTCCTTTTCAGGCCCCTTGAAGCCTGGCCCTTCAATCACAGAGTCTTGGTCATTCTGATTTTCATCATCTGACCCAGATACTATGACTGACCCACCCACTGATTCAGACCCTTTAGCTCCTAGAGCCAATCTAAGGTCATCTGCTGTCAGCAGATCTATCAGGTGCAGTGTTGAGGGACTCTGTCCTAGCTTCAGGTGTCTTTCAACACACATGGCTCTCAAGTCAGAGAAAGCCATGTCCTTATACTGAGGCTGAGTGGATCCACTGGGTCCACCCTTTAAGGACATTCTAGTGTTGTGCAGTGTTGTACTACCTACACTAGTTTGTGGCCTACTGATCCTAGCTTGAGCTGTGGAAAGGGTGTGCTATCCCTTGGCACACAGCTCTAAGTTCAGTAGAACTTATTGATACTAAGCTTGACTTTATATGTACCTTGAGTACCTATAATGGTTTTCAGTTAGTAATTCAAATAGAGATTTTCTGGTAAAACAATGGCAAGCTGGAATCCCACACGCTGCCCACCAATGTGAGAAGTTGGCCTGGTATATGCTGTTCACTAATTAAAGTGGACACCTTGCACCAGGGCAAATCGACTCTTATGGTAGATAGGTTTAAGACAACCTTTTAAAGAAAGCTATCCTAGTGGTAGCTGTGGAGAGCAGCCTTCAGGCTAAGTCTTGAAGGAATGTAAAGCAGCTTGTTTTACCATATAATCTCTTGAATCACCAAATGAAAAGACACCACACAGGTATATATATCAAATATATATGTATTTATTTCTAAATAACTCTCTACTAATCTCTTTATGAGATTAGAAGACAAACATATGCACAAATCAACGTTTCACAATAAGTTAAGCACAAAATATGGCTGGGGCCCTAGGGGCGTACCAGACCATATACTAAATAAGGGACTTAGCAACAACGACTTGCAGGGAGACAAGGCCTAGGGCCTTCAGAAGTGCTGGGGCCTCACGAAACCACCCAAGGCAGGTAAGTAAAGGACCCACGGGGGACGCGTGCAGTGTGGATACACAGGCGCGGATCGCCGTTAACTTCAATGGGGCAAGTCGCGGTTGGAAATTAAGAGTTCTAGGATACTTCGGGAGAACCTACAAGCAAGTCACTTACAGGGTAAGTAGTTCTAGGGCCCACACCCACAGGAGCACCGTAGTGCTGGAGTTACCTCACCCAGGGAAGCCGGGTGCATAGGTGTCCTTTGGTGTCGGGTCGCGGCGTCGTTTTCAATGGCGAACAAAGAAGACTTGCTGCTTGCGGGAGCTGAAGAAGTGTCCGGTGGAATCCAAGCCTGGATTCTGAAGAAGGATGACCTGAAAGCAGAGGGGACAGTGTTCAAAGTCACTTGGCAGTGACTCGGGGCAAGGAAGATGGATGCCCACCGTCGTCGGTTGATTCAGGTCGGTTGCGGGTGCCTTGACTCTTCAGCCACGAGGTCCAGGAGGCGTCGACGACGACCAGGAGCTGGATTCTGTGTGTCCCACGAAGTCTGCAGCTTACTGCGGTGTCGGCAACTCGATTGGAGCCAACAAGCCTTGGCAACAGCAAGTCTCGGGGAGATAAAGAAAAGTCGATGGCACAGACCAGCAAGGTCTGAGGGACTCACCCAGCGAGGGTAAGTCAGGGCAGGCCTGGAGCAACCAGGAGAGCCCTTTGGTTTCTTTAAGAAGTCTTCTGGGGACCCACAAGCCGGCGGGCAAGGGATCGCAAAGACACCTCGGGCGGAATCACTCAACAGGGGCCCACGGTCACTCGGGACGGTGTAGGCCTCTGATCTTCGGAGGGATTCCTGCTGGAGGTCGGGACCACACGTGGTCCAAAGCACAAGTTCGTAGAACGTTGTGAAGGGGTTGCACTCGACAATAGTGCACGGTACCCAGGGGTCGCGGTTCCTCGTTACTCGTGGGGTCCACTTGCCTCAGCTTCGCTGGGGACTCACGATGGCCTGGGAGAGGTCAGGAAATCCACTTCTTGGGCTGCAGGGACTTCGGACTCCGGCGGGAGCGGCGTAGTTTGCGACCGTCGTTGTCGTTTTTGGTGCCTGCCAAGCAGGGGAGTCACTCCTTGACTCCAAGGAGATTCTTCTGTCTTCCAAAGGTAGTGGAACGTCGAAGGGCCAGGATTCTTCTGTAGAGCGTCGTCCAGGGGTTATCTGCTTTGCAATGGCAAGGTTCCCCCTCTTATACTAAAAAGAGGGGATGGACTAGCTCTATGACCCCACCTATGGGAGGGTCAAGGGAGGGGGTGGCTACACCCACTTCCCTTTGTCCAGTTTCGCGCCAGAGCAGGGGCAGGTAGCCCCTGAGCTGGTTTGAACTGGCATATGCACAGAGGAGCCTTCTGCTCCCCCAGTGCAGGACTTCAAAGCACTCTAAGAGTGCACCCACCCAGCCCCAATACACTAAACCCTGTCTGGGAGGTGGTTACACCTCCCTGTGACAGGATGCCTATTGTTGGGCTTCCTCCACTGTGAGTGTTGGTCATCAGCAGGAGGGCAGCCCAGTGTCTGTGACTGGTGGCATCCATTTTGTGATGCCAGGGCTCTGCAGGATTCTACCGCGTTTCCACAGCAGGTACATGTCTTATCCCTCTAGAAGGGTGGAATGCTACCCCCGCCGCCAGGATTGGCGGGGGGTAGTATTCCAAGATGTTTGACACCAAACACGACATGTTTTGATGCAGCCATTCCAAAGTTAGCATTCTACCGCGAGGATATAATGCACTTAAGAGTATATGGTTTAACCGCATCCACAAACAGCACCAGAGAATGGACTCTGAGAACTGCAGAGGGGCCCTGCTCATGCAGAGGCACCCCCTCACATAGAAGCCAAGCACCCTGCCCTCAGGATTGATAGGGCCTGCCATAGGGGTGACTGATAGGTTTATATGTGTGTGCAGGAGAGATATAGGAAACCTATATCTCAGTGAGGGGTGCTAGCACCACCTCACCCAGGCTGCAGTAGCAGGCCTGTGGTGTCAGATTTAGTCTGCTTCCCAGGGGTGGCATAATACATGCTGCAGCCCCTGGTAGGCCTGTGAAGTACCTATGCCCTTGGCACCTAAGGTACCATATACTAGGGACTCATAAGGCACCACAGTATCCAATCACTAGTGCACCTAGAGTGCACTCCATGTCATTTAGAGAGAGCAGATAGACTGGGGCCCTGAATAGCAGGGTCCCAGTCCAACTAAGTCATAAACCAGCAAAACACCATAAAAAAAGTGGGGGCAACCATATAGTCAGATTCCACCTTCCTACATAACCCCCCAAACGAAAGGAGATAAGGCTAACCTTGGCCAGTTGAGCCTTTATTGACTAAGTGGCCATATAAGGAAGCACCTGCACTAGCATGGTTGCCCCCTGTCTTATGGTCCACTAAGCAATCCCTCACCCTAAGGGTATGAGAGGGTCTCCACCATGGGGAATCACTACCTGTGGTGTGCTTTGGTAAAGTACCAGGCTGGTGAGGTGTCTGAGTAGGGAAGTGTGGCCCTAGGAATGTTGGCCTCAGCTTTCTCAGCTCACTGGTCACCATGTATGCCTGTCTTTCCATGACTGAGTGGTACTCTGCTCTAAGGGTCAACCTTTGACTGCCTACAGCCGGGGGTTGGGTCCCTTTGGGTGGAACACTGGAGGGACATGGCATGTTTGGAACCTTTTGGTCCCAGGTTTGCCCTTGCCTAACAGAGTCCTTCTGGGGAGGTCCCTACATAAAGGTATGGGGGATCCCTCAGTGGGTTGAGGAATTTCTACCTGGCTAGGGCTACTAGCCTGGGTGCCCCTAATCTGCTGATGGGGGGTTCCTCTGGACAGGGGGCCCTGGGGGTCCACTGACCTCCCTGACCTCTGCAGCCCTGGGCTGACTGAGGCAGGGTAGAGAGGGGCAGGTTACCTGCTCCAGACTGGGTACCACCTTGTAAGGGTCCTCTGCCATCAGGGGGTGGCCAGGCCAGGCCTGACTACCTCTGTGGCAGTTCCTTCACTAGGGGTAGGGTCAGTTCCCTGAGGAGGCTGACCCTTACCTACTGTCTGGAGGGAAGAAGACTTTTCTTCAACCCTTGTGCTCTCTTCTGGGGGAGAGTGGGCCATTCTTCCAGGCTCCATCTCTCCAAAATCTTGGGCTGGGGCTGTGGCCATCACAGCCCCACTAACCTTTACAGGGACACCCAACATCTTCAGATGGGTTTGGTGTTCAATTTCAGCCCAGGCTGAAATTTCCAGATCATTGCCCATCAGGCAATCTACAGGTAAGGTTGGGGACACTGCCACTCTTTTTGGGCCTGTGACCCCTCCCAGCTGAGATTGACTATGGCCATGGGGTGATCTGTTCTGACACCATCAATGTTGGTCACCTGGTATTTAAACTCAGGTAAAAGCTGGTGAGGGGGACTAGTTTCCCTGCCACCATGGTGACACTAGCCCCTGTGTCCCTAAATGCCACAGCTTTCTGACCATTAATTATTGGCTCCAGTCTGTACCTGCCCAATGCTGTGGGACCCACGGTAAAGGTGGCAAATCCTATACCACCATCAGAATCTGAGGAGTCTGTTGAGGGGGTCCTGTCTAAACTAGGGCCCACCTCTGTTCCTCTTGCAAAAGCACCTAACTTTTTGGGTGCACTACTCCCAACTGGAGGATTACTACTGGTAGTACCAGGAGGGGTGGTAGTAGTTGTTGGAGGAACATTTTCTTTATTGCCATTCCTGGGACAACTGGGATCAGATTTCCAGTGCCCAGGCTTTTTACAGACATGGCAATAGGGTTTCTTTTCAGGAGAGGAAGGAGTTTGGGACCCACCCCCAGAAGAGGAATTTTGGGGCCCTGTAGTGGACTTATCCTTGGATTTATCCCCACCTTTCTCTTGGGACTTGGTAGAATCTTTCTTGTGGTCACCACCCTGATTCTTAGGCCTTACTCTGGTTCTGACCCATTTGTCTGCCTTCTTTCCCAATTCTTGGGGAGAGGTCAGATCAGAGTCCACCAGGTACTGGTGTAAAAGCTGGTTTTGACAATTATTAAGGATCTGTTCTCTCATCATTAGATTATAAAATCCTTTGAAATCAGTAACCCTACTGCCAACCAGCCAACCCTCCAGAGCCTTGGATGCACAATCTACAAAGTCTGTCCAGTCCTGAGTCTGTGCCTTCTGGGTATCTCTGAACTTCAACCTGTACTGCTCAGTGGTTAAGCCAAACCCATCTATCAGTGCACTCTTCAGGACCTCATAATCATCAGCATCCTCCTCTCTAACAGTGAGGAGCTTGTCTCTTCCTTTATCTGAAAAGGAGAGCCACAAGATTGCTGCCCACTGCTTTTGGGGGACCTGCTGTACTCTACAGGCCCTCTCCATAGCAGTTATCCACTTGTGGATATCATCCCCACTCTGGTAGGGAGGAACAACCTTGCTCAGGTTCCTATGGTCAGGAATATATTCTCTGCCTCTAGGGACACTGTTGCTGCCACCAGGGGGTTCTAACCCCTCTCTTCTAGAAGCTCTCTGGATCTCCAGGGCTTCCCTATCCAGTGCCAACTGCTTGGTTCTGAGGGCCACTTTGGCTTCCTCATACTGGAGCAGTTTGCACCTTCTCTCAGAGGAGGTCTCTCTTAAGGAAAAGTATGAGCTCCTCTGCTGGACAAATTCTCTGCCAGAGTGATAAGAGTGGTCAGATTCCCTGGAAGGGGATCTGTGCCTCTCCTCCTCTCTGTCAGTTCTCTTAGGGAGAATTCCTCTGTCCTTTTCAGGCCCCTTGAAGCCTGGCCCTTCAATCACAGAGTCTTGGTCATTCTGATTTTCATCATCTGACCCAGATACTATGACTGACCCACCCACTGATTCAGACCCTTTAGCTCCTAGAGCCAATCTAAGGTCATCTGCTGTCAGCAGATCTATCAGGTGCAGTGTTGAGGGACTCTGTCCTAGCTTCAGGTGTCTGTCAACACACATGGCTCTCAAGTCAGAGAAAGCCATGTCCTTATACTGAGGCTGAGTGGATCCACTGGGTCCACCCTTTAAGGACATTCTAGTGTTGTGCAGTGTTGTACTACCTACACTAGTTTGTGGCCTACTGATCCTAGCTTGAGCTGTGGAAAGGGTGTGCTATCCCTTGGCACACAGCTCTAAGTTCAGTAGAACTTATTGATACTAAGCTTGACTTTATATGTACCTTGAGTACCTATAATGGTTTTCAGTTAGTAATTCAAATAGAGATTTTCTGGTAAAACAATGGCAAGCTGGAATCCCACACGCTGCCCACCAATGTGAGAAGTTGGCCTGGTATATGCTGTTCACTAATTAAAGTGGACACCTTGCACCAGGGCAAATCGACTCTTATGGTAGATAGGTTTAAGACAACCTTTTAAAGAAAGCTATCCTAGTGGTAGCTGTGGAGAGCAGCCTTCAGGCTAAGTCTTGAAGGAATGTAAAGCAGCTTGTTTTACCATATAATCTCTTGAATCACCAAATGAAAAGACACCACACAGGTATATATATCAAATATATATGTATTTATTTCTAAATAACTCTCTACTAATCTCTTTATGAGATTAGAAGACAAACATATGCACAAATCAACGTTTCACAATAAGTTAAGCACAAAATATGGCTGGGGCCCTAGGGGCGTACCAGACCATATACTAAATAAGGGACTTAGCAACAACGACTTGCAGGGAGACAAGGCCTAGGGCCTTCAGAAGTGCTGGGGCCTCACGAAACCACCCAAGGCAGGTAAGTAAAGGACCCACGGGGGACGCGTGCAGTGTGGATACACAGGCGCGGATCGCCGTTAACTTCAATGGGGCAAGTCGCGGTTGGAAATGAAGAGTTCTAGGAGACTTCGGGAGAACCTACAAGCAAGTCACTTACAGGGTAAGTAGTTCTAGGGCCCACACCCACAGGAGCACCGTAGTGCTGGAGTTACCTCACCCAGGGAAGCCGGGTGCATAGGTGTCCTTTGGTGTCGGGTCGCGGCGTCGTTTTCAATGGCGAACAAAGAAGACTTGCTGCTTGCGGGAGCTGAAGAAGTGTCCGGTGGAATCCAAGCCTGGATTCTGAAGAAGGATGACCTGAAAGCAGAGGGGACAGTGTTCAAAGTCACTTGGCAGTGACTCGGGGCAAGGAAGATGGATGCCCACCGTCGTCAGTTGATTCAGGTCGGTTGCGGGTGCCTTGACTCTTCAGCCACGAGGTCCAGGAGGCGTCGACGACAACCAGGAGCTGGATTCTGTGTGTCCCACGAAGTCTGCAGCTTACTGCGGTGTCGGCAACTCGATTGGAGCCAACAAGCCTTGGCAACAGCAAGTCTCGGGGAGATGAAGAAAAGTCGATGGCACAGACCAGCAAGGTCTGAGGGACTCACCCAGCGAGGGTAAGTCAGGGCAGACCTGGAGCAACCAGGGGAGCCCTTTGGTTTCTTTAAGAAGTCTTCTCGGGACCCACAAGCCGGCGGGCAAGGGATCGCAAAGACACCTCGGGCGGAATCACTCAACAGGGGCCCACGGTCACTCGGGACGGTGTAGGCCTCTGATCTTCGGAGGGATTCCTGCTGGAGGTCGGGACCACACGTGGTCCAAAGCACAAGTTCGTAGAACGTTGTGAAGGGGTTGCACTCGACAATAGTGCACGGTACCCAGGGGTCGCGGTTCCTCGTTACTCGTGGGGTCCACTTGCCTCAGCTTCGCTGGGGACTCACGATGGCCTGGGAGAGGTCAGGAAATCCACTTCTTGGGCTGCAGGGACTTCGGACTCCGGCGGGAGCGGCGTAGTTTGCGACCGTCGTTGTCGTTTTTGGTGCCTGCCAAGCAGGGGAGTCACTCCTTGACTCCAAGGGAGATTCTTCTGTCTTCCAAAGGTAGTGGAACGTCGAAGGGCCAGGATTCTTCTGTAGAGCGTCGTCCAGGGGTTATCTGCTTTGCAATGGCAAGGTTCCCCCTCTTATACTAAAAAGAGGGGATGGACTAGCTCTATGACCCCACCTATGGGAGGGTCAAGGGAGGGGTGGCTACACCCACTTCCCTTTGTCCAGTTTCACGCCAGAGCAGGGGCAGGTAGCCCCTGAGCTGGTTTGAACTGGCATATGCACAGAGGAGCCTTCTGCTCCCCAGTGCAGGACTTCAAAGCACTCTAAGAGTGCACCCACCCAGCCCCAATACACTAAACCCTGTCTGGGAGGTGGTTACACCTCCCTGTGACAGGATGCCTATTGTTGGGCTTCCTCCACTGTGAGTGTTGGTCATCAGCAGGAGGGCAGCCCAGTGTCTGTGACTGGTGGCATCCATTTTGTGATGCCAGGGCTCTGCAGGATTCTACCGCGTTTCCACAGCAGGTACATGTCTTATCCCTCTAGAAGGGTGGAATGCTACCCCCGCCGCCAGGATTGGCGGGGGGTAGTATTCCAAGATGTTTGACACCAAACACGACATGTTTTGATGCAGCCATTCCAAAGTTAGCATTCTACCGCGAGGATATAATGCACTTAAGAGTATATGGTTTAACCGCATCCACAAACAGCACCAGAGAATGGACTCTGAGAACTGCAGAGGGGCCCTGCTCATGCAGAGGCACCCCCTCACATAGAAGCCAAGCACCCTGCCCTCAGGATTGATAGGGCCTGCCATAGGGGTGACTGATAGGTTTATATGTGTGTGCAGGAGAGATCTAGGAAACCTACATCTCAGTGAGGGGTGCTAGCACCACCTCACCCAGGCTGCAGTAGCAGGCCTGTGGTGTCAGATTTAGTCTGCTTCCCAGGGGTGGCATAATACATGCTGCAGCCCCTGGTAGGCCTGTGAAGGACCTATGCCCTTGGCACCTAAGGTACCATATACTAGGGACTCATAAGGCACCACAGTATCCAATCACTAGTGCACCTAGAGTGCACTCCATGTCATTTAGAGAGAGCAGATAGACTGGGGCCCTGAATAGCAGGGTCCCAGTCCAACTAAGTCATAAACCAGCAAAACACCATAAAAAAAGTGGGGGCAACCATATAGTCAGATTCCACCTTCCTACAGTGATCCATCTTGTGAGGTTGCTGGCGGCTTGGTTGGGGTTCGTTGAGCTGGCGGGAGGGTTCTGGCTCAGGAATGTGGTGAGTTGGTCGGTGGTGATCTTGTTCCAGCTTCTGCGCGGGAGCTGTTGCGGGTGGTGGTGCGTGGTGGTCCTGCTGAAGCTGAAGTGGACGCAGCTGTGGTCTGTCCAGTGGAGTCCGGTGGTGTGGCTGAAGGAGATGTCCTTGCTGGAGGAGAAGACGGCAGTCAAGCGTGTGGCCGGCGTGGTGTGTGGGGGTGGTCACCAGTTGCTTGAGTCCGAGGTTGGCGAGGTTGTCCAGCAGGGTGGTGGTGTTGCGATCGTTGTTGTTCTCTAGGTGGAAGTTGAGGTCCCCAAGGAGGATGTAGTCGGCCGAGAGGAGGGCGTGCGGGCTGGATGAGGTCGGCGATGTCTTCGCTGAATTGTGTGCGTGGTCCTGGGGGTCTGTAGATGAGGGTGCCTCTGAGGGTGGTCTTGGGGTCGGTGTGTATCTGGAAGTGCAGGTGTTCGCCGGCTGTGAAGGTGTCGTCGGAGTTGGTCGTAATGCGGATGATGTTCTTGTGGACGATGGCGGTGCCTCCTCCGGTCTGGTTGGCGCGGTCCTTTCGGGTGATCTTGTATCCGTCCGGGATGGCGATGGCGATGTCGGGCGCTGAGGAGGCGTTCATCCATGTTTCCGTGAGGAAAGCGACGCCTGGTGATGTGGAGTCGAGCAGGTTCCAAAGATCCACGGCGTGTCTGTGGACGGAGCGGGTGTTGAGCAGGATGCACTTCAGGTGGTTGCTGCTGGTGCTCGGGCGTGGCGGGTGCGGTGCAGGTCCGGAGGCAGGAGAACTTGCAAGATTGGCAGGCGAAGGGTCCGTGGGTGCGTCCTGGGGTGGCACGGTGGCAGCCGGGATTCGGCCGGTGTTGAGTGCGTTGAGGGTGGCAGTGTCGTAGGTCCGGTGGGTGGGTTGGCTGCTGCGGGGGCCAGGGGTTCTGGCGCTGGGCGCGGTCCAGTCGGACTACTCCAATAGTCTTGAGTCTTTCAGTAGAGTGGTGTGGTCTACTGTATCGAAAGTGGTCGGTGGGTCGCGAAGGATTCCCATCATTAGTTTTGAGTTGGATAAAATGCAATGACCTACATTGAAAAGCTGGGACGCCATTTTAGCTATGATAACGCTGTGAACGATGCCACCAGATCTCATGATGGCCTCTGAACTTTGTTTTAGAAGAACCATGTTTTTACTGCGCGTTGATAGTCTTTCGTGGCAGTGGTAGGGGCTTGGCGCGTATTCCCTATTGAACAACGCGTATGTTCCCTCTGTAACAATGGAATACTTAGTTTTGCATGTACTCAGCTTGGGCATTATGGTGGAAAAGTTCAGATCCATGTTTCCGCCATTTGAATGTGTCTAACGAAAGAGATGGTTCGGACCCCTAGAGTCTCTGTAAAGCAGCTTTCGCCCATGTTTAGTAGTGTCTTTTCAGATGGTTCGGACCCCTAGAGTCTCTGTAAGGCAGCTTTCGCCCATGTTCAGTAGCGTCTTTTCAGATGGTTCGGACCCCTAGAGTCTCTGTAAGGCAGCTTTCGCCCATGTTTAGTAGCGTCTTTTCAGATGGTTCGGACCCCTAGAGTCTCTGTAAGGCAGCTTGAGCCCATGTTTAGTAGCGTCTTTTTAGATGGTTCGGACCCCTAGAGTCTCTGTAAAGCAGCTGTCGCCCATGGTCACGAGTGTCCCATCCGATGGTTCAGACCCCTAGAGTCTCTGTAAGGCAGCTGTCGCCCATGGTCAAGAGTGTCCCATCCGATGGTTCAGACCCCCGGATCATTGTAAGGCAGCTGTCGCCCATGGTCATGAGTGTCCCATCTGATGGTTCAGACCCCTGGATCACGTTAAGGCAGCTGTCGCCCATGGTCACGAGTGTCCCATCCGATGGTTCAGACCCCTAGAGTCTCTGTAAGGCAGCTGTCGCCCATGGTCAAGAGTGTCCCATCCGATGGTTCAGACCCCCGGATCATTGTAAGGCAGCTGTCGCCCATGGTCAAGAGTGTTCCATCCGATGGTTCAGACCCCTGGATCATTGTAAGGCAGCTGTCGCCCATAGTCACGAGTGTCCCATCTGATGGTTCAGACCCCTAGAGTCTCTGTAAAGCAGCTGTCGCCCATGGTCAAGAGTGTCCCATCCGATGGTTCAGACCACGGGATCATTGTAAGGCAGCTGTCGCCCATGGTCACGAGTGTCCCATCCGATGGTTCAGACCCCCGGATCATTGTAAGGCAGCTGTCGCCCATGGTCACGAGTGTCCCATCTGATGGTTCAGACCCCTGGATCATTGTAAGGCAGCTGTCGCCCATGGTCAAGAGTGTCTCATCCGATGGTTCGGACCCCTAGAGTCTCTGTAAGGCAGCTGTCGCCCATGGTCAAGAGTGTCCCATCCGATGGTTCGGACCCCTAGAGTCTCTGTAAGGCAGCTGTCGCCCGTGGTCACGAGTGTCCCATCCGATGGTTCAGACCCCTGGAACATTGTAAGGCAGCTGTCGCCCATGGTCACGAGTGTCCCATCCGATGGTTCAGACCCCTAGAGTCTCTGTAAGGCAGCTGTTGCCCATGGTCAAGAGTGTCCCATCCGATGGTTCAGACCCCCGGATCATTGTAAGGCAGCTGTCGCCTATGGTCAAGAGTGTCCCATCCGATGGTTCAGACCCCTGGATCATTGTAAGGCAGCTGTCGCCCATGGTCACGAGTGTCCCATCCGATGGTTCAGACCCCTAGAGTCTCTGTAAAGCAGCTGTCGCCCATGGTCACGAGTGTCCCATCCGATGGTTCAGACCCCTAGAGTCTCTGTAAGGCAGCTGTCGCCCATGGTCACGAGTGTCCCATCCGATGGTTCAGACCCCCGGATCATTGTAAGGCAGCTGTCGCCCATGGTCACGAGTGTCCCATCTGATGGTTCAGACCCCTGGATCATTGTAAGGCAGCTGTCGCCCATGGTCAAGAGTGTCCCATCCGATGGTTCGGACCCCTAGAGTCTCTGTAAGAGAGCTGTCGCCCATGGTCAAGAGTGTCCCATCCGATGGTTCGGACCCCTAGAGTCTCTGTAAGGCAGCTGTCGCCCATGGTCACGAGTGTCCCATCTGATGGTTCAGACCCCTGGATCATTGTAAGGCAGCTGTCGCCCATGGTCACGAGTGTCCCATCCCATGGTTCAGACCCCTAGAGTCTCTGTAAGGCAGCTGTCGCCCATGGTCAAGAGTGTCCCATCCGATGGTTCAGACCCCTGGATCAGTGTAAGGCAGCTTTCGCCCATGGTCAAGAGTGTCCCATCCGATGGTTCAGACCCCTAGAGTCTCTGTAAGGCAGCTGTCACCCATGGTCAAGAGTGTCCCATCCGATGGTTCAGACCCCTGGATCATTGTAAGGCAGCTGTCGCCCATGGTCACGAGTGTCCCATCCGATGGTTCAGACCCCTAGAGTCTCTGTAAAGCAGCTGTCGCCCATGGTCACGAGTGTCCCATCCGATGGTTCAGACCCCTAGAGTCTCTGTAAGGCAGCTGTCGCCCATGGTCACGAGTGTCCCATCCGATGGTTCAGACCCCTAGAGTCTCTGTAAGGCAGCTGTCGCCCATGGTCAAGAGTGTCCCATCCGATGGTTCAGACCCCCGGATCATTGTAAGGCAGCTGTCGCCCATGGTCAAGAGTGTTCCATCCGATGGTTCAGACCCCTGGATCATTGTAAGGCAGCTGTCGCCCATGGTCACGAGTGTCCCATCCGATGGTTCAGACCCATAGAGTCTCTCTAAAGCAGCTGTCGCCCATGGTCAAGAGTGTCCCATCCGATGGTTCAGACCCCCGGATCATTGTAAGGCAGCTGTCGCCCATGGTCACGAGTGTCCCATCCGATGGTTCAGACCCCCGGATCATTGTAAGGCAGCTGTCGCCCATGGTCACAAGTGTCCCATCTGATGGTTCAGACCCCTGGATCATTGTAAGGCAGCTGTCGCCCATGGTCAAGAGTGTCTCATCCGATGGTTCGGACCCCTAGAGGCTCTGTAAGGCAGCTGTCGCCCATGGTCAAGAGTGTCCCATCCGATGGTTCGGACCCCTAGAGTCTCTGTAAGGCAGCTGTCGCCCATGGTCACGAGTGTCCCATCCGATGGTTCAGACCCCTGGATCATTGTAAGGCAGCTGTCGCCCATGGTCACGAGTGTCCCATCCGATGGTTCAGATCCCTAGAGTCTCTGTAAGGCAGCTGTCGCCCATGGTCAAGAGTGTCCCATCCGATGGTTCAGACCCCCGGATCATTGTAAGGCAGCTGTCGCCCAAGGTCAAGAGTGTCCCATCCGATGGTTCAGACCCCTGGATCATTGTAAGGCAGCTGTCGCCCATGGTCACGAGTGTCCCATCCGATGGTTCAGACCCCTAGAGTCTCTGTAAAGCAGCTGTCGCCCATGGTCACGAGTGTCCCATCCGATGGTTCAGACCCCTAGAGTCTCTGTAAGGCAGCTGTCGCCCATGGTCACGAGTGTCCCATCCGATGGTTCAGACCCCCGGATCATTGTAAGGCAGCTGTCGCCCATGGTCACGAGTGTCCCATCTGATGGTTCAGACCCCTGGATCATTGTAAGGCAGCTGTCGCCCATGGTCAAGAGTGTCCCATCCGATGGTTCAAGCCCCTAGAGTCTCTGTATAGCAGTTGTCGCCCATGGTCACGAGTGTCCCATCCGATGGTTCAGACCCCTAGAGTCTCTGTAAAGCAGCTGTCGCCCATGGTCATGAGTGTCCCATCCGATGGTTCAGACCCCTAGAGTCTCTGTAAGGCAGCTGTCGCCCATGGTCACGAGTGTCCCATCCGATGGTTCAGACCCCCGGATCATTGTAAGGCAGCTGTCGCCCATGGTTAAGAGTGTCCCATCCGATGGTTCAGACCCCTGGATCATTGTAAGGCAGCTGTCGCCCATGGTCACGAGTGTCCCATCCGATGGTTCAGACCCCTAGAGTCTCTGTAAGGCAGCTGTCGCCCATGGTCAAGAGTGTCCCATCCAATGGTTCAGACCCCCGGATCATTGTAAGGCAGCTGTCGCCCATGGTCACGAGTGTCCCATCCGATGGTTCAGACCCCCAGATCATTGTAAGGCAGCTGTCGCCCATGGTCACGAGTGTCCCATCTGATGGTTCAGACCCCTGGATCATTGTAAGGCAGCTGTCGCCCATGGTCAAGAGTGTCCCATCCGATGGTACAGACCCCTAGAGTCTCTGTAAAGCAGCTGTCGCCCATGGTCACGAGTGTCCCATCCGATGGTTCAGACCCCTAGAGTCTCTGTAAGGCAGCTGTCGCCCATGGTCACGAGTGTCCCATCCGATGGTTCAGACCCCCGGATCATTGTAAGGCAGCTGTCGCCCATGGTCAAGAGTGTCCCATCCGATGGTTCAGACCCCTGTATCATTGTAAGGCTGCTGTCGCCCATGGTCACGAGTGTCCCATCCGATGGTTCAGACCCCTAGAGTCTCTGTAAGGCAGCTGTCGCCCATGGTCAAGAGTGTCCCATCCGATGGTTCAGACCCCCGGATCATTGTAAGGCAGTTGTCGCCCATGGTCAAGAGTGTCCCATCCGATGGTTCAGACCCCTGGATCATTGTAAGGCAGCTGTCGCCCATGGTCACGAGTGTCCCATCCGATGGTTCAGACCCCTAGATTCTCTGTAAAGCAGCTGTCGCCCATGGTCACGAGTGTCCCATCCGATGGTTCAGACCCCTAGAGTCTCTGTAAGGCAGCTGTCGCCCATGGTCACAAGTGTCCCATCCGATGGTTCAGACCCCCGGATCATTGTAAGGCAGCTGTCGCCCATGGTCACAAGTGTCCCATCTGATGGTTCAGACCCCTGGATCATTGTAAGGCAGCTGTCGCCCATGGTCAAGAGTGTCCCATCCGATGGTTCGGACCCCTAGAGTCTCTGTAAGGCGGCTGTCGCCCATGGTCAAGAGTGTCCCATCTGATGGTTCGGACCCCTAGAGTCTCTGTAAGGCAGCTGTCGCCCATGGTCACGAGTGTCCCATCCGATGGTTCAGACCCCTGGATCATTGTAAGGCAGCTGTCGCCCATGGTCACGAGTGTCCCATCCGATGGTTCAGACCCCTAGAGTCTCTGTAAGGCAGCTGTCGCCCATGGTCAAGAGTGTCCCATCCGATGGTTCAGACCCCTGGATCAGTGTAAGGCAGCTGTCGCCCATGGTCAAGAATGTCCCATCCGATGGTTCAGACCCCTAGAGTCTCTGTAAGGCAGCTGTCGCCCATGGTCAAGAGTGTCCCATCCGATGGTTCAGACCCCTGGATCATTGTAAGGCAGCTGTCGCCCATGGTCACGAGTGTCCCATCCGATGGTTCAGACCCCTAGAGTCTCTGTAAAGCAGCTGTCGCCCATGGTCACGAGTGTCCCATCCGATGGTTCAGACCCCTAGAGTCTCTGTAAGGCAGCTGTCGCCCATGGTCAAGAGTGTCCCATCCGATGGTTCGGACCCCTAGAGTCTCTGTAAGGCAGCTGTCGCCCATGGTCACGAGTGTCCCATCCAATGGTTCAGACCCCCGGATCATTGTAAGGCAGCTGTCGGCCATGGTCAAGAGTGTCCCATCCGATGGTTCAGACCCCTAGAGTCTCTGTAAGGCAGCTGTCGCCCATAGTCAAGGGTGTCCCATCCGATGGTTCAGACCCCTGGATCATTGTAAGGCAGCTGTCGCCCATGGTCACGAGTGTCCCATCCGATGGTTCAGACCCCTAGAGTCTCTATAAGGCAGCTGTCGCCCATGGTCAAGAGTGTCCCACCCGATGGTTCAGACCCCTAGAGTCTCTGTAAGGCAGCTGTCGCCCATGGTCACGAGTGTCCCATCCGATGGTTCAGACCCTTAGAGTCTCTGTAAGGCAGCTGTCGCCCATGGTCAAGAGTGTCCCACCCGATAGTTCAGACCCCTAGAGTCTCTGTAAGGCAGCTGTCGCCCATGGTCACGAGTGTCCCATCCGATGGTTCAGACCCCTAGAGTCTCTGTAAGGCAGCTGTCGCCCATGGTCACGAGTGTCCCATCTGATGGTTCAGACCCCTGGATCATTGTAAGGCAGCTGTCGCTCATGGTCAAGAGTGTCCCATCCGATGGTTCGGACCCCAAGAGTCTCTGTAAGGCAGCTGTCGCCCATGGTCAAGAGTGTCCATCCGATGGTTCGGACCCCTAGAGTCTCTGTAAGGCAGCTGTCGCCCATGGTCACGAGTGTCCCATCCGATGGTTCAGACCCATAGAGTCTCTCTAAAGCAGCTGTCGCCCATGGTCAAGAGTGTCCCATCCGATGGTTCAGACCCCCGGATCATTGTAAGGCAGCTGTCGCCCATGGTCACGAGTGTCCCATCCGATGGTTCAGACCCCCGGATCATTGTAAGGCAGCTGTCGCCCATGGTCACAAGTGTCCCATCTGATGGTTCAGACCCCTGGATCATTGTAAGGCAGCTGTCGCCCATGGTCAAGAGTGTCTCATCCGATGGTTCGGACCCCTAGAGGCTCTGTAAGGCAGCTGTCGCCCATGGTCAAGAGTGTCCCATCCGATGGTTCGGACCCCTAGAGTCTCTGTAAGGCAGCTGTCGCCCATGGTCACGAGTGTCCCATCCGATGGTTCAGACCCCTGGATCATTGTAAGGCAGCTGTCGCCCATGGTCACGAGTGTCCCATCCGATGGTTCAGATCCCTAGAGTCTCTGTAAGGCAGCTGTCGCCCATGGTCAAGAGTGTCCCATCCGATGGTTCAGACCCCCGGATCATTGTAAGGCAGCTGTCGCCCATGGTCAAGAGTGTCCCATCCGATGGTTCAGACCCCTGGATCATTGTAAGGCAGCTGTCGCCCATGGTCACGAGTGTCCCATCCGATGGTTCAGACCCCTAGAGTCTCTGTAAAGCAGCTGTCGCCCATGGTCACGAGTGTCCCATCCGATGGTTCAGACCCCTAGAGTCTCTGTAAGGCAGCTGTCGCCCATGGTCACGAGTGTCCCATCCGATGGTTCAGACCCCCGGATCATTGTAAGGCAGCTGTCGCCCATGGTCACGAGTGTCCCATCTGATGGTTCAGACCCCTGGATCATTGTAAGGCAGCTGTCGCCCATGGTCAAGAGTGTCCCATCCGATGGTTCAAGCCCCTAGAGTCTCTGTATAGCAGTTGTCGCCCATGGTCACGAGTGTCCCATCCGATGGTTCAGACCCCTAGAGTCTCTGTAAAGCAGCTGTCGCCCATGGTCATGAGTGTCCCATCCGATGGTTCAGACCCCTAGAGTCTCTGTAAGGCAGCTGTCGCCCATGGTCACGAGTGTCCCATCCGATGGTTCAAACCCCCGGATCATTGTAAGGCAGCTGTCGCCCATGGTTAAGAGTGTCCCATCCGATGGTTCAGACCCCTGGATCATTGTAAGGCAGCTGTCGCCCATGGTCACGAGTGTCCCATCCGATGGTTCAGACCCCTAGAGTCTCTGTAAGGCAGCTGTCGCCCATGGTCAAGAGTGTCCCATCCAATGGTTCAGACCCCCGGATCATTGTAAGGCAGCTGTCGCCCATGGTCACGAGTGTCCCATCCGATGGTTCAGACCCCCAGATCATTGTAAGGCAGCTGTCGCCCATGGTCACGAGTGTCCCATCTGATGGTTCAGACCCCTGGATCATTGTAAGGCAGCTGTCGCCCATGGTCAAGAGTGTCCCATCCGATGGTTCAGACCCCTAGAGTCTCTGTAAAGCAGCTGTCGCCCATGGTCACGAGTGTCCCATCCGATGGTTCAGACCCCTAGAGTCTCTGTAAGGCAGCTGTCGCCCATGGTCACGAGTGTCCCATCCGATGGTTCAGACCCCGGATCATTGTAAGGCAGCTGTCGCCCATGGTCAAGAGTGTCCCATCCGATGGTTCAGACCCCTGTATCATTGTAAGGCTGCTGTCGCCCATGGTCACGAGTGTCCCATCCGATGGTTCAGACCCCTAGAGTCTCTGTAAGGCAGCTGTCGCCCATGGTCAAGAGTGTCCCATCCGATGGTTCAGACCCCCGGATCATTGTAAGGCAGTTGTCGCCCATGGTCAAGAGTGTCCCATCCGATGGTTCAGACCCCTGGATCATTGTAAGGCAGCTGTCGCCCATGGTCACGAGTGTCCCATCCGATGGTTCAGACCCCTAGATTCTCTGTAAAGCAGCTGTCGCCCATGGTCACGAGTGTCCCATCCGATGGTTCAGACCCCTAGAGTCTCTGTAAGGCAGCTGTCGCCCATGGTCACAAGTGTCCCATCCGATGGTTCAGACCCCCGGATCATTGTAAGGCAGCTGTCGCCCATGGTCACAAGTGTCCCATCTGATGGTTCAGACCCCTGGATCATTGTAAGGCAGCTGTCGCCCATGGTCAAGAGTGTCCCATCCGATGGTTCGGACCCCTAGAGTCTCTGTAAGGCAGCTGTCGCCCATGGTCAAGAGTGTCCCATCTGATGGTTCGGACCCCTAGAGTCTCTGTAAGGCAGCTGTCGCCCATGGTCACGAGTGTCCCATCCGATGGTTCAGACCCCTGGATCATTGTAAGGCAGCTGTCGCCCATGGTCACGAGTGTCCCATCCGATGGTTCAGACCCCTAGAGTCTCTGTAAGGCAGCTGTCGCCCATGGTCAAGAGTGTCCCATCCGATGGTTCAGACCCCTGGATCAGTGTAAGGCAGCTGTCGCCCATGGTCAAGAATGTCCCATCCGATGGTTCAGACCCCTAGAGTCTCTGTAAGGCAGCTGTCGCCCATGGTCAAGAGTGTCCCATCCGATGGTTCAGACCCCTGGATCATTGTAAGGCAGCTGTCGCCCATGGTCACGAGTGTCCCATCCGATGGTTCAGACCCCTAGAGTCTCTGTAAAGCAGCTGTCGCCCATGGTCACGAGTGTCCCATCCGATGGTTCAGACCCCTAGAGTCTCTGTAAGGCAGCTGTCGCCCATGGTCAAGAGTGTCCCATCCGATGGTTCGGACCCCTAGAGTCTCTGTAAGGCAGCTGTCGCCCATGGTCACGAGTGTCCCATCCAATGGTTCAGACCCCCGGATCATTGTAAGGCAGCTGTCGGCCATGGTCAAGAGTGTCCCATCCGATGGTTCAGACCCCTAGAGTCTCTGTAAGGCAGCTGTCGCCCATAGTCAAGAGTGTCCCATCCGATGGTTCAGACCCCTGGATCATTGTAAGGCAGCTGTCGCCCATGGTCACGAGTGTCCCATCCGATGGTTCAGACCCCTAGAGTCTCTATAAGGCAGCTGTCGCCCATGGTCAAGAGTGTCCCACCCGATGGTTCAGACCCCTAGAGTCTCTGTAAGGCAGCTGTCGCCCATGGTCACGAGTGTCCCATCCGATGGTTCAGACCCCTAGAGTCTCTGTAAGGCAGCTGTCGCCCATGGTCAAGAGTGTCCCACCCGATGGTTCAGACCCCTAGAGTCTCTGTAAGGCAGCTGTCGCCCATGGTCACGAGTGTCCCATCTGATGGTTCAGACCCCTAGAGTCTCTGTAAGGCAGCTGTCGCCCATGGTCACGAGTGTCCCATCCGATGGTTCAGACCCCCGGATCATTGTAAGGCAGCTGTCGCCCATGGTCACGAGTGTCCCATCTGATGGTTCAGACCCCTGGATCATTGTAAGGCAGCTGTCGCTCATGGTCAAGAGTGTCCCATCCGATGGTTCGGACCCCTAGAGTCTCTGTAAGGCAGCTGTCGCCCATGGTCAAGAGTGTCCCATCCGATGGTTCGGACCCCTAGAGTCTCTGTAAGGCAGCTGTCGCCCATGGTCACGAGTGTCCCATCCGATGGTTCAGACCCCTGGATCATTGTAAGGCAGCTGTCGCCCATGGTCACGAGTGTCCCATCCGATGGTTCAGACCCCTAGAGTCTCTGTAAGGCAGCTGTCGCCCATGGTCAAGAGTGTCCCATCCGATGGTTCAGACCCCCGGATCATTGTAAGGCAGCTGTCGCCCATGGTCACGAGTGTCCCATCCGATGGTTCAGACCCCCGGATCATTGTAAGGCAGCTGTCGCCCATGGTCACGAGTGTCCCATCTGATGGTTCAGACCCCTGGATCATTGTAAGGCAGCTGTCGCCCATGGTCAAGAGTGTCCCATCCGATGGTTCAGACCCCTAGAGTCTCTGTAAAGCAGCTGTCGCCCATGGTCACGAGTGTCCCATCCGATGGTTCAGACCCCTAGAGTCTCTGTAAGGCAGCTGTCGCCCATGGTCACGAGTGTCCCATCCGATGGTTCAGACCCCTAGAGTCTCTGTAAAGCAGCTGTCGCCCATGGTCACGAGTGTCCCATCCGATGGTTCAGACCCCTGTATCATTGTAAGGCAGCTGTCGCCCATGGTCACGAGTGTCCCATCCGATGGTTCAGACCCCTAGAGTCTCTGTAAGGCAGCTGTCGCCCATGGTCAAGAGTGTCCCATCCGATGGTTCAGACCCCCGGATCATTGTAAGGCAGTTGTCGCCCATGGTCAACAGTGTCCCATCCGATGGTTCAGACCCCTGGATCATTGTAAGGCAGCTGTCGCCCATGGTCACGAGTGTCCCATCCGATGGTTCAGACCCCTAGAGTCTCTGAAAGGCAGATGTCGCCCATGGTCACGAGTGTCCCATCCGATGGTTCAGACCCCTAGAGTCTCTGTAAGGCAGCTGTCGCCCATGGTCACGAGTGTCCCATCCGATGGTTCCGACCCCCGGATCATTGTAAGGCAGCTGTCGCCCATGGTCACGAGTGTCCCAACTGATGGTTCAGACCCCTGGATCATTGTAAGGCAGCTGTGGCCCATGGTCAAGAGTGTCCCATCCGATGGTTCAGACCCCTAGAGTCTCTGTAAGGCAGCTGTCGCCCATGGTCAAGAGTGTCCCATCCGATGGTTCAGACCCCTGGATCATTGTAAGGCAGCTGTCGCCCATGGTCACGAGTGTCCCATCCGATGGTTCAGACCCGTAGAGTCTCTGTAAAGCAGCTGTCGCCCATGGTCACGAGTGTCCCATCCGATGGTTCAGACCCCTAGAGTCTCTGTAAGGCAGCTGTCGCCCATGGTCACGAGTGTCCCATCCGATGGTTCAGACCCCTAGAGTCTCTGTAAGGCAGCTGTCGCCCATGGTCAAGAGTGTCCCATCCGATGGTTCAGACCCCCGGATCATTGTAAGGCAGCTGTCGCCCATGGTCAAGAGTGTTCCATCCGATGGTTCAGACCCCTGGATCATTGTAAGGCAGCTGTCGCCCATGGTCACGAGTGTCCCATCCGATGGTTCAGACCCATAGAGTCTCTGTAAAGCAGCTGTCGCCCATGGTCAAGAGTGTCCCATCCGATGGTTCAGACCCCTGGATCATTGTAAGGCAGCTGTCGCCCATGGTCACGAGTGTCCCATCCGATGGTTCAGACCCCCGGATCATTGTAAGGCAGCTGTCGCCCATGGTCATGTGTGTCCCATCCGATGGTTCAGACCCCTAGAGTCTCTGTAAGGCAGCTGTCGCCCATGGTCAAGAGTGTCCCATCCGATGGTTCAGACCCCCGGATCATTGTAAGGCAGCTGTCGCCCATGGTCACGAGTGTCCCATCCGATGGTTCAGACCCCCGGATCATTGTAAGGCAGCTGTCGCCCATGGTCACGAGTGTCCCATCTGATGGTTCAGACCCCTGGATCATTGTAAGGCAGCTGTCGCCCATGGTCAAGAGTGTCCCATCCGATGGTTCAGACCCTTAGAGTCTCTGTAAAGCAGCTGTCGCCCATGGTCACGAGTGTCCCATCCGATGGTTCCGACCCCTAGAGTCTCTGTAAGGCAGCTGTCGCCCTTGGTCACGAGTGTCCCATCCGATGGTTCAGACCCCCGGATCATTGTAAGGCAGCTGTCGCCCATGGTCAAGAGTGTCCCATCCGATGGTTCAGACCCCTGTATCATTGTAAGGCAGCTGTCGCCCATGGTCACGAGTGTCCCATCCGATGGTTCAGACCCCTAGAGTCTCTGTAAGGCAGCTGTCGCCCATGGTCAAGAGTGTCCCATCCGATGGTTCAGACCCCCGGATCATTGTAAGGCAGTTGTCGCCCATGGTCAAGAGTGTCCCATCCGATGGTTCAGACCGCTGG
Source organism: Calotriton arnoldi (assembly GCA_963921515.1). Taxonomy (NCBI): domain Eukaryota; kingdom Metazoa; phylum Chordata; class Amphibia; order Caudata; family Salamandridae; genus Calotriton; species Calotriton arnoldi. Next base: position 602,294 of record CAWUFW010004503.1, on the reverse strand, counting down.
ATCATTGTAAGGCAGCTGTCGCCCATGGTCACGAGTGTCCCACCCGATGGTTCAGACCCCTAGAGTCTCTGTAAAGCAGCTGTCGCCCATGGTCACGAGTGTCCCATCCGATGGTTCAGACCCCTAGAGTCTCTGTAAGGCAGCTGTCGCCCATGGTCACAAGTGTCCCATCCGATGGTTCAGACCCCCGGATCATTGTAAGGCAGCTGTCGCCCATGGTCACAAGTGTCCCATCTGATGGTTCAGACCCCTGGATCAATGTAAGGCAGCTGTCGCCCATGGTCAAGAGTGTCCCATCCGATGGTTCGGACCCCTAGAGTCTCTGTAAGGCAGCTGTCGCCCATGGTCAAGAGTGTCCCATCTGATGGTTCGGACCCCTAGAGTCTCTGTAAGGCAGCTGTCGCCCATGGTCACGAGTGTCCCATCCGATGGTTCAGACCCCTGGATCATTGTAAGGCAGCTGTCGCCCATGGTCACGAGTGTCCCATCAGTTGGTTCAGACCCCTAGAGTCTCTGTAAGGCAGCTGTCGCCCATGGTCAAGAGTGTCCCATCCGATGGTTCAGACCCCTGGATCAGTGTAAGGCAGCTGTCGCCCATGGTCAAGAGTGTCCCATCCGATGGTTCAGACCCCTAGAGTCTCTGTAAGGCAGCTGTCGCCCATGGTCAAGAGTGTCCCATCCGATGGTTCAGACCCCTGGATCATTGTAAGGCAGCTGTCGCCCATGGTCACGAGTGTCCCATCCGATGGTTCAGACCCCTAGAGTCTCTGTAAAGCAGCTGTCGCCCATGGTCACGAGTGTCCCATCCGATGGTTCAGACCCCTAGAGTCTCTGTAAGGCAGCTGTCGCCCATGGTCAAGAGTGTCCCATCCGATGGTTCAGACCCCTGGATCATTGTAAGGCAGCTGTCGCCCATGGTCACGAGTGTCCCATCCGATGGTTCAGACCCCTAGAGTCTCTGTAAGGCAGCTGTCGCCCATGGTCAAGAGTGTCCCACCCGATGGTTCAGACCCCTAGAGTCTCTGTAAGGCAGCTGTCGCCCATGGTCACGAGTGTCCCATCCGATGGTTCAGACCCCTAGAGTCTCTGTAAGGCAGCTGTCGCCCATGGTCACGAGTGTCCCATCCGATGGTTCAGACCCCGGATCATTGTAAGGCAGCTGTCGCCCATGGTCACGAGTGTCCCATCTGATGGTTCAGACCCCTGGATCATTGTAAGGCAGCTGTTGGCCATGGTCAAGAGTGTCCCATCCGATGGTTCAGACCCCTAGAGTCTCTGTAAGGCAGCTGTCGCCCATGGTCAAGAGTGTCCCATCCGATGGTTCAGACCCCTGGATCATTGTAAGGCAGCTGTCGCCCATGGTCACGAGTGTCCCATCCGATGGTTCAGACCCCTAAAGTCTCTGTAAGGCAGCTGTCGCCCATGGTCAAGAGTGTCCCACCCGATGGTTCAGACCCCTAGAGTCTCTGTAAGGCAGCTGTCGCCCATGGTCACGAGTGTCCCATCCGATGGTTCAGACCCCTAGAGTCTCTGTAAGGCAGCTGTCGCCCATGGTCACGAGTGTCCCATCCGATGGTTCAGACCCCCGGATCATTGTAAGGCAGCTGTCGCCCATGGTCACGAGTGTCCCATCTGATGGTTCAGACCCCTGGATCATTGTAAGGCAGCTGTCGCTCATGGTCAAGAGTGTCCCATCCGATGGTTCGGACCCCTAGAGTCTCTGTAAGGCAGCTGTCGCCCATGGTCAAGAGTGTCCCATCCGATGGTTCGGACCCCTAGAGTCTCTGTAAGGCAGCTGTCGCCCATGGTCACGAGTGTCCCATCCGATGGTTCAGACCCCTGGATCATTGTAAGGCAGCTGTCGCCCATGGTCACGAGTGTCCCATCCGATGGTTCAGACCCCTAGAGTCTCTGTAAGGCAGCTGTCGCCCATGGTCAAGAGTGTCCCATCCGATGGTTCAGACCCCCGGATCATTGTAAGGCAGCTGTCGCCCATGGTCACGAGTGTCCCATCCGATGGTTCAGACCCCCGGATCATTGTAAGGCAGCTGTCGCCCATGGTCACGAGTGTCCCATCTGATGGTTCAGACCCCTGGATCATTGTAAGGCAGCTGTCGCCCATGGTCAAGAGTGTCCCATCCGATGGTTCAGACCCCTAGAGTCTCTGTAAAGCAGCTGTCGCCCATGGTCACGAGTGTCCCATCCGATGGTTCAGACCCCTAGAGTCCTGTAAGGCAGCTGTCGCCCATGGTCACGAGTGTCCCATCCGATGGTTCAGACCCCGGATCATTGTAAGGTAGCTGTCGCCCATGGTCAAGAGTGTCCCATCCGATGGTTCAGACCCCTGTATCATTGTAAGGCAGCTGTCGCCCATGGTCACGAGTGTCCCATCCGATGGTTCAGACCCCTAGAGTCTCTGTAAGGCAGCTGTCGCCCATGGTCAAGAGTGTCCCATCCGATGGTTCAGACCCCTGGATCATTGTAAGGCAGTTGTCGCCCATGGTCAAGAGTGTCCCATCCGATGGTTCAGACCCCTGGATCATTGTAAGGCAGCTGTCGCCCATGGTCATGAGTGTCCCATCCGATGGTTCAGACCCCTAAAGTCTCTGTAAAGCAGCTGTCGCCCATGGTCACGAGTGTCTCATCCGATGGTTCAGACCCCTAGAGTCTCTGTAAGGCAGCTGTCGCCCATGGTCACGAGTGTCCCATCCGATGGTTCAGACCCCCGGATCATTGTAAGGCAGCTGTCGCCCATGGTCACGAGTGTCCCATCTGATGGTTCAGACCCCTGGATCATTGTAAGGCAGCTGTCGCCCATGGTCAAGAGTGTCCCATCCGATGGTTCGGACCCCTAGAGTCTCTGTAAGAGAGCTGTCGCCCATGGTCAAGAGTGTCCCATCCGATGGTTCGGACCCCTAGAGTCTCTGTAAGGCAGCTGTTGCCCATGGTCATGAGTGTCCCATCTGATGGTTCAGACCCCTGGATCATTGTAAGGCAGCTGTCGCCCATGGTCACGAGTGTCCCATCCGATGGTTCAGACCCCTAGAGTCTCTGTAAGGCAGCTGTCGCCCATGGTCAAGAGTGTCCCATCCGATGGTTCAGACCCCTGGATCAGTGTAAGGCAGCTGTCGCCCATGGTCAAGAGTGTCCCATCCGATGGTTCAGACCCCTAGAATCTCTGTAAGGCAGCTGTCGCCCATGGTCAAGAGTGTCCCATCCGATGGTTCAGACCCCTGGATCATTGTAAGGCAGCTGTCGCCCATGGTCACGAGTGTCCCATCCGATGGTTCGGACCCCTAGAGTCTCTGTAAGGCAGCTGTCGCCCATGGTCAAGAGTGTCCCATCTGATGGTTCGGACCCCTAGAGTCTCTGTAAGGCAGCTGTCGCCCATGGTCACGAGTGTCCCATCCGATGGTTCAGACCCCTGGATCATTGTAAGGCAGCTGTCGCCCATGGTCACGAGTGTCCCATCAGTTGGTTCAGACCCCTAGAGTCTCTGTAAGGCAGCTGTCGCCCATGGTCAAGAGTGTCCCATCCGATGGTTCAGACCCCTGGATCAGTGTAAGGCAGCTGTCGCCCATGGTCAAGAGTGTCCCATCCGATGGTTCAGACCCCTAGAGTCTCTGTAAGGCAGCTGTCGCCCATGGTCAAGAGTGTCCCATCCGATGGTTCAGACCCCTGGATCATTGTAAGGCAGCTGTCGCCCATGGTCACGAGTGTCCCATCCGATGGTTCAGACCCCTAGAGTCTCTGTAAAGCAGCTGTCGCCCATGGTCACGAGTGTCCCATCCGATGGTTCAGACCCCTAGAGTCTCTGTAAGGCAGCTGTCGCCCATGGTCAAGAGTGTCCCATCCGATGGTTCGGACCCCTAGAGTCTCTGTAAGGCAGCTGTCGCCCATGGTCACGAGTGTCCCATCCAATGGTTCAGACCCCCGGATCATTGTAAGGCAGCTGTCGGCCATGGTCAAGAGTGTCCCATCCGATGGTTCAGACCCCTAGAGTCTCTGTAAGGCAGCTGTCGCCCATGGTCAAGAGTGTCCCATCCGATGGTTCAGACCCCTGGATCATTGTAAGGCAGCTGTCGCCCATGGTCACGAGTGTCCCATCCGATGGTTCAGACCCCTAAAGTCTCTGTAAGGCAGCTGTCGCCCATGGTCAAGAGTGTCCCACCCGATGGTTCAGACCCCTAGAGTCTCTGTAAGGCAGCTGTCGCCCATGGTCACGAGTGTCCCATCCGATGGTTCAGACCCCTAGAGTCTCTGTAAGGCAGCTGTCGCCCATGGTCACGAGTGTCCCATCCGATGGTTCAGACCCCCGGATCATTGTAAGGCAGCTGTCGCCCATGGTCACGAGTGTCCCATCTGATGGTTCAGACCCCTGGATCATTGTAAGGCAGCTGTCGCTCATGGTCAAGAGTGTCCCATCCGATGGTTCGGACCCCTAGAGTCTCTGTAAGGCAGCTGTCGCCCATGGTCAAGAGTGTCCCATCCGATGGTTCGGACCCCTAGAGTCTCTGTAAGGCAGCTGTCGCCCATGGTCACGAGTGTCCCATCCGATGGTTCAGACCCCTGGATCATTGTAAGGCAGCTGTCGCCCATGGTCACGAGTGTCCCATCCGATGGTTCAGACCCCTAGAGTCTCTGTAAGGCAGCTGTCGCCCATGGTCAAGAGTGTCCCATCCGATGGTTCAGACCCCCGGATCATTGTAAGGCAGCTGTCGCCCATGGTCACGAGTGTCCCATCCGATGGTTCAGACCCCCGGATCATTGTAAGGCAGCTGTCGCCCATGGTCACGAGTGTCCCATCTGATGGTTCAGACCCCTGGATCATTGTAAGGCAGCTGTCGCCCATGGTCAAGAGTGTCCCATCCGATGGTTCAGACCCCTAGAGTCTCTGTAAAGCAGCTGTCGCCCATGGTCACGAGTGTCCCATCCGATGGTTCAGACCCCTAGAGTCTCTGTAAGGCAGCTGTCGCCCATGGTCACGAGTGTCCCATCCGATGGTTCAGACCCCTGGATCATTGTAAGGTAGCTGTCGCCCATGGTCAAGAGTGTCCCATCCGATGGTTCAGACCCCTGTATCATTGTAAGGCAGCTGTCGCCCATGGTCACGAGTGTCCCATCCGATGGTTCAGACCCCTAGAGTCTCTGTAAGGCAGCTGTCGCCCATGGTCAAGAGTGTCCCATCCGATGGTTCAGACCCCCGGATCATTGTAAGGCAGTTGTCGCCCATGGTCAAGAGTGTCCCATCCGATGGTTCAGACCCCTGGATCATTGTAAGGCAGCTGTCGCCCATGGTCACGAGTGTCCCATCCGATGGTTCAGACCCCTAGAGTCTCTGTAAAGCAGCTGTCGCACATGGTCACGAGTGTCTCATCCGATGGTTCAGACCCCTAGAGTCTCTGTAAGGCAGCTGTCGCCCATGGTCACGAGTGTCCCATCCGATGGTTCAGACCCCGGATCATTGTAAGGCAGCTGTCGCCCATGGTCACGAGTGTCCCATCTGATGGTTCAGACCCCTGGATCATTGTAAGGCAGCTGTCGCCCATGGTCAAGAGTGTCCCATCCGATGGTTCAGACCCCTAGAGTCTCTGTAAAGCAGCTGTCGCCCATGGTCACGAGTGTCCCATCCGATGGTTCAGACCCCTAGAGTCTCTGTAAGGCAGCTGTCGCCCATGGTCATGAGTGTCCCATCTGATGGTTCAGACCCCTAGAGTCTCTGTAAGGCAGCTGTCGCCCATGGTCAAGAGTGTCCCATCCGATGGTTCAGACCCCTGGATCATTGTAAGGCAGCTGTCGCCCATGGTCACGAGTGTCCCATCCGATGGTTCAGACCCCTAGAGTCTCTGTAAAGCAGCTGTCGCCCATGGTCACGAGTGTCCCATCCGATGGTTCAGACCCCTAGAGTCTCTGTAAGGCAGCTGTCGCCCATGGTCAAGAGTGTCCCACCCGATGGTTCGGACCCCTAGAGTCTCTGTAAGGCAGCTGTCGCCCATGGTCACGAGTGTCCCATCCAATGGTTCAGACCCCCGGATCATTGTAAGGCAGCTGTCGCCCATGGTCACGAGTGTCCCATCCGATGGTTCAGACCCCTAGAGTCTCTGTAAAGCAGCTGTCGCACATGGTCACGAGTGTCCCATCCGATGGTTCAGACCCCTAGAGTCTCTGTAAGGCATCTGTCGCCCATGGTCACGAGTGTCCCATCCGATGGTTCAGACCCCCGGATCATTGCAAGGCAGCTGTCGCCCATGGTCACGAGTGTCCCATCTGATGGTTCAGACCCCTGGATCATTGTAAGGCAGCTGTCGCCCATGGTCAAGAGTGTCCCATCCGATGGTTCAGACCCCTAGAGTCTCTGTAAAGCAGCTGTCGCCCATGGTCACGAGTGTCCCATCCGATGGTTCAGACCCCCGGATCATTGTAAGGCAGCTGTCGCCCATGGTCAAGAGTGTCCAATCCGATGGTTCAGACCCCTGTATCATTGTAAGGCAGCTGTCGCCCATGGTCACGAGTGTCCCATCCGATGGTTCAGACCCCTGGATCAGTGTAAGGCAGCTGTCGCCCATGGTCAAGAGTGTCCCATCCGATGGTTCAGACCCCTAGAGTCTCTGTAAGGCAGCTGTCGCCCATGGTCAAGAGTGTCCCATCCGATGGTTCAGACCCCTGGATCATTGTAAGGCAGCTGTCGCCCATGGTCACGAGTGTCCCATCCGATGGTTCAGACCCCTAGAGTCTCTGTAAAGCAGCTGTCGCCCATGGTCACGAGTGTCCCATCCGATGGTTCAGACCCCTAGAGTCTCTGTAAGGCAGCTGTCGCCCATGGTCAAGAGTGTCCCATCCGATGGTTCGGACCCCTAGAGTCTCTGTAAGGCAGCTGTCGCCCATGGTCACGAGTGTCCCATCCAATGGTTCAGACCCCCGGATCATTGTAAGGCAGCTGTCGGCCATGGTCAAGAGTGTCCCATCCGATGGTTCAGACCCCTAGAGTCTCTGTAAGGCAGCTGTCGCCCATGGTCAAGAGTGTCCCATCCGATGGTTCAGACCCCTGGATCATTGTAAGGCAGCTGTCGCCCATGGTCACGAGTGTCCCATCCGATGGTTCAGACCCCTAAAGTCTCTGTAAGGCAGCTGTCGCCCATGGTCAAGAGTGTCCCACCCGATGGTTCAGACCCCTAGAGTCTCTGTAAGGCAGCTGTCGCCCATGGTCACGAGTGTCCCATCCGATGGTTCAGACCCCTAGAGTCTCTGTAAGGCAGCTGTCGCCCATGGTCACGAGTGTCCCATCCGATGGTTCAGACCCCCGGATCATTGTAAGGCAGCTGTCGCCCATGGTCACGAGTGTCCCATCTGATGGTTCAGACCCCCGGATCATTGTAAGGCAGCTATCGCTCATGGTCAAGAGTGTCCCATCCGATGGTTCGGACCCCTAGAGTCTCTGTAAGGCAGCTGTCGCCCATGGTCAAGAGTGTCCCATCAGATGGTTCGGACCCCTAGAGTCTCTGTAAGGCAGCTGTCGCCCATGGTCACGAGTGTCCCATCCGATGGTTCAGACCCCTGGATCATTGTAAGGCAGCTGTCGCCCATGGTCACGAGTGTCCCATCCGATGGTTCAGACCCCTAGAGTCTCTGTAAGGCAGCTGTCGCCCATGGTCAAGAGTGTCCCATCCGATGGTTCAGACCCCCGGATCATTGTAAGGCAGCTGTCGCCCATGGTCACGAGTGTCCCATCCGATGGTTCAGACCCCCGGATCATTGTAAGGCAGCTGTCGCCCATGGTCACGAGTGTCCCATCTGATGGTTCAGACCCCTGGATCATTGTAAGGCAGCTGTCGCCCATGGTGAAGAGTGTCCCATCCGATGGTTCAGACCCCTAGAGTCTCTGTAAAGCAGCTGTCGCCCATGGTCACGAGTGTCCCATCTGATGGTTCAGACCTCTAGAGTCTCTGTAAGGCAGCTGTCGCCCATGGTCACGAGTGTCCCATCCGATGGTTCAGACCCCCGGATCATTGTAAGGTAGCTGTCGCCCATGGTCAAGAGTGTCCCATCCGATGGTTCAGACCCCTGTATCATTGTAAGGCAGCTGTCGCCCATGGTCACGAGTGTCCCATCCGATGGTTCAGACCCCTAGAGTCTCTGTAAGGCAGCTGTCGCCCATGGTCAAGAGTGTCCCATCCGATGGTTCAGACCCCCGGATCATTGTAAGGCAGTTGTCGCCCATGGTCAAGAGTGTCCCATCCGATGGTTCAGACCCCTGGATCATTGTAAGGCAGCTGTCGCCCATGGTCACGAGTGTCCCATCCGATGGTTCAGACCCCTAGAGTCTCTGTAAAGCAGCTGTCGCACATGGTCACGAGTGTCTCATCCGATGGTTCAGACCCCTAGAGTCTCTGTAAGGCAGCTGTCGCCCATGGTCACGAGTGTCCCATCCGATGGTTCAGACCCCCGGATCATTGTAAGGCAGCTGTCGCCCATGGTCACGAGTGTCCCATCTGATGGTTCAGACCCCTGGATCATTGTAAGGCAGCTGTCGCCCATGGTCAAGAGTGTCCCATCCGATGGTTCGGACCCCTAGAGTCTCTGTAAGAGAGCTGTCGCCCATGGTCAAGAGTGTCCCATCCGATGGTTCGGACCCCTAGAGTCTCTGTAAGGCAGCTGTTGCCCATGGTCATGAGTGTCCCATCTGATGGTTCAGACCCCTGGATCATTGTAAGGCAGCTGTCGCCCATGGTCACGAGTGTCCCATCCGATGGTTCAGACCCCTAGAGTCTCTGTAAGGCAGCTGTCGCCCATGGTCAAGAGTGTCCCATCCGATGGTTCAGACCCCTGGATCAGTGTAAGGCAGCTGTCGCCCATGGTCAAGAGTGTCCCATCCGATGGTTCAGACCCCTAGAATCTCTGTAAGGCAGATGTCGCCCATGGTCAAGAGTGTCCCATCCGATGGTTCAGACCCCTGGATCATTGTAAGGCAGCTGTCGCCCATGGTCACGAGTGTCCCATCCGATGGTTCAGACACCTAGAGTCTCTGTAAAGCAGCTGTCGCCCATGGTCACGAGTGTCCCATCCGATGGTTCAGACCCCTAGAGTCTCTGTAAGGCAGCTGTCGCCCATGGTCACGAGTGTCCCATCCGATGGTTCAGACCCCTAGAGTCTCTGTAAGGCAGCTGTCGCCCATGGTCAAGAGTGTCCCATCCGATGGTTCAGACCCCCGGATCATTGTAAGGCAGCTGTCGCCCATGGTCAAGAGTGTCCCATCCGATGGTTCAGACCCCCGGATCATTGTAAGGCAGCTGTCGCCCATGGTCACGAGTGTCCCATCCGATGGTTCAGACCCCCGGATCATTGTAAGGCAGCTGTCGCGCATGGTCACGAGTGTCCCATCTGATGGTTCAGACCCCTGGATCATTGTAAGGCAGCTGTCGCCCATGGTCAAGAGTGTCTAGTCCGATGGTTCGGACCGCTAGAGGCTCTGTAAGGCAGCTGTCGCCCATGGTCAAGAGTGTCCCATCAGATGGTTCGGACCCCTAGAGTCTCTGTAAGGCAGCTGTCGCCCATGGTCACGAGTGTCCCATCCGATGGTTCAGACCCCTGGATCATTGTAAGGCAGCTGTCGCCCATGGTCACGAGTGTCCCATCCGATGGTTCAGACCCCTAGAGTCTCTGTAAGGCAGCTGTCGCCCATGGTCAAGAGTGTCCCATCTGATGGTTCAGACCCCCGGATCATTGTAAGGCAGCTGTCGCCCATGGTCAAGAGTGTCCCATCCGATCGTTCAGACCCCTGGATCATTGTAAGGCAGCTGTCGCCCATGGTCACGAGTGTACCATCCGATGGTTCAGACCCCTAGAGTCTCTGTAAAGCAGCTGTCGCCCATGGTCACGAGTGTCCCATCCGATGGTTCAGACCCCTAGAGTCTCTGTAAGGCAGCTGTCGCCCATGGTCACGAGTGTCCCATCCGATGGTTCAGACCCCCGGATCATTGTAAGTCAGCTGTCGCCCATGGTCACGAGTGTCCCATCTGATGGTTCAGACCCCTGGATCATTGTAAGGCAGCTGTCGCCCATGGTCAAGAGTGTCCCATCCGATGGTTCAGACCCCTAGAGTCTCTGTAAAGCAGCTGTCGCCCATGGTCACGAGTGTCCCATCCGATGGTTCAGACCCCTAGAGTCTCTGTAAGGCAGCTGTCGCCCATGGTCACGAGTGTCCCATCCGATGGTTCAGACCCCCGGATCATTGTAAGGCAGCTGTCGCCCATGGTCAAGAGTGTCCAATCCGATGGTTCAGACCCCTGTATCATTGTAAGGCAGCTGTCGCCCATGGTCACGAGTGTCCCATCCGATGGTTCAGACCCCTAGAGTCTCTGTAAGGCAGCTGTCGCCCATGGTCAAGAGTGTCCCATCCGATGGTTCAGACCCCGGATCATTGTAAGGCAGTTGTCGCCCATGGTCAAGAGTGTCCCATCCGATGGTTCAGACCCCTGGATCATTGTAAGGCAGCTGTCGTCCATGGTCACGAGTGTCCCATCCGATGGTTCAGACCCCTAGAGTCTCTGTAAGGCAGCTGTCGCCCATGGTCACGAGTGTCCCATCCGATGGTTCAGACCCCCGGATCATTGTAAGGCAGCTGTCGCCCATGGTCACAAGTGTCCCATCTGATGGTTCAGACCCCTGGATCATTGTAAGGCAGCTGTCGCCCATGGTCAAGAGTGTCCCATTCGATGGTTCGGACCCCTAGAGTCTCTGTAAGGCAGCTGTCGCCCATGGTCAAGAGTGTCCCATGTGATGGTTCGGACCCCTAGAGTCTTTTTAAGGCAGCTGTCGCCCATGGTCACGAGTGTCCCATCCGATGGTTCAGACCCCTGGATCATTGTAAGGCAGCTGTCGCCCATGGTCACGAGTGTCCCATCCGATGGTTCAGACCCCTAGAGTCTCTGTAAGGCAGCTGTCGCCCATGGTCAAGAGTGTCCCATCCGATGGTTCAGACCCCTGGATCAGTGTAAGGCAGCTGTCGCCCATGGTCAAGAGTGTCCCATCCGATGGTTCAGACCCCTAGAGTCTCTGTAAGGCAGCTGTCGCCCATGGTCAAGAGTGTCCCATCCGATGGTTCAGACCCCTGGATCATTGTAAGAAAGCTGTCGCCCATGGTCACGAGTGTCCCGTCCGATGGTTCAGACCCCTAGAGTCTCTGTAAAGCAGCTGTCGCCCATGGTCACGAGTGTCCCATCCGATGGTTCAGACCCCTAGAGTCTCTGTAAGGCAGCTGTCGCCCATGGTCAAGAGTGTCCCATCCGATGGTTCGGACCCCTAGAGTCTCTGTAAGGCAGCTGTCGCCCATGGTCACGAGTGTCCCATCCAATGTTTCAGACCCCCGGATCATTGTAAGGCAGCTGTCGGCCATGGTCAAGAGTGTCCCATCCGATGGTTCAGACCCCTAGAGTCTCTGTAAGGCAGCTGTCGCCCATGGTCAAGAGTGTCTCATCCGATGGTTCGGACCCCTAGAGGCTCTGTAAGGCAGCTGTCGCCCATGGTCAAGAGTGTCCCATCCGATGGTTCGGAACCCTAGAGTCTCTGTAAGGCAGCTGTCGCCCATGGTCACGAGTGTCCCATCCGATGGTTCAGACCCCTGGATCATTGTAAGGCAGCTGTCGCCCATGGTCACGAGTGTCCCATCCGATGGTTCAGACCCCTAGAGTCTCTGTAAGGCAGCTGTCGCCCATGGTCACGAGTGTCCCATCCGATGGTTCAGACCCCCGGATCATTGTAAGGCAGCTGTCGCCCATGGTCAAGAGTGTCCCATCCGATGGTTCAGACCCCTGTATCATTGTAAGGCTGCTGTCGCCCATGGTCACGAGTGTCCCATCCGATGGTTCAGACCCCTAGAGTCTCTGTAAGGCAGCTGTCGCCCATGGTCAAGAGTGTCCCATCCGATGGTTCAGACCCCCGGATCATTGTAAGGCAGTTGTCGCCCATGGTCAAGAGTGTCCCATCCGATGGTTCAGACCCCTGGATCATTGTAAGGCAGCTGTCGCCCATGGTCACGAGTGTCCCATCCGATGGTTCAGACCCCTAGAGTCTCTGTAAAGCAGCTGTCGCCCATGGTCACGAGTGTCCCATCCGATGGTTCAGACCCCTAGAGTCTCTGTAAGGCAGCTGTCGCCCATGGTCACAAGTGTCCCATCCGATGGTTCAGACCCCCGGATCATTGTAAGGCAGCTGTCGCCCATGGTCACAAGTGTCCCATCTGATGGTTCAGACCCCTGGATCATTGTAAGGCAGCTGTCGCCCATGGTCAAGAGTGTCCCATCCGATGGTTCGGACCCCTAGAGTCTCTGTAAGGCGGCTGTCGCCCATGGTCAAGAGTGTCCCATCTGATGGTTCGGACCCCTAGAGTCTCTGTAAGGCAGCTGTCGCCCATGGTCACGAGTGTCCCATCCGATGGTTCAGACCCCTGGATCATTGTAAGGCAGCTGTCGCCCATGGTCACGAGTGTCCCATCCGATGGTTCAGACCCCTAGAGTCTCTGTAAGGCAGCTGTCGCCCATGGTCAAGAGTGTCCCATCCGATGGTTCGGACCCCTAGAGTCTCTGTAAGGCAGCTGTCGCCCATGGTCACGAGTGTCCCATCCAATGTTTCAGACCCCCGGATCATTGTAAGGCAGCTGTCGGCCATGGTCAAGAGTGTCCCATCCGATGGTTCAGACCCCTAGAGTCTCTGTAAGGCAGCTGTCGCCCATGGTCAAGAGTGTCTCATCCGATGGTTCGGACCCCTAGAGGCTCTGTAAGGCAGCTGTCGCCCATGGTCAAGAGTGTCCCATCCGATGGTTCGGAACCCTAGAGTCTCTGTAAGGCAGCTGTCGCCCATGGTCACAAGTGTCCCATCCGATGGTTCAGACCCCTGGATCATTGTAAGGCAGCTGTCGCCCATGGTCACGAGTGTCCCATCCGATGGTTCAGACCCCTAGAGTCTCTGTAAGGCAGCTGTCGCCCATGGTCAAGAGTGTCCCATCCGATGGTTCAGACCCCCGGATCATTGTAAGGCAGTTGTCGCCCATGGTCAAGAGTGTCCCATCCGATGGTTCAGACCCCTGGATCATTGTAAGGCAGCTGTCGCCCATGGTCACGAGTGTCCCATCCGATGGTTCAGACCCCTAGAGTCTCTGTAAAGCAGCTGTCGCCCATGGTCACGAGTGTCCCATCCGATGGTTCAGACCCCTAGAGTCTCTGTAAGGCAGCTGTCGCCCATGGTCACAAGTGTCCCATCCGATGGTTCAGACCCCCGGATCATTGTAAGGCAGCTGTCGCCCATGGTCACAAGTGTCCCATCTGATGGTTCAGACCCCTGGATCATTGTAAGGCAGCTGTCGCCCATGGTCAAGAGTGTCCCATCCGATGGTTCGGACCCCTAGAGTCTCTGTAAGGCGGCTGTCGCCCATGGTCAAGAGTGTCCCATCTGATGGTTCGGACCCCTAGAGTCTCTGTAAGGCAGCTGTCGCCCATGGTCACGAGTGTCCCATCCGATGGTTCAGACCCCTGGATCATTGTAAGGCAGCTGTCGCCCATGGTCACGAGTGTCCCATCCGATGGTTCAGACCCCTAGAGTCTCTGTAAGGCAGCTGTCACCCATGGTCAAGAGAGTCCCATCCAATGGTTCAGACCCCTGGATCAGTGTAAGGCAGCTGTCGCCCATGGTCAAGAGTGTCCCATCCGATGGTTCAGACCCCTAGAGTCTCTGTAAGGCAGTTGTCGCACATGGTCAAGAGTGTCCCATCCGATGGTTCAGACCCCTGGATCATTGTAAGGCAGCTGTCGCCCATGGTCACGAGTGTCCCATCCGATGGTTCAGACCCCTAGAGTCTCTGTAAAGCAGCTGTCGCCCATGGTCACGAGTGTCCCATCCAATGGTTCAGACCCCTAGAGTCTCTGTAAGGCAGCTGTCGCCCATGGTCAAGAGTGTCCCATCCGATGGTTCGGACCCCTAGAGTCTCTGTAAGGCAGCTGTCGCCCATGGTCACGAGTGTCCCATCCAATGGTTCAGACCCCCGGATCATTGTAAGGCAGCTGTCGGCCATGGTCAAGAGTGTCCCATCCGATGGTTCAGACCCCTAGAGTCTCTGTAAGGCAGCTGTCGCCCATGGTCAAGGGTGTCCCATCCGATGGTTCAGACCCCTGGATCATTGTAAGGCAGCTGTCGCCCATGGTCACGAGTGTCCCATCCGATGGTTCAGACCCCTAGAGTCTCTGTAAGGCAGCTGTCGCCCATGGTCAAGAGTGTCCCACCCGATGGTTCAGACCCCTAGAGTCTCTGTAAGGCAGCTGTCGCCCATGGTCACGAGTGTCCCATCCGATGGTTCAGACCCCTAGAGTCTCTGTAAGGCAGCTGTCGCCCATGGTCACGAGTGTCCCAGCCGATGGTTCAGACCCCCGGATCATTGTAAGGCAGCTGTCGCCCATGGTCACGAGTGTCCCATCAGATGGTTCAGACCCCTGGATCATTGTAAGGCAGCTGTCGCTCATGGTCAAGAGTGTCCCATCCGATGGTTCGGACCCCTAGAGTCTCTGTAAGGCAGCTGTCGCCCATGGTCAAGAGTGTCCATCCGATGGTTCAGACCCCTAGAGTCTCTGTAAGGCAGCTGTCGCCCATGGTCAAGAGTGTCCCATCCGATGGTTCAGACCCCCGGATCATTGTAAGGCAGCTGTCGCCCATGGTCACGAGTGTCCCATCCGATGGTTCAGACCCCCGGATCATTGTAAGGCAGCTGTCGCCCATGGTCACGAGTGTCCCATCTGATGGTTCAGACCCCTGGATCATTGTAAGGCAGCTGTCGCCCATGGTCAAGAGTGTCCCATCCGATGGTTCAGACCCCTAGAGTCTCTGTAAAGCAGCTGTCGCCCATGGTCACGAGTGTCCCATCCGATGGTTCAGACCCCTAGAGTCTCTGTAAGGCAGCTGTCGCCCATGGTCACGAGTGTCCCATCCGATGGTTCAGACCCCTAGAGTCTCTGTAAAGCAGCTGTCGCCCATGGTCACGAGTGTCCCATCCGATGGTTCAGACCCCTGTATCATTGTAAGGCAGCTGTCGCCCATGGTCACGAGTGTCCCATCCGATGGTTCAGACCCCTAGAGTCTCTGTAAGGCAGCTGTCGCCCATGGTCAAGAGTGTCCCATCCGATGGTTCAGACCCCCGGATCATTGTAAGGCAGTTGTCGCCCATGGTCAAGAGTGTCCCATCCGATGGTTCAGACCCCTGGATCATTGTAAGACAGCTGTCGCCCATGGTCACGAGTGTCCCATCCGATGGTTCAGACCCCTAGAGTCTCTGTAAAGCAGCTGTCGCCCATGGTCACGAGTGTCCCATCCGATGGTTCAGACCCCTAGAGTCTCTGTAAGGCAGCTGTCGCCCATGGTCACGAGTGTCCCATCCGATGGTTCAGACCCCCGGATCATTGTAAGGCAGCTGTCGCCCATGGTCACGAGTGTCCGAACTGATGGTTCAGACCCCTGGATCATTGTAAGGCAGCTGTCGCCCATGGTCAAGAGTGTCCCATCCGATGGTTCAGACCCCTAGAGTCTCTGTAAGGCAGCTGTCGCCCATGGTCAAGAGTGTCCCATCCGATCGTTCGGACCCCTAGAGTCTCTGTAAGGCAGCTGTCGCCCATGGTCACGAGTGTCCCATCCAATGGTTCAGACCCGTAGAGTCTCTGTAAAGCAGCTGTCGCCCATGGTCACGAGAGTCCCATCCGATGGTTCAGACCCCTAGAGTCTCTGTAAGGCAGCTGTCGCCCATGGTCACGAGTGTCCCATCCGATGGTTCAGACCCCTAGAGTCTCTGTAAGGCAGCTGTCGCCCATGGTCAAGAGTGTCCCATCTGATGGTTCAGACCCCCGGATCATTGTAAGGCAGCTGTCGCCCATGGTCAAGAGTATTCCATCCGATGGTTCAGACCCCTGGATCATTGTAAGGCAGCTGTCGCCCACGGTCACGAGTGTCCCATCCGATGGTTCAGACCCATAGAGTCTCTCTAAAGCAGCTGTCGCCCATGGTCAAGAGTGTCCCATCCGATGGTTCAGACCCCCGGATCATTGTAAGGCAGCTGTCGCCCATGGTCACGAGTGTCCCATCCGATGGTTCAGACCCCCGGATCATTGTAAGGCAGCTGTCGCCCATGGTCATGTGTGTCCCATCCGATGGTTCAGACCCCTAGAGTCTCTGTAAGGCACCTGTCGCCCATGGTCAAGAGTGTCCCATCTGATGGTTCAGACCCCCGGATCATTGTAAGGCAGCTGTCGCCCATGGTCACGAGTGTCCCATCCAATGTTTCAGACCCCCGGATCATTGTAAGGCAGCTGTCGGCCATGGTCAAGAGTGTCCCATCCGATGGTTCAGACCCCTAGAGTCTCTGTAAGGCAGCTGTCGCCCATGGTCAAGAGTGTCTCATCCGATGGTTCGGACCCCTAGAGGCTCTGTAAGGCAGCTGTCGCCCATGGTCAAGAGTGTCCCATCCGATGGTTCGGAACCCTAGAGTCTCTGTAAGGCAGCTGTCGCCCATGGTCACGAGTGTCCCATCCGATGGTTCAGACCCCTGGATCATTGTAAGGCAGCTGTCGCCCATGGTCACGAGTGTCCCATCCGATGGTTCAGACCCCTAGAGTCTCTGTAAGGCAGCTGTCGCCCATGGTCACGAGTGTCCCATCCGATGGTTCAGACCCCCGGATCATTGTAAGGCAGCTGTCGCCCATGGTCAAGAGTGTCCCATCCGATGGTTCAGACCCCTGTATCATTGTAAGGCTGCTGTCGCCCATGGTCACGAGTGTCCCATCCGATGGTTCAGACCCCTAGAGTCTCTGTAAGGCAGCTGTCGCCCATGGTCAAGAGTGTCCCATCCGATGGTTCAGACCCCCGGATCATTGTAAGGCAGTTGTCGCCCATGGTCAAGAGTGTCCCATCCGATGGTTCAGACCCCTGGATCATTGTAAGGCAGCTGTCGCCCATGGTCACGAGTGTCCCATCCGATGGTTCAGACCCCTAGAGTCTCTGTAAAGCAGCTGTCGCCCATGGTCACGAGTGTCCCATCCGATGGTTCAGACCCCTAGAGTCTCTGTAAGGCAGCTGTCGCCCATGGTCACAAGTGTCCCATCCGATGGTTCAGACCCCCGGATCATTGTAAGGCAGCTGTCGCCCATGGTCACAAGTGTCCCATCTGATGGTTCAGACCCCTGGATCATTGTAAGGCAGCTGTCGCCCATGGTCAAGAGTGTCCCATCCGATGGTTCGGACCCCTAGAGTCTCTGTAAGGCGGCTGTCGCCCATGGTCAAGAGTGTCCCATCTGATGGTTCGGACCCCTAGAGTCTCTGTAAGGCAGCTGTCGCCCATGGTCACGAGTGTCCCATCCGATGGTTCAGACCCCTGGATCATTGTAAGGCAGCTGTCGCCCATGGTCACGAGTGTCCCATCCGATGGTTCAGACCCCTAGAGTCTCTGTAAGGCAGCTGTCGCCCATGGTCAAGAGTGTCCCATCCGATGGTTCGGACCCCTAGAGTCTCTGTAAGGCAGCTGTCGCCCATGGTCACGAGTGTCCCATCCAATGTTTCAGACCCCGGATCATTGTAAGGCAGCTGTCGGCCATGGTCAAGAGTGTCCCATCCGATGGTTCAGACCCCTAGAGTCTCTGTAAGGCAGCTGTCGCCCATGGTCAAGAGTGTCTCATCCGATGGTTCGGACCCCTAGAGGCTCTGTAAGGCAGCTGTCGCCCATGGTCAAGAGTGTCCCATCCGATGGTTCGGAACCCTAGAGTCTCTGTAAGGCAGCTGTCGCCCATGGTCACAAGTGTCCCATCCGATGGTTCAGACCCCTGGATCATTGTAAGGCAGCTGTCGCCCATGGTCACGAGTGTCCCATCCGATGGTTCAGACCCCTAGAGTCTCTGTAAGGCAGCTGTCGCCCATGGTCAAGAGTGTCCCATCCGATGGTTCAGACCCCCGGATCATTGTAAGGCAGTTGTCGCCCATGGTCAAGAGTGTCCCATCCGATGGTTCAGACCCCTGGATCATTGTAAGGCAGCTGTCGCCCATGGTCACGAGTGTCCCATCCGATGGTTCAGACCCCTAGAGTCTCTGTAAAGCAGCTGTCGCCCATGGTCACGAGTGTCCCATCCGATGGTTCAGACCCCTAGAGTCTCTGTAAGGCAGCTGTCGCCCATGGTCACAAGTGTCCCATCCGATGGTTCAGACCCCCGGATCATTGTAAGGCAGCTGTCGCCCATGGTCACAAGTGTCCCATCTGATGGTTCAGACCCCTGGATCATTGTAAGGCAGCTGTCGCCCATGGTCAAGAGTGTCCCATCCGATGGTTCGGACCCCTAGAGTCTCTGTAAGGCGGCTGTCGCCCATGGTCAAGAGTGTCCCATCTGATGGTTCGGACCCCTAGAGTCTCTGTAAGGCAGCTGTCGCCCATGGTCACGAGTGTCCCATCCGATGGTTCAGACCCCTGGATCATTGTAAGGCAGCTGTCGCCCATGGTCACGAGTGTCCCATCCGATGGTTCAGACCCCTAGAGTCTCTGTAAGGCAGCTGTCACCCATGGTCAAGAGAGTCCCATCCAATGGTTCAGACCCCTGGATCAGTGTAAGGCAGCTGTCGCCCATGGTCAAGAGTGTCCCATCCGATGGTTCAGACCCCTAGAGTCTCTGTAAGGCAGCTGTCGCCCATGGTCAAGAGTGTCCCATCCGATGGTTCAGACCCCTGGATCATTGTAAGGCAGCTGTCGCCCATGGTCACGAGTGTCCCATCCGATGGTTCAGACCCCTAGAGTCTCTGTAAAGCAGCTGTCGCCCATGGTCACGAGTGTCCCATCCAATGGTTCAGACCCCTAGAGTCTCTGTAAGGCAGCTGTCGCCCATGGTCAAGAGTGTCCCATCCGATGGTTCGGACCCCTAGAGTCTCTGTAAGGCAGCTGTCGCCCATGGTCACGAGTGTCCCATCCAATGGTTCAGACCCCCGGATCATTGTAAGGCAGCTGTCGGCCATGGTCAAGAGTGTCCCATCCGATGGTTCAGACCCCTAGAGTCTCTGTAAGGCAGCTGTCGCCCATGGTCAAGGGTGTCCCATCCGATGGTTCAGACCCCTGGATCATTGTAAGGCAGCTGTCGCCCATGGTCACGAGTGTCCCATCCGATGGTTCAGACCCCTAGAGTCTCTGTAAGGCAGCTGTCGCCCATGGTCAAGAGTGTCCCACCCGATGGTTCAGACCCCTAGAGTCTCTGTAAGGCAGCTGTCGCCCATGGTCACGAGTGTCCCATCCGATGGTTCAGACCCCTAGAGTCTCTGTAAGGCAGCTGTCGCCCATGGTCACGAGTGTCCCATCCGATGGTTCAGACCCCGGATCATTGTAAGGCAGCTGTCGCCCATGGTCACGAGTGTCCCATCTGATGGTTCAGACCCCTGGATCATTGTAAGGCAGCTGTCGCTCATGGTCAAGAGTGTCCCATCCGATGGTTCGGACCCCTAGAGTCTCTGTAAGGCAGCTGTCGCCCATGGTCAAGAGTGTCCATCCGATGGTTCAGACCCCTAGAGTCTCTGTAAGGCAGCTGTCGCCCATGGTCAAGAGTGTCCCATCCGATGGTTCAGACCCCCGGATCATTGTAAGGCAGCTGTCGCCCATGGTCACGAGTGTCCCATCCGATGGTTCAGACCCCCGGATCATTGTAAGGCAGCTGTCGCCCATGGTCACGAGTGTCCCATCTGATGGTTCAGACCCCTGGATCATTGTAAGGCAGCTGTCGCCCATGGTCAAGAGTGTCCCATCCGATGGTTCAGACCCCTAGAGTCTCTGTAAAGCAGCTGTCGCCCATGGTCACGAGTGTCCCATCCGATGGTTCAGACCCCTAGAGTCTCTGTAAGGCAGCTGTCGCCCATGGTCACGAGTGTCCCATCCGATGGTTCAGACCCCTAGAGTCTCTGTAAAGCAGCTGTCGCCCATGGTCACGAGTGTCCCATCCGATGGTTCAGACCCCTGTATCATTGTAAGGCAGCTGTCGCCCATGGTCACGAGTGTCCCATCCGATGGTTCAGACCCCTAGAGTCTCTGTAAGGCAGCTGTCGCCCATGGTCAAGAGTGTCCCATCCGATGGTTCAGACCCCCGGATCATTGTAAGGCAGTTGTCGCCCATGGTCAAGAGTGTCCCATCCGATGGTTCAGACCCCTGGATCATTGTAAGACAGCTGTCGCCCATGGTCACGAGTGTCCCATCCGATGGTTCAGACCCCTAGAGTCTCTGTAAAGCAGCTGTCGCCCATGGTCACGAGTGTCCCATCCGATGGTTCAGACCCCTAGAGTCTCTGTAAGGCAGCTGTCGCCCATGGTCACGAGTGTCCCATCCGATGGTTCAGACCCCCGGATCATTGTAAGGCAGCTGTCGCCCATGGTCACGAGTGTCCGAACTGATGGTTCAGACCCCTGGATCATTGTAAGGCAGCTGTCGCCCATGGTCAAGAGTGTCCCATCCGATGGTTCAGACCCCTAGAGTCTCTGTAAGGCAGCTGTCGCCCATGGTCAAGAGTGTCCCATCCGATCGTTCGGACCCCTAGAGTCTCTGTAAGGCAGCTGTCGCCCATGGTCACGAGTGTCCCATCCAATGGTTCAGACCCGTAGAGTCTCTGTAAAGCAGCTGTCGCCCATGGTCACGAGAGTCCCATCCGATGGTTCAGACCCCTAGAGTCTCTGTAAGGCAGCTGTCGCCCATGGTCACGAGTGTCCCATCCGATGGTTCAGACCCCTAGAGTCTCTGTAAGGCAGCTGTCGCCCATGGTCAAGAGTGTCCCATCTGATGGTTCAGACCCCCGGATCATTGTAAGGCAGCTGTCGCCCATGGTCAAGAGTATTCCATCCGATGGTTCAGACCCCTGGATCATTGTAAGGCAGCTGTCGCCCACGGTCACGAGTGTCCCATCCGATGGTTCAGACCCATAGAGTCTCTCTAAAGCAGCTGTCGCCCATGGTCAAGAGTGTCCCATCCGATGGTTCAGACCCCCGGATCATTGTAAGGCAGCTGTCGCCCATGGTCACGAGTGTCCCATCCGATGGTTCAGACCCCCGGATCATTGTAAGGCAGCTGTCGCCCATGGTCATGTGTGTCCCATCCGATGGTTCAGACCCCTAGAGTCTCTGTAAGGCACCTGTCGCCCATGGTCAAGAGTGTCCCATCTGATGGTTCAGACCCCCGGATCATTGTAAGGCAGCTGTCGCCCATGGTCACGAGTGTCCCATCCGATGGTTCAGACCCCGGATCATTGTAAGGCAGCTGTCGCCCATGGTCACGAGTGTCCCATCTGATGGTTCAGACCCCTGGATCATTGTAAGGCAGCTGTCGCCCATGATCAAGAGTGTCCCATCCGATGGTTCAGACCCTTAGAGTCTCTGTAAAGCAGCTGTCGCCCATGGTCACGAGTGTCCCATCCGATGGTTCCGACCCCTAGAGTCTCTGTAAGGCAGCTGTCGCCCATGGTCACGAGTGTCCCATCCGATGGTTCAGACCCCCGGATCATTGTAAGGCAGCTGTCGCCCATGGTCAAGAGTGTCCCATCCGATGGTTCAGACCCCTGTATCATTGTAAGGCAGCTGTCGCCCTTGGTCACGAGTGTCCCATCCGATGGTTCAGACCCCTAGAGTCTCTGTAAGGCAGCTGTCGCCCATGGTCAAGAGTGTCCCATCCGATGGTTCAGACCCCCGGATCATTGTAAGGCAGTTGTCGCCCATGGTCAAGAGTGTCCCATCCGATGGTTCAGACCGCTGGATCATTGTAAGGCAGCTGTCGCCCATGGTCACGAGTGTCCCACCCGATGGTTCAGACCCCTAGAGTCTCTGTAAAGCAGCTGTCGCCCATGGTCACGAGTGTCCCATCCGATGGTTCAGACCCCTAGAGTCTCTGTAAGGCAGCTTTCGCCCATGGTCACAAGTGTCCCATCCGATGGTTCAGACCCCCGGATCATTGTAAGGCAGCTGTCGCCCATGGTCACAAGTGTCCCATCTGATGGTTCAGACCCCTGGATCATTGTAAGGCAGCTGTCGCCCATGGTCAAGAGTGTCCCATCCGATGGTTCGGACCCCTAGAGTCTCTGTAAGGCAGCTGTCGCCCATGGTCAAGAGTGTCCCATCTGATGGTTCGGACCCCTAGAGTCTCTGTAAGGCAGCTGTCGCCCATGGTCACGAGTGTCCCATCCGATGGTTCAGACCCCTGGATCATTGTAAGGCAGCTGTCGCCCATGGTCACGAGTGTCCCATCAGTTGGTTCAGACCCCTAGAGTCTCTGTAAGGCAGCTGTCGCCCATGGTCAAGAGTGTCCCATCCGATGGTTCAGACCCCTGGATCAGTGTAAGGCAGCTGTCGCCCATGGTCAAGAGTGTCCCATCCGATGGTTCAGACCCCTAGAGTCTCTGTAAGGCAGCTGTAGCCCATGGTCAAGAGTGTCCCATCCGATGGTTCAGACCCCTGGATCATTGTAAGGCAGCTGTCGCCCATGGTCACGAGTGTCCCATCCGATGGTTCAGACCCCTAGAGTCTCTGTAAAGCAGCTGTCGCCCATGGTCACGAGTGTCCCATCCGATGGTTCAGACCCCTAGAGTCTCTGTAAGGCAGCTGTCGCCCATGGTCAAGAGTGTCCCATCCGATGGTTCGGACCCCTAGAGTCTCTGTAAGGCAGCTGTCGCCCATGGTCACGAGTGTCCCATCCAATGGTTCAGACCCCCGGATCATTGTAAGGCAGCTGTCGGCCATGGTCAAGAGTGTCCCATCCGATGGTTCAGACCCCTAGAGTCTCTGTAAGGCAGCTGTCGCCCATGGTCAAGAGTGTCCCATCCGATGGTTCAGACCCCTGGATCATTGTAAGGCAGCTGTCGCCCATGGTCACGAGTGTCCCATCCGATGGTTCAGACCCCTAGAGTCTCTGTAAGGCAGCTGTCGCCCATGGTCAAGAGTGTCCCACCCGATGGTTCAGACCCCTAGAGTCTCTGTAAGGCAGCTGTCGCCCATGGTCACGAGTGTCCCATCCGATGGTTCAGACCCCTAGAGTCTCTGTAAGGCAGCTGTCGCCCATGGTCACGAGTGTCCCATCCGATGGTTCAGACCCCCGGATCATTGTAAGGCAGCTGTCGCCCATGGTCACGAGTGTCCCATCTGATGGTTCAGACCCCGGATCATTGTAAGGCAGCTGTCGCTCATGGTCAAGAGTGTCCCATCCGATGGTTCGGACCCCTAGAGTCTCTGTAAGGCAGCTGTCGCCCATGGTCAAGAGTGTCCCATCCGATGGTTCGGACCCCTAGAGTCTCTGTAAGGCAGCTGTCGCCCATGGTCACGAGTGTCCCATCCGATGGTTCAGACCCCTGGATCATTGTAAGGCAGCTGTCGCCCATGGTCACGAGTGTCCCATCCGATGGTTCAGACCCCTAGAGTCTCTGTAAGGCAGCTGTCGCCCATGGTCAAGAGTGTCCCATCCGATGGTTCAGACCCCCGGATCATTGTAAGGCAGCTGTCGCCCATGGTCACGAGTGTCCCATCCGATGGTTCAGACCCCCGGATCATTGTAAGGCAGCTGTCGCCCATGGTCACGAGTGTCCCATCTGATGGTTCAGACCCCTGGATCATTGTAAGGCAGCTGTCGCCCATGGTCAAGAGTGTCCCCTCCGATGGTTCAGACCCCTAGAGTCTCTGTAAAGCAGCTGTCGCCCATGGTCACGAGTGTCCCATCCGATGGTTCAGACCCCTAGAGTCTCTGTAAGGCAGCTGTCGCCCATGGTCACGAGTGTCCCATCCGATGGTTCAGACCCCGGATCATTGTAAGGCAGCTGTCGCCCATGGTCAAGAGTGTCCCATCCGATGGTTCAGACCCCTGTATCATTGTAAGGCAGCTGTCGCCCATGGTCACGAGTGTCCCATCCGATGGTTCAGACCCCTAGAGTCTCTGTAAGGCAGCTGTCGCCCATGGTCAAGAGTGTCCCATCCGATGGTTCAGACCCCCGGATCATTGTAAGGCAGTTGTCGCCCATGGTCAAGAGTGTCCCATCCGATGGTTCAGACCCCTGGATCATTGTAAGGCAGCTGTCGCCCATGGTCACGAGTGTCCCATCCGATGGTTCAGACCCCTAGAGTCTCTGTAAAGCAGCTGTCGCCCATGGTCACGAGTGTCTCATCCGATGGTTCAGACCCCTAGAGTCTCTGTAAGGCAGCTGTCGCCCATGGTCACGAGTGTCCCATCCGATGGTTCAGACCCCCGGATCATTGTAAGGCAGCTGTCGCCCATGGTCACGAGTGTCCCATCTGATGGTTCAGACCCCTGGATCATTGTAAGGCAGCTGTCGCCCATGGTCAAGAGTGTCCCATCCGATGGTTCGGACACCTAGAGTCTCTGTAAGAGAGCTGTCGCCCATGGTCAAGAGTGTCCCATCCGATGGTTCGGACCCCTAGAGTCTCTGTAAGGCAGCTGTTGCCCATGGTCATGAGTGTCCCATCTGATGGTTCAGACCCCTGGATCATTGTAAGGCAGCTGTCGCCCATGGTCACGAGTGTCCCATCCGATGGTTCAGACCCCTAGAGTCTCTGTAAGGCAGCTGTCGCCCATGGTCAAGAGTGTCCCATCCGATGGTTCAGACCCCTGGATCAGTGTAAGGCAGCTGTCGCCCATGGTCAAGAGTGTCCCATCCGATGGTTCAGACCCCTAGAATCTCTGTAAGGCAGCTGTCGCCCATGGTCAAGAGTGTCACATCCGATGGTTCAGACCCCTGGATCATTGTAAGGCAGCTGTCGCACATGGTCACGAGTGTCCCATCCGATGGTTCAGACCCCTAGAGTCTCTGTAAAGCAGCTGTCGCCCATGGTCACGAGTGTCCCATCCGATGGTTCAGACCCCTAGAGTCTCTGTAAGGCAGCTGTCGCCCATGGTCACGAGTGTCCCATCCGATGGTTCAGACCCCTAGAGTCTCTGTAAGGCAGCTGTCGCCCATGGTCAAGAGTGTCCCATCCGATGGTTCAGACCCCCGGATCATTGTAAGGCAGCTGTCGCCCATGGTCAAGAGTGTCCCATCCGATGGTTCAGACCCCCGGAACATTGTAAGGCAGCTGTCGCCCATGGTCACGAGTGTCCCATCCGATGGTTCAGACCCCCGGATCATTGTAAGGCAGCTGTCGCCCATGGTCACGAGTGTCCCATCTGATGGTTCAGACCCCTGGATCATTGTAAGGCAGCTGTCGCCCATGGTCAAGAGTGTCTCATCCGATGGTTCGGACCGCTAGAGGCTCTGTAAGGCAGCTGTCGCCCATGGTCAAGAGTGTCCCATCCGATGGTTCGGACCCTTAGAGTCTCTGTAAGGCAGCTGTCGCCCATGGTCACGAGTGTCCCATCCGATGGTTCAGACCCCTGGATCATTGTAAGGCAGCTGTCGCCCATGGTCACGAGTGTCCCATCCGATGGTTCAGACCCCTAGAGTCTCTGTAAGGCAGCTGTCGCCCATGGTCAAGAGTGTCCCATCTGATGGTTCAGACCCCCGGATCATTGTAAGGCAGCTGTCGCCCATGGTCAAGAGTGTCCCATCCGATCGTTCAGACCCCTAGATCATTGTAAGGCAGCTGTCGCCCATGGTCACGAGTGTCCCATCCGATGGTTCAGACCCCTAGAGTCTCTGTAAAGCATCTGTCGCCCATGGTCACGAGTGTCCCATCCGATGGTTCAGACCCCTAGAGTCTCTGTAAGGCAGCTGTCGCCCATGGTCACGAGTGTCCCATCCGATGGTTCAGACCCCCGGATCATTGTAAGGCAGCTGTCGCCCATGGTCACGAGTGTCCCATCTGATGGTTCAGACCCCTGGATCATTGTAAGGCAGCTGTCACCCATGGTCAAGAGTGTCCCATCCGATGGTTCAGACCCCTAGAGTCTCTGTAAAGCAGCTGTCGCCCATGGTCACGAGTGTCCCATCCGATGGTTCAGACCCCTAGAGTCTCTGTAAGGCAGCTGTCGCCCATGGTCACGAGTGTCCCATCCGATGGTTCAGACCCCGGATCATTGTAAGGCAGCTGTCGCCCATGGTCAAGAGTGTCCCATCCGATGGTTCAGACCCCTGTATCATTGTAAGGCAGCTGTCGCCCATGGTCACGAGTGTCCCATCCGATGGTTCAGACCCCTAGAGTCTCTGTAAGGCAGCTGTCGCCCATGGTCAAGAGTGTCCCATCCGATGGTTCAGACCCCGGATCATTGTAAGGCAGTTGTCGCCCATGGTCAAGAGTGTCCCATCCGATGGTTCAGACCCCTGGATCATTGTAAGGCAGCTGTCGCCCATGGTCACGAGTGTCCCATCCGATGGTTCAGACCCCTAGAGTCTCTGTAAAGCAGCTGTCGCCCATGGTCACGAGTGTCCCATCCGATGGTTCAGATCCCTAGAGTCTCTGTAAGGCAGCTGTCGCCCATGGTCACGAGTGTCCCATCCGATGGTTCAGACCCCCGGATCATTGTAAGGCAGCTGTCGCCCATGGTCACAAGTGTCCCATCTGATGGTTCAGACCCCTGGATCATTGTAAGGCAGCTGTCGCCCATGGTCAAGAGTGTCCCATTCGATGGTTCGGATCCTAGAGTCTCTGTAAGGCAGCTGTCGCCCATGGTCAAGAGTGTCCCATCTGATGGTTCGGACCCCTAGAGTCTCTGTAAGGCAGCTGTCGCCCATGGTCACGAGTGTCCCATCCGATGGTTCAGACCCCTGGATCATTGTAAGGCAGCTGTCGCCCATGGTCACGAGTGTCCCATCCGATGGTTCAGACCCCTAGAGTCTCTGTAAGGCAGCTGTCGCCCATGGTCACGAGTGTCCCATCCGATGGTTCAGACCCCCGGATCATTGTAAGGCAGCTGTCGCCCATGGTCACGAGTGTCCCATCTGATGGTTCAGACCCCTGGATCATTGTAAGGCAGCTGTCGCCCATGGTCAAGAGTGTCCCCTCCGATGGTTCAGACCCCTAGAGTCTCTGTAAAGCAGCTGTCGCCCATGGTCACGAGTGTCCCATCCGATGGTTCAGACCCCTAGAGTCTCTGTAAGGCAGCTGTCGCCCATGGTCACGAGTGTCCCATCCGATGGTTCAGACCCCCGGATCATTGTAAGGCAGCTGTCGCCCATGGTCAAGAGTGTCCCATCCGATGGTTCAGACCCCTGTATCATTGTAAGGCAGCTGTCGCCCATGGTCACGAGTGTCCCATCCGATGGTTCAGACCCCTAGAGTCTCTGTAAGGCAGCTGTCGCCCATGGTCAAGAGTGTCCCATCCGATGGTTCAGACCCCTGGATCATTGTAAGGCAGCTGTCGCCCATGGTCACGAGTGTCCCATCCGATGGTTCAGACCCCTAGAGTCTCTGTAAAGCAGCTGTCGCCCATGGTCACGAGTGTCCCATCCGATGGTTCAGACCCCTAGAGTCTCTGTAAGGCAGCTGTCGCCCATGGTCACGAGTGTCCCATCCGATGGTTCAGACCCCCGGATCATTGTAAGGCAGCTGTCGCCCATGGTCACAAGTGTCCCATCTGATGGTTCAGACCCCTGGATCATTGTAAGGCAGCTGTCGCCCATGGTCAAGAGTGTCCCATTCGATGGTTCGGACCCCTAGAGTCTCTGTAAGGCAGCTGTCGCCCATGGTCAAGAGTGTCCCATCTGATGGTTCGGACCCCTAGAGTCTCTGTAAGGCAGCTGTCGCCCATGGTCACGAGTGTCCCATCCGATGGTTCAGACCCCTGGATCATTGTAAGGCAGCTGTCGCCCATGGTCACGAGTGTCCCATCCGATGGTTCAGACCCCTAGAGTCTCTGTAAGGCAGCTGTCGCCCATGGTCAAGAGTGTCCCATCCGATGGTTCAGACCCCTGGATCAGTGTAAGGCAGCTGTCGCCCATGGTCAAGAGTGTCCCATCCGATGGTTCAGACCCCTAGAGTCTCTGTAAGGCAGCTGTCGCCCATGGTCAAGAGTGTCCCATCCGATGGTTCAGACCCCTGGATCATTGTAAGACAGCTGTCGCCCATGGTCACGAGTGTCCCATCCGAAGGTTCAGACCCCTAGAGTCTCTGTAAAGCAGCTGTCGCCCATGGTCACGAGTGTCCCATCCGATGGTTCAGACCCCTAGAGTCTCTGTAAGGCAGCTGTCGCCCATGGTCAAGAGTGTCCCATCCGATGGTTCGGACCCCTAGAGTCTCTGTAAGGCAGCTGTCGCCCATGGTCACGAGTGTCCCATCCAATGTTTCAGACCCCCGGATCATTGTAAGGCAGCTGTCGGCCATGGTCAAGAGTGTCCCATCCGATGGTTCAGACCCCTAGAGTCTCTGTAAGGCAGCTGTCGCCCATGGTCAAGAGTGTCCCATCCGATGGTTCAGACCCCTGGATCATTGTAAGGCAGCTGTCGCCCATGGTCACGAGTGTCCCATCCGATGGTTCAGACCCCTAGAGTCTCTGTAAGGCAGCTGTCGCCCATGGTCAAGAGTGTCCCACCCGATGGTTCAGACCCCTAGAGTCTCTGTAAGGCAGCTGTCGCCCATGGTCACGAGTGTCCCATCCGATGGTTCAGACCCCTAGAGTCTCTGTAAGGCAGCTGTCGCCCATGGTCACGAGTGTCCCATCCGATGGTTGAGACCCCCGGATCATTGTAAGGCAGCTGTCGCCCATGGTCACGAGTGTCCCATCTGATGGTTCAGACCCCTGGACCATTGTAAGGCAGCTGTCGCTCATGGTCAAGAGTGTCCCATCCTATGGTTCGGACCCCTAGAGTCTCTGTAAGGCAGCTGTCGCCCATGGTCAAGAGTG
This sequence comes from Calotriton arnoldi, assembly GCA_963921515.1. Classification (NCBI taxonomy): domain Eukaryota; kingdom Metazoa; phylum Chordata; class Amphibia; order Caudata; family Salamandridae; genus Calotriton; species Calotriton arnoldi. Next base: position 573,492 of record CAWUFW010004503.1, on the reverse strand, counting down.
TCCCATCCGATGGTTCGGACCCCTAGAGTCTCTGTAAGGCAGCTGTCGCCCATGGTCACGAGTGTCCCATCCGATGGTTCAGACCCCTGGATCATTGTAAGGCAGCTCTCGCCCATGGTCACGAGTGTCCCATCCGATGGTTCAGACCCCTAGAGTCTCTGTAAAGCAGCTGTCGCCCATGGTCACGAGTGTCCCATCTGATGGTTCAGACCCCTGGATCATTGTAAGGCAGCTGTCGCCCATGGTCAAGAGTGTCCCATCCGATGGTTCAGACCCTAGAGTCTCTGTAAAGCAGCTGTCGCCCATGGTCACGAGTGTCCCATCCGATGGTTCAGACCCCTAGAGTCTCTGTAAGGCAGCTGTCGCCCATGGTCACGAGTGTCCCATCCGATGGTTCAGACCCCGGATCATTGTAAGGCAGCTGTCGCACATGGTCAAGAGTGTCCCATCCGATGGTTCAGACCCCTGTATCATTGTAAGGCAGCTGTCGCCCATGGTCACGAGTGTCCCATCCGATGGTTCAGACCCCTAGAGTCTCTGTAAGGCAGCTGTCGCCCATGGTCAAGAGTGTCCCATCCGATGGTTCAGACCCCCGGATCATTGTAAGGCAGTTGTCGCCCATGGTCAAGAGTGTCCCATCCGATGGTTCAGACCCCTGGATCATTGTAAGGCAGCTGTCGCCCATGGTCACGAGTGTCCCATCCGATGGTTCAGACCCCTAGAGTCTCTGTAAAGCAGCTGTCGCCCATGGTCACGAGTGTCCCATCCGATGGTTCAGACCCCTAGAGTCTCTGTAAGGCAGCTGTCGCCCATGGTCACGAGTGTCCCATCCGATGGTTCAGACCCCCGGATCATTGTAAGGCAGCTGTCGCCCATGGTCACAAGTGTCCCATCTGATGGTTCAGACCCCTGGATCATTGTAAGGCAGCTGTCGCCCATGGTCAAGAGTGTCCCATTCGATGGTTCGGACCCCTAGAGTCTCTGTAAGGCAGCTGTCGCCCATGGTCAAGAGTGTCCCATCTGATGGTTCGGACCCCTAGAGTCTCTGTAAGGCAGCTGTCGCCCATGGTCACGAGTGTCCCATCCGATGGTTCAGACCCCTGGATCATTGTAAGGCAGCTGTCGCCCATGGTCACGAGTGTCCCATCCGATGGTTCAGACCCCTAGAGTCTCTGTAAGGCAGCTGTCGCCCATGGTCAAGAGTGTCCCATCCGATGGTTCAGACCCCTGGATCAGTGTAAGGCAGCTGTCGCCCATGGTCAAGAGTGTCCCATCCGATGGTTCAGACCCCTAGAGTCTCTGTAAGGCAGCTGTCGCCCATGGTCAAGAGTGTCCCATCCGATGGTTCAGACCCCTGGATCATTGTAAGACAGCTGTCGCCCATGGTCACGAGTGTCCCATCCGATGGTTCAGACCCCTATAGTCTCTGTAAAGCAGCTGTCGCCCATGGTCACGAGTGTCCCATCCGATGGTTCAGACCCCTAGAGTCTCTGTAAGGCAGCTGTCGCCCATGGTCAAGAGTGTCCCATCCGATGGTTCGGACCCCTAGAGTCTCTGTAAGGCAGCTGTCGCCCATGGTCACGAGTGTCCCATCCAATGTTTCAGACCCCGGATCATTGTAAGGCAGCTGTCGGCCATGGTCAAGAGTGTCCCATCCGATGGTTCAGACCCCTAGAGTCTCTGTAAGGCAGCTGTCGCCCATGGTCAAGAGTGTCCCATCCGATGGTTCAGACCCCTGGATCATTGTAAGGCAGCTGTCGCCCATGGTCACGAGTGTCCCATCCGATGGTTCAGACCCCTAGAGTCTCTGTAAGGCAGCTGTCGCCCATGGTCAAGAGTGTCCCACCCGATGGTTCAGACCCCTAGAGTCTCTGTAAGGCAGCTGTCGCCCATGGTCACGAGTGTCCCATCCGATGGTTCAGACCCCTAGAGTCTCTGTAAGGCAGCTGTCGCCCATGGTCACGAGTGTCCCATCCGATGGTTGAGACCCCCGGATCATTGTAAGGCAGCTGTCGCCCATGGTCACGAGTGTCCCATCTGATGGTTCAGACCCCTGGACCATTGTAAGGCAGCTGTCGCTCATGGTCAAGAGTGTCCCATCCTATGGTTCGGACCCCTAGAGTCTCTGTAAGGCAGCTGTCGCCCATGGTCAAGAGTGTCCCATCCGATGGTTCGGACCCCTAGAGTCTCTGTAAGGCAGCTGTCGCCCATGGTCACGAGTGTCCCATCCGATGGTTCAGACCCCTGGATCATTGTAAGGCAGCTCTCGCCCATGGTCACGAGTGTCCCATCCGATGGTTCAGACCCCTAGAGTCTCTGTAAGGCAGCTGTCGCCCATGGTCAAGAGTGTCCCTTCCGATGGTTCAGACCCCTAGAGTCTCTGTAAAGCAGCTGTCGCCCATGGTCACGAGTGTCCCATCTGATGGTTCAGACCCCTGGATCATTGTAAGGCAGCTGTCGCCCATGGTCAAGAGTGTCCCATCCGATGGTTCAGACCCTAGAGTCTCTGTAAAGCAGCTGTCGCCCATGGTCACGAGTGTCCCATCTGATGGTTCAGACCCCTGGATCATTGTAAGGCAGCTGTCGCCCATGGTCACGAGTGTCCCATCCGATGGTTCAGACCCCTAGAGTCTCTGTAAAGCAGCTGTCGCCCATGGTCACGAGTGTCCCATCTGATGGTTCAGACCCCTGGATCATTGTAAGGCAGCTGTCGCTCATGGTCAATAGTGTCCCATCCGATGGTTCGGACCCCTAGAGTCTCTGTAAGGCAGCTGTCGCCCATGGTCAAGAGTGTCCCATCCGATGGTTCGGACCCCTAGAGTCTGTAAGGCAGCTGTCGCCCATGGTCACGAGTGTCCCATCCGATGGTTCAGACCCCTGGATCATTGTAAGGCAGCTGTCGCCCATGGTCACGAGTGTCCCATCCGATGGTTCAGACCCCTAGAGTCTCTGTAAGGCAGCTGTCGCCCATGGTCAAGAGTGTCCCATCCGATGGTTCAGACCCCTAGAGTCTCTGTAAAGCAGCTGTCGCCCATGGTCACGAGTGTCCCATCTGATGGTTCAGACCCCTGGATCATTGTAAGGCAGCTGTCGCCCATGGTCAAGAGTGTCCCATCCGATGGTTCAGACCCCTAGAGTCTCTGTAAAGCAGCTGTCGCCCATGGTCGCGAGTGTCCCATCCGATGGTTCGGACCCCTAGAGTCTCTGTAAAGCAGCTGTCGCCCATGGTCACGAGTGTCCCATCCGATGGTTCAGACCCCTAGAGTCTCTGTAAGGCAGCTGTCGCCCATGGTCACGAGTGTCCCATCTGATGGTTCAGACCCCTGGATCATTGTAAGGCAGCTGTCGCCCATGGTCGCGAGTGTCCCATCCGATGGTTCGGACCCCTAGAGTCTCTGTAAAGCAGCTGTCGCCCATGGTCACGAGTGTCCCATCCGATGGTTCAGACCCCTAGATTCTCTGTAAGGCAGCTTTCACCCATGGTCAAGAGTGTCCCATCCGATGGTTCAGACCCCTAGAGTCTCTGTAAAGCAGCTTTCACCCATGGTCAAGGGTGTCCCATCCGATGGTTCAGACCCCCGGATCATTGTAAGGCAGCTGTCGCCCATGGTCACGATTGTCCCATCCGATGGTTCGGACCCCTAGAGTCTCTGTAAGGCAGCTGTCGCCCATGGTCAAGAGTGTCCCATCCGATGGTTCAGACCCCCGGATCATTGTAAGGCAGCTGTCGCCCATGGTCACGAGTGTCCCATCCGATGGTTCAGACCCCCGGATCATTGTAAGGCAGCTGTCGCCCATGGTCACGAGTGTCCCATCCGATGGTTCGGACCCCTAGAGTCTCTGTAAGGCAGCTGTCGCCCATGGTCAAGAGTGTCCCATCCGATGGTTCGGACCCCTAGAGTCTCTGTAAGGCAGCTGTCGCCCATGGTCACGAGTGTCCCATCCGATGGTTCAGACCCCTGGATCATTGTAAGGCAGCTGTCGCCCATGGTCACGAGTGTCCCATCCGATGGTTCAGACCCCTGTATCATTGTAAGGCAGCTGTCGCCCATGGTCACGAGTGTCCCATCCGATGGTTCAGACCCCTGTATCATTGTAAGGCAGCTGTCGCCCATGGTCACGAGTGTCCCATCCTATGGTTCGGACCCCTAGAGTCTCTGTAAGGCAGCTGTCGCCCATGGTCAAGAGTGTCCCATCCGATGGTTCGGACCCCTAGAGTCTCTGTAAGGCAGCTGTCGCCCATGGTCACGAGTGTCCCATCCGATGGTTCAGACCCCTGGATCATTGTAAGGCAGCTGTCGCCCATGGTCACGAGTGTCCCATCCGATGGTTCAGACCCCTAGAGTCTCTGTAAGGCAGCTGTCGCCCATGGTCAAGAGTGTCCCATCCGATGGTTCAGACCCCTAGAGTCTCTGTAAAGCAGCTGTCGCCCATGGTCACGAGTGTCCCATCTGATGGTTCAGACCCCTGGATCATTGTAAGGCAGCTGTCGCCCATGGTCAAGAGTGTCCCATCCGATGGTTCAGACCCTAGAGTCTCTGTAAAGCAGCTGTCGCCCATGGTCACGAGTGTCCCATCTGATGGTTCAGACCCCTGGATCATTGTAAGGCAGCTGTCGCACATGGTCACGAGTGTCCCATCCGATGGTTCAGACCCCTAGAGTCTCTGTAAAGCAGCTGTCGCCCATGGTCACGAGTGTCCCATCTGATGGTTCAGACCCCTGGATCATTGTAAGGCAGCTGTCGCTCATGGTCAATAGTGTCCCATCCGATGGTTCGGACCCCTAGAGTCTCTGTAAGGCAGCTGTCGCCCATGGTCAAGAGTGTCCCATCCGATGGTTCGGACCCCTAGAGTCTCTGTAAGGCAGCTGTCGCCCATGGTCACGAGTGTCCCATCCGATGGTTCAGACCCCTGGATCATTGTAAGGCAGCTGTCGCCCATGGTCACGAGTGTCCCATCCGATGGTTCAGACCCCTAGAGTCTCTGTAAGGCAGCTGTCGCCCATGGTCAGAGTGTCCCATCCGATGGTTCAGACCCCTAGAGTCTCTGTAAAGCAGCTGTCGCCCATGGTCACGAGTGACCCATCTGATGGTTCAGACCCCTGGATCATTGTAAGGCAGCTGTCGCCCATGGTCAAGAGTGTCCCATCCGATGGTTCAGACCCCTAGAGTCTCTGTAAAGCAGCTGTCGCCCATGGTCGCGAGTGTCCCATCCGATGGTTCGGACCCCTAGAGTCTCTGTAAAGCAGCTGTCGCCCATGGTCACGAGTGTCCCATCCGATGGTTCAGACCCCTAGAGTCTCTGTAAGGCAGCTGTCGCCCATGGTCACGAGTGTCCCATCCGATGGTTCAGACCCCTAGAGTCTCTGTAAGGCAGCTGTCGCCCATGGTCACGAGTGTCCCATCCGATGGTTCAGACCCCTGGATCATAGTAAGGCAGCTGTCGCCCAAGGTCGCGAGTGTCCCATCCGATGGTTCGGACCCCTAGAGTCTCTGTAAAGCAGCTGTCGCCCATGGTCACGAGTGTCCCATCCGATGGTTCAGACCCCTAGAGTCTCTGTAAAGCAGCTGTCGCCCATGGTCACGAGTGTCCCATCCGATGGTTCAGACCCCTAGAGTCTCTGTAAGGCAGCTTTCACCCATGGTCACGAGTGTCCTATCCGATGGTTCAGACCCCTAGAGTCTCTGTAAGGCAGCTGTCGCCCATGGTCAAGAGTGTCCCATCCGATGGTTCAGACCCCCGGATCATTGTAAGGCAGCTGTCGCTCATGGTCACGAGTGTCCATCCGGCGGTTCAGACCCCCGGATCATTGTAAGGCAGCTGTCGCCCATGGTCACGAGTGTCCCATCCGATGGTTCGGACCCCTAGAGTCTCTGTAAGGCAGCTGTCGCCCATGGTCAAGAGTGTCCCATCCGATGGTTCGGACCCCTAGAGTCTCTGTAAGGCAGCTGTCGCCCATGGTCACGAGTGTCCCATCCGATGGTTCAGACCCCTGGATCATTGTAAGGCAGCTGTCGCCCATGGTCACGAGTGTCCCATCCGATGGTTCAGACCCCTGTATCATTGTAAGGCAGCTGTCGCCCATGGTCACGAGTGTCCCATCCGATGGTTCAGACCCCTGTATCATTGTAAGGCAGCTGTCGCCCATGGTCACGAGTGTCCCATCCGATGGTTCAGACCCATAGAGTCTCTCTAAAGCAGCTGTCGCCCATGGTCAAGAGTGTCCCATCCGATGGTTCAGACCCCCGGATCATTGTAAGGCAGCTGTCGCCCATGGTCAAGAGTGTCCCATCCGATGGTTCAGACCCCTAGAGTCTCTGTAAGGCAGCTGTCGCCCATGGTCAAGAGTGTCCCATCCGATGGTTCAGACCCCTGGATCATTGTAAGGCAGAAGTCGCCCATGGTCACGAGTGTCCCATCCGATGGTTCAGACCCCTAGAGTCTCTGTAAGGCAGCTGTCGCCCATGGTCAAGAGTGTCCCACCCGATGGTTCAGACCCCTAGAGTCTCTGTAAGGCAGCTGTCGGCCATGGTCACGAGTGTCCTATCCGATGGTTCAGACCCCTAGAGTCTCTGTAAGGTAGCTGTCGCCCATGGTCAAGGGTGTCCCATCCGATGGTTCAGACCCCCGGATCATTGTAAGGCAGCTGTCGCCCATGGTCAAGAGTGTCCCATCTGATGGTTCAGACCCCTAGAGACTCTGTAAGGCAGCTGTCGGCCATGGTCAAGAGTGTCCCATCCGATGGTTTGGACCCCTAGAGTCTCTGTAAAGCAGCTGTCGCCCATGGTCACGAGTGTCCCATCCGATGGTTCAGACCCCTGGATCATTGTAAGGCAGCTGTCGCCCATGGTCACGAGTGTCCCATCCGATGGTTCGGACCCCTAGAGTCTCTGTAAGGCAGCTGTCGCCCATGGTCAAGAGTGTCCCATCCGATGGTTCAGACCCCTGGATCATTGTAAGGCAGCTGTCGCCCATGGTCACGAGTGTCAGTTATTGATTTGATGCATCTCAACACATCTCGGGGTCTCCATATTTACCAGACCGCACCCTAATCCTTTGCGCGGCTTTGATGCCCATGTCATTATTGGCACAATGACCAGTTACATAAGGATCGGGTTACTTCAGCTACCAAATACATAAGAACTAAAACTTATTTTTAGCACAGCCGTGACATTATGCTGTAAATTGACGCAAGGAGGCATTTCGCGCCAAAATACCGGATAACGGATTTGGATTTTGCGTCATTTTCCTGAAATTTCACATGAATATGCGAAGGCAAATGACACGAATTTCGCACATGACTCCCAGATGAGAGAGGGAATCAGCTGTCCTGCCACCACTACTGTCCTAATGCCTGAAACAACTGACAGATCGCCCTAGGCGGCCGCCTAGTCTTGCCTAATGGTAGAAACGGCCCTGCGTGTGTCCAGCCCACGTGCTCCAGTGCTGGAGCCTCGGACTGCCCTCCTGGGACGTGCCTCTTACATCCGAGAGTTTAAACCCTGCAAGAGGGACCTCTTGAAGATCAAGGAAGGGCTTTTGTTGCTGTGATTGGAATCCACTGCGGTGATCCTTCAGGGAAGGAGGCAGTGTTTGCTCACAATAGGCAGCCTGGGCCTTCATGAGAGGGCAGAGGAGAAGTTTGTGGCATCTCTCGTCCCTTCTTCTCCTCCCAATTACGTGATGAATGTATGGCTGTTTGCATTAAACTTCTTTTTAAACGGTATGTTATGAGAAAGGAACGCGCGTGTCTGTTTCTATATAAACGAGGACATTGAAAGTTAATTAAACGGAGCACCGCTTTGCCTCGTGTCGCAGGACCAGCTCGGGCTTTCATGCTTGGCTGTGCATTCTGCAGCACAGGTACAGGTGTGGCTACATAAACAATCTATAATCCAGGCTCTGAGTGCCTTGGCTCATGAACACACAGGCGCTCCATGGTCTGCTGGCTCTGCAAGTCCCCTGTCACACTGTCCCAGTGGCCATGATTCACTGGCACCTTCACAATGTGCGAGAGGGTCAGAAAAGACCTTTAAAAGCACAATCTACGCCTCCGTGTGCTTGTGGGAAGAGAGGCTCCCCGGCACTCCTGTCTACACGCGATAAAAACACATTATGGGGTCTATTTACTAGTAAAGAGGCGACGCGTGCCGCTAAGGCAAGGAGGCGAAGAACACGCTCCGTCACTTTAGAAACGCAGAGCTCTATCATATTTACTAGAATGTGGTGCGTCCCTGCGTTACCCCTGCACTGGCGCTGTATTTAGCTGCCTAGCGCCAACGCAGGCACCCCTGCACCATAATGCAAGATTGCCTGTGCTGAGGGGAAGATTGTTTATGTGCAGGAAGGTCGCCCTTCCTGCACATAAACAATCGGAAATGGCGTTTTGAAACGTCTATGTGTGCCGCTGAATGCAGCACACATGGAAGTTGAAAAACGTCATATTTTTTTAATGATTGTTTATGTGCAGGAAGGGACACCTTCCTGCACACAAACAATCAAAGGCGTTTTGCTGTTTCCATGTGTGCTGCACAATGCAGCACACCTAGAAACAGCAAAAACTAGGAGGAATTAAACATTTCTCCTCGGTGCGCCTGTTTAAGACAACTGGTCTTAGTTTTGGCGCTGCCCCTTATTCACGCCACCCTTGTAAATATGGGGCAGCGTCAAAATCAATGGTTGTTGCGGTGGAACACCTACAGGAACACCCATTGCATGTCCATTTCACGCTAAGCATAGCGTGAAAGGGGCCTTATTTACAAGGCGGCCTTAAGACACGTTAAGTGGCTTAACGCTGCCTTGTAAATAAGGTGAACCCCTGTTGCCACCAAGTCGTGAAAAGTGACTTTGTGGTGGCGATAGGGGCTTGTAAATATGCCCCTTCAAGTCTCAAACCAGCTTTACAGACATAAAACATGTGGAATGTTTTGACTGCCTTAGAAGAGGATGCAGAATGCTGTTGGTCATTGGCCAATGATGGGGGTCCCCTACAGAAACAGAAGAGGGTCCCCCAATCTCCCATAGCTCACAGATAACGATAGGCCCTGGGCTGAATGGGGCCTCCTTTGAAGTGTTGTGGACCCCCTAGAGAGCTGCCCCAACCCCGCACCGCAGGAGCTGCGGGGGGTCTGTGTTCCCACCATAGTTGTGGTGTCTCCTTCACGTCCAGGTTAGTGATGGAAGATCAGACAACAGTGTTTCACCCTCATGTTCAGCCTGCTTGAAGGGTCTACACTCCCTGGCGCAGTGTCCCCGTGACTTCCTGCTCCTCATTTTCGCTGTGTGATAGCAACCCACCCAAAGTGGTACTCCTTTTATCTTGGGTGACTAACATCGCCATGACCGAGCCATGGCAGGAGTAACATCTGGTGGCAGGCTTCTGCTACTCAATTCTGTTCCCTTCTAACCGGATATTTAGGACGCTAAACATGCACCCTAATAGGGTCTCTTGGTGCTTAGAAGCCCCCCTCTCACAGGCGCTCCAGCCTGGGGTAAACATGCACCCTAATAGGGTCTCTTGGCGCTTAGAAGCCCCTCTCACAGGCGCTCCAGCCTGGGTAAGGATGCACTCTAATAGGGTCTCTTGGCGCTTAGAAGCCCCTCTCACAGGCGCTCCAGCCTGGGGTAAAGATGACCCTAATAGGGTCTCTTGGCGCTTAGAAGCCCCCCCTCTCACAGGCGCTCCAGCCTGGGGTAAACATGCACCCTAAAAGGGTCTCTTGGCGCTTAGAAGCCCCTCTCACAGGCGCTCCAGCCTGGGGTAAACATGCGCCCTAATAGGGTCTCTTGGTGCTTAGAAGCCCCTCTCACAGGCGCTCCAGCCTGGGTAAGGATGCACCCTAATAGGGTCTCTTGGCGCTTAGAAGCCCCTCTCACAGGCGCTCCAGCCTGGGGTAAAGATGACCCTAATAGGGTCTCTTGGTGCTTAGAAGCCCCTCTCACAGGCGCTCCAGCCTGGGTAAGGATGCACCCTAATAGGGTCTCTTGGCGCTTAGAAGCCCCTCTCACAGGCGCTCCAGCCTGGGGTAAAGATGCACCCTAATAGGGTCTCTTGGCGCTTAGAAGCCCCCCTCTCACAGGCGCTCCAGCCTGGGGTAAACATGCACCCTAATAAGGTCTCTTGGCGCTTAGAAGCCCCTCCTCTCACAGGCGCTCCAGCCTGGGGTAAACATGCACCCTAATAGGGTCTCTTGGCGCTTAGAAGCCCCTCTCACAGGCGCTCCAGCCTGGGGTAAAGATGCACCCTAATAGGGTCTCTTGGCGCTTAGAAGCCCCTCTCACAGGCGCTCCAGCCTGGGTAAGGATGCACCCTAATAGGGTCTCTTGGTGCTTAGAAGCCCCTCTCACAGGCGCTCCAGCCTGGGGTAAACATGCGCCCTAATAGGGTCTCTTGGTGCTTAGAAGCCCCTCTCACAGGCGCTCCAGCCTGGGGTAAACATGCGCCCTAATAGGGTCTCTTGGCGCTTAGAAGCCCCTCTCACAGGCGCTCCAGCCTGGGGTGAAGATGGGCCCTAATAGGGTCTCTTGGCGCTTAGAAGCCCCTCTCACAGGCGCTCCAGCCTGGGGTGAAGATGGGCCCTAATAGGGTCTCTTGGCGCTTAGAAGCCCGTCTCACAGGCGCTCCAGCCTGGGGTAAAGATGACCCTAATAGGGTCTCTTGGCGCTTAGAAGCCCCTCTCACAGGCGCTCCAGCCTGGGGTAAAGATGACCCTAATAGGGTCTCTTGGCGCTTAGAAGCCCCTCTCACAGGCGCTCCAGCCTGGGGTAAAGATGACCCTAATAGGGTCTCTTGGCGCTTAGAAGCCCCTCTCACAGGCGCTCCAGCCTGGGGTAAAGATGACCCTAATAGGGTCTCTTGGCGCTTAGAAGCCCCTCTCACAGGCGCTCCAGCCTGGGGTAAAGATGCACCCTAATAGGGTCTCTTGGCGCTTAGAAGCCCCTCTCACAGGCGCTCCAGCCTGGGGTAAACATGCCCCATAATAGGGTCTCTTGGCGCTTAGAAGCCCCTCTCACAGGCGCTCCAGCCTGGGGTAAAGATGACCCTAATAGGGTCTCTTGGCGCTTAGAAGCCCCTCTCACAGGTGCTCCAGCCTGGGGTACAGATGCCCTAATAGGGTCTCTTGGCGCTTAGAAGCCCCTCTCACAGGCGCTCCAGCCTGGGGTAAAGATGACCCTAATAGGGTCTCTTGGCGCTTAGAAGCCCCCCTCACAGGCGCTCCAGCCTGGGGTAAAGATGACCCTAATAGGGTCTCTTGGCGCTTAGAAGCCCCTCTCACAGGCGCTCCAGCCTGGGGTAAAGATGACCCTAATAGGGTCTCTTGGCGCTTAGAAGCCCCCTCACAGGCGCTACAGCATGGGGTAAACATGTGCCCTAATATGGTCTCTTGGCGCTTAGAAGCCCCTCTCACAGGCGCTCCAACCTGGGGTAAACATGCACCCTAATAGGGTCTCTTGGCGCTTAGAAGCCCCCCTCTCACAGGCGCTCCAGCCTGGGGTAAACAGGCGCCCTAATAGGGTCTCTTGGCGCTTAGAAGCCCCTCTCACAGGCGCTCCAGCCTGGGGTAAATATGCGCCCTAATAGGGTCTCTTGGCGCTTAGAAGCCCCTCTCACAGGCGCTCCAGCCTGGGGTAAAGATGACCCTAATAGGGTCTCTTGGCGCTTAGAAGCCCCTCTCACAGGCGCTCCAGCCTGGGGTAAACATGCACCCTAATAGGGTCTCTTGGCGCTTAGAAGCCCCTCTCACAGGCGCTCCAGCCTGGGGTAAACATGCACCCTAATAGGGTCTCTTGGCGCTTAGAAGCCCCTCTCACAGGCGCTCCAGCCTGGGGTAAACATGCGCCCTAATAGGGTCTCTTGGCGCTTAGAAGCCCCTCTCACAGGCGCTCCAGCCTGGGGTAAAGATGACCCTAATAGGGTCTCTTGGCGCTTAGAAGCCCCCCCTCTCACAGGCGCTCCAGCCTGGGGTAAACATGCACCCTAATAGAGTCTCTTGGCGCTTAGAAGCCTCTCACAGGCGCTCCAGCCTGGGGTAAAGATGCACCCTAATAGGGTCTCTTGGCGCTTAGAAGCCCCTCTCACAGGCGCTCCAGCCTGGGGTAAACATGCGCCCTAATAGGGTCTCTTGGCGCTTAGAAGCCCCTCTCACAGGCGCTCCAGCCTGGGGTAAACATGCACCCTAATAGGGTCTCTTGGCGCTTAGAAGCCCCCCCTCTCACAGGCGCTCCAGCCTGGGGTAAACATGCGCCCTAATAGGGTCTCTTGGCGCTTAGAAGCCCCCCCTCTCACAGGCGCTCCAGCCTGGGGTAAACATGCACCCTAATAGGGTCTCTTGGCCCTTAGAAGCCCCTCTCACAGGCGCTCCAGCCTGGGGTAAAGATGACCCTAATAGGGTCTCTTGGCGCTTAGAAGCCCCTCTCACAGGCGCACCAGCCTGGGGTAAAGATGACCCTAATAGGGTCTCTTGGCGCTTAGAAGCCCCTCTCACAGGTGCTCCAGCCTGGGGTAAACATGCACCCTAATAGGGTCTCCTGGCGCTTAGAAGCCCCTCTCACAGGCGCTCCAGCCTGGGGTAAACATGCACCCTAATAGGGTCTCTTGGCGCTTAGAAGCCCCTCTCACAGGCGCTCCAGCCTGGGGTAAACATGCTCCCTAATAGGGTCTCTTGGCGCTTAGAAGCCCCTCTCACAGGCGCTCCAGCCTGGGGTAAAGATGACCCTAATAGGGTCTCTTGGCGCTTAGAAGCCCCTCTCACAGGCGCTCCAGCCTGGGGTAAACATGCACCCTAATAGGGTCTCTTGGCGCTTAGAAGCCCCCCTCTCACAGGCGCTCCAGCCTGGGGTAAACATGAGGCGCTCCAGCCTGGGGTAAACATGGGCCCTAATAGGGTCTCTTGGCGCTTAGAAGCCCCCCCTCACAGGCGCTCCAGCCTGGGGTAAAGATGACCCTAATAGGGTCTCTTGGCGCTTAGAAGCCCCTCTCTCAGGCGCTCCAGCCTGGGGTAAACATGCGCCCTAATAGGGTCTCTTGGCGCTTAGAAGCCCCTCTCACAGGCGCTCCAGCCTGGGGTAAAGATGCCCCCTAATAGGGTCTCTTGGCGCTTAGAAGCCCCTCTCACAGGCGCTCCAGCCTGGGGTAAACATGGGCGCTAATAGGGTCTCTTGGCGCTTAGAAGCCCCTCTCACAGGCGCTCCAGCCTGGGGTGAAGATGGGCCCTAATAGGGTCTCTTGGCGCTTAGAAGCCCCTCTCACAGGCGCTCCAGCCTGGGGTAAAGATGACCCTAATAGGGTCTCTTGGCGCTTAGAAGCCCCTCTCACAGGTGCTCCAGCCTGGGGTAAAGATGACCCTAATAGGGTCTCTTGGCGCTTAGAAGCCCCTCTCACAGGCGCTCCAGCCTGGGGTAAAGATGACCCTAATAGGGTCTCTTGGCGCTTAGAAGCCCCTCTCACAGGCGCTCCAGCCTGGGGTAAACATGGGCCCTAATAGGGTCTCTTGGCGCTTAGAAGCCCCCCCTCACAGGCGCTCCAGCCTGGGGTAAACATGCGCCCTAATAGGGTCTCTTGGCGCTCAGAAGCCCCTCTCACAGGCGCTCCAGCCTGGGGTAAACATGCGCCCTAATAGGGTCTCTTGGCGCTCAGAAGCCCCCCCTCACAGGCGCTCCAGCCTGGGGTAAACATGCGCCCTAATAGGGTCTCTTGGCGCTCAGAAGCCCCTCTCACAGGCGCTCCAGCCTGGGGTAAAGATGCCCCCTAATAGGGTCTCTTGGCGCTTAGAAGCCCCTCTCACAGGCGCTCCAGCCTGGGGTAAACATGGGCCCTAATAGGGTCTCTTGGCGCTTAGAAGCCCCTCTCACAGGCGCTCCAGCCTGGGTTGAAGATGGGCCCTAATAGGGTCTCTTGGCGCTTAGAAGCCCCTCTCACAGGCGCTCCAGCCTGGGGTAAAGATGACCCTAATAGGGTCTCTTGGCGCTTAGAAGCCCCTCTCACAGGCGCTCCAGCCTGGGTTAAAGATGACCCTAATAGGGTCTCTTGGCGCTCAGAAGCCCCTCTCACAGGCGCTCCAGCCTGGGTTAAAGATGACCCTAATAGGGTCTCTTGGCGCTTAGAAGCCCCTCTCACAGGCGCTCCAGCCTGGGGTAAAGATGACCCTAATAGGGTCTCTTGGCGCTTAGAAGCCCCTCTCACAGGCGCTCCAGCCTGGGGTAAACATGCGCCCTAATAGGGTCTCTTGGCGCTTAGAAGCCCCCCCTCACAGGCGCTCCAGCCTGGGGTAAACATGCGCCCTAATAGGGTCTCTTGGCGCTCAGAAGCCCCTCTCACAGGCGCTCCAGCCTGGGGTAAAGATGCCCCCTAATAGGGTCTCTTGGCGCTCAGAAGCCCCTCTCACAGGCGCTCCAGCTTGGGGTAAACATGGGCCCTAATAGGGTCTCTTGGCGCTTAGAAGCCCCCCCTCACAGGCGCTCCAGCCTGGGGTAAACATGCGCCCTAATAGGGTCTCTTGGCGCTTAGAAGCCTCTCACAGGCGCTCCAGCCTGGGGTAAAGATGCCCCTAATAGGGTCTCTTGGCGCTTAGAAGCCCCCCCTCTCACAGGCGCTCCAGCCTGGGGTAAAGATGCACCCTAATAGGGTCTCTTGGCGCTTAGAAGCCCCTCTCACAGGCGCTCCAGCCTGGGGTAAAGATGACCCTAATAGGGTCTCTTGGCGCTTAGAAGCCCCCCCTCACAGGCGCTCCAGCCTGGGGTAAACATGCGCCCTAATAGGGTCTCTTGGCGCTCAGAAGCCCCTCTCACAGGCGCTCCAGCCTGGGGTAAAGATGACCCTAATAGGGTCTCTTGGCGCTTAGAAGCCCCTCTCACAGGCGCTCCAGCCTGGGGTAAACATGCACCCTAATAGGGTCTCTTGGCGCTTAGAAGCCCCCCCCTCACAGGCGCTCCAGCCTGGGGTAAACATGCGCCCTAATAGGGTCTCTTGGCGCTTAGAAGCCCCCCTCTCACAGGCGCTCCAGCCTGGGGTAAACATGCGCCCTAATAGGGTCTCTTGGCGCTTAGAAGCCCCTCTCACAGGCGCTCCAGCCTGGGGTAAAGATGACCCTAATAGGGTCTCTTGGCGCTTAGAAGCCCCTCTCACAGGTGCTCCAGCCTGGGGTAAAGATGACCCTAATAGGGTCTCTTGGTGCTTAGAAGCCCCTCTCACAGGCGCTCCAGCCTGGGGTAAAGATGGGCCCTAATAGGGTCTCTTGGCGCTTAGAAGCCCCCCCTCTCACAGGCGCTCCAGCCTGGGGTAAACATGCACCCTAATAGGGTCTCTTGGCGCTTAGAAGCCCCTCACAGGCGCTCCAGCCTGGGGTGAAGATGCGCCCTAATAGGGTCTCTTGGCGCTTAGAAGCCCCTCTCACAGGCGCTCCAGCCTGGGGTAAAGATGACCCTAATAGGGTCTCTTGGCGCTTAGTAGCCCCTCTCACAGGCGCTCCAGCCTGGGGTAAAGATGGCCCTAATAGGGTCTCTTGGCGCTTAGAAGCCCCTCTCACAGGCGCTCCAGCCTGGGGTAAAGATGACCCTAATAGGGTCTCTTGGCGCTTAGAAGCCCCTCTCACAGGCGCTCCAGCCTGGGGTGAAGATGCACCCTAATAGGGTCTCTTGGTGCTTAGAAGCCCCTCTCACAGGCGCTCCAGCCTGGGGTAAACATGCACCCTAATAGGGTCTCTTGGCGCTTAGAAGCCCCTCTCACAGGCGCTCCAGCCTGGGGTGAAGATGCACCAATCAAAGAGAGTATTTTTGATTCCAAAAGAGCTTAACATTTGACATGTTCTGCAGCTCAAGCAGAAGAGATTTCTGCCCTGCCAAAGGAAGCTCAGTTAACTCTCTTGATTTGGGGCACAACAGAGAGAAGAAAGTGGTGGTGGCTGTGGGGGTGCAACGACGACTAACCAAAGGATGGTATTCTTAAGTTTAGAAGCCAAGAATGTGGAACTCCCCATGTGGAAAGCCCAGTGCACCAGGCACAATGCTTTGAAAACAACTTGGACAAGGGAAGCCAGTGAAATATTCTTAAACAGCCTTACTTAGCGCCAGGCGGCTTTAAATCACACAAACCTCTGCCAGCCAATGTTGAGAGTGTTGCTGTGTGAGTAGAGCTGCAGAAGGGGAACTGCAAGCATACAACAGGGAGTAGACCACAGCATTGCTGAGCCTGCACCTCTGTGAGTGAGTAAGGAGTCAGGCCCTCTGACTGAGATCCTTTTAGTGAGAGAAGCATGCTTTGGGGACCCCCAGAGACCAGGAGACTCAACGAGGCATCAGCACCACTGAGCACCTCAAATGTTTCACTCGCTCCGAAGGATGAGGACGAGGACCCATCTACGTGGCCAGTGGTTGGTTTCCAAGATCACACAGAGCATTTGGTAAGAGGGCTACTGGATTTGGAGGGGTCTAGTTTGAGGTAGGATTAGAGTCGGGGTACAGGTCTTTTCATCTGAGCTCCAGTATAGACAGTGCCTACCGCCTCCTCGCGTGCAATGCCCTGTAGCCTGTTGAGCCCCCGGTTTCATTTCTTGTGTGTGATCAGTGCTTCGGTATATATGAGGTGGGGAGCCCCTAGCTTGGGGTCCACCTTTGAGTGCATGTGAACCCAAAGGTTGTAGGTGCACCAAATGTGAAGGTTATTCCGTGCTTCTGTCTCAGACGTCCATGACGATCGCTCTGTGCAAACCCTTTCCTTTCTCCCCTCCTTGCAGAATGATTTCTAAAGTCAGGTGCATGCACTTGCATTAGAGTCACATCCACTTCAATGGAGCAGGAAGATGCACTTTGGCTCGCCTTTTCTGGTACCTGAAGGTCTGCCTGTGGCTTGGGAGGAGTGTCACATAAACAAAGATGTTGCCAGGGATATGATCACAGTTTCACTCCTACAAGAAAGAGATAGGCTGCCTCTACTCCTGGTCTGCCCAAGAAGGCAGGACTCAGCAGCAGCCCCCTCGTTGGACAAGTTTTATCTACTTCCCAACCCGCAGCGCAGAACCCAAGTGACGGGTCACCTTCGCAGCTGCTGACATGGAACTTGCCGCATCCAGACGTTTGAGGCCATCTTTGAACTGGTTGAGAAAGGCCGACACCAGAGGCAGGGACCCTTGACGCCCCTAGAAGAGTAGGGAAGATACTGAGGGTCTGAGGAGGATACTTCACTACTGCTGCAACCATAAGAAGGGAAGAGGGGGATTGTCAGGCATATGAAGCTCCTAAATCAACTCAATGCAAATATCCAGGTCTTGGTGATCGCTGGACTTTAGATCATGAAGATGCCATGAATCGAGACGTGTTCCAGCTACTCCACCCAATTCAAGAGGATGAAAGTATAGAGTTAAGCTTTCTCCGACCAGGGAGATAAGCACACAGATGTAAGTAATGACAGGAGCCACCTTCTCTCCGTGACCCAACTCAACCAGAGCTTAGAGTGAAGCCTCTCCTCAACTCAACTCAAGAAGACGAGAGCATAGAGTGAAGTCTCTTTGTGACCCAACTCAAGAAGAAGAGAGCCTAGAGTGAAGCCTCTCTGTGACCCAACACAAGAAGACAAGAGCCTAGAGTGAAGCCTCTCTACGACCCAACTCAAGAAGACGAGAGCAAAGACTGAAGCCTCTTTGTGACCCAACTCAAGAAGAAGAGAGCCTAGAGTGAAGCCTCTCCGCGACCCAACACAAGAAGACAAGAGCCTAGAGTGAAGCCTCTCCGCGTCCCAACGCAAGAAGACAAGAGCCTAGAGTGAAGCCTCTCTATGACCAAACTCAAGAAGACGAGAACAAAGACTGAAGACTCTCCACGATCCAACTCAAGAAGACGAGAGCATAGAGTGAAGTCTCTTTGTGACCCAACTCAAGAAGAAGAGAGCCTAGAGTGAAGCCTCTCCGCGACCCAACACAAGAAGACAAGAGCCTAGAGTGAAGCCTCTCTATGACCAAACTCAAGAAGACTAGAACAAAGACTGAAGACTCTCCACAATCCAACTCAAGAAGACGAGAGCATAGAGTGAAGCTTCTCTGCGACCCAACTCAGGAGATTGGAGCATAGATTGAAGCCTCTCTGCGACCCAACTCAGAAAGACAAGAGCATAGAGTGGAGCCTCTACGCGACCCAACGCGAGAAGACGAGAGCCTAGAGTGAAGCCTCTCCACGACCCAACTCCAGAAGATGAGAGCATAGTGTGAAGCCTCCCCACGACCCAACTCAGGAAGACGAGAGCAAAGACTGAAGACTCTCCACGATCCAACTCAAGAAGACGAGAGCATAGAGTGAAGCTTCTCCGCGACCCAACTCAAGAAGATGAGAGCATAGATTGAAGCCTTTCTGCAACCCAAATCAGGAAGACAAGAGCATAGAGTGGAGCCTCTATGCGACCCAATGCGAGAAGACGAGAGCCTAGAGTGAAGCCTCTCCACGACCCAACTCCAGAAGATGAGAGCATAGTGTGAAGCCTCTCCACGACCCAACTCAAGAAGACAAGAGCATAGAGTGAAGCCTAACCTCGACTCAACTCTTAAAGATGAGAGCATAGAGTGAAGCCTCTCCGCAACCCAACTCAAGAAGACGAGAGCATAGTGAAGCCTGTCCATGACCCAACTCAAGAAGACGAGAGCAAAGAGTGAAGGTCTGTGCGACCCAACTCAATAAGGCGAGAGCATAGAATGAAGCTTCTCCGTGACCCAACTCAAGAAAATGAGAGCATAGATTGAAGCCTTTCTGCGACCCAACTCAGGAAGTCAAGAGCATAGAGTGAAGCCTCTGTGCGACCCAACTCAAGAAGAGCCTCTGCGAGACCCAACTCAAGAAGACAAGAGCATAGAGTGAAGCCTCTACATGACACAATGCAAGAAGACGAGAGCCTAGAGTGAAGCCTCTCCATGACCCAACTCCAGTAGATGAGAGCATAGTGTGAAGCCTCTCTACAACCCAACTCAAGAAGACAAGAGCATAGAGTGAAGCCTAGCCTCGACTCAACTCTTAAAGACGAGAGCCTAGAGTGAAGCCTCTCCATGACCCAACTCCACAAGATGAGAGCATAGTGTGAAGCCTCTCCACGACCCAACTCAAGAAGACAAGAGAATGGAGTGAAGCCTCTTCACGACCCAACTCAAGAAGATGAAAGCAAAGAGTGAAGCTCTCTGCGACCCAACTCTAGAAGACAAGAGAATAGAGTGAAGCCTAACCTCGACTCAACTCTTAAAGATGAGAGCATAGATTGAAGCCACTCCGCGACACAACGCGAGAAGACGAGAGCCTAGAGTGAAGCCTCTCCATGACCCAACTCCAGAAGATGAGAGCATTGTGTGAAGCCTCTCCACGACCCAACTCAAGAAGACAAGAGAATAGAGTGAAGCCTCTCTATGACCCAACTCAAGAAGACGAAAGCAGAGTGAAGCCTCTTCACGACCCAACTCAAGAAGACGAGAGCATAGAGTGAAGCCTCTGTGCGACCCAACTCAAGAAGAGCCTCTGCGAGACCCAACTCAAGAAGGCAAAAGCATAGAGTGAAGCCTCTACGCAACCCAACGCGAGAAGACGAGAGCCTAGAGTGAAGCCTCTACACGACCCAACTCCAGAAGATGAGAGCAGAGTGTGAAGCCTCTCCACGACCCAACTCAAGAAGACAAGAGAATAGAGTGAAGCCTCTCCATGACCCAACTCAAGAAGACAAGAGCATAGAGTGATGCCTAGCCTCGACTCAACTCTTAAAGATGAGAGCATAGAGTGAAGCCTCTCTATGACCCAACTTAGTAAGACAAGAGCATAGAGTGAAGCCTCTACGCGACCCAACGCGAGAAGGCGAGAGATTAGAGTGAAGCCTCTCCACGACCCAACTCCAGAAGATGAGAGCATAGTGTGAAGCCTCTCCACGACCCAACTCAAGAAGACAAGAGAATAGAGTGAAGCCTAACCTCGACTCAACTCTTAAAGATGAGAGCATAGTGTGAAGCCTCTCCGCAACCCAACTTAAGAAGACGAGAGCAGAGTGAAGCCTCTTCACGACCCAACTCAAGAAGACGAGAGCAAAGAGTGAAGCTCTCTGCGACCCAACTCAATAAGACGAGAGCATAGAGTGAAGCTTCTCCACAAACCAACCCAATAACATGAAAGCATAGAGTGAAGCTTCTCCGCAACCCAACTCAGGAAGACAAGAGCATAGATTGAAGCCTCTGCGCGACCCAACTGAAGAAGACAAAAGCATAGAGTGAAGCCTCTCCGTGACTCAACTCAGGAAGACAAGAGCATAGAGTGAAGCCTCTCCACGACCCAACTCCAAAAGACAAGAGCATAGAGTGAAGCCTCTCTATGACCCAACTCAAGAAGACAAGAGCATAGAGTGAAGCTTCTCCGCGACACAACTCAATAAGGCGAGAGCATAGATTGAAGCCTCTGCTCGACCCATTTCAAGAAGACAAAATCATAGAGTGAAGCCTCTCCGTGATTCAACTCAGGAAGACAAGAGCATAGAGTGAAGCCTCTCCACGACCCAACTCCAAAAGACAAGAGCATAGAGTGAAGCCTCTCTATGACCCAACTCAAGAAGACTAGAGCATAGAGTGAAGCTTCTCCGCGACCCAACTCCAAAAGACAAGAGCATAGAGTGAAGCCTCTCCTCAAATCAACGCAAGAAGACAAGAGCATAGAGTGGAGCCTCTCCGTGACTCAACGCAGGAAGACAAGAGCATAGAGTGAAGCCTCTCCACTACCCAACTCCAAAAGACAAGAGCATAGAGTGAAGCCCCTCCACGATCCAACTCCAAAAGACAAGAGCATAGAGTGAAGCCTCTCTATGACCCAACTCAAGAAGACAAGAGCATAGAGTGAAGCTTCTCCGCGACCCAACTCCAAAAGACAAGAGCATAGAGTGAAGCCTCTCCACAACCCAACTCCAAAAGACAAGAGCATAGAGTGAAGCCTCTCCTCAAATCAACGCAAGAAGACAAGAGCATAGAGTGGAGCCTCTCCGTGACTCAACGCAGGAAGACAAGAGCATAGAGTGAAGCCTCTCCACGACCCAACTCCAAAAGACAAGAGCCTAGAGTGAAGCCTCTCCATGACCCAACTCCACAAGATGAGAACATAGTGTGAAGCCTCTCCACGACCCAACTCAAGAAGACAAGAGAATAGAGTGAAGCCTCTTCACGACCCAACTCAAGAAGATGAAAGCAAAGAGTGAAGCTCTCTGCGACTCAACTCTTAAATATGAAAGCATAGAGTGAAGCCTAACCTCGACTCAACTCTTAAAGATGAGAGCATAGATTGAAGCCACTCCGCGACACAACGCGAGAAGACGAGAGCCTAGAGTGAAGCCTCTCCACGACCCAACTCCAGAAGATGAGAGCATTGTGTGAAGCCTCTCCACAACCCAACTCAAGAAGACAAGAGAATAGAGTGAAGCCTCTCTATGACCCAACTCAAGAAGACAAGAGCATAGAGTGAAGCTTCTCCGCGACACAACTCAATAAGGCGAGAGCATAGATTGAACCTCTGCTCGACCCATTTCAAGAAGACAAAATCATAGAGTGAAGCCTCTCCGTGACTCAACTCAGGAAGACAAGAGCATAGAGTGAAGCCTCTCCACGACCCAACTCCAAAAGACAAGAGCATAGAGTGAAGCCTCTCTATGACCCAACTCAAGAAGACAAGAGCATAGAGTGAAGCTTCTCCGCGACCCAACTCAATAAGGCGAGAGCATAGATTGAAGCCTCTGCGCGACCCAACTCAAGAAAACAAAACCATAGAGTGAAGCCTCTCCGTGACTCAACTCAGGAAGACGAGCATAGAGTGAAGCCTCTCCACGACCAAACTCCAAAAGACAAGAGCATAGTGTGAAGCCTCTCCATGACCCAACTCAAGAAGACAAGAGCATAGAGTGAAGCCTAACCTCGACTCAACTCTTAAAGATGAGAGCATACAGTGAAGCCTCTCCGCAACCCAACTCAAGAAGACGAGAGCATAGTGAAGCCTGTCCATGACCCAACTCAAGAAGACGAGAGCAAAGAGTGAAGCTCTGTGCGACCCAACTCAATAAGGCGAGAGCATAGAGTGAAGCTTCTTCGTGACCCAACTCAAGAAAATGAGAGCATAGATTGAAGCCTTTCTGCGACCCAACTCGGGAAGTCAAACGCATAGAGTGAAGCTTCTGTGCGACCCAACTCAAGAAGACAAGAGCATAGAGTGAAGCCTCTACATGACACAATGCAAGAAGACGAGAGCCTAGAGTGAAGCCTCTCCATGACCCAACTCCAGTAGATGAGAGCATAGTGTGAAGCCTCTCTACAACCCAACTCAAGAAGACAAGAGCATAGAGTGAAGCCTAGCCGCGACTCAACTCTTAAAGATGAGAGCATAGAGTGAAGCCTCTCCGCAACACAACTCAAGAAGACGAGAGCATAGTGAAGCCTGTCCATGACCCAACTCAAGAAGACGAGAGCAAGAGTGAAGCTCTGTGCGACCCAACTCAATAAGGCGAGAGCATAGAGTGAAGCTTCTTCGTGACCCAACTCAAGAAAATGAGAGCATAGATTGAAGCCTTTCTGCGACCCAACTCGGGAAGTCAAACGCATAGAGTGAAGCCTCTGTGCGACCCAACTCAAGAAGACAAGAGCATAGAGTGAAGCCTCGACATGACACAATGCAAGAAGACGAGAGCTTAGAGTGAAGCCTCTCCATGACCCAACTCCAGTAGATGAGAGCAAGTGTGAAGCCTCTCTACAACCCAACTCAAGAAGACAAGAGCATAGAGTGAAGCCTAGCCACAACTCAACTCTTAAAGATGAAAGCATAGAGTGAAGCCTCTCTATGACCCAACTAAGAAAGACAAGAACATAGAGTGAAGCCTCTACGCGACCCAACGCGAGAAGACGAGAGCCTAGAGTGAAGCCTCTCCATGACCCAACTCCACAAGATGAGAGCATAGTGTGAAGCCTCTCCACGACCCAACTCAAGAAGACAAGAGAATAGAGTGAAGCCTCTTCACGACCCAACTCAAGAAGATGAAAGCAAAGAGTGAAGCTCTCTGCGACTCAACTCTTAAAGATGAAAGCATAGAGTGAAGCCTAACCTCGACTCAACTCTTAAAGATGAGAGCATAGATTGAAGCCACTCCGCGACACAACGCGAGAAGACGAGAGCCTAGAGTGAAGCCTCTCCACGACCCAACTCCAGAAGATGAGAGCATTGTGTGAAGCCTCTCCACAACCCAACTCAAGAAGACAAGAGAATAGAGTGAAGCTTCTCCGTGACACAACTCAATAAGGCGAGAGCATAGATTGAAGCCTCTGCTCGACCCATTTCAAGAAGACAAAATCATAGAGTGAAGCCTCTCCACAACCCAACTCAAGAAGACAAGAGCATAGAGTGGAGCCTCTCCGTGACTCAACGCAGGAAGACAAGAGCATAGAGTGAAGCCTCTCCACGACCCAACTCCAAAAGACAAGAGCCTAGAGTGAAGCCTCTCCACGACTCAACTCCAGAAGATGAGAGCATTGTGTGAAGCCTCTCCACAACCCAACTCAAGAAGACAAGAGAATAGAGTGAAGCCTCTCTATGACCCAACTCAAGAAGACAAGAGCATAGAGTGAAGCTTCTCCGCGACACAACTCAATAAGGCGAGAGCATAGATTGAAGCCTCTGCTCGACCCATTTCAAGAAGACAAAATCATAGAGTGAAGCCTCTCCGTGACTCAACTCAGGAAGACAAGAGCATAGAGTGAAGCCTCTCCACGACCCAACTCCAAAAGACAAGAGCATAGAGTGAAGCCTCTCTATGACCCAACTCAAGAAGACAAGAGCATAGAGTGAAGCTTCTCCGCGACCCAACTCCAAAAGACAAGAGCATAGAGTGAAGCCTCTCCTCAAATCAACGCAAGAAGACAAGAGCATAGAGTGGAGCCTCTCCGTGACTCAACGCAGGAAGACAAGAGCATAGAGTGAAGCCTCTCCACTACCCAACTCCAAAAGACAAGAGCATAGAGTGAAGCCCCTCCACGATCCAACTCCAAAAGACAAGAGCATAGAGTGAAGCCTCTCTATGACCCAACTCAAGAAGACAAGAGCATAGAGTGAAGCTTCTCCGCGACCCAACTCCAAAAGACAAGAGCATAGAGTGAAGCCTCTCCACAACCCAACTCCAAAGACAAGAGCATAGAGTGAAGCCTCTCCTCAAATCAACGCAAGAAGACAAGAGCATAGAGTGGAGCCTCTCCGTGACTCAACGCAGGAAGACAAGAGCATAGAGTGAAGCCTCTCCACGACCCAACTCCAAAAGACAAGAGCCTAGAGTGAAGCCTCTCCATGACCCAACTCCACAAGATGAGAACATAGTGTGAAGCCTCTCCACGACCCAACTCAAGAAGACAAGAGAATAGAGTGAAGCCTCTTCACGACCCAACTCAAGAAGATGAAAGCAAAGAGTGAAGCTCTCTGCGACTCAACTCTTAAATATGAAAGCATAGAGTGAAGCCTAACCTCGACTCAACTCTTAAAGATGAGAGCATAGATTGAAGCCACTCCGCGACACAACGCGAGAAGACGAGAGCCTAGAGTGAAGCCTCTCCACGACCCAACTCCAGAAGATGAGAGCATTGTGTGAAGCCTCTCCACAACCCAACTCAAGAAGACAAGAGAATAGAGTGAAGCCTCTCTATGACCCAACTCAAGAAGACAAGAGCATAGAGTGAAGCTTCTCCGCGACACAACTCAATAAGGCGAGAGCATAGATTGAACCTCTGCTCGACCCATTTCAAGAAGACAAAATCATAGAGTGAAGCCTCTCCGTGACTCAACTCAGGAAGACAAGAGCATAGAGTGAAGCCTCTCCACGACCCAACTCCAAAAGACAACAGCATAGAGTGAAGCCTCTCTATGACCCAACTCAAGAAGACAAGAGCATAGAGTGAAGCTTCTCCGCGACCCAACTCAATAAGGCGAGAGCATAGATTGAAGCCTCTGCGCGACCCAACTCAAGAAGACAAAACCATAGAGTGAAGCCTCTCCGTGACTCAACTCAGGAAGACAAGAGCATAGAGTGAAGCCTCTCCACGACCAAACTCCAAAAGACAAGAGCATAGTGTGAAGCCTCTCCATGACCCAACTCAAGAAGACAAGAGCATAGAGTGAAGCCTAACCTCGACTCAACTCTTAAAGATGAGAGCATACAGTGAAGCCTCTCCGCAACCCAACTCAAGAAGACGAGAGCATAGTGAAGCCTGTCCATGACCCAACTCAAGAAGACGAGAGCAAAGAGTGAAGCTCTGTGCGACCCAACTCAATAAGGCGAGAGCATAGAGTGAAGCTTCTTCGTGACCCAACTCAAGAAAATGAGAGCATAGATTGAAGCCTTTCTGCGACCCAACTCGGGAAGTCAAACGCATAGAGTGAAGCTTCTGTGCGACCCAACTCAAGAAGACAAGAGCATAGAGTGAAGCCTCTACATGACACAATGCAAGAAGACGAGAGCCTAGAGTGAAGCCTCTCCATGACCCAACTCCAGTAGATGAGAGCATAGTGTGAAGCCTCTCTACAACCCAACTCAAGAAGACAAGAGCATTGAGTGAAGCCAAGCCGCGACTCAACTCTTAAAGATGAGAGCATAGAGTGAAGCCTCTCCGCAACACAACTCAAGAAGACGAGAGCATAGTGAAGCCTGTCCATGACCCAACTCAAGAAGACGAGAGCAAAGAGTGAAGCTCTGTGCGACCCAACTCAATAAGGCGAGAGCATAGAGTGAAGCTTCTTCGTGACCCAACTCAAGAAAATGAGAGCATAGATTGAAGCCTTTCTGCGACCCAACTCGGGAAGTCAAACGCATAGAGTGAAGCCTCTGTGCGACCCAACTCAAGAAGACAAGAGCATAGAGTGAAGCCTCGACATGACACAATGCAAGAAGACGAGGCTTAGAGTGAAGCCTCTCCATGACCCAACTCCAGTAGATGAGAGCATAGTGTGAAGCCTCTCTACAACCCAACTCAAGAAGACAAGAGCATAGAGTGAAGCCTAGCCACAACTCAACTCTTAAAGATGAAAGCATAGAGTGAAGCCTCTCTATGACCCAACTAAGAAAGACAAGAACATAGAGTGAAGCCTCTACGCGACCCAACGCGAGAAGACGAGAGCCTAGAGTGAAGCCTCTCCATGACCCAACTCCACAAGATGAGAGCATAGTGTGAAGCCTCTCCACGACCCAACTCAAGAAGACAAGAGAATAGAGTGAAGCCTCTTCACGACCCAACTCAAGAAGATGAAAGCAAAGAGTGAAGCTCTCTGCGACTCAACTCTTAAAGATGAAAGCATAGAGTGAAGCCTAACCTCGACTCAACTCTTAAAGATGAGAGCATAGATTGAAGCCACTCCGCGACACAACGCGAGAAGACGAGAGCCTAGAGTGAAGCCTCTCCACGACCCAACTCCAGAAGATGAGAGCATTGTGTGAAGCCTCTCCACAACCCAACTCAAGAAGACAAGAGAATAGAGTGAAGCCTCTCTATGACCCAACTCAAGAAGACAAGAGCATAGAGTGAAGCTTCTCCGTGACACAACTCAATAAGGCGAGAGCATAGATTGAAGCCTCTGCTCGACCCATTTCAAGAAGACAAAATCATAGAGTGAAGCCTCTCCGTGACTCAACTCAGGAAGACAAGAGCATAGAGTGAAGCCTCTCCACGACCCAACTCCAAAAGACAAGAGCATAGAGTGAAGCCTCTCTATGACCCAACTCAAGAAGACAAGAGCATAGAGTGAAGCTTCTCCGCGACCCAACTCCAAAAGACAAGAGCATAGAGTGAAGCCTCTCCTCAAATCAACGCAAGAAGACAAGAGCATAGAGTGGAGCCTCTCCGTGACTCAACGCAGGAAGACAAGAGCATAGAGTGAAGCCTCTCCACGACCCAACTCCAAATGACAAGAGCATAGAGTGAAGCCCCTCCACGATCCAACTCCAAAAGACAAGAGCATAGAGTGAAGCCTCTCTATGACCCAACTCAAGAAGACA
Source organism: Calotriton arnoldi (assembly GCA_963921515.1). Classification (NCBI taxonomy): domain Eukaryota; kingdom Metazoa; phylum Chordata; class Amphibia; order Caudata; family Salamandridae; genus Calotriton; species Calotriton arnoldi. Next base: position 546,488 of record CAWUFW010004503.1, on the reverse strand, counting down.
AGAGCATAGAGTGAAGCTTCTCCGCGACCCAACTCCAAAAGACAAGAGCATAGAGTGAAGCCTCTCCACAACCCAACTCCAAAAGACAAGAGCATAGAGTGAAGCCTCTCCTCAAATCAACGCAAGAAGACAAGAGCATAGAGTGGAGCCTCTCCGTGACTCAACGCAGGAAGACAAGAGCATAGAGTGAAGCCTCTCCACGACCCAACTCCAAAAGACAAGAGCCTAGAGTGAAGCCTCTCCATGACCCAACTCCACAAGATGAGAACATAGTGTGAAGCCTCTCCACGACCCAACTCAAGAAGACAAGAGAATAGAGTGAAGCCTCTTCACGACCCAACTCAAGAAGATGAAAGCAAAGAGTGAAGCTCTCTGCGACTCAACTCTTAAAGATGAAAGCATAGAGTGAAGCCTAACCTCGACTCAACTCTTAAAGATGAGAGCATAGATTGAAGCCACTCCGCGACACAACGCGAGAAGACGAGAGCCTAGAGTGAAGCCTCTCCACGACCCAACTCCAGAAGATGAGAGCATTGTGTGAAGCCTCTCCACAACCCAACTCAAGAAGACAAGAGAATAGAGTGAAGCCTCTCTATGACCCAACTCAAGAAGACAAGAGCATAGAGTGAAGCTTCTCCGCGACACAACTCAATAAGGCGAGAGCATAGATTGAAGCCTCTGCTCGACCCATTTCAAGAAGACAAAATCATAGAGTGAAGCCTCTCCGTGACTCAACTCAGGAAGACAAGAGCATAGAGTGAAGCCTCTCCACGAGCCAACTCCAAAAGACAAGAGCATAGAGTGAAGCCTCTCTATGACCCAACTCAAGAAGACAAGAGCATAGAGTGAAGCTTCTCCGCGACCCAACTCCAAAAGACAAGAGCATAGAGTGAAGCCTCTCCTCAAATCAACGCAAGAAAACAAGAGCATAGAGTGGAGCCTCTCCGTGACTCAACGCAGGAAGACAAGAGCATAGAGTGAAGCCTCTCCACGACCCAACTCCAAAAGACAAGAGCATAGAGTGAAGCCCCTCCACGATCCAACTCCAAAAGACAAGAGCATAGAGTGAAGCCTCTCTATGACCCAACTCAAGAAGACAAGAGCATAGAGTGAAGCTTCTCCGCGACCCAACTCCAAAAGACAAGAGCATAGAGTGAAGCCTTTCCACAACCCAACTCCAAAAGACAAGAGCATAGAGTGAAGCCTCTCCTCAAATCAAGGCAAGAAGACAAGAGCATAAAGTGGAGCCTCTCCGTGACTCAACGCAGGAAGACAAGAGCATAGAGTGAAGCCTCTCCACGACCCAACTCCAAAAGACAAGAGCATAGAGTGAAGCCTCTCCACGACCCAACTCCAAAAGACTAGAGCATAGAGTGAAGTCTCTCTATGACCCAACTCAAGAATACAAGAGCATAGAGTGAAGCTTCTCCGCGACCCAACTCAATAAGGCGAGAGCATAGATTGAAACCTCTGCGCGACCCAACTCAAGAAGACGAGAGTAAAGAGTGAAGCCTGTCCGTGACTCAACTCAGGAAGACAAGAGCATGGAGTGAAGCCTCTCCACGACCCAACTCCAAAAGACAAGAGCATAGTGTGAAGCCTCTCCACGACCCAACTCCAAAAGACAAGAGCATAGTGTGAAGCCTCTCCACGACCCAACTCAGGAAGACAAGAGCATGGAGTGAAGCCTCTCCACGACCCAACTCCAAAAGACAAGAGCATAGAGTGAAACTTTCTCCACTCACTGAAGAGAAGCACAATGATAGTCAAAGACCCACATAAGCCGGTGTGGAGTAACTTTAACATTCAATAAACCCTGCGGAACGTCCCCATCAGCCCCTTTTGTCTGAGTCGCTGAGGACGGCTGACTGCACCGCTGGTGACCGCGCTCATCCCCGAGCATCTGCTACGCATACGTTGCTCTAACGGCAGAGCATGATTCATGGTGTAGAAGAAGCAGTGAGATACCATAAGTTATTACACCTCTTTCTCAATGTAAATAGAGTTGTAGCTTCTGGTATAAACGAGCCTGAACATTCTATTTGCTGTAAGTATTATTTGTGCCAGCTGAAACCAGGCGTTGTATCCCACACGGCCTCCAAGAGTAATCCTGGACACTCAACCTCGATACCCTCTGAAAGGGCAAGCACCAGGAAGAGAAGGAACTGGACATTCAAGTGAGCTCGCAGTAAGATCTACTTCCAGGGTCAGTGGCAACATTTGTTAGAAGGATTTCCTCCTTTCCCTTGAGTCTAAAGGGCACCAAAGAACTGGTATTACCCGGTATGGCATGGTATCGTGTGGTATGGTATGGTACAGTACAGTACGGTATTGTATGGTATGGTACAGTAAGGTATAGTATACTGTATGTTATGGTATGGTATAGTATGGTATGGTACAGTATGGTATAGTATGGTATGGTACAGTACGGTATGGTCAATCAATCAATCAATCAATCAGGAGTTGTATAGCGTGCTACTCACCCGTGAGGGTCTCAAGGCGCTGTGGTGGATCAGTCGAAAAGCCAGGTCTTGAGGTTCTTCCTGAACGAGTGCAGGGTCGGGGAGCATCTGATGTTCACAGGGAGCTCGTTCCAGGTCTTGGCTGCGATGTAGGAGAAAGCTCTCCCACCGGTTCTGTTTCTGCGGATGCGGGGGACCTCTGCAAGGGCGAGGTCGGCGGATCGGAGGTTCCTCTTGGGTACGTGGAAGGATACTCTGTCGTTGAGGTATTTGGGTCCGATGTTGTTGAGGGATTTGTAGGCGTGGGTGAGGAGTTTGAAGGTGACCCTCTTCCCGACGGGGAGCCAGTGGAGGCCTCGTAGGTGTTGGGTCATGTGTTCGTGACGCGGTGTCCCGAGGACGAGTCTGGCTGCGGCGTTCTGAATGGTTTGAAGTCTGTGTAGAAGAGTTCTGTTTATTATGGCGTAGAGGGCGTTGCCGTAGTCCAGTCTGCTGGTTATGAGTGCGTGGGTGACGGTTTTTCTGCAGTCGGGGGGGATCCATTTGAAGGTCTTACGGAGGATGCGAAGGCAGTTGAAACTCGTGGAAGCAACGGCGTTGATCTGGCGGTTCATGGAGAGGGAGGAGTCAAGGATGATGCCGAGGTTCCGAGCGTGGTCTGTAGGGGTGGGTGGGTTCCCGAGGGCGGAGGGCCAACAGGTGTTGTCCCAGGCAGAGGTGCAGGGTCCGAGGATGAGGACCTCGGTCTTCTCTGAGTTGAGCTTCAAGCAGCTGTCTTTCATCCAGGCTGCCACGTTCTTCATTCCTTCCTGGAAGCAGAGTCTGGTGTCTTCGGGATCCTTCGTGAGTGAGAGGATGAACTGGGTGTCGTCGGCGTAGGATACAATGCTGAGCCCATGCTGTCTGACGATGGCGGCGAGGGGGGCCATGTAGATTTTGAAGAGCGCGGGGCTGAGTGATGCTCCCTGGGGTACTCCGCAGTTGATTTCAGTGGGTTCGGAGAGGAAGGGGGGGGAGTCGAATCCTCTGGGTTCTGCCGGAGAGGAAGGAATTGATCCAGTCGAGGGCGGCTCCTTGTATCCCTGCTTCGTGAAGTCTGGCTGTGAGCGTGCGATGTGAGACGGAGTCCAAGGCTGCGGAGAGGTCTAGAAGGATGAGGGCCGCAGTGTGTCCCTGGTCTAGTAGCATGCGGATGTCGTCAGTGGCGGCGAGGAGGGCGGTCTCGGTGCTGTTGTTGCTGCGGAATCCAGACTGGGAGGTGTCTAGGATGGAGTTCGCTTCGATGAAGTCGGTCAGCTGGGCGTTCACAAGTCTCTCAGTGACTTTGGCCGCGAAGGGGTGGAGAGAGATGGGCCGGTAGTTTTTCAGGTCCGTTGGGTCGGTCGTTGGTTTCTTGAGGAGGGGTTTCACTTCTGCCCGTTTCCAGTCGTCATGGTATGGTATGGTTTGGGATGGTATGGTATAGTATAGTATGGTATGGGACAGTACGGTATGGTATGGTATGGTTCGGGAGGGTATGGTATAGTATGGTATGGTACAGTAGGGTATGGTATGGTACAGTACGGTATGGTATGATATGGTTCGGTTCGGTACGGTATGGTATGTTATGGTATTGTTTGGTATGGTACAGTACAGTATGGTTTGGTACAGTACAGTATGGTATGGTACAGTACGGTATGGTATACAGTATGATACGGTACAGTATGGTATGGTCTGGTACGGTACAGTACGGTATGGTATGGTATGGTACAGTACAGTGTGGTATGGTACGGTACAGTACGGTATGGTATGGTACAGTACAGTGTGGTATGGTACGGTACAGTACGGTATGGTATGGTATGGTTCAGTACGGTATGGTATGGTACACTACGGTATGATATACAGTATGATACGGTACGGTATGGTATGGTATGGTACGGTACGGTATGGTACAGTACAGTGTGGTATGGTACGGTACAGTACGGTATGGTATGGTATGGTATGGTTCGGTACGGTATGGTATGGTACAGTACGGTATGGTATACGGTATGATACGGTAGAGTATGGTATGGTATGGTATGGTACAGTACGGTTTGGTATACGGTATGATATGATACAGTATGGTACGGTATGGTACGGTATGGTATGGTATGGTACAGAACAGTATGGTATGGTATGGTACGGTACAGTAGGGTATGGTATACGGTATGATACGGTATGTTACAGTACGGTACGGTATGGTATGGTATGGTACGGTACAGTACGGTATGGTATACGGTATGATACGGTACGGTATGGTATGGTACAGTATGGTATGGTATACGGTATGATACGGTACGGTATGGTATGGTATTGTACAGTACAGTGTGGTATGGTACGGTACAGTACGGTATGGTATGGTATGGTTCGGTACGGTATGGTATGGTACAGTACGGTATGGTATACGGTATGATACGGTACGGTATGCTATGGTATGGTATGGTACAGTACGGTATGGTATGGTATGGTACAGTACAGTGTGGTATGGTACGGTACAGTACGGTATGGTATGGAATGGTTCGGTACGGTATGGTATGGTACACTACAGTATGGTATACGGTATGATACGGTACAGTATGGTATGGTATGGTACGGTACAGTACGGTATGGTATGGTATGGTACAGTACAGTGTGGTATGGTACAGTACAGTACGGTATGGTATGGTACAGTACAGTGTGGTATGGTACGGTACAGTACGGTATGGTATTGTTTGGTATGGTACAGTACGGTATGGTATGGTAGAGTACGAAATGGTATACGGTATGATACGGTATGGTATGGTATGGTATGGTACGGTACAGTACGGTATGGTATGGTATAGTATGGTACAGTACAGTGTGGTATGGTACGGTACAGTATGGTATGGTATGGTACAGTACGGTATGGTATGGTACAGTACAGTGTGGTATGGTTCGGTACAGTACGGTATGGTATGATACAGTACGGTATGGTATACGGTATGATACAGTACGTTATGGTATGGTATGGTACAGTACAGTGTGGTATGAGTACGGTACAGTACAGTATGGTATGGTATGGTACGGTATGGTATGGTACAGTACAGTGTGGTATGGTACGGTACAGTACGGTATGGTATGGTATGGTATGGTTCGGTACGGTATGGTATGGTACAGTACGGTATGGTATACGGTATGATACGGTAGAGTATGGTATGGTATGGTATGGTACAGTACGGTTTGGTATACGGTATGATATGATACAGTATGGTACGGTATGGTACGGTATGGTATGGTATGGTACAGAACAGTATGGTATGGTATGGTACGGTACAGTAGGGTATGGTATACGGTATGATACGGTATGTTACAGTACGGTACGGTATGGTATGGTATGGTACGGTACAGTACGGTATGGTATACGGTATGATACGGTACGGTATGGTATGGTACAGTATGGTATGGTATACGGTATGATACGGTACGGTATGGTATGGTATTGTACAGTACAGTGTGGTATGGTGCGGTACAGTACGGTATGGTATGGTATGGTTCGGTACGGTATGGTATGGTACAGTACGGTATGGTATACGGTATGATACGGTACGGTATGCTATGGTATGGTATGGTACAGTACGGTATGGTATGGTATGGTACAGTACAGTGTGGTATGGTACGGTACAGTACGGTATGGTATGGAATGGTTCGGTACGGTATGGTATGGTACACTACAGTATGGTATACGGTATGATACGGTACAGTATGGTATGGTATGGTACGGTACAGTACGGTATGGTATGGTATGGTACAGTACAGTGTGGTATGGTACGGTACAGTACGGTATGGTATGGTACAGTACAGTGTGGTATGGTACGGTACAGTACGGTATGGTATTGTTTGGTATGGTACAGTACGGTATGGTATGGTAGAGTACGAAATGGTATACGGTATGATACGGTATGGTATGGTATGGTATGGTACGGTACAGTACGGTATGGTATGGTATAGTATGGTACAGTACAGTGTGGTATGGTACGGTACAGTATGGTATGGTATGGTACAGTACGGTATGGTATGGTACAGTACAGTGTGGTATGGTTCGGTACAGTACGGTATGGTATGATACAGTACGGTATGGTATACGGTATGATACAGTACGTTATGGTATGGTATGGTACAGTACAGTGTGGTATGGTACGGTACAGTACAGTATGGTATGGTATGGTACGGTATGGTATGGTACAGTACAGTGTGGTATGGTACGGTACAGTACAGTATGGTATGGTACAGTACGGTATGGTATGGTATGATACAGTACGGTATGGTATACGGTATGATACAGTACGGTATTTTATGGTTCGGTACGGTATGGTACAGTACGGTATGGTATACAGTATGATACGGTATGGTATGGTATGGTATGGTACGGTATGGTATGGTATACAGTATGATACGGTACAGTACGGTATGGTATGGTATGGTTCGGTACGGTATGGTATGGTACAGTACGGTATGGTATACAGTATGATACGGTACGGTATGGTATGGTATGGTATGGTACGGTATGGTATGGTACAGTACAGTATGGTACGGTATGGTATGGTAGAGTACAGTGTGGTATGGTTCGGTACAGTACGGTATGGTATGGTATGATACAGTACGGTATGGTATGGTATGGTATGGTACAGCACAGTGTGGTATGGTATGATACAGTACAGTATGGTATGGTATGGTACAGCACGGTGTGGTATGGTTCGGTACAGTACGGTATGGTATGGTACAGCACGGTGTGGTATAGTTCGGTACAGTATGGTATGGTATGGTATGATACAGTACGGTATGGTATTGTTTGGTATGGTACAGTACGGTATGGTATGGTAGAGTATGGTATGGTATACGGTATGATATGGTATGTTACGGTACAGTACGGTATGGTATGGTATAGTATGGTACAGTACAGTGTGGTATGGTACGGCACAGTACAGTATGGTATGGTACGGTACAGTACGGTATGGTATGGTACGGTACAGTACGGTATGGTTCGGTACAGTACAGTGTGGTATGGTTCGGTACAGTACGGTATGGTATGGTATGATACAGTACGGTATGCTATACGGTATGATACAGTACGGTATGCTATACGGTATGATACAGTACGGTATGTATGGGTTGGTATGGTATGGTACAGTACAGTGTGGTATGGTACGGTACAGCACAGTGTGGTATGGTATGATACAGTACAGTATGGTATGGTATGGTACAGCACGGTGTGGTATGGTTCGGTACAGCACGGTGTGGTATGGTTCGGTACAGTACGGTATGGTATGGTATGGTATGGTACAGCACAGTGTGGTATGGTATGATACAGTACAGTATGGTATGGTATGGTACAGCACGGTGTGGTATTGTTCGGTACAGTACGGTATGGTATGGTACAGCACGGTGTGGTATGGTTCGGTACAGTACGGTATGGTATGGTACGGTACAGTACGGTATGGTATTGTTTGGTATGGTACAGTACGGTATGGTATGGTAGAGTATGGTATGGTATACGGTATGATATGGTATGGTACGGTACAGTACGGTATGGTATGGTATAGTATGGTACAGTACAGTGTGGTATGGTACGGCACAGTACAGTATGGTATGGTACGGTACAGTACGGTATGGTATGGTACGGTACAGTACGGTATGGTACGGTACAGTACAGTGTGGTATGGTTCGGTACAGTACGGTATGGTATGGTATGATACAGTACGGTATGCTATACGGTATGATACAGTACGGTATGCTATACGGTATGATACAGTACGGTATGTATGGGATGGTATGGTATGGTACAGTACAGTGTGGTATGGTACGGTACAGCACAGTGTGGTATGGTATGGTACGGTACAGTATGGTACGGTACGGTACAGTATGGTATGATATGGTATGTCATGTCTCGACTCCATTCAAAAGCGATCTTTCTGAGGCTCGCCCATCGGGAGTGGTACCTACTGCTGGCACCTTCTATGGGGAAGTAAGAACTCCTGCTTCCCCTCAGGAATCTGTGGTGGGACAGCAGCAGAACCTATTTTATTTACACTGTGACCATGGAAATAAAAGAAGGACTAACAGTTTAATGTACTCTGAATGGATGAGGCTATTGGCGTCTTCTATTTTTAGGGACACAGTGAAATAGAAAAGAGACTCGTTGCCTCTGCATGTTACTCACAGGCAATGTGTGGCATGCAATATAGTGATCTACCACCGAAGCTATGCCCCTGAGTATTACACCATTAATGCTCACCTCATGTCGTGCTGCCCCTCTCACAACCTTCTCACTAACCTCTCACTTCCTCTACCCTCAAGTATTCTAGTAGCGAACCATAGTAAGTATGTTTCTGTGCTGTGCACAATGCAGCCTCTGGATACAGTCTGCCTTCTGCATTTATACTGCAATGAAGGCTGAATTATGAGGCACGATTACCTGAATTTAGTAGTTATAACCAAATTATGTGGCACATTCTCAAACATCTGTTTAACTCCATCAGAATTGAACACTGACACTGATGAAGATCGATCGAAAGACCATAGGAAATATAGAGATACGTTTCTGGAAAGGAAGACAGACTTCTTCAGAGACATCATGTACAATGTTATCGGCCAACAACTTCAAAAGAAGAGGAGGTCCCACACTGGCATGGGTGTAGCATCTGCTGCATTTCTTTCTCTCGTCCTCTTATTAACTGTTTGTAAGCATCACAAGCCTCCCTTTTATAACTCAACATCAACGCACGAATCTGGAATTCATGGACTAGGGGTGCGGAATTTGCGGAATGTGCTTTTTTTGTGTTGCAATTGTTTACTAAACAAGAATTAAGAATGTACAGCATGGATAATCGTCATCCGGCTCTCGGGTGTGATAACGTTGTATAATAGGAGTAAACAGGATGTGTTGGTACCAACAGGGAGGGGGTGGAAGGGGGCTGGGAGGGAGTCCTACAAAGTGGGATCAGGGACAGCGCCTCAGGGAGTCCTACAAAGTGGGATCAGGGACAGCGCCTCAGGGAGTCCTACAAAGTGGGATCAGGGACAGCGCCTCAGGGAGTCGTACAAAGTGGGGTCAGGGACAGCGCCTCAGGGAGTCCTACAAAGTGGGGTAAGAGACAGAGCCTCAGGGAGTCGTACAAAGTGGGGTAAGAGACAGCGCCTCAGGGAGTCGTACAAAGTGGGGTTAGGGACAGAGCCTCAGGGAGTCGTACAAAGTGGGGTTAGGAACAGCGCCTCAGGGAGTCGTACAAAGTGGGGTTAGGGACAGTGCCTCAGGGAGTCGTACAAAGTGGGATCAGGGACAGCGCCTCAGGGAGTCGTACAAAGTGGGGTAAGGGACAGTGCCTCAGGGACTCGTACAAAGTGGGGTAAGGGACAGCGCCTCAGGGAGTCGTACAAAGTGGGGTAAGGGACAGTGCCTCAGGGACTCCTACAAAGTGGGGTAAGGGACAGCGCCTCAGGGAGTCGTACAAAGTGGGGTAAGGGACAGTGCCTCAGGGAGTCCTACAAAGTGGGGTAAGGACAGCGCCTCAGGGAGTCGTACAAAGTGTGGTAAGGGACAGTGCCTCAGGGAGTCGTACAAAGTGGGGTAAGGGACAGTGCCTCAGGGAGTCGTACAAAGTGGGGTCAGGGACAGCGCCTCAGGGAGTCGTACAAAGTGGGATCAGGGACAGCGCCTCAGGGAGTCGTACAAAGTGGGGTCAGGGACAGCGCCTCAGGGAGTCCTACAAAGTGGGGTAAGAGACAGAGCCTCAGGGAGTCGTACAAAGTGGGGTAAGAGACAGCGCCTCAGGGAGTCATACAAAGTGGGGTTAGGGACAGTGCCCCAGGGAGTCGTACAAAGTAGGGTCAGGGACAGCGCCTCAGGGAGTCGTACAAAGTGGGGTAAGGTCAGCGCCACAGGGAGTCGTACAAAGTGGGGTTAGGGACAGCGCCTCAGGGAGTCGTACAAAGTAGGGTCAGGAACAGCGCCTCAGGGAGTCGTACAAAGTGGGGTCAGGGACAGCGCCTCAGGGAGTCGTACAAAGTAGGATCAGGGACAGCGCCTCAGGGAGTCGTACAAAGTGGGGTTAGGGACAGTGCCTCAGGGAGTCGTACAAAGTGGGGTCAGGGACAGCGCCTCAGGGAGTCGTACAAAGTGGGGTTAGGGACAGTGCCTCAGGGAGTCGTACAAAGTGGGATCAGGGACAGCGCCTCAGGGAGTCGTACAAAGTGGGGTAAGGGACAGTGCCTCAGGGAGTCGTACAAAGTGGGGTAAGGGACAGCGCCTCAGGGAGTCGTACGAAGTGGGGTAAGGGACAGTGCCTCAGGGAGTCCTACAAAGTGGGGTAAGGGACAGCGCCTCAGGGAGTCGTACAAAGTGGGGTAAGAGACAGTGCCTCAGGGAGTCCTACAAAGTGGGGTAAGGACAGCGCCTCAGGGAGTCGTACAAAGTGTGGTAAGGGACAGTGCCTCAGGGAGTCGTACAAAGTGGGGTAAGGGACAGTGCCTCAGGGAGTCGTACAAAGTGGGGTCAGGGACAGCGCCTCAGGGAGTCATACAAAGTGGGATCAGGGACAGCGCCTCAGGGAGTCGTACAAAGTGGGGTCAGGGACAGCGCCTCAGGGAGTCCTACAAAGTGGGGTAAGAGACAGAGGCTCAGGGAGTCGTACAAAGTGGGGTAAGAGACAGCGCCTCAGGGAGTCGTACAAAGTGGGGTTAGGGACAGTGCCTCAGGGAGTCGTACAAAGTAGGGTCAGGGACAGCGCCTCAGGGAGTCGTACAAAGTGGGGTAAGGTCAGCGCCACAGGGAGTCGTACAAAGTGGGGTTAGGGACAGCGCCTCAGGGAGTCGTACAAAGTAGGGTCAGGAACAGCGCCTCAGGGAGTCGTACAAAGTGGGGTCAGGGACAGCGCCTCAGGAAGTCGTACAAAGTGGGGTCAGGGACAGCGCCTCAGGAGTCGTACAAACTGGGGTCAGGGACAGCGCCTCAGGGAGTCGTACAAAGTGGGATCAGAGACAGCGCCTCAGGGAGTCGTACAAAGTGGGGTCAGGGACAGCGCCTCAGGGAGTCCTACAAAGTGGAGTAAGAGACAGAGCCTCAGGGAGTCGTACAAAGTGGGGTAAGAGACAGCGCCTCAGGGAGTCGTACAAAGTGGGGTTAGGGACAGTGCCTCAGGGAGTCGTACAAAGTGGGATCAGGGACAGCGCCTCAGGGAGTCGTACAAAGTGGGGTCAGGGACAGCGCCTCAGGGAGTCCTACAAAGTGGGGTAAGAGACAGAGCCTCAGGGAGTCGTACAAAGTGGGGTAAGAGACAGCGCCTCAGGGAGTCGTACAAAGTGGGGTAAGGGACAGTGCCTCAGGGAGTCCTACAAAGTGGGGTAAGGACAGCGCCTCAGGGAGTCGTACAAAGTGTGGTAAGGGACAGTGCCTCAGGGAGTCGTACAAAGTGGGGTAAGGGACAGTGCCTCAGGGAGTCGTACAAAGTGGGGTCAGGGACAGCGCCTCAGGGAGTCGTACAAAGTGAGATCAGGGACAGTGCCTCAGTGAGTCGTACAAAGTGGGGTCAGGGACAGCGCCTCAGGGAGTCCTACAAAGTGGGGTAAGAGACAGAGCCTCAGGGAGTCGTACAAAGTGGGGTAAGAGACAGCGCCTCAGGGAGTCGTACAAAGTGGGGTTAGGGACAGTGCCTCAGGGAGTCGTACAAAGTAGGGTCAGGGACAGCGCCTCAGGGAGTCGTACAAAGTGGGGTAAGGTCAGCGCCACAGGGAGTCGTACAAAGTGGGGTTAGGGACAGCGCCTCAGGGAGTCGTACAAAGTAGGGTCAGGAACAGCGCCTCAGGGAGTCGTACAAAGTGGGGTCAGGGACAGCGCCTCAGGAAGTCGTACAAAGTGGGGTCAGGGACAGCGCCTCAGGGAGTCGTACAAACTGGGGTCAGGGACAGCGCCTCAGGGAGTCGTACAAAGTGGGATCAGAGACAGCGCCTCAGGGAGTCGTACAATGTGGGGTCAGGGACAGCGCCTCAGGGAGTCCTACAAAGTGGGGTAAGAGACAGAGCCTCAGGGAGTCGAACAAAGTGGGGTAAGAGACAGCGCCTCAGGGAGTCGTACAAAGTGGGGTTAGGGACAGTGCCTCAGGGAGTCGTACAAAGTGGGATCAGGGACAGCGCCTCAGGGAGTCGTACAAAGTGGGGTCAGGGACAGCGCCTCAGGGAGTCCTACAAAGTGGGGTAAGAGACAGAGCCTCAGGGAGTCGTACAAAGTGGGGTAAGAGACAGCACCTCAGGGAGTCGTACAAAGTGGGGTTAGGGACAGTGCCTCAGGGAGTCGTACAAAGTAGGGTCAGGGACAGCGCCTCAGGGAGTCGTACAAAGTGGGATCAGGGACAGCGCCTCAGGGAGTCGTACAAAGTGGGGTCAGGGACAGCGCCTCAGGGAGTCCTACAAAGTGGGGTAAGAGACAGAGCGTCAGGGAGTCGTACAAAGTGGGGTAAGAGACAGCGCCTCAGGGAGTCATACAAAGTGGGGTTAGGGACAGCGCCTCAGGGAGTCCTACAAAGTGGGGTAAGAGACAGAGCGTCAGGGAGTCGTACAAAGTGGGGTAAGAGACAGCGCCTCAGGGAGTCGTACAAAGTGGGGTCAGGGACAACGCCTCAGGGAGTCCTACAAAGTGGGGTAAGAGACAGAGCGTCAGGGAGTCGTACAAAGTGGGGTAAGAGACAGCGCCTCAGGGAGTCATACAAAGTGGGGTTAGGGACAGCGCCTCAGGGAGTCCTACAAAGTGGGGTAAGAGACAGAGCGTCAGGGAGTCGTACAAAGTGGGGTAAGAGACAGCGCCTCAGGGAGTCGTACAAAGTGGGGTCAGGGACAGCGCCTCAGGGAGTCCTACAAAGTGGGGTAAGAGACAGAGCGTCAGGGAGTCGTACAAAGTGGGGTAAGAGACAGCGCCTCAGGGAGTCGTACAAAGTTGTTGTAATTTGGCAGCACTTAAGTTAAGCATTGGCTGAAGACAGCTTGTATTCAGAGGCTAAATTGTCCGCTTTGTGGAATCCATTTTGTATTTCTGGCAGCCATTTTGGTTGCCATGTGCTGCCATGTGCTCACCATGTGCTCTGTCCTACCTTCCTGTTAACTGCTCTTGAAATCTGCCTAGAGACAAGTTATATTTAGTTCTCTTTTGCTTTGCACATGCTCAGTTGAGCTTGCAGCTGTTCCGAGTTTATAAATGTCAGGATGTGTCTACTAGAAGTAGAAACTGTTAGCTCCACCCACTTGTCGACTGTGCATTTTCTGTATGACCTTATATGTACCTAAAACCAGCATTTGTGTTTGTACCGCCTTCATTTGAGCCCCTGTGTGGGTATAAAAGGACCATGGTCCTTCCATTCAGTGTGCTACTTCATGCATTACTGAAGGGTGATGTGCGAATGTTAGCTCCACCTCATGAGGTTTAATAAACTCTGTCTTTCTTATTCCAGTTTCTATGCCAACTTCTTCCTAAGTGTCTGAGGACTCTGTGCAGAGAAGGGTGAACCCCTAAGCACTGGTAGGCCTTGCTGAGGCTCACTACTACAAATTGGCGCTTCCAACGTGGGACTCATCAGCGACTCGGATGCCCGAAGGACTGGTCGAGATGAAGGATTGGAATCTCGCTCTTGGACGCGATCGCTGCCTGAGGAGACCTGAGTCTTGGCACCCATGGCGTTTTCCTTTCTTTCTGATCTGACCATCCCGGCGGCGCCGGTCCTTGACTGAGATCTCTTTTGTTGATTCGCCGTGCAGTGACCATTTGGTCGATTTGAGAACTTGGCAGTTGGAACCTGGACACCATTTGATTGGTAAGAGCCGTTTTGCGGCACTTGCTGTTGGTTTGATGCCTTTGATTGGTAAGGTAGTTTTAGTAACACTTACTGTGGCTTTGTTTGTATGATTGGCCAATTTTGGAATTTGTTTTGTAAGTTATATATGCATTGCAATACATATAGGCAGGTAATGAGGAGATTTTTCTCTATTTGAAATTGTTTGAACAGCGCAACGTACGAAGAGTACCTTAAGCGCTACTTTGATTATAATACTGCATATTCTGCACTATTTTTGGCATGCCTGTTTCTAGCACACTTCGCAGAAAGTGTTGCTGTTTTGGAGGTACCAATAGGGATTTAGTAAGTACTCAGTTGTCTCCCCTCAGAGGGGATACCTAAATAGGTTTAGATATAGTAAAAAGATATTTCTTTCTTGGTGACTAAGTACCCCATGGAACTAAATATGTACATAAAATGGACCCTGATCTGTGCACTTAGTAACATTCATAAGTGGTGATATGCAGAGCGCTTTTTGAGTGTTCTACCAGCCAAAACTGGCAAATTTGGTGTATTTTGGTCTTTTTTAACATGGAGCACTCTTTTGGGCTGTTTTGATGCAGATTTTTTGGACTACTTTTTAGAGCTCTTCTTGTAAATATGACTTACAATTAGTATTTACAAATAGTTTGGTTTTGCGTACAGTCTGTAGGCTGTCTCTTGTTTTTGCCCTAAATGTTGATTTGTGGGTTCAATGTGTGTTTAAATGTCTATGTGGTTTGTGGTTTGACATTGGTGATACTTGTGTGAGTAAATAGCGATTGCGCTCTTTGTGTAAGAATGGCTAGCATTAAGCGCGCTGTGTTGTGTGTTATGAGTGTATGACCCCCTTCTGAAAATGTCTGGAATGAGCTAAAATTGGTTTTTGTTGTCATTCTGTTATGCAAATGTCATTTAAAAAAAAACTACATTTTTTTTAAATTCAGGGAATGAATAATGTAACATATGTTAAATAGCTGCACGCTATCATTAAAATTGATAAAGTAAGAAACTATAGATATGTGCAAATTGCCACACTGGTACAGATAAATCAGAATTTACATTCAATAGGAATAAAATAGGCCTCATAGTAAGGTAGGGAAAAAAAAACGAATTTGTGTGCTTTCACACAATTAGGACTAAAATGCAAAATGTTACAGTATTATCCTTATATATTAATATTGAAAGGCATTCATATTATCTGAGTGAATTGGCTGTTGCTGAAATAAACACCACATTAGAGAACTATAGATTTGTGCTGGCTTGAAAGGCGTGAGATGTTGACGCCTGCTGGTCAGAACACAGCTGTGTCAACAACACATGGCTATTTTTGGTCTCAAGCCATGAGGCCGAGTCGACTAGATTTTCAGTTAGCGCAAACACGGTATAAACGCGTGCATTAAACACTGCTGATTTTATAAGTCAGAAAAGACAGTTTCATTATTTTGGATAACAGAGAAAAGATTAAAAGGGATTTCCTTTCTTAATGCCTTTTTAACAAGTACATCTGTGGTTCTGATGTTAAATGATTACTGTCCTTTAAAAGTGGCGCAGACTTTTTCAGTTTTAGTAAGGCTTCTGTGCTTTGTATTATAAATGAATACATTTAAAGGTGATAGGAAAGGAATGAGGCTTGCTTTTCATATATGGAACCATCAAAAGGGTTTGTGATCATTAGTTTTAAAAAAAAAAAATAAAGGAGGAGAATTTTGATTCTATGAAGGGAAAAAATGTTTCTTAAAAATAATTGCCATAAAATTGTTTTTGATCTTTTGTAATGTCTGATAATCATATTGTGAATAATATATAGCTCCTAGCATCAAAGTTGGATTTGAGTAGCACTTTACCATGATGTGGGGAGTACAATGTGAAATTTCACTTTATCTAGGCATATAAAAACCTATTTTTTAAGGGTATACCTTATACATTTCTGATCCCCCATCTCTGGGATATCTAGAGGACACCCTGGTGATCCCTAATATGCCAAAATATTGTAGGATATTCATTTTTAAGTGCCCCTACCACCAAAGTCGAAATTGAGCAAAAGTCACTATTTTAAAAGCAATTCTGCCACTCAGGGCAATTTTTAAACTGATCAGAGGCTTCAATAAAGTATACATGCAGGTATAGAACAAACAGCTGACCTACTGCACACCACACACTGTACACAAATGAAAATAAGTATACAGAAACCAGCAGACGTTATTATCCTACCTTTAAATTACTGGCAAACACACCGGACAGGACTGCCTTTCAGCTGTGATTCTCCAGAGTTGCTTTGAATTGCAAAGACCGCATGGAAAGCCTTGCAAACAAAAATGGACAGCTGCTGAAAAGGGTCAAAGGTCGGAGTTCTGCATTTAGCAATCTAGCAGGGTGAAGGGTAAAGTTTGCTTGGACACTTCGACCTCCGAAAAGTTTTTGAAAGACGAGATGACAGCGCAGAGAGAGGAAGAGAAGCTTTGCTTCCTATTTTTGGCAAACGCACGTTTTGCGCAGTCATATGAAACGAAGGAAAAGCAGCCTTGAGTAGAGCATTGATTTGCCATGTATATAAAAATAATGGTTTTAGTTTAAAGAATACTGTGCAAGGGCTGAGATAAGGAGGAAATGGATTTTAGTTTGCATTCATGCGCCCTCATGTTAATCTAGTACAATTGCTGAAGGAATTGGTTTAAAGTTAACTCAATGTGCTTGTGTTAGGTTGAATCAGAAAATAGCCACTTTCTAAGATATGTCCTACAAGCTGTTTGTGCCCAGTTGCCACAAATAGGGGTAAATAGTGTTGACAGAAGGTAAACCTGTTTTCAGGTTTTCCTACTGTCAAAATGGGGAAGGAGGTTAGCTCCTGGGCAAATTAAGGGTAGGCAAAATTATGTTTTCTCTCTTCTTTTTCTCACTCTTTCTTGAGTCTGTCTAAGCTGTCTAGGAAATGGCCATGAGACAGTTATTGGCTATTCTGTAATACTGTTTTAAAATTGTTAGAATTAATAAAATGATGAAAATATATGCTATGTTACTGCCCATCCTGTATGAAAGAATGAGTAGAACCGATTGATGTTCCCTTATTTGACCTTTAAAGGGAACTGTATAGTGGGGGTTTCTGTTCAAAAATCTCAGGTGGCAATCCCATTATTGTTTATGTTATTCTCATGTTCTATACAGTTTTGCAAGGGCATTGCTAGTCTTTTATTAGCTAGTCTGTGTAATTGAGCTGACAGCCCTTATTAGAGCTGGAGATAGGGTTTTTTCCTTTTGAAAATGATGTTGCATAGTCCGGATCGTGGAACAGTAGAATGCAGGAAAGACGCCCATGTGATCCTTAGCAAACATTTTGAAGGAAAATATTGTTTTATAGAAGTTTGTTTGTCACAACATGTTCTGCTGGAGAAATTTATGTACCCCCTATGTTGAGGTTTTTTTTAAATTATTTATGAAATAAGAATCCCTGTTACATTAGAGGTTTTAGATTTTCCTGCTGCGCCTATAACATGAAAGCATAGCATGACCCTAAGTGTAAACTGTAGGTGTTTTTATTAAGAGAAAGTATTTTAGCAGTGTCTGCAGTCCTGTACAAGTAATGCAAGGTTCATAAGTAGAAGTGTAGGAAAAGTTCCTTTTTCTTGAGGTTCTTCAGATGAATAATATAGGAATGCACAAATGTAAGGATTTGGAGTATGTCTGTATTGTTTTTCTTTTTTCCTCAGAATTTAGTAAATGAACACAGACTTCCTTGGCTGCTTGGGATTGGGTGATGTATTACTCTTGTCAGTTCACCCAAAAGTTCCTTTTATACTTGCCAATAGGTCTAGGGTGTTTTTTTATTCTCAGATAGATGAAGTGGTTCTTGGGTGCCTTGCTAATGTATGGGGCGCCCCAAGACTAAGGAAGTATTCTGAGACTATCCTCTCTGTTGATAGATTATTTCTGTGCCTTGTCTAAAGACCTTTTGTTTTGCCCACCAATAGATATTTGCTGCCCTACAACCATTGCCAGAGGGGCCCGGACATCAGATCCAGCCTGGGAGTCAGCACCAGTCCAGCCTACAGTCAAGATAAAGGGAACCAGCACAGACGTTGCTGGCAACTAGGACCTCAGTGAAGGCGGAAGCACTGGGACGTGAAGTGTGTACCCCTGCCACTGTCTTGGGCGAAAGACGGGGTCACAAATCAGGATGAAGAAATCTTTCTGTGGATCCAGTTTTTGATGCCGCCCAGCTGAGAGAGTCACAGACCGGTAAGGACGGCAAGGAGGCTTTTACTTGAGGTGACCCCCTTTGAAACAAGGGTTGCTTCACATATCCCAGCATCAGGCCTTTTGAGTCCTGGTCCCAAGTGAATGCAAGTCTACGCCTTTGTTTGTTGATCAAGGGATGCCTGAGCATATTGGCTACAATTTGTGGCCCCAACAAAAGAGCAGTGCGCCAGAGGTGCAATACAGGAGTTAGGGAAGGACTTGAGTTTAGGGTACAGGTGCTATGCCCTTGGTGCCTGTTAGATTAAAGTGAAGAAAACTGGTGCACTGCCTGAGACACTGGATAGGATCATTGAGGGTATTTGCCCTGGGGGGGGTGATTGCCCTATCCTGAAAGAAAGACTTTTCCTTCTCCGTGATTCTTGAGTTGCGAGTTGTGCAGCTCCACCGTGGGAACAACAAGAGCCTGCCTGTGAGGCTCAAACGGACACAGGGAGAAGACTCCCCTCTGGCTGGTTCCACAGCGGCTACAATTTCCCAAGGACTCTTTTTTTTGTTAGTAATGTACCCCTTTGGTCGTCCCATTTTTGAGGAGGAACAGCCCTTTGCGGCTCCTTGTCCTAATTCCTATGGCCCTGTGTGGTCCTCCTCGTCCCCCGGAGCCAGGATTGTTTTTGTAATAATATGTCTGATTGCTTTGATATTGGTACTGGGGGTAGTGTTTATTCTGCACGAGAAAAGTTCATCTGAGCAGTTTAAAAATGTTACTTTACTCTTTCCTTGAGTATATTAATTGATACTCTAGCCATCATAAAAGAAATACTGGAAAAGTCTATTGAAAATGTTTTTATTAGGTATGTGCTGTTGGCTATTCTGAAATTGAAATAGATAGTCACTGAAATACATCAGAGCCCTGAAACTTAGAATTAGACTAGATGGTTTTGGACTCTTGTTTCTGCTTGGGGCTGGAAGCTACTGACTATCCTGTGTGTAATGATTAATACTTTTTTCATGCTGTGTATGTATCCAATGTGGTCCAATGCTTTGCTCCATTTGCATCTCTGCTTGTATACCTGCCAAAGGGAACGTTGCTGAAACAAAGGCCCAACAAATGTTGAATAAAGAGGTGGCCGAAATAATGTTGATAGATGTACGGGATGAATATCTAGATTACCCCAGATAAACGAATGTCTTCAGCCAATGCTGAAAGGGTCGTCTGTTGTAATTTGGCAGCACTTAAGTTAAGCATTGGCTGAAGACAGCTTGTATTCAGAGGCTAAATTGTCCGCTTTGTGGAATCCATTTTGTATTTCTGGCAGCCATTTTGGTTGCCATGTGCTGCCATGTGCTCACCATGTGCTCTGTCCTACTTTCCTGTTAACTGCTCTTGAAATCTGCCTAGAGACAAGTTATATTTAGTTCCTCTTGCTTTGCACATGCTCAGTTGAGCTTGCAGCTGTTCCGAGTTTATAAATGTCAGGATGTGTCTACTAGAAGTAGAAACTGTTTGCTCCACCCACTTGTCGACTGTGCATTTTCTGTATGACCTTATATGTATCTAAAACCAGCATTTGTGTTTGTACCGCCTTCATTTGAGCCCCTGTGTGGGTATAAAAGGACCATGGTCCTTCCATTCAGTGTGCTACTTCATGCATTACTGAAGGGTGATGTGCGAATGTTAGCTCCACCTCATGAGGTTTAATAAACTCTGTCTTTCTTATTCCAGTTTCTGTGCCAACTTCTTCCTAAGTGTCTGAGGACTCTGTGCAGAGAAGGGTGAACCCCTAAGCACTGGTAGGCCTTGCTGAGCCTCACTACTACAAAGTAGGGTCAGGGACAGCGCCTCAGGGAGTCGTACAAAGTGGGATCAGGGACAGCGCCTCAGGGAGTCGTACAAAGTGGGGTCAGGGACAGGGCCTCAGGGAGTCCTACAAAGTGGGGTAAGAGACAGAGCCTCAGGGAGTCGTACAAAGTGGGGTAAGAGTCAGCGCCTCAGGGAGTCATACAAAGTGGGGTTAGGGACAGTGCCTCAGGGAGTCGTACAAAGTAGGGTCAGGGACAGCGCCTCAGGGAGTCGTACAAAGTGGGGTAAGGTCAGCGCCACAGGAGTCGTACAAAATGGGGTTAGGGACAGCGCCTCAGGGAGTCGTACAAAGTAGGGTCAGGAACAGCGCCTCAGGGAGTCGTACAAAGTGGGGTCAGGGACAGCGCCTCAGGAAGTCGTACAAAGTGGGGTCAGGGACAGCGCCTCAGGGAGTCCTACAAAGTGGGGTTAGGGACAGTGCCTCAGGGAGTCCTACAAAGTGGGGTAAGGGTCAGCGCCTCAGGGAGTCCTACAAAGTGGGGTAAGGACAGCGCCTCAGGGAGTCGTACAAAGTGGGGTAAGGGACAGTGCCTCAGGGAGTCGTACAAAGTGGGGTCAGGGACAGCGCCTCAGGGAGTTGTACAAATTGGGGTCAGGGACAGCGCCTCAGGGAGTCGTACAAAGTGGGGTCAGGGACAGCGCCTCAGGGAGTCGTACAAAGTGGGGTCAGGGACAGCGCCTCAGGGAGTAGTACAAATTGGGTTCAGGGACAGCGCCTCAGGGAGTAGTACAAAGTGGGGTCAGGGACAGCGCCTCAGGGAGTCGTACAAACTGGGGTCAGGGACAGCGCCTCAGGGAGTCGTACAAAGTGGGGTCAGGGACAGCGCCTCAGAGAGTGGTACAAAGTGGGGTAAGGGACAGTGCCTCAGGGAGTCGTACAAATTGGGTTCAGGGACAGCGCCTCAGGGAGTAGTACAAAGTGGGGTCAGGGACAGCGCCTCAGGGAGTCGTACAAACTGGGGTCAGGGACAGCGCCTCAGGGAGTCGTACAAAGTGAGGTCAGGGTCAGCGCCTCAGAGAGTCGTACAAAGTGGGGTAAGGGACAGTGCCTCAAGGAGTCGTACAAAGTAGGGTCAGGGACAGCGCCTCAGGGAGTCGTACAAAGTGGGGTAAGGGACAGTGCCTCAGGGAGTCGTACAAAGTAGGGTCAGGGACAGCGCCTCAGGGAGTCCTACAAAGTGGGGTAAGAGACAGAGCCTCAAAGGAGTCGTACATAGTGGGGTAGAGACAGCGCCTCAGGGAGTCGTACAAAGTGGGGTTAGGGACAGTGCCTCAGGGAGTCGTACAAAGTAGGGTCAGGGACAGCGCCTCAGGGAGTCGTACAAAGTGGGGTAAGGTCAGCGCCACAGGGAGTCGTACAAAGTGGGGTTAGGGACAGCGCCTCAGGGAGTCGTACAAAGTAGGGTCAGGAACAGCGCCTCAGGGAGCCGTACAAAGTGGGGTCAGGGACAGCGCCTCAGGAAGTCGTACAAAGTGGGGTCAGGGACAGCGCCTCAGGGAGTCCTACAAAGTGGGGTTAGGGACAGTGCCTCAGGGAGTCCTACAAAGTGGGGTAAGGGTCAGCGCCTCAGGGAGTCCTACAAAGTGGGGTAAGGACAGCGCCTCAGGGAGTCGTACAAAGTGGGGTAAGGGACAGTGCCTCAGGGAGTCGTACAAAGTGGGGTCAGGGACAGCGCCTCAGGGAGTTGTACAAATTGGGGTCAGGGACAGCGCCTCAGGGAGTCGTACAAAGTGGGGTCAGGGACAGCGCCTCAGGGAGTCGTACAAAGTGGGGTTAGGGACAGCGCCTCAGGGAGTAGTACAAATTGGGTTCAGGGACAGCGCCTCAGGGAGTAGTACAAAGTGGGGTCAGGGACAGCGCCTCAGGGAGTCGTACAAACTGGGGTCAGGGACAGCGCCTCAGGGAGTCGTACAAAGTGGGGTCAGGGACAGCGCCTCAGAGAGTCGTACAAAGTGGGGTAAGGGACAGTGCCTCAGGGAGTCATACAAAGTAGGGTCAGGGACAGCGCCTCAGGGAGTCGTACAAAGTGGGGTAAGGGACAGTGCCTCAGGGAGTCCTACAAAGTGGGGTAAGGACAGCGCCTCAGGGAGTCGTACAAAGTGTGGTAAGGGACAGTGCCTCAGGGAGTCGTACAAAGTGGGGTAAGGGACAGTGCCTCAGGGAGTCGTACAAAGTGGGGTCAGGGACAGCGCCTCAGGGAGTCGTACAAAGTGGGGTCAGGGACAGTGCCTCAGGGTGTCCTACAAAGTGGGGTAAGGGACAGCACCTCAGGGAGTCCTACAAAGTGGGGTAAGGAAAGCGCCTCAGGGAGTCGTACAAAGTGGGGCAAGGGACAGCGCCTCAGGGAGTCGTACAAAGTGGGGTCAGGGACAGCGCCTCAGGGAGTCGTACAAAGTGGGGTCAGGGACAGCGCCTCAGGGAGTCGTACAAAGTGAGGTCAGGGACAGCGCCTATGGGAGTCCTACAAAGTGGGGTAAGGACAGCGCCTCAGGGAGTCGTACAAAGTAGGGTCAGGGACAGTGCCTCAGGGAGTCGTACAAAGTAGGGTCAGGGACAGCGCCTCAGGGAGTCGTACAAAGTGGGGTCAGGGACAGCGCCTCAGAGAGTACTACAAAGTGGGGTTAGGGACAGTGCCTCAGGGAGTCCTACAAAGTGGGGTAAGGGTCAGTGCCTCAGGGAGTCCTACAAAGTGGGGTAAGGACAGCACCTCAGGGAGTCGTACAAAGTGGGGTAAGGGACAGTGCCTCAGGGAGTCGTACAAAGTGGGGTAAGGGACAGTGCCTCAGGGAGTCATACAAAGTGGGGTAAGGGACAGCGCCTCAGGGAGTCATACAAAGTAGGGTCAGGGACAGCGCCTCAGGGAGTCGTACAAAGTGGGGTAAGGGACAGTGCCTCAGGGAGTCCTACAAAGTGGGGTAAGGACAGCGCCTCAGGGATTCGTACAAACTGGGGTAAGGGACAGTGCCTCAGGGAGTCGTACAAAGTGGGGTCAGGGACACCGCCTCAGGGAGTCGTACAAAGTGGGGTCAGGGACAGCGCCTCAGGGAGTAGTACAAAGTGGGGTCAGGGACAGCGCCTCAGGGAGTAGTACAAAGTGGGGTCTGGGACAGCGCCTCAGGGAGTCGTACAAAGTGGGGTCAGGGACAGCGTCTCAGGGAGTCGTAAAAAGTGGGGTAAGGGACAGTGCCTCAGGGAGTCGTACAAAGTGGGGTAAGGGACAGTGCCTCAGGGAGTCCTACAAAGTGGGGTAAGGACAGCGCCTCAGGGAGTCCTACAAAGTGTGGTAAGGGACAGTGCCTCAGGGAGTCGTACAAAGTGGGGTAAGGGACAGCGCCTCAGGGAGTCCTACAAAGTGGGGTAAGGGACAGCACCTCAGGGAGTCCTACAAAGGGGGTAAGGACAGCGCCTCAGGGAGTCGTACAAAGTGGGGTTAGGGACAGCGCCTCAGGGAGTCCTACAAAGTGGGGTAAGGACAGCGCCTCAGGGAGTCGTACAAAGTAGGGTCAGGGACAGCGCCTCAGGGAGTCCTACAAATTGGGGTCAGGGCAGCGCCTCAGGGAGTCGTACAAAGTGGGGTCAGGGACAGCGCCTCAGGGAGTCCTACAAAGTGGGGTTAGGGACAGTGCCTCAGGGAGTCCTACAAAGTGGGGTAAGGGTCAGTGCCTCAGGGAGACCTACAAAGTGGGGTAAGGACAGCACCTCAGGGAGTCGTACAAAGTGGGGTAAGGGACAGTGCCTCAGGGAGTCGTACAAAGTGGGGTAAGGACAGCGCCTCAGGGAGTCGTACAAAGTGGGGTAAGGGACAGTGCCTCATGGAGTCGTACAAAGTGGGGTCAGGGACAGCGCCTCAGGGAGTCGTACAAAGTGGGGTCAGGGACAGCGCCTCAGGGAGTCGTACAAAGTGGGGTCAGGGACAGCGCCTCAGGGAGTCGTAAAAAGTGGGGTCAGGGACAGCGCCTCAGGGAGTAGTACAAAGTGGGGTCAGGGACAGTGCCTCAGGGAGTCGTACAAAGTGGGGTAAGGACAGCGCCTCAGGGAGTCGTACAAAGTGTGGTAAGGGACAGTGCCTCAGGGAGTCGTACAAAGTGGGGTAAGGGACAGTGCCTCAGGGAATCGTACAAAGTGGGGTAAGGGACAGTGCCTCAGGGAGTCGTACAAAGTGGGGTCAGGGACAGCGCCTCAGGGAGTCCTACAAAGTGGGGTAAGGACAGCGCCTCAGGGAGTCGTACAAAGTGGGGTCAGGGACAGCGCCTCAGGGAATCGTACAATGTGGGGTCAGGGACAGCGCCTCAGGGAGTCGTACAAAGTGGGGTCAGGGACAGCGCCTCAGGGAGTCGTACAAAGTGGGGTCAGGGATAGCGCCTCAGGGAGTCGTACAAAGTGGGGTCGGGGACAGCGCCTCAGGGAGTCGTACAAAGTGGGGTCAGGGACAGCGCCTCAGGGAGTCGTACAAAGTGGGGTCGGGGACAGCGCCTCAGGGAGTCGTACAAAGTGGGGACAGTGCCTCAGGGAGTCGTACAAAGTGGGGTCAGGGACAGCGCCTCAGGGAGTCGTACAAAGTGGGGTCAGGGACAGCGCCTCAGGGAGTCGTACAAAGTAGGGTCTGGAACAGCGCCTCAGGGAGTCGTACAAAGTAGGGTTAGGGACAGCGCCTCAGGGAGTCGTACAAAGTGGGGTCAGGGACAGCGCCTCAGGGAGTCGTACAAAGTGGGGTCAGGGACAGCGCCTCAGGGAGTCGTACAAAGTGGGGTCAGGGACAGCGCCTCAGGGAGTCATACAAAGTGGGGTCAGGGACAGCGCCTCAGGTAGTCCTACAAAGTGGGGTAAGGACAGCGCCTCAGGGAGTCGTACAAAGTGGGGTAAGGGGCAGTGCCTCAGGGAGTCCTACAAAGTGGGGTCAGGGACAGCGCCTCAGGGAGTACTACAAAGTGGGGTAAGGACAGCGCCTCAGGGAGTCGTACAAAGTGGGGAACAGGACAGCGCCTCAGAGAGTCCTACAAAGTGGGGTAAGGACAGCGCCTCAGGGAGTCCTACAAAGTGGGGTAAGGACAGCGCCTCAGGGAGTCGTACAAAGTGGGGTAAGGGACAGTGCCTCAGAGAGTCGTACAAAGTGGGGTAAGGGACAGTGCCTCAGGGAGTCGTACAAAGTGGGGTAAGGACAGCGCCTCAGGGAGTCGTACAAAGTGGGGTAAGGGACAGCGCCTCAGGGAGTCGTACAAAGTGGGGTCAGGGACAGTGCCTCAGGGAGTCGTACAAAGTGGGGTCAGGGACAGCACCTCAGGGAGTCATACAAAGTGGGGTCAGGGACAGCGCCTCAGGGAGTCGTATAAAGTGGGGTCAGGGACAGCGCCTCAGGGAGTCGTACAAAGTGGGGTCAGAGACAGCGCGTCAGGGAGTCGTACAAAGTGGGGTCAGGGACAGCGCCTCAGGGAGTGGTACAAAGTGGGGTCAGGGACAGCGCCTCAGGGAGTCGTACAAAGTGGGGTCAGGGACAGCGCCTCAGGGAGTCGTACAAAGTAGGATCAGGGACAGCGCCTCAGGGAGTCGTACAAAGTAGGGTTAGGGACAGCACCTCAGGGAGTAGTACAAAGTGGGGTCAGGGACAGTGCCTCAGGGAGTCGTTCAAAGTGGGGTCAGGGACAACGCCTCAGGGAGTAGTAAAAGTGGGCGTACAATGTGGGGTAAGGGACAGTGCCTCAGGGAGTCGTACAAAGTAGGGTCAGGGACAGCGCCTCAGGGATTCGTAGAAAGTGGGGTAAGGGACAGTGCCTCAGGGAGTCGTAGAAAGTGGGGTAAGGGACAGCGCCTCAGAAATCGTACAAAGTGGGGTTATGGACAGTGCCTCAGGGAGTGGTGCAAAGTGGAGTTAGGGACAGCGCCTCAGGGACTCGTTCAAAGTGGGGTTAGGAACAGCGCCTCAGGGAGTCCTACAAAGTGGGGTAAGGTCAGCGCCTCAGGGAGTCGTACAAAGTGGGGTAAGGGACAGTGCCTCAGGGAGTCGTACAAAGTGGGGTAAGGTCAGCGCCTCAGGGAGTCGTAGAAAGTGGGGTAAGGGACAGCGCCTCAGGGAGTCGTACAAAGTGGGGTAAGGGACAGTGCCTCAGGGAGTCGTACAAAGTGGGGTAAGGGACAGTGCCTCAGGGAGTCGTACAAAGTGGGGTCAGGGACAGCGCCTCAGGGAGTCGTACAAAGTGGGGTCAGGGACAGCGCCTCAGGGAGTCATACAAAGTGGGGTAAGGGACAGAGCCTCAGGGAGTCGAACAAAGTGGGGTAAGGGACAGCGCCTCAGGGAGTCGTACAAAGTGGGGCAGCGCCTCAGGGAGTCGTACAAAGTGGGGTCAGGGACAGCGCCTCAGGGAGTCATACAAAGTGGGGTCAGGGACAGCGCCTCAGGGAGTCGTACAAAGTGGGGTTAGGGACAGCGCCTCAGGGAGTCGTACAAAGTAGGGTTAGTGACAGCGCCTCAGGGAGTCATACAAAGTGGGGTAAGGGACAGAGCCTCAGGGAGTCGAACAAAGTGGGGTAAGGGACAGCGCCTCAGGGAGTCGTACAAAGTGGGGCAGCGCCTCAGGGAGTCGTACAAAGTGGGGTCAGGGACAGTGCCTCAGGGAGTCGTACAAAGTGGGGTTAGGGACAGCGCCTCAGGGAGTCGTACAAAGTAGGGTTAGGGACAGCGCCTCAGGGAGTCGTACAAAGTGGGGTAAGGGACAGTGCCTCAGGGAGTCGTACAAAGTGGGGTCAGGGACAGCGCCTCAGGGAGTCGTACAAAGTGGGGTCAGGGACAGCGCCTCAGGGAGTCGTACAAAGTGGGGTAAGGGACAGTGCCTCAGGGAGTCGTACAAAGTGGGGTCAGGGACAGCGCCTCAGGGAGTCGTACAAAGGGGGGTTAGGGACAGCGCCTCAGGGAGTCGTACAAAGTAGGGTTAGGGACAGCGCCTCAGGAGTCGTACAAAGTGGGGTAAGGGACAGTGCCTCAGGGAGTCGTACAAAGGGGGTCAGGGACAGTGCCTCAGGGAGTCTTACAAAGTGGGGTCAGGACAGCGCCTCAGGGAGTCGTACAAAGTGGGGTAAGGGACAGTGCCTCAGGGTGTCGTACAAAGTGGGGTCAAGGACAGCGCCTCAGGGAGTCGTACAAAGTAGGGTTAGGAACAGCGCCTCAGGGAGTCGTACAAAGTGGGGTCAGGGACAGCGCCTCAGCGAGTCGTACAAAGTGGGGTCAGGGACAGCGCCTCAGGGAGTCGTACAAAGTGGGGTCAGGGACAGCGCCTCAGGGAGTAGTACAAAGTGGGGTCAGGGACAGCACCTCAGGGAGTAGTACAAAGTGGGGTCAGGGACAGCGGCTCAGGGAGTCGTACAAACTGGGGTCAGGGACAGCGCCTCAGGGAGTCGTACAAAGTGGTGTCAGGGACAGCGCCTCAGGGAGTCGTACAAAGTGGGGCAAGGGACAGTGCCTCAGGGAGTCGTACAAAGTAGGGTCAGGGACAGCGCCTCAGGGAGTCGTACAAAGTGGGGTAAGGGACAGTGCCTCAGGGAGTCGTACAAAGTAGGGTCAGGGAGAGCGCCTCAGGGAGTCGTGACAAAGTGGGGTAAGGGACAGTGCCTCAGGGATTCGTACAAAGTGGGGTAGGGACAGCGCCTCAGGGAGTCGTACAAAGTGGGGTAAGGGACAGTGCCTCAGGGAGTCGTACAAAGTGGGGTAAGGACAGAGCCTCAGGGAGTTGTACAAAGTGTGGTAAGGGACAGTGCCTCAGGGAGTCGTACAAAGTGGGGTAAGGGACAGTGCCTCAGGGAGTCGTATAAAGTGGGGTAAGGGACAGTGCCTCAGGGAGTCGTACAAAGTGGGGTCAGGGACAGTGCCTCAGGGAGTCCTACAAAGTGGGGTAAGGGACAGCGCCTCAGGGAGTCCTACAAAGTGGGGTAAGGACAGCGCCTCAGGGAGTCGTACAAAGTGGGGTCAGGGACAGCGCCTCAGGGAGTCGTACAAAGTGGGGTCAGGGACAGCGCCTCAGGGAGTCGTACAAAGTGGGATCAGGGACAGCGCCTCAGGGAGTCGTACAAAGTGGGGTCAGGGACAGCGCCTCAGGGAGTCGTACAAAGTGGGGTCAGGGACAGCGCCTCAGGGAGTCGTACAAAGTGGGGTCAGGGACAGCGCCTCAGGGAGTCGTACAAAGTGGGGTCAGGGACAGCGCCTCAGGGAGTCGTACAAAGGGGGGTTAGGGACAGCGCCTTAGGGAGTCGTACAAAGTAGGGTCAGGGACAGCGCCTCAGGGAGTCGTACAAAGTGGGGTAAGGACAGCGCCTCAGGGAGTCGTACAAAGTGGGGTAAGGGACAGTGCCTCAGGGTGTCGTACAAAGTGGGGTCAGGGACAGCGCCTCAGGGAGTCGTACAAAGGGGGTTAGGGACAGCGCCTTAGGGAGTCGTACAAAGTAGGGTTAGGGACAGCGCCTCAGGGAGTCGTACAAAGTGGGGTAAGGGACAGTGCCTCAGGGAGTCATACAAAGTGGGGTCAGGGACAGTGCCTCAGGGAGTCGTACAAAGTGGGGTAAGGACAGCGCCTCAGGGAGTCGTACAAAGTGGGGTAAGGGACAGTGCCTCAGGGTGTCGTACAAAGTGGGGTCAGGGACAGCGCCTCAGGGAGTCGTACAAAGTGGGGTTAGGAACAGCGCCTCAGGGAGTCGTACAAAGTGGGGGCTGGGACAGCGCCTCAGGGAGTCGTACAAAGTGGGGTCAGGGACAGCGCCTCAGGGAGTAGTACAAAGTGGGGTCAGGGACAGCGCCTCAGGGAGTAGTACAAAGTGGGGTCAGGGACAGCGCCTCAGGGAGTCGTACAAACTGGGGTCAGGGACAGCGCCTCAGGGAGTCGTACAAAGTGGTGTCAGGGACAGCGCCTCAGGGAGTCTTACAAAGTGGGGTAAGGGACAGTGCCTCAGGGAGTCGTACAAAGTAGGGTCAGGGACAGCGCCTCAGGGAGTCGTACAAAGTGGGGTAAGGGACAGTGCCTCAGGGAGTCGTACAAAGTGGGGTAAGGGACAGTGCCTCAGGGAGTCGTACAAAGTGGGGTAAGGGACAGCGCCTCAGGGAGTCGTACAAAGTGGGGTAAGGGACAGTGCCTCAGGGAGTCGTACAAAGTGGGGTAAGGACAGTGCCTCAGGGAGTCGTACAAAGTGTGGTAAGGGACAGTGCCTCAGGGAGTCGTACAAAGTGGGGTAAGGGACATTGCCTCAGGGAGTCGTACAAAGTGGGGTAAGGGACAGTGCCTCAGGGAGTCGTACAAAGTGGGGTCAGGGACAGCGCCTCAGGGAGTCGTACAAAGTGGGGTCAGGGACAGCGCCTCAGGGAGTCGTACAAAGTGGGGTCAGGGACAGCGCCTCAGGAGTCGTACAAAGTGGGGTCAGGGACAGCGCCTCAGGGAGTCGTACAAAGTGAGGTCAGGGACAGCGCCTCAGGGAGTCGTACAAAGTGGGGTCAGGGACAGCGCCTCAGGGAGTCGTACAAAGTGGGGTCAGGGACAGCGCCTCAGAGAGTCATACAAAGTGGGGTCAGGGACAGCGCCTCAGGGAGTCGTACAAAGTAGGGTCTGGAACAGCACCTCAGGGAGTCGTACAAAGTAGGGTTAGGGACAGTGCCTCAGGGAGTCGTACAAAGTGGGGTCAGGGACAGCGCCTCAGGGAGTCGTACAAAGTGGGGTCAGGGACAGCGCCTCAGGGAGTCGTACAAAGTGGGGTCAGGTACAGCGCCTCAGGGAGTCGTACAAAGTGGG
This sequence comes from Calotriton arnoldi, assembly GCA_963921515.1. NCBI lineage: Eukaryota > Metazoa > Chordata > Amphibia > Caudata > Salamandridae > Calotriton > Calotriton arnoldi. The sequence continues at coordinate 516,378 of CAWUFW010004503.1, read as the reverse complement.
GTCAGGGACAGCGCCTCAGGGAGTCCTACAAAGTGGGGTAAGGACAGCGCCTCAGGGAGTCGTACAAAGTGGGGTAAGGACAGCGCCTCAGGGAGTCGTACAAAGTGGGGAACAGGACAGCACCTCAGGGAGTCCTACAAAGTGAGGTAAGGACAGCGCCTCAGGGAGTCCTACAAAGTGGGGTAAGGACAGCGCCTCAGGGAGTTGTACAAAGTGGGGTCAGGGACAGCGCCTCAGAGAGTCGTACAAAGTGGGGTAAGGGACAGTGCCTCAGGGAGTCGTACAAAGTGGGGTAAGGGACAGTGCCTCAGGGAGTCGTACAAAGTGGGGTAAGGACAGCGCCTCAGGGAGTCGTACAAAGTGGGGTAAGGGACAGCGCCTCAGGGAGTTGTACAAAGTGGGGTCAGGGACAGCGCCTCAGGGAGTCGTACAAAGTGGGGTCAGGGACAGAGCCTCAGAGAGTCGTACAAAGTGGGGTCAGGGACAGCGCCTCAAGGAGTCGTACAAAGTGGGGTCAGGGACAGCGCCTCAGGGAGTCGTACAAAGTGGGGTCAGGGACAGCGCCTCAGGGAGTCATACAAAGTAGGATCAGGGACAGCGCCTCAGGGAGTCATACAAAGTGGGGTCAGGGACAGTGCCTCAGGGAGTCGTACAAAGTGGGGTCAGGGACAGCGCCTCAGGGAGTCGTACAAAGTGGGGTAAGGGACAGTGCCTCATGTAGTCGTAGAAAGTGGGGTAAGGGACAGCGCCTCAGGGAGTCGCACAAAGTGGGGTAGGGACAGTGCCTCAGGGAGTCAGACAAAGTAGGGTCAGGGACAGCGCCTCAGGGAGTCGTACAAAGTGGGGTAAGGGACAGTGCCTCATGGAGTCGTAGAAAGTGGGGTAAGGGACAGCGCCTCAGGGAGTCGCACAAAGTGGGGTAAGGGACAGTGCCTCAGGGAGTCCTACAAAGTGGGGTAAGGTCAGCGCCTCAGGGAGTCGTACAAAGTGGGGTAAGGGACAGTGCCTCAGGGAGTCGTACAAAGTGGGGTAAGGTCAGTGCCTCAGGAGTCGTAGAAAGTGGGGTAAGGGACAGCGCCTCAGGGAGTCGTACAAAGTGGGGTAAGGGACAGTGCCTCAGGGAGTCCTACAAAGTGGGGTAAGGTCAGCGCCTCAGGGAGTCGTACAAAGTGGGGTAAGGGACAGTGCCTCAGGGAGTCGTACAAAGTGGGGTAAGGGACAGTGCCTCAGGGAGTCGTACAAAGTGGGGTCAGGGACAGCGCCTCAGGAGTCGTACAAAGTGGGGTCAGGGACAGCGCCTCAGGGAGTCGTACAAAGTGTGGTAAGGGACAGTACCTCAGGGAGTCATACAATGTGGGGTCAGGGACAGCGCCTCAGGGAGTCGTACAAAGTGGGGTTAGGGACAGCGCCTCAGGGAGTCATACAAAGTGGGGTAAGGGACAGAACCTCAGGGAGTCGTACAAAGTGGGGTAAGGAACAGCGCCTCAGGAGTCGTACAAAGTGGGGTCAGGGACAGCGCCTCAGGGAATCGTACAAAGTGGGGTTAGGGACAGCGCCTCAGGGAGTCGTACAAAGTAAGGTTAGGGACAGCGCCTCAGGGAGTCGTACAAAGTGGGGTAAGGGACAGTGCCTCAGGGAGTCGTACAAAGTGGGGTCAGGGACAGTGCCTCAGGAGTCGTACAAAGTGGGGTCAGGGACAGCACCTCAGGGAGTCATACAAAGTGGGGTCAGGGACAGCGCCTCAGGGAGTCGTATAAAGTGGGGTCAGGGACAGCGCCTCAGGGAGTCGTACAAAGTGGGGTCAGAGACAGCGCGTCAGGGAGTCGTACAAAGTGGGGTCAGGGACAGCGCCTCAGGGAGTGGTACAAAGTGGGGTCAGGGACAGCGCCTCAGGGAGTCGTACAAAGTGGGGTCAGGGACAGCGCCTCAGGAGTCGTACAAAGTAGGATCAGGGACAGCGCCTCAGGAGTCGTACAAAGTAGGGTTAGGGACAGCACCTCAGGGAGTAGTACAAAGTGGGGTCAGGGACAGTGCCTCAGGGAGTCGTTCAAAGTGGGGTCAGGGACAACGCCTCAGGGAGTAGTAAAAGTGGGCGTACAATGTGGGGTAAGGGACAGTGCCTCAGGGAGTCGTACAAAGTAGGGTCAGGGACAGCGCCTCAGGGATTCGTAGAAAGTGGGGTAAGGGACAGTGCCTCAGGGAGTCGTAGAAAGTGGGGTAAGGGACAGCGCCTCAGAAATCGTACAAAGTGGGGTTATGGACAGTGCCTCAGGGAGTGGTGCAAAGTGGAGTTAGGGACAGCGCCTCAGGGACCTCGTTCAAAGTGGGGGTTAGGAACAGCGCCTCAGGGAGTCCTACAAAGTGGGGTAAGGTCAGCGCCTCAGGGAGTCGTACAAAGTGGGGTAAGGGACAGTGCCTCAGGGAGTCGTACAAAGTGGGGTAAGGTCAGCGCCTCAGGAGTCGTAGAAAGTGGGGTAAGGGACAGCGCCTCAGGGAGTCGTACAAAGTGGGGTAAGGGACAGTGCCTCAGGGAGTCGTACAAAGTGGGGTAAGGGACAGTGCCTCAGGGAGTCGTACAAAGTGGGGTCAGGGACAGCGCCTCAGGGAGTCGTACAAAGTGGGGTCAGGGACAGCGCCTCAGGAGTCATACAAAGTGGGGTAAGGGACAGAGCCTCAGGGAGTCGAACAAAGTGGGGTAAGGGACAGCGCCTCAGGGAGTCGTACAAAGTGGGGCAGCGCCTCAGGGAGTCGTACAAAGTGGGGTCAGGGACAGCGCCTCAGGGAGTCATACAAAGTGGGGTCAGGGACAGCGCCTCAGGGAGTCGTACAAAGTGGGGTTAGGGACAGCGCCTCAGGGAGTCGTACAAAGTAGGGTTAGTGACAGCGCCTCAGGGAGTCATACAAAGTGGGGTAAGGGACAGAGCCTCAGGGAGTCGAACAAAGTGGGGTATGGACAGCGCCTCAGGGAGTCGTAGACAAAGTGGGGCAGCGCCTCAGGAGTCGTACAAAGTGGGGTCAGGGACAGTGCCTCAGGGAGTCGTACAAAGTGGGGTTAGGGACAGCGCCTCAGGAGTCGTACAAAGTAGGGTTAGGGACAGCGCCTCAGGGAGTCGTGACAAAGTGGGGTAAGGGACAGTGCCTCAGGGAGTCGTACAAAGTGGGGTCAGGGACAGCGCCTCAGGGAGTCGTACAAAGTGGGGTCAGGGACAGCGCCTCAGGAGTCGTACAAAGTGGGGTAAGGGACAGTGCCTCAGGGAGTCGTACAAAGTGGGGTCAGGGACAGCGCCTCAGGGAGTCGTACAAAGGGGGTTAGGGACAGCGCCTCAGGGAGTCGTACAAAGTAGGGTTAGGACAGCGCCTCAGGGAGTCGTACAAAGTGGGGTAAGGGACAGTGCCTCAGGGAGTCGTACAAAGGGGGGTCAGGGACAGTGCCTCAGGGAGTCTTACAAAGTGGGGTCAGGACAGCGCCTCAGGGAGTCGTACAAAGTGGGGTAAGGGACAGTGCCTCAGGGTGTCGTACAAAGTGGGGTCAAGGACAGCGCCTCAGGAGTCGTACAAAGTAGGGTTAGGAACAGCGCCTCAGGGAGTCGTACAAAGTGGGGTCAGGGACAGCGCCTCAGCGAGTCGTACAAAGTGGGGTCAGGGACAGCGCCTCAGGGAGTCGTACAAAGTGGGGTCAGGGACAGCGCCTCAGGAGTAGTACAAAGTGGGGTCAGGGACAGCACCTCAGGGAGTAGTACAAAGTGGGGTCAGGGACAGCGGCTCAGGAGTCGTACAAACTGGGGTCAGGGACAGCGCCTCAGGGAGTCGTACAAAGTGGTGTCAGGGACAGCGCCTCAGGGAGTCGTACAAAGTGGGGCAAGGGACAGTGCCTCAGGGAGTCGTACAAAGTAGGGTCAGGGACAGCGCCTCAGGGAGTCGTACAAAGTGGGGTAAGGGACAGTGCCTCAGGGAGTCGTACAAAGTAGGGTCAGGGAGAGCGCCTCAGGGAGTCGTACAAAGTGGGGTAAGGGACAGTGCCTCAGGGATTCGTACAAAGTGGGGTAAGGGACAGCGCCTCAGGGAGTCGTACAAAGTGGGGTAAGGGACAGTGCCTCAGGGAGTCGTACAAAGTGGGGTAAGGACAGAGCCTCAGGGAGTTGTACAAAGTGTGGTAAGGGACAGTGCCTCAGGGAGTCAGTACAAAGTGGGGTAGGGGACAGTGCCTCAGGGAGTCGTATAAAGTGGGGTAAGGGACAGTGCCTCAGGGAGTCGTACAAAGTGGGGTCAGGGACAGTGCCTCAGGGAGTCCTACAAAGTGGGGTAAGGGACAGCGCCTCAGGGAGTCCTACAAAGTGGGGTAAGGACAGCGCCTCAGGGAGTCGTACAAAGTGGGGTCAGGGACAGCGCCTCAGGGAGTCGTACAAAGTGGGGTCAGGGACAGCGCCTCAGGGAGTCGTACAAAGTGGGATCAGGGACAGCGCCTCAGGGAGTCGTACAAAGTGGGGTCAGGGACAGCGCCTCAGGGAGTCGTACAAAGTGGGGTCAGGGACAGCGCCTCAGGGAGTCGTACAAAGTGGGGTCAGGGACAGCGCCTCAGGGAGTCGTACAAAGTGGGGTCAGGGACAGCGCCTCAGGGAGTCGTACAAAGGGGGTTAGGGACAGCGCCTTGGGAGTCGTACAAAGTAGGGTCAGGGACAGCGCCTCAGGGAGTCGTACAAAGTGGGGTAAGGACAGCGCCTCAGGGAGTCGTACAAAGTGGGGTAAGGGACAGTGCCTCAGGGTGTCGTACAAAGTGGGGTCAGGGACAGCGCCTCAGGGAGTCGTACAAAGGGGGTTAGGGACAGCGCCTTAGGGAGTCGTACAAAGTAGGGTTAGGGACAGCGCCTCAGGGAGTCGTACAAAGTGGGGTAGGGACAGTGCCTCAGGGAGTCATACAAAGTGGGGTCAGGGACAGTGCCTCAGGAGTCGTACAAAGTGGGGTAAGGACAGCGCCTCAGGGAGTCGTGACAAAGTGGGGTAAGGGACAGTGCCTCAGGGTGTCGTACAAAGTGGGGTCAGGGACAGCGCCTCAGGAGTCGTACAAAGTGGGGTTAGGAACAGCGCCTCAGGAGTCGTACAAAGTGGGGCTGGGACAGCGCCTCAGGGAGTCGTACAAAGTGGGGTCAGGGACAGCGCCTCAGGGAGTAGTACAAAGTGGGGTCAGGGACAGCGCCTCAGGGAGTAGTACAAAGTGGGGTCAGGGACAGCGCCTCAGGGAGTCGTACAAACTGGGGTCAGGGACAGCGCCTCAGGGAGTCGTACAAAGTGGTGTCAGGGACAGCGCCTCAGGGAGTCTTACAAAGTGGGGTAAGGGACAGTGCCTCAGGGAGTCGTACAAAGTAGGGTCAGGGACAGCGCCTCAGGGAGTCGTACAAAGTGGGGTAAGGGACAGTGCCTCAGGGAGTCGTACAAAGTGGGGTAAGGGACAGTGCCTCAGGGAGTCGTACAAAGTGGGGTAAGGGACAGCGCCTCAGGGAGTCGTACAAAGTGGGGTAAGGGACAGTGCCTCAGGGAGTCGTACAAAGTGGGGTAAGGACAGTGCCTCAGGGAGTCGTACAAAGTGTGGTAAGGGACAGTGCCTCAGGGAGTCGTGACAAAGTGGGGTAAGGGACATTGCCTCAGGGAGTCGTACAAAGTGGGGTAAGGGACAGTGCCTCAGGGAGTCGTACAAAGTGGGGTCAGGGACAGCGCCTCAGGAGTCGTACAAAGTGGGGTCAGGGACAGCGCCTCAGGGAGTCGTACAAAGTGGGGTCAGGGACAGCGCCTCAGGGAGTCGTACAAAGTGGGGTCAGGGACAGCGCCTCAGGGAGTCGTACAAAGTGAGGTCAGGGACAGCGCCTCAGGGAGTCGTACAAAGTGGGGTCAGGGACAGCGCCTCAGGGAGTCGTACAAAGTGGGGTCAGGGACAGCGCCTCAGAGAGTCATACAAAGTGGGGTCAGGGACAGCGCCTCAGGGAGTCGTGACAAAGTAGGGTCTGGAACAGCACCTCAGGAGTCGTACAAAGTAGGGTTAGGGACAGTGCCTCAGGGAGTCGTACAAAGTGGGGTCAGGGACAGCGCCTCAGGGAGTCGTACAAAGTGGGGTCAGGGACAGCGCCTCAGGAGTCGTACAAAGTGGGGTCAGGTACAGCGCCTCAGGGAGTCGTACAAAGTGGGGTCAGGGACAGCGCCTCAGGGAGTCCTACAAAGTGGGGTAAGGACAGCGCCTCAGGGAGTCGTACAAAGTGGGGTAAGGACAGCGCCTCAGGGAGTCGTACAAAGTGGGGAACAGGACAGCACCTCAGGGAGTCCTACAAAGTGAGGTAAGGACAGCGCCTCAGGGAGTCCTACAAAGTGGGGTAAGGACAGCGCCTCAGGGAGTTGTACAAAGTGGGGTCAGGGACAGCGCCTCAGAGAGTCGTACAAAGTGGGGTAAGGGACAGTGCCTCAGGGAGTCGTACAAAGTGGGGTAAGGGACAGTGCCTCAGGGAGTCGTACAAAGTGGGGTAAGGACAGCGCCTCAGGGAGTCGTACAAAGTGGGGTAAGGGACAGCGCCTCAGGGAGTTGTACAAAGTGGGGTCAGGGACAGCGCCTCAGGGAGTCGTACAAAGTGGGGTCAGGGACAGAGCCTCAGAGAGTCGTACAAAGTGGGGTCAGGGACAGCGCCTCAAGGAGTCGTACAAAGTGGGGTCAGGGACAGCGCCTCAGGGAGTCGTACAAAGTGGGGTCAGGGACAGCGCCTCAGGGAGTCATACAAAGTAGGATCAGGGACAGCGCCTCAGGGAGTCATACAAAGTGGGGTCAGGGACAGTGCCTCAGGGAGTCGTACAAAGTGGGGTCAGGGACAGCGCCTCAGGGAGTCGTACAAAGTGGGGTAAGGGACAGTGCCTCATGTAGTCGTAGAAAGTGGGGTAAGGGACAGCGCCTCAGGGAGTCGCACAAAGTGGGGTAAGGGACAGTGCCTCAGGGAGTCAGACAAAGTAGGGTCAGGGACAGCGCCTCAGGGAGTCGTACAAAGTGGGGTAAGGGACAGTGCCTCATGGAGTCGTAGAAAGTGGGGTAAGGGACAGCGCCTCAGGGAGTCGCACAAAGTGGGGTAAGGGACAGTGCCTCAGGGAGTCCTACAAAGTGGGGTAAGGTCAGCGCCTCAGGGAGTCGTACAAAGTGGGGTAAGGGACAGTGCCTCAGGGAGTCGTACAAAGTGGGGTAAGGTCAGTGCCTCAGGGAGTCGTAGAAAGTGGGGTAAGGGACAGCGCCTCAGGGAGTCGTACAAAGTGGGGTAAGGGACAGTGCCTCAGGGAGTCCTACAAAGTGGGGTAAGGTCAGCGCCTCAGGGAGTCGTACAAAGTGGGGTAAGGGACAGTGCCTCAGGGAGTCGTACAAAGTGGGGTAAGGGACAGTGCCTCAGGGAGTCGTACAAAGTGGGGTCAGGGACAGCGCCTCAGGGAGTCGTACAAAGTGGGGTCAGGGACAGCGCCTCAGGGAGTCGTACAAAGTGTGGTAAGGGACAGTACCTCAGGGAGTCATACAATGTGGGGTCAGGGACAGCGCCTCAGGGAGTCGTACAAAGTGGGGTTAGGGACAGCGCCTCAGGGAGTCATACAAAGTGGGGTAAGGGACAGAACCTCAGGGAGTCGTACAAAGTGGGGTAAGGAACAGCGCCTCAGGGAGTCGTACAAAGTGGGGTCAGGGACAGCGCCTCAGGGAATCGTACAAAGTGGGGTTAGGGACAGCGCCTCAGGGAGTCGTACAAAGTAAGGTTAGGGACAGCGCCTCAGGGAGTCGTGACAAAGTGGGGTAAGGGACAGTGCCTCAGGAGTCGTACAAAGTGGGGTCAGGGACAGTGCCTCAGGGAGTCGTACAAAGTGGGGTCAGGGACAGCGCCTCAGGGAGTCGTACAAAGTGGGGTAAGGGACAGTGCCTCAGGGAGTCGTACAAAGTGGGGTCAGGGACAGCGCCTCAGGGAGTCGTACAAAGTGGGGTAAGGGACAGTGCCTCAGGGAGTCGTACAAAGTGTGGTCATGGACAGCGCCTCAGGGAGTCGTAAAAAGGGGGGTTAGGGACAGCGCCTCAGGGAGTCGTACAAAGTAGGGTTAGGGACAGCGCCTCAGGGAGTCGTACAAAGTGGGGTAAGGGACAGTGCCTCAGGGAGTCGTACAAAGTGGGGTCAGGGACAGTGCCTCAGGGAGTCGTACAAAGTGGGGTAAGGGACAGAGCCTCATGGAGTAGTACAAAGTGGGGTCAAGGACAGCGCCTCAGGGAGTCGTACAAAGTGGGGTAAGGGACAGCGAATCAGTTAGTCGTACAAAGTGGGGTAAGGGACAGCGCCTCAGGGAGTCGTACTAAGTGGGGTTAGGGACAGCACCTCAGGGAGTCGTACAAAGTGGGGTTAGGGACAGTGCCTCAGGGAGTCGTACAAAGTGGGGTTAGGGACAGCGCCTCAGGGAGTGGTGCAAAGTGGGGTTAGGGACAGCGCCTCAGGGACTCGTACAAAGTGTTGTTAGGGACAGCGCCTCAGGGAGTGGTACAAAGTGGTGTCAGGGACAGCGCCTCAGGGAGTCGTACAAACTGGGGTCAGGGACAGCGCCTCAGTGAGTCGTACAAAGTGGGGTAAGGGACAGTGCCTCAGGGAGTCGTACAAAGTGGGGTCAGGGACACCGCCTCAGGGAGTCGTACAAAGTGGGGTAAGGGACAACGCCTCAGGGAGTCGTACAAAGTGGGGTAAGGGACAGCGCCTCAGGGAGTCATACAAAGTGGGGTAGCGCCTCAGGGAGTCGTACAAAGTGGGGTAAGGGATAGTGCCTCAGGGAGTCGTACAAAGTGTGGTCAGGGACAGCACCTCAGGGAGTCGTACAAAGTGGGGTAAGGGACAGCGCCTCAGGGAGTCGTACAAAGTGGGCTAGCGCCTCAGGGAGTCATACAAAGTGGGGTAAGGGACAGTGCCTCAGGGAGTCGTACAAAGTTGGGTCAGGGACAACGCCTCAGGAAGTTGTACAAAGTGGGGTAAGGGACAGCGCCTCAGGGAGTCGTACAAAGTGCGGTAAGGGGCAGTGCCTCAGGGAGTCCTACAAAGTGGGGTCAGGGACAGCGCCTCAGGGAGTCCTACAAAGTGGGGTAAGGACAGCGCCTCAGGGAGTCGTACAAAGTGGGGAACAGGACAGCGCCTCAGAGAGTCCTACAAAGTGGGGTAAGGACAGCGCCTCAGGGAGTCCTACAAAGTGGGGTAAGGACAGCGCCTCAGGGAGTCGTACAAAGTGGGGTAAGGGACAGTGCCTCAGGGAGTCGTACAAAGTGGGGTCAGGGACAGCGCCTCAGAGAGTCGTACAAAGTGGGGTAAGGGACAGTGCCTCAGGGAGTCGTACAAAGTGGGGTAATGGACAGTGCCTCAGGAGTCGTACAAAGTGGGGTAAGGACCGCGCCTCAGGGAGTCGTACAAAGTGGGGTAAGGGACAGCGCCTCAGGGAGTCGTACAAAGTGGGGTCAGGGACAGCGCCTCAGGGAGTCGTACAAAGTGGGGTCAGGGACAGCACCTCAGGGAGTCATACAAAGTGGGGTCATGGACAGCGCCTCAGTGAGTCGTATAAAGTGGGGTCAGGGACAGCGCCTCAGGAGTCGTACAAAGTGGGGTCAGGGACAGCGCCTCAGTGAGTCGTACAAAGTGGGGTCAGGGACAGCGCCTCAGGGAGTGGTACAAAGTGGGGTCAGGGATAGCGCCTCAGGGAGTCGTACAAAGTGGGGTCAGGGACAGCGCCTCAGGGAGTCGTACATAGTAGGATCAGGGACAGCGCCTCAGGGAGTCGTACAAAGTAGGGTTAGGGACAGCACCTCAGGGAGTAGTACAAAGTGGGGTCAGGGACAGTGCCTCAGGGAGTCGTTCAAAGTGGGGTCAGGGACAGCGCCTCAGGGAGTAGTACAAAGTGGGCGTACAATGTGGGGTAATGGACAGTGCCTCAGGGAGTCGTACAAAGTAGGGTCAGGGACAGCGCCTCAGGGAGTCGTACAAAGTGGGGTAAGGGACAGTGCCTCATGGAGTCGTAGAAAGTGGGGTAAGGGACAGCGCCTCAGGGAGTCGTACAAAGTGGGGTTAGGGACAGCGCCTCAGGGAGTGGTGCAAAGTGGGGTTAGGGACAGCGCCTCAGGGACTCGTACAAAGTGGGGTTAGGGACAGGGCCTCAGGGAGTCCTACAAAGTGGGGTAAGGTCAGCGCCTCAGGGAGTCGTACAAAGTGGGGTAAGGGACAGTGCCTCAGGGAGTCGTACAAAGTGGGGTAAGGTCAGCGCCTCAGTGAGTCGTAGAAAGTGGGGTAAGGGACAGCGCCTCAGGGAGTCGTACAAAGTGGGGTAAGGGACAGTGCCTCAGGGAGTCCTACAAAGTGGGGTAAGGTCAGCGCCTCAGGGAGTCGTACAAAGTGGGGTAAGGGACAGTGCCTCAGGGAGTCGTACAAAGTGTGGTCAGGGACAGCACCTCAGGGAGTCGTACAAAGTGGGGTAAGGGACAGCGCCTCAGGGAGTCGTACAAAGTGGGCTAGCGCCTCAGGGAGTCATACAAAGTGGGGTAAGGGACAGTGCCTCAGGGAGTCGTACAAAGTTGGGTCAGGGACAACGCCTCAGGAAGTTGTACAAAGTGGGGTAGGGACAGCGCCTCAGGGAGTCGTACAAAGTGCGGTAAGGGGCAGTGCCTCAGGGAGTCCTACAAAGTGGGGTCAGGGACAGCGCCTCAGGGAGTCCTACAAAGTGGGGTAAGGACAGCGCCTCAGGGAGTCGTACAAAGTGGGGAACAGGACAGCGCCTCAGAGAGTCCTACAAAGTGGGGTAAGGACAGCGCCTCAGGGAGTCCTACAAAGTGGGGTAAGGACAGCGCCTCAGGGAGTCGTACAAAGTGGGGTAAGGGACAGTGCCTCAGGGAGTCGTACAAAGTGGGGTCAGGGACAGCGCCTCAGAGAGTCGTACAAAGTGGGGTAAGGGACAGTGCCTCAGGGAGTCGTACAAAGTGGGGTAATGGACAGTGCCTCAGGGAGTCGTACAAAGTGGGGTAAGGACCGCGCCTCAGGGAGTCGTACAAAGTGGGGTAAGGGACAGCGCCTCAGGGAGTCGTACAAAGTGGGGTCAGGGACAGCGCCTCAGGGAGTCGTACAAAGTGGGGTCAGGGACAGCACCTCAGGGAGTCATACAAAGTGGGGTCATGGACAGCGCCTCAGTGAGTCGTATAAAGTGGGGTCAGGGACAGCGCCTCAGGGAGTCGTACAAAGTGGGGTCAGGGACAGCGCCTCAGTGAGTCGTACAAAGTGGGGTCAGGGACAGCGCCTCAGGGAGTGGTACAAAGTGGGGTCAGGGATAGCGCCTCAGGGAGTCGTACAAAGTGGGGTCAGGGACAGCGCCTCAGGAGTCGTACATAGTAGGATCAGGGACAGCGCCTCAGGAGTCGTACAAAGTAGGGTTAGGGACAGCACCTCAGGGAGTAGTACAAAGTGGGGTCAGGGACAGTGCCTCAGGGAGTCGTTCAAAGTGGGGTCAGGGACAGCGCCTCAGGGAGTAGTACAAAGTGGGCGTACAATGTGGGGTAATGGACAGTGCCTCAGGGAGTCGTACAAAGTAGGGTCAGGGACAGCGCCTCAGGGAGTCGTACAAAGTGGGGTAAGGGACAGTGCCTCATGGAGTCGTAGAAAGTGGGGTAAGGGACAGCGCCTCAGGGAGTCGTACAAAGTGGGGTTAGGGACAGCGCCTCAGGGAGTGGTGCAAAGTGGGGTTAGGGACAGCGCCTCAGGGACTCGTACAAAGTGGGGTTAGGGACAGGGCCTCAGGGAGTCCTACAAAGTGGGGTAAGGTCAGCGCCTCAGGGAGTCGTACAAAGTGGGGTAAGGGACAGTGCCTCAGGGAGTCGTACAAAGTGGGGTAAGGTCAGCGCCTCAGTGAGTCGTAGAAAGTGGGGTAAGGGACAGCGCCTCAGGGAGTCGTACAAAGTGGGGTAAGGGACAGTGCCTCAGGGAGTCCTACAAAGTGGGGTAAGGTCAGCGCCTCAGGGAGTCGTACAAAGTGGGGTAAGGGACAGTGCCTCAGGGAGTCGTACAAAGTGGGGTAAGGGACAGTGCCTCAGGGAGTCGTACAAAGTGGGGTCAGGGACAGCGCCTCAGGGAGTCGTACAAAGTGGGGTCAGGGACAGCGCCTCAGGGAGTCGTACAAAGTGGGGTAAGTGACAGTACCTCAGGGAGTCATACAAAGTGGGGTCAGGGACAGCGCCTCAGGGAGTCGTACAAAGTGGGGTTAGGGACAGCGCCTCAGGGAGTCGTACAAAGTAGGGTTAGTGACAGCGCCTCAGGGAGTCATACAAAGTGGGGTAAGGGACAGAGCCTCAGGGAGTCGTACAAAGTGGGGTAAGGGACAGCGCCTCAGGGAGTCGTACAAAGTGGTGTCAGGGACAGCGCCTCAGGGAGTCGTACAAAGTGGGGTAAGCGACAGTGCCTCAGGGAGTCATACAAAGTAGGGTCAGGGACAGCGCCTCAGGGAGTCGTACAAAGTGGGGTAAGGGACAGTGCCTCAGGGAGTCGTACAAAGTGGGGTAAGGGACAGCGCCTCAGGGAGTCGTACAAAGTGGGGTAAGGGACAGTGCCTCAGGGAGTCGTACAAAGTGGGGTAAGGACAGCGCCTCAGGGAGTCGTACAAAGTGTGGTAAGGGACAGTGCCTCAGGGAGTCGTACAAAGTGGGGTAAGGGACAGTGCCTCAGGGAGTCGTACAAAGTGGGGTAAGGGACAGTGCCTCAGGGAGTCGTACAAAGTGGGGTCAGGGACAGTGCCTCAGGGAGTCCTACAAAGTGGGGTAAGGGACAGCGCCTCAGGGAGTCCTACAAAGTGGGGTAAGGGACAGTGCCTCAGGGAGTCGTACAAAGTGGGGTAAGGGACAGCGAATCAGTTAGTCGTACAAAGTGGGGTAAGGGACAGCGCCTCAGGGAGTCGTACTAAGTGGGGTTAGGGACAGCGCCTCAGGGAGTCGTACAAAGTGGGGTAGCACCTCAGGGAGTCGTACAAAGTGGGGTAAGGGATAGTGCCTCAGGGAGTCGTACAAAGTGGGGTCAGGGACAGCACCTCAGGGAGTCGTACAAAGTGGGGTAAGGGACAGCGCCTCAGGGAGTCGTACAAAGTGGGGTAGCTCCTCAGGGAGTCATACAAAGTGGGGTAAGGGACAGTGCATCAGGGAGTCGTACAAAGTTGAGTCAGGGACAACGCCTCAGGGAGTTGTACAAAGTGGGGTAAGGGACAGCGCCTCAGGGAGTCATACAAACTGGGGTAAGGGACAGCGCCTCAGGGAGTCATACCTAGTGGGGTAGCGCCTCAGAGAGTCGTACAAAATGGGGTAAGGGACAGTGCCTCAGGGAGTCGTACAAAGTGGGGTAAGGGACAGCGCCTCTGGGAGTCGTACAAAGTGGGGTAAGGGACAGCGCCTCAGGGAGTCATACAGTGTGGTGTATGGGACAGCGCCTCAGGGAGTCGTACAAAGTGGGGTAAGGGACAGCGCCTCAGGGAGTCGTACAAAGTGGGGTTAGGCATAGCGCCTCAGGGAGTCGTACAAAGTGGGGTTAGGGACAGCGCCTCAGGGAGTCGTACAAAGTGGGGTAAGGGACAGCGCCTCAGGGAGTCGTACAAAGTGGGGTAAGGGACAGCTCCTCAGGGAGTCATACAGTGTGGGGTAAGGGACAGCGCCTCAGGGAGTCGTACAAAGTGGGGTTAACGACAGCGCCTCAGGGAGTCGTACAGTTTGGGGTAAGGGACAGCGCCTCAAGGCTGCTGGGGAGGCGTGAACGTTGCTCTTACGTGGTGCTGGGAATCGAGGGAGAAGGATAATAGTCCGTGAGGGGGAGAGAGCCCTGAGGGCCCGTGTCGCAGACGTTGGATTGGGGTTCAGGAGACGCATTCAGCGGGGCCGACACTGACCCGGGTTTTCAGGTGGGGTCTCAAGATGGTAAGGATCTTGGGTACGAGGCATCTCCTAAGCAGGGGGAGGGCAAGTGTCAGGGTCTAAATCCCTTTTGCTGTCTGAACCACACAGGAGCAGAATGACGCTAGGTCCCAATACCCTTCTCAGAACCAACCCTGCTAGGTCTTTTAGTATTCCATTGCAGGTAAGTTCTAAGGGGGAAAAGGGGTTGGGGACAGAGAAGAGACTGCTCCAATATTCTGCCTGTTCAGCTACGTCTTCTTCTTCTTACTGGACTGCAACATTAACATGTAAAAACCTTTATTTATTGTGCCTTTTAACTTACTGTTTTTTCTATGGTGTATAAATAACTTATCTTACCAGAATGTTTACTGAAGCTTACTTCTCTTCTACTTCTCATGTATTGTTTGCTAGGTTGTATGAGAAGTCTTCACTCAGATCTCTTTCCTTTTCGTTCTCAGGTACAATCTGCACTTGATCCTGCTATTCCTTAATGTAAGAAAGATAAGGTAAGTATTTATTTCTGTATTCCTAATTTATGTATTATTTGGGTTTCTCTTTCTTTCTATTAACTCACTGTTAAGAGACTGGAGTGGGCCTTGAACTGGGGTTTCTGTAGTAGGATGACTGGTTTTCTGTCTTTAATTAGTTTTTTAAACAATGCTTCAGAACTTAGGTTAAATGTTAAAAGGAAGCGTTCCTTTTATTCAGGCCTTTGGTTTTAATGTTTGCTGGAAGCACTGCCATACGTGAGGAGAACATTACTGGAGTTCTTTAACACATGGCATGAGAAAGAAACATGCCGGGCCTTTGACCCTGACTTCACCTTTTAATTAATTCTCAGAAGAGTGAACAAGTTTCAGTCTAAGAAGACACTGCGTGTTGAAAGGTCACACCTGCGTCTGACAGATTCTGGAACAGCTGAAAAAGACAGCTGATTCAAAAAGCTTTTTATTTAATCTTCTCAGCTAAGGAAAGCAATTACTGAAAAAAGTATTTCCAGTTTTCAAACGAAGGAAAATATATTCTGACTTGTTTCCTTTTTCTCTTTAAATAGAAATTTACCTCTGACACGATAACCTTTTCTCACAGAATGTTTTATATTAGCTACAAGTTTAACACTAACCTGATTAGTGAGGGAATGTAGTTCCGACGAAGCTAACCCCGATTTTATCGCAACTACCCTAACTGACTTCCACGACGCTGGGAAAACAGGTGCTCTTCAAAT
Source organism: Calotriton arnoldi (assembly GCA_963921515.1). Taxonomy (NCBI): domain Eukaryota; kingdom Metazoa; phylum Chordata; class Amphibia; order Caudata; family Salamandridae; genus Calotriton; species Calotriton arnoldi. Next base: position 501,220 of record CAWUFW010004503.1, on the reverse strand, counting down.
TATTTCTTCAGTGAAGTGCACAGTGGAATGTTGAAGCACACTTCACCTGATGTCATGAAGCCTAAAAGACTAGACTGCTAACAGTGGTGTGCTGTCGCAGTATGTGCATGTTGGCAGCCATCTTGGAGTTCCATCGGTGCCAACAAGCACTCCAGCTTGAGGGATTATCTGACTTTTGGTAAGTTTGTAGGGGAAAATGGTAGCCAGCATACAGTTAGAAGGAGGAAACCTCCCGTGAGTCCTGACAGTACCCCTCCCAACGGGGTTTCCTCCGGTCGTGGTTTGGCAGGGAATTTGGCATGAAAGGCTCTAATTAAACGGGGGGCATGGACATTAGTACTCTTTTCCCAGGAACGTTCATCAGGTCCATAACCTTGCCAATCAATGAGGTAGAAAATTTCATTGCGGATGAGTTTTGAATCCAAAATTCGTTTAACTTCGTACTCCGCCTCACCATTAACCATCAGAGGATCAGGAGGGGAAACCCTACGCAACCCCGGTTGAATTGGTTTAAGGAGAGAAACATGAAATACTGGATGAATTTTGGTAGAACCAGGAAGAGATAGTTGATAAGTGACTGGATTTATGACCTTCTCAATTGGATAAGGACCCATAAAACGAGGCTGAAATTTACGGGGACCTTTGAGTCTGAGATTTTTGTACTCAACCAGACTAAGTCTCCTACATGAAGCTCAGGTTCTTTTACGTTTTCGGTCAGCGAAGTGTTTGTAACGATCCTTCGCGATCGACAAATTCTGGGTTACTGAGTGATGAATTTTAGTTAACTGTCGGGCAATATCTTGAACAGCAGGAACATTAATATCATCAAAATTAGCATGAGAATTGGGATGTCTGCCTGAGTTTATAAAGAAAGGGAGTGGCCAGTGGATACATTTAGAGCATTATTGTGAGCATACTCCGCAGTCCATAAGTGGTCAGGCCAGTCACCCTCCTCGTCTAACAAATAAAGTCTGAGGTGTTGTTCTAGGTCTTGGTTAATGCGTTCAGTCTGACCATCAGTTTCTGGGTGAAAACTGGTGGAATAACGATGGTCAATATTAAGGCCTTTGATGTAAGCCTTCCAAAATCGTGATAGGAACTGAGAGCCCCTGTCTGAAACGAGGACCCTAGGAATCCCATGAAGGCGAATAACATGTTGATTGAAAAGTTGGGACAATTGTTTAGCAGTGGGTGTACCTTTGAAGGGTATATAATGTGCCATCTTACTAAAAGTGTCGACAACTACAAGAATGGTATCATACCCATGGGAAGAAGGTAGATCAACAATCAAATCTAAGGAGACTGTGTGCCAAGGATATGGGGGTTGGCATGGGTTGTAGGAGACCTTTAGGAGCTTGTCTGTCCGATTTTCCCCGTGCACAAATTTCACAGCCTAACACATATTGACGGACGTCTCGGCACATGTATGGCCACCAGAAACGACGTTTGAGTAATTCTTCGGTTTTCACAACACCTTTGTGGCCAGCCAGAGGGTTGTCGTGACATTCCTGCATTGCCTTCAGCTGAAGCTCCTTGGTGGGTAAATACAGGGTGGTACCTAAATAGGGGAGGCCATTGCGAATGAAACGTTGTGGATCTTCTGTGGCCCAGTTCTCCATTTCAAGGTCGGTCATCAAATTTCGAACGTGATGTTCAAAAGGTTCTAAGGAGATAGTTCCAATGAATTTTCCATCAGGTATGATTTGCTGGTTTTCAATGACTGAAGTTTGATTTTCTGTGTCGAGTCTAGAGAGGACATCAGCCTTTCCATTCTTGGATCCGGGACGAAAAGTGATAACAAAATCAAAGTCCGCGAAGTAAAGAGACCAACGCAGCTGACGTGGTGTGAGAGTTCGAGCAGATCGCAAAAATTTTAGGTTGCGGTGGTCCGTAAACACCGTTACAGTGTGTTTTGCCCCATTAAGTAATGCCTCCAATCTTTGAAGGCATCTTTGATTGCCAAGAGTTCTTTTTCTGTAATCGTATAGTTGCATTCCGCAGGGTTGAGTTTGCGGGACCGATATGCCACCGGGTGTAACTGTCCCGTGTCCTTGTGCCTCTGAGAAAGTATTCCCCGATGGCTAGGTCCGATGCGTCTGTCTCCAAATAAAAAGGCTCAGAGGGATCTGCATGAAGCAGCACCGGTGCTGTGGTGAAACTGTCCTTCATCAATTTTTCTCCTTCTTGATAGCTTGTAAACCGATCAGGCTAGCGAATTTGTGGTCGGAGAAATTACCTGTTGCCCCAGAATCTACCATGACGATGATTCCTGTCAAAACCACATCTCTAAACCTTAAGGTCACAGTCATAACCAAATGGGGAGAGGAGACTTGTAGTGTGTTTGCCAATTGGTGATTTGTTGGAGTCGTTTTTCCATTCGCATCCACAGGTCCAACTCCCCTTACCTGTGGTGCCTCTAGTTTTCCTTCTCCTTAGCAGGCAACTTTGGTCTTTTTAAGCAATTCTTGACAAAATGTCCACTTCTTCCACAATATAGGCACAGTTTGTTCAGCCTTCTCTTTTCTTTTTCTTCTTTAGAGAGTGGACCTCTGACTACACCGATTTGCATGGGTTCAATTCCCGAAGAACTCTCTACTGTCCGTGTGGATTCTGTTTTGACACGGTCAAAACGAGGAACACTTGGTCTAAGCTCCTTCCGCCGTTCTCCTTTCCGCTCACTTTGCCGATAATCGATCTCTAAGGTTAAATCCACTAAGGCAGAGATGTCGGTGGGTCGATTAGGGATTTGAGATAGAGCGTCCTTCAATTCCTCTCGCAATCCTCTATAGAATACTGCTGCTCTTTTATCCTCGGGCCAGTTGGTCTCGACCACTAGTTTATTAAATTGGGCTAGGTAAGACACGAGTTCTCGGTTTCCTTGCTTTAATTCCAACAGTTCGTTGTCTGAAGCTTGAGATGCTGTTCTTCTATCAAAAATTCGGAGAAATTCCTTCTTGAAGTCATCTAAACTGTACAAAATTGGGTCATCCTTGGTTACTAGTGGCATGGACCATGAGGCGGCGTCCCCACTAAGGTAGGACAAGATAAACGCCACTCGGGATTGAGCATCGGGGAAGATCGTTGGACGGCACATAAAATGCAGAGAGCATTGGGTCAAAAAAATGTGCGCTTTCTGCGGGTCTCCATTAAATCGCTCTGGAGGGGCAAGAGGAATTACTGGGGATAATGAGTGGATTACTTGTGTGGGGGCAAAGGATGAAGTGCTGATGTTAGGACTCTGGGTTTCAAAGGATGCGGTGCTTGGCCTAGATCCCAAAGCTGGTGTTCCCGTTTTAAAGGTTATTATCTCCTGTCTTAGTATTTTATTTTCCTCTCTGACTGCCTCCAAGTCCCTTTGTATATTACTCAAAATCTCGCCCAAATTTTTTAAATCAAGTCCTTCTGCCATTCTGCTCAGGTGCTTGTACCAACGTGGGCACTTCACTCTGTCAGGGTCTAAATCCCTTTTGCTGTCTGAACCACACAGGAGCAGAATGACGCTAGGTCCCAATACCCTTCTCAGAACCAACCCTGCTAGGTCTTTTAGTATTCCATTGCAGGTAAGTTCTAAGGGGGAAAAGGGGTTGGGGACAGAGAAGAGACTGCTCCAATATTCTGCCTGTTCAGCTACGTCTTCTTCTTCTTACTGGACTGCAACATTAACATGTAAAAACCTTTATTTATTGTGCCTTTTAACTTACTGTTTTTTCTATGGTGTATAAATAACTTATCTTACCAGAATGTTTACTGAAGCTTACTTCTCTTCTACTTCTCATGTATTGTTTGCTAGGTTGTATGAGAAGTCTTCACTCAGATCTCTTTCCTTTTCGTTCTCAGGTACAATCTGCACTTGATCCTGCTATTCCTTAATGTAAGAAAGATAAGGTAAGTATTTATTTCTGTATTCCTAATTTATGTATTATTTGGGTTTCTCTTTCTTTCTATTAACTCACTGTTAAGAGACTGGAGTGGGCCTTGAACTGGGGTTTCTGTAGTAGGATGACTGGTTTTCTGTCTTTAATTAGTTTTTTAAACAATGCTTCAGAACTTAGGTTAAATGTTAAAAGGAAGCGTTCCTTTTATTCAGGCCTTTGGTTTTAATGTTTGCTGGAAGCACTGCCATACGTGAGGAGAACATTACTGGAGTTCTTTAACACATGGCATGAGAAAGAAACATGCCGGGCCTTTGACCCTGACTTCACCTTTTAATTAATTCTCAGAAGAGTGAACAAGTTTCAGTCTAAGAAGACACTGCGTGTTGAAAGGTCACGCCTGCGTCTGACAGATTCTGGAACAGCTGAAAAAGACAGCTGATTCAAAAAGCTTTTTATTTAATCTTCTCAGCTAAGGAAAGCAATTACTGAAAAAAGTATTTCCAGTTTTCAAACGAAGGAAAATATATTCTGACTTGTTTCCTTTTTTCTCTTTAAATAGAAATTTACCTCTGACACAATAACCTTTTCTCACAGAATGTTTTATATTAGCTACAAGTTTAACACTAACTTGATTAGTGAGGGAATGTAGTTCCGACGAAGCTAACCCCGATTTTATCGCAACTACCCTAACTGACTTCCACGACGCTGGGAAAACAGGTGCTCTTCAAATTATTTCTTCAGTGAAGTGCACAGTGGAATGTTGAAGCACACTTCACCTGATGTCATGAAGCCTAAAAGACTAGACTGCTAACAGTGGTGTGCTGTCGCAGTATGTGCATGTTGGCAGCCATCTTGGAGTTCCATCGGTGCCAACAAGCACTCCAGCTTGAGGGATTATCTGACTTTTGGTAAGTTTGTAGGGGAAAATGGTAGCCAGCATACAGTTAGAAGGAGGAAACCTCCCGTGAGTCCTGACAGTACCCCTCCCAACGGGGTTTCCTCCGGTCGTGGTTTGGCAGGGAATTTGGCATGAAAGGCTCTAATTAAACGGGGGCATGGACATTAGTACTCTTTTCCCAGGAACGTTCATCAGGTCCATAACCTTGCCAATCAATGAGGTAGAAAATTTCATTGCGGATGAGTTTTGAATCCAAAATTCGCTTAACTTCGTACTCCGCCTCACCATTAACCATCAGAGGATCAGGAGGGGAAACCCTACGCAACCCCGGTTGAATTGGTTTAAGGAGAGAAACATGAAATACTGGATGAATTTTGGTAGAACCAGGAAGAGATAGTTGATAAGTGACTGGATTTATGACCTTCTCAATTGGATAAGGACCCATAAAACGAGGCTGAAATTTACGGGGACCTTTGAGTCTGAGATTTTTGTACTCAACCAGACTAAGTCTCCTACATGAAGCTCAGGTTCTTTTTACGTTTCGGTCAGCGAAGTGTTTGTAACGATCCTTCGCGATCGACAAATTCTGGGTTACTGAGTGATGAATTTTAGTTAACTGTCGGGCAATATCTTGAACAGCAGGAACATTAATATCATCAAAATTAGCATGAGAATTGGGATGTCTGCCTGAGTTTATAAAGAAAGGGGAGTGGCCAGTGGATACATTTAGAGCATTATTGTGAGCATACTCCGCAGTCCATAAGTGGTCAGGCCAGTCACCCTCCTCGTCTAACAAATAAAGTCTGAGGTGTTGTTCTAGGTCTTGGTTAATGCGTTCAGTCTGACCATCAGTTTCTGGGTGAAAACTGGTGGAATAACGATGGTCAATATTAAGGCCTTTGATGTAAGCCTTCCAAAATCGTGATAGGAACTGAGAGCCCCTGTCTGAAACGAGGACCCTAGGAATCCCATGAAGGCGAATAACATGTTGATTGAAAAGTTGGGACAATTGTTTAGCAGTGGGTGTACCTTTGAAGGGTATATAATGTGCCATCTTACTAAAAGTGTCGACAACTACAAGAATGGTATCATACCCATGGGAAGAAGGTAGATCAACAATCAAATCTAAGGAGACTGTGTGCCAAGGATATGGGGGTTGGCATGGGTTGTAGGAGACCTTTAGGAGCTTGTCTGTCCGATTTTCCCCGTGCACAAATTTCACAGCCTAACACATATTGACGGACGTCTCGGCACATGTATGGCCACCAGAAACGACGTTTGAGTAATTCTTCGGTTTTCACAACACCTTTGTGGCCAGCCAGAGGGTTGTCGTGACATTCCTGCATTGCCTTCAGCTGAAGCTCCTTGGTGGGTAAATACAGGGTGGTACCTAAATAGGGGAGGCCATTGCGAATGAAACGTTGTGGATCTTCTGTGGCCCAGTTCTCCATTTCAAGGTCGGTCATCAAATTTCGAACGTGATGTTCAAAAGGTTCTAAGGAGATAGTTCCAATGAATTTTCCATCAGGTATGATTTGCTGGTTTTCAATGACTGAAGTTTGATTTTCTGTGTCGAGTCTAGAGAGGACATCAGCCTTTCCATTCTTGGATCCGGGACGAAAAGTGATAACAAAATCAAAGTCCGCGAAGTAAAGAGACCAACGCAGCTGACGTGGTGTGAGAGTTCGAGCAGATCGCAAAAATTTTAGGTTGCGGTGGTCCGTAAACACCGTTACAGTGTGTTTTGCCCCCATTAAGTAATGCCTCCAATCTTTGAAGGCATCTTTGATTGCCAAGAGTTCTTTTTCTGTAATCGTATAGTTGCATTCCGCAGGGTTGAGTTTGCGGGACCGATATGCCACCGGGTGTAACTGTCCCGTGTCCTTGTGCCTCTGAGAAAGTATTCCCCCGATGGCTAGGTCCGATGCGTCTGTCTCCAAATAAAAAGGCTCAGAGGGATCTGCATGAAGCAGCACCGGTGCTGTGGTGAAACTGTCCTTCATCAATTTTTCTCCTTCTTGATAGCTTGTAAACCGATCAGGCTAGCGAATTTGTGGTCGGAGAAATTACCTGTTGCCCCAGAATCTACCATGACGATGATTCCTGTCAAAACCACATCTCTAAACCTTAAGGTCACAGTCATAACCAAATGGGGAGAGGAGACTTGTAGTGTGTTTGCCAATTGGTGATTTGTTGGAGTCGTTTTTCCATTCGCATCCACAGGTCCAACTCCCCTTACCTGTGGTGCCTCTAGTTTTCCTTCTCCTTAGCAGGCAACTTTGGTCTTTTTAAGCAATTCTTGACAAAATGTCCACTTCTTCCACAATATAGGCACAGTTTGTTCAGCCTTCTCTTTTCTTTTTCTTCTTTAGAGAGTGGACCTCTGACTACACCGATTTGCATGGGTTCAATTCCCGAAGAACTCTCTACTGTCCGTGTGGATTCTGTTTTGACACGGTCAAAACGAGGAACACTTGGTCTAAGCTCCTTCCGCCGTTCTCCTTTCCGCTCACTTTGCCGATAATCGATCTCTAAGGTTAAATCCACTAAGGCAGAGATGTCGGTGGGTCGATTAGGGATTTGAGATAGAGCGTCCTTCAATTCCTCTCGCAATCCTCTATAGAATACTGCTGCTCTTTTATCCTCGGGCCAGTTGGTCTCGACCACTAGTTTATTAAATTGGGCTAGGTAAGACACGAGTTCTCGGTTTCCTTGCTTTAATTCCAACAGTTCGTTGTCTGAAGCTTGAGATGCTGTTCTTCTATCAAAAATTCGGAGAAATTCCTTCTTGAAGTCATCTAAACTGTACAAAATTGGGTCATCCTTGGTTACTAGTGGCATGGACCATGAGGCGGCGTCCCCACTAAGGTAGGACAAGATAAACGCCACTCGGGATTGAGCATCGGGGAAGATCGTTGGACGGCACATAAAATGCAGAGAGCATTGGGTCAAAAAAATGTGCGCTTTCTGCGGGTCTCCATTAAATCGCTCTGGAGGGGCAAGAGGAATTACTGGGGATAATGAGTGGATTACTTGTGTGGGGGCAAAGGATGAAGTGCTGATGTTAGGACTCTGGGTTTCAAAGGATGCGGTGCTTGGCCTAGATCCCAAAGCTGGTGTTCCCGTTTTAAAGGTTATTATCTCCTGTCTTAGTATTTTATTTTCCTCTCTGACTGCCTCCAAGTCCCTTTGTATATTACTCAAAATCTCGCCCAAATTTTTTAAATCAAGTCCTTCTGCCATTCTGCTCAGGTGCTTGTACCAACGTGGGCACTTCACTCTGTCAGGGTCTAAATCCCTTTTGCTGTCTGAACCACACAGGAGCAGAATGACGCTAGGTCCCAATACCCTTCTCAGAACCAACCCTGCTAGGTCTTTTAGTATTCCATTGCAGGTAAGTTCTAAGGGGGAAAAGGGGTTGGGGACAGAGAAGAGACTGCTCCAATATTCTGCCTGTTCAGCTACGTCTTCTTCTTCTTACTGGACTGCAACATTAACATGTAAAAACCTTTATTTATTGTGCCTTTTAACTTACTGTTTTTTCTATGGTGTATAAATAACTTATCTTACCAGAATGTTTACTGAAGCTTACTTCTCTTCTACTTCTCATGTATTGTTTGCTAGGTTGTATGAGAAGTCTTCACTCAGATCTCTTTCCTTTTCGTTCTCAGGTACAATCTGCACTTGATCCTGCTATTCCTTAATGTAAGAAAGATAAGGTAAGTATTTATTTCTGTATTCCTAATTTATGTATTATTTGGGTTTCTCTTTCTTTCTATTAACTCACTGTTAAGAGACTGGAGTGGGCCTTGAACTGGGGTTTCTGTAGTAGGATGACTGGTTTTCTGTCTTTAATTAGTTTTTTAAACAATGCTTCAGAACTTAGGTTAAATGTTAAAAGGAAGCGTTCCTTTTATTCAGGCCTTTGGTTTTAATGTTTGCTGGAAGCACTGCCATACGTGAGGAGAACATTACTGGAGTTCTTTAACACATGGCATGAGAAAGAAACATGCCGGGCCTTTGACCCTGACTTCACCTTTTAATTAATTCTCAGAAGAGTGAACAAGTTTCAGTCTAAGAAGACACTGCGTGTTGAAAGGTCACGCCTGCGTCTGACAGATTCTGGAACAGCTGAAAAAGACAGCTGATTCAAAAAGCTTTTTATTTAATCTTCTCAGCTAAGGAAAGCAATTACTGAAAAAAGTATTTCCAGTTTTCAAACGAAGGAAAATATATTCTGACTTGTTTCCTTTTTTCTCTTTAAATAGAAATTTACCTCTGACACAATAACCTTTTCTCACAGAATGTTTTATATTAGCTACAAGTTTAACACTAACTTGATTAGTGAGGGAATGTAGTTCCGACGAAGCTAACCCCGATTTTATCGCAACTACCCTAACTGACTTCCACGACGCTGGGAAAACAGGTGCTCTTCAAATTATTTCTTCAGTGAAGTGCACAGTGGAATGTTGAAGCACACTTCACCTGATGTCATGAAGCCTAAAAGACTAGACTGCTAACAGTGGTGTGCTGTCGCAGTATGTGCATGTTGGCAGCCATCTTGGAGTTCCATCGGTGCCAACAAGCACTCCAGCTTGAGGGATTATCTGACTTTTGGTAAGTTTGTAGGGGGAAAATGGTAGCCAGCATACAGTTAGAAGGAGGAAACCTCCCGTGAGTCCTGACAGTACCCCTCCCAACGGGGTTTCCTCCGGTCGTGGTTTGGCAGGGAATTTGGCATGAAAGGCTCTAATTAAACGGGGGGCATGGACATTAGTACTCTTTTCCCAGGAACGTTCATCAGGTCCATAACCTTGCCAATCAATGAGGTAGAAAATTTCATTGCGGATGAGTTTTGAATCCAAAATTCGTTTAACTTCGTACTCCGCCTCACCATTAACCATCAGAGGATCAGGAGGGGAAACCCTACGCAACCCCGGTTGAATTGGTTTAAGGAGAGAAACATGAAATACTGGATGAATTTTGGTAGAACCAGGAAGAGATAGTTGATAAGTGACTGGATTTATGACCTTCTCAATTGGATAAGGACCCATAAAACGAGGCTGAAATTTACGGGGACCTTTGAGTCTGAGATTTTTTGTACTCAACCAGACTAAGTCTCCTACATGAAGCTCAGGTTCTTTTTACGTTTTCGGTCAGCGAAGTGTTTGTAACGATCCTTCGCGATCGACAAATTCTGGGTTACTGAGTGATGAATTTTAGTTAACTGTCGGGCAATATCTTGAACAGCAGGAACATTAATATCATCAAAATTAGCATGAGAATTGGGATGTCTGCCTGAGTTTATAAAGAAAGGGGAGTGGCCAGTGGATACATTTAGAGCATTATTGTGAGCATACTCCGCAGTCCATAAGTGGTCAGGCCAGTCACCCTCCTCGTCTAACAAATAAAGTCTGAGGTGTTGTTCTAGGTCTTGGTTAATGCGTTCAGTCTGACCATCAGTTTCTGGGTGAAAACTGGTGGAATAACGATGGTCAATATTAAGGCCTTTGATGTAAGCCTTCCAAAATCGTGATAGGAACTGAGAGCCCCTGTCTGAAACGAGGACCCTAGGAATCCCATGAAGGCGAATAACATGTTGATTGAAAAGTTGGGACAATTGTTTAGCAGTGGGTGTACCTTTGAAGGGTATATAATGTGCCATCTTACTAAAAGTGTCGACAACTACAAGAATGGTATCATACCCATGGGAAGAAGGTAGATCAACAATCAAATCTAAGGAGACTGTGTGCCAAGGATATGGGGGGTTGGCATGGGTTGTAGGAGACCTTTAGGAGCTTGTCTGTCCGATTTTCCCCGTGCACAAATTTCACAGCCTAACACATATTGACGGACGTCTCGGCACATGTATGGCCACCAGAAACGACGTTTGAGTAATTCTTCGGTTTTCACAACACCTTTGTGGCCAGCCAGAGGGTTGTCGTGACATTCCTGCATTGCCTTCAGCTGAAGCTCCTTGGTGGGTAAATACAGGGTGGTACCTAAATAGGGGAGGCCATTGCGAATGAAACGTTGTGGATCTTCTGTGGCCCAGTTCTCCATTTCAAGGTCGGTCATCAAATTTCGAACGTGATGTTCAAAAGGTTCTAAGGAGATAGTTCCAATGAATTTTCCATCAGGTATGATTTGCTGGTTTTCAATGACTGAAGTTTGATTTTCTGTGTCGAGTCTAGAGAGGACATCAGCCTTTCCATTCTTGGATCCGGGACGAAAAGTGATAACAAAATCAAAGTCCGCGAAGTAAAGAGACCAACGCAGCTGACGTGGTGTGAGAGTTCGAGCAGATCGCAAAAATTTTAGGTTGCGGTGGTCCGTAAACACCGTTACAGTGTGTTTTGCCCCCATTAAGTAATGCCTCCAATCTTTGAAGGCATCTTTGATTGCCAAGAGTTCTTTTTCTGTAATCGTATAGTTGCATTCCGCAGGGTTGAGTTTGCGGGACCGATATGCCACCGGGTGTAACTGTCCCGTGTCCTTGTGCCTCTGAGAAAGTATTCCCCCGATGGCTAGGTCCGATGCGTCTGTCTCCAAATAAAAAGGCTCAGAGGGATCTGCATGAAGCAGCACCGGTGCTGTGGTGAAACTGTCCTTCATCAATTTTTCTCCTTCTTGATAGCTTGTAAACCGATCAGGCTAGCGAATTTGTGGTCGGAGAAATTACCTGTTGCCCCAGAATCTACCATGACGATGATTCCTGTCAAAACCACATCTCTAAACCTTAAGGTCACAGTCATAACCAAATGGGGAGAGGAGACTTGTAGTGTGTTTGCCAATTGGTGATTTGTTGGAGTCGTTTTTCCATTCGCATCCACAGGTCCAACTCCCCTTACCTGTGGTGCCTCTAGTTTTCCTTCTCCTTAGCAGGCAACTTTGGTCTTTTTAAGCAATTCTTGACAAAATGTCCACTTCTTCCACAATATAGGCACAGTTTGTTCAGCCTTCTCTTTTCTTTTTCTTCTTTAGAGAGTGGACCTCTGACTACACCGATTTGCATGGGTTCAATTCCCGAAGAACTCTCTACTGTCCGTGTGGATTCTGTTTTGACACGGTCAAAACGAGGAACACTTGGTCTAAGCTCCTTCCGCCGTTCTCCTTTCCGCTCACTTTGCCGATAATCGATCTCTAAGGTTAAATCCACTAAGGCAGAGATGTCGGTGGGTCGATTAGGGATTTGAGATAGAGCGTCCTTCAATTCCTCTCGCAATCCTCTATAGAATACTGCTGCTCTTTTATCCTCGGGCCAGTTGGTCTCGACCACTAGTTTATTAAATTGGGCTAGGTAAGACACGAGTTCTCGGTTTCCTTGCTTTAATTCCAACAGTTCGTTGTCTGAAGCTTGAGATGCTGTTCTTCTATCAAAAATTCGGAGAAATTCCTTCTTGAAGTCATCTAAACTGTACAAAATTGGGTCATCCTTGGTTACTAGTGGCATGGACCATGAGGCGGCGTCCCCACTAAGGTAGGACAAGATAAACGCCACTCGGGATTGAGCATCGGGGAAGATCGTTGGACGGCACATAAAATGCAGAGAGCATTGGGTCAAAAAAATGTGCGCTTTCTGCGGGTCTCCATTAAATCGCTCTGGAGGGGCAAGAGGAATTACTGGGGATAATGAGTGGATTACTTGTGTGGGGGCAAAGGATGAAGTGCTGATGTTAGGACTCTGGGTTTCAAAGGATGCGGTGCTTGGCCTAGATCCCAAAGCTGGTGTTCCCGTTTTAAAGGTTATTATCTCCTGTCTTAGTATTTTATTTTCCTCTCTGACTGCCTCCAAGTCCCTTTGTATATTACTCAAAATCTCGCCCAAATTTTTTAAATCAAGTCCTTCTGCCATTCTGCTCAGGTGCTTGTACCAACGTGGGCACTTCACTCTGTCAGGGTCTAAATCCCTTTTGCTGTCTGAACCACACAGGAGCAGAATGACGCTAGGTCCCAATACCCTTCTCAGAACCAACCCTGCTAGGTCTTTTAGTATTCCATTGCAGGTAAGTTCTAAGGGGGAAAAGGGGTTGGGGACAGAGAAGAGACTGCTCCAATATTCTGCCTGTTCAGCTACGTCTTCTTCTTCTTACTGGACTGCAACATTAACATGTAAAAACCTTTATTTATTGTGCCTTTTAACTTACTGTTTTTTCTATGGTGTATAAATAACTTATCTTACCAGAATGTTTACTGAAGCTTACTTCTCTTCTACTTCTCATGTATTGTTTGCTAGGTTGTATGAGAAGTCTTCACTCAGATCTCTTTCCTTTTCGTTCTCAGGTACAATCTGCACTTGATCCTGCTATTCCTTAATGTAAGAAAGATAAGGTAAGTATTTATTTCTGTATTCCTAATTTATGTATTATTTGGGTTTCTCTTTCTTTCTATTAACTCACTGTTAAGAGACTGGAGTGGGCCTTGAACTGGGGTTTCTGTAGTAGGATGACTGGTTTTCTGTCTTTAATTAGTTTTTTAAACAATGCTTCAGAACTTAGGTTAAATGTTAAAAGGAAGCGTTCCTTTTATTCAGGCCTTTGGTTTTAATGTTTGCTGGAAGCACTGCCATACGTGAGGAGAACATTACTGGAGTTCTTTAACACATGGCATGAGAAAGAAACATGCCGGGCCTTTGACCCTGACTTCACCTTTTAATTAATTCTCAGAAGAGTGAACAAGTTTCAGTCTAAGAAGACACTGCGTGTTGAAAGGTCACGCCTGCGTCTGACAGATTCTGGAACAGCTGAAAAAGACAGCTGATTCAAAAAGCTTTTTATTTAATCTTCTCAGCTAAGGAAAGCAATTACTGAAAAAAGTATTTCCAGTTTTCAAACGAAGGAAAATATATTCTGACTTGTTTCCTTTTTTCTCTTTAAATAGAAATTTACCTCTGACACAATAACCTTTTCTCACAGAATGTTTTATATTAGCTACAAGTTTAACACTAACTTGATTAGTGAGGGAATGTAGTTCCGACGAAGCTAACCCCGATTTTATCGCAACTACCCTAACTGACTTCCACGACGCTGGGAAAACAGGTGCTCTTCAAATTATTTCTTCAGTGAAGTGCACAGTGGAATGTTGAAGCACACTTCACCTGATGTCATGAAGCCTAAAAGACTAGACTGCTAACAGTGGTGTGCTGTCGCAGTATGTGCATGTTGGCAGCCATCTTGGAGTTCCATCGGTGCCAACAAGCACTCCAGCTTGAGGGATTATCTGACTTTTGGTAAGTTTGTAGGGGGAAAATGGTAGCCAGCATACAGTTAGAAGGAGGAAACCTCCCGTGAGTCCTGACAGCAAGACCCGAAAGTAGGTAGGGAGCACAAGGCCAGGTGGTGTAGACAGCATGCAGGCGGGTGTCAAAAGTGTGGCGCAGAGCAGGTAGGGGGAGGGCTACCTTCCTGATCTGTTGGCAGTGGCTTATCCATAAGGTGCTGGGGTGGGGGGGTGTGGAGGTACAATGAAGACATAAAGAAGAAGAGGAAACGAAAGGAGAACGTGTTGAGGGGGTCAGTATCCTCATCTGCGGGCTCCAATGGCGGGGGTGGGCCTCGCCCATTGGTAGAACTGCGCGTCCAGGGGGGGTGGGGTGAGGGGGCGAAGGGGTTGTGGAGAGGGAGGTTTGGTGGGGAAGAGAGGCAAGAGGGCAAGGGGAGAGAAGGGACGAGGTTGCGAAGGTGGGATGGGGAGGGTCCCTATGAGGCTATGGGGAGGGAGCTGAGGTAAGGGGTCCATGAGTGGTTGGGGGGGGGAGAGGATAGAGGATAGTGGGAGAAGGGAGGGAAAGAGAGATGGGGAAGGGTGAAGGGGAGGGGGGCAGGGAGGGACAGGGCATGGCGGAACAGGGAATGGTAGTGGTGGGGGGATAAGGAGGAAGGGGCAGGGAATGATGTTCTTATGTTATGCTAGTGACGGTAAGGGTAGGGGACGTAGGGGGAAGAGGCATATGATATGGTAGTTAAATATTCTGTGTTGTAACAGTGATAGCCAGGTGTGCGGTTCAGTGTGGCCCTGTATAGATCATTTGGGCAAGAAATGTGGGGCCTTTGGGGTAGAGTGACTACCTTCGTTGCCATCCTGTAGGAAGGGTGCCCATGTCTGAAGGAACAGTTCGGTGCGGTCCTGTAGATTGTAAATGACTCGTTCGTGTGAAGCCATTTGGAACATGGCCACAAGCCAGGCCTCCTGTGATTGGGGCGCTGGCGAACTCCATTGGCGGAGGAATCATATCTTGGCCGTGGCTAGAGCTGTATGAAAGAGACGACGCTGTGGAAGGGATAGCTCTGGTGAGTTCCGTGTATCGTGGAGGAGAATGGCTGAGGAGGTGAGTGGTAGTTGCAGAGGCATTGAGGTGCTCAGGGCTGATCCAACGTTTGACGAAAAAGGTTGAATCGAGGGGCATTCGCAGATAATATGCGTCATATCGCAGTGGGTGCTCTGTTTAGTTTTGTCGGTGTCCAGTGCCACTCGTGTAGTGTTTTAAAAAGACAGAACTTCAGAAGGGCCTCCCTCGTACCATTGTCCAGAGCCTCTGGGGTGTCCCCCTATTCATCGTCTTCATATTTGGCTAATAACCGGGCATGCCGTTTGGCACGCAGAGGTCGCGAAAGGGGCTGCGAGAAAAGGTGGGATGAAAGTATGCCATACATTCTTGACATCACCCCTTTATTCCTCCCCCATGCATTCAGATAAGATACTACAGGCGAGCACTGTAGGGACCACAGGGGAGGTCCCAAACAGCTCCTTAGGCAATGTTGTAGTTGTAAGTAGCGCCACGTTTGTTTCGGATGAAGGCCAAATTCCTCTCTCAGTTGGGCAAATGATTTGAGATCTCCATTTAGTAAGAGTTGGTCTAGGGTGTGGATACCCGCTTCCCCCGAGTGGGTCCAGTGCAGGGCCTGTCCATCAATACGTATACTGGTATTGCCCAACAAGGGGTCTTTTTCCTGCAATTGTGGATCTGTCCCGAGTAAGTAATGTGCGCGTTGCAAGACCTTATGCATGGCGTGCAGCACTGGATGAGTAGGGTCGTGGCTGCCGGTGCGGGCCCCATATAGGATTGAAAGGCCCCTTTTGGCAGATAGTATGGCCCGTTCAATGTGAACCCATTGCGGTGGGTCTGGAACGCTAGGTAACGTGTGCTAGTTGGGAGAGCTGAAGAGCAAGGGTGTAGTGTTCCAGCGATGGGAGGCCCAAGCCTCTAGAGGAGTGATGCGCCATTAGCTTGTCCGCAGCTAATCTGGGTTTTGAAGATCCCCACACAAAGGCCCGAAGTTGTGAGTCAATGAGACGCAGGGTAGACAGAAGTACTTGAACTGAGAGCATCCTGAGCATGTACATGAAGCGTGGTAGTGTTGCCATCCGGACTGCCTGCACTCTGCCCCACATGAAGAGCCCCAGAGCGGACCATTTTTCGAAGTCACGTTTCATCTGGGCAAGTAGTGGGTCCATGTTGTCCAGGACAATACACTCCATGCCCCTGTTCACCAGGATCCCCAAGTACTTAAGGCGGGAAGGCTGCCAGCGGAAAGAGTAACCGTATAAAGCCTCTTTATTGGTGCCGGCTGAGATTGGTAGAGCTGCACTCTTGCCCCAGTTTATTTTATAGCCAGAGATTGTCGAGAAGTCATCAATGATGCCTAGCAGTGCTGGGAGGGATCTTTGTAGATCAGTCAGAGTAAGTAGGACATCATGTGCGTATAGATATATCTTGGAATGACCGGTTGGGAGTGGGATGCCTACTATGCTAGCAAAGTTGCGGATAGCAGAGGCTAGGGGTTCCATGGCCAGGAGGAAGAGGACTGGTGAGAGGGGGCATCCCTGGCGCGTACCTCTTCGGATCAGAAACGGGTGCGACAGGAAGCCCCCGCAGTTAACCTGGGCCATGGTGCAGGCATATAGTAGCTGAACCCCAGGCCAAAGCGCTCCTTTGCAGCGAAAGGGTAATCCCATTCAATGGGGTCGAACGCTTTTTCTGCATCAAGGGAGAGAGCCAGTGCGCCTGTCTGTAGGTCTTTGGCTGTCCACAGGGTGTGGGCTAAGTTTCGAAGATGAATTCTAGAGGATCGACCTGGTACAAAGCCCACCTCCATATGGTGTATTAGAGAGGGGAGAACCTTACTCAGACGAGTTGCTAAAACGCTGGCCAGGGTTTTACTATCACAGTTTAGTAGGGAGATGTGTCTGTAACTGCCACATAGCAGAGGGTCTCTCCTGGGTTTGGGCAGTACAGCAATCACTGCCTTATTAGGCAAGGGTCCTAGGGAGGACGTCTGCACCGCCTCCTGGAAGGCAGCATGTAAGGTATTAACCGTCTCCTCTCCAGACTATCTGTAAACTTCTGCAGGGAAGCTGTCCTCCCCAGGGGCTTCATGATAGGGTAGCTTAGATATTCAATTCCTATCAAGTGCTATCTCTTCTTTGCTGATCTCCCCCTCCAGGAGCTCTCTACCTTTGCCCGAAAGACAGGGAGGTCCACTCCTCTCAGGAAGGCGGTCACACGATCCTCGTCTGCCGTTGTCCCTGGCACGTAAAGGGTCTTGTAGAACGAGGCAAACTCGTTCACGATTTCCTGGGGGCGGGTGAGGATCTCACCTCGTGTCATTGTTATAGCGGGTATGGCCATGATAGCCTCCCGTTGGCGAAGCTGAGCTGCAAGCAGCTGACCCGCCTTTTCCCCTTGTTCCTAGTGCCGCCCCTTCATTCGTTGTAGAGCGTATTCGGCTTTGGAGGTAAAGAGGCTATTGAGAGCCATCCAGGCCTGTTCTAGAGACCTGTGGTGTTGTAAGGTGGGGTGAGCGGAGTAGAGGTGGGTGTAAGATGAGATGTCCTTCTCTAATTCCTTCTGGGGGGTGGCCGCCTGTCTGTTGGCCACAGCAGCGTCTCTCATGAGTTGCCCTCTGTTAATGGCCTTCACGGAAGCCCAGAGTACTCTACGGGAAGTCACTGAGTTATTGTTATCTGAGAGGTATGTGGAGTGGTGAGCTTTTAATTAGGATTTTCCCTGTGGAGTGTGGTGCCGTTGTATGTTCATTCGCCATGGTTTGCGTCCCGGGGAGGCCAGCCCCACCTCTAGGGACAGCATAGTTGGAGAATGGTCGGAGAGAGCTGCCTCTAATATTTGAGATTCCCCGACGAGTGCAGCAGCTTTCAGAGATATGAGGAAGTAACCGATGAGGTGAAAGTGTATTCTGTGTTGGTCGGGTGGCTAAGCGCCAAGGGTCTACCAGTCCATTATCCAATATCACGTCATTCCTCAGGGCCCTGTCTGCAGCGTTGCCTCTATCTAAAGGTCTTGTTCTGTCCAGGACTGGGTCTCGTGTGAGGTTCCAGTCCCCACCAATAATGTACTGTGAGGCACCTATCGCTACTGGTAGGTGATTCAGGTGAAGGAGGAGGACTGTTTTGCTCCAGTCGTTGCGTAGACAGCCCCCACGCATAAGAAATTATCTCCCAGGCGTAGTTTGGCGAATGCATATCTGCCATCGGGGTCAGCTCATGTCTTATTTACAATGGCAGGCAAGGATTTATGGAGAAGGATCGCAACTCTGTATTTGCGGAGGGCACCTCTGTTGGGACCTGTGTCTGTGGTTGCGCTGCTGTGGATCACTTTCCCTACCAAGTCCCGTTGTAGCTTGTCAGACTCCAGGGCATCTAAGTGCCTTTCCCGTAACAAGGTCACGTCAGCCCTTTTGGACTGGCGATAAGAGAGTACGTTTCTCCTTTTGATATAATGTGCGAGGCCATTAACATTCCATGAGAGGACGCGCAGCCGGTGAGAAGTGCACATATTAGAGACGGGTACGTTTAGCTGAGTCTCAAGCCTGGCTGATGACGGCTGGAATGCCAGAAACCGGTCCTAGGATGCTTGTTTCCGGTCCAGGGAAGACGTGGCTTGGCAGTTCGGGCTGGACTGTTCCCATGAGGCACAGGGTCAGACTGATTTGCATATGGCCATGTCTGAACTGGGGTGGTGGAGTGAGCTAAAGAATGATGATGGATTAAACCCAGATCAGTTGACTGGGGGTGAGTGTTTGATTGGCTCAAGCTGTTCCGTCCATCATCCCCTTTTGTATCGCTTTGTTCGCCCCTAAGTTGGCGGGGGTATGCCCAGACGTGGGTCCCTTGCTCACTTTGCCACTGGATTCAAGCAAGCCTGGCTGATGACGGCTGGAATGCCAGAAACCGGTCCTAGGATGCTTGTTTCCGGTCCAGGGAAGACGTGGCTTGGCAGTTCGGGCTGGACTGTTCCCATGAGGCACAGGGTCAGACTGATTTGCATATGGCCATGTCTGAACTGGGGTGGTGGAGTGAGCTAAAGAATGATGATGGATTAAACCCAGATCAGTTGACTGGGGGTGAGTGTTTGATTGGCTCCAAGCGTTCCGTCCATCATCCCCTTTTGTATCGCTTTGTTCGCCCTAAGTTGGCGGGGTATGCCCAGACGTGGGTCCCTTGCTCACTTTGCCACTGGATTCAAGCAAGCCTGGCTGATGACGGCTGGAATGCCAGAAACCGGTCCTAGGATGCTTGTTTCCGGTCCAGGGAAGACGTGGCTTGGCAGTTCGGGCTGGACTGTTCCCATGAGGCACAGGGTCAGACTGATTTGCATATGGCCATGTCTGAACTGGGGTGGTGGAGTGAGCTATAGAATGATGATGGATTAAACCCAGATCAGTTGACTGGGGGTGAGTGTTTGATTGGCTCAAGCTGTTCCGTCCATCATCCCCTTTTGTATCGCTTTGTTCGCCCTAAGTTGGCGGGGGTATGCCCAGACGTGGGTCCCTTGCTCACTTTGCCACTGGATTCAAGCAAGCCTGGCTGATGACGGCTGGAATGCCAGAAACCGGTCCTAGGATGCTTGTTTCCGGTCCAGGGAAGACGTGGCTTGGCAGTTCGGGCTGGACTGTTCCCATGAGGCACAGGGTCAGACTGATTTGCATATGGCCATGTCTGAACTGGGGTGGTGGAGTGAGCTAAAGAATGATGATGGATTAAACCCAGATCAGTTGACTGGGGGTGAGTGTTTGATTGGCTCAAGCTGCTCCGTCCATCATCCCCTTTTGTATCGCTTTGTTCGCCTCTAAGTTGGCGGGGGTATGCCCAGACGTGGGTCCCTTGCTCACTTTGCCACTGGATTCAAGCAAGCCTGGCTGATGACGGCTGGAATGCCAGAAACCGGTCCTAGGATGCTTGTTTCCGGTCCAGGGAAGACGTGGCTTGGCAGTTCGGGCTGGACTGTTCCCATGAGGCACAGGGTCAGACTGATTTGCATATGGCCATGTCTGAACTGGGGTGGTGGAGTGAGCTAAAGAATGATGATGGATTAAACCCAGATCAGTTGACTGGGGGTGAGTGTTTGAGTGGCTCAAGCCGCTCCGTCCATCATCCCCTTTTGTATCGCTTTGTTCGCCCTAAGTTGGCGGGGGTATGCCCAGACGTGGGTCCCTTGCTCACTTTGCCACTGGATTCAAGCAAGCCTGGCTGATGACGGCTGGAATGCCAGAAACCGGTCCTAGGATGCTTGTTTCCGGTCCAGGGAAGACGTGGCTTGGCAGTTCGGGCTGGACTGTTCCCATGAGGCACAGGGTCAGACTGATTTGCATATGGCCATGTCTGAACTGGGGTGGTGGAGTGAGCTAAAGAATGATGATGGATTAAACCCAGATCAGTTGACTGGGGGTGAGTGTTTGATTGGCTCAAGCTGCTCCGTCCATCATCCCCTTTGTATCGCTTTGTTCGCCCTAAGTTGGCGGGGGTATGCCCAGACGTGGGTCCCTTGCTCACTTTGCCACTGGATTCAAGCAAGCCTGGCTGATGACGGCTGGAATGCCAGAAACCGGTCCTAGGATGCTTGTTTCCGGTCCAGGGAAGACGTGGCTTGGCAGTTCGGGCTGGACTGTTCCCCATGAGGCACAGGGTCAGACTGATTTGCATATGGCCATGTCTGAACTGGGGTGGTGGAGTGAGCTAAAGAATGATGATGGATTAAACCCAGATCAGTTGACTGGGGGTGAGTGTTTGATTGGCTCAAGCGTTCCGTCCATCATCCCCTTTTGTATCGCTTTGTTCGCCCTAAGTTGGCGGGGTATGCCCAGACGTGGGTCCCTTGCTCACTTTGCCACTGGATTCAAGCAAGCCTGGCTGATGACGGCTGGAATGCCAGAAACCGGTCCTAGGATGCTTGTTTCCGGTCCAGGGAA
The DNA here is from genome assembly GCA_963921515.1 of Calotriton arnoldi. Classification (NCBI taxonomy): domain Eukaryota; kingdom Metazoa; phylum Chordata; class Amphibia; order Caudata; family Salamandridae; genus Calotriton; species Calotriton arnoldi. The sequence goes on along the minus strand of CAWUFW010004503.1, from coordinate 480,242 downwards.
GACGTGGCTTGGCAGTTCGGGCTGGACTGTTCCCATGAGGCACAGGGTCAGACTGATTTGCACATGGCCATGTCTGAACTGGGGTGGTGGAGTGAGCTAAAGAATGATGATGGATTAAACCCAGATCAGTTGACTGGGGGTGAGTGTTTTATTGGCTCAAGCGTTCCGTCCATCATCCCCTTTTGTATCGCTTTGTTCGCCCTAAGTTGGCGGGGGTATGCCCAGACGTGGGTCCCTTGCTCACTTTGCCACTGGATTCAAGCAAGCCTGGCTGATGACGGCTGGAATGCCAGAAACCGGTCCTAGGATGCTTGTTTCCGGTCCAGGGAAGACGTGGCTTGGCAGTTCGGGCTGGACTGTTCCCATGAGGCACAGGGTCAGACTGATTTGCATATGGCCATGTCTGAACTGGGGTGGTGGAGTGAGCTAAAGAATGATGATGGATTAAACCCAGATCAGTTGACTGGGGGTGAGTGTTTGATTGGCTCAAGCGTTCCGTCCATCATCCCCTTTTGTATCGCTTTGTTCGCCCTAAGTTGGCGGGGGTATGCCCAGACGTGGGTCCCTTGCTCACTTTGCCACTGGATTCAAGCAAGCCTGGCTGATGACGGCTGGAATGCCAGAAACCGGTCCTAGGATGCTTGTTTCCGGTCCAGGGAAGACGTGGCTTGGCAGTTCGGGCTGGACTGTTCCCATGAGGCACAGGGTCAGACTGATTTGCATATGGCCATGTCTGAACTGGGGTGGTGGAGTGAGCTAAAGAATGATGATGGATTAAACCCAGATCAGTTGACTGGGGGTGAGTGTTTGATTGGCTCAAGCGTTCCGTCCATCATCCCCTTTTGTATCGCTTTGTTCGCCCTAAGTTGGCGGGGGTATGCCCAGACGTGGGTCCCTTGCTCACTTTGCCACTGGATTCAAGCAAGCCTGGCTGATGACGGCTGGAATGCCAGAAACCGGTCCTAGGATGCTTGTTTCCGGTCCAGGGAAGACGTGGCTTGGCAGTTCGGGCTGGACTGTTCCCATGAGGCACAGGGTCAGACTGATTTGCATATGGCCATGTCTGAACTGGGGTGGTGGAGTGAGCTAAAGAATGATGATGGATTAAACCCAGATCAGTTGACTGGGGGTGAGTGTTTGATTGGCTCAAGCGTTCCGTCCATCATCCCCTTTTGTATCGCTGAGTCTCAACTCCAGTGCAGTGCTACCAGGGGCAGTTTTAAGGTGAACAGGTATAACAAGGGACGGTTCTAGAAACTATGCAATGGTGTGATACGATGGGTGGGGGAGTGGCGTCGGTGGGAGCAGGCGGGTGTAATATGACAATATTAAGGAGGGGGCAGTACTATCAAAGAGGCAGGGGGGAGGTGTAGAAAAGTGCGAGCAACGGCTGTCGGGAAGAAAAGGGAGGATACAGGGCAGGGGGGCTTGAGGATACACTGGTAGGGAGAAGGGTAAGGAGAGAAAAAAAAGGGGTGAGGAAGAGAAGGAGGGGAAGAAGGGGGGATGTGCGTGACCCCGTGCATGCAGAATAGGGGCGTGCAGGGACAGTAGCCGATATCAAGGGGAGTGGGTACTAGGAGCTAGAACGCAGGTGTCAGGAGGGGGGTGAGAGTGTATATAAAATAGAGTGGCGGTAAGGGTAGGGGGCCGTAGGGTGACCAGATTCTCAAAACAAAAAACGGGGACAGTTCATAGACATAGAAGTAGGACTACAGTTTGCAGTAACGGTCGACATAAAAGTAGGACTATTTGACAGCTGTCATAGACATGGGAAAGGGACTAAAATGACAGCCGCCTCCACAGACACAGATGAAGAATTACAGACAAATCATATGTGTGACACAGATTTAGCCGAGAGAGACGTCGAGGTTTCAGTGACCGTCACCCAGGTGACCCGCTAATTGCACGGTGTGATATCCTTACTTGGTGACACTCATGGCTCCCTGTGGATTGCAAAGTATGATTCTCTGCACAGCCTGGACAACAAGGCCTGGAGGCGCGGATTGAGCAGCAAACCCGAATTGCCGGGGCACGCAGTGGCTCACGGCCTGAGCCTACCAGTGCCTGCAGCCTGGCCAGCCTTGGCAGTGTGTGTTACAGCCCAAGTAAGTTTAAGTTTTAAGCCTGGGTGCCAATGGCAGCGCGCGATCAGGCAGCTGCAGCGCCTGCGGTGTTACTCAAAACGGTGAAATGGGTTGCAAGACTGGCGCCGCATGAAGTGTGTTTTATGTTGTTAGGGCCTCTCTGACATAGGTTCCCTGTTGGGCCAGGTCACTCACATGACGTCAGAGAGTGGCCCAAGTCCTGATGTTCTCCTGACTTCAGTTTGCAGGGAAGGAGGCGGGCACCGCAAAGGCTGGCAATCTTTATGTTGTTTTTCTGCTGGCCCATCCAACAACAGTAGCCACCAGAGTGTTGTTAGCAGGGCCTCGCACATCCTGTTTGGGCTGGGTCCCACCTTGGAGAGAGGCACAGGGTCACTCATGTGACATCAGAGGGTGGCCCCGAGTCCTGATGTTCTTCTGACTTTAGTTTGCCGGGAAGGAGGGGGGCCACCACACAGGCCGGCAATCTGTATGTTGTTTCTCTGCTGGCCTATCCAACAACAGTAGCCACCAGAGTGTTGTTAGCAGGGCCTCGCACATCTTTTTTGGGCTGGGTCCCACCCTGGAGAGAGGCACAGGGTCACTCATGTGACGTCAGAGAGTGGCCCAGAGTCCTGATGTTCTTCTGACTTTAGTTTGCGGGGAAGGAGGGGGGCCACCACACAGGCCGGCAATCTGTATGTTGTTTCTCTGCTGGCCTATCCAACAACAGTAGCCACCAGAGTGTTGTTAGCAGGGCCTCGCACATCCTGTTTGGGCTGAGTCCCACCTTGGAGAGAGGCCCTGGACTGAGTGATGCTCTCTGCGCAGCATCATTAATTACGAGGGAGGAACCAGAGGGTCCAGTACAAGTCAGCGAAGGCTGAAGGTCCACGCCTCAAAAAACAAACAACCACAAAAAAATTAAAAACAGCTCCTGGCTTAGAGTGCAGAGAGAGCCTTGATGTAATATGTTGCAAGGGAGTTTCCTGATATTTGTACGATCCTAAGTATATTTACTTAGACATGAGTATAAATGAAAGTTGTCTATTACGCTTTGCAGCAGCTAACGTAGAGTTTCTAGTTGCTCAAATGGGTGTCATATCTGATATTTATAAGCTTCCCTCGTTTTTATATCTTGATTTTGCTCGCAAGAAAGTGCCACTCATAGTCGTTAAAATGTCACTCAATTACTCTGAAATTATGAAAATGTCACGCATAGAAATATGAAACCTTGGCAGCTATGCATGTAACATTACACCTACAACAAGCCAGGACTATTCGCTTTGTCAGTTGTTCTTAGCTGCAGAAGATAAATAAGCAACAAACTTGGGCTTCGTTGTACATAACATTGAAAATGCTTCAGTTCTGGGATGATGAGACTGTGAAAGAACTAGAACGGGTCTCTTTGAAGGCAGTGAAGGGTGGTATTGCTGCAGCAGTAAGATTGTGTTTTCATCCTGAGGGCAAAAATGGACATTCCAATAGAGACCCGTCTCAGCACCTGTGCTAAGTAAGCAGAGAAATGTCCCGGTTTTTAAATAGTGTTTCAGTGCGAGGCACTATTTAAAAACCGGGACATTTCTCCGTTTAACCCGGGGACACTGCACAAAAACCGGGACATTTCTGTAATTAGGAGCAAAGTGTCGGGACACTGGGACACTGCTCCGAAAACAGGGACCGTCCGGGGAAAACCGGTTCGTCTGGTCATCCTATAGGGGGGGGGAGGAATACAAGGGGATAGAGCAGGAGTAACTGCTGCTAATATTGCAGCACCAGGAACTCAGATCTGTCCGCTGCGGGTCTAAGCTTGTGGAGGCAGAGCATCGAGGGGGCCCCCTCAGGACGGCAGGGTACTGATAAAGATGGAATTATAAGCTGGTGAAGGGTAGGCAGGGTGGACACGGGCTCCTAAGAACTGTATGGTGTCCGTAAATGGGGAGGTGCAGGTCCGATAAAGTCCTGGTTGTTATAGCTGGGGGAGGGGTGAGCGTAATATGCTTTTGTGTAATTATGCAAACATTCGGGAATTAGGTAAAAAGAAATCTCGCATTTAGTATTATATTATAATTAGTATTATATATTCTATCCTCAGGTCCATTCATATGCAAAGATGCATTTCACACAAAAAACATATTGACCAAAACACAGGCTCTTTGAACGACAGTCACTTGCATTGGGCCATGCTATAAATGTCCAGATAGTGCGGTGTAATTAAGCAATGTGGGGGAATTTCAAGTAACTAACATACAGCAGCTAAATTCTCAAAACTGCATGAATTACGCTGCGTAATTGAAATTACGCCTAGACCAACAAGTGAAATCTGAGGAGAACAGAAAATACACAGTAAAGATATTTCAGCTAGGAAAGGTGCAGCGAAAGCTGTGCTAAAGCTTCAACCGACACGTTTAGGTCCAGGTGACAATAAAACCTGGGCTTTTTCAGTGCTTGGTTTGTGGCAATGTTTGGCTAAGAGCAACAAGTTTCAGCATTCAAAATATTTCGGTCAAAAATGCATGATCCTAACAGGGTCTGTATCAGGTGTGTCTTGTTATCCTTAGTGGCTTGTTCTGCACCAAATTGATACATGAGTGTGTCGGATAAAGCTTCAGTCTGTTTAAAGCACAAGGAACCTGGATGACATTGAAGAAAATTGCACACACGGCACCAATCACATGCAAAAAATGGGATATCTGATATCCTACTGCTCTCATGAATATCTAATGTCTACTTCTCATGAATATCTGATGTCCTGATCTCATGAATATCTAATGTCTACCTCTCACCAATATCTGATGTTCCGATCTCATGAATATCTGATATCTTGATCTCATAAATATCTAATGTCTTCATCTCATAAATATATCTAATGTCCTCATCTCACGAATATCTAACGTCTTGATCCCATGAATACACAATGTCATGATCTCATGAATATCTCATCTCTTAATCTCATGTATATCTCATGTCCTTATCTCATGAATATCTCATGTCTTGATCTAATGAATATCTGATGTCCTGATCTCATGAATATCTCATGTCCTGCTCTCATGAATATTTGATGCCTTGATCTCATGAATATCTAATCTCCTGATATCGTGAATATCTAATGTCTACCTCTCATGAATAGCTGATGTCCTGATCTCATGAATATCTGATGTCTTCATCTCATGATTATCAAATGTCCCGATCTCATGAATATCTGATGTTTTCATCTCATAAATATATCTAATGTCCTCATCTCACGAATATCTAATGTCTTGATCCCATGAATACATAATGTCATGATCTCATGAATAGCTCCTCTCTTAATCTCATGTATATCTCATGTCCTGATCTCATGAATATCTCATGTCCTGGTCTCATGAATATCTGATGTCCTGATCTCATGAATATCTCATGTCCTGTTCTCATGAATATTTGATGTCTTGATCTCATGAATATCTAAACTCCTGATATCGTGAATATCTAATGTCTACCTCTCTTGAATAGCTGATGTCCTCATCTCACGAATATCTAACGTCTTGATCCAGTGAATACCTAATGTCCTGATCTCATGAATATCTGATGTCCTGATCTCATGAATATCTCATGTCCTGGTCTCATGAATATCTGATGTCCTTATCTCATGAATATCTCATGTCCTGCTCTCATGAATGTTTGATGCCTTGATCTCATGAATATCTAATGACCTGATATCATGAATATCTAATGTCTACCTCTCTTGAATAGCTGATGTCCTCATCTCACGAATATCTAACGTCTTGATCCAGTGAATACCTAATGTCCTGATCTCATGAATATCTCATCTCTTGATCTCATGAATATCTCATGTCCTGGTCTCATGAATATCTGATGTCCTGATCTCATGAATATCTCATGTCCTGCTCTCATGAATGTTTGATGCCTTGATCTCATGAATATCTAATGACCTGATATCATGAATATCTAATGTCTACCTCTCTTGAATAGCTGATGTCCTCATCTCACGAATATCTAACGTCTTGATCCAGTGAATACCTAATGTCCTGATCTCATGAATATCTCATCTCTTGATCTCATGAATATCTCATGTCCTGGTCTCATGAATATCTGATGTCCTGATCTCATGAATATCTCATGTCCTGCTCTCATGAATGTTTGATGCCTTGATCTCATGAATATCTAATGACCTGATATCATGAATATCTAATGTCTACCTCTCTTGAATAGCTGATGTCCTCATCTCACGAATATCTAACGTCTTGATCCAGTGAATACCTAATGTCCTGATCTCATGAATATCTCATCTCTTGATCTCATGAATATCTCATGTCCTGGTCTCATGAATATCTGATGTCCTGATCTCATGAATATCTCATGTCCTGCTCTCATGAATGTTTGATGCCTTGATCTCATGAATATCTAATGACCTGATATCATGAATATCTAATGTCTACCTCTCTTGAATAGCTGATGTCCTCATCTCACGAATATCTAACGTCTTGATCCAGTGAATACCTAATGTCCTGATCTCATGAATATCTCATCTCTTGATCTCATGAATATCTCATGTCCTGATCTCATGAATATCTGATGTCCTGATCTCATGAATATCTCATGTCCTGCTCTCATGAATGTTTGATGCCTTGATCTCATGAATATCTAATGACCTGATATCATGAATATCTAATGTCTACCTCTCTTGAATAGCTGATGTCCTCATCTCACGAATATCTAACGTCTTGATCCAGTGAATACCTAATGTCCTGATCTCATGAATATCTCATCTCTTGATCTCATGAATATCTCATGTCCTGATCTCATGAATATCTGATGTCCTGATCTCATGAATATCTCATGTCCTGCTCTCATGAATGTTTGATGCCTTGATCTCATGAATATCTAATGACCTGATATCATGAATATCTAATGTCTACCTCTCATGAATATCTGATGTCCTCATCTCACGAATATCTAACGTCTTGATCCAGTGAATACCTAATGTCCTGATCTCATGAATATCTCATCTCTTGATCTCATGAATATCTCATGTCCTGATCTCATGAATATCTGATGTCCTGATCTCATGAATATCTCATGTCCTGCTCTCATGAATGTTTGATGCCTTGATCTCATGAATATCTAATGACCTGATATCATGAATATCTAATGTCTACCTCTCATGAATATCTGATGTCCTCATCTCACGAATATCTAACGTCTTGATCCAGTGAATACCTAATGTCCTGATCTCATGAATATCTCATCTCTTGATCTCATGAATATCTCATGTCCTGATCTCATGAATATCTGATGTCCTGATCTCATGAATATCTCATGTCCTGCTCTCATGAATGTTTGATGCCTTGATCTCATGAATATCTAATGACCTGATATCATGAATATCTAATGTCTACCTCTCATGAATATCTGATGTCCTCATCTCACGAATATCTAACGTCTTGATCCAGTGAATACCTAATGTCCTGATCTCATGAATATCTCATCTCTTGATCTCATGAATATCTCATGTCCTGATCTCATGAATATCTGATGTCCTGATCTCATGAATATCTCATGTCCTGCTCTCATGAATGTTTGATGCCTTGATCTCATGAATATCTAATGACCTGATATCATGAATATCTAATGTCTACCTCTCTTGAATAGCTGATGTCCTCATCTCACGAATATCTAACGTCTTGATCCAGTGAATACCTAATGTCCTGATCTCATGAATATCTCATCTCTTGATCTCATGAATATCTCATGTCCTGATCTCATGAATATCTGATGTCCTGATCTCATGAATATCTCATGTCCTGCTCTCATGAATGTTTGATGCCTTGATCTCATGAATATCTAATGACCTGATATCATGAATATCTAATGTCTACCTCTCATGAATATCTGATGTCCTCATCTCACGAATATCTAACGTCTTGATCCAGTGAATACCTAATGTCCTGATCTCATGAATATCTCATCTCTTGATCTCATGAATATCTCATGTCCTGATCTCATGAATATCTGATGTCCTGATCTCATGAATATCTCATGTCCTGCTCTCATGAATGTTTGATGCCTTGATCTCATGAATATCTAATGACCTGATATCATGAATATCTAATGTCTACCTCTCTTGAATAGCTGATGTCCTCATCTCACGAATATCTAACGTCTTGATCCAGTGAATACCTAATGTCCTGATCTCATGAATATCTCATCTCTTGATCTCATGAATATCTCATGTCCTGATCTCATGAATATCTGATGTCCTGATCTCATGAATATCTCATGTCCTGCTCTCATGAATGTTTGATGCCTTGATCTCATGAATATCTAATGACCTGATATCATGAATATCTAATGTCTACCTCTCATGAATATCTGATGTCCTCATCTCACGAATATCTAACGTCTTGATCCAGTGAATACCTAATGTCCTGATCTCATGAATATCTCATCTCTTGATCTCATGAATATCTCATGTCCTGATCTCATGAATATCTGATGTCCTGATCTCATGAATATCTCATGTCCTGCTCTCATGAATGTTTGATGCCTTGATCTCATGAATATCTAATGACCTGATATCATGAATATCTAATGTCTACCTCTCTTGAATAGCTGATGTCCTCATCTCACGAATATCTAACGTCTTGATCCAGTGAATACCTAATGTCCTGATCTCATGAATATCTCATCTCTTGATCTCATGAATATCTCATGTCCTGATCTCATGAATATCTGATGTCCTGATCTCATGAATATCTCATGTCCTGCTCTCATGAATGTTTGATGCCTTGATCTCATGAATATCTAATGACCTGATATCATGAATATCTAATGTCTACCTCTCTTGAATAGCTGATGTCCTCATCTCACGAATATCTAACGTCTTGATCCAGTGAATACCTAATGTCCTGATCTCATGAATATCTCATCTCTTGATCTCATGAATATCTCATGTCCTGATCTCATGAATATCTGATGTCCTGATCTCATGAATATCTCATGTCCTGCTCTCATGAATGTTTGATGCCTTGATCTCATGAATATCTAATGACCTGATATCATGAATATCTAATGTCTACCTCTCTTGAATAGCTGATGTCCTCATCTCACGAATATCTAACGTCTTGATCCAGTGAATACCTAATGTCCTGATCTCATGAATATCTCATCTCTTGATCTCATGAATATCTCATGTCCTGATCTCATGAATATCTGATGTCCTGATCTCATGAATATCTCATGTCCTGCTCTCATGAATGTTTGATGCCTTGATCTCATGAATATCTAATGACCTGATATCATGAATATCTAATGTCTACCTCTCTTGAATAGCTGATGTCCTCATCTCACGAATATCTAACGTCTTGATCCAGTGAATACCTAATGTCCTGATCTCATGAATATCTCATCTCTTGATCTCATGAATATCTCATGTCCTGATCTCATGAATATCTGATGTCCTGATCTCATGAATATCTCATGTCCTGCTCTCATGAATGTTTGATGCCTTGATCTCATGAATATCTAATGACCTGATATCATGAATATCTAATGTCTACCTCTCATGAATATCTGATGTACCACTACCAGTTGACTTCCACGAGGAGATCTAGAAGTAGTGTTAGTACTTGGTGTCTTACTACTACCTCTACTGCTACTAGAAATAGTAATGTTACTGGCAATGATGGCCATGGTACCAGAAATAGCAGTAGTACATTATTCCTGGATTTTGCCATCTTTGTCCCAATACCCACAATTCCCATCATGAGCGGTAAACCTCTACAAGCATTTGAATTACCGTGTCAATCTGTCGGATGAGAGATGGACGGACAGCAAGCTCCAACAGCCAATCGCTTTGCAGGATCTTCTTCTGAAAGCGCTCCAGCTTAAGTTGCCGGTCCAGGGTGTTGATGAGCTGCAGCAGCTCCTGGCCCTGGCTGTTGATGGTCTTTGCCTGTGCAGTGTCCTGGCCTTCCTGCTCTAATCTCTGCTGGAGATTGTCCAAGGCCTTCCTCCTGTCCTCCAGCTGCTGCTCCAAACTGACAATCCTTTGATTTGTCTCTTGAACCTGCATTTCCAAAGCCTCTGCTCTCTCTGCCCTCCAGAGGAGGAACATCAACTCCTCGCGCCTCTCTCTCAACTTGGCCCTGAGGTCACCAATATTGTCCGACCACCCATCAGCCTCACTGCTGTGGTCGCCATTTACTAAGGAGTTCAGGTGAGACCCAGAGAGGATCGATGGACTTCCCTTTGAAGGACAAGGAGGGCTTCTTGGTCGCTGCTCTATACTTGCTTCAGACTGACCGCTTCCCTGGACGTGTTTGGACAATCGTTGAATGGACTGGTTCCGGCTCTCGTGCAGGTCTATCCATTGCCTCGCGAGGCTGGCGGTGGTGAGGCTCTTGTAGAAAATATCTGGAACCAGCCTGAGGACTTTGGCAAATGAAGCAACATTCCCAAAAGCATGGATGTCCAGCAGGCTCTCGTAGGCGAAGCTTTTCTCACTGATTGTCCCTCCCTTGAGCAGCAGGGCCCACTTCCTCCTGTGGTTGAACAGCTCCTTGGCGGTCTCTGCGATGGAGGTCATGGATTGAGGTCTCTTCATGTCAAACAGCCCCGATTCGGATGAGCTCATGGAATTCAGGGACTCGCTCAGAGAAAGGGCAGGTGCATCAACAGACTCCATGTTCTCGTTGACATAGAGGTTCTCACAGAGCGGAAACACAATCTTGTTATCAAACATCTCCTTCGAAGACCTCAGGTAGCTCACATATGACATGAACCAGGAGACGTAGCCTTGAATGTTAGACTTGCTGTTGTTAAAGGTGGTCTTTACCACATCACTTCTGGGCACGTCCTTCGTACTCTCTGCAAGCTTCACCAGCTGCTCTATGCTGTCCACTTCCCTTGTGGAGTTGTCGGTCAGTAGCACTAGCAAGTTGTACAGAGTACGGAGGTCAAATTTGGCTTGACAGCTGTGGACATGTTCCTCAAAGGTTCGGATCTCGCTTCGCAGGGAAGCGTAGAGCGGCTCCATGGCTGCTGGAAAAGCCTGTAAAATATCAAAGGCAAAATCAATGGTGACCTCAGCGAAGTAACCTTATCTGTTCATGCCCAACCTGTTACTGTCTTTAAAAAGCATTTCTCTAACCAGTTAACCTGTGAGAACACTTCAACTTCAACCCATAAACCACTTTCATGTATGAGAGAATCAGTTTTGTTTTCTGCAGGGAACAAAGATTGTCTTGTATCAAAGAATGCTCATCTGGCCATCAGGCGTACCTCACATACTCATTCTGAAGAGTTTTACCACCATCAGACGATGCTTTGTGTGTACGTTCAGAGGCATCCCTTTCTCTTCTGCAGGCCCCCGTACCGCAATCAGAGCAGGTGCGGCCTATGCCCCCTGAACCTTCCTCCTTTGGAAGATCCACACATACACACAGAGCCTGGCCCTCCCCTTAGACTGTCCTTCCCCTCATCAGAAGACGCTGCCGCTAGACCTTCATAACCACCCCTTTCTCTAAGGTGACCACTCGCATCACCAGATGATGGCTTCCGCATCTTCTCTCCATCATAGGGTGCAGGGGTGGAAACAGTAGGATTCTCAGCGTGGCTAGCTAACTGTGGTATTCAAGGGAATGGGACTGTTGTAAGGTTCAAGTTTAGCACGATGTAAGTGCCCATGGATGTTTTGTAAGATGCGGGGAGACCCGTTGCAGGGATCTGTAGGTGGCTGAAGCTGTGAGTAATAAACTCAATTGTGTGTTGGGCATATTTTGCCTTTCTGGATGTCCTTTACCTACTGAGGAATTCAGGACTTTCTGACTAACACTGGTCAAACTCCTCGGAGGACGTTTGGGGTGGCAGTGGTGGGAAATCAGGCTCGAGACCTAGTACTGAAGGTTGGGTCTGGACGACACGAGAGCTCACTTGTCACACATGTGGGTGCAGCTTACGGGGAAGTTCCCTGTATAAATGGCCGATATGATTAGCAGCTAGCAGAGATAGTACGAAGAGACAGAAGAGACACACAAATGTGAAGCCATTATGAAGCCACGAAGCTACAGGCCCAGAAATATGTTGTTTTGGTTGCAGCAGCCATTATGAAGGCAGGCAGTGACTGGCCAGAAATATGCAGTTCTGCTGCAGCAGCCATTATGAAGACAGGCAGCTTCAGGCTCCAGAAATATTCTGTTCTGCAAGCAGCAGCCATTATGAAGACAGGCAGGTGCAGGCCCAGAAATATGCAGTTCTGGCTGCAGCAGACATTATGGAGACAGGCAGCTTCAGGCCCAGAAATATTCTGTTCTGCAAGCAGCAGCCATTATAAAGACAGGCAGCAAGCAGCTGTCTCACAGACAAAGATCAGACAAACGCCAAGTGAATCCTTCTTCTGTGCACCCTAGGTCACAGCTGTTATTTTAAGGTCATATGTCCAAGGTCAGCTACCAGTCAGAGGCGATCCTGAAAGTGAGGGGGCACAAATGACCGGCAGAGAGGCAAGAGTTCCTCATTAAAGGTGAATGAGTGCCCCCCCTCAAGGGACTGCCTCATAGCCCTACATCCCGATGCTGTGTCACGAAAGTTCAGAATAACTGTTGTCCCTTATATTATTGTAGCAACTCATTCTCATTACTCCAAACTTTGAGGATTTTTTTAACAGCTTTTTGTTCTGAGGGTCGCCATTAACTCACGATAAAGGGGAAGGGGTTGTTTTTGGTCTAATTACAAGACCCCTCTGCTCTTCTGTGCTCTGCTCCCATCCCACGAGAATGGACTGATTATATGTTACTTTTATCATGTGGTACTGTTAGGGTAGCTCTAACAATCTGCCTCTTCAGTCTCCTGGGAATGTCTTAGTGTCTGGCTTTATGCAGCCTCGGGGAGCTGACAGCTCCACTGATATCTGTGGTGCACTGATAGGTCCAAGGCTGGTGAAAGATTCTCTCAACTGAGTTGACTTCCTCGCTTCCTAAGATTTCTGCTCTGTGTGAGGATCGCAAACACAACAAGATGATGGGCGGACAGGGCCGGCCTTACCGCTGGTGGCTCCCTGTGCGACAATGTCTGTTGGCGCCCCCCCTCCCCCATGACCACCTCTGTCACGGATTCCCTCACTAGCACCCTTTAACAGTGCCATTTAGTTTTATAGCATCACTCATACCAGTGTAGGGTGTCAGAGCACTTTACACCACACACACATTGCACAGAGACAATCATATGTGTGTAAATCAGTGTATAGGAAATGTTACATCAGACAGTACCACAAGGTGTAGTGTAGGAGTGACGTCATCGATACTGGTAGGCAATATAGTTTGAGTCCTTATTCGGAAAAGCACAAATTCAGAATTTAAAACGTAACAACATTGTTAGGGGTTCTCTTTCATAATAAGAATTGTTTTGTACGAGAATCACCTTCAAGATGCTCACCCACGCACACAAGGCCCTCCACGGCACCGGACCAGCATACCTGAACAGCCGACTCAAATTCCACGCACCCCAAAGGACCCTACGATCAGCCCAGCTCTCCTACGCCGTGGTCCCCCGCACCAGAAAGACCAGATCGGGAGGCCGCTCCTTCTCCTTCCTCACGGCCAAAGCATGGGACGCCCTTCCGCTCCACCTCAGACAGACAACATCGCTAACCATCTTCGCAAGAAACCTCAAAACCTGGCTCTTCGACAGACCCCCTCCTTGATGGATGGAACCTGCACCCCCCCACCCCTAGCGCCTTGAGACCCTTACGGGTGAGTAGTCGCGCTTTAACAAACCCCTGATTGATTGATTGATTGTACCCAAATTAACCCTTTTCACAAGATTAGGAAGGATGATGAAAGACTGGGCAAAAAACATTTAGCTCTAACATATACCTTGCAGTTTGCAGCAGCTCTAGGATGACAGTTAATACCTCAATGTTCTATATTAGGATTTTGACTTATAAAGGACAAGTAACAAAAGGAGCTGTCTTACAGAAGCAGTAACCCACTGATCTATTTACATTATATGCCCTTCTTTATCTGCATGGTACACGTTCTTAGCAGCAGGCATTTTAACCCTCTGCACTACCTTAGGCTGAGACAGAACTTCCACTAGACAAACCTCCGGTCTCTTTCCAGGAAGACGATTAATCACCGGACTTATCTTGACATTTTAATTGCTGTCTGAAAATTGCAGGAGGCCAGGAACGTGGCAGCAGGTGCTTTTAAAATGATAGTATACATTTTCAAAAATGACGCCCCCACCCCAAGTCAACGCCCGGTGCGGTTGCACCGATCGCACCGGCCTAGAGCCGGCCCTGTGGGCGGATGCTGAAACCTTTCAAACACTCACCCCCAGTCAAGAGATCTGGGTTTAATCCATTGTTTTTTCTCACTATGCCACCCCACTTTGGACCCAGCCATATGCAAATCAGTCTTGACCCCTCTCCCTTTGGGAACAGTCCAGACCGAACTGCCAGACCAGGTCCTCCCTGGACTGGAAACAAGCATCCTGGGACCAGTTTCGGGGTATCACCCTTCATAAGCCAGGCTAGCTTGAATCCAGTGGCACAGAGAGCAGGGGACCCACATCAGGGCATACCCGGCGCACTTAGGGCGAAAAGTGCTACAGCAACAAATGATGGACGGAATGCAGAACAAATCAAACATTCACCCCACTGAAGGCATCTAGATTAAATCCATTGTTCTTTTGCTCACCACAGCACCCCAGTTTGGACCCAGCCATATGCAAATCAGTCTTGACCCTGTGCCTCATGGGAACAGTCCAGACCGAACTGCCAAGCCTGGTCCTCCCTGCACCAGAAACAAGCATCCTGGGACCGGTTTGGACGTACCACCCCTGATCAGCCAGTCTAGCTTGAATCCAGTGGTGCAGGGAGCACGGGACCCCAGCAGGCCACAATTCCTGTGATTCCTACTGAGTCACAAATTGCCACCTACCTCATTAATATTCATGAGGTAGATCTATTTGTGACCCACTAGGAATCACTCATGAAACTCAGAAGAGTTGCATACATTGGGAACACTGATTTCCTAATTCTATTCGCAGAGAATCGCAGTTAGGAAATCGGTATTCCTAATGTTTGTCCACCTGGCGCCCCAGTTCTAAGTCAGCAGTTCTAGGCACTAGTCCACAAGGAGAAGAGAGCAGAGCCTGGGTGTGGGCTGTATCTTGTGCCTCCACTTATGATAGTTTGAAGGTAAATATTGTCATTCCTCGCAGGGGGTGCCTCCAGCCCTGGTTTTCATGGAGGTCTTTTCACAGCCCCTGGTGGCAAAGGCGGAGACCACCTCTGCTATGTAGAGCTTCACGCGGCCGATTCTATGCCTAAAATCAGTCCGTAAAGTTACTAGTAGTAACTTCACAGTAGTATTTTGAGTCACACCTGTCCCCACCCTCTAGTTTAAAGGGGCAGGACATGTATTCCTACCACTAAGAGCGAATCTGCTCCCATTGCTTAAGAATTCAGGGGCATATTATCAAGGGCTTTATCGCCGCTTTAGCGGCACTTTTTGCCGCTAAAGCGGCGATAATTTTATCGCCCTATCAGCAAGCTGTCGCTAACAGGCGTTAGCGACAGCTTTCAGGCGTTAGAGGCCGCGTTTTCCATCGCCTTGCATGTCAGCGATAATTATCGCTAATGACATGCAAGGAAGGCGTTCCCTACTAAAAGCGACTGAAAACAGTCGCTAACACCACTACCCCTATTAGCAAGGCAGGCGAAGCGATATAATAATCGCGCTAAGCGCGTTTATCGCTAGATTTTAACACCTGCTAGTGAGGATGACTTACCTGTTTGAAGTATAGGAGGTGGATTCTAATGCTGAATCCACCTTAGCGTTAATGCGAGAATATCGCTGGTTTCCCAGCGATATTCTCGCATTTAGTCGCTATCGCTGGAAATATTATCGCTATGGAGATAAACCTTACTAATAGGGTGTTATCTCAGCAATAATTTCCAGCGATAGGCGGCGTTAAAAAAAAACGCGCTATGCGCCCTTAGCAATAAATATCGCACTTCCTTGATAATATGCCCCTCAATCTCGGCTGAGATTTACGTCCAAGTGGAGGAGTAAATGCTGTGTGCGAAGGTCTCTGTGCATAGAGTTACCTTTCTGTAGTGCCTCTAATGTCTTGACACTTTAGAAAGATCCATGTTCCTTAATAAAAACTGTAGCCCTGCCCCCTCCCCCACCCCCACCGCACAGACAATATAAAGGATTCTCAGACATGATCCTGTCCAAAGTTCGGGGGTTGTCATAGGACTCAGGGCCTCATTTATGAGAAATTAGCGCAGGGCAGCGCCGCAAGGCTTCTTGCTTCCCTGCCTTACGCCAATGTGAAAGGGCAGGAATGCACTGTATGTATCCAATACGCTGCATTCCTGTCCTTTCCCCCTGTCCTAGCGCCATTTGAGCAGCCTAGCGGCAACACAGGCACCCATGTAACATGGTGTAAGGGTGCCTCTGTTGCAGGCAGGATTGTTTTTGTGCAGGAAGGGGCACATTCCTGCACAAAAATAATCAATGGATGCGTTTTCATCATACACATGGAAAGAGGAACAAGCGTTTGCAATGCTATAATAGGTCTCGCAATTACGAGAGTTTGAGCTATTGGCAAACAGCTTAAACTCTCGCAAATGTGAAACCTATGGCATTGCAAATATTTTTTTTGTTGTTAAAGCCCCCATGCCACACTTTCACGTGCATGAAGGCCGCGCCCCTTTCTTTAAAAAAGCAGTGTCTAACAAAAGGTGCGCAGACGCTATTAAAGTGAAACCACGGCATGGGGGCTTTTACAAAAAAAGCATCTGTTCGTCAAACAAATGCTTTTCTTTTCTAAAAGCCCCCATGCTGCGGTTAGACTTTAATTGCGGCCGCGCACCTTTCCTTAGACAGGGCTCTTTTAAAGAAAGGGGCACGGCATTCATGCATGTGAAAGTGCGGCATGTGGGCTTTGACAATAAAATAAATATTTACAATGCCATAGGTCTTGCATTTGTGAGAGTTTTAAGCTATTGGCATTTAGAATGCCAATAGCTCAAACTCTTGTAAATGCGAGACCTCTGGCGTTGCAAACAAGCGCCCGACATTGTCTCGGCTGCTTTGAACGTGAAAGCGTGCATGGCGTGCTGGATGTAAGGAAAGCACGTCATGCCTGCAGTAGGGCAAAACCCATTAAAGAAAATAGTGCTTAAAGACGAATTAAAACATACCGTGTCGCAACAGAAGTAAAAGGACCAGTCGCCATAGGAAGTTTCAAATGAAGACAAGGCGGTACTAAGGAGGGACTAACAAGGCGATTAAGGAATCAGAAGCCAGCATTTACAAAGGACAACGACACAAGCCAATGAAAAATATGGGCAGAGAGTGGGCGGGGCTTCAAATCCCTAACTCAATACAGCATGGCTCGCAGAGCAGAGCATGCGCTGCCCAGGCTCGACCTAAAAACCGAGAAGAAACAAACATATTTCTCCTCTTTACGCCTGCTCTGGGGATGCGTAAGGTTTTGGCGATGCCCCAGGTTTACATGATGTTGTAAATCTGGGGCAGCGTCAAAATCCATGTGTGTTGCATGGAAAAGCCCACCGGAACGCCCATGGAGCGCCTCCTTCTCGCAGAGTGAGGCAACACGACCTGCGCTACTTTGTCTTACTCCATGGCCCAGATTCACAAAGGTTTAGCATCAGGTTAGCGTAACTTTTATAATGCTAACCTGACACTAAACCTATTTGGGGATTAACAAACCAACGCTAATTAGTATCAGTGCTGGTTTGTATGGGAAAGTAAAGCAAAACAGCGCAAATCGCTGCTTTGCATTCCTTTGCGTCAAGGGGCATTACATGGGTGGTACATGGCCGTTCCCATGCAATCACCCATGCTGTATGACGCTAAACCCTATCTACTACCTTTAGTAGACAGGGTTTAGAGCCAAAAATGAATGCTGCTGAAAAGCAGGCGTTAGAAGGAGAGATGTTTTCATTTCTAAAATGAAATGAAATACCAGCATTTGTAAAGCGCACAGCTACCTCCGGAGAGGTGTCCCGGCGCTGGGGGCCGTCAGGAAGATTAAGCGAGCTATTGCCCAGAGTCACATGGTGCTGGGCTAACCTGCTGCCGGCGATCGAACCGTGAACCCCGTGGTCCGGAGTCAGGCACCCTGGCCGCTGCGCCACACCTCTTCCACCTTCTAATTATTTTCTGGCTTTGCATGCGCGCTGCACTGTGCAGCACACATACAATGTAGGAAAAGGTTTCAAACTTGTCTAGCCACAGTATTTTGTACAAGAAGGATACCCTTCCTGTACCGAACCTATGGTAGACTCAGGCACGCACCCTAGCACTATTGCGCCAAGGTGTGTGCGTGGCGCACGGCTGCACAAATCAGTTCCGGCGCTAGGGAGAGTGGAGGAGAGAGCCGTATCTCTGTGAATATGGCGCTCTCATGCGCTCTCCCTGCCACGCAACGCAGCGCAGCCTCTTTGGGTGCTGCGCTGCATTGCGTGACACCTTTGTGAATCTGGCCCATACCTATGAGGCCTTGCATAGCCACGCAGGGTGGCTTTGCGTCGCCTCATAGATATGATAGAGAGACTTGCGCCGCCGGAGCGTCAAAAAAAGTGACACTGAGGCGGCGCGCGCCTCTCGTAAATAAGGCTCCATGTGTACACCACTTCTTGGCTAGGTTTGTGTTAGACACATACACATAGCAGCATGTAGGCTGCTTCTAAGAACTAGCAAGCTGGTCAGGGTTCCTGGGAAGTAACATTTCCCAAGATCACACAGTGTGGCCAAGTGAGTTCGTGAATGTGGAGACTGTCTGTCCTGTGCATGCAGTTCTCACGATGGGGTTTCCCCAGTCTCGGAGTGAAATCCACTGATGTTCTGCCTTCTCAAGGCAGGTGGAAGAGGTCAGAGGTCAGAGGTCGGGGTGGTTAGCGGGTGAGGGAGGTGTCAGGGCAGGTCATGGCAGGGCTGGTCTAGGCCGGCAGTTTCACTAGGTTGAGATCTACACCCGGGCAAACCGATCCGGTGGCCCCAGGCCTTAATTACAGGCAGGAAACACCGGGCTACCTGGAAGGGCCCAGGGCACCCTCTCACAGGGCTTGAAGTGGACCGGGTCCTGCCGGGTCTAAGACCTGACAGTAATTTAAACTAACATTGAAACGGGGCCTTTCGGGCTCTACATTAATGTCCATAACTTTACTGGCAAAAGACGGATCGATTTCTCAGTAATGACTTTAAATGTCGTTCAGTTATTGATCTCAGTGACGACATTTTATTTCATCTTGCATTCTCTTTTTTCAAGATGTTTTGTTTCTGTAGCTTTTTCTTGCAACACATGACCCTCGTATAGTGCCTATTTTGAACTGAGCAGCCTCCAGGCGTCTCCGTGAGTTCAGATTGTGGGTACATATGTATGAAGGGCCACGATTCAGGGCTCTAAAGTTGAGGCTGTCAGTGGTGACAGAGGAGTGCAAACGACGTGCACATCCAATCCCGGGCCTCTCTGCAGACTGCACAGAGTGAGAGTTGTATTTGCGCCAAAGACAACTGTGGGAAAGACTGAGATGGGCAGATGGAGAGAGATGTAGGGAGAAACAGAGACTGTGGAAGCAAATGGTGTGAAAGGAGAGAACGAGGGTCTCCGTCGGCTAGACTGCCGACTTTGGTGCTGGAAACCAGGGTTCGAGCCTCGGGGTCGCGTCCACATCCTGTGATTCTGGGCAAATCACTTAGGGGCATATTTACAAGCCCCTTGCGCCACTTTTGCGCCGCCGTTGCGCAGCGGCGACGCAAACCATGCGCCGTGTTGCGCTATATTTACAACGTGACGCATCTAGGGAGATGCGTCACGTAGTAAACCCCTACGCCAAATGAAACCTGCGTCAGGTTTCATGTGGGCGTACCGGCGCAGGGGGGGGGCGTTCCGGCGCAGGTACGCCTCGGACAAGTGATGTAGTGAAATCTACAAGATTTCACGCAGTCACTTTTCCGACGCTGGTGCGTCAAATCCTTACGCCTGCTTCAAGCAGGCGTAAGGATTGATGCACCATGTTAGGGATGGGGAAGGTTGGAACAGTGCTGGAGTTGCGTCGCGCTTGCGACACAGCTTCAGCACTGCGCCAACTTTCCGCCGGCAGATGCGTCACGCATCTGCTTATCCTTGCGCCACGATGCGCCGCATTGTAAATGCGGCGCATCGGACGTGGCGCAAGGGTAAACTTGCGTGACGCATTTTCCCTGGCGCATCCCTGCTGATATGCAGGGATGCGCCAGGGAACGTAAATATGCCCCATAATCTCGCCGTGCCTGAATGTGTAATGTAAATACGGTGCTCGTGTAAAGCGCTCCAATACCTTCGGGTCGACTTCGCGCTATATAAATATGCAACAAAAAACCCTCTGAAGCACCCCCCCCACACTCCTTCCGCAGAGCTTAGTAATGTTTGAGTTGTTTTTCATTTATCTCTTACAGCTAACAAGCAGTGGCAAAGCCAATAGGGCTGGCTTGTTTTAGGGATGTGTGTTATTGTTGTGTGAGATGTCTGGGTGCAATAACAGAAAACTCACAAAGAAGTGACCAGATACAGGCCAGCCTGCACGCGCTGTGAAGCACAGGATTTTAGTTAAAATGTTGTATGCCACGCCCCTAATCCCATTGGCCACGCCTCTTGAAAAGGATTCCTAGTTACACTTTTTTGGCCACACCTCTTTTTTCATCTCCCTTAAAGCACTGCCCTCCAGGTCGAACCCCACCTCACACACTGAGGCCCTGAGGGAGTGATTCAACAGTTTCTTCAAATAAAGATAAGTATTTCAGGGCATCCAGAGCTTCCGACTGACACATTGACTGATCCTCATGGGTCTCCTCTTCATTAGACACCCTGCTTTAGAGTACTTCAGTGTCCAATCTCCATTAAACACTCCAGCGTTAGAATGTCACAAGGGACTGATCTCCATTAGACTGACACCCCTGAATTAGATTGGAGAGACTCGGTGTCTATTTCCCATTAAACACTTGTGCATTAAAAGCTCTAACGTGTCTCCATCACCGAGACACCCCTGTGTTTCTCTAATCGAGACGAGACACTTAAGACATTTAATGCACAGGTGTTTAATAGAAAATAAACGACGAGGCTGTCTAATGAAGGAGTGTCTGTCACTAGGGTGAGACCCTTGCAGCACTCTAACGCAGGAGTGTTTAATGGAGACTAAGCAATGAGGTACTCTGAGTGTCTACTCCCCATTAGACACCCATGGACTAGGGTGTCTCAGCTCTCTTGTCACCATTAGACACCCATGCACTGGGTGTCTCAGTTCTCTTGTCTCCATGAGACACCCATGCACTGGGGTGTCTCAGCTCTCATGCACTAGGATGTCTCAGCTCTCTTGTCTCCATTAGACACCCATGCATTGGTGCGTCTCAGCTCTCTTGTCTCCATGAGACACCCATGCACTGGGGCGTCTCAGCTCTCTTGTCTCCATGAGACACCCATGCACTGGGGCGTCTCAGCTCTCGTCTCCATGAGACACCCATGCACTGGGGCGTCTCAGCTCACTTGTCTCCATGAGACATCCATGCACTGGGGTGTCTCAGCTCTCTTGTCTCCATGAGACACCCCTGCACTGGGATGTCTCAGCTCTCTTGTCTCCATTACACACCCATGCACTGGGGTGTTTCAGCTCTCTTGTCCCCATGAGACACCCATGCACTGGGGTGTCTCAGCTCTCTTGTCTCCATTAGACACCCCTGCATCTGGCTCTCAGGTTTATCCTTTCCATTAGAGTGTTTCAACTGTCGGTTCTCCATAAGGCACCCCAGAATCAGAGTGTGCCAAGTGTCTTTTCGTCATGAGACAGAGACTGCTGCAGTAGAGAGCCACAACAGTTTCCATTACACCCCCTGCATAAGGTTGTCTAGTGACTCCTCTCGACTAGACAGACACCCAGAAGCACAGTGTCTCGGATGGCTCCTCTCCATTAACAGACACCCAGAAGCACAGTGTCTCAGATGGCTCCTCTCCATTAGACAGACACCCAGAAGCACAGTGTCTCAGATGGCTCCTCTCCATTAGACAGACACCCAGAAGCACAGTGTCTCAGATGGCTCCTCTCCATTAGACAGACACCCAGCAGCACAGTGTCTCAGATGGCTCCTCTCCATTAGACAGACACCAAGAAGCACAGTGTCTCAGATGGCTCCTCTCCATTAGACAGACACCCAGAAGCACAGTGTCTCAGATGGCTCCTCTCCATTAGACAGACACCAAGAAGCACAGTATCTCAGATGGCTCCTCTCCATTAGACAGACACCAAGAAGCACAGTATCTCAGATGGCTCCTCTCCATTAGACAGACACCCAGCAGCAGTGTCTCAGATGACTCCTCTCCATTAGACCGACATCCAGAAGCACAGTGTCTCAGATTGCTCCTCTCGACTAGACAGACACCCAGAAGCACAGTGTCTCAGATGGCTCCTCTCCATTAGACAGACACCCAGAAGCACAGTGTCTCAGATGGCTCCTCTCCATTAGACAGACACCCAGAAGCACAGTGTCTCAGATGGCTCCTCTCCATTAGACAGACACCCAGCAGCACAGTGTCTCAGATGGCTCCTCTCCATTAGACAGACACCAAGAAGCACAGTGTCTCAGATGGCTCCTCTCCATTAGACAGACACCCATCAGCACAGTGTCTCAGATGGCTCCTCTCCATTAGACAGACACCCAGCAGCGCAGTGTCTCAGGTGGCTCCTCTCCATTAGACAGACACCCAGCAGCACAGTGTCTCAGATGGCTCCTCTCCATTAGACAGACACCAAGAAGCACAGTGTCTCAGATGGCTCCTCTCCATTAGACAGACACCCAGAAGCACAGTGTCTCAGATGGCTCCTCTCCATTAGACAGTCACCCAGAAGCACAATGTCTCAGATGGCTCCTCTCGACTAGACAGTAACCCAGAAGCACAGTGTCTCAGATGGCTCCTCTCCATTAGACAGACACCCAGAAGCACAGTGTCTCAGATGGCTCCTCTCCATTAGACAGTCACCCAGAAGCACAATGTCTCAGATGGCTCCTCTCGACTAGACAGTCACCCAGAAGCACAATGTCTCAGATGGCTCCTCTCGACTAGACAGTCACCCAGAAGCACAGTGTCTCAGATGGCTCCTCTCCATTAGACATACTCCCAGAAGCACAGTGTCTCAGATGGCTCCTCTCGACTAGACAGTCACCCAGAAGCACAGTGTCTCAGATGGCTCCTCTCCATTAGACAGACACCCAGAAGCACAGTGTCTCAGATGGCTCCTCTCCATTAGACAGACACCCAGAAGCACAGTGTCTCAGATGGCTCCTCTCCATTAGACAGACACACAGCAGCACAGTGCCTCAGATTGCTCCTCTCCATTACAGACACCCAGAAGCACAGTGTCTCAGATGGCTCCTCTCCATTAGACAGTCACCCAGAAGCACAGTGTCTCAGATGGCTCCTCTCCATTAGACAGTCACCCAGAAGCACAGTGTCTCAGATGGCTCCTCTCGACTAGACAGACACCCAGCAGCGCAGTGTCTCAGGTGGCTCCTCTCCATTAGACAGACACCCAGAAGCACAGTGTCTCAGATGGCTCCTCTCCATTAGACAGTCACCCAGAAGCACAGTGTCTCAGATGGCTCCTCTCCATTAGACAGTCACCCAGCAGCACAGTGCCTCAGATGGCTCCTCTCCATTAGACAGACACCCAGAAGCACAGTGTCTCAGATGGCTCCTCTCCATTAGACAGACACCCAGAAGCACAGTGTCTCAGATGGCTCCTCTCCATTAGACAGACACACAGCAGCACAGTGCCTCAGATTGCTCCTCTCCATTACAGACACCCAGAAGCACAGTGTCTCAGATGGCTCCTCTCCATTAGACAGATGCCCATACATTAGAGTGCCCCAAGTGACTCCTCTCAATTAGGCATCTCTTCATGTACATGTCTGAAGTGGTTCCCCTCCCTTAGAGACTCCTTCATTTGAGTGTCTCAAGTATCTCAAATAGACATAGTTTGGGGGTCACCAGGGATCGCAGCTGAGACTCCTGGTTTACCCCTAGCAACTCCTGGTACTGCCTTTGAGACCCCTGGCCTCAGAAATGGCAGAATCAGTACCAAGGAGACAGTGGCGGCTCACCCTACTGGGCGTCAAGGCACCTCCCCCCTTGGTTTCTCTTCACTTTAGTGAATAATAGTTGTCTAGTATTTGTTATTGTAAGAAAGACTAGAGCATCAAAGATGCTTACACCTGGTGCGCCAAGTGCAGACTTGGGAGTGGGCCCTAGTAGAGTCGATGGCTGGTTCAAGGCCAGCCGGAAGCTCACAGCTACCTCGGGGCGGTGAAAGGTGGAGCGGCTCTTTGAAGCAGCTGCTCCCTCTTCTACTGTGCAGGCAGCACTAGTTCTGCACTTCAAAGGGTGGGCAGAGAGCCGCCTGTAGGTGGGTGCAGTGAGTCACTCCACCTGCCTGCGGGGGGATATCTGGGGGGCCATGAGACACTTTCCCCCTTGCAGGGATCGATTTCAGATGGGGGCACACTGACAGTGAACCACCACTTTGTAGAACACAGCCAGTGCGCCTCCTCACAACCTCTTTACTCAGCGAGTATGAGTGTGAGTGAGTGAATGTAAGTGAGAATACGGTGTTATGCTTGCGAGCGAGCCTGCCATGTGCCTGTTATACTGGTGGTAATTCTTGGTTTATAGGAGCACCCGTGGCAAAATACTGGCACTGGCATAACAGAGGTCGATCTTGGCATACTGGGCAACCATGGTAAATGCTGGTGCTGTCTTTAGTCGGTGTCGGCATTAGACAGGCACCCCCATGTTAGAGTGTCTCAGTCACCCCTCTGTTAGAGTGTCTTTAGTGTTCTCTCAGAATAAGACAGGCACCTCTGTGCTAGTGTGCCCCAAATGTCTTCTCTGCATTAGACATGCACCCTGTGTTAGGGGGGGGGGGAGGCGGGATTCAGTCATAGTTAGTGGCTGTCAAGAGAGATCTAAATTGATCCCTCGGATTACAATGTGTGATCTAGGGAACGTCGCCGCACCTCCCCGGTTCTGAGCTCAGTCTGTGCCAATCTAGGATTCTTAGTTACAGTGCTGGGGGCGAAATAAAAAAAATAGATTTTTTTTTAAACGATCAGTAAGACTTCCTCCCACTCAGATCTGAAACACTTTATAGAGGCCGTTTTTGTAAAGTAACCTTTAAATGTTTGCCGCAGTCTCTGCTTCAGGGGGTAGTGACAACACATGCCTTGTTTGTCGCCCACCAGCTCACCCCACTCACCTGCAGTCCGTCACTCGTGAGCGTTACTCACTCACCTGCACTCTCACTCATTAGCGATACTCACTCACCTGCACTCGCTCGTGACCTCTGCTCACCTACAGTCTGTCACGGAGGTGCTCCCGCAGTCTGTCACTCATGAGCTCTAGTCACTCACTTGCAGTCTGTCACTCACTCGCTGTTTGCCGTTTAGTGGTTTCACCCTTAAGCTGGAGTCTGTCACTGGCATCACCTCCCTCACTCGTGAGCGCTACTCACTCACCTGCTCTCTCACTCATGAGCGCTACTCACTCACCTGCAGTCTGTCACTCACTCGCAGGTTGTCGTTTAGGTGTTTTCCCCTTGAGTTGGGGTCTGTCACTCGCCTGCAGTCTTCCATTCACAGACTATCGCTGACCTGTATCTGACTGTCAGTCACGGCCTCCCAGCCTCACTCACCTGCAGTCTGTCACTCAGTCGCAGTTTGTGGTTTAGGGGTTTCCCCCTTAAGCTGGAGTCTGTCACTCTCCTGCAGTCTGCTTTACACAGTCTCTCAGTCACCTGCAGTCTGTCACTCACGGCCTCCCAGCCTCATTCATCTTCAGTCTGTCACTCACGGCCTTCCAGCCTCACTCATCTTCAGTCTGTCACTCACGGCCTCCCAGCCTCACTCACCTGCAGTCTGTCACTCACGGCCTCCCAGCCTCACTCATCTTCAGTCTGTCACTCACGGCCTCCCAGCCTCACTCACCTGCAGTCTGTCACTCACGGCCTCCAAGCCTCACTCTCCTGCAGTCTGCCATTCACAGTCTCTCACTCACCTGCAGTCTGTCACTCACGGCCTCCCAGACTCACTCACCTGCAGTCTGTCACTCACGGCCTCCCAGCCTCACTCTCCTGCAGTCTGCCATTCACAGTCTCTCACTCACCTGCAGTCTGTCACTCACGGCCTCCCAGCCTCACTCACCTGCAGTCTGTCACTCACGGCCTCCCAGCCTCATTCATCTTCAGTCTGTCATTCACGGCCTCCCAGCCTCACTCATCTTCAGTCTGTCACTCACGGCCTCCCAGCCTCACTCATCTTCAGTCTGTCACTCACGGCCTCCCAGCCTCACTCACCTGCAGTCTGTCACTCACGGCCTCCCAGCCTCACTCACCTGCAGTCTGTCACTCACGGCCTCCCAGCCTCACTCACCTGCAGTCTGTCACTCACGGCCTCCCAGCCTCATTCATCTTCAGTCTGTCACTCACGGCCTCCCAGCCTCCCTCACCTGCAGTCTGTCACTCACGGCCTCCCAGCCTCACTCACCTGCAGTCTGTCACTCACGGCCTCCCAGCCTAATTCATCTTCAGTCTGTCACTCACGGCCTCCCAGCCTCACTCATCTTCAGTCTGTCACTCAGGACCTCCCAGCCTCACTCACCTGCAGTCTGTCACTCACAGCCTCCCAGCTTCACTCAACTGCAGTCTATCACTCACGGCCTCCCAGCCTCACTCACCTGCAGTCTGTCACTCACGGCCTCCCAGCCTCACTCACCTGCAGTCACTCTCGCCTCTCACTCCCGGTGTCCGGCTGTCTTTGCAGACTTCCCTCCTCCTACTGGTCCCGGCACCTGTGTGTGCTGCGGTGTTGTGCACTCCCCTCTCCACAGCAACTGTTGCTAACAGCCTGTGGGCACCGGCGACTGCAGAGCACACACACAGACCGCCGAAGACAGACAGACACACTGCCTCTGCGCTGTCCCCTCTGTCCACACACACACACACAGGCCGCCGGAAGACGGACAGACAGACACACACTGCCTCTGCGCTGCCCCCTCTGTCCACACACACTCACAATCTCTCCGCAGATACACAGACATACACACACTGCCTCTGCGCAGTACCCTCTGTCTACACACACACACACACACACACTAACCGCCTGCAGACAGACAGACACACAGTGCCTCTGTGCTGTCCCCATTGTCCACACACACACACACAAACCGCCCGCAGACTCCCAGGCAGACAGACACACAGTGCCTCTGTGCTGCCTCCTCTGTCCACACACACACACAAACCGTCCGCAGACAGACATACATACACTGCCTCTGCGCAGTACCCTCTGCCTACACACACACACACACCTGCACACATCCACACACACAAACCGACCGAAGACAGACATTCAGACACACACACACTGCCTCTGCGCTGTCCCATCTGTCCAAACACACACCGTCCCCAGCCGCCTCTGAACTATACACTCTACACACACACACACTTCCCGCAGACAGACAAACAGACACACCCTGCCTTTGCGCTGCCCCCTCTGTCCACACACACACACACACACATAGACACACAAACCGCCCACAGACAGACACACACACACAGTGCCTCTGCGCTGCCCCCTCTGTCCACACACACACAGCATCCCCAGCCGCCCGTAAACTACACACTCAACTTATACAGAAACCAGCCACAGCCTCCTGTGCACTACACACCTCTCCACAGACACAAAAATACCCACAACAGCCTCCTGTGCACTACACACCTCTTCACACACACAAACCAGCCACAGCCACCGCTGTACTACCTCTCGCTATACACACAGAAAAACACAACCACAGCTGCCTGTGTACTACTACTGTCCACTACACAGAAAAACACTATTACAGTCACCTGTGTACTACTCCTGTCTCCACACACAGAAACCAGCTGCAGCCGCCTGCTCTACACATCTCTTCACACACACAGAGACACAACCACAGCCCCCCTGTGTACTACTCCTCTCTCCACACACAGAAACCAGCCACAGGCACCTATGTACTACTCCTCTCTCTTCATACACAGCAACCAACCACAGACACCTGTGCACTACACAACTCTTCACACACAGAAAACAGCCAAAGTTGACTGTGTACCACACGCCTCTTCACACACAGAAACCAGCCACAACCACCTATGTACTACACACTTCTTCACACACACAAAACCACAACCACAGCCGCCTGTATACTACTCCTCTCTCCACACAAAAAATACAACCACAGCCGCCTGTGTACTACTCCTCTCTCCACACACAAAATACAACCACAGCCGCCTGTGTACTACTCTCTCCACACACAAAATGCAACCACAGCCACCTGCACTACACATCTCTTCACACACACAAAAACACAAACACTGCCACCTGTGTACTACACCCCTCTTCATACACAGCAACCATCCACAGCTGCCTGCACTACACGCCTCTTCACACACAAAAACCGGCCACAACCACTTTTGTACTTCCGCTCTCTCCACCCACACAAAAACACAACCACAACTGCCTGTGTACTAAATCTCTCTTCACACACACACACACACACACACGCACACACACACACACACACACACAGAAACCAGCCACAGAAGCCTTTGCACTACACACCTCTTCAAACAGAGAAACCAGCAACAGCGCCTGTGAACTACACACCTCTTCACACACACAAAAACACAACTGCAGCCACCTGTGTACCGCTCCTCTCTCCACACACACATACAAAAACACAACTACAGCTGCCTGTGCACTACATTTCTCTACACACACACACAGAAACCTGCCACAGCCACCTGTGTACCAGTCCACTCTCCAACACACAGAAACCAGCCACAGCCACCTGTGTACTACTCCTCTTTCCACACACACACAAAAACACAACCACAGCCGTCTGTGCACTACACATCTCTCTGCAGACACACAAATACCAACCACAGTCTCCTGTGCACTACACACCTCTTCACAAACAGAAACCAGCCATAGTTGCCGGTGTACTACTACTCTCTCCACACACAGAAACACAACCACAGCCACCTGTGTACTACTCCTCTCCACACACACATAAACACAACCACAGCCGTCTGCGTACTACTCCTCTCTCCACGTACAGAAATCAGCCACAGCCGCCTGTGTAGTACTCTTCTCTCCACACACACAAAAACATAACCATGGCTGCCTGTTCACTACACAGCTCTCCACAGACACAAAAATACCAACCACAGCCTCCTGTGCACTACATGTCTTTCCATACACACAGAAACCAGCCACAGCCTCCTGTATACTACTCCTCTCTCCACATACACAAAAACACAACCGCAGCAGCCTGTGTACTACACCACTCTCCACTGATATACAAATATGAACCACAGCCTCCTTTGCACTACACACCTCTTCAGACACACAAACCAGCCACAGCCACCTCCACTACACATCTCTTCACACACACAAAAACACAACACAGGACCTGTGTACTACACGCCTCTTCACATACAGAAACCAACCACAGTTGCCTGCACTACATATGATATCTCTTCACACACACAAAAACACAACCACAGCCTCCTGTGCAGTACACACCTCTTCACACATAGAAACCAGCCACAGCCACCTGTATACTTCTCTTCTCCCCACACACACAAAAATACAACCACAACTGCGTGTGTACTACATGTCTTTTTTCACATACAGATGGAAACCAACCACAGACACCTATGTACTACACAACTCTTCACACACAGAAAACAGCCACAGTCAACTGTGTACCACACGCCTCTTCACACACAGAAACCAGCCACAACCACCTATGTACTACACACTTCTTCACACACACAAAACAACAACCACAGCTGTCTGTGTACTACTCCTCTCTCCACACACAGAAAAATACAACCACAGCCACCTGTGTACTACTCCTCTCTTCACACACAAAACGCAACCACAGCTGCTTGTGTACTACTCCTCTCTCC
Source organism: Calotriton arnoldi (assembly GCA_963921515.1). Lineage (NCBI taxonomy): Eukaryota > Metazoa > Chordata > Amphibia > Caudata > Salamandridae > Calotriton > Calotriton arnoldi. The sequence goes on along the minus strand of CAWUFW010004503.1, from coordinate 450,083 downwards.
ACACACACAAAAGCACAACCACAGCCACCTGCACTACACATCTCTTCACACACACAAAAACACAAACACTGCGTTCACACACACAAAAACACAAACACAGCCACCTGTGTGCTACACCCCTCTTCGTACACAGAAACCAGCCACAGCTGCCTGCACTACACGCCTCTTCACACACAAAAACCAGCCACAACCACTTTTGTACTTCCGCTCTCTCCACCCACACAAAAACACAACCACAACTGCCTGTGTACTACATCTCTCTTCACACACACACACGCGCACACACACACACACACAGAAACCAGCCACATACACCTTTACACTACACACCTCTTTAAACAGAGAAACCAGCCACAGCCGCCTGTGAACTACACACCTCTTCACACACACAAAAACACAACTACAGCCGCCTGTGTATTGCTCCTCTCTCCACACACACATAAAAAAAACACAACTACAGCTGCCTGTGCACTACATTTCTCTACACACACACACACACACAGAAACCTGCTACAGCCACCTGTGTACCAGTCCTCTCTCCAACACACAGAAACCAGCCACAGCCACTTGTGTGCTACTCCTCTCTCCACACACAAAACACAACCACAGCTCTCTGTGCACTACACATCTCTCTGCAGACACACAAATACCAACCACAGTCTCCTGTGCACTACACACCTCTTCACACACAGAAACCAGCCATAGTTGCCGGTGTACTACTCCTCTCTCCACACACAGAAACACAACCAGAGCCACCTGTGTACTACTCCTCTCCACACACACATAAACACAACCACAGCCGTCTGTGTACTACTCCTCGCTCCACGTACAGAAATCAGCCACAGCGGCCTGTGTAGTACTCTTCTCTCCACACACACAAAAACATAACCATGGCTGCCTGTTCACTACACACCTCTCCACAGACACAAAAATACCAACCACAGCAGCTGTGTACTACACAACTCTCCACAGCTACAAAAATATGAACCACAGACTCCTTTGCACTACACACCTCTTCACACACACAAACCAGCCACAGCCACCTGCACTAGCCATCTCTTCACACACACAAAAACACAACATAGGACCTGTGTACTACACACCTCTTCACATACAGAAACCAGCCACAGCTGCCTGCACTACATATCTCTTCACACACACAAAAACACAACCACAGCCTCCTGTGCACTACACGCCTCTTCACACATAGAAACCAGCCACAGCCACCTGTATACTTCTTCTCTCTCCACACACACAAAAACACAACCACAACTGCGTGTGTACTACATGTCTTTTTACAAACACACATGGAAACCAACCACAGACACCTGTGCACTAAACAACTCTTAACACACAGAAAACAGCCACAGTCGACTGTGTACCACACGCCTCTTCACACACAGAAACCAGCCACAACCACCTATGTACTACACACTTCTTCACACACACAAAACTACAACAACCGTGAAGGAAGTGACCGGATTAGGGCCACCCGGGTCACTCTCGACCTCCTCTAACCTTCCATTCAATGAAGAGTCGGTGACGCAGTAGAGAACACAAGCAAACTAGTTTATTCACAAAGTACACTGCAGTGGAGTCCGATCTGACCAGCCTCCTATGATGGCTGACGAGGGACTGACTCTAACAAACATAAAGTTACATTATGTAGGTTGCGGAGCCCACAAAGACCCGCCTACTATGGAAAAATACTGGTAGCTGTCGTAATACAATGGGGGTGCAGAGCACAAGTTTCAATTCCACAGCCTGGCACAAGCTATCTACTGCCCAAGGTCGTCTGGCTGATCCTCCCTACTAGCCAGGTGGGAGAAGGCCTCTATGTAACAGAAAAGGCATGCGTTAATGAGCAAGATTCAACATTGGAGAAACGAAACTTACCAAGGACCATTTCTCGTAAATGATCAAGTAACAGTTTCGATTATAATACAAAATGGCGTCTTCGAGAGTTAAAATGGTGGCACAGATGTCAACCTAACTAACATAAAATCTGCACTTTCTGATTACGTATGCATTCAGCGAGAATATGCAATGAATTAGCTACATAAATGCTAACATGTCAGGTAAAATACGAGTAATATGGCAATAATACATTTCAATTCTAATAGACCCTCCTTTTAGCATTTATAAGCTAATACGGACACCTTTATTCGTGCTATCAGGTAAAGGTCTTTACAATTCTAAAAGTGGAGAAAATATAGAGAGACAGGTAATAACATGTCAAGTGCGGATGTATATGCGTATATATGCATAACCAAACATATGGAAGGAAATAACACTAAACATTATCAGTACAAGGAACATCAGGAACAGAACCTGCAAGAGAAGTGGTTGAACCAAAAACACCCTCATCTATTTGCATAATAGTATCAAGCTCCTTTTGAAGCATTATCGTCGCATTAGTGTCGTGAACTGAAATCCTTTTGGGAGAAAGATAAGTAGCACAGTATGAGCAGCATGAGGGAAGACACTGGATCAAAACACAGCAACAGATTAAAAGGACAATGAAATATATCACCTTTTCTAGAATCCAACCCCAACCACCAAATAATGACCAGCTCCAGTTACCGCTCTCCATCCCTCGGACATTTTCCAAAATGTCTAAAATATGTTGAGTGATATTTCGCTCCATATTCGTGATACCGACCACACACTGCTCTCCTATTATTGCGCATACACCACCGCTCTTGGCTAAAATAAAATCGACCGCATATCTTGTTTGCTCAGAGTATATGCGCATACTTCCTAAGTGGGTGGTGATGTCACGTGAAGCGGCCACTGTAGAATTAGACAGAATCTGCAGTTTGCACCCAAAATACTCTCTAGCTCGTTCACCCCTGGCCATGGCAGTGGCACCAAATGTGATAATAGAGGAAAGTATATATCCAAAAGTGATACCATTACTGTAATTGTTGACTTCCAAATCGGTAACTCCCTCACAAAATTCCTTGGTCAGCGTTCTTTTCACCCATCTTGTCTGTGGTTTACTATACTTGCAAGATACTCCAAGAGGTAACACCATTCCCAGGGCCACATCTTCTGTGCCGTTGTACATATTAGAATAGGTGCCGTTTGACAAAAAATAAAAACCTGGTGTGCATAAAGCAGACCTTGGTAATCCAATGGAGCATATCTGGTATTCATGCCCTGCATACTAAGGTCATCCTTTTTTCCTAAACGCAATATATTTTTGAACACTATTGATCCAGAATAATTCAGATACAAATAAGCATCAGTACTATTTATTATTGGGCAACATGCAGGATAAAAACCTGCCTCCTGAGTGACTGTCAGATCTTGATAATGCCAACCTGTCAGGGTGATATTTCTTTTATCAATATACAAATTATCGCAATACAATCCAGGCATGCAACCTGGGTACCCTGTCCCTCTGGGTTTTCTATAATACAAACAAGGGCCAGGATATCCCATACCAAATTCATCCCTTTGCCACTACAAAATGGGGATGGCGAACATATGTATAATTCACCAATGATAATGGGTAAGCAGTCCATAAACCTGTAACAGAATCAGTGGGATAACAAGCTGTGTTATCTCCGAAAAACTTCCTGTGCGTATCTAAGAAAACATTACTTCGTATAACTCTTTTGCTACGATCTGAAGAGACAATACAATATAAAGCACACAATGGTGTATCACCAGAACACTCCAGAATTCAGAACATCCCCCTTCCCACCAATAAGAACAGTAATATGAAAATAACACAGAACACCTTCTTTCTGAGCAACCAATCAAAACCAAGCTTCCCCGGTCCAGGGCAACAAAAGGCTGCTCATCTTCTACAATAGGACGACCAAACAGATACATTTTTACTATGGATTTTACAAATAGAATCACCAGAGAAAGAGACGTCACGTAATGGAACCAATGATGGAAAGGACACAAAAAAGGAAAAAAAATATAAAACGTTGAGAAAAAAATTCAGGGTCCGTTACAAGCCTCCCTGGCAGGCTTCTATTGTTCAATCCTCGATGGTGCTATTGAGCACTGTACGGTGGAGCCACACTGTTGCAACTCATCAGCAAATGTTCACTGTCCTCAAGATAGGGCACTCTCCCTCCTTGGAAAATACCCTCAACTTATCCTGTCCTGCGTCACAGGCAGTGCACCAATTTTCTAATCCCTAGTCTAACAGGAAAAAGCAGAAACAAAAGGCATTTTACTAATCTTATCCAAGAAGTCCATCCCTGCTACACTCACTTCCATCGAGGACACAAATCATACCTTGCTAATCCAGGCACTGTCTCATCTCGTAGAAGAATCTGAAATTCAGGGCGTGTCGGAGAGCGAGGCTCAGGCTCCTGTGGGTCAGATGAAGAAGAAGCCTGGGCAGCCTTAATCTCTGGGGGAACTGCCTCCTTCAGAATCGCCTCACTCTCTTCCTCCGTCTGCGCCCAAGTCAGCTGGGTGTCAGAAAAGGGAACAAAACGTGGAACCTTCTCAGTCTCGTGGTCCCCTATCCCTTCGCGTACCCATCCATCATTGGAGAGGGGGAGCGGCACTCGTTGGCAATGAGAGGTGTGGACCCAATGCTTCCGACCGTCCACTCTCACTGCTGTCCTTGTCGTGATAAGGACCAAATATGGTCCTTTCCATCGGGCTCCAAGCTGTCTCGTCTCTGGAAATTCTTAATGAGTACGTAGTCTCCAGGCTGTATAGTGTGCCCGGGCCCCTCTGGTGCTGGAGGCAAAGCTTCATGTATCTGTTGATGAAAAGAACGTAAACTTTTAGTAAGATCATATAAATAATCGACTAACAAAGGATAATCAATTTCAGAAAACTTTTTCGGTCTAGGGACGCCCCACACATTTGCGGGACAGCCAAAGATCACCTCATATGGCGATAATCCTGTTCTAGAATGGGCTGTCATTCTGGTGGACAATAGAGCAAGGGGTAATGCATCTGGCCATTGCAACCCAGTACTTTCCTTAATCTTAGCCAATTTTAGCTTGAGAGTACCATTGTACTTCTCAACTAAACCTGCTGACTGGGGATGATTTGCTGCATGAAATTTTTGCTTGATGTGCAGACCATCGCACACCAATTGGATTACTTTTGCATTAAAGTGACTTCCGTTGTCACTCCAAATTAAACGGGGCAAGCCGTAGCGTGGGAAAAACTCTTTAATAAGAGCCTTCGCCGTCACCATGGCTGTATTTTCTTTCGTTGGGTAGGCCTCAATCCATTTACTAAATGCGCAAACAACCACTAGCACATATTTCAAATTATTAACTCGCTGCATCTCAATATAGTCCATCTGGAGTACCTCAAAAGGGAGAGAAGGTGGCGCAAAATTACCAGGAGGTGTAGGGGTACCTTTTCCAGGATTGTGCTTCATGCAAATCATACAATGTTTCACGAGATGAGCAGCAACCTTTGGGATATTGTAATTTTGCCACACAGGATCCAATAGCCTACAGATTCCCTTCCCGCTAATATGAGCCGGAGCATGTGCCATTGTAACTACGGGAAATACATATGCATCAGGTAACATCCATCTCTGCTTATCGGTTTTATCAGTCCAGCACCCTTCTTTATCTAAACACCCTGTACTCCCCTGCCACACTGCCAACTCCTCAACTGTTGCCTCACTCTGTATTTCCCTGACACTTTCTAGTGAATTTTCAAACATGGTAACATCTGGTACCCATCTAGCAGGTCCTGCCACAAACATTTTCGTCATTTTTGACCTGGCTGTCTCTTTTGCTGTATGATCTGCAAAGGCATTTCCTTTCCCTTCATCGTCAGCGATTGCTTTATGGGCACTACACTTCACTATTGCCAATCATTTGGGAAGGGTCAAAGCTGTCAAAAGTCTTTCTATCAGCGGACCGTTCTGAATCTTAGTACCATGTGAAGTCCAGAATCCTCTCTCTGCCCAGAGGCGTCCAAAATTATGGGCCACCCCGAAGACATACTGGCTGTCAGTGTAGATATTGACAGTCAGTCCTTCACTCAATTCACATGCTCGCAAAAGAGCTATCAACTCCGCAGCTTGAACAGATTGGTAAGGAATACGTAATGTCTCAACTACGAATCACTGACAAAATATCGAAGGTCAGAATATCGACCTACAAAAATATCGACGCAAGAATATCGAAGTCAAGAATATCGACATCCTATCTACATTATGGTAAGTACAAAAATATCGAAAAAAAAATATTGATGTCAAAAATATCGTTGTTAAAAATATCGTTTTTTATTTAAGTTAAAAAAATAATGTAAAATAAAGTAAATAATACATATAATTAAAATAAACATAGTTAAAAATATTTTAAAATGTTTAAAAATTATAAGTAATATATATGTAATGTAAAAATAAATTAAACATATACATATAATATATAATATATATACTTACTTATTAATAATTTTTAATAATTATTTTAATAACTTATAAAAAAAAAAATATCACATACATTATAAATACATCTATACACATAAAACAATAATATAAAAAAATATATATATAACAAATTAAAAAGAAAAATATTTTTAATCTTTTAAAATTAATTATATACTACATTAACTAAAATAATACAAAAAATATTAGATAGCGGAGGTAATACAATTACTATTCCAACTCCAAACAGTGTAACAGTAGGGAAATGTTGGATAGCGTAGGGGTAAAAATTACTATTCCCACCCCAGTGAGTTCAACAGTAGGGAAAGTGTTGGATAGCGTAGGGGTAAAAATTACTATTTCCACTCCAGTGAGTGCAACAGTAGGGAAAGTGTTGGATAGCGTAGGGGTAAAAATTACTACTCCCACTCCAGGGAGTGCAACAGTAGGGAAAGTGTTGGATAGCGTAGGGGTTAAAACTACTATTCCCACTCCAGTGAATGCAACAGTAGGGAAAGTGTTGGATAGCGTACGGGCTAAAATTACTATTCCCACTCCAGTGAGTGCAACAGTAGGGAAACTGTTGGATAGCGTAGGGGTTAAAATTACTATTCCCACTCCAGTGAGTGCAACAGTAAGGAAAGTGTTGGATAGCGTAGGGGTAAAAATGACTATTCCCACTCCAATGAGTGCAACAGTAGGGAAAGTGTTGGATAGCGTAGGGGTAAAAATTACTATTCCCACTCCAGGGAGTGAAACAGTAGGGAAAGTGTTGGATAGCTTAGGGGTAAAAATTACTATTCCCACTCCAGTGAGTGCAACAGTAGGGAAAGTGTTGGATAGCGTAGGGGTAAAAATAACTATTCCCACTCCAGTGAGTGCAACAGTAGGAAAAGTGTTGGATAGCGTAAGGGTAAAAATGACTATTCCCACTCCAGGGAGTGCAACAGTAGGGAAAGTGTTGGATAGCGTTGGGGTAAAAATTACTATTCCCACTCCAGTGAGTGCAACAGTAGGGAAAGTGTTGGATAGCGTAGGGGTTAAAAATTACTATTCCCACTCCAGTTAGTGCAACAGTAGGGAAAGTGTTGGATAGCGTAGGGGTAAAAATTACTATTCCCACTCCAGTGAGTGCAACAGTAGGGAAAGTGTTGGATAGCGTAGGGGTTAAAATTATTATTCCCACTCCAGGGAGTGCAACAGTAGGGAAAGTGTTGGATAGCGTAGGGGTAAAAATTACTATTCCCACTCCAGTGAGTGCAACAGTAGGGAAAGTGTTGGATAGCGTAGGGGTTAAAACTACTATTCCCACTCCAGTGAATGCAACAGTAGGGAAAGTGTTGGATAGCGTAGGGGCTAAAATTACTATTCCCACTCCAGTGAGTGCAACAGTAGGGAAACTGTTGGATAGCGTAGGGGTTAAAATTACTATTCCCACTCCAGTGAGTGCAACAGTAAGGAAAGTGTTGGATAGCGTAGGGGTAAAAATGACTATTCCCACTCCAATGAGTGCAACAGTAGGGAAAGTGTTGGATAGCGTAGGGGTAAAAATTACTATTCCCACTCCAGGGAGTGAAACAGTAGGGAAAGTGTTGGATAGCTTAGGGGTAAAAATTACTATTCCCACTCCAGTGAGTGCAACAGTAGGGAAAATGTTGGATAGCGTAGGGGTAAAAATAACTATTCCCACTCCAGTGAGTGCAACAGTAGGAAAAGTGTTGGATAGCGTAAGGGTAAAAATGACTATTCCCACTCCAGGGAGTGCAACAGTAGGGAAAGTGTTGGATAGCGTTGGGGTAAAAATTACTATTCCCACTCCAGTGAGTGCAACAGTAGGGAAAGTGTTGGATAGCGTAGGGGTTAAAAATTACTATTCCCACTCCAGTGAGTGCAACAGTAGGGAAAGTGTTGGATAGCGTAGGGGTAAAAATTACTATTCCCACTCCAGTGAGTGCAACAGTAGGGAAAGTGTTGGATAGCGTAGGGGTTAAATTAACATACTTATTAATTAAATAATTTTTGTAAAATAAATAACATATTAATAATTAACTAAAAAATTAATAATAAATGCCAATAAAATAAAATTAATATTTACTTAAATAACATTAAATTACTTCCCACCCTATTCCCCCATAAACACACAACCCGCTACACATGAAAAAGAACACAATTAATTTAATTATCAATTAATCAATTAATAAAAATGAATTACCAATTAACAATAAATTAATTATCAATAACAATAAATAAAAAAATATTAATTAATTAATTGTAATTAAGTTACTGCCCACCCTATTCCCCTATAAACCCACAACCCGCTACACATAAACATTAACATAATTAATAATTAATAAACATTAATTACCAATTAATAATTAATTAACAATACATTAATTAATAATAACAATAAATAAAAACAAAATTAATTATAATTAATATAATGATAAATTAATCAATATTTTTTTTACCAATTAATAACTAATTAACAATAAATTAATAATCAATAACAATAAATAAATATTAATTAATTATAATTAAATTACTTCCCACCCTATTCCCCTATAAACCCACAACCCGCTCTGATACTAAAACGCAAAATTTACTTTAAAAAAATTACTAATTTCTAAACATTTAATATATATATTTAAAAATAATAAAAATACATTACAAAAAATGTTAAACATACATATAAAATACATACTAAAATACATAACACTAATATAAATATCGATATTATTAACAACAATATTTTTGCTAACGATATTACTTACTTCGATATTACTTACTTCGATATAAAAAAAAACGATATTACTTACCTTAAGGTCGATATTCTGGTCACCGATATTCTTGACATCGATATTCTGTCCCTACGATATTAAAAACTTGATATTAGTGTAGGTCGATATAAAAAATCGATATTTTGACTGCGCACCCTCAACTACAGTGCGCAGCGTGGTAATAGCGTACGCCGCTGCAGTAGTGCCATCTGACAATTTAAAACAAGAACCATCGACATATAGTTCCCCTTCTGGGTCAGATAAGGGAACATCAGTCACGTCTACACGTCCCTTTGTCTCTTCTTCTGTACGGAACAAACAATCATGGACATTTAGGTCCTCATCTTCTGAAGGGAGGGGTAGTAACGTGGCTGGGTTAAGAATGGCACATCTTTTGATAGTAATATGAGGTGCAAATAAAGTCAATTCATCCTTTCTCTCCGACCCCATGAAAATCACCTGCGGAGTCCCACAGGGTTCATCACTGAGCCCCACCCTCTTCAACATCTACATGGCCCCCCTCACAGCCATTGTCCGACAACACGGCCTCAACATCGTATCCTACGCCGACGACACACAGCTCATCCTCTCCCTCACCAAAGACCCCACCACTGCCAAACTCAACTTCCAGAAAGGAATGTAAGACGTCGCAGTCTGGATGACCAACAGCTGCCTGAAGCTCAACGCAGAGAAGACAGAAGTCCTCGTCCTCGGTACCCCTCCTTCTGCATGGGACAGCACCTGGTGGCCGACCGCCCTCGGAAGCTCACCTACCCCCTCAGACCACGCCAAGAACCTCGGCATCGTACTCGACTCATCACTCACCATGAACCGAGAGGTCAACGCCGTCACCTCCAGCTGCTTCAACACCCTCCGCAAGACCTTCAAGTGGATCCCCCCTGAGTCAAGGAAGACAGTCACCCATGCACTCATCACCAGCAGACTGGACTATGGAAACGCACTCTACGCCGGCATCAACAAGTCCCTACTCCGCAAACTCCAGACAATACAGAACACCGCCTCCAGACTCGTCCTCGGCATCCCCCGACACGAACACATCAGCCAACACCTACGAAGTCTCCACTGGATCCCCGTGGAGAAAAGAGTCACTTTCAAAATCCTCACTCACGCCTACAAATGCCTACACAACAACGGACCCAAATACCTCAACGACAGAATCAACTTCCACGTACCCAAAAGAAACCTCCGATCTTCCAACCTCGCACTGGCCAAAACCCCGCGCATCCACAAAGCCAGAGCAAGCGGAAGATCCTTCTCTCATATTGCAGCCAAGACCTGGAACGAGCTACCGGCAGACATCAGACGTGCCCCCTCCCTGAACACCTTCAGGAAGACCCTCAAGACTTGGCTCTTCGACTAAACAGATCTGCAGACCCCCCCTCAGCGCCTTGAGACCCTCACGGGTGAGTAGCACACTTACAATTCCCTGATTGATTGATTGAATTCATAACCGGTCAGACGAGCACTGGTAAGGTGCTGTGTCTTTGTCTTGTTCAAAAGTACATCCACAGGATGAGGTACCATTACAGTGAGATCATGATTAAGAACGAGCCCTGCCGATTGTCGAATAGAGACCGCCGCAGCTGCTGTGGCTCTTAAACAACTCGGGAGGGCTCTGGCGACAGGGTCAAGCATAGCAGAAAAATAAGCACACTGCCTCTGCTTACCTCCAAAGGCTTGTGTTAACACCGAAAGCGCACACCCAGCCGTTTCGTGTACGTACAGCACGAAAGGCTTCTTATAATCAGGCGTACCAAGCACAGGTGAAGAGCAAAGCGCAACTTTCAATTGCTCAACAGCATGCTGGCATTCATGAGTCCAGGGCAAGGGTTCATGCACATCTTTAGTTGTTAGGCAAAGCAAGGGCTGTATTAATAAAGAATAAGCGGGTATCCAGTGTCGACAATACAAGGTGATGCCTATAAAGGCACGCACATCCCTCTGAGTCACAGGGATAGGCATCTTAACAATGGCATCAACTTGTTCAGGTGTTAGCCTCCGACCCTCCTTCGACAGCAGGTGACCTAAATAGGTGACCTGCTGTTGACAATATTGGAATTTGGAAAGGGACACTTTATGCCTTTTGTTTGCCAAATGCTTCAATAATTTAACCGTAGCATCCCGACAACGCTCTTCGGTATCGGAGGCTATCAAAATGTCGTCCACGTACTGCAGTAATACATTACCTGCGGGAAGAGAGAGAGAGTCCAATTGGCTTTTCAAAGCCTGACTGTAAATACTGGGACTTTCAGTGTACCCCTGAGGAGCTCGACAGAATTGGAAGCTCCTACCAGCCAAGGCAAATCCGAAAAGATACCTACTGTCTGGATGAATAGGGATACTAAAGAAAGCATTTTTCAAATCAATCACAGAAAAGAATTTGGCTGTGGAAGGAATCATCGTCAAGAGAACAGTAATATGGGACCACCTGGAACTGAGGGACTACAATCTTATTAATTTCTCGGAGAACAATCACAAAACGATAAACATCAGGATGCGCATCAGGGGAATCCAATGGTGCTTTCTTAAGAATAGGAAGAATGGGGCTATTGCATACATTCGCTACTGTCTCCTCAACCACCCCTGATTTGACCAAGTCCTGTATAATCTGCATCAAAGCCTGTTCCCCAGCTTGTAATATTTTATACTAGGGAATACGAGGGAGCACAGCGTGCTCCTTGACCTTTATGGAAACCGGTGGTATCTGTAACAACCCCACATCCGTATCCCCTGTGGCCCACAATGAGGACGGTACATCTTTGAATTCAACAGGAAGCGGCGCATCCTTTGCCAAACACTGTTTTGTGCTAACCACATTAGGTCCAAGAGTCATGTGAACACCATCCGGGGAACAATAAATAGTAGCATATAGCTTTTTCAACAAATCCAATCCTATAGATTTTCCCCACAATTCGCCGTTAACAAAAATGGAGAATCCACAGTAAAAGGACCAACAGTCAAAGCAAGAGGTTTGGAAATGGGGCTCACAACCGGTACACCTGAAAAACCTACCGAAACATTATTACGGCCAGACAGGGCTGCCCCGGTGTAGGAAACTGGCTCTATATATACTACACCAAAATGAGGTATAGTGTGTATAGAGTCCAGGTGACCCCAGAGGTAGGCAGAGGTTAAAGTTAGATAGAACCTTACTCTCTATTTGTGGTAGAGTGGTCGAGCAGTAAGGCAGTATCAGAGGACAGTGTTAAGCATTTGATGTACACCCATTCACTGCGGAGGTGGTCGGAGGAGGGGGCCAAGTCCACCAAGCTCAGCACGAACCGGGAGACCATCACGGGAGCGGGAGTGTGTTGGACTACACTTCCCAGACTCCCTTGCTGTGCCTGTCATCGTTGCAGCGCCAGGAGGCGCCATTAAAGCCCCAGTGTGACCCCCGCGGGCCGCGCGTGGACTAAGCCTGGACCAAGGGTGGGCCCGTCTGTGCCCGTCAGGGACCGACAGAGGCCGGGCTGGGCCACCCCCCTAAGCCCCTATAGCGGGTGTGAACCGGGTCTGAGGACTATCTGTTTAAGTAAGTTTGTGGCATTTTGAATGTGTGTAATTACAGAATAATAATGCCTAAAAGAAAGGTGAGCCACGTAGCCAACATACCAAATGTACCAGGCCAAACGTCATTGTTGACTTTCCTCTCCGGGGCAATGGGGGCTATTGAAGATCAGATTAACACGGTAGAGGAGTCATTATCCAAACGAGGGCGGGGCTGTGTTCCAATTCCCCCAAACGAGAACTATATAGCACAGGGCGCCCATAATGGTTGTATATTAGAAATCTCGGACCACATATGTGAGAGTGACGTGAATGACACAGAGGGAGATTCACGACCCCCACTCAAGCGCAGTAAAATTCCAGGAAACCCAGAGGGTTCCCCATTACTGAAAAAGGGAGGGCAGACCCCGGTGAAGCGGTTAAAAAATACACAAAGTAAGAAAGGGAAAATTCTGGGTAAACAGCTATCACTAAAATTACTTACACGTAAAAATACTGCTACTAGTAAAAAACATACAAGTGCTGTCCAAATGGAGCCCCAAACAATGGCGTTGGAAAACATAAGCAAAAGTATAGATGCATTGCACACTTACATGGTGGGAGCCTTAGAAAAACTGTCTGAGAGAGTTGCAAACCTGGAGGGGCATTTAATGGGAAGAAGCAACAACAATAATAAAGTGATTACACAGACAGGTGCAAATTTAAATGGGCCTATTTGCACAGGTCAAACATCCATTCCAACCATACCAGTCCATGATATTACTACTAGACCCCCATTACCTAGACATACGCCAGGTATGGTAGAATTAAACAATAAAAAAGAACAAAATAGGCTAGTGGCAGATAATGTTAGCTCTGAAAATAGTTTAGGGACAATCCACGGTAGCTTAAGGCATAACCAAAACCAACCATTTCATAATCGACTTGACCTGCCTCCGGCAGCCAGGCCGTATGTGGTAATTCTGGCCAATGTTCCCATTCTCTCGACATCAGAACATGAATCTTGGAGTGAACTTCGTAATAAGTCACTCCATTGGCTGGGAAACCATACCGGTTTTCGTGACGCACTATTTAAAAACTTTAAAATGGCAAGAAGAGTTGTTTGGTTGGGCAAAGAGCGAAAAGTACTCCAGGGAGATTGTATATCCCTGACGTTTAGTGATCCCCTGTTAGTTCGCGCTATCTTAACTAAGGTAGGGAATGTCTCCTATGATCATGATAAAATCAATGTATTGCCGTTAGGAGCTTTTTATCCACCTCACCCACTTATATGCAGGCCTGAGCCTGGTAAATATACAGGGGACTCCCATGTTCAATTCTTAACTCGAAGGAACATCCCACTCCGTAACCGCTTTGAACCACTAACCTCGTTGGAAGAATTAGATTGACTAACCTATACTCCAGGGCAAGAGACGGATTACAGGAAGGTGGACCTACTACCTCAGAGGGGAGACCCTATGTATACTAGGGAACATGATACATGTATTCAAGATGAGGAGGTTAGAGCCAATACATCTTACAAAGAAAATAATAGGGAGCTGGGGATCACAAGTGTAGATTCACCTAAACATCTAACTAGTGATGATAAAGGGCCTAACAAATATCCCATACCTGGTCAGGATAGGTTTGATGAAGGAGGGCTGACTGACCCAAACACTAATAGAACATGTAAATTACTATCCTGGAACATTGCAGGTCTAGCAGCTAAAGTAACTGATCCTCAGTGGTTATCATTAATAGATGACTATGCTATAATTTGCCTCCAAGAAACGTGGGCCCTTAGGGATATACATATAAACGGCTTCCAAACTTTCAATATCCCAGCAACTACAACTACACAGGGGCGAAATAAAGGGGGCTTATGTATTTATGTTGCTAACGTGGCTGGGGTTCATAACGTGAAAAATGTATATGACAGCGAGTTTTACCAGATTTTGACAATGAATCTGGGTAGGGAAAAGGACGTGGTGCTAATAATTTTTTATAATAATATCCCAAAAGCACTGATGAAGAATGTCCTTACCGATTTATCACGATTTTTAAAAAACATTGAAGATAAAATGTCAGAGGACATGCCTATCATATGGGTTGGGGATTTTAATTGTCATTTGTGCAAGCACAGCGAACAGGGCATTTGTGGTCTGGGTAATGATAAGAAAGATATACTTCCCCACTTTGCTCATACTACAATTGGGGACTTACTAAATGAATTGGTTTTCCAACTTGATTTAGGGTATGCAAACGATCTGTGCTCACCATCTATACCCTTTCATCCGACTTTTAATGGTAGGGGTTGTAATTCAACCATTGATTTTGTTTTATTGTCCAAGAGGTACCGTGTAATGTAACTACTTGTAACACCCTTGATATTTTATTGAGTGACCACTATCCAATTTCCTTAAATCTTTCAGTAAGAGGTACGGCGAATAGAACTAAAAGGAATGTATTACATAATTCTGACATCCATCTTGCCAGTACCAATGGGTACACCTTAAAATGGGCAAAAGTAGATCCCGATGTATTCATTCAACGATTAATTAAAAAACCGTGAGGGAAATAGATATATGTCTTTCGCAGGACAGGGATGATGAGGACATTTTTAATGCCTTTCTTAAAATTACAGATGAGGCTCGGAATCTATTAACGAGGGAAAAGCACGATATAGTGCGTAATACACAGGGCTGGTTCGATAAAGAATGTACAAAGATGCACACCCTCCTGAAAAATATATTGCATAGTAAGCCTAGATGTAATGAAAAAGTAAGACAGGCTAGAACCTTATATCGACTAGCATGGAGGCCTTACACCAGGCCTGCCTAAACAAAGATAACACCGGATTTTGGAAAGCGGTCAATGCTCCTTTCTTTATGGAGAGAGAGACTGATATTATTGATATGGCTATCACAGGAGACAAGTGGGTAGAATTCTTTATGGGCCTTTATAATGATGATGAGCCTGTTACCACAATCTCTATGAAAGATAATAAAGCAAGTGGACCCTTTCCTATAGACATTGATATCTCCCTTGAGGAGGTCATCAGAGCAATAAAGGAAAGCGCCCCAGGGAAAGCACCAGGCCCGGATGGTGTCCCGGTGGACATCTACAAAACTAACATGGAATTATGGGCCCCACTTCTAACAAATGTGCTTAACAGCTGTAATCACTATAGTTTTATACCTACTTGGGCTGACGCCATTGTGATCCCCATATTTAAAAAGGGGGACAGAAACGAACCCAGTTGTTATCGCCCCATCTCCTTATTGGATGCCTTTATGAAACTGGCAGGGAGAGTGATTTTAAACAAGCTACAGGCTTGGGTGGAAGAAATGCGAATTTTATCAAGATTCCAATACGGTTTCCGTGTAGGGTTAGGCACAACTGAGCAGGGACTTAATCTATCACTAATAATAGACAAGTATACAAAGGCAAAACAGGGTAAACTTTACTTAACGTTTGTGGACTTAAGCTCCGCCTTTGATTGTGTTAAACATAACAAATTGTGGAGCATTCTGGAAGAATTAGAGGTTGATCCACCGCTGTTAATTTTTATTAAGGAGTTGTACAGGGAGGCTGGGGCGAGGGTCCGATACGGGAAACATGGGGAGTGCTCAGCAAAGTTTTCCATAAGGAAAGGAGTGAGGCAGGGGTGCATATTTGCCCCCCTCCTTTTCTCACTTTATATTAATAGTTTGGGACAATACCTGAGTGGATACCAATGTGACTACCCCATTATAAAGGGAACCCCCGTCCCCATCTTATTGTACGCGGATGACGCGGTAATAATGGCGCGGACACAAATAGGATTACAAAGGTCTGTCAGCCATTTTGTCGCTTATATGAAAGACAGGGGCCTAAGGGTAAATACCACTAAAACATACACTATGAGCTGTGGTACAAATAAAAAAAAGACATGTGATATTTATATTGATAGTAAAAAAGTTGAAAGTACGGATTCTTTTTCATATCTAGGCATAAACTTTGATAGAAAGGGTTCATGGAAAGCAGCTATGAATGCTAGAAATTTGAATTTTTCGAGAGCCACAGGAGCAGTTGTCAATTTTGCTAAGAAACTAGGTGGTAGACCTGTCCCAGAGCTGCTGGCAATTTACAAATCCAAATGTATTTCTACAGGGTCATATGGAGCAGGTATCTGGGGCATTGAGGAAGTAGAACAAATCCAACGCACTGAAAATAATTTTATCCGCTACTTGTTAGCTGTCCCAAGTACTACTGCCACTTTTAGTTGCCATAGGGAACTCGGCCTTCCTTATATCTCTGATATTATTAAAACCAATCCCTTATTGCCATGGCATAAGGTTTGGGTATCGGAGGAGACTGGTTTTAATAGAGATGTAATTTTAGTCTCTCTTAAATTAGATAGGGTGGCGAAGATGCCATGGATTAATTATATAAAAAGACTAACATATGAAATTGGCCACCCAGAATATTTTGACTCCCCAAACTCCTTGGAAATGGTAACAAGAAAAGCATTAAAAGACACTTGCTTGAGTCATCTAGAGAATAAGCACTGGCTAGTGGAGAGGAGGAAAAAATCAGTCATGGACAACCACCTGATGACAACATGTATAGGCCTACAACCCTATCTGGCATTGGTACAGAGTAGTTATTGTCGAATGCTTTTAGCTCGATTTCAATGCGGGTCGTTTTTTAGACTGGTCACGTTTCCTGAAAAAAATGATTGGTCTAGTAGGTTGCCCATTTGTCCATGTGACGATATATCAATTCAAACAACACTGCACTGCACTTTATTCTGTAAGTATTATGTTACACCAAGAAAAAAGCTTCTAATTCCCACTCTTAGAAGCTGGGGTCTAAGACAATGTAGAACAGCCTTTTTAAGATTACAATTGCTGGAAAATGAACAAATCATTATGATTGTTTCCTTGTTTTTAAAGGCTATTATTAAGTATCGAAACACAATGTGATTTACCCATGAAAATTGTGTGTATATATATGAATTATCTATCTGACTCCTGTAATATAATATGTAACATAAGAAGTGGACGACGTTTTTGAATCATGTAACAACATTGTGATAATAATTTTTTTATTATTATCCCTGTTTTTAATAATTTGTGTTTTTATGACCTCTTAAACTAAACCACAGAAACTCTTTGCAGCTTTTGCACACTATGCATTATGTGACCTCTTTGGACTTTGTTTTATAATGTTTTTATATAATCTGTTTTTACTGTATTAACTTTTTTTATCAAGTCAATGTTGAATTTATTGTGTTATAATATGCTTTTATGGTTGTAAACTATTACACCGAATAAAGCTTCTTTTGATTTGATTTGATTGATGTACACCCTCAGTCAGCAAATGAATTCACACACTCAAAGACTGAATTCAAGACCAATTGTTTTTGTATAAAAAATATACTGTTGTTTTATTTTAGAACCAAGCAAGCCTGGCACAGGTAAGCATTAAATACTTTACAGTAATAAGTTGCTGAATGTCGAACAGTTTAAAAATGCAATAGGAATTGTACTTTGTTTGATTTACAGGGGTTGCAGTAGGTTGCAATACTTAGCAAATACAGTACATTGGAATGAATAGGCTTTTTCAGTAGATTACAAGTAAGTTGCTTTTTACGTTACTTTTCTTACTCAGTGCTGGATACCTAGATTTCAAAACTCCACACACAAACTTTTTGGAAGAAAAATTGTCAATGTTATCCTATGGAGGAAAAGTAGGTTATCGGTTCAAAGGTAAGTTATCGACTGTGGGAGTTAAGGTTCTGGGGTTAGACTCAGGGGTCCCCAGGGTCAGTGATGCACTCTTGTTACACCCTCAGCGGCACTAGGGCGGCCGGGTGCAGAGTGTTGAGGCCCAATGTTATCCTATGGAGGATAGGGGGTCTCCGGTTGGTGGCTGCTGGCAAGCAGGCCACTGGGTTGTGGGAGCAAAGCTCCTGGACTTTAGCTCAGGGCAAATGGGGAAACAGATTAGCACCAAAGGTGCACCCTCAGCGGCACTCGGGCGGCCGGGTGCAGGGTGCTGTTTCGACGTCGGAAGCCCTGTTGTTTCCAATGGAGAACCTCCGGTTAGCAAAAGCACTGCAGGCAGGGAGACGAAGGACTTCTGGGTGTGACCACCACTTCGAGAGGTAAGTTGGGAAGTTAGGGGTTGGTTAGGCACCGTTGGTGTGGGCACACAAGGCCGTGGGGCGTCGGGTGCAGGGGTGCCTTTTGAGGTTGGATCTTTTTACCAGCTCCGGGTCGCTGTTAGGGGGGCCTTCTGGAATTCGACTGCAGGCGTCGGCTTGAGGAAGGTCAGGGGTCGCCGGTTCTCTGTTCAGGATCGCCGGGGTGACCTCCTCGTGGTGTTTGCCCACTCGAGCTCGGGCCGTGGACGGCGGGTGCAGAGTGGGGCGGATTCGCGGTCTCCGGCTGCTGCCAGAGGTTGCAGTTGAACAAATCCGGTGTTCACTGGAGAAGCAGTCTTTGGAAGTGAGGCAGGCAGGTCCTCCGGGGTTTTTGAGGTTGCTGGCTGCAGGACACACCGGGATTTTGCAGGAGCAGGTTCGAGGGGGAGACAGGCCGGTAGGGCTGGGGCCAAGTCAGTGGGCGTCTTCCTCTTGTTAGCTGCTGCACAGCTGTTCGGTCCTTCTTCTTCTTTTCTTCTTGTTTCTTGGCTGGATCTGAGGAAGCAAGGTTCAGGGTGCCCCCTAAATACTAGATTTAGGGGCGTTACAGGTAGGTAGAGGGCAGGAACCAATGGGTCCCTTCCCTGGGGTGGGTACACCCCCTATTATGCCACCCTCCAGTGGGAGGGGGGCATGAGCCTGTCCCTGGTTGGTTTGGTCCCCCCATCCTCAAGATGGCAGGGACTCAGAGTTGTGCTTCACCTCGCCTCCCCCACCTGAGGGGTGAAGTTGGCAGAGGTGGGCACACCTCTCTCTCTCACTTGTTTTTCCTGCCGGTTCTCCCGCCCAAAGTGGGGGCAGAACCAGTGGGGACCAGTTGCTGAAAGCAGCAAGTGGTCTGGGGAAGCTCACAAAGGCGGCATGCCTTTGAAGCTTCCCCTTCGTGAACCCTGCCCATCCTGGGGGAGGAGACTTGGCACCTCGTTCCAGGATGTGCATTGTTTCAGGCTCCCGAGAGCAGCAGGCTCTCAACCCAGGGGTCCAGAAACATGTCTGTTGATGGCAGCCTAAGCAGCCACTCAGTCGGGACACTAGAGGTGGGTTAGTTTTCAGGGGGCATCTCTGAGATGCCCTCTGTGTGCATTTTTCATTAAATCCCACCGTGGCATCAGTGTGGGTTTAATGTGCTGAGAAGTTTGATACCAAACTTCTCAGTTTTCAGTGTAGCCATTATGGTGCTATGGAGTTCGTAATGACAAACTCCCAGCACCATATACTCTTAATGGCAGCACTGCACTTACAATGTCTAAGAATGGACTTAGACACTGTAGAGGTACAGGGCTCATGCACCTGTACCCTCACCACTGGTATAGTGCACCCAACTAGAGGGGTGACTGACCTATGCCAGGGCAGTGGTTTGTAGGCATGGCACACAGGGATGTGTGCCATGTCGACTCTTCATTTTGTTCTGCACCAAAACACGCAGCCTGCAAAGGCAGTGTGTGAGTGTAAGGGTACAGGGCCTCTAAGGGTGGCACAATAAGTGCTGCAGCCCTTAGAGGTCTTCCCTGGTCACAGTGCCCTGGGTGCCTGTGGTACCAGTTACGAGGGGCTGACCTGTGGCCAGAGATGCCAATTGGGTTTAATTTTGGGGAGAGAACACGCCGTCAGCTTATCCCAATCATCTCGTCTAGGTGGGATAAGAGAATGCATATAAGTAATAATACGACTTGGAAAAGCCAGAATCTCAGCCCTGGGTTTTTCACCGGGCTTTCGCTCCGTATCCCAAGCCTTAATCTTATCCCAAGAGCCACCCAATTCCACCCTGTGATCCTGAGTATGCACCTGCCTCCATATATCCACCGGCGCCAACAGCCCGAAAAACATCTCAATATCTGCTAACGTCATAACTGATGAGGAGGCGGCCTCTGTTAACTCTTTATAATACGCCGTAGGGTTTTTCCGAGGATCCGGTAACTGGCTCTTAAGAGCTAACACCTCACTTCTCTTCCACGGGGTATAAACCCACTGCTCCTGAAAATGAGCCGCCACCCGCTGTTGAACCACATCTCCCCTCTGGTTATGCTGCTCTGGGATCTCAGGATGAAAAATAGGATGCACCTCCCTCATCGGAAATTGGGACACACTAGTCGGAGTACGGTGATGTAATCGTTCTCGATAACCGAGTAGCGTCCCAACATTAACAAGAACTTCTGCAGGGGCCATACCAGCTTAATATACACGATCTCGAATATCATAAATAATTTGAAGAGCTGTGCCTCCAATACACTGTTCCCACAAACTAATCAATGTAGCCGACATATGCTGATGGGCATGCTGTTGTACAAATGGATCAAAATCTTTCATCACACTCCATATATCCTCCACACTATAAATCGGACTGCGAGCCCATTGTGCTGCCTGATTTGCAACCATCCTTTTCTCCTCTTCACCTACATCAGATCGAATCAATGCCCGCTCCATTCGCTCCCGTGCTGCCGCCCAATTCCCTTCATCTGACCCTCGCGCCGGTGTCCCAACACTAGACAACACTACAGGTGAAACATCTGGGGAAGACACAAGGGATACAGACGCAGGTGACAGTGTCAATAATGACTGTGTGGTAGGTGTAAGAGAAGGAGGAGAAACATGAACAGAAACAGCAGACACTGCAGGGGTACCCGCAGTCACCACACTCGCAGGTTGCGAAACCGGAGAGGAGACAGATAGGGCTGGAGCCGAAGCCGCTGAGTCTGCAGAAAGACCAGAGGAAGGCGAAGGAACAACGGAGGACTGAGACGACAGAACAACAGGATATATTCTCTGCAGGGCATAGGGGCTGGGGGGCGAGTTTCCAGCAGATCCTCCACAAAAGGATCCATAATCCTCTCGAACAACATAAGACTTATTACATTGTAATCGAAACTTCTTATCAGCACACTCAATACCCTTTTCTGTTTGTTGTCTATCATAAGCTACCGCTTTCTGAACCACTGTTTGCATCGCCTTCTTCCTAGACTCCATCTCGGCTCGTATACGCCTCTGCTTAGCTTCCTTCAGCCATACCTGCAAAGTGTCAAACATCGACTGTCTACTTCTTCTAGCGAATAATTTGTCCTGCAAATAATTCAATTTTTGTTCATCAAAAGTACCATCCAGTGGCCACTGAAGCTCAGCATTGTCCCTCATATACTTGTGCCATAATGTACGAAACATAATAGGGCCAATACCGTGCTTCACATACATCTCAAAACTCGGAGTGCCTTCTGGAGGCGCAGGCTGCCTTTCCTCCAGTCGATGCTCAACAGAGCAACAGCGACACCCCAAGCACCACATTTTACTCCAACAAGGCATCCTGGCATCAGACACATTCACTATCCACTCAATCAACACACACACACGCAATAAAAACACACACAAACAAAGACCTCTCAAAAACAGTCCGCAAACTGCACCAAGACAAGTCAGTCCTCAGACTGCACCAAGACAAGATAGGTTCTAGCCCCAGGCCTTTTCAAGAATAAGCCAAATTCAACAAGTGGCCTGGCAGAACGTTCACAAACGCTCCGTATCACAAGGGTCCATAGACCCACCAAGTTAATCAAGACGGCGCCGCTCTCACCAGAAATCACAATGAACTCACCTGGTGCACACAGGTCAAACAAGATTATTCTCCACTGCTGACTCTTCGGACCAAACGGTCAGATCCAAGGGTTTCGCCTTTTCAGGACCCCAGCCAAGATGACCACTAGACGAGGAGCAGCCTGATCAGACAGGCGGGGCAGCCGTGAGAACCAAGCTCTATCATATGGGGATCCCCGATCCGCCCATCCGACCGGACACAACCCCGACCCCACAACCCGACTACGGGCGGGATGGGCCACCTGGTGGAGTCCCTGTTGGGGCGCCAACTGAAGAAGTGACCCGATTAGGGCCACCCGGGTCACTCTCGACCTCCTCTAGCCTTCCATTCAATGAAGATTCGGTGACGCAGTAGAGAACACAAGCAAACTAGTTTATTCACAAAGTACACTGCAGTGGAGTCCAATCTGTCCAGCCTCCTATGATGGCTGACAAGGGACTGACTCTAACAAACATAAAGTAACATTATGTAGGTTGCGGAGCCCACAAAGACCCGCCTACTATGGAAAAATACTGGTAGCTGTCGTAATACAATGGGGGTACAGAGCACAAGTTTTAATTCCACAGCCTGGCACAAGCTATCTACTGCCCAAGGTCATCTGGCTTATCCTCCCTACAGGCCTCTATGTAACAGAAAAGGCATGCGTTAATGAGCAAGATTCAACATTGAAGAAACAAAACTTACCAAGGACCATTTCTCGTAAATGATCAGGTAACAGTTTCGATTATAATACAAAATGGCGTCTTCGAGAGCTAAAATGGTGGCACAGATGTCAACCTAACTAACATAACATCTGCACTTTCTGATTACGTATGCATACAGCGAGAATATGCAATGAATTAGCTACATAAATGCTAACATAGTATTGAATAATATACGAGTAATGTGGTACTAATACATTTCAATTCTAACAACAGTCGCCTGTGTACTACTCCTCTCTCCACACACAGAAAAATACAACCACAGCCGCCTGTGTACTACTCCTCTCTCCACACACAAAAGGCAACCACAGCCGCCTGTGCACTAAAAATCTCTTCACACACAAAACACAACCACAGCCGCTTCTGTACTACTCCTCTCTCCACACACACAAAAGCACAACCACAGCCACCTGCACCTACACATCTCTTCACACACACAAAAACAAAACCACTGTGTTCACACACACAAAAACACAACCACAGCCACCTGTGTACTACACGCCTCTTCATACACAGAACCCAGCCACAGCTGCCTGCACTACACGCCTCTTCACACACAAAAACCAGCCACAACCACTTGTGTACTTCCACTCTCTCCACCCACACAAAAACACAACCACAAATGCCTGTGCACTACATGTCTCTTCACACACACACACACACACACAGAAACCAGCCACATATGCCTTTGCACTACACACCTCTTCAAACA
This sequence comes from Calotriton arnoldi, assembly GCA_963921515.1. Taxonomy (NCBI): domain Eukaryota; kingdom Metazoa; phylum Chordata; class Amphibia; order Caudata; family Salamandridae; genus Calotriton; species Calotriton arnoldi. The sequence goes on along the minus strand of CAWUFW010004503.1, from coordinate 426,234 downwards.
GAGAAACCAGCCACAGCCGCCTGTGAACTACACACCTCTTCACACACACAAAAACACAACTACAGCTGCCTGTGTACTGCTCCTCTCTCCACACACACATACAAAAACACAACTACAGCTGCCTGTGCACTACATTTCTCTACACACACACAGAAACCTGCCACAGCCACCTGTGTACCAGTCCTCTCTCCAACACACAGAAACCAGCCGCAGCCACCTGTGTACTACTCCTCTTTCCACGCACACACAAAAACACAACCACAGCAGTCTGTGCACTACACATCTCTCTTCAGACACACAAATACCAACCACAGTCTCCTGTGCACTACACACTTCTTCACACACAGAAACCAGCCATAGTTGCCGGTGTACTACTCCTCTCTCCACACACAAAAACACAACCAGAGCCACCTGTGTACTACTCCTCTCCGCACACACAGAAACACAACCACAGCCACATGTGTACTACTCCTCCCTCCAGGTACAGAAATCAGCCACAGCCGCCTGTGTAGTACTCTTCTCTCCACACACACACAAAAACATAACCTTGGCTGCCTGTTCACTACACACCTCTCCACAGACCCAAAAATAACAACCACAGCCTCCTGTGCACTACTCACCTCTTCACACATAGAAACCAGCCACAGCCACCTGTATACTTCTCCTCTCTCCACAAAAACACAATCACAACTGCCTGTGTACTAAATGTCTTTTACATACACACATGGAAACCAACCACAGACACCTGTGCACTACACAACTCTTCACACACAGAAAACAGCCACAGTCGACTGTGTACCACACGCCTCTTCACACACAGAAACCAGCCACAACCGCCTATGTATTACACACTTCTTCACACATACAAAACCACAACTACAGCCACCAGTGTACTACTCCTCTCTCCACACACTATTACAAAAACACAACTACAGCCGCCTGTGTACTACACGTCTCAAAACGCACACAGAAACCACCTATAGCCACCTGTGCACTACATGCCTCTTCACACACAGAAACCAGCCACAGCCGCTTGTGCACTACACGCCTTTCTCACACAAAAACCAGTCACAGCTGCGTGTGTACTACTCCTCTCTCCACACACATACATAAACACAACTACAGTCGCCTGTACACTACACATCTATACCCACACACAGACACCGGCCACAGCCACCTGTGTACTACTCCTCTCTCCACACACAACAACATAACCACAGCCTCCTGTGTACTACTCCTCTCTCCACACACACAAAAAGACAACCACAGCCACCTGTGCACTACACATCTCTCCAAAGACACACAATACCAACCATAGACTCCTGTGCACTACACACCTCTTCACACACAGAAACCAGCCACAGTCTCCTGTTTATTACTCCCCTCTCCACACACACAAAAACAGAACCTCAGCCGCACGTGTACTATTCCTCTCTCCACACACACTGAAACACAACCACAGCTGCCTGTATACTACTCCTATCTTAACACTCACAAAAACACAACCACAACCTCCTGTGTACTACTCCTCTTTCCACACACACACATAAAAACACAACCACAGCCACCTGTGCACTACACATCTCTCCACACACACACACACACATAAAATCACAACTACAGCTGCCTGTGTACTACTCCTCTCTCCACACACACCAAAACACGACGACAGCTGCCTGTGTACTACTCTCTCCGAACACAAAAAACACAACCAAAAATACCAACAACAGCCTCCTGTACACTACACACCTCCTCACACACAAACAAACCAGCCCCAGGCGCCTTTTTACTACTCCCCTCTCCACCCACACAAAAACAGAACCCCACCAGCATGTGTACTACTCCTCTCTCCACACACACAGAAACACAACCACATCCGCCTGTGTACTACTCTTCTCTCCACACACACCAAAACACGACATCAGCTGCCTGTGTACTACACTCTCCAAACACAAAAAACACAACCAAAAATACCAACCACAGCCTCCTGTGCACCACACACCTCTTCACACACAGAAACCAACCACTTCACTACACATATCTTCACACACACAAAACACAACCACAGCCACCTGTGTACTACTCCTCTTGCCACACACACAAAAACACCACAACAGCCGCCTGTGTACTACTCTCTCTCCACACACAAAAACACAACCACAGCCGCCTGTGCACTACACTTCTCTCCACAGACACACAAATACCAACCACAGCTCCTGTGCACCTGTTCACACACAGAAACCAACCACAGTCACCTGTGTACCACTCCTCTCTCCACACACAGAAACCAGCCACAGCCACCTGTGTGCTACTTTTCTCTCCACACCCACAAAAACACAATCACTGCCGCTTGTGTACTACTCTTCTCTCCACACACAGAAACCTGCCACAGCTGCCCGTGTACTACTTCTCTCTCCACACACACAAAAACACAACCACAGCTGCCTGTCGACTACATATCTCTTCACACACACAGAAACCAGTCACAGCTGCCTGTGCATTACACACCTCTTTACACACACAGAAACCAGCAACAGCTGCCTATGCACACTGCTAGGCCTTGGCGTGAAATTCCGCTCCTCTCACGGAGTTTGCAGAGTTTTTTCCACTTCGCGCTCCGCGTAGCGCATGGAGTTCCGAACAACTCCGCTCGCCAACATTAAGTTGGGGAGCGTGAGTGAGAAAAATCTTACTCCATACCATTTTCCGGCAAGATTTCTCAAAGCAGGTGGTCGTGTATGGCTGCGACCGCTCGCATTGAGAAACCTTCCGTTCACGTTGAGGAAGTTGCTGCACGAGTAGAACATCTACTTGAGCGGCTGAAAGAAGCAGCGCCCTCTTGCGGGCAGGACAAACACCCAGCATTAAAAATCAGCACAAACTGTGCAATCTAACTCACTCCTCCTGCCGCTTGCGGAACTCCATGTAGCACGGCAGAGTTTTGGGTCACTTCATGGAGTTCAACGTAGTGGAACTCCACCCAGGCTTACACACTGCACATCCCTCCACACACACAGACACCAGCCACAGATGCATGGACACATTACACGTCTCTCCACACACACAGAAACCAGCCAGAGCTGCCTGTACACTACATCTATATGCCTCTTCACACACAGAAACCAGCCACAGCTGCCTGCACTACACATCATTCTCTTCACACACAAAAACCAGCCACAGATGCATGTGGACACTACACATCTCTCCACACACACAAACAGAAACCAGCCACAGCCGTCTGTGTACTACATGTTTATCCACACACAAACAAGCACAGCCACCTGTGTACTACTCCTCTCTCCACACAATCAAATGTATCCTAATCTCGTGTGCACTGCCTGCTGGTGTCCTGCCCTCTGGATGCATCCACTTTATTTATTTTGAAAGTTTTCTGTAGCGCGAACATGACCACCAGGGGTATCAGAAAGCTTTACAATTTATACATCAAGAGGAATACAGATACATGCAATCAAAACAGAACCCACAAAGCAGAAGATACAAAGTCATATAGAGCAAAGGGAATATCGTGACCATAGCAGCTGGGCCACAGAACTGCGACTGTGACCTCAGTATCCACTTGAATAGCCAGTCAGAGGCAGAAATTTCTTCATCAAGAGCACTTTGACTTCCTTTTTGAAGAGGACAATGGAAGGGTTCACCCCGACTTCAGGGGGGAGGGAGTTCCAAATCCTCGGTGCTATACCGGAGAAGGCTCGATTATAGGCTTTTTCTTCTTGAATTTTTGTGATTTGAGCAATAGGGTGCTGGCGCTTCTGGAGGCTCTCGAACCACATGAGAGCTCCAGTTTCTGACCTATGGTACAAAGGGGTATTGAAGTGAATGGCTTTGTGTGCCATGCAGGCAATTTTTAATTGTATCCGAGCTTCATAAGGCAGCCAGTTCAAGGACAAAAGGTCAGGGGTGATATGGTTGTATTTTTTGGTGCCTGTTACGAGCCTAGCAGCTGAGTTGAGTGCAGCCCTAAGAGGAGCAGTCTTCACTCTAGGTGGGCCGCAAAGGTTTGCGCTACCATAGTCCAGCTTTGATATCACTAGGGCTTGCACTGCCACCTTTAGGTCATGAGCAGGGAGGTAGAATGCTGAGTTGGAGGTTCGCTCCTTGGAGAGGGAGCTGATGTGCTTCTGCATGTTCAGAATTTTGTCTAACATAATTCCCAGGGCGGTTGCAGAATCAACAAGATGCGGCCAACAGTTAAGAGCAGTGAGATGATTCAACCATTGTTCGATGACCGGAGATTGCTTGTGTGGTGCGATAAGTAGGAATTCTGTTTTGAGAGCATTTAACTTCAAGTGGTTGCGTGTCAGCCAGCTTTGAGTTTCCAGTAGGACTGAATTGAGGGACCAGATGTCCTCAAGGGAGGCCATCTTCAGGTATAGTTGGGTGTCATCCGCATACATGTGATAGTGAATGCTGGATGATTTCAGAATTTCTGTCAAAGGCTCCATGAACAGGTTGAAGAGCGTGGGTGAGAGCGCTGAACCCTGGGGGACCCCCAGCGTGACTGGCGAAGGATGTGAGAGGGACTGGTTCACCTTGAAGCTTTGGGATCTGTCATGAAGGAATGAGGAGAACCAGTTTAGTACAGGCCCAGACAGCCCCATTCTATGTTCCAGGAGGTCAATTAGGTTATCGTGTTTGACGGTGTCAAATGCTGACGAAAGTTCGAGAAGGATCAGAAGGCAAGATTCATTTTGATTCAACATTCTTAGCGCATCATCGACAATGTGAGTTAACGGCGATTCTGTATTATGACCCGGGCGAAAACCAGATTGACACTGGTCCAGGAGCTGGAAGTGATCGATGTGGTTGCAGAGTTGGGCGAGAACACATTTCTCCAGGAGCTTTGCCAGTGTGAGGATGTTAGAAATTGGGCGAAAGTTGTGAAGGTCCGTGTGATCTGCAGATAGTTTCTTTAGGATCGGGGTAACTTGACCCGCTTTTAGGCAATCCGGAATAGCACCTTGCCGAAGTGATGCATTGACGATCTTAGTCCAAAGAGGGAGAAGGGAGGTTCTAACTTCGGAGAAGAGGTTCGATGGCAGGGGGTCGTTGTAGTGATTAGACAGTTTCAGAGTAGCCAGCGTTTTGCGTATGGTGCTTTCATCCAAGGATTGGAACAGGCTCAAGGATGCGTTGTTTTTGGGGAGGTAGGGCTGCACTGGGACCATGACAAGCAACCCAGTGGGCGGGAGGGTTTTCAGCGGCCTGAACGACAGCTGTTCGAGTGCAGAGCGTAGTTCAGCTTCGATCTTAGCGGTCTTATCAGTGAAGAAGTCAGCAAATTCATCGCAGTTCGGTAGTGGCACTCGACCCTGTGGCGATGGATTAGGCTGACTGTTTGCTTGGGACTTGATGAGTTCGAACAGTTTTCTGGGACGGTTTTTTGCTTGCTCTAGTTGATTTTGGAAGAAGGTGGCATTTGAGCATCTGATGCGTTTGTTGTAGATGCTTCTTAAGGATCTCAGATGGTAGAGATGTTCAAGGGAGGGATATGCTCGCCACAGTCTTTCCGCAAGTCTTAGATTCCTTCTCTCGGAATTAGGACTGTCATTAAACCAGGGTTTGGAGAGTTTGGAGGACAGTCTTTTAAGCTGTAGAGGTGCAACCGAATCTAAACATTGGTCATTGAGCGGTTATAATGGGCCGTAAGGTCATGTACATCCGACATGTTCATGGGAGGGGGCAGGATGTCATCGCAGAGCGCATTCAGGTCGTGCGGGTTGATGTTCCGTAGACATCTTTTCAGCTGTTTTGTGTTCTTTGGCTGGGCTCTACTAGCTCTTACCGACTCCAGGATGAGGAAGGTGATGCAATAGTGGTCTGTCCAATCACATGGGAGGATCGAATCCAGACAGATGGAGTTGGGCTTACCAATGACAAGATCTAAGGTAGCTCCTTTGAGATGAGTTGGGCTGTCACAGATTTGGATTAGGTTGAGGTCAAGTAGGAAGGATTTAAAGCTATTGACCACCACATCATTCACATCATTCCAATGCAGGTTGAAATCTCCCAGGAAGATCTGAGTGCCATGGAAATCAGCGTTGGCCGACATAATGTCCATGATCTGTTCTGTGAAGGGAATGTTGTCGCAAGGGGGTGGTAGAACGTGTGCAGTTTGCATGGATGATTGTTGCTACAAGCCACTTCAATGCATAGGTATTCACAGGACGGCAGGAGGTCCGATTGTAGTGCTTTCACTGTTAGATTGCTACGATGCAAGCAGGCGATGCCTCCACCCTGACCACTTGCTCTGTCCAACCGAATGATATCATAGTTGGGAGGCACTAAAATGTCCAGGATGGGAGCAGCTGAGTCATTTAACCATGTTTCAGTCAGCATTACAAGGTCCAGGTCCTGTGCAAGGATGAGGTCGGCAATGTCCGCAGCATGTTTCACTGCCGATCTACAGTTTAGGAGCATGCATTTGAGCTTTGTGTTGGCGTCAATTGGTGCTGATGATGTAGTGGTGACCTTTGTGAGGTTATTCTCATTTAATGCTCTAGTGTTTAGCCTAGGTTCCCTGAAGGGATCAGTGGTGATGGATTCAATTTGTTGCAAGTTCGATATGTTGGAGGAATGTACAGGATCATAGGAAAGTAGGAGAGTATGGATATTCCTATCCGACAGTGAGGGTCGACATCTGGATGGCCGAGAAGGGTGGTTAGGAAGAGGAGCGGAAGCACAACTATGGGGTGAGTGGGTGATGTAGGCCTGTGCCCGACGATTTGTGGGGGAGGAAGGGCGCGAGGTACACACTTTAGATGAGATTTAGATACACTTATCATACATACTAGCCCACATTCTGGGACCGTCCAAAAGAGGTAGGATTTATCAAGTTTCAAAAAGGCTAATTATTGTATTCATGATGTCACCAGATCAAATCACAGCAAATGGTTGTGTGTGACCTAGCGAGACATTACACAGTGAAGTGTGATCACTGTGGGTGTTCTTAACGTCATCAGATACACTGACAGTCCAAATAGCTGCTGAGGGACTGTGTGTCATGGGTGTATCCGCAGTGCTTGCAGTTGCCCCCAGCACCCTCTTCCCATGCAGAGCCATGCAAGGTTCACCAGTGGAATGAATATCACATGCTTTCCTAGGGGGTGCCCCCCTCCCTGAACCATGCTTTTCTGCTTCTGGCACTCGGTGGGGATGAAGGTGGGGGGATGCGACAAATAGGGGACCAGAACTGGTATGGATATGAAGGCTTTATGGAGGTGGGCCATCGTCTCTCTCTATTCTACACTCTTCTTTCCTGTTTTATTCCTTCCCTTTGTCTTTCCTCCTCCCTATTCTACTTTCATTCCCAACTTTCCAAGTTTATTCCTTCCTCTACCCCCCCCTATATCCCTTACCCTTGGGCATTTTTCCATTTTGCTTGCCTTCATTTTCCTTCCTTCTCTTGTTGGGTACATTTTGTCTCCTCTTTTCCTGCACTCCTTCCCATCCTCTGACACCAAAGATTTCAAGTTATGTCAAGTGAGCTGTAACACGGGTTGTAGTTTTTCCTCCTTTGCAGTATAAATCACACGTGCCAGAATTAGAAAGAAACTGGCATTAATTTATTTGCATACATTTTTAGGTCTCAGCTGGATGGTGCTTGTGCTGTCTCTTTGACACATGTTGTATATACTTTGTGGGCTTCAGCCTGCCCATAGGCTTCCCATTTGCTGACTCCATTGTTGCTCTACTATTCTTTCTCCCCATTTGTCAATGGTATGCATTTGTCATTTCTCTTCCTGTGTTTAGCCTTTCCCAGGAGCAGGGACCTAGTACTATATCAATCCACGTGTCACAGTTTTAGCAGCTGTTTTAGGAATGACTTTTTTTAAATTGGAAAGCGGTTCATGCGAGCATGTGTTTTTCACTGGCTCTGAGCTGCGTAAACATGCCTGTAAATCAGGTTCTTATCTCGTCTCATTTGCTGTTCAGACGCTGTTTTCACAGGGCGCCTGTTCCGTGCCCCAACCCCTCCAGCTTCGCTGATTGTTTTCTTTGATCACTGTACTCCATGCACAATTAATGGTCGGCCATGTTGAAGTCAAGACCTTCCTATTTAGTTCCACCAATGGGTGCCATGTTTCTATGATGGCGGTGTAGGGTGGGCACGCACCTCGTCATGCATCAATCCTCATCGTGTGGAGTAGCTGGGAGTTGGAGGTTTCATCTTTTTATTATTCAGTAGAGCTTTTGATTTCTGAGAGAGAAGATGTGTGTTAGAGCAGTGAAAATGAAGATAGTATTTATTCCTTTTTCCTTATTAGACTTAGTCCAAATACCTAGCACACTTGTTTTTAGCGTAAGCATTTGTTAAAAACCCTTCTCTACGAGTTGTCTTGAGTTGATGCCTGTGTTTTTGAAGTGAATAGTCCACGTTGAAATTACGGCTTGTGTTCGTAGGAGCTCACTGTGTGTTTGAAGTCTCATGTTGTGTTTTACATGCTCTTCCTGCGTGCAGGAGCCTCTCGTAGGACAAAAACACTGAATCACACACAGGGTGACCCGAATAAGGTGTTACATTTGCATGTTGGTAAACAGCATTTAGTTCGCAAGCGGAACAACACATGACATAACAACGCGGTTGTTACAACGACCGCGTTGTTATTTCGCATACCGTTACAACGCAAGTCGGAAAAACGACTTGCGTTAAGGGGGAAGAAGGTGTTGGATTTAAAATCCAACACCTTCCCTACTGTCCGCACAGACTGGAGTTGGAATAGTAAATTATACTATTCCAACATCCAGCGCCCCCTACAGCAAGTCGTTGTTCCGACTTGCGTTGTAACGGTATGCGAAATAACAATGCGGTCGTTGTAACGACCGCGTTGTTATGGCATGCGTTGTAAACGCATGCGAATAAAAGGTATATATTCTTGCATGTTGTGTGTTTATTTTTACTACTGCTCGCCGTACCCGTGTACCTGTCTCCAGCCCACTGGGCCCAGCTTCGAGGGTGCAGCCTTGAAGCTGCCATCTTTAAACAGCTGGTGCTGCCCTCACAAAAGGCTGTAGGGACCAGACAATGCCATCAGAATACAAGCCATGCTGTTTGTTGCAGCTCGTACTTGTACAAACTACTATAAATTCAGGAAATTACTTAAAGCCCATCTATTTTAATAACCCTTTTCTCCCCTTCACTGATACTTGAGTCCGTTACAGCGCCGAGAGGCCCCTGGGTGAGTTGAGCGCTATATTAAATATAAATGACATAACATTGTACACACAACTGTGTGCACTTTGGAAGCAGGAGGCCCTCGATGAACGCTGTTCTTGTTATTGTAGTGAAACATACCAGGCAGAATTCTTGCACCTGTGATGGTTTATTTTGAGTCTGAAACAATGAGTCGAACCCACCACGGCTGTTGGTATAACTCATTGTTAGTGTCCGGTCGGAAGACATCGGGTTTAACTTGCAGGTCAGTTTCAAATGCAGGTGGGGCCTGAGCCTGCTTAATACCACACTTGTCTTTTCAAAGCGCTTTAAATAAAACGCATTCCTTTTAACCAGTTTTAATGGTCCCAACGTTAGTAACTGAGGGAGGATGGAAGTCTGGGTCGGCCCTGCCAGAGTTTGAAGTTTTGACCTAGTGACACTTCATTTTTCAGCGGCGAGCACGATTAGCACACTGAGCCATCCTGCAGCCCATCCAGACCTCCCTGGGCGGAGTCTCTCCCAGCGTTCTCCCCTCGTCGGCTCCTGTGAGTCGCTGAAGCTGCATGGAGAGGGTGAGATGGGAATCTACAAACAACTCTTTTCAATCCCTGCTTATTTCATGTTCCCTCAGCGAGGAATCCTGCAGATAGGGGTAGAGAGGAGTCCCGAAGGGGAAGATGGATTAATGTGCACCCCGAGTCTGGCCATAAAGGTCGCTCGTCGAATACATGAAGCCCTTTAACCCTTTAGTAGCAGTGAGTCCATCCTCAGGATCTGGCCTTTGTGTGGTCTGAGAACCAGGCGCGTGGCAGGAGTGTGGTTCGGGCCTTCACTGGGAGCCTGTCCCAGCTCTGGTGCCGTGATTCCTCCCCCCAGGCCTCCTGCCAGACGCCCCACAGCTTTGTGGCCCAATCGCAGTGTTCAAGACATGTGCCCACGCCCATGACTGTGCATTCGTGTCATCTATTCTGGAATTCACGGCGGAGCCAATAATCTCAGTGAATGCCCCAAACCAGCCTCCTGCCTCGGCGAGGGATACGGAACATGTTTATAAAAACTAGAGTTTATCTCGGGTGAGGCGAGCGCTAAAAGTCTCATCAAAATCTAGCGACAAGGAACCGCTTCAGAAAACGTTTTCTTTAGTAACTCTGGGGCAGATTTACAAGCCCCTTGCGCAACTTTTGCGTCATGTTTCCCAAAAAATGACGCAAAAGTGGCGCAAGGGGCTTGTAAATCTGCCCCTCTGTTTCCGAGCATGTGGACCGAAGGACATGGCTTCAGCCTTGGGTCATTCAGGCCCGGCCCGCTGATTGCTCCATCACCGAGGGAACGGGCAGTTCTAAAGTCTGTGCCCTTTTATTTTTAAGCACTTGTGTTTCTGAATGAGGTGATGTGGTCTTGTGTACATTGAGCATGTAAGGGGCAAAGGTTTTTGAAAGTTTGGATGTGGTGTCTATTGTAGCCCTTTGTAGCCTGTTTTCTGAAAAGGTGAATAAAATGTTCATCTGTTGTCTGTTATTGTCTCATCCGTGTAAATATATTACCTGTTTCACTTGTGTGCATGTGATCTTTACCCAGCTGAAGCATGTATCACAACAGCGCTTCATTAAAGGCCCTTCCGCTTCAATGTGATCTGCGCATGAATGCTTTAGTCTCGCTCTTATAGCAGAAAGATGCAAATGGCTCCGACCCCTCTTTATTAACAAGCATTGGCAAAGCCAATAGGTCTTGCCTATGTGAAAGCTATTGTATTTGGCAATGTGTTTTAGCCATAATGTGCACCAGTGTGACTACTATTCAGTGGCGTAGAGTGGGGTGGTATAATTTGAGATAGAGTGGAGTAGGGCTGAATGGTGTAGAGTGGAGTGGGAGTAGAGTGGGTAAATTGGAGTGAGGTCGATTTGGGTACATTGGAGTGGGGTGGAGTGAGGTAGATTGGAGTAGAGTGGAGAGGGGTAGACTGGAGTAGGGAAGTTAGATAAATTAGCTTGGTAGATTGAAGTGGGATAGTTTAGGGTGGGGTGGGGTAGATTGGGGTGGAGTGGAGTAGCTTGGAGTGGAGTAGATTGGGGTAGATTGGAGTGGTGTCGATTGGAGTAGGGTAGATCGGGGTAGATTGGGGAAGAGTGGAATGCAGTAACGGCCGGTGTCAGGGAAAAGTGGTGGGCAGCGCAGGGGTGGACAGCGCAGGGGTGGCGCAGCGTGGGGGGGGGGGCCAGCGCGGAAGGGGCCGCTCATTGGGGTGGACAATAACAATACCAAAAAAAAAAAACTTACCAGCCGCCCGCCGACTCGACACTCTTCTGGCTCCACTGCAGCACATGCTGAGGGTCCCAGACTCCTCTACGGCCAATCCAGACGCTGCCCTAATGCTGCAGGCAGCATGAGAGAAGCACCGGGATTGGCCTGAGTGCCTTGGATTTGTGCTCCCAGGGAGACTGGGGGCCTGTGCCTGCTGTCTCCAACCCAGCAACACCGCTTGGGCTGGAGACAGCTTCAGTGTTCATGTCTGTTTAGCCGTCCTAAGATGGCCGACCAAACTGACATGCACACTGACAGCAGTGCCTACCACTCCTCCTCCTTGATAATAAATCTGTTCTATTTATTTTTCCCAGGTGTTCATCTGCTGGTGGAGAGGGTGGGGGTGGCACTCTTCCTCCATAATAAAAAAAACAGCCCCTGGTGGAGTAGGATATATTGGGGCAGAGTGGAGTGGAGAGGGCTAGATTGGGGAAGAGTGGATTGAGGTGGATTGGGGTAGATTGGAGTGGAGTGGGGTAGACTGGGGTGGAGTGGGATAGATGGAGTGGGGTAGATTGGGTGAATGATAGTAGGGCACAATTGAATGGAGAGGTGGTAGACTAGTGTAGTTTGAACTGGGGTAGATTGGCGTGGAGTGGGGGAGTGGGGTAGATTACAGTGGTGTAGAATGGGGTAGAGTGGAGAGGGATATATTGGAGTAGATTGGAGTGGGGGTAGGGTAGATTGAATTGGGGTATATTGGGATGAAGAGGAGTAGATTGGGGTGCAGTGGGGTAGGTTGTAGGAAAGAGGAGTGCAGTAGATTGTGGTAGATTGGAGTGGAGTGGGGTAGATTGGGATGTGGTGGGGTAGATTACAGTGGGGTGGAGTAGACTGGAGTGGGGTAGAATCAGGTAGAGTCAAGTAGGATTAATTGGGATAGATTGGAGTGAGTAGATTGGAGTGGAGGTGTGGTAGATTGAATTGGTGTAGGTTGGGATGAAGATTAGTAGATTGGGGTGGAGTGGGGTAGATTAGAGTGGGGTAGATTGGAGTGGGGTAGATCGGGGTAAGGTGGAGTAGGATGTATTGGGGTAGATTGGAGTGGAGTGGGGTAGGTTGTAGGAAAGAGGAGTGCAGTGGATTGGGGTAGATTGAAGTGGAGTGGGGTAGATTGAAGTGGGGTACATTGGAGTGGATTAACACTCCCCAGCACACATCCGAAATCCGTGAAAATGATAGACAGTGCCATGTTGTCGAGTACGCAACATGTTGCTTACTCGACAACATGGCTCTGACGGCGTCCGGAAGGAAATAATACAGATATGCGCTCGTATACACCGGATTATTATATGATTGCTGGATATATAGAAACGGCACTTAGGACGCTGCAGAATACAGATACCCTATGTGGGTTGGAATTATCACCACATAAATAAAATTCATACTAAGAAGACTTAGCCTTGAAGAAGTCGCGGGACTAATTCCCATGTACGCGACGAAACACGTGTCGGCTGTTGTTTTGTATGAAGACCTACTGAATAAAGGAGGAAAGAAGACAGAGAGAATCTGAAATCTTTTGTACAAATTGTGCTTACTGTTCATGCACTGTCTATCGTTTTCACGGATTTCGGATGTGTGCTGGGGAGTGTTAATGCATTTGTGAGCTTAGGCTTGAAATTTGGGGAGGTTTGTGGTTCTCCTCACCCTGCAGCATCGCCACTCTAATAGAGCGGTTTAGGTTAATTGCCAAGTGGATTTCTCCTGAGAGGCGCCGATAAACCTAGAAAACTTACCACTTTCCGTTTGTTTTCTTACATTGGAGTGGAGTAAGGTAGATAGGAGTGAAGAGGAGTAGATTTGAATGAGTGGGGTAGATTAGGGTGGAGTGGGGTAGATTGGAATGGGATAGATTGGGTGGGTTATGGCAGGGTAGATTGGATTGGAGTGGGGTAGATTGAAGTGAGATAGATAGTGGTGTAGTTTGGAGTTGGGTAGATTGGAGTGGGGTAAACTGGTGTGGGGTAGATTGGAGTGGAATTGGATAGAGTGGCATGTGGTAGATTGGTATTGGGTGTGGTAGAGTGGAGTGGGGTAGATTGGGTTAGGGTGGGATAGATCGGAGTGGAGTAGATTGGATTAGGTAGATTGGAGTAGGGTAGTTTGGGGTGGAGTGGGGTAAGGTAGACTGGAGTGGGTCAGATTGGACTGGCGTGGGGTCGATTTTGGTGGCAGGTGACAGACTGGAGTGAAGTAGAGTGTGGTAGAGTGGAGTGGGGTAGATTGGGTGGATTGGAGAGGGTAGATTGGAGTGGGGTACATTGGGGTAGAATGGAGTGGGGTAGATTGGAGTAGGGTACATTGGGGTTGAATGGAGTGGGGTAGATTGGAGTGGAGTGGAGTGGGGTGGAGTTGGATAGATTGGAGTGGAGTAAAGATTCAAGTGGAGTGAGATAGATTAGGGATGAGTGGAGTGGAGTGGGTTGGACTGGAGTGGGGTTTAGTGGGGTAGATTGGAATGGAGAGGAGTAGATTGGAGTGGGTACATTGAAGAGGGATGATTGGAGTGGAATAGTTTGGAGAGGGGGAGACCGGAGTGGAGTGGGGTAAATTGGAGAGGAGTGGTTTGGATTGGAGTGGGGTGGGGTAGGGTAGATTGCAGTGGGGTGAAGTGGAGTGGGATAGATTGAGGTAAAGTAGGGTAGATTGGAGTAGAAGTGGTAGTTTGGGGAGGGGTAGATTGAGAAGGGGTAGGTTGGAGTAGGGTAGATTGGGGTGGGGTATATTGGAGGGGGTAGATTGGAATGGAGTATGTTAGCTTTGAGTGGAGTGTGGTATATTGGAGCAGGGTAGATTGGAGTCAAAGCCTCGGAAAATGAGCTGGAAATCCACAGCTCGTTTTCCCGTGTGATGGGAGCCGATATCATGTGTCACACGGTGGCACCGAGTGAGTTGGCAGGTCTTGAGTGGCGTAGTGTGGAGTATGCATGGTGTGGTAGCGCACTGACACATTTTGAATTGAAATGACCATTACATTTGCATCGACATACAGTTTTACTGCACTCAAACAATAATGTGTAGAAATCTCATGTTTTTGAACGTATTGAAGGTATTGAAATATTTGTTTCCACCACTCTTAAGAATTACAGAAGAATGCACTTCATTTGTGACAGCAACCTTCCCGGAAAGCTGGAAGCACGCCGAGATCACCGCCTTACTCAAGAAACCCAAGGCAGACCCCAAGGACCTCAAGAACTTCCGACCCATCTCTCTGCTCCCGTTCCCCGCGAAGGTCACCGAGAAAATCGTCAACAAACAACTGACCCGCTACCTCGAGGAGAACAACATCCTGGACCCTTCCCAGTCCGGCTTCCGCAGCAACCACAGCACCGAAACCGCCCTCATCGCCGCCACCGATGACATCAGGACCCTGCTAGACAACGGAGAAACAGCAGCCCTCATCCTCCTGGACCTATCAGCCGCCTTCGACACGGTCTGCCACCACACACTACGAACACGCCTTCACGACGCCGGGATCCAAGAGAAGGCCCTGGACTGGACCACATCCTTCCTCTCCGGCAGAACACAAAGCGTCCGCCTCGCCCCCTTCCGATCCAAAGCCACCAAGATCACCTGCGGCGTACCCCAAGGCTCCTCCCTCAGCCCAATGCTGTTCAACATCTACATGGCACCCCTCGCCCACGTCGCCCGACAGCACAACCTCAACATCATCTCCTACGCCGACGACACCCAGCTGATCCTCTCCCTCACCAAAGACCCTCACACCGCCAAAGCCCACCTCCACGAAGGAATGAAGGCCATCGCCGAATGGATGAGTACCAGCCGCCTGAAGCTGAACTCGGACAATACGGAGGTCCTCATCCTTGGCTCCAACCCTTCAGCATGGGACGACTCCTGGTGGCCGACATCACTGGGAACAGCCCCGACACCCACCGACCACGCACGCAACCTAGGGGTCATCCTCGACCCCACCCTCTCCATGACTAAGCAGGTCAACGCCGTTTCCTCATCCTGCTTCAACACCCTCCGAATGCTCCGCAGGATCTTCAAGTGGATCCCCACCGAAACAAGAAAAACAGTCACCCAGGCCCTCGTCACCAGCAGGCTGGACTACGGAAACGCCCTCTACGCAGGAACGACGGCTAAGCTCCTGAGACGGCTGCAACGCATCCAGAACGCCTCTGCACGTCTTATCCACGACATCCCCCGACGCAGCCACATCACACCCCACCTGAGAGACCTGCACTGGCTCCCTGTAAACAAGAGGATAACCTTCAAGCTCCTCACCCACGCACACAAAGCACTCCACAACTCCGGACCAGCCTACCTCAACAGACGACTCAGCTTCTACACCCCCACCCGCCAGCTCCGCTCCACCAGCCTCGCCCTCGCCACAGTCCCCCGCATCCGGAAAACGACCGCCGGCGGCAGATCCTTCTCCCACCTCGCTGCCAAGACCTGGAACACCCTCCCCACCAACCTTCGGCAGACCCAAGACCTACTGGCCTTCAGAAGACTCCTCAAGACCTGGCTCTTCGATCAGTAGCAGCACCATCCCCCTCCTCCCCCAGCACCATGGAGGATCTGAGTGCACCATGTACAACAAGGCCCCGCTCTAGAGGACCTGTATGCACCATGTAAAACAAGGCCCCGCTATAGAGGACATGAGTGCACCATGTAAAACAAGACCCCGCTCTAGAGGACATGAGTGCACCATGTAAAACAAGACCCCGCTCTAGAGGACCTGAGGGCACCATGTAAAACAAGGCCCCGCTCTAGCGGACCTGAGTGCACCATGTAAAACAAGGCCCCGCTCTAGTGGACCTGAGTGCACCATGTAAAACAAGGCCCCGCTCTAGAGGACCTGAGTGCACCATGTAAAACAAGGCCCGCTGTAGAGGACCTGAGTGCACCATGTAAAACAAGGCACCGCTCTAGTGGACCTGAGTGCACCATGTAAAAGAAGACCCCGCTCTAGCGGACCTGAGTGCACCATGTAAAACAAGGCACCGCTCTAGAGGACCTGAGAGCACCATGTAAAACAAGGCCCCGCTCTAGTGTACCTGAGTGCACCATGTAAAACAAGACCCCCCCTCTAGAAGACCTGAGTGCACCATGTAAAACAAGGCCCTGCTCTAGCGGACCTGAGAGCACCTTGGAAAACAAGGCCCTGCTCTACCGGACCTGTGTGCACCATGTAAAACAAGGACCCGCTATAGAGGATCTGAGTGCAACATGTAAAACAAGGCCCCGCTCTAGAGGAACTGTATGCACCATGTAAAACAAGGCCCTGCTATAGAGGATCTGAGTGCACCATGTAAAACAAGGCACCGCTCTAGAGGATCTGAGTGCACCATGTAAAACAAGGCCCCGCTCTAATGGACCTGAGTGCACCATGTAAGACAAGACCCCGCTCTAGCGGACCTGTGTGCACCATGTAAAGCAAGGCCCCGCTATAGAGGATCTGAGTGCACCATGTAAAACAAGGCCCCGCTCTAGAGGACCTGTATGCACCATGTAAAACAAGGCCCCGCTATAGAGGATCTGAGTGCACCATGTAAAACAAGGCCCCGCTCTAGAGGACCCGAGTTCACCATGTAAAACACGGCCCTGCTCTACCGGACCTGAGTGCACCATGTAAAACAAGGCCACTCTCTAGCGGACCTGAGTGCACCATGTAAAACAAGGCCCCGCTCTAGAGGACCTGAGTGCACCATGTAAAACAAGACCCCGCTCTAGAGGACCTGAGTGCACCATGTAAAACAAGGACCCGCTCTAGCGGACATGAGTGCACCATGTAAAACAAGACCCCGCTCTAGAGGACCTGAGGGCACCATGTAAAACAAGGCACCGCTCTAGCGGACCTGAGTGCACCATGTAAAACAAGGCCCCGCTCTAGTGGACCTGAGTGCACCATGTAAAACAAGGTCCCGCTCTAGAGGACCTGAGTGCACCATGTAAAACAAGACCCCGCTGTAGAGGACCTGAGTGCACCATGTAAAACAAGGCACCGCTCTAGTGGACCTGAGTGCACCATGTAAAAGAAGACCCCGCTCTAGCGGACCTGAGTGCACCACGTAAAACAAGGCACCGCTCTAGAGGACCTGAGAGCACCATGTAAAACAAGGCCCCGCTCTAGTGTACCTGAGTGCACCATGTAAAACAAGACCCCCCTCTAGAAGACCTGAGTGCACCATGTAAAACAAGGCCATGCTCTAGCGGACCTGAGAGCACCTTGTAAAACAAGGCCCTGCTCTACCGGACCTGTGTGCACCATGTAAAACAAGGACCCGCTATAGAGGATCTGAGTGCACCATGTAAAACAAGGCACCGCTCTAGGGGAACTGTATGCACCATGTAAAACAAGGCCCCGCTATAGAGGATCTGAGTGCACCATGTAAAACAAGGCCCCGCTCTTGTGGACCTGAGTGCACCATGTAAAACAACACCCCGCTCTAGCGGACCTGTGTGCACCATGTAAAACATGGCCCCGCTATAGAGGATCTGAGTGCACCATGTAAAACAAGGCCCCACTCTAGAGGACCTGTATGCACCATGTAAAACAAGTCCCCGCTCTATAGGACCTGAGTGCACCATGTAAAACAAGGCCCCCCTCTAGCGGACATGAGTGCACCATGTAAAACAAGGCCTGGCTCAAGCGAACCTGAGGGCACCATGTAAAACAAGGCCCCGCTATAGAGGATCTGAGTGCACCATGTAAAACAAGGCCCCGCTCTAGAGGACCTGAGTGCACCATTTAAAACAAGGCCCCTCTCTAGCGGACCTGAGTGCACCATGTAAAACAAGGCCCCGCTCTGGAGGACCTGAGTGCACCATGTAAAACAAGGCCCCGCTCTAGCGGACCTGAGTGCACCATGTAAAACAAGGCCCCGCTCTGCGGACCTGAGTGCACCATGTAAAACAAGATCCTGCTCTAGTGGACCTGAGTGCACCATGTAAAACAAGGCCAGCACTAGAGGACCTGAGAGCACCATGTATAACAAG
Organism: Calotriton arnoldi; assembly: GCA_963921515.1. Lineage (NCBI taxonomy): Eukaryota > Metazoa > Chordata > Amphibia > Caudata > Salamandridae > Calotriton > Calotriton arnoldi. The sequence continues at coordinate 407,789 of CAWUFW010004503.1, read as the reverse complement.
ACCCTGCTCTAGCAGATCTGAGTGCACCATGTAAAACAAGGCCGCGCCCTAGAGGACCTGAGGGCACCATGTAAAACAAGGCCCCGCTCTAGCGGACCTGAGTGCACCATGTAAAACAAGGCCCCGCTTTAGCGGACCTGAGGGCACCATGTAATACAAGACCCCGCTCTAGCGGACCTGAGAGCACCATGTAAAACAAGGCCCCGCACTAGAGGACCTGTATGCACCATGTGAAACAAGGCCCCGCTATAGAGGATCTGAGTGCACCATGTAAAACAAGGCCCCTCCCTAGAGGATCTGAGTGCACCATGTAAAACAAGGCACCGCTCTAGCGGACCTGAGTGCACCATGTTAAACAAGGCCCCTCTCTAGCGGACCTGAGTGCATCATGTAAAACAAGACCCCGCTCTAGCGACCCGAGTACACCATGTAAAACATGGTCCCGTTCTAGTGGACCTGAGTGCACCAAGTAAAACAAGGTCCCGCTTGTAGGAGAGTAGGATCTGCTTCTTATAGTTACCCCTACTTAGTCTGACTGGGATCCTGCTCTTCAGGACCCCAGTCTATCTGCTTTCTCCTGTAAATTGCAATACATGTACTTTAGGTACACTCCAGATTGGATACTGGGGTACCCTTATAAGTCCCTAGTATATGGTACACTGTGTCTGGCATCTGTGATGCAGCCAAACATATAGTTCTAAGTGCATTATAACCTTGCGGTAAATGCTAACTTTAAAACGCTGCTTAGAAACATGTCGTGTTTGGTGTCTAACACCTTGGAATCATACCTCCACACCAGTAACTGGTGTGGGAGGTATGATTCCACCCTTCTAGAACCACTACTGTGGGTCACCGGTCTACCCGGTACCAGCTTTCTCGAGCTGGGCAGCACAAAAGTGATGCTGCCAGCCACAGACACGAGTCTGCCCTCCTGCTGCTGAGCCAAGCTCGAGCAGAGGAAGGCCTGACAATAGGTTTCCTGTCACAGGGAGATGTTACCACCTCCCAGACAGGATTTAGTGTATTGGGGCTGGGTGGGTGCACTCTGAGAGTGCCAGAAAGTCTGTACTGGGGCACATTTGGTGTCCCTGTGCATAGTATAGCTCAAACCAGTTCTGGGAGCCATTGGCTCCTGCTTTGGCGCGAAACTGGACAAAGGACATGGGTGTAGCCACCCCTCTGTCCTGCCCCTCCCCTAGGAGGGTCCCCAGAGTCAGTCCAACCCCTTCCCTGGGTATAAAGTGGGAAACCTGATCACAGGACTTTAGATTATACCTGGACAAGACTCTGCAAAGAAACCAAGTACTTCAACGGTCTACACTTCGCTGGATGACAGAAGAATCTCCCTTGGAGTAAAGGAGTTACTCCCCTGCAGCAGCAGACACCTAAGCGCATCTGACCGGCTTGCATCTCCAGAGCTCCTGCGGACTCTGAAGATTTCTGCAACACAGGAGGTGGGTTCCCAAAGTTCCCCGAGGTAAATCTGACCTCTCAGAGTTTCTGAGTCCAGTATCTGTCGTGGGGGCCGTGCAACCCGTACCCCTGTGCACCGCGTCTATTTGCAAGTGCATATGCTTTTTGGCAATCCCTGAACTTGTGCATTGGACTACGTGTAGTCCTGACTCCGAGCAACATTTGCCCCGAAGATATCCGGCCTCCACTCCACGAGTGCTCTGTGGGCTGGTACTTTGTGAATTCGCTCGAGGTCTCCTCGCTATCCCTGGTCCGTTGGCCTGTGGGTCCTGGCGAGGGTCATCTCATTTGTACTTGGGCTTCCCTGGTTGCTCTAGACGTGCCCTGACTCTCCATTGCTTTGACAGTCCCCTGGACCTTGCTAGTCCACACCGTAACCTGTTTCCTCTGACTGCGTGGGTTGCCGTTGCCAAGTCTTGTTGGTGCTCCAGCCGGACACTGACCCCTCAGCTCTCGACATCCTTCGTGGGACAGCTCACCTCGGGACCCTGGTCGCCGCCGGCATCATCTGGTCCCCGTGGCTGCAGAGACAAACATCCTTTCTCTTCAACAGAAGCACCCGACATCGGTGGGCATTCGACTACTGAGCCCCTGGTCACCTGAAGTGACCCAGACTCTGTCCCCTCTGCTTTCAGGTTCTTCTCACCTCGGATCCGGGCTTGGATTCCACCGGACACTCTTCACCTTCCTGGCAGCAGTACTTCTTCGCATCCCTCCATTGAAAACGACGGAGGTTTCCGACACCAATCGACCCCTATGCACCCGGCTCCTCTGGGATAGGTAACACGGGTACCTCGGTACTCCCAAGAGTGCTGGCCTTAGAACCTCTTATGTTCCAAAGGGTTTGCTTGAAGTCCTCCTAGAAGTGTCCTTAAACTGTAATTTTCCAACCGCGACTTTCCCATAGAGTTGCACGGAGCACGCAGTTGTGTTTCCTCACTGCACCCGTCCTCCGTGGGCTCCCTGTGTCACTGCCTTGGGTGGTTTCTTGGGGTCCCAGAGATTCTACGTGCTCTAGGCACAATGTCTATTGAAGTCGTGATTGTTATACCATTTTTTAGGTCTCGCGCCTAGCGTTGCAGTGCGTAGCACTGCTCGCGCAGCGTGAGACCTCTAGAAAGGGCTTCTGAAAACGACCTACACGCTCGTGCGTGTGGTTTTGTTTTCAGAAGCCCACATTGGCTGGTGCGTCCGTTTTTTTTACGGGGACGGCACGCGATTGGTCAAAGGCGGGCGCATGTCCCGCCTTTGCCGCGCCCATTCCCGACGGTGGCCAGAACGCGCATCAGCGCGCGTTCGTCTGCTGCCGCTGCCGCGCTCCCTTCCCCCGCTCCTCTGTGGTGCGCGCGCACCACTGGTTTCACGTTCGGCTCCTCTGTGGTGCGCGCGCACCGTTTCTATTCCGTGCTTGTTTATACTTGTTCTTGTATTTTTGCTGCCTTCCTGCTGCTGCGGCACAGACAAGGATGCACGCTTCACACTTTATGACTTGGGGACTCTTGCTAACGGCGCTGCTGTGTTTGGAATCAGAGGGGAAGTCACTGCCCCAGTCCCAGCGAAGGGTAAGCTCGTGTGCTGTGTGTGATCGTGTGCACATGCTCGTCTCATGTAACGCTGGGCTATAGTGAATCGGAGTGGTAACGGGAGACCTCACCTGAGTTCAAATCGCGGCGTCCCCGCTCGATCACAATAGTGTGATCTTGGGCGAGGCAGAACAATTGAAAAGTTTGAATTGATTTAGGGGGGGGGAGGTTATAGTGATCCGTGGCAGCCGCTCTTGACCTAATGGCGGAGCCAAGTCACGAGCTATCTCTTTACCGCACAGATGGTCTGCTGTGCTCGGGACTCTGGTTTGCCATTATTTCAGTTTAGGACTTGGAATCCAGTCGGTGCTTTGAATTGCATATGGCTTCAGCTGGAAGCCTTACTTTGAATAGCCAGATCGGATTCCAGCTATTCACTGTTGTGACTTTATCTAGTAGAAGCGCTTCCTTTCCCTTTGTTCTGCCCCCTCGCCCGGATCGTAAGGGACCTGGGCGCCATGAACGGTAGTTAAAAACCAATTTTCCTGCTTCACTAGCAATGCTGTGCCTACACCAGCCTTCGTATTCCCTCTCAGCGCAGCACTCAGCATGCCAGTGTAGAGAGGGGAAATTAACTTTCAGTGGCAAGCGGCTCTCAGAGAAGGATGCCGACTACTCCATTCCAAGGCTGCAAGGGAAAAAGTGTGGTTCATGTACTAAAATTAGTCCACATTTGTCAGCAAAGGTACCATTGGACTAGGGCATGTGAAGTCTTAATATGAAAAAAAATTACTTCTCTCATAAAACACGTGCGTTGCCAGGCCGTGCTCGGAAATAGAACAGAGTGGGTTCCTAAAGGTACTGTGTTAAAATGCAGACTCTTATGCGGGTAATTTTGAAAACAACATTTTGTTTATTCATATAATGAAATAAAAAATCACTTTAGCAGCTCCCTCATGAAATACACACCCTTCCATCAAAATGAACATGCGTGTCGCTCCTGAAAACAGAGAGCAACATTAAAATCAGCTTCAATAAAAGCAAGGTTAGCAAGCGCTAAGGGAAGGGTGGCTACAGGAGGCCTTCCCACTCGCCCAGTCTGTGTCTTTCAGGCTCATTTTCCATCGGGGACACGGGAAGAAAGAAGATGTGTCTAATGAAATGCCTTTTCTGGCTTCTACTGGCCACGCGCTTTGTGTAGGGCGTGTCTCACTGACAGCTGACAAAAATCCACTTTAAAGTTTGAGTGTACCCCTTCTTCACACCACCTTCATAATAATTTAGCATTTGCAACAGCAACTTCCCAGGCACGAACAAAAAAAAAGAAAGCTTGCAAACATGTATTTTTAAAAACGCAGTGTTTTTTTTAATTGAACTTTGTATACTACTCGTGCAGGGCCAATTTTCACAGCAAACAACAAACAGAATGAGCAGACGCCTTTTATTGTAAATAAGGGAGCCCTTGCAGCACTCGTGGCATCTTGTGGTGATGCACCTCGAGGCGCTTAGCTAGACCCAGCCAGGGCTAGAAAGAGTGACACTGCGCGGCAGGTGCTGAACCCATTCAGCTATCTTGTTTGTGCACCCTGGTTAGTGTTGCAGTAGGACCCTGTACAAAGGTGACACCCAAGAGAGGTTTGTCTCAGGTCAGACACTGGCCACATTATGAACAAGAAGCAGAGCCGACCCTCGGTTCTACTGAGGGTCGTAGCAAACCCTGCACTAGAGGTGACATGCAGACATCTCTCTGTGCATCTTAACCTGCACACATTTCTGTACCCCACCTGCACCTGAGCACCTTTCTGAACCCCTTCTGTGTGTGCCACAAACACCTGCGTGTTAATTTGGTATTACAAAGCAGTTTCAAGTGACACCGAAGCGACAGGTTGGCGCTATGTAGAAAACCATCACACATTATGTTTTCGAAAGGATCTGCATGCTTCCTTTTTAGTTTCCTTGTTATTGTATGCAAAAAGGACGATGTAACAGTTCAAATGATAGTAACACAGTTGCAGTGACACTCATTGAGTTTTACTGCATTTTTGTCTGACTCAGCAAGCATTCGCAAAGCCAGTATACCTCGCCTTTGAGACTGTTGGTTCTGCCATTGATTTTCTTTTCCTTTTATTTTAACGAGTAGCGTTTGAGATGCACAGTGAGCAATCTGCATTTTATTGTGTCTGCTGGGTAGGGTATCAAGCTTTTAGGGGAAGTGAATGATCTAAACAAGTCAGTACGTGCAAGGCCCTGGCGGTCTGCAACTATCAGCGGCTGTACACAGTCATGGTCGTACATTAAACAGAGGGGGCGGTTTCCACTCACTGGAGATCTGTGGCGCATTATCCTGCTGAGACTAAAATACCAAATACATCACCAGTGCGCACCTACACACAGATGAGACTTTTTATCTGAGGGAAATGACGTGTTACTGGCATGGGCCATCTTGGTGAGGTACCGTTTCTGTGATACCGGGCTGAGTGACCATTGATGTTCGGGGGTGACAGGGTGTGGAAGCATGTTTATTGAAAGTCAGCAGGGGTGCCTTTCTGACCTCTTCGACACAGACATGACCTCATAGCTTCAGTATCCTGAAATAAAATAGGTTACTTTCCATAGTAGTCATAGGTGGAAGCAGGGCTTTAAGTGTGTCGGGTCCTACCGGTGCTCAGCACCAGCAGTTCTAAAAAGCAGTTGCTGAGAAGGGTTCCCCAGAATACACCCCACTGTGTTAGTGCTGTAACAGAGCTAGACTAATTCTGCTGCTGAGGACGTTTGAGATCCTCAATGGCTGTGACCGAAAGTGTTCTAAAGGTATTCAAATTGCAAGGGGGCCCCGTGGTCCACCTGACAGACGCTTCTATTTCCGGTTACCCTGAAACCTTTCCTCCCACCTACCACTAGGGTGAACTACTCGATAGGTGGCACACTACTATAAACCTTTACCTTGGTGAGAGTGAAGGTACATTAGGTGGAAATTGGAACTGGGGCATCTAAGCAGACTACAGTTCCATCTAGAGAGAGTCCTGCCCACATTATGTGCAACCAATAGCATAGGGGCACGGGCAGGTTTATTACAGACATGTCAATTGAGTCAAGTGCTTCCCGTTTGAAAGCATGTCATATTAAAAATGTTGTGCATTTGTCCTAAAGCCATCAATGAGAATGGCCTTGCATTATACTAAATTTGACCATTCCTTACCATCTTTCTGGAGGTCTACGCTCTGCATCAGCAAACTTGAAACTTGAAGTATCAGCTGGACTATTAGTTCTTCATAATATTCGTAAATGCAGAGGTGTAGGTAGGTCTTTTTCTTAAGCAACGGCCAGGCCATAAAACTCTTCCCTTTTTTGTTGAATCTTACTTCAGGTTACAAGTCTGTCACTAAATCTTTTTCTAAATTTCTTTTTGTTGATTAATAGACATGCTTTACTCTTTTTCTCTACTGTTATTGGTGGGCTTCGTGGGATGATAACCATGAAGGCATTAGTGTGCTTTGTAAAATATAAAAAATAAACAAGCATTTGCAATGCAAAGCTGGCAGCAAGTGCACCTCTTTCACTGCCAGCCTTGCTTCTCGTAAGCAAGGACTACAAGTACAAAGTGTGTTTACGCACCGTCTGCTGGTTTTCAAAACACATAAATAAATGGCATTGTCATTTAGAATCCCAATAGCTCAAACTCTCACAAATGCGAGACCTATTGCATTGCAAATGCTTGTTTAGTATATGGTTCGGTCTCCCCCTGGAGCCCGTTGTACATTTTGCTACTTACGCATGTTTTATTGATTAAGTATTGTGTGCTTTGTGTTCTAATCTCGTGTAGAGATTAGTAGAGAGTGTTGTAGTAATAAATACATATTTTTACATAACTACTGTGTGGTTCTCCTTTCATTTGATGATTCAAGAAGTGAGATTCTGGTAAAACGAGCTGCTTTACATTCCTTCAAGATTTAGCCTGAAGGCTGCTCTCCACAGCTACCACTAGGATAGCTTTCTAAAGGTTATCTTTGACCTCATACATCATAAGGGTCATGTGGACTGTTACAAGGTGCCCACTTTATTTAGTGGACAGCATATACCAGGCCAACTTCTCACATTGGTGTGCAGCGGTTGGGATTCAAGCTTGCTATTGTTTTACCAGAAAAATCTCATTGAGTGATTAACTGAAAACCACTAAAGTATTAGGTACATATAATACATCAAGATTGGAATAAGTAAGTTCTACTGAACTTGGAGTTGGGTAAGTCAAGGGCCTAGCAAACCTTTTCTCCAATTCAAGAGAGTTTAGTCTCCACCAGGTTAGGTAGGTGCCTACACCACATAACACTAGTATGTCTTCTAGAGGAGAAGCCGGTGGCTCTCTGCCAACTAGGTATGACCATCTCTCATTCCAAGAATTGAGAAACATGTGTACATCTAGGAAGCTGAGGACAGGGAGAAGTGCAAGCACCCAACGTCTCATAGAGATGTTGCTCTTGGATGACCTCAGAAAGACCCCATGGTCTGATGAAGTAGAAAGAGTGGGTGGGACAGGAGATGAGGAAAGGCCAGGAAGTGAAACCTTCTTTGAGCTGGACTCAAACCCTGGCCAGTAGGATCAAAATGATTCTAACCTGGAAAACACAGAACTTCCTTTAGATGGGGAAGAAGGCCCCAGTGGCCCTCTCTTTACTCCACCAGGAAGAGTACAGAGTTTGCCTAGGAGATCCAGAACTCCCCCTGTGGAGTCTAATCACTCAGGAACTTCTGTAGGGACTTCCATATCACATAAGAGGGAATCCTCTTATGATAGACAGTGCCAACTTCTGGAGCTTGAGAGAATCAAGCTTAGGCTCAAGAAGGAGCAGTTGGCCCTAGACAGGGAATCCCTAGAGCTCCAAAGAGCTACAAAAAGATTGGGACAAGAGTCCCATGGTGGCAGCAACAGTGTTCCTAGAAGTAGGGAGTATACTCATGAATATAGGAACCTGAACAAGATAGTCCCTCCCTACCACAGTGGGGATGGCATTCACAAATAGATAACTGCACTGGAAAGGGCCTGTAAAGTACAGAAGGTCCCTCAGGGGCAGTGGGCAGCTATCTTGTGGCTCTCCTTTGCTGACAAAGGTAGAGATAAGCTCCTCACTGTTAGAGAAGAGGATGCTGACAACTACTCAGTCTTGAAGAGTGCTCTCATTGATGGGTTTGGCTTAACCACTGAACAATACAGGATTAAGTTCAGAGACACCCAGAAGACACAGACTCAGGACCTGACCACAGGACTTTAGATTATACCTGAACAAGACTCTGCAAAGAAACCAAGTACTTCGACGGTCTACACTTTGCTGAACGACAGAAGAATCTCCCTTGGAGTAAAGGAGTTACTCCCCTGCAGCAGCAGGCACCTAAGCGCATCTGACCGACTTGCATCTCCAGAGCGCCTGCGGACTCCGAAGATTTCTGCAACACAGGAGGTAGATCTGACCTCTCAGCGATTCTGAGACCAGTATCCCTCGTGGGGGCCGTGCAACCCGTACCCCTGTGCACAGTGTCTGTTTGCAAGTGCATATGCTTGTTGGCAATCCCTGAGCTTGTGCATTGGACTACGTGTAGTCCTGACTCCAAGCAACATTTGCACTGAAGATATCCGGCCTCCACTCCACGAGTGCTCTGTGGGCTGGTACTTTGTGAATTCGCTCGAGGTCTCCTCGCGATCCCTGGTCCGTTGGCCTGTGGGTCCTGGCGAGGGTCATCTCATTTGTTCTTGGGCTTCCCTGGTTGCTCCAGACGTGCCCTGACTCTCCATTGCTTGGAGAGTCCCCTGGACCTTGCTGGTCCACACAGTAACCTGTTTCCTCTGCCTGCGTGGGGTGCCGTTGCCAAGGCTTGTTGGTGCTCCAGCCGGACACTGACCCCTCAGCTCTCGACATCCTTTGTGGGACAGCTCACCTCCGGACCCTGGTTGTCGTCGGCATCTCCTGGTCCCCATGGCTGCAGAGACAAACATCCTTTCTCTTCACATGAAGCACCCGACATCGGTGGACATTCGACTATCGAGCCCCTGGTCACCTGAAGTGACTCAGACTCTGTCCCCTCTGCTTTCAGGTTCCTCTCACCTCGAATCCAGGCTTGGATTCCACCGGACACTCTTCGCCTGCCTGGCAGCAGTACTTCTTCGCAGCTCTCCATTGAAAACGACGGAGGTTTCCGACACCATTTGACCTCTATGCACCCGGCTCCTCTGGAATAGGTAACTCGGGTATCTCGGTACTCACAAGGGTGCTGGCCTTAGAACCTCTTATGTTTCAAAGGGTTTGCTTGAAGTCCTCGTGGAAGTGTCCTTAAACTGTAATTTTCCAACCGCGACTTTCCCATAGAGTTGCACGGAGCACGCGGTCGTGTTTCCTCACTGCACCCGTCCTCCGTGGGCGCCCTGTGTCACTGCCTTGGGTGGTTCCTTGGGGTCCCAGCGATTCTACGTGCTCTAGGCACTGTGTCTATTGAAGTCGTGATTGTTATACCATTTTTTTAGTATATGGTTCGGTCTCCCCCTGGAGCCTGTTGTACATTTTGCTACTTACGTGTGTTCTATTGATTAAGTATTGTGCTTTATGTTCTAATCTCGTGTAGAGATTAGTAGAGAGTGTTGTAGTAATAAATACATATTTTTACATAACTACTGTGTGGTTCTCCTTTCATTTGATCATTGAAGAAGTGAGATTCTGGTAAAACAAGCTGCTTTACATTCCTTCAAGAATAAGCCTGAAGGCTGCTCTCCATAGCTACCACTAGGATAGCTTTCTAAAGGTTATCTTTGACCTCATACATCATAAGGGTCATTTGGACTGGTGCAAGGTGCCCACTTTAATTAGTGGACAGCATATACCAGGCCAACTTCTCACTATCATGTCGGAGAGTGGAGTGGAGTGTTGTAGAACAGAGTGGTGTGGCACAGAGTGGAAGGGAATAGATTGGAGTGGACTGGAGTGGCGCAGAGTGGAAGGGCATAGATTGGAGTGGAGTGGAGTGTTGTAGAACAGAGTGGTGTGGCACAGAGTGGAAGGGAATAGATTGGAGTGGACTGGAGTGGCGATGATTGAAAGGGCATAGATTGGAGTGGACTGGAGTGGCGCAGAGTGGAAGGGCATAGATTGGAGTGGACTGGAGTGGCATGGCGTAGAGTGGAAGGGCATAGATTGGAGTGGAGTGGCGTAGAGTGGAAGGGCATAGATTGGAGTGGAGTGGCGTAGAGTGGAAGGGCATAGATTGGAGTGGAATGGCGTAGAGTGGAAGGGCATTGACTGGAGTGGAGTGGCATAGAGTGGAAGGGCATAGATTGGAGTGGAGTGGCGTAGAGTGGATGGGCATAGATTGGAGTGGAGTGGAGTGGCATAGAGTGAAAGGGCATAGATTGGGGTGGAGTGGCGTAGAGTGGAAGGGCATAGATTGAAGTGGACTGGAGTGGCACAGAGTGGAAGGGCAAAAATTTGAGTGGAAGGGAGTGGCGTGGCTTAGAGTGGAAGGGCATAGATTGGAGTGCTGAAGGCTGCTCTCCACAGCTACCACTAGGATAGCTTTCTAAAGGTTATCTTTAGCCTCATACATCATAAGGGTCGTTTGGACTGGTGCAAGGTGCCCACTTTAATTAGTGGACAGCATATACCAGGCCAACTTCTCACAAGCGGTGGGACAGAAGTCCTTGCATTTGCTCATACCACTTTGTCAATAAGTGACCACAGGAGCCAAATCCCAAAATTCTCTGTAGTTAGTCAATTTTTTCAATTGGTCTATTTTTTCTACATTTCTAAAATTAACTGCTGGGGCCTTGGCTAAGTTCCTGAAACTAAGTGGTTAGGAATTTAAAAGTCTATACTTTAGTTAGGAGAATCTGGGACTCACTGGACTCTCTGCACAGTGCACTTCGTTTTAGTGCACAATCTAGAGAGCCAGCCAGCTTCCTACAAGCATAAACCTACATTTTACATTGATTTTAGTCTAGGGCCTATACAGCAAGAAGGGAGCATCTTACACTTTGTGCCATTCTAGAATTACATAAAAATATTGCCCATAGTAATGAAACAGATACTCAACCACCTGCCTCACTAGAACAGGGGTCCCAGGCATTGCGCTCTTCGGATGTACTCAGTGTACTCGCTGCCATAGAATCCCACGTTGGATCGTACTGCCCGAACGAGAGCCGGACGACACACTGGCGTGCTGCTCAATTCCAGGCCCTGCAATACTTCTTCGATGCAAGCAGTTTACTCGCCGTCTAGGTTTTAACTTTGGCCTCCACTTCACCGGACGCTGTGCCGGTCCTAGCCTCTCTGGCTCGTTGCCTTCCACTCGGGCACCACATTGCAAGTGAAGCCCTCAGCTTTGGCTCCACCTCATGGTCCATATACTGGACCCCTCACGTGGTTAAGAATTACTCACTTCCTCTTTGCAGCCGGGACGGAAGTACAACCGGCAGAGAGTGAAGCCCCTACTTTGGCTCCACCCTTTGGTCTTTACTCAGGACCCTTCGTATGTTTGAGAAATACTCACTTTAATTAGGCAGCCGGGACGGAAGTACAACCGGCAGAAGGATTTATGATCACTTTCCCATTCCCATAAGCCCTGAAGAAGTCTTGGGGTACTTCCCCGGACGAAACACGTGTTGGCTGGGCAACCGTTCAGGATTAAAAGAAGAACAAATAATACTTCTATTGTTCATCGTCATTTTTAATGCATTTCTGTAACATTGAATGTTCGTTTTGAAAAAAGTTATGACACAGAGAAATTGCTCTGCAGATATTGTCGACGTGTGCACAGTCTCGTCGCACCTGCCTCACTATCCAGGCACTTAGTGCACCTTCACCATAGTGCCATCAGATATTTTGCCATGCCAAAGACAAGGAGTCTGCTTCTGTCGGTTTGCAGAATTCTAAGGGCTTGTGAGTACCTCCTGGTGCCCAGGATCTTACAAAGGGCACAACCCGCTCAAGCCGGAGCTTATGATGGCAGGAATAGAAACAAAATGTGCTCCAGTGATTCCATCCTCCCATGGCCTACTGGACACCGGTCATCTACTTCACCCTCTTCATCCCCTTTGGAGTTAAACGTTTCAACTGGAAGGGTGCTGTATCTTAGTTGGAAATATGGCTTACGAGCCGGGGTGGGGCAATTTCGTCAATGGTCACCTCAAAGCACACACTGGGTTTAACGTCAATGAAGTTTAGAGTTAGCCTTCATTTACTCTGTGTCACGGTTTCTACGGCAACAAGCTACCAGTAATGACGTTGGATCCTATCTCAGGAAATCAGGCTCATCGACTCTGGAATGGACCAATCATTTTCCAGCCCTAGCTTCTGTAGAAATGACTTTAGAGCTCGGAACCAGGGAATCTTTTCTACACACGGAGGGGCCATAAGGTCTCTTATGCCTTCCTGATAACTTTTGAGGTCTGTGGAAATCCACAGCTGATGTTAAAAAGTGATAAGTATACATTCTATCTTGTGCGAAAACTTCCTCTGTGCTAGGTCTAAGCATACTGGCATGAGGGGAGTACTTGAGGGAAGGGATAGGATAGACCTCAAACACCTATGTTCCACTGTTTCTAGGCTGTTAGAGTTCAAACTGCCCCATAGTTCAGCGCCATGAAGTACAGACTCCATTGCCTTTACATTATAAATTCCGAGAGCTGGAGTTACCCTTCTAGATAGAGTCCTACGGAGGATTTTAGCTTCCGCGAAGCTCTCAAGACCTGGCTATTCAGGGAGTAATCTTACCCGGAGCTGTTCTACGGTGGCTGTGAAAGTGCTGGGAGACCCACGGGTAGCCTTGCGCTATACAAATAATGCAGGATAGAATAGAATTGAATACGTTAGAATAGCTAAATTTGCAGTCTGCTGTATCAGGGACAAGTGACCTTTATCCAACTGAGGAATCCAACATAAGTTGAGTGTGATTCTGATACCCAAGTAATCGAAGGCGGTGACCTGATCAAGAGGGGAATTTCCTTCTAACAAGCTTCTATTGCAATGGCTTACCTTGCGACTAATAAAGAACCTACACTTGTTCTTGGAGCTGTTAAGCTCCAAGCCCGGCTCATTGCAGAAGGTATAAAATACGCTGAGCAGTAACACTAGCCCCTGGGGTGGCTTAGAAATCAGCAAGGTGTCGTCTGCGAAGAGGAGGGCCGGTATCCTCCTCCCCCCCAAGTTTGGGCGCATCACACCTGTCCCTAATTACTCTACTGTTGTGATTTTCCTTTAATGCCCACTTAGTTCTCCCTTATTTTACCCTTACTGGATGTTGTAGGCCTCTTTGCTTTGCACACGTTACACACAGCACGTTTGTTTTTATGCCACAATATTAATTTAGAAATACGCTACACATGTTTTTATTATTCAGTTCTCTTTTCTGAGACTCAGTCTGAACATTTTGTGCAAGGTCGAAGAACACCATGCCTTGTGTTTTCTGTGATCAATTAGCAACATAGCTTGACATTTAGACACAACACAGAGGAGCAACTGCTGTTTTCAAGTGAGGCACCTCGTATCATATACACCAAGACTTGCCTCTTGAAAACAGAGAGGAGGATTCTTGCAGAGGTGAAAGGTCTCAGGACGGACACGCTAGCTTTGCACAACCTGAGATGCAGACCACCTAACTATAAATATCAGGTCTGGGGGTCAGTTCTAATCCCAGAGATCACTGATACATCAGTGTGCGAACGTGGTGAGGATAGGTTTATGCAGATATATCATTTGCCATAGTAGCGCTTTTCATTGTATACAGTTTACTAGTAATGCTGATTACTCTGCTCAGTTGTATTTGTTTCCTAATTGCAGCTCAGCTGCATCATAATAGAGCACGATAGTTTCAATAAATATTGTAAACTTCCCTCATCTCTTTCTATTGTTTATTATGGACATGCATAAGTGAGAAAATGAAAGGTGATGATCTGTTTCCACGATTCCCCTTGGGACTTGAGAGTTGTGCTCTAGGGTGGGAATCCATCTGTGACTCTGGGAAGGTTAGGAGGGAAGGTAAGGCACTATGAGTCAGTCTGGATTTAGGCCCATAGGTACTGATGTGGTATGGTGACTCAGTCCCTACATTCTGACTTCCTGTGGTGCCGGGCATAGTTCTGTTTCCAAACACAATCCCTGCAACACTACCACTCCATTGATATACAGGAAGACCAGCGTAGGGGCGAGGACGCATCCCTGTCTAACTCCACGGTCAATGTTAAAGGGTTTGGTCACCTGCCCATTCTGCCCCATCTGACTTTGACCATATTACTGGGATGCAGCCTTACCAAGATGTTCAATAAGGGGGCAGGGATGAACACCTTCTATAGCTTCCCCCATGGAACCAGGCCGAAGCTGTGCGTAAATCAACAAAGGCAACACAGAGGCCCTGGTGATTAACAACTCCCTCCAATGGATACAAGAGAACATAAAAACCTGATCTGGAGTGCTCTTGTTGGCTCTAAAGCCTGCCTGCAAATCAGACAGGACGCACTCTTCTGAAATCCAGTCCTGCAGATGTGCCAGCACGTGCTTGCAAAAAACTTTTTGGGACGAATTGATCAGGCGAATGGGTCTATAGTTCCCAGGGTTTGCGCGGTCTCCCTTCCTATAAATGGGGGGATCTTGGCTAGTTTCCATGAGGAGGGGATAACCAGGCCAGAGAGGCTGGCGTTGGATAGAATATTTATGTATGAGCCCCACGCTTCTGGGTGCACCTTATACAAGTCATTGGGTCTTTGGTCCAAACCCGGGGCACGGGCAGGGATACAGGAATTAATTGCAACCAAAGTCTCATTTAAAGAGAACACAAGGGCGCCTGAATTGTCGGTATCACCCTCATATAAGGACACACTATCACCCTCTTCGACATTACGTCCATCAGCGTACGGTTTACTAAAATGGGCCACCCATTCGTCTGGTTGAACACAAAAATCGAACTCCGTTTTGGAGCCATGTAGGCAGACTGCCTCAATCCTCCAGAAAGAATTATTATCTTTTACAATCATGGCTTCGTGCAGAGAAGACTACTGGGAGTCCTCCCCCTCCTTTATTGCTAAGGCCAGAACTTGCCAATACCTGTCTCTACTGTAGGAAGGTGGAATCTGACTATATGGTTGCCCCCACTTTTTTCCTGGTGTTTTGCTGGTTTATGACTTAGTTGGACTGGGATCCTGCTATTCAGGGCCCCAGTCTATCTGCTTCCTTTATAAAATGGTTTCCATGTGCCTTAGGCACATCTCTGATTGGAATCTGGAGTGCCCTTATAAGTCCCTAGTATATGGTGTACTATGTACCCAGGGCATAGGTACCTCAGAGGCCTACCAGGGGCTGCAGCATGTATTATGCCACCCCTGGAAGGCCAGCCAAAATGACACCACGGGTCTGCTACTGCAGCCTGGGTAAGGTGGTGCATGCACCCCTTACTGTGATATAGGTTACCTATATCACTACATATATACACACATATAAACCTATAAGTCACTCCTATGGCAAGCCTTATCAATCCTGAAGGCAGAGTGCTTGGTTCTTATGTGAGAGGGTACCCCTGCATGAGCAGAGCCCCTCTGCAGCGTTCGGAGACCCTTCTCTGATGCTGTTTGTAGTGCAGCCTGACCATATACTCTTAAGTGCATTATATCCTCGCGGTACAATGCTAACTTTGGACTGACTGCACCAAAACATGTTGTGTTTGGTGTCAAACATCTTGGAATACTACCCCCCCGCCAGTTCTGGCGGCGGGGTAGCATTCCACCCTTCTAGAGGGAGAGACATGTACACACCGGCCTACCCGGTAACTTCTTTCCAGAGCCCTGGCATCACAAAATGGATGCCACTGCCACAGACATGGGTCTGGCCTCCTGCTGCTGACTGAAACTCCGGCAGGGGAGGCCTGGACAATAGGTTTCCTGTCCAAGGGAGGTGTAACCACCTCCCCAGACAGGATAGTGTGTATTGGGGCTGGGCGGGAGCACCCTCTGGTGCTTTGAAGTCCTGCACTGGGGGCACATTTGGTGTCCCTGTGCATATGCCAGTTCAAACCGGTTGCAGGGGCTAGCTGCCCCTGCTCTGGCGCGAAACTGGACAAAGGGAATGGGTGTAACCACCCCTCTTCCCTGACCCTCCCATAGGTGGGTCCCCAGAGTATGTCCAACCCCCTAACTTAGTATAAGTATGGGACCCCAGTCCTTAGGACTTTAGATTAACCTGGACGAAACTCTGACACTGAATCCTGGACCTTCGACGCTCTACTTGAAGATTAGAGGACTGAAGAATCTCCCTTGGGGTCAAGGAGTGACTCCCCTGCTTGGCAGGCACCTAAGAAGCAATTGTCCAGTCTGCATCGCTGAAGCTCCCGCCGGACGCCGAAGTCTTTGCATCACCAGAGGTAGATTTCCAGACTTCCCCGAGGCTGTCCTGAGTTCCCAGCAAAGCTGAGGCCCGTAGCTGTCGTGGGTAACGTGGAACCATGACCCCTGGACACCGAGAACTTTTGCAAGTACATCCTCTTCCTGGTCTCCCAGGAAGTTGTGCTTTGGGCTCCGAGTAGCCCACGCCTCCAGCACCAACTGCACCGAAGATCACTGGCCTCCACTCCACGAGTGTCCCGTGAGCCAGCTCCAAGTGCGTCCACTTGAGGCTCCTTTGCGGTTGCTAGTCTGTTGGCTAGTGGGCCCTCCTGAAGGCAACTCTTCTTTTGCTTGGGCTTTCCTGGTTGCTCCAGACGTGCCCTGACTTACCCTCGCTGGGTGAGTCCCTCAGACCTTGCTGGTCTGCATCAACATCCTTTCTCTGTTTCCCCGTGACTTGCCGTTTCCAAGGCTTGTTGGGTCCAATCCGGTCGCCGACACCTCAGCAATCGACAGACGTCATGGGACAGCTCGAATCCAGCTCCTGGTCATCGTCAACGCCTCCTGAACCTTGTGGCTGAAGAGTCAAGACGACCGTCAACCTACCTGAAGCACTCGACATCGGTGGGCATCTGCTCATCGCCTTCCTGGTCACTGGCTAGTGACCCAGACTCTGTCCCCTCTGCTTTCAGGTTCTTCAGATCTTCGATCCACCCTTGGATCCACCCGAACACTTTCGACTTGGTCGCCAGCAGCACTTTGCAGCAGATCGCCATTTAAAACAACGACGAAACCCGACCCCGAAAGACACCTATGCACCCAGCTCCCCTGGGTGAGGTAACTTGAGTACTCCGGTGCTCTCGTGGGTATAGACTCTAGAACGACCTAGTTCTAAAGGGGTTTGCTCCAAGTCCTCCTCTAAGTGTCCTTTTTCTTTAAAACTCCAACCGCGACATTCCCCATAGAAGTCAATGGCGGCTCGCGGCTGTGTTCTCACACTGCACGCGTCCCCCGTGGGTCCCCTGTGTCACTACCTTGGGTGGTTCCTTGAGGGCCAAGCACTTCTACAGGCTCTAGGCCTTGTGTCTAGCTCAGTCGTGGTTCTTATACCACTTTATTGGTATATGGTTTGGTACGCCCGTAGGGCTCAAACGTGTATTTGTGCTATTACTGTTGATATTCGACTTGTAACTTATGTACTTGAACTCTAGCCTCATAAAGAGACTAGAGGGGTGTGTTTAAGGCTAAATACATATATTTTATATATATACCTGGTGTGGTCCTCTTTCATTTGGTCACTCAAGAGATTATAGACTGGTAAAACAAGCTGCTTTACATTCCTTCAAGACTTAGCCTGAAGGCTGCTCTCCATAGCTACCACTAGGATAGCTTTCACTAAAGGTTGTCTTTAACCTATCTCCATAAGGGGTCGTTTGGACTGGTGCAAGGTGGCCACTATAACTAGTGAACAGCATATACCAGGCCAACTTCTCACACAGATGACCTGCAATCATGGTTTCCATTGATAATACTCCCGAGTCCATATCTGAATTTCAAGCCACTATGCTGCACATCCGTAACTGGATGAACAGCAATCATCTAAAATTGAATCCAGATAAAAACTGAGCTGATCCTGATAGGCGGCACTCGTAACCCTTGGGGCCCGCATTTCTGGTCAGCTGAACTGGGTTTCATCCCTTCTCCACCGCCCTCAACTAAGAGCCTTGGACTGGAGTCACAATTAATTGTGACCTATCCATGAAGTCTCAGATTGCAACCGTAGTCTCTACCTATTTTTTTCAGCTACGAAAAATAAGGAAAATAAGCAGATGTCTCACTAGGGAAGCCCTGGTGCAGGTAGTCTTAGCTCTGGTCATGTCTCACATAGATTACGCCAACTCTCTATACTTTGGTCTGACATCATACCTGATAAAGAGACTGCAACTTGTACAAAATCAGGCTGCAAGACCTATTTTCCAGCAGCCCAGATGGCAACATGCTTCCCCTCTCATGAAGAAGCCACATTGGCTCCCTGTACTCCAACGTTGTACTTTCAAAATCAGCTGCCTGAACTTCAAATCGTTACGAGGCACTTGCCCAGAATTTATCTCCAATATCATTCAGAGATACACACCTACCTGTAATCTGCGATCTGCCCACACGAACATGTTGGTCACCCCGTACTATAAATCAAAGCGGTTAGGTGGCAGCAGATTCGTGGTACTGGCTCCTCGGTTCTGGAATGCCTTGCCTCTTGACATCAGATCCTGGACAGATCACCTGAGATTCAGGAAACTCCTCAAAACATGGTTGTTTATCCAGGCATATAATTAACCTAGAACATGGCTGTTTATCCAGGCATATAATTAACCTAGAACATGGCTGTTTATCGAGGCATATATTTAACCTAGAACATGGCTGTTTATCCAGGCATATAATTAACCTAGAACATGGCTGTTTATCCAGGCATATATTTAACCTAGAACATGGCTGTTTATCCAGGCATATAATTAACCTAGAACATGGCTGTTTATCCAGGCATATATTTAACCTAGAACATGGCTGTTTATCCAGGCATATAATTAACCTAGAACATGGCTGTTTATCCAGGCATATAATTAACCTAGAACATGGCTGTTTATCCAGGCATATATTTAACCTAGAACATGGCTGTTTATCCAGGCATATAATTAACCTAGAACATGGCTGTTTATCCAGGCATATAATTAACCTAGAACACGGCTGTTTATCCAGGCATATAATTAACCTAGAACATGGCTGTTTATCCAGGCATATATTTAACCTAGAACATGGCTGTTTATCCAGGCATATAATTAACCTAGAACATGGCTGTTTATCCAGGCATATAATTAGCCTAGAACATGGCTGGCTGTTTATCCAGGCATATATTTAGCCTAGAACATGGCTGTTTATCCAGGCATATATTTAGCCTAGAACATGGCTGTTTATCCAGGCATATAATTAACCTAGAACATGGCTGTTTATCCAGGCATATAATTAACCTAGAACATGGCTGTTTATCCAGGCATATAATTAACCTAGAACATGGCTGTTTATCCAGGCATATAATTAACCTAGAACATGGCCGTTTATCCAGGCATATAATTAACCTAGAACATGGCTGTTTATCCAGGCATATAATTAACCTAGAACATGGCTGTTTATCCAGGCATATATTTAACCTAGAACATGGCTGTTTATCCAGGCATATAATTAACCTAGAACATGGCTGTTTATCCAGGCATATAATTAACCTAGAACATGGCTGTTTATCCAGGCATATAATTAACCTAGAACATGGCTGTTTATCCAGGCATATAATTAACCTAGAACATGGCTGTTTATCCATACATCTGTTTAACCGTCCAGGACTCCGTCACTTCTATAGTTAGCGCCATGAAACCAATCGGTGTACACGCGCTTTATAAATAATTTTAACATAACATTGTTCAACGCTCTGTCCATCAATTGTTCTTTTTTCTTTTGTCGCCCCGAGTGGGACGGGTATGCCCGGACGTGGGTCCCTTGCTCTCCATGCCACTGGAGTCAAGCTAGCCTGGCTGATGAGGGATGAAACCCCGAAACCGGTCCCAGGATGCTTGTTTCCGGTCCAGGGAAGACCTGGCCTGGCAGTTCGGGCTGGACTGTTCCCATTGGGCGCAGGGTCAGACTGATTTGCATATGGCTGGGTCCAAACTGGAATGGCATGGGGAGCAAAAAACTATGGCTTTAGGCCCAGATCTCTGTACTGGGGTGAATGTTTGACATTGTTCAACATTCTGTCCATCAATTGTTCTTTTTGATATAAAAACCTTAGCACTGTGAATGCTGGACTCTGCCCCATACTTTTGCAGACACAGTTTGTTTATCCCACAGGTCCAGCTCTAGCAGTGATTTCAGGCAGGCCCCAGACTGGCCCCAGACCTGTCTCAGATCCGTCCAGCCTTAGGCTTTGGCTGACAGAGGCAGCAACAAGGCGGGGTGCAGCTGTGATTCCCCATTCAGGGAAAACTGAAAACAAGGGCACAAAACAGCTGGAGACTTCCCCAGTTACCTACCTCTCAACCAGCTGGGGGTTACCCTTCCAGGGAAGCATGAAGGGCAGAGGTTTTCCCTTCACTATACAGGGACCTTTGCTTTCTCCCCTCCACACCCTAGAGTCTAGTCAGCTACGAAGGACCCCCGAAAGGCTTGGGACAAGGGCAGTCAGGGGCTGTCTCCAACATCTATCTTCAAAAGGACCACTCCAGTGCAGGGCATCAAGATGGCTTCCTGGGCTGCCATGGTTACGTGCAGCGCACGCACTGCACGCACACACCACTGCAGGCATGTCAGGTGTGTTTGTGGGGCCTCATGCCAGGCGAGTTTGTGGGGCCTCATGTCAGGCGAGTTTGTGGGGCCTCATGTCAGGCGAGTTTGTGGGGCCTCATGTCAGGCGAGTTTGTGGGGCCTCATGCCAGGCGAGTTTGTGGGGCTCATGCCAGGCGAGTTTGTGGGGCCTCATGTCAGGCGAGTTTGTGGGGCCTCATGTCAGGCGAGTTTGTGGGGCCTCATGCCAGGCGAGTTTGTGGGGCCTCATGCCAGGCGAGTTTGTGGGGCCTCATGCCAGGCGAGTTTGTGGGGCCTCATGTCAGGCGAGTTTGTGGGGCCTCATGCCAGGCGAGTTTGTGGGGCCTCATGCCAGGCGAGTTTGTGGGGCCTCATGCCAGGCGAGTTTGTGGGGCCTCATGTCAGGCGAGTTTGTGGGGCCTCATGTCAGGCGAGTTTGTGGGGCCTCATGCCAGGCGAGTTTGTGGGGCCTCATGCCAGGCGAGTTTGTGGGGCCTCATGTCAGGCGAGTTTGTGGGGCCTCATGTCAGGCGAGTTTGTGGGGCCTCATGTCAGGCGAGTTTGTGGAGCCTCATTCATGTCAGGCGAGTTTGTGGGGCCTCACGCCAGGCGAGTTTGTGGGGCCTCACGCCAGGCCCACAGGCCAGTATCTGACACCATTTAATGGTTCAAGCCATGGTAACTCCCCTGAATAAACAGGGCAGACCAGCTTACAGAAAACTGACGCACGAGTCCTCCACACACGAGTGTCGTGGGCTGAGGCAAACGTCGAAAACAAAAAACAACTTTTTCTGGGCTGCTCTAAGCAGGGGTGCTCGCACCCCGGAGCTAATGCAGGACCTTTTCCTTCACAGAAGTATTCTAACATTCGAGAATAATATTAATAAAGCGCTTTCGGCCTCACATTCAAAGCGCTATATAAATAACAATACAATGCGCCTGGTTAGACAGACACTTAAGTCACAGACTAAAATTGGATTCTAAATATTGCGTTTTTAATGGTCTCACTTTTGTGGAAGCGGTGGGTCTTTCTTAGGTCAGGGGTGCGGGCAGCGCCCACTCCCTGCCCTCAGAGAGAAATCACCAGTGCCAGAAAGAGGAAATAAAGAGTAGAAAAGGGTTTCAGCTGTGCCCTTCTTCCTAAATTACACCAGAAAGGAGAAGTGAAAGGCACTCTCTGGCCCCAACATGGCCCACCGCTGGGTTCCTCTTACAGCTGCTGAGGTCTTTAGGCGCTTGTACCAGTCCCCCCTCACCCCCACCCCCTACACCCCCAAAAGTTTGACTTTCTCTATTGCTGGCGCCTGTGGGCCGCCTGTCCAAGAAAACCCTAAACCAGTGCCTCTTCCGGTACAGAGCCACCTATGGCTCCTGTGCGAGTCTCGGGCACATACAGCTGGTAGCAGTGCAGTTCACCACCTGACCTCCAGGGGGTGGTACAGAGCCACCTATGGCTTCTGTGGATGCCTCAGACACAAACATTGGGCAGCAGTGCAGTTCAACTCCTGACCTCCAGGGGGTACTACAGAGCCACTGATGGCTTCTGTGGGAGCCTCTGACATAGACAACTGGCATCAGTGCAGTGCACCAGCTGACCTCCAGGGGGTGGTACAGAGCCACCTATGGCTTCTGTGGATGCCTCAGCCACATACAGCTGGTAGCAGTGCAGTGCACCACCTGACCTCCAGGGGGTGCTACAGAGCCACTGATGGCTTCTGTGGGAGCCTCGGACACAGGCAGCTGGTAGCAGTGCAGTGCACCACCTGACCTCCAGGGGGTGGTACAGAGCCACCTATGGCTTCTGTGGATGCCTCAGACACAAACATTGGGCAGCAGTGCAGTTCAACTCCTGACCTCCAGGGGGTACTACAGAGCCACTGATGGCTTCTGTGGGAGCCTCTGACACAGACAACTGGCATCAGTGCAGTGCACCAGCTGACCTCCAGGGGGTGGTACAGAACCACCTATGGCTTCTGTGGATGCCTCAGACACAGACTCCTGGCAGCAGTGCAGTTCACCTCCTGACCTCCAGGGGGTGCTACAGAGCCACTGATGGCTTCTGTGGGAGCCTCGGACACAGACAGCTGGTAGCAGTGCAGTTTACCGCCTGAATTCCAGGGGGTGCTACTGAGCCACTGATGGCTCCTGTGTGAGTCTCGGGCACAGACAGCTGGTAGCAGTGCACCACCTGACCTCCAGGGAGTGCTACAGAGCCACTGATGGCTTCTGTGAGAGCCTCTGACACAGACAACTGGCATCAGTGCAGTGCACCAGCTGACCTCCAGGGGGTGGTACAGAGCCACCTATGGCTTCTGTGGATGCCTCAGACACAGACATCTGGCAGCAGTGCAGTGCAGTGCACCACCTGACCTCCAGGGAGTGCTACAGAGCCACTGATCACTTATGTGGGAGCCTCGGACACAGGCAGATAGATGCCAGCAGTGCAGTTCACCACATTACCTCCTGGGGGTCATACAGAGCTACTGATGGATTCTGTGGGCGCCTCGGACACAGACAGCTGGCAGCAGTGCAGTTCACCACCTGACCTCCAGGGGGTGCTACAGAGCCACTGATCGCTTCTGTGGGAGCCTCGGACACGGGTAGACAGCTGGCAGCAGTGCAGTTCACCACGTGACCTCCAGGGGGTGCTACAGAGAAACTGCTGACTTATGTGGGAGCCTCGGACACAGACAGCTTCCAGCAGTGCAGTTCACCTCCTGACCTCCAGGGGGTGGTACAGAGCCACTGATGGCTTCTGTGGGAGCCTTGGACACAGGCATCTGGTAGCAGTGCAGTTCACCACGTGACCTCCAGGGGGTCGTACAGAACCACTGATGGCTTCTGTGAGAGCCTCGGACACAGACAGCTGGTAGCAGTGCAGTTCACCACATGACCTCCAGGGGAAGGTACAGAACCACCAATGGGATGTGTGGGGGCCTAGGACATAGACCACTCCCATCAGTGCAGCAGCATTGCAGTTCACCACCTGTCCTCCATCTCTGTAGGAGGCTGCTATTACAAGAGAAAGACGGCCCCTGTAGAACAGATGGACCAGCAGGGAAGCAGGGGAAAAGGACCACTAAGAAAGCAAACAATGACCTTCCTGGTGAATGGATAGAGGAAATATATCTATTTTTGGCAAACCAGGAACAGAGAGAATAGACAATAACGAATCCTTATTTAATATATCGATGCACTTAAGTCAGTGTTTTGCTGTTGATAGACCCTAGATTACTTCAATCATAGGGGCTGGAATTAATTAAAAATCCTGGCCTTTGAATTCCAAATCCAGAGTAGGTGCCTCCTGCTGACTGCGCCTTGATAACATCAAAACATTAACCCCCACTCACACCTGGGCTTAGATCCGACTGCGGTTCTCATCTCTCCTACTCCCTCGTATGAACTCGACTTCTTCAGATTAACCCTGATCAATATCCTGACAGCGGAGTCCGAGCAACTTAGCTGATGCCCGGTGGAGCTGCCTAGACAGCTACAGGAGAGATCAGCCCTGGTTCACCCCCTCGGCCGTCACCTACCTAGCCGGACATTGGGCACAATTTCTCCCCGTCTCCCTGTTATGTCTCCTTCCTCCCCCTCCCACCGACGAATTACCGTAACATTGCTTTTTTGTCCTATGTTTATGCTCTTGTAACTGATGTAACTTGTAACTTGTAACTCACTGATCCTCATGTAAAGCGCTCTGATACCTCCGGGTCTAGCCAGCGCTATATAAAACTTTTCAAATAAATAAAATAAAACCCGTGTTTCGGTGTATGCCTCACAAGAAGGTCAAACTTCTTCAGGGCACAAAATAGAGATAACCATAAAACCAGAGGGGAGAATACCTGGAAAGGTCCTCAGGGGGACCTAAGGGAATAAAAACAAAATCAACATGTAATGGGCTATACAGAGCATAAAAAAGCAACATACATGAATAGTATGGGAGAGGTACGAAGACAAAGAAACATTATATAAGTACCCAAGAGGCAAAGAAAAAAATCATGAAAGGTTAGTAAGTTAATGTAGTAAGAGGAGAAAATAAAAGAGGAAGGAAGCCAGAAGATTGATAAATTCACCATTCGCAACGAGAGGGAAGGTAGCTTGTGTCACTCAGGAGACGACTCAGCAGGGCGATTCCTCTGATAGGACAGTGGTGATGATACGGAGAATGAGAGACGCAGACTTAACAGACCCAAGGCTGTGTTTAAGGTTAATGGTTGTGAGGTGTTGCTTATGGTTGACACTGG
The DNA here is from genome assembly GCA_963921515.1 of Calotriton arnoldi. Taxonomy (NCBI): domain Eukaryota; kingdom Metazoa; phylum Chordata; class Amphibia; order Caudata; family Salamandridae; genus Calotriton; species Calotriton arnoldi. The sequence goes on along the minus strand of CAWUFW010004503.1, from coordinate 382,851 downwards.
TTCTAAATACACCACTGTGCCCAACTCTGTATTTACACATTTGTGGGAGGGACAGTGTTAAAACCCAAGGACATTACACCCACAGGTTATCAAGGTGAGACAATTAACATTGTAGGGTTTATGGAATCCAAAATAGAGTTCGGGGAATTGTCTGTGCTTGGAGAAGTTTATGTGTCTGAAGATGGACCTGCCATATTAGGGCGGGTTCATCAATACAATTTACACATAATCATTGATCCCAGGGCCCCATGCAAGCAATGGTTGTGGAGGAAGAATCCATTAATGATATTTTGGACTCTATGAAGCATGTTTTTGATGACAAGTTGGGCATGCTCAAAGGTTATGTGCACAAGATAATGCTGAAAAAAGGTGCAATTCCAGTGCAACATAAACTCAGAAGAGTCCCTGTCATTGTCAGGGTAGGAGTGAAAGAATTGCTAGAGGACATGTTACGTGAAGAGATCATCGAATCAGTAGAGGCTTCTAATTGGGTTTCGCCACAGGTCATAACGCGCAAATCTGATGGCTGCTAGAGATTCTGTTTGGACTTGAGGTCACTCAATCAGAACATTATAGCTGACACCTATCCTCTACCGAATATCAACAAACTAGTACTGATGTTAAAAGGAGGAAGATTCTTTTCCAAGTTAGACCTCAAAAATGCATACCACCAGATCAAGCTCCACCCAAACTCAATGCCGCTAACCGCCTTTATCACTCTAGAGGGAACTTTTCAATTTACACGCATGCCATTTGGCCTCTCTTCTGCGACAAGCGTGTTTCAACGTATGATGTCCGAAGTTTTTAGAGGAATGGATCACGTTATCTACTTTCAAGATGATGAGTCTTTGGCGAGACAGTCCAAGAACACAACTCAGTGTTAAAGCAGACCTTACAGAGAATTGCAGATGTGGGGATTACTTTACGTAGAGAAAAATGTTCCTTTCTCAGAGAAAGTGTAGAATATTTGGGTTGCACATTGTCTGCCGATGGAGTCAAACCAAAGGGCAGCTTACTTAAAGCTATTGAACAAGCGCCAAGACCTGTAGGTAAAGATCAATTGAGATCTTTTATTGGTCTCACAGAATACTATGCTAAGTTTGTCCAATGTTTTGCAGACAAAACAGAAACACTCAAAGCTTTGTTGAGGAAAGGACAGAGCTTTGTCTGGGGGCACATCTCAAATCCTGGTAAAGCTTGGCACAGTGTTTGTATTGACGTCATTGGTCCTATGTCAGAGCTTAATGATGAGTGGAAATTTGCCTTGGTAGTGGTGGATGTGTTTTCCAGGTGGCTCACTGTGTCTTTCATGAAATAAATGACCACTATATCCACCATTGTATCTCTTCATAAAATTTTCTTGGAAGAAGGGACTCCCTTTATTCTTATCACTGATAATGGGACTCAATTAGTGTCTCAGGACATGGAATACTTTCTTAAAACCAATGGCATAACTTATCATTGTACTGCATTTTACAATCCCCAAAGTAATGGCATAGTAGAAAGGGCCAACAGGATGGTGAAAGGAGTGATACAAATGGCTGTTGCTGCAGGGTTAGGTGTCAAAAAGGCAGTACAAGATTTGGTTTGTGCCTATCACACTGCAGAACAAGAAACCACGTCCAAGTCTCCTTTTGAAATCATGAGAGGTAGATGTCCTGGAAGCAAGTTGGTATCCTCTTGATTGAGAGAGTGGGTAACTAGAAGGGGTGCCCAGATCTCTGAATTGACAAATTAGTTGATTCCAAAGGGGGGGATTGTAGAAGGTGACTGGGGTCAAATTAAATCTGGTTGCACTGTGAAGGGGCTTTCTAAATTCAAAGGTCAATACAAGGTTTTGCGTGCGTTTGAGTTCTATGTCATTCTGAAGAATGGTGAACGTTGGAATCGAAGCAGAGTGGTGTTATATCAAAGGGGAGGAGAGTGTGTTGTGAAGAAGGAGGAGAGTTGTGGAAGTCACATGTTAATGGATGATATGGAGTTTGGTTCAGGTGGTCTGAGTTGCACGGAAAACAACTGCCATGGTGATCAGGCTCCTGTATTGCCAAGAAAAAGTGCTGTGCCCATGGAGAGTGCTATGGAGAGTGCCGCAGTCAGGGAACTCAATATTGCTGTAACCACCAGAGATGTCAGAGTTCGCAGGCCACCTGCCTATTTAAAAGATTTTGTTTCTAAAATGAGACTTCTTTCCACTGTCTGATGGTTCATCATTTTCTGATCTGTGCTATGGTCATTTTGACCAATGAAAATATGTGTAACCCTATTATTTTTAGTAGGTCTCATCTTAAAAGCATATCCTATTTCATTGTTCCCTTTTCTCTTTCAAAATGTTTCCAGAGATCCAGTTCTCTTTTCCATTGTTCCTGTAATCACTTTATTTTGTTTTCAAATTCTGTTTTGATGAACGAAAGGAGATGTGTTATACTTGGCTCGTGCCTTGCACACCTTCCGGGTTTAGGACACGCGCCCTGCATGTCTCGTGCACGTTAGAGCTCTCAGAATGTGGGGGAGATTCGGATTGGGAGTGGACGGTTGGTTGGATCGGCAGTTGATCCTGGCCGGCCAAGAGAGGGGTCCACTCTTACCTGTGTCTTCAAATAAACCTTCTCTTCTCCCACGACCAACGTCTCTGGTGAATTATTCACAACATGGTCCCTACAGAAACAAGCATTGGCATAGCCAATAGGTCTCGCCTTTGGGACCTTATAAGTGTTTAGCCATGCAACACTTGATGCTGTTGCACCAAGGATATTGTACTGGATAACTAAACACTTATAAGGTCCCAAAGGGGAGACCTATTGGCTATGCCCATGCTTGTTTTTTTTTTAAGGACAAGCAGTGCTATCAGGCTCCGGCTGCCACTTAGTCCACCGCATCCCACGTAGACGCTGCAGCCATCTTTGAATGGTTTTAAAGCCAATTCAAAAGCGGTCGCCAGTGTATATGAATCCCTATCTCAACTGTGAGACTGTTCTCCTGCTTCCCAATTCTATTAAATACAAATTATGTAAAAAGAACATCCCTTTCTGAGCTGCACGCCTCATCCTACCCACGTTTCACGCGCAGATTTGAAATACTGATGGTTTGGGCTTCCCGGAATTCAACTGGTTGAGAGGTAGAGAGGTGTAGAGAGGTGTAGAGAGGTGTAGAGGTGTAGAGAGGTAGAGAGGTGTAGAGAGAGGTAGAGAGAGAGGTAGAGAGGTAGAGAGAGGTAGAGAGTGAGGTAGAGAGAGAGAGGTAGAGAGAGAGAGGTAGAGAGAGCGATAGAGAGAGAGGTAGAGAGAGAGGTAGAGAGAGGTAGAGAGAGGTAGAGAGGTAGAGGTAGCGGTAGAGAGAAAGGTAGAGAGAGGTAGAGAGAGGTAAAGAGGTAGAGTGGTAGGGAGGTAGAGGTAGAGAGAGAGAGAGGTAGAGAGAGGTAGAGAGGTAGAGAGAGGTAGAGAGAGGTAGAGCGGTGTAGAGAGGTGTAGAGAGAGGTAGAGAGGTGTAGAGAGGTAGAGAGGTGTAGAGAGAGGTAGAGAGGGAGAGAGGTAGAGAGAGAGGTAGAGAGGTAGAGGTAGAGAGGTAGAGGTAGAGAGACAGAGGTAGAGAGACAGAGGTAGAGAGAGAGAGGTAGAGAGAGAGAGGTAGAGAGAGAGGTAGAGAGAGAGGTAAGAGAGGGGTAGAGAGAGGTAGAGAGGTAGAGAGGTAGAGAGAGGTAGAGAGAGGTAGAGAGAGGTAGAGGGAGGTAGTGAGGTAGAGAGAGGTAGAGAGAGGTAGAGAGAGAGGTATGAGGTAGAGAGAGGTTGAGAGAGGTAGAGAGGTAAAGGTAGAGAGGTAGAGAGAGAGGTAGAGAGAGAGGTAGAGAGAGAGGAAGAGAGAGAGGTAGAGAGAGGTAGAGAGAGTAGAGAGAGAGAGAGAGAGAGAGGTAGAGAGAGGTAGAGGTAGAGAGGTAGAGAGAGGTAGAGAGAGAGAGGTAGAGAGAGAGGTAGAGAGAGAGGTAGAGAGAGAGGTAGAGAGAGAGAGAGGTAGAGAGAGAGAGGTAGAGAGGTAGAGAGAGGTAGAGAGAGAGAGGTAGAGAGGTAGAGGGAGCTAGAGAGGTAGAGAGAGGTAGAGAGAGGTAGAGAGGTAGAGGTAGAGAGAGAGAGGTAGAGGTAGAGAGGAGAGGTAGAGAGAGAGAGGTAGAGAGAGAGAGGTAGAGAGAGCTAGAGAGGTAGAGAGAGGTAGAGAGGTAGAGAGGTAGAGAGAGGTAGAGAGAGAGAGGTAGAGAGAGAGGTAGAGAGAGGTAGAGAGAGGAAGAGAGGTAGAGAGAGGTAGAGAGAGAGGTAGAGAGGTAGAGAGAGGTAGAGAGGTAGAGAGAGGTAGAGAGGTAGAGAGAGAGGTAGAGAGAGAGAGGTAGAGGTAGAGAGAGAGGTAGAGAGAGAGAGGTAGAGAGAGAGAGAGGTAGAGAGCTAGAGAGAGGTAGAGAGAGAGGTAGAGAGGTAGAGGGAGAGGTAGAGAGAGAGGTAGAGAGGTAGAGAGAGAGAGGTAGAGAGCTAGAGAGAGGTAGAGAGAGAGAGGTAGAGAGAGAGAGATAAAGAGGTAGAGAGGTAGAGAGAGGTAGAGAGGTAGAGAGAGGTAGAGAGAGAGGTAGAGAGAGGTAGAGAGAGGTAGAGAGAGGTAGAGAGAGGTAGAGAGAGAGAGAGGTAGAGAGAGAGGTAGAGAGAAGTAGAGAGAGAGAGGTAGAGAGGTAGAGAGGTAGAGGTAGAGGGTTGCAAAACATGTGCTTTTTACCACCAAATTCAATTTGGTGGTAACCCATTCGTAAACAGAAAGGGGTCCCCAGGTGAACCTCTTCCCCTTTGTGAATGCATGCGAAAACATTTTTTTAAGAGAAGGCAGTGGTCCAATGGAACACTGACTACTCTAAGAAAATGAAACTGAAAAGTTTCATTTTTTTTTTTAAATGCATCCCGTTTTCTATTAAGGAAAACAAGATGCATATAAAAAAATGTAGCTTTATTTAGAATCAAATCTCTTTTTTATTGGCAGTTAAATCAGAAGAACAATTACACAGCAAGACGCCTACAACCCAAGCCAGGCCGGCCGCAAAGTCTGTCGGTGTGTGTCATATACAAGTAGTACCATATCGATCTGCACATATACCTTACTCCAGTAGATGTTGTACGAAACACACTCAGTAAGGAATAACCTACAATATCGGGGCAAGAGCTGACAGTGACTACTCTGTGTGAAAAATCTTTGGGATGGTGGTTACACAGCATGCCGCCTATAACCTGCAATGGGCAGGCCGTGTCTCAGGGTAGGGTGCTTAAAACTGAATAAATAACAATGTACATGCTTATTAATGTCCAGAGCTAGGGTTCTGACTTGGATTCACTGCAGTAAAGTGCTACTATACACCAAAAAGTGCAAATGCAGCCAATTTAAAGCATTCAAACCAAAAGAACAAAGATGTAGCTTTATTTAAAAGCAAACACAGTCATGGTGGTCTGCTGTCCCCAGCAGGCCACCATCCATCCCTGTGTTTTTAGCGATTCCCAATAGGTCGCAAATTGCCTCATGAATATTAATGAGGTAGATCTATTTGCGACCCACTGTGAGTCGCTAAAAACTCTAAAGAGTTTCATACATTTGAAATTGCGATTTTCTAATTGCGATTGGCATGGAAGCGCAATTAGAACTCGCAACTTCAAACCTTCGTACATGTGGCCCTAAATCATTCTCAAATAACACTTATTATCACTTACAATGAGAGCTCCCACAAATATGAAATTTTTAAACGATTGCAAATCCCTACACCATGCAAAAAAGAACTTGAATTCTAAAACAAAAGAGAAACAAATTGAAGACTTAGAGACAAACTAAAATAATTGCACACAAAGAAATACAAAGGTTAGGAAGCAGTTCTAAGAGGGGTGATGGTACTAGAGGCCAGTATGCTGAAGTGAACTTTGGGATTTCCTATTCCATAACCTCAAAGTTATTAACACTGAAACAAGACATAAAGAGCAATAACCAAACGCTGGAGTGTGTTAATGAAGAGGTGAAACCTTGAAGAAAACAGTGACTTATGTGACAATTGGATAAAACACTGATGATTCCTTCACTGAAAAGCAGCAACTAAGATAGTGAGAGGGCACAAACACAAATATTAAACAATATTAATAATAATAAACTATTTTAATTAACAGCAGGGACAGTGAACATAACCCCACGATCAGATAGCTTCAGAACAGGTTTTTGGGAAGGCTCCGGAGTAGCACGAAAAGTTTTTTTGTTGCAGAAAGTGAGGTGAATGCATTTAACTACCTTCCAGAAGAGCGGTGTGTGGCTAAAAAAAAAAAAAAATCAGTAACGGTAATGAAGAAGTCCTAAGAGAGGTCTTGTTGCAAGTAACCTCACATCACCTTTTGAGTGAACTGAACCTTTTGAGTGTTTGATGTAACGATCTAAGTGGGCAAGGGTAATTCCAGATATGGCTCCCTTGCAACTGGAACCAAGCTACACCCGACTGATTATGCTATGCTATGCTGTGTTTTGTTGTGTTTTGTTATGCTATGCTATGTTTTGTTGTGTTTTGCTATGCTATGTTTTGTTATGCTATGTTTTGTTGTGTTTTGACATGCTATGCTATGCTTTATTATGCTATGTTTTGTTTTGTTTTGTTATGCTATGCTATGCTATGTTTTGTTGTGTTTTTTTATGCTATGCTATGTTTTGTTATGCTATGTTATGCTATATTTTGTTGTGTTTTGTTATGCTATGCTTTGTTATGCTATGTTTTGTTTTGTTATGCTATGCTATGTTTTGTTATGCTATGCTATGTTTTATTATGCTATGCTATGTTTTGTTATGCCATGCTATGTTTTGTAATGCTATGCTATGCTTTGTTATGCTATGCTATGCTATGTTTTGTTTTGTTATGCTATGCTATGTTTTGTTATGCTATGCTATGTTTTGTTGTGTTTTGTTATGCTATGCTATGTTTTGTTATGCTATGCTATGTTTTGTTGTGTTAGGCTAGGCTATGTTATGTTGTGTTAGGCTAGGCTGAGTTATGTTGTGTTAGGCTAGGCTGTGTTATGTTGTGTTAGGCTAGGTTGTGTTGTGTTGTGCTGTGTTGTGTTGTGCTGTGTTTTGTTTTGTTATGCTATGTTTTGTTTTGTTATGCTATGCTATGTTTTGTTATGCTATGCTATGTTTTGTTGTGTTTTGTTATGTTATGCTATGTTTTGTTATGCTATGCTATGTTTTGTTGTGTTTTGTTATGTTATGCTATGTTTTGTTATGCTATGCTATGTTTTGTTGTGTTAGGCTAGGCTATGTTATGTTGTGTTAGGCTAGGCTGTGTTATGTTGTGTTAGGCTAGGCTGTGTTATGTTGTGTTAGGCTAGGCTGTGTTATGTTGTGTTAGGCTAGGTTGTGTTGTGTTGTGCTGTGTTGTGTTGTGCTGTGTTTTGTTTTGTTATGCTATGTTTTGTTTTGTTATGCTATGCTATGTTTTGTTATGCTATGCTATGTTTTGTTGTGTTTTGTTATGTTTTGCTATGTTTTGTTATGCTATGCTATGTTTTGTTGTGTTTTGTTATGTTATGCTATGTTTTGTTATGCTATGCTATGTTTTGTTGTGTTAGGCTAGGCTATGTTATGTTGTGTTAGGCTAGGTTGTGTTGTGTTGTGCTGTGTTGTGTTGTGCTGTGTTTTGTTTTGTTATGTTATGTTTTTGTTTTGTTTTGTTATGCTATGTTTTGTTTTGTTATGCTATGCTATGTTTTGTTATGCTATGCTATGTTTTGTTGTGTTTTGTTATGTTTTGCTATGTTTTGTTATGCTATGCTATGTTTTGTTGTGTTTTGTTATGTTTTGCTATGTTTTGTTATGCTATGCTATGTTTTGTTGTGTTTTGTTATGTTATGCTATGTTTTGTTATGCTATGCTATGTTATGTTGTGTTAGGCTAGGCTATGTTATGTTGTGTTAGGCTAGGCTGTGTTATGTTGTGTTAGGCTAGGCTGTGTTATGTTGTGTTAGGCTAGGTTGTGTTGTGTTGTGCTGTGTTGTGTTGTGCTGTGTTTTGTTTTGTTATGTTATGTTTTTGTTTTGTTTTGTTATGTTATGTTTTGTTATGTTTTGTTATGTTATGTTTTGTTATGTTATACTATGTTAGGTTTTGTTATGTTATGTTGTGTTAGGCTAGGCTATGTTTTGTTATGTTATGTCAGAAACCCCTAATTTCTTTGTCACAAATTAAGCACTAAGAAAGATGCTGCAGCTAAAACACCATTAAAGTATAGTCCATATGCTCTTTGTTACGTACATTATAAAAAAAAAGGCACGCCAAGTTTTGGACTTCCAGCCATCGCTATTAGTAACTGCAGATGTTGAGATTGAGGGTGTGGGCAGACATGTGTTCTGCGCTCTTGGAAGCATGCGTTTTCTGCCAAGATTTGGACTTTATAACATGTTCTCATTTAAGATGGAAATAAGAGAGCAGGAGAGACAGAGAGAAAGAGAGAGAAAGAAAGCGAGAGGAGAGAGAGAGAGAGAGCGAGAGAGAGAGAGAGCGAGAGAGAGAGCCCGGGAGTGCTGCGTGCGTGCGCGCGCAGTCTGATCACTTTCAAGCACTGCACTCGTGCTTGTGGCGCGCCCCTGCTCGCTCCCGCAAGGTGGATGCCGCCACAAGCACGAGTGTGTGCTTGAAAATGACCAGAGCGACGGCTAAAGGTCCTCCTAAGCAGCGCGCTGCGTAGGCGAGACCTAAAAAATGGTGTGGCTACGTATATTAGGAATACAAAAGACACCTCAGAGTCTCATCACTGTCCAAAGGAACTTCGCCTTTGGCCTCATTCCTCTACATGGTGACGAAACTTACAATATTCTTATAATATACCAGAGGTGGTACCTTATTCCCATAAATAATATTTATAAGAGGCGGTGGTTCAATAAATTAAAACAAAATGTAATTTAACTATTGTCCATTTCATCATTTACACATTGTTTAAAGTACAAACACATTATGGCACATTTGGATGTCATGCATAAAATGGAGAAAGCAGAAACTGAGATCAGCCTCCTTGCCTATAACCCAAGTGCTTGAACTCCAAGGTGCAAATATGAAGCTACAGTGGGAGCAGGATATGGCTGGAAAATTGGAGCATGAATCTGTTCGAAGGATTCAGATTATTTGTAAAGCAGTTTAAACAGAACGTGGAAAAGCGGAATATAATATGGGTTGCTGAAATTGAAAGCATTGGTTCCCAATGAATGAAGGATGTCCGTCAGACTATCGTGCGGCAATACTGTCCCACGTAAATATCGTGCCTTAATATTTTTACGAACCTTTCACGTATGGGGTGGATTTTCTATTAACTGCATTGATAATAACCTCATGCAGTGATATACACAAGATTGGAAGCTGGTAAATGTCACTCTTTTTACAGCATCCACATTGGATGCAGACATTCATTAAACACCATCCTTGCGTTCTATCACAGGATTATAACGTCAACTGATTCCTCAAAATTCATGCTTTGCCAGTAATTCACGACTGGAAAAGTTCCACTTCTAGATAATGGCCGCCAATAACCTCGCGCTTCGCTTCTGAATTATTCAACTAGCTTCCAGCAGCGGTAATACTCGGTCTTCAGCAAACTAAAGTATGGACAGTTTGAAGAGGCAAATTAGCTGAAGATTGCAGAAAAACAAAATGATGTACTGACAAGCTTTGTTCATCAAAACATAGATGTTGTAAGGAAACCAAATGCAAAGCACTGATCAGATAATCATGCAAGTCTCCGGAGGAGCGGGCTCATCCTGGCATAACCAGAAGCACAGATATTTTCTGATGAAAGCAGATCACCGGCCACAAAAGCAGGTTTCAATTCTTCAATTTACATTGAATCAATACCGCAGCCTTTCATCTGGAAATGAAAGGGCCTCGTAATAAAAGATGAGAGCTCCCAAACAAGAAGTAATAGAGCATCACCAAACAAGATCTTTCTTCTGCAGAATGGCTCTGCTCTCCAATACAGCACTGTCTGCACAGCCTTGGGAAATAATGACTTTCGCACATTTCGTGAACCCATGGGAGCATTAAAATGATAGTCTTCTGCCTGCATGCACTGTTACGTGAAATATCATGTTTCAGCAACACTGCGCTATCAGGTCATATCGCTTAAAACATGTATGGCTTAACTTTGAAGAGGACCTGTGTTAGAGTACCAGTGGTGCTCTAAGGAAACAGCAAAAGGATCTGGACTCCGGAGATCATTCAGGAATCTTCATTGATTAGTGTCTTGTGCGTAGTGCTTGTAAACAAAGATAACACTGCAAAGGGAACAAGCGCGAGTGTTCCTACCCCGAAACAAATGAACAACAAGTGGGAGGGGTGGGGGGAGTGCACAGAATAAAAGAGACGCCCTGGGAATGCTTCCCTAAAAAGCAGACATCGCATATAGAACAAGCTGCGAGACGCGCTCTGTGGTGGGGGAGGGGGAGGGGCATTGAAGCGAAGCGCGCGCGCTTGGGCGAGCGAGAGGAAAGCCAGATGGCACATCTGCTCGTGCCTGTGCGCGTAACCGCACACTGTATGCCACACAAAGCTGTGGTCGGACTTTTAAAAGCCCACTTACTGAATGTCTCGCCAGAACAGCGCATGCGCTGGCTCAGGCGAGACCTAAAAAGGCTTAGTCAGCCTCCCTCCTTACCTGAATGGAATAGCCATACAAAGCGCAGATCTATCGAGAAGCTACCGTCGATTTTAGAGTCCTCAGGAGGGTTCAATGAGAAAGAACGCCAATTTAAAAGGAACCAGGCATGCATTGCGTCAATTACAAAGGCGAGACCAAAAGAACGTACAAAATATAAAGTAAAAATAAACAGAGGACAATGCCCTCCACTGAGACGAGTGCAGGTGCCATCTTGGAATCGTATAGATATAAAACCACATCAGAAAACAGAGGAGCTGAGTTCCCAGAATATTTAAATAATCTGAAGAGATTCAAATTCGGGGGCAAAGTGACTCAGTGCGGTGCCGCAAGCCATTTTGCTGTGCCACAATGAGTCACTTACAAATCACAGGGATGCATCATATCTAAAACGATATGACGGATCCCTGTGCTCCACCCTGCGCTGGCGCACAATATGCTGCCATGCGCCGATGCACCAGGTGCAAGGGTGCATGCGTTGCGGGGAGATTGTTTTTGAGACACCTTCCTGCACAAAAACAATTACAAGAGGTGACTCCCTCTTGCAGCACGAATAGAAAGAGGAATATACGAGGAGAAATGAAAACATTTCTCCTCGTTGCGCCTCCCTACGCTTAACCTGGGGAGGCGTAGCATTCTGATGCATTCTCAGGTATACAGCTTCTCATAAATCTGGAAATGTGTCAGTTTCCATGGGTGTTGTGTGGGAACACCCACAGCAACACCCATGGAAAGCCACGCAGGTACTATAGTGCAGCAAAATGCACCGCCGGTACGTCACAAAAAGCGATGTACCGGCGGCGCAAGGGGCTTGTAAATAAGCCCCTCGATATCTAAAATAAATATGACAAAAGATAGAAGGCAAAAGAAAAAAAATCCCTAAGTACAAGAAAGCAATGCAACCAGGATAACTTCCAGACTCATAAATCCAAAAGACTTCTCTTTTTTTTGCGGTAGGTCATATCATCTTTCTCCCTCATTGGGACAATTTTCTCAAGTATGGTCGCTTCAGTTCTTTTTCCAAGTGGCCCAATGCATGCCAATGTTCCACAAGAGGGGAATTAGTCCTTTTATTATGGATGTTGGATTTGTGTTCCCCTATTCTGGTGCGACATTCTCGTCCGGTTTGCCCAACATATACTAGTCCTCAAGAACATTGAATTAGGTAGGCATGAATTGGGATACTTGGAAAAAGAACTCAAGTGACCATACTTGAGAAAATTGTCCGCAAAAAAAAGAGAAGTCTTTTGGATTTTTCATCTTGACCCCCACAAAAGAGGTCTCAGCGAGACTACCCCGTGGGAAAATGCTCTACTATGAGTCTGGAAGTTATCCTGTCTGCATTGCTTTCTTGTACTGGAAAAGAGAGATGATCTTAAATCTTGCCTTCAGTTATCCTTAGTAACCTCTTTCCTTTTGGACTGAAACTACTCCCTAGTTAGGAATTTTTGTCTTTCACCTTCTATCTTTTGCTATATCTATTTTAGATGCTGTTGGAAAGTAGGATCTGCTTCCATAGTCACCCCCACTTTTTCTGGTGTCACTCTGTTTTTCTGACTAGTCTGACTGGGATCCTGCTAATCAGGACCCCAGTCGCTGCTTCTTCCCTAAATTGGACCATGGTGAGTACTTAGGTACCCCCCAGATTGGCTACTGATTTACTCTTGTAAGTCCCTAGTATATGGTACTAAGGTACCCAGGGCATAAGAACGCCAGGGGGTCCCCATGGGCTGAAGCATGTATTATGCCACCTGTGAGAGACCACTCAAATTTAGACTACAGGTCTGCCATTCCAGCCTGTGTAAGCTGGTGCTAGCACCACTTACGACAGCTATAAGTTTACTTATATTTGAGGTCACTGCACATAAAACCTATAAGTCACCCCTAAGGCAGGCCTTTCAATCCTGAAGGCAAGGTGCTTGGTTATAAGCGTGAGGGTGCCCATGCAAAAGCAGGACACCCCTACAATCCATGGAGTCCATTCTCCCAGGTTGTAAGTGCAACAGCCATTACGATACACGGAGTGGCCATGCGTCATTACGTAATGGCTAACTCTAAACTGGCTGTAACAAACCCTTTCGTGTTTGGTATCAAACATGTTGGAATAATACGGTGTGGGGGTATGATTCCATGCACTGTAAAGCTCCTCCGGGAGGCCCTCAGTGCTCCCGGTACCAGTCTTCTAGACCCGGACAGCAAACTATGGCTGCTGCCGAACAGAGGCACGATTCTGCCCTCCTGTTGCTGAGCCAAGCTCGAGCAGGGGGAGGCAGGACAATAGGTTTCCTGTCACAGGGAGGTGTGACCACTTCCCAGACAGGATTTAGTGTATTGGGACAGGGTGGGGGCGCTGGCCAGCTCCACTAATCTGCTTTGAAGGGCAGATTTGGTGCCCTCCTTGCATACTCCAGTTGAAACTAGTTCAGGGAGCCGTTGGCTCCCGCTTTGGCTTGAAACTAGACAAAGGACATAAGAGTATCCTCCTGACTGTCCAGCCACTCCTGTGGGAGGGACCCCTGAATCGTCCCAACCCTTTCCTTAGGGTACTTAAGGGCTTACCTGTCGGTGGGTCCCTAGATTCGTCGTGTGACAAGATTCAGATCCAAAACCACTTCAACTTCAACCATCTGGGCACTCTGGACTTCGCTTTGGGAACCGATCCTGCAACTCGGAAGACTCATGCTGCTACTGGTCTCATTGTCCTGCCAGTCTTCTGCGTTGTCTGTGCCTATGCTCCATACAGGTTCTTCACAAGACCTGTGGACATCCAAGATACCTGAAGGAATCTCCCTTGAAGTGAAGGAGTCACTTCCCTGCATCTGCAAGCACCACAACAAAGCTGACTGGTCTGCTGTTCCTGATCTCTTACGGACGCTGAAAGGTGCAGCAATACAGGTGGTGGTGTGCAACTCCCTCGAGGCCTGCCCTATCTTCACAGCAAGTTTTAAGCCAGTATCCCTCGTCGGAACTGCTGGAGCAGTACCCCTGTACATTGCATTGACTTGCTATTGCCAAGGCTTGTTGACTCTCTTCACCAGAGATCTTTGGGCTCCAAGAAGCTCCAGCCTCAAGCATCTCCTGCAGCCCAGATCTTCACCTGCATCGCATCCTCTGTACCGTGGGCTTTATCCTTTGGTGAGCTGCTTGAGGTCCTCTTGTGACTCCTATGCCTTCGGCCCATGGGTCCTCTTGAGGGTCTTCTTTGGTTCCAGTGGGCTCCCTTGCTTGCTCGGGGCCCGCTCTGACTTATCTGCTCGTGGTGAGTCATTTGGACCTTGCTGGTCTCGACACTGCACCTTTTGCGACTACTATGCTGGTTGCCGTTGCCAAGGCTTGTTGGTGCCCCTGCCGGACACTGACCTCTTGGCTCTTGACATCCAACATTGGACAGCTCATGAATGGCTCCTGGTCTTCCACAGCATTGCCTGGTCCGCACAGCTGCAACTTCAAGGGCACTGTCAACTCTCCTGCATCTCCATCATCGGTGGGCATTCGTCTTCCGGGCCTCCTGGTCACTCCTGAGTGGCACAGACTCTGTCCCCTCTGCTTGCAGGTAATTCTTATCCTGAATCCACCTTTGGGTTTCACCGGACACTTTCACCTTCTTCGCCAGTGGCATCTTCCTGAAGTCCTCCATTTGGTTCGATGGTGGTTTCCGACTCCACTTCACACCTATGGCTTCACTGGTGTAGGTATCCTGGTTCCTGGGGTATCCATGGGTGGGGTGACTCTCCAACCTTCCATCTTCCACAAGATTTCTTAAAGGGTCCGCTGGGAAGGGTCCTTCTTCTTTAAAACTGTACCTGCGACTTACCCATTGACTTGTATTGAGCATGCGGTCGTGTTCCTACTCTGAACACGGCCTCCGTGGGGTTCCTTGGTACTTACCTTGTGTGGTTCCTTGGGTCCCCGACTCCTCTACATCTTCTGGGTCCAGTCCCGACTTAAGTCGTGGTTTGCATTCCATTTTTTTAGTATATGGTTTGTCTCCCCCTGGAGACCACTGTGTATTTGTGCTACTTACGTGTTCTATTATCAAAGTATTGTGTGTACTTTCATTTCTACACTGTGAAGGAGAGCCTGTTAAGTCTGGCTCTGAAGGAAAAGTCACTGCAAGCTTCGGGGGCTACTTTTAAAATCAGGTCAGATATCTCCAGGGAGACAGCTGACAGGCAGTGGGAGCTGGGAAAAAGAATGGAGGAACTGAGGTGGCTGGGGGCTAATGTGCAACTAAGATTTCCAGCCATCCTCAGGTCATGTGGCAAAACAAAATGTACAATTTCCTGGCCGCTGAGGAAGTAGACCGCTTCATAGCGCATGTCAAGAGGGCGGGGGCTTCTGGAAAATGAATGAGCTAAGAAACGAGATAGCAACGCTCCGTCAGAGTTGAGCTCGAATAGGCTATGTTAAGACCTAAACATAAGAACGGGAGCGTTCCCAGGGGAAGAGCACATGTGGTGGGGAGCATGGGGAAAAAAAGCAAAAACAATTCCAGTTCTCAAGTCAGGGTAGAAGGGTAGCACCAAATAGGAGCAGCAACTGGAAAAGGGAAACCAAAAAACAAAGTGATGAGTATAAGGGATGAGGGTAATCTAAAAAAGAAAAGGGTTCTCGAGATACCTTGTTGGAATGTTAATGGGCTGCGGGTCAACGTATTATACTGCAGTACTTGAAGAAACACAAGTCATAAATAATCATGTTACAAGAAACCCACTTAAGAATGCAGGAATGTAGAGATTTATTATTAAAGCAAAAGGGGTGGAGACTGTTGTAGCCACTAATCAACCGCAATGTACTAAAGGTATAGCCCTGATATTTAAAACGATATCTGGAGTTGGGCTGACAAGGTATAAAGCAGAGGAGGGAGGCCGCTGGATTACAGCCGAGATTAATATACACCAAAGTCTGTACACGCTAGTGAGCTACTATGGCCCGAAAATCGACCACACCTCTCATTTGGCAAACCTTTTTTCCAGCCAGGTAGATTTTAATGCACCTATTATCTTAGCAGGGGGTCTTCAACATTCTTTTAGACAACAACCTTGATAGATCCTCATTACAGATTCAGATTAACTCTCCAAAGAGGAGAGCTTCCTTAGTGGAAATCTGGCGGAAAATTATAACCTATGCGACGTTTTTCATAAAGTAAATATGGACTGCAGGGACTATACCTACCATAGTAAAAAGAACAGCCACTATTCCAGACTAGATTACTTTTTTATGGACAGGAGAGAGGTGGAGAAAGTAGCATGGATAGAACATCTTCCTATTCACCTCTCAGATCACGCAGCTCTGCTGGTAAAAGTGGAATTGGTAGATTCAACGGGGGAAAGGAGGTGGACAATCAACAGAAGGATCTTACTTAGGGAAAGATAGTGGCTAAGTTAGCTCTGGGAACAGAGGAGTTCTTCTCTTGGAATATGACATCAGCCCCCCGCATATAGTTTGGGATGCGTATAAGGCTTGGTCTAGGGGGATTCTCAAAAGTCTATCGATCAACTGGGCCAGAGAAGAAAAAGCAGAATTCTCTGGACTGGACGAAGATATGGCGAAAATAGAAAAGCTATTAAAAATGGACGTACTACTGGGGGGCATGGCCGGGCAAGATGGCCGAGCGGACGTAATCCGTCTCGGCTCCCGGACCGCCGGTGAACTCGGAGAGATTCAGGGAGGCTACAGGGACTAGAGGACCCATTAAAGACTCCTGACGGTAGCGGAAGACACCGGGACAGCTGCGAAGCCTTGTGCGGAGCCCGAGATAGCCGGATGACGGCGCGGTGAGACTCACTCCGGAGCTGCGGTGGGCGCCACAAGATGGTGGCCGCGAAGTGAAGGCGAGTCCTGGGACGATTCAGGGGACACGGCGGCTCCATCGGAGGTCCCTGGTGATCCGCTACGGACCTGTGGGACGAGAGGTGCTGTGGCTGACTGGTGGGGCCCTGTTTGGCTCTCCCGGAGGCAAGAGTGAGGTGGCGCGTCTCCCGGCTGGGATCTGCCTGACCCTGACATGGCGGACGGTATGGAGCGCTGAGTTGCTGAGAGGGACAGGCCCGCGAATGCAGGCGGCGGTGATCAAGGCAGGTACTGCTGCAACGGCTACCGGGGAACACAAGATTACCCAGTGATCGCCGGGCGCTCGGCGGCCCCGGGAGTGGGGATCCTCGGAGGGGACTGGTGCCGCGCCTGAAAAGGAGAGGAGCCGTGATGCCCTATGAGCGAGTGATCCTCTGGACTCCATGAGCAATGGTCGGCTAGGAATGAGCCGGAGGTGTGAGAGGGGGCTCTGAGACCACGTCCTTGAAGGCACAGGCCAGAGAACTTTGATCCCCCAAAATGTGGAAAGCGAGAAGGGAGCGCTGTCCAGGGGCATGAGGGCAGAAGTGGCGGCAACCAGCGGGAGAGTCAGATATGGCGGCCCTGATATAACTTGGATGAGGAATTGAGAGGCCAAGTGGAGAGCTGCTGTGCATCAGGGTGGGCTACACGGAGCACGGGGGACCCCTCGAGGAAGCTGGTGTACAGGAGCTCAATGTAAGAACCACAGAAGAGGGTTCAGGGGCCACAACGGTGTGAGAGTGCAAGTTGGAGGATCCCCCCCGGCCGGGGGCACTTGAAGAGTGGAGTGGGCCCACTACAAATTCCAAGGCCTGGGCTAACTGTGGCGGGAAAGAGGAAAGCCTGAGTGGGAGCACACCGAAGTTCGCAGACAAGAGGCTTCGGGGGAGAGCCGGAGGGGGAGCCGTATGCCTCCCAAGAAGGTGACGTCCAGAGCATCCACGAAAGTCACCGATTTTTTCACGGGCTCGGATAAACGCAACTCCAACGGCCCCGTAGACACCACTGTGGCCATGGCGATTACGAAGGCAGAGATGATGGCGATGTTTCAGGATTTTAAAGCTGACCTGAGGAAGGATTTGGGCCAGGACATTAAAGCTAGCATGGAACAGCTCCGGTCCGACCTCACCGAAAAATTAACCTCCCTACAAAACGACGTTGACTCGGTGGGCACACGTGTATTAGATTTGGAAGCACATCAACAGACACAGGAGAAGCAAACAGCGGAGATCCAGGAAGAAATGCAGGCGCTTAAAGAGCAACTACAGCAATCTCAACTAAAAACAGAGGACTTGAAAAACAGGTCTCGAAGGGACAACGTTCGTATTCGAGACCTGGAAGAAGGAGCGGAGGGACCGGACCTGCCTGCGTTCCTGGAGGGACTATTTGCAGAAATATTGCGCTCACACCCCCCTAAAATTAAGTTGGAACGTGCGCACCGGGTGGGGCCCGCACCACAGGGAGACAAGAGGCGACCTCGGGACGTGCTGGTCAAATTTCATTCTTTCAAAGTGAAAGAGGCAGTGCTTGCTGCAGCCAGAGCTTCCGATAAAGTGTCCTTTCAGAACTTTATCTGTGCATTATTTCAGGATCTTGCGCCTGCAACCCTTGCCCGACGACAAGCTTTCCGACCCATCACTACCAAGCTGCGCACGGATAACATCAGGTACAGGTGGACCTACCCCTTCGGCCTCAGCTTTGAGTATAGCAACAAACGACAGCATGTCACAGAGCTTCAGAGGGGACTTGAACTCTTGGGCTTGCCTTTGGAAAATTTGGAGTCAACAGAGAACAGAGCCTCGGGCTCTCAGGGAGGGGAGCGAAGACCATCCACTTGGGTTATGGGCAAACGCAGAGGCCGCCGTTGATGAGAGTCTACAATCTGTGGGACGGGTGTCCGGTATAGCAAAGGATGGATTTGACACAGGTCCCGTTTGTGGCAAGGGGCGATGAGGGGGTGGCCACATTACTCAGAGGACTTACACAGGAGGGATGCATGAATAGGATCATGGATATCAGGGCGGGCTCCAGGGGCTTTCCAGGCAGACTTGAGACTGATGTGAGGGGCCCTTGAAAGCTCCGATTGATCACCCGCACCATGGGGAAACGGGAGGAACCCCACGGAGGGAGGCGTGTCAATAGGGGTGAGAGACAATCGAAGCGTAAAGTCTATACCCTGGTAGTACTCTATAAATAGGTGATACTTGTGAAGCTCCGGGCGACGGCGGGAGGGGACCATGGCCCTACCGCCCTCCCGTATACAGGGGGGCAAGAAACCCCAAGTGGGAGTAATGCCTATATGTGTTAAAGTTTTTGGTTGGTTTTTAGTTTGTTGTTGTAGTTTCGGGGATTACTTTGGGGTGTTGGGGAGGGGGGGTCCATGGTGGTGGCTTTTTAATGTCCAGGGAGGTAGGTTTCATTCAATCATGCCAAATCACATGCTCACAAAAGGGGGGGCTGAGACAGAGGGGGGGAACGAGAGGTATGAGAGTGCAGGCGATGCCTGGGATGTTGAGATCAGGGTTGTTCATCGGATGAAATGAAGGTAACTATAGGCACATGGAATGTAAAGGGCCTCAACTCCCCGCAGAAGCGCCAACAGATATGGAAATATATCCTAGACCATACGCTAGACATCATAGCCCTGCAAGAAACCCATTTGACTAGAGCAGATGAGATGCGGCTGCGACACAAGCTCTACCCGATGATATACAGATCCCAGCGTCAACTAAACACAGGGGGGTGGCACTTCTCTTTCATGCGTCAACGAGGTTCCAGCCTCTAGATGTACAACACGATAAGGACGGCCGCTGGGTCATGGTGAAGGGGCGCCTCCAGGGACGCCTCTGCACGTTCGTCACGGTTTATGCCCCAAACACGGGCCAGGCTGCTTTCCTGCACCACACTCTCGATAAATTGGTGGATTTTGCAGAAGGGTCTTTAGTCCTTATGGGCGATTTTAATTTGACTTGGCAAGGAGACATAGATAGCACCCACACCCATAGAGTAGGGACGAGCTCATTCCCCCCGACATACGTCAGAAGATTATAGATAGGGGATTATTAGATGCTTGGCGCACGGTCCATCCCACCACCCGGGACTATACTTTTTATTCCCACGTACATAGGACATACTCCCGATTAGATTATGTTTTTCTTAGCCAATCATTACAAGGCGGGCTAGAGGATGCAAAAATGTTCCCCCTTTCGATCTCCGACCATAGTCTCTTAGCGGTATCTTTAGAATGGGGAATAGGGCAAGGGACTTTATCCAGATGGTATTTTCCCCCTGCCGTGACAAGGGACAAAGAGACGTGCTTGAAACTCAGAGAACACATCAAAGACTTTTTGTCCTGAATCAACCGGAGGACACCTCTGATTATGTTAATTGGGATGCCTTCAAGGCTGTACTCCGTGGGCAGTGTATATCGTTGAATGCGGCCCTGAATAAACGACGAGCAACAGAAAGGGTGAAATTAGAGGCAGAACTGCAGGCAAGTGAACGAGAACACAAAGCACGCCCTACCCGACAAACATTACGAGCACTGACGGCTCTGAGAGGGAAGCTCCGCTCTATCTATTCTAATCGGGCAGAATTTACATTGCTTAAATTGCGCCAACTTTCATACTCCCAAGGGAATAAAATTGGCAAGCAGCTAGCTAGGCAACTCAAAGATAAGAGGGTTAAGGAATACATAGGGGGGATACGGGGAGGGCAGGGCACTACCACACATGCTGATGACGAAAAAGCGGCTATTTTTGGGGGCTTTTATGAAAAACTATATTCTGGGGAGCAGCTAGATCCAGAGGCTCAGCGAGACTACCTTAGCAAACTAACGTTCCCACAGGTATCTGCGGTGAATAACGAGAACCTGTCCGCACCTATCTCTGTGGAGGAAGTGATGGCGGCCATTAAAGCACTCAAACTACATAAGGCACCGGGTCCAGATGGCTTCACCGCTCTTTTTTATAAGACCTTTGCGACGGAAATCGCCCCACCCCTCACGAGCCTCTTTAATGCAATGGCGACGGAGGGGAAGTCCACAGGATCGCTTTCAGAGGCGGTGATCACAGTGATACCCAAACCCAGGAACGACCATAGCTCCTGTGCTTCTTATCGGCCCATAGCCCTTCTTAATCTCGACGCAAAACTTTATTCCTCTATCTTAGCCCGAAGACTGAATGACATTCTACCCGACCTCATACACCCGGATCAGTCTGGGTTTATAAAGGGACGCCAGACGCATGATAATACGCGTCGTATTATCCACTTAATTGAAAAAGCACATAAGCGTCAGATCCCGGCGATCCTGGTGGGATTAGACGCCGAGAAGGCATTCGACAGGGTAGATTGGGCCTTCCTCTTTAGTACCCTGGAGGCCTTTGGTTTCTCGTCCGCTTTCATCACCATGTTGCGGGCTAACTCTCAACATCCTCGATCACGGGTGATGGTTAATGGGCAGGCATCAGCACCATTTGAGCACTCTCGGGCGCCAGGCAGGGCTGCCCTCTCTCGCCATTGCTGTTCGCTCTAAGTATTGAACCACTTGCTATCGCGATTCGGGCCCACCCGGAGATACACAGGATTCCATTTACCGGCGAACAACACAAAATTTCACTATTCGCAGATGACGTGTTATTGTCACTCACTGACCCAGATACCTCTCTGCCTCCCCTACAGGATGAGTTAGCGAGGTTCGAGGCTATAGCAGGCTTTAAAATCAATATGGACAAATCGCAGATACTCAACCTCACTTTGTCCAGCGCGGAAGTGGATAGTCTGAGGCCGCTGACATCTCTCCAATGGGCTACATCCTCTCTGACGTATTTAGGGGTGCGCCTCACCGCGAAAGTAGAAGGGTTATATGTAGCTAATTTCCCCCCTATTTTAACGCAAATACAAAGTGAACTTATCAAATGGAAGCCCCTTTTCTTGTCTTGGTTGGGCCGCATACATGCGATAAAGATGACACTGTTGCCCAAATTACTCTACCTCTTTCAAGCTCTTCCTATGCCAATAGAGGGGCGTTCTTCAAGCGCGTCAAATCTTTACTTCTCAATTTTGTCTGGCAGGGACGTAGAGCCCGCTTTTTCTTCTCCATCCTTAGACGTTCCAGGGAGGAGGGGGGTGTAGGGCTCCCAGATGCACAACTATACTACAAAGCTGCACAGCTTAGGGTTCTAGTGGAATGGGTTCAACGCGACTCCGATAAACACTGGCTCCATATGGATCGTAGTGTGACCGGACGGACCATATGGGACCTTATCTGGCGCTCCAAACAGGAGCGACCGCCAAACGTATATCTTAGCACTCCTACACGTACTACACTTCAGGTTTGGGATTCGGTGTCTAAGGATAGAAGATGGACTACTTTTCCGTCTCCCTTTACGCCCCTACATTTTAACTCAGCCTTCCCGCCGGGTTTGCAACCTGGCCCGTTTGATGCGTGGAGGGAGGGGGGATGTTTAGCCCTGACACACCTCTTCCACAATTATGACCCCCGCTCTTTTGAAAACTGCAGGAGGGATTTTGGACTACAAAGTAATGAATACTACCATTACACGCAACTGATGCACTGGGTCCAGATACCACACATACGGGAGGCCGCTACTAGACCCCTCACGAAATTTGAAACCTTTCTTACGAAAACCACGACGATGAGAGGCACGATCTCATTCCTCTACCGACTCTTGCTATCGACCCTACACTCGGTGCGCCCACGTTATATGGCAATGTGGGAGGGGCTTCTGGGGAGACATATTTCGGACAAGGAGTGGACCCATCTATGGTCAGATGTTAGGAAATTCAATCACTCCATAACGCTTAGGGAGGCACACCTCAAGACCATGATGGATTGGTACCTCCATCCATCGCGACTTAAACAGATGTACCTAAATACATCTGATAGGTGCTGGAGGGGTTGTGGGATGCTAGGGGATTTCCGTCATATCTGGTGGGACTGTCCGACTATTCGACCATACTGGGAAGAAATACTTGCTCAAATCAAGCTGATGCTGGGATACCCTATTCCGACAACGATAGGGGGTATTCTGTTGGGCCTGCGCGATCCCTCCTTGGAGCTCCAGACTAGGGCAGACAAGGCAATTATGTGGTTGTGCATAGGTGCCGCGAAGACCACTCTAGCCGCAGCGTGGAAACAAAAGGAGGCGCCAGCGCTGTCTCTTTGGCACTCTAGGTTATGGCAACTGCTCAGTATGGAGCGGATGGCTGAGGTGTATGGGGACACATTCAAAAATTTTGAGTTCCGCTGGGGCCCGTTGGTCTCATTTCTCTCCAAGGGCCTGCCGTCGGCTGTCTGTCCGGCCTCCGTTAGAGAGCTACATCTATTCCAGATCTAGAAGTAACTCACTGCCGAGTTTACTGACCTTGGATAGCTTCCACTAGTTGCCGCCGCCATGGGGGGGGAGGGTGTGTTATTTTTATGTTTTTGTTTTTCGCTTTGGTTGCTCCGCAGTTGGGGGCACCTTATTATTTATAGCGGACATCGGTTTTTAGGATTCCATAGGCGAAGGTTAATGAGGATGTCTCTTAGGCGAAAGAGAGGCAGTCAGCTCATTCCGGTTGTTCCACCATGCGGTACGGATGGGGGGCACTGTTGACCACCTGCTTAATATGACACTGTATATTTCATTTGCTTCCATCTAGGGAAGGTGGGAGGCGGTTGTTGTTTACTAATAAAGAGATATGCATTTTCGGCAGTGCTGCTTGGGGATGGGCGGGGAAGCGGCATCTCCGATGTAAAGCTGTACGATGCTTTCTTTGTGCAAATACCAATAAAAATAAGTTTGACAAAAAAAATGGACGTACTGAGCAAAGAGGAGAGAATGGGGAAGAGGCAACCCTTGAGGAATTACAAATGAAATTTAGAGTAAAGTCAGAAGAGAAGGTGTCGCAGCAGTGGGAAGTTAGCGGAGCCCGGGATAGAGTGAGGGTAGAATGCTGTGGGAGACTGCTGGCATGACAAGCAAGGCTGGAAAGGAATCAGAACTAAATGAAGAAGATAATAGATAGCCCAGATAGTATGGCGGAAGAGAGCTCCAAGATAAAACAAGCCTTTAAAGAGTATTTTCAGGATTTATACCCGGAAGACCTCTCAACAAACAAAGCAGACATAGAGGCATGGTTAGAAGGGAAACACCTCCCTAAACTATCACATGAACAACAACAGTTTCTGTGTCAGGAAATAACAGGTAGGGAAATTCTGGCAACAATTAAAAAAGCAAAAAGAGGTAAGGCTGCTGGTCCCGATACGATTCCCGGCGAGTTTTATGCTGTAAATACTGACCGGATTATTCCAATTTGGATCAAACTGTTTAACTCTATATTGGTCAAAGGTAATCCCATCCCGGAATCATGGAACGAAGCAGTAATAGTTTTAATCCCAAAGCCGGGTAAGAACCCTCTTCAGTGCCAATCGTATTGCCCAATTTCATTACTCAATAGTGATTATAAAGTCTGTTGTGCCTCCAGACACCGGATAACATCACAGGACACAACTGGTAAGTCTTTGAGTATTTATTAGTGGCACCAACTGACATTCATGGAACTCCCCACATACCAGTACTATGGCAACACATAGAGGTTCTGTATAGAACCCAGAACAAGCATATCTAAGTACAACATATTACCTCCTTTTGTTTATAAAGAAAAGAAAAACAAAATAAAACAAAGGAAGAAAAATAACAAAGAAGCTATAACTAACAATAGTCAAAATGAATGAACATAGAGATACAGGAATAATATCTAGAGTAGTACAATTCAGTATCTAGTTTAGTACAATTCATGCAGATGAAATAATGGAGGAAAATAGAAAATATCATCGTAACCTCCAAGGAACACGTCTAACGCGAGTAGACCTCCTTGGCGCTTCACTTGTCACAAAGGTTTCAGAAGCATTACCCGAAGGCACATTAGTTGGTCCAGAAGGCATATCAACATCACTCCTTGTGCAATTAGAGTTATGGGCATCAGAATGAACTTTCACAACGTTACTAGCATTCCACCAATGCCCACCTCGTACCATAATGGCACCACCACAAACTTTCTCGACACAGATAGGTTCGCCAAAAGACATACCTCCTTTTTTGACAAAATGAGTGTTTCTGATACGAACCATGTCCCCAGGATGCAAATCGACTATCTTAGCAGACTTCTTTTGATTATACCTGTCGGACATCTTCCTCTGCGCAGCTTCAACTCGGGATTCCAAGGCAACATGATCCACCCAGCACGAAACTTTGTCACAAACTGTTCTTAGAAGCCAAGCTGGATATAGAGCAGAAGTGGGTACTCTACCGTTAAGTGATACAAAGGGTGCAACCTTTGTGAGAGAATGTGGCGTTGTGCGGTAACACCACAGCATGGATCTGACAGCACCCTCCACATCAAAACCATTATGTTTTGCCCACTTAATACATTCCACCACAACCCTCTTCATCCTCTCAACCAGTCCGTTGGTTTGAGGATGTCCAACCGAGCTTCTTAAATGTTTTACACCAGATTCATTCAAAAACACACTCATTTCCTGATTAACAAACTGCACACCATTATCAGAAACAAGTGCTTCTGGAAATCCTTCCCTCATAAAGATCTCTTTAAGGAAAAGAATCGCATTGCTCGCTGTTGGAGAAGCACAAAACTTGACTTCAGGCCACTTGCTGTGAAAGTCCATTAACACAAACGCAAAACGTAAATTGTAGGGAAGAAAATTGAACGGACCCACCAAATCAATCCCCACCTTAAGCCATGGCTTAACTGGAAAAGGGATAGGCTGAAGAGGTGGTGTGACAACTTTTAAACCTTTTTCTGCCCCACAACAGACAACACATTCCTTGACCCTTAATTCTATGTCCTTGTCCATTGAAGGCCACCAATAGTGCAGTCTGACACGCCTTTTTGTCATCGTTGCCTCTAGATGTCCATCATGTGCACAATCAACCAACTTGATACGTACATTCATAGGAGGAATACACCTACCATCCCTCATGATGACACCGTCTTCGATAGACAGTTCCTCAGCAAGTTTCCAAAAAGGCTGAATTTCAGTAGGCACACATCTCTCTCTAGGCCAACCTTTCACAATATACTCTTTTACTCTTGCAAGAATAGAATCTTCACTCAACGCCGCTTTCCATTCAATCTCATTGCAAGCCTTATTTTCAACTGCATCAACAAAAGCAATAAAACAGTCCTCCTTGTCCTCATCCACATCCAGTACATCATCTTCACTTAAAGGAAGTCTAGATAGCATATCAGCTCTGACATTATCCTTTCCTGGGATGTGCTTTACCTCAAAATCATACTGTAAAAGTTTGGTAGTCAAACGTGCAATCCGAGGCGTGGTATATTTAAGACGTTCTCCCCCCAGAATGTATACGAGGGGTTTATGATCAGTCTGGATGACAAATTTCCTACCCCAAATGTAAGTTCTGAACTTTTCACACGCCCAATAACACGCCAGAAGCTCCTTTTCAATCACAGAGTAGTTAAGTTCTGGATCTCGCAGAACTCTGGAAGCATAGCTGACGATAACCTCACCCACACCTGAAGATTGGGTAAGCACTGCTCCTAAACCATAATTACTAGCATCAACTGTAATGGTGCAAGGAACAGACGGGTCATAAGCTCTAAGCGTTTTTGCATTGACCATTTCTGACTTGACCAACTCAAAAGTTTCTTGACAGTTAACATCCCACACAAAAGTGACGTTCGTCCTTAACATATTAGAGAGGACCTTCATTTTGCTGGCATAATCAGGAATGAAACGTGAGTAGAACTCACACAACCCAAAAAGGAGCGTAACTCATCCTTGTTTTTTGGACATGGGCAATCGACAACTGCTTTCACCAGACCTGACCTAGGGCTAACACCATCAGCCGAAACAAGATGTCCCAAAAATTCTATTTCTCTCTTCCAGAACTCACATTTTTTTTTTTTACAACAATCCCTTTTTTCTCAAAAGTACCAAGCACAGTCCTCAAAGTCTTATCATGTTCTTCTAAATGTTTAGAAAAAATGAGCACATCATCTTGAAAGATGACAACACCCCTTACATCTTGGAGAACTGACTGCATTACATGTTGGAACACGGAAACCGCAGAGGCGAGACCAAAGGGCATCCTACAGAATTGAAAAGTACCAAACGGGGAGTTAAAAGCTGTATAGTGACGAGACTCATCATCCAACATGACTTGATGGTACGCAGAGGCCAAGTCAATCTTAGAAAACCATTGCGCATCCCTCAATTCTTCTAACAGGTCACCAATTTTAGGAAGGGGATGTGAATCAACCCAAATCTCTCTGTTAAGACTTCTTAGGTCGATGCACAAACGTATTTCACCATTCCGTTTGCGTGCGACGACCAATGGACTTAACCACAAACTAGATTCAACAGGCTCAATGATCCCACAATTCTGCAATCTATCCAATTCCGTCTTGAGATCTCCCCTAAGGCTAAATGGCACAGACCTGACCTTATGCTTCACAGGTACGGCATCTTTCTTCACTTTGATCTTGTGCTTAAATCCCACAATTTTTCCAAGGGAGTCTGAAAACACTTTGGGAAACTCTTGTTCTAAGCAGAGAGAATTGGAACAATCTTTAACAACCAAAACTTGTTCACTTGTTCCAGGTCTCAATACCATTCCGAAAAGACCTTGATGGTACCAACCAAGGATGTTTAAACCACGAACAGCCACATCAATTTTACCCTGTATCTTGCGGCCCTTGAATTCCAACACATCCTCTATGAACCCCTCCAACTCTATTCTGCGTCCCTCATAAGAGACGGGCGCCCTATCTGGAGGAAAAGAGATCTGTCCCCCAAAAGTTCTTGAACAAATCATACGTAATCATTGTTATGCGGGCACCAGAGTCCACCAATAACTTTAAGCAAACATCACCCACCAACACATCTACATAGGGATCTACACAATCGACGCTGCACTGCCAGTCCGGGTTTTGCGATTTCCAGCGGCAGTGTGAGGAGTGCGAGGAGGACGCCGCTTTGCCGCCACATTTCCACCGCATTGCCGGCTCTCAGCATTGCCCAGGATTGCCCAGAATTGCCCACGATTTGTTACGAGGCTCCCGCGGCGGTAAACCGCAGCTCCCCGCCGCTCCCGCGCCCCTGGCCTCGGAGCAAGTTGCGAGGAGCAGCGGGTGAGCGGCAGAGAACTGCTGAGAACTCTCTGTCTGAGAACTGCCACGTTCCAGCAGATAGCAGTCTGCGGTGTCTGCCTCTCCCTCTTGGTGTCGGTCCGTGCAAAGGGGCTTGCATGGGGGCTTACACGGGAGCAGAGCTGTGGGGCTAAGTAGTTTTGGAGTCCCAGAGGGTACTTCCCTCGAAGTGCAGGGGCTGAGCGTGCAGCGGCTCTTCACGGCATCTTGGAGACCCTCCCCTGACACCGGGGGTCGCGGAGAGCGCGGCAGATCGGCCGGAGCCAGAGCCGGCACCAGAGCTCCTGTGGTAAGCTTGGCCGCCATTAGACGGTGGCCGCAGTGAGTGCGTGCCCTGGCCAGATCGCGGAGGCGGCCCGATTAGATCGGGTGCAGCCTGCGATTCTGCCTAGCGTGCCCCGCTTGCCCTTTCCCCGTCATCTGCTCGCCATCTGCTGGTCATCTGCTTGCCACCTGTCTGTCCTGCTGGGCGATCTTTCAGCGGAACCAGAAGAGGATTCCAGACCGACAGTTGCAGTTGCAGTCACAGCCTGATTCGCAGCCTGAGTCTGGCAGGCAACCAGGAGCGACCAGCAGCAGCAGCCAAACAACCAAGGTACTACTCAACTTTACCATAATTTTTGCAACTGGGAACCGCCAATAAAGTCAATCAAAAAACCTTCTTACCAACTGCACATTTATAACTAAAACCACAACAGCTGCAAAAACATTAGAAACCAACTGAATTAGCAAAGTAATAATAATAGAATATCAAGACTACATTTACCAATAATAACAACAATAACAGCAGCAGCAATAATACTAACACTAACAACAATAAATTGCCACTGAAATCGTCGGACACAAGTCATTATGAGGTCAGTAACAAATGTCATCAACAATAGGAAAAAGAAAAACAAAATCTTAAGGGAAATAATCGAATCAACAGACAGCTGCTCGCCCACACCAACAACTCTGCAGGCCATAGCCTCGGCAAACGCAGTATTACCCGCTCACAAGGATCGCGGACTCCCAGCGACGACGCTGGTGGACATAGACATAGACGGGGGCGAACTAGTAGACAGATACGCACAAACAAACAAAGGAAAACAATATTTCCAACCTAAAATATACTCCAAATTTTCATTTGTAAGAGATGCTGGCGCCGTGTTAAACCTTAGCATAAACAAACAATTAGACCTCTCCTCCCCACTTCACCCACTACTTTTGGAAGGAGCAATAGGTAAAGGCTCAGCAGGATCCTCAGGTGACAGTTTAACAGCCAAACTGGCGGAACCAGGAAGACGCAGCATGGCACAACCCTGCTGGACATTCAACGGAAATATTAAGGAGGCAGGAGACCCGAAGGAAGGGCACGAAGTCAAGCAAAACCCAACACGCACAGACACTGTTACTGACACTGTTATTGATAAAACCCTGGGAAAGAGAATGAAGAAAACTCACAAAGCATAAAAATCAACATCTGTCTTCAGCAAAGGAGGCTTCAAGACCACCGCTGGAGCCAGAAATCAAAATACGGGCGCACCAGAATACAATGATTCAAGAAGTCGCAGTATTCCCAGAATCTCTAGATTCAGAAATGTTTAAAGCAACAACAGTCTCCACCATTACAAACGAACAATCGATTAAGTTAGCGGGTACAAACCCCACACAATTGAGCCTGGCCCTCACAGATCCCGTCCCCGACACTCTTGAAATTCTTGAAAACACTAATGTCACTAACGGGGATACTAAAGTCATGTTTACAGGAAAGTTACAGTCTAGAGAGTCTGGAAATAATATCCACACCGGTTTCAGAATAGAAGCCAAGCCCCCCACTCGTCTTCAGCTCGGACCACAGCCAGATCCTAACCACCCAACATTCGGGGACAGAGAAGCAACGACAGGGAGCTTACAAGAAGATCCCGGGAACCATTATGACCTCCAGAACCCCCAGAACCACGCAGTTAGCAATACGTCTTTCCTTACGACAGAAGATTGGGAAAATTTGGTCACTACATACTCAACCAAGACCAAAGGAGACGCTACCCCGCAAGGCTCAGGAACGGCGATGAAGGAGTATGCGGAGGATACACCAATAGGAGAAAACAAAATATGGGTCTCCCTCTTAAACACCATGCAGCTTTCGACCAAGGTGCTAGAATACCACTCGGATAAGATGGACATACAACTCACCCTTCTTAACTGTCTAGCCCTGCATGTCACAAGCATAGACAGTAAGCTGTCAGAAATGAACAACTTTATAAAAAGAGCACAATCCGAAACGGCAATAATCCCGCCAAGTTGCAGCTGCCACCTAATAGCAGAAAAATTTGTATCCTTACCAACTGTGATGGGTGACCTTCTCACCGACTTAAAAACCACATACTCAAATACCGATAAGTTCAAGACCAGCATAACCAAACAAGAACAAGACTGCCACAGGGCAACGTCATCGCCTGTCCAGGAGCATAAAGATCGTTCTAAGCAAGGCAAATGGGGTAATACTCCGGCCCCAGTCGTAAAGCCTGCCACGAACGATTTGGGCTCGGTCACAGGAGCAGCCTTAGAGCCAAAACAAAACAACAAGAGCACAGGTGCCCTAGAACCTTCAACCTTCCCTCGACATGAACCACTGGAGCTGATCTCCAGTGGCGGCATCATGCAGTCAGGCCCCCCTGAAGACGGCGAAATGCAGCCCAACAACCAGCAAACATCAAAACTGCGCCGTAAGCAAAGGAGAAAAGGTAGGAATAAGAACTCTTCAATAAAACACTTCTTTCAGGCAGTACAAGCAAATTCGAGCGGGCAAGAGCAAGAACGAGGAGCAAGTGACACATCAATAATCGAACGGCTGGATACAAACAGTATTGTCACTCTCACAGAATCTGGGAAGGAACAAACAGGAGAGGCGAACATAAGCAAGTCTCACTGCCTCGGGGTCACCGACCCAAGTGAGCAGGCAGAAAGCCAACCGACGCCCTTAGCAGCAAGGGCAGCCTCCCCAGTGTCAATAGGAGCAGCGACGGTTTCCAACGACCAAACAAAAACAAGGAACATCAAATCAAAAACAGAAACACCGATAGGAACAAGGTCAGCAGAACAGCAAAGCATCAGTGGAAAGCGCACGGAAAAAGAGCAACCCCCGGATGCCGATAAAAAGGCAAAACAGCAAAACTTGGCACCCTCTATAGTACACACTGTACAAAGGCATATCAAGCCAGAAGTGGAAACAGTAAACAGAACGAGGCCAGTGAATCAGCAAAGTGTTAGTGGAAAACAAACGGTACAAGCGCAAAGCCCAGACACCCCAGAAAGGACAGAACTTCGAAATGTGGAAGCCACAAGTATATGGGGACATGAGAAAAACGAAAGCAGGGAATTCAACTCAAACAAGTTTCGAAGGGAGAAGTCCAAGGCAATTCTGTTTATCCCCCGAGTACAAATCCAAAGGACGCGGAGACACTCTAAACCGAGGGAACATTCTTCTGATACTATCGGCTATTAGCAGTCTGGCAGGGATTGGTTCACAAGACCTGGAATCGGTAGAATTTGAAACCATCAAACATCTTTCAGACCAAGAAGTAACCAAGACAGTCTGGGTAACCGGAGAAATAGTCGACAAAATTCTTAAGGAAAGGGGCCAGCTGGAAACTTGGGGGATCCGACTGCATCTCCACCAAGGAGTAGGGTATCCAGATCCACTACTCCATCAAGAGTTTAACAGCAGTAGTGTAAGGAGAAGAAGTGGTTCTGGGTACACCAGCTCTGTGCTCAAAGGAGCACGCAGCTTCTCCACAGATACCTTGGTGAGAAATCGCTCCACTAATTGGGGCATTCGGGGGCAAAGTGATCCCGCCAGTGAACAGGACTGGTCCTGGATAGCAAAAACTATAAACACAAAAAGGGAGTGTCCCTGACAGGGATCAGAACACGATACAAATATCTTTAACCTAAAAGTTTGCTCCTGGAACATTAATGGCCTTGGATCCAAAACATCAGACAGCACTCTGCTGACATATTTTCAACAATTTGACCTAATTCTGCTCCAAGAAACATGGCTCTCAGATCCATTCCACTTACAAGGCTTCAAATCATACCACCTTCCAGCAAACAGAAATTCAAATTTTGGCCATTTAAAGGGAGGACTTACGACCTATGCCTCGATTAAAACGATAACAACGGTCAAGGAACTTCCAAGCATAACCTTGATAACAAATGAGATAAAAACGATTGTGCTGGACATAGCCGGTCCCAATAATAAACAGCAGGTAACACTAGCTAACATCTATCTTCACCCCCGGAATAAAAGAAATGGTGCAAAACACCTGATAGCAGAATTAGCCAAATTAATCACTGACCAGGTAACTTCGAACCTTATCGTATCTGGCGATTTCAACATGTTTCTTTCAGGGAGCGGCGATCTAGATAGGCCAGCAGAAGATCCGCAAACAGCATGGGGAATCCCCCCTCAAGACAAGTGTAAGTGGGGCAAGCCAACTAAAATCTCCAAAGACCTGTTGAAGGATCTAGAAAGCTTGTCCTTGGTGGCACTAAATGGCCGATTCACGGGGGATCGTCCCCAAGCTGCAACTTTCCACAATGCACTCGCTGACACTGCAATAGACTATACCTTTTTGTCCTTACCACTTTACCATCTGATAAAATACTTTAGGATTGGAATACAAGACCACAGTGATCATCAACCCCAAGAGTTTACACTCGCAATGAAAGGGACAGCGTTCACCTACCCAATTGCAGACTTCCGTACAAACACCTCGTTTAGCCACAGGAGAATAAAATGTAACACACGAGAACCTGGAAAACGCCTGGCAGAGTCAAAAAAATGGTGGGAGGACAATAAACTATCACACGACAATGCCTTAGCAGCTTGGGAAAACTTCATCGAAAACTTTAGCCTATCCAATCGTAAAATGAATTTGACAAAAACAGAGCAACAAATTAAACAGGATCTATGGAGCAGGACCTCAAGTAAGCAAAGAATCCACTTATCGGGACCCAATCACGCAGAGTTAAGAGAAATAAGGAGTAAAATAAACAGAGCAATGCGCAACCTCCGTCAAAACTGTTCTGTCGATAAAACTCAGTTGGAATTAAGGATGCTTAAGGCCAGGAAAAACAATATTATCTGGTTAGAAAAAAAAGAAACCACTGAAAAAACATGGGCGAAACTGCTATACGATGCACAATCAAAGAACAGCTCCAGGTTTTGGCAGACAGTTAAGAGTATAGTGAATCCAACAGCACCAGGAATCAACTCCCACATAACAGAGGACGCCTGGACAAACCATCTACAGAGGCATTTTAACATGGAAGCTGGCGAAAACACACAGGTCAACGTGGCAAGTCAGAGTGACAGGCACCCCCTAATTCACCACGGCATCCAGCTTACCCCCTTCTTTTCTACCAAAAAGATTGTGGATAGAATTTCAAAAAGTCGAAACGAAGGAGCACCCGGACCCAACGGGCTCCCCCCAATACTATACAAGCAGGACTCAACATACTGGGCGGGAGCATTATTACCTGTCTTCAGCAACATTTTGGAAGCCAGAAGAATCCCTGATTCTTGGAAAGGATCGATTATTTCACCCATCCACAAGAAAAGCAGCAAGAACGAACCAAACAACTATAGACTCATAGCGCTAATCAACATTGAGGCCAAATACTACGCCGGCCTACTGACCTTCTTGAGTGGGCAGGGGAAAACGATCTAATCCCAATAAACCAAACAGGCTTTCAGAAAAATTTGGGGACCACTACAAACATCCTTGCTCTCTCACTTTTAACTGATGCATCAAAAGCAATTAGTAAACCATTATTTGTCTGTTTTATTGATTATAAAGCTGCTTTTGACAGCATCGACAGAGGGAAATTATGGGCCAAATTAGCCCGGTGGAAAATCCCTCCAATTCTTCTGAACCAGCTAATCCTGCTCCACACAAGGACATGGGTCCAAATAAAGTTGGGGTCCGGCGACAGTCTGTCGAGGAGGATTCCGACCACCAAGGGGTTAAAACAGGGCTGTGTCCTTGCCCCAACCCTGTTTAACCTTTTTATGTCAGACCTCTCAAGGGAATTGGATAACTGTCATCATCACGCCCCGAATTTGGGTGGCCTGTCACTTTCGAACTTATTATATGCCGACGACCTGATACTGATTAGCCGAACCCCAGTTGGTTTGCAACATTTGATAAACGTCACGAGTGACTTCGCTACAAAGAACGGATTAAGTATAAATCAAGAGAAGTCCAAAGTAATGGTCATTAACCAAGGAAACACCAAGAATGTGTTTAGATGGTGGCAGGGAGGCAGCCAGCTTGAGTCGGTCAAAAGTTACAAATACTTGGGAATCATCTTCGACAGTATGGGAACATACCATAAACAAAAATTGGCTATTCAAGGACGAGGAACTGTTTTGGCAGTTATGCTAAAGAGCATCAAGCATAAAATAACCGGTCCCAACCTCATCCCTCTATTGGAAGTACTTCGGGCAAAGCTTCTACCCACAATCACTTATGGGAGTGAAGTAATGAGAGGGAACGACGAAACAACTTTGGACAAGGTGGTCTCCAAAGCAGTTAGAATAATATTCAATCTTCCCCAGTACACCTCTCCTGCACGAATAAGGCTGGAGCTTGGCCTGCAAAACCAGCAAATAGCAAGGAAGGGCGTTTACGCCAAAAGCTGGTACAAAATAAAGAGCGCAAACTTTGGTACCCTAAATTCGTACTTGTGGAATGAGATGACCAGGAAAAAAGACTGTCCCGCCATGGTTTATCTCCAGTCAGGAATAAGGCTGCTTGCCTTACAGGATTTGTGGAAATCAGGCCTTCCATATAACAGCTTCAAAGCCCTGGTCAACAAATCGGTGAAGATTGTTTCCATAGATAAAGATAAAACAGACCTAAATAAGAGGGCCCACAGCTGGTTCGTGATTCAGAGCTACACGAGATGCACCCCCCAGCCATATTTAGGCACAAGCTTCTCAAGAAGCGCGAAGGAAAGCCTTTTGGCCATGAGACTGGGGATTCTACCGGCAAAACCGCATTTACCTCCGTGGAAGCGCACACATTCAACCATCAACTGCAGACTATGCGATACCGCCAAAGAAGATGTTTTACACCTACTGTGCGTCTGTAACAGTTTTGATCTTGAACGAAGGCAGCTCTTAAAACCGCGCCTGAATGAAAATCGAATTCGATCATGCAGACAGGCGGTGAAGGCCTGCTTCGATGGGGATGACGTTCGGCTAGCCTGTAGTTTTGTACGCTTCATGAAAATAGTACAAACAAAATTAAAGCTGGCAGCCCCTCAGTAAACTAGCTAGCACCTTGGGCTGTCGCTAACTAACCTGATATCTACTCTCTGGAAAGGACCAACCCAAGTTCCACCCCTAACCTGGCAAGGTTTTTTTTATATAATAATACAGACACTTGAACTGAGGTGAATTTTAAGAAGGACAGCAGCCTAGGAGTTATTGTGTTCTAAATTTGATACATTCACATTATAATTTTTGATTTAAATTGCAAGTTTTATATTTTTGTATTTTAAGAAATTATTGTGATTTTATTGGATGAAATCTTATTTAATATCATGCAGGTTTTAATATGTAGCTGTTTTGCTAAGATTTTTATTAATCAAGCAATAAATTATTACTTACTTACACAATCAGACGGATCACCAGAAACTATACCTTCATCCGTGACCACAACAATCATCTCTTGGAAATCTTGAACTAGGTCATTTTCGCACAACGGTTCATCCTGAACTATACAGTTGACTTTTTCAGTTTTGTTGATACTGGATTGACACACTTTTGCCAGATGTCCAATTCTCCCACACTTATGACACTTTGCATTTTTACCCGGACAAAATCTGTTGTCTTTACTATGTAGAGGATACCCACATCTATAACAAATGTTGGTTCTTTTGAAAAGCCCTTTCTCATTCGGCTTAATCTTACGCAAAGTATTGCTATTGGCATTGGCAGTAGCAACCGCATTAACAGATTCCTTTGAGGTGGAACTCACATTAAGCTCCTTGATCGAAATCTGTGCCAGTTCGACACTCTTTGCTACCTTAATGATCTCTTCCGAGCTGGGATTTCCCATAGTAAGCAATTTCTGTTGAATCTGCTTATCCCAACAATGTGCAATAAACTGGTCTCTTACAAGCTGATCACGATACTCACCAAATTGACATTCAGCACACAGTTTACGCAACGCAATCAAATATCTATCTACATTCTCACTTTGTAGTTGTGCACACTTAAAAATTTGTGCCTTAAAACAACTAAACTCGGTTGCACATCAAATTTGATTACAAGTTTTTTACAGCCTCTTGGTAATCGTCAACAACTACACCCTCCGCCACCACAATATCAGGCAGATGTTTGAAAACCTCTCTTCCCTCAAATCCTAATGAATTGAGAAGAAGGTACTTCTTTCTTTCAGCCCTGAAACGTGATGCACCAATGGCGCCTAAATACGTTTCAAAAGCATCGAACCACTGTCTCCATTGAATCTGAGGTGCACCTGGACTTTCTAAAAATGGTGGTGGTGGATTCACCGATTGCATATTAAAATGAACAGAGGGAACTTGCGTTGCCCAAAATACAACAAACTCAGCACTAAAATTTTAGACTTATATGGTAAATGTAGCAAGGCACACGCACTATGCTTACATGAAAAACAAGATAAAGAAACATGAAATTATGTGATATACACAGTTGCCCAAAGAAATACGAGTAAAACGTTTAAGCTTGTCCACACAATGGATGCAGGAAAGGTTACACGAAAACTGCGTAGCCAATTTATGAACAAAAACAGTCACAAATCCCTGAAAGATAGCATTATTTGCCAACGACTTGATGGTCTTCACTTCAGACGTACACTCAGCTTTACCACAGTTCTTGACAGAGGCAAGGATTTTCGGGGAACTCTCAGGATATACGATTAATAAGGATAACAGAAGTTATGGTGTGGAATCACTCTGAGCAGGAATTTGTAAGTGTTACAGAGATGAGGTATCTGGGGCTAAAAATTATTAAAGATATTGGGAAAATTGCTGCAGCTAATTTAGAAAAAGTGAGTCAGGAGAGAGGAAATTTGTTAAAGAGATGGCGGAATCTACCATTATCTATATATGGGCGGATCAATTTGGTAAAGATGTTCATCCTTCCTAAAGTCACTTTTCTGTTTGACAATATCCCCCTAAACTTTGATAAAAAGGGCATTCAAGCCCTGCAGGGGAAAATTACATCCTTTATGAGGGGCAACAAAGGTATACGTCTCTCTTGGAAGAAATTAAGGAGAAAGGCTGGAGCGGGGGTTGGGGGCTTCCAGACTTCCAACTCTATTGCTGGGACTTTCAGCTCAAGAATAATAGAATGTTACTTTTCAGCCCCGACCAGACCTTAATTGGTGCCATGTACAGAGCAATGCTTTCGGGTCTGCCCAAGGAGGGCTTTACCTATAAGTTTGGGGCGCCCAGATACTTTAAGAAGGTCAGACTAACATGTCTTCAAGCAGCAGCAAGAATCTGGTTTGGGGTTAGATCGCTTTTGGGAAGTACATTTTACAGTAAGTTGCCTCCCATATGGGACTCCCCTGGTACCCCGGAGTATCTGCTGGATTCCCTTTCGGCCCCCTTTAAACAGTGCAGGATAAGCAGATGGGAACAGTTGTGCAGCACCTAATCTGGGAATATTGGAATAACAGGACTGAAGGGAGAATCTCTAGGTTCAAAATCTAGCAAGTGAATTCATGGCTGAAGAGCCAAGATTGGATAGGAATGCAACTAAGTCAAATGGAGAGGGACCTCCAAGACCGCCGGTCTAAGAAAAAGGGAATGGCGCCGTGGTACCAACATCTACTTACAGCGGTCAATGACAAGGTGAGAGCTCCATTTTCGGTATGGGATGGATACTTGCCGGACGCCGAGCTGGAAGAATTATGGCAAGTATCTTTATCTACACTTTACTCGATTGTTAAGCCTGCTGCATTAAGGAAGAACCACTTCTTTACTCTTAATCATGTTTGGGATAAGGCAACAGGACGCGGGAGGCATATTTTTAAAAACAAAGCAAAGAAATCTAACATTCTACTTAATCTTAATTGCGAGAAGAGAAATGTGCAAATTATAGACTCAAGCCTCTCCACCTTCTTGGCAAGCGCGGAGAAACTCTGTGGCCTTTTTTGCGAAGATAGATAGATGGCAAGATGAGCGAAAGGAGGGTGGTGAATTTTGGGATATGCTGAGATTCTAAGCAAATGTATTTGTCCAATGATTACATCTTCATAAAGCAGTTGGGCAATGTCAGTAAGACAGATTCGAGGAAGCCCACCTAATATGCTTAAAGAAGAAAATCCAATATTTGGAGCACGTGGACCCCAGATATCGTAATGGCGCTTATTCCAATAATTGAAGATAATATGAGGACTTAATAAAAAAAAAATTTTTTATGTATTGTGTGTATTGTGGTTATAACTCTGGGTAGGAGATACTGCAATGAGTTAGCGAGTGTTTATAATAAATACATCTTTTTATAACTACACTGTGTGGTTCTTTTTCACTTAACCTGTACCATAAGGTGAAGTACTGGTAAAACAAGCTGCTTTACACTCCTTCTGGACTAAGCCTGAAGGCTGCTCTCCACAGCTACCACTTAGAAAGTTTTCTAAGGTTGTCTAAGACCACTAAAGTCACCATAAGGGTTGTTTTGATTAGTGCAGGGTGCTATACCTACATAAATGTGCACCATATACTAAGCCAGCCTCCTACAGATGTCTAGTTTGTATCTCTTCAGATTATTTGAATATTCTGGGAAGTCAGCGCCTCTGGTTCTGATGTTCTTAATATCTATACCATTCCAAGATGGCACCTGCACTAGTCTTAGGAGAGGGCATTGTCCTCTGTTTAATTCTACTCTCTATTTTGTACGTTCTTTTGGTCCCACCTTTCTAATTGACGCAACGCATGCCCGGTTTCTCTTAAATTGGCGTCCTGCCTCATTGACCCCTTCTGAGGACTCCGCTGTCATTGGTAGCTTCTCGATAGATCGTCGCTTTGTATGGCTATTCCATTCTGGTAAGGAGAGAGGCGGACTAAGCCTTTTTAGGTCGAGCCTAGCGCAGCATGCATGCGCAGCTCTAGGAGATGACCTTTTGGAATTGGTCTGCACTTTTCAAGCACTTGTGCTTGTGGCGGCATCCACGTTGCGGGAGCGAGCAGCGGCGCGCAGGGGCCATCTGTTTCCAATTAGCGTGGCCGCGCGCGCGTCTGCACTTTTCAAGCACTCGTGCTTGTTATTTTATTACACATGTTGGTGCCAGTTCAAGGATCCAAGGGCCTCGTGCCCGCTGCCTCTAAGGAGCTCGTGAGCGTTACCTCCGAGGAGGTGATTAATGCATCACCGGAACCCACTAAAGCCCCGTGCTGCCCGCCCAGCCTGATTAACAGCTGTACGAGGCTGAGCGCAGCCTGAAAACACTCCCAGCACACGTAGTGTTTACTTCAGCTTTGTGAGGCACAGACCCAGCCTTCAGGGGCCGCCCACTCTCACACGTTCTGTCTGCTAAGCAGTTCCTCCCGCCTGCCGTAAAACAAGATTTTTGTAACCGTGTTACAAGGCAACGATCATTTCTGCGGGCATTTACAAACAAAACGTGCACGTGCCTGTAAAGAGATTGTTGCGCCCTCCTCAAAATAAATAAATAAAAACCCGCGCCCGATCACAAAGGAATTCTGCGCACTGAGAAAATGGTGTATCTGCTGCGGTAAAACGCAAGTCCATCCATTTCCGTGACACAACCGGGGACAGCCCGCGCATGCTGCGGTTGACTGGCCCTACGCAGGGTATAAAGGCTGGGGTTCACGTGCACTGGACACCACACGGAACTATAAATATAACAGTGTACAGTGTTTCCACTGCACACGGGCGGACTCGGCGGTTAACAACTGTAAACACTGCAGGCTGCCCGGGGTCCACGAAGGAGACCCACTAAGAGGGCGGCCGCCTTAGTGCCACAGGAGGGCACAGGAGGCAGCCTCCCAGCGTTTGGGACCCTCAGGGGTCCAGTGTGCCGCGTCACTTCCGGGGAGGGGGCGAGGTACATACACCTCTCCCCGCCCCTTTGGCGCCCTCTTGGCCCATTCCCCTGACGCCGTTTCCCTCCCTACCGCATACCCGGCGTTCAGGCAGTGGGTGTAGGGTTTTTTTTTTGTCTAATGTATTATTTTGTGTTGCAGGCGGAGTTACAGGGCGATCCAGAGGCTGTAGGTACATACGGGTACCATGTACAGAAGCACAACAAGGGTGCAAAGGCCAAATATCCACAGGGAGGTCCTCGCGTTGGACCCTGGAGGAGCGACGGCGCCCCGTTAGTCCTACGGGCGGTTGTGGACCTGAGCAACCGGGGTTGCCTGGCAGGCTCCGCCCCCGTATGGGGCGTGAGCAGGGGCGTGGGCTGTTGGTCCACTGGTGGGAGGGGTCTTCCCTCCCCCAAAATATGGCAAACACCGCTGGGGAAGGCCACAGTGTAATTTGGCTCATCAGGTGGCAGGCGGCGAGGGGCTGCCTGCCTTGGGATCGCCCGTAAGATAACCCACCATGTTGGCATATTTGTAATGCTAATAAACCTGCAGCAGTTTTCTCCACAAAGAAGGTGTCTTGTCTGGTTATTTCTCTAGGAGAGTGCTGTATGGTGGGGTGGCGAGTGTTGCCGATATTGGCACTATGAGCGAGCGAACAATCCGAGGAGACTGGAGCCCGGGGTACAACGGAGGACACGGCCAGCGAAAACACCACTTCCGAAAAACAAAACAATAAGGGGCGAATTCAAAAGGTAACGCCGCAGTTGAGATTACTCCTGCACCAATTGTGCACAGATGTGGAATTTGGGACTGGCTCATACTTCTGCCGGTGGCATAAAATATAATCAGCAGAGGACAAAAAGTGCCAAATCCCTGAGCAATCAAAACGGAGCCATACATTATACACACATTCCTATAACCAGGAGTCGATCAAGAAAGAAACGAAATGCGATTCTCTGCTGGGCAGATCTGCCTCGGAGAAACCGTGAAATGATTACAATGTAGATGTTTGATTTCAAAAAGGGAAGTGTGGAGCGTTCACCCTGCACATGCACCGCCATCAGACGTGCTGCGACTGGCAGGGTGCTTGCGTAACCTGCCCCCACTTACAGATGCTTTAACACACAAATGCCTCTTCCCAGGCTGGTAATGACAATCACACGAGCGTGTTGGCATGGCCGCCCCTCCCAGCCCCCACCGCTCAGATCAGAGCAGCTCCTGCAGCCGCGCACACGGGGTGCAAGACTGATGAACTGGGACACATGGGAGCGGAGGCTGGGACCGGCAATCCCAGAGCAGGCAGCACTGGCAGAGCAAGCTTCCCTCCCGGTGCTCAGATTTCCGAGGAATCACTGGGGAATGATCCGGGCAAGGGCCTCCCCCGTGTGAGCAGCACACATGGCAATTACAGGCTGCAAATGGTGTTATTTGCCCATCGCAGTGAGGATGTCTTCAGCAGCCATAGCGCTGCCTGTAGAAGCCGACAGTCTTTATGAGGCAGCTCTCCTTCTACAGGGGCTACCTCCACCTACATGTGATTATCCATAGGGGATAACCCTACACGTGATTATCCATAGGCGATAACGCCATCTAGGAAGGGCCACTTAGCCGCAAGCTCAAAGCGATGTTCGTTTATGGAGACTTGTTAAATTGTCGGCATGTGATTGAGCCACAAGCCAGAACATTATCACAGATAGGGCCTGAACACCTGGAAGTGGCGCTGGGCCTCCCTGGAACTCGGAGGCGACTTGTTTCCACCAAAACACTTCCCATGGAAGACTGATTCTTAGCCACTGCAGTCACAGCCAGATGCTCCTCGGTGGGCACTCCACAACAGCTACAGGGGCACTTACAGCAAACTTAAGGTCGCTGTCACTAAATGGATAGACCACACTGAACAGGAAGCATAGTACCAGCATTGGCAACCTACCCCACCCCTCCAACGTAACATGCATGCTCATAAATAATCACACAACACATTTCTTGTTTGGGTAAAATTGCTGCAGGTTTATTACATACACCGTTATGTAATATGGTGGGTTATCTTACGGGCGATCCAAGGGCAGGCAACCATCTGGGCCGCCTGCCCGCCTGATGAGCCAAGCAGCACTGGGGCGAACCCCATCTGTGCTGCCACTTCTGGCGTGTCCGGGCGCGCGAAAGAGGACGACAAGATGGTGGGGGGAGGCCTATATACCCCTCCCCCTGTCCTCGCGCCCCGGACGTGATTCTCGCCTATCGCGCTGCGACCAGGCTTGGGGGACTCCTCCCTGAGTCCCTCCCCCTACGGGGGTGTGGGCTGCCCAGCTGGCACTAGAGGGCTGCCCTCTTTAGTGGCCCCCTGCGGGGGCCTCGGACAGCCGCATTCCTAACAATCTGGACAGTCACCCATTAATTGCAGCTAACAGGTGCAATGAGTGTGGCATGTTGTCCAAAGTGAGTGCCTCAAAAGCTGCTGATAATGGTAAACATGACATGGGAGCCTATGGAGCAGCAACATATCATCAAACAAGAGTATTAGAACACCTCAGGATAACAGTTTTGCAGCCTAACTTCAAGCAAACAAATTTGAAGTCCCACTGCCACTTTCAGAATCCTCACTCTCCCCTCAACAAAAGCAGGTAATAACAATCACTGCGACCTCAAGCAAACAAGTCAGCGCTACCACTGATGGCTGAGAACTACATGTCAGCACTGCAACAGACACCTTAGGACAACAGGCTAGAAAGACCCATTGACACCTCAGGAGAAGTAATCTCTCCCGCTGACACCTCATGACTAAGGCCAGCACTGCAATTGATGCCGAGGACTACAACACGGCACTGGCACTAATACCCGAGGATCACAGGTCAGCAATACCAACAGAAGGACTACAGGTCAGAAGTCCCACTGATGCCTCAGGAGTACTGGTCAGCCCTGACACCCCAGGAGAACGGGGCAGCCCTCCCACTGACACCTCGAGAGTAGAGTTCAGATCAACCTTTGCACTGACACCTCAAGAGAAGAGGTCAGTACACTCTCTTTGACACCCCAGGACAACCGGACAGAGCACACGCTACTGAATTCCCATACACAAGCCGCAGCTTCAATAACAACAGGAAACAGACAATAACCAACCACACAGTCACATCAGCAGAACAGGTAATAGCTCAGATCTCAAGATAAACCGTCGAGATCATCAAACACACGGGTAACAAGTTAAAACAAGCATTGGCATAGCCAATTGGTCTCGCCTTTGGGACCTTATAAGTGTTTAGCCATGCAACAGTTGATGTTGTTGCACCAAGGCTATTGTGCTGCATAACTAAATACTTATAAGGTTCCAAAAGCGAGACCTATTGGCTATGCCAATGCTTGTTTCTGTAGGGAGCACATCCATCTCCACCTCGACTCAGAGTTGACTTGGCCCATGCGGGTTTTCGGGTAGTCTGCCCGACTCGTATTATCCATATCTGCAGGCTTCCATCTCTGCCCTAGCGCCCAGATTCGCTCTGGAGTATTGAAACATAGCGGGTTGAGGGGCCGATTCAGTGCTGGGAGAGTATTTACTTCCCTTACTAAGGCCATGTTCATCCTATGTTTACCGTATTCTTAAAATGATAACTTTCTCTTATAGCATTCCATTGAATCTTGCTAGTATTACCAAAAAGTTGTTTTTCTTTTGTAGCATGTTGACTAACGCTATTAAGACTCTGAGTATTTGGTGCCTTTTCCCCTTTGAATCTGTTGGGCTGCGTCCCATATACGACCTCTCCATGCCTTTGCCCCGATGGCTTAACTTACTCCTGCCTCCTATACCTTTTTAGATTCAGCTTTCTGTAGTAAATAAACAGTATATTTATGGTGGTGCTCTTTATCCACCAGGATTTTAATCGTGTTATCTCTTGAACTCTGCATGTATTTGAACTAAGATTGATTGAAAGTTCTACGTTTTTGCTGAACCTCTCTTCGGAGGTATGATTTAACTCCATTCTTCCTGTACCATGTGCACAGTATTCATCCTCGTTTTTAACGTCTGTTCATAACTGATTTGTATCTTTGTCCCCATTACTTCTCTGTCCAGGAACCCCATACATATTACATTATCAGTTGCCCTGGGTTAGTGCTAGACCTATTGAGCTGTTCAGAAGGAGTAAGTATTTACGTGACGATTCGTGCACTACTGGTGATCAATGTTCCCTCTAATTTTCTTCCTCTGTGTGCAGCAGTGTAAAGGCTATGTGCGCTGCAACCAAGCTATGTGCGCCCGCGTGTGTGGGTTCAGCACCAAATATCACTCCAAACTTTTGCGTAAAAAAGTGAAAAGACGGTGCATTTCCTCACATACAGATCCACGTGAACGGTGTTAAGCAGGTTTGAACCCGTCCCTCATAGCATTTGAAGCCTTGGCACCTATGTCGCTGCATTTCTTTTCTGAATCGAGCTGGGCTGCGGGTGATTGTTGCATTTGTTCAAGTTTTCATGTTAATTTCAGCTCATGACGGGCGCTGCGGTTAACATGAAAACTTTAACAAATGCAGGAAAAATAAAATTATAATAACGTAGTTATTATCATTTTATTTTTCACAGTTTCAGGGCTGGGTTCGGGGA
The DNA here is from genome assembly GCA_963921515.1 of Calotriton arnoldi. Classification (NCBI taxonomy): domain Eukaryota; kingdom Metazoa; phylum Chordata; class Amphibia; order Caudata; family Salamandridae; genus Calotriton; species Calotriton arnoldi. The sequence goes on along the minus strand of CAWUFW010004503.1, from coordinate 338,450 downwards.
GGGCCACATCAGGCTTTCGACTAACGCATTTTAATGCTAGTGTCCGCATCACCGCATTAAAATGCATTAGTCACGCATTCTAGCGCCCCTCTGACAATACTGCAATTGATGCACACTGCCAATGAGGCAGCACCAGCACGCTAAAACTGTCTAACATATACGAGCATGCAACTGCACCTTCAAATTTAAAATGCTATGCGTCAGAGATAGAATATTCATGAACAGCACTGAGCAGGCAGGACAGAGTTTAACAGATCAATTGGCCATGCCCCAACCAGCCTTCCTGTGAGTCTACTCTGGGGGTACATGGGTGATCCCTGGGGCGGGTCTAGCCTGCTGTTTTCCCACAATCACACCACCCTTTTGGGTCCAATTCCCAGAAATTGCTTTGTACTCCACGGGTCAAGAAAGCCCGGTTGGGTGGCAGATCTTTTATGTTCGGGGCGTCCAGGTTATGGAATTCCCTGCCTAACTCCTTGCGCCAGATTACTTCTGAAACTCAATTTAGGAAGGCAGCAAAAACATGGCTTTTTAACCTAGTTTAATCTTTTATGATCCCTGGTCGATCTTGTCTCTCGCGTGTCACTTGTCTCTTTAGCGCTGGGACACCTACTCGGAGGTAGCTGTTCGCGCTCTACAAATGGCAGTATTATTATTGGTGACCAGAAGCACACACATGCTTCGAAGATTGGACACACCGGCGGGTGGTAGCTTTGTTTTTCCTTCTCGCACCCACCAGCAGAGCAGTCACATTACCTGAGCCTCTTGCGCAGGATGTTAGTTTTACAGCCTGCTGGGCCCATTCCCTCCTAAGCCCCCCGCATCAGCCTGGACAGAGATTGTTGACAAAACAGTCAACTTCTCAGCCCCTGCCGTGCCCTCTGAACATGTGTACTTTCGTGAACCGGAGGCACAGTATTGGTCTTGTCACTAGATCCCGGGACTTCATTGTAGTCAGAGCGGCACACAAGTGTTTAAGTGCGACCGGCAGAGGTAGGAGGCGTTTTTAAAAACAAGCTTATATTCCATATTTTCAGACATTCTGTTTGTATGATCTGGGTTTAATAAAGCAACAATCGCTTATATACTTCAAAACACTTTGTTTTGGAAATAATCTGCTTTGCCACACTCTTTGAATCATCGTCGTTTAACTAGTGTCGCCGTCAATAAAACTTGCTTTACCTCCCAAAAAAGACAATTTTTTTTCTTGGAAAATGGACTTCGTGAGATTCAGGTCATTACCCAACCCTTACCTCAGCTACGACCTTCTCCCCAAAGAGGGGGCGCCGCAGTCTTACTGCCTTGTCACACTGTAGCTGCTGCTGAGGGCACATCATTTCAGGGGTCAAGAATTAGGTTTTCAGGGAAAGGGAATGGGATTGGTAATTCCAAGTGTACGTGATTCAGGACCCCAAGAGTAAAAAGTAGAGCTTTCATTGGAACACTCTGCATGCTGCATGGAGAAGGGAATTAAACATCTTTCAGCAATAGAATGAAAATTCAGCTCTGCCGGGGTTTTCTCCCTCACTGCCAAACAAACTATGTCCATCAGATTCCCTTTCTTTTCCAACTCCAAGCACAAACATTTTTTTGTTGTGACTCTGTCCAATCATGTTGATTCACCTCATGCTCTCTAGCTCAGCCATTCTAGTAGCAAGACGATCATTAACCCTCGAAGTAGTCTGCTTGCTTCCTAAAAGCACCACACATGCAGAGGTCGAAGTGGGCGGGATCGGCAGGGCACGGCGTGCCCCTACTTCTTTAATTTAATAGATTCCGTTCCCCTGCTTTTTTATTTTAAACATGCGTCCCAGGTCGGCAGAAATAGCCAAGGCCCACACATAAAGCTCGGCGTTCGTGGCAGTTTGGGGCGGGGCGGGTAGAGAAGGAAAAGGACTCTGTCTCTTCCTTGTTGCCCAGAGAAGACAAGGACAGTGTCCACTTCAGCTCTGCCGCTGGCAAAAGCACTCACTGATTTCTGAATAATGAGTGTAAAAGCGTTAAGGTAACCATGTTGTTCCTGCTTACATTTCAGGTGCTTTACTTAAACTTGCATTCCCTATGAGTGTTTGCTTTTTCCAGGATGTTGTTACTTTTTTTTTTTAGGCAGCATATTACTCTCGTCTAATGCGTAATTTCAATAGTGTCGCATCCAGGAGTTTATAGCGGGGCACAATTGGGTTGTAGCTGAAGGCAGTGCAAGATTCTCTCAGTGGGGCAGTATGGTGTTCTGTGGAGGAGAGGATGTGGCACTATGGTCAGAGCTGCCAAATTTGGAACTGGGGAACCAGGTTCAGCCTTCATGACCAGTCCCCCAGACCACTCTTCTGAGGGAGCACATTCCCGTGCTAGACCATAGATGGCCCCGCTAGACCTTAGAAGCCCTGGTGTCTTAGCACCAGCAGGTGGACCCTAACGGTGGCAATTGTGGGTTAACCTTAAAGGCCTGTCCACCACAATCCTTACCGAAGTTCACCTCCAGTCTTGCTGGCAGGCCTATGAAGCAGCACACCCTAGAGTAGCAGTGACTCTGTCACTGAGGTCACAGGACCCTTGAGCAGGGTGGCTCTAGGGCAGTACGATCGCACCGGGTGCTGACTTCGGGTGAGGTGGCTTGCAAGTATATTATGTTTCTAAAAGCACTTGCTGCCTCCTTCCTGGCCTCCAGCAATTTTAGGCAACAATAAAAATGACATGATAACTCCGGTGATTAATATTCTTGCTAGAGAGAGATGGAGTTTTGTCAAGTGGAAGTGTTGACTTGTGGAAAGGTAGCGCAGAGGGCTAATTTGCCTGCTGCAAAGAACATGTACCATCCAGATCACAAAGTGCACATAATGTAAATGGGTCAGTGGGTTACTGCTTTTGTCAGAGATCCTTTTATTACTTGAAGTTTATAAGTCAAAATCCTAACATAGAACAGTGAGCTATTAACTGTCATCTAAGAGCTGCATGTTTTTCCCCAGTCTGATTATCCTAATGTTGCAAACAGGGTTCATTTGAATAGAAATCAATTCTGGTTATTAAAGAGAAAGAGAACCCCCAACCATGGTATTACGTGCTAAATTCAGAGTTTGGGTTTCTCCAGACCAATCACTATTAAACTATACTGCCTACTAGTATGGATGTCGTGTGACTCCTACACCTTGTAGTCCTTTGCCTTATGTAACATTTCCTATACAGAGGTTTACACACATATGATTAATTGTCTCTGTGTAATGAGTGTGATGTAAAGTGCTCTGACACCCTACACTGGTACCAGTGGTGCTGTAAATATTCATCTGAGCAAGAGTGTGGTTATGGAGACTTGAGGGGCACAGTTAAAGGGTGGTAGTGAGGGAATCAGTGGCGGAGGGAGTCATTGGGGGGGCACCCACAAACATTGTCACACAGGGCTCATCCAGCGCTAAAGCCGGCCCTGCCCTTGAGGCCAGGCCGCCTCGCCCATTGGTCCCTCTGTTGGCCTTGTTTCAGCAGTAGTAGCTGTAACTCACATGGGGTCGGCAATCCAGGATTTGCACGCACACCAAACTAAGTTCACAAACTTCACGGTCTGTCTGCTTCATGCACAAGCACTTTTAACATGTGCAGCCTGCTTTGGGGCCACTGGAATTATGCAGCAATGGAGGAGAAAATTATGCTGCAGTGTTGACTAAATTATGCAGCAAAAAAAAGGCTGCAGCGTAATGCAGTATATTTTCTGATACTTTATTATTTTTACATTTTTCCACATGCTAACAGTCTCTGGAAAGATTTTACCTTATTAGTACCAGTGTACCATACAAATCCAGCAGTGACAAAGGTGATCAGTCAACCTTTGCAAAGGGCTGTCCACTTCGCAGAAACATAAGTCACAATTTTGAGTAACATTTGATCCGTTTGAGCTACAAACAATTTATTAGTTAAAAATCGTCAAATTATGCAGCAGATGATGCATTATGCGGTAAATATTGCAGAACCAGAACTATATAGAAAATATTTGCAAATTAGGATATTTTGCCATTTATGCTTGAACTGCTCTTGTGGAAAAAGGGAGGAGAAGTGCTGATGACAGAAGCTGCACGGCTCGGAGACAAATGGTTTGTGCTTCCACTTTTAAGCTTATTTCACCTGAAAGCACAGGCCGTGTTTGTAGACTTGCTACATTTCTTCTCTTAATAGAGCGCAGCTGCGGGGTAATTGTGCGCCTTTGTTAACGTTTTCATGTTAATGGCAGCGCCCTTCATGAGCTGAAATTAACATGAAAACTTTAAAAAAGGCCCCCCATCCCCCCGCAGCCCAGCTCTATTAAGAGAAGAAATGCAGCGAGTCTACCAACACAGCGGGTGCTTTCAGGTGATTCTGAAAGCACCCGCTGTGTTTGGTGCTGCTTTTCTATTGTTTTCTAGAGTGCGTCTGCGGGGCAGATTGCGGGCTTTTGTTTAAAGCATTCATGTTAATCGCAGCTCGTGACGGGCTCTGCAATTAACACGAATACTTCAACAAAAGCACACAATGAGCACCGCAGCTGCACTCTAGAAAACAAAGAAATTTAGCAAGTGCTCCCTCCTTGCGAGGGAGCACTTGCTAAATGTCTCTTCCTCTGCAACTTGGAAATGCCCTTTTTTCGCGCCCCCGCTGGGGATGTGCGTGCGCGCCACACACACAGCACTGCACGCCCTGGGGGATGGGGTCCCCGGGGCCAATAGAGGCCTAAGGAGGGGGCCACGCAGCCTAAAAAGAAAAAAAAAAAAAAATGTGGCCATGCCCCGGGGGATGGGGTCCCCGGGGCCGAAATTGGCCTTGGGAGGGGGGCCGCGCAGCTCCCTTCCCGTTTTTGTTTTTAAACGTAAAAAAAAAAGAGCAGGTCCTGGGGGATGGGGTCCCCAGGGTCCCAAATAATGTAAAAGAAGGGGGGGCCACACAGCCCCCCTTGTAAAATATATATATTTTTTAAACAAAAGCCCCCTCCCTGCAGCACTCAGCAAACGCGCCCCCTGGCGCGTTGTAAGTTGGGGAATTAATTCCCCTTGAATACTGAGGGTCCCTGGGGGCCAACTAGCCCACCAGGTACCTCCAGTATGCGCCACAGAGCTGCGTTGCAGAGAGGTGTTCAGAGGCCACGCCCCTTTTACACCTCTCTGCAACGCAGCTCTGTGGTGCTTACTGGAGGTACCTGGTGGGCTAGTTGGCCCCAGGGACCCTCAGGAATCAAGGGAATTAATCCCCAATTTACAACGCACCAGGGGGCGCGTTTGCACAGTGGTGCAGGGAGAGGGCGAGGCCTGACATAGCAAGTGTGCAAACGCACCCCTGGCACATTGTAAATTGGGGATTAAGTCCCCTTCAATCCTGAGGGTCCCTGGGGGCCAACTAGCCCACCAGGTACCTCCAGTAAGCACCACAGAGCTGCGTTGCAGAGAGGTGGTCTGAGGCCACACCCCTTTATTCACCTCTCTGCAACACAGCTCTGTGGCGCTTACTGGAGGTACCTGGTGGGCTAGTTGGCCCCCAGGGACCGTCAGAATTCAAGGGGACTTAATCCCCAACTTCGAACACGCCAGGGCGCGTTTGCAGAGTGCTGCAGGGAGGAGGTGGGGCCTGATATAACAAGTTAGCAATCCTGCTGTGTGGGACTTACTGGAGGTAATAAAAGGAGTAGTTGGTCCCAAGGTTGACGATGGGGGCTAACTATCCCTCCTGTTACTTCCGCTAAATCCCACACAGTGGGATTGCTAAAAGGTGTTTGAAGGCCACGCTCACCTTTCTCCACCACTCTGCAAACGCGACTGCTATGTTATAGTTAGAAATTAGCATTTAAAAAACCTTTGAAATTCACTGAAAAAACCATAGGTTTCAGGGACGTTATAGTTAGAAATTAGTATTTAAAAAACCATTGAAATTCACTGAAAAAAACATAGGTTTCAGGCACGTTATAGTTAGAAATTAGCATTTAAAAAACCTTAGAAAGTCACTGAAAAAAACATAGGTTTCAGGAACGTTATAGTTAGTTGGACATTTCCCTCGTACAAAACCATAGAAATTCCGCCGTTATAGTTAGTTCAGCTAACTATAACTCGCGCCCCCGCAATGCACTGCTGATGACGTCACATATTACATCATTCATGACATGGTCAGTGACATCACTAATGACATCACTGATAACATCATCCACGTGAAAATCTAATGCACCTCCTCACACCCTAATATAACCTTTAATACACCCACTGTAAAATACAGACTACCATTTTTGAAACCATAGACACACCAACACCAGTTACTACATACGCACTCACTGATTCCTACGTCAACACACACATCCACTCATTTGCCCATACAATTACTCATACATACACTCACTCATCAATACAACAATATCATATGCACTCATACACCTATACAGACACTCACACACCACCACTCATCCAGAGTTACTCACACACCTAGTCAGTCATGCAAAGAATCAATCACACTTCCATTTACTCATGTATACAGTTATACACACATCACATCACTTATTCATACAGAAACAAACGCATACTTACTCTCTTATACAATCACTGATACAAGTACACACTCATCCATACAGCCACTCTCCCAATCACTGACTCTCACGTATAGTCATTTACATACTCCAACTCTCACATACACTGCCGTTTACATAAGTAGTTACTTGGACATGTACCACTGAGACATCCATTCTCTCACCAACACACCCAAACACACACTCACCCACCCATACAGCTGTTTTCACATGCACTCTTGAACCCATACACCCAGTGAATCAACCACTCACACATCTATGCACAAAGTCACACACCTCCCACCCACCCACCCACCCACCCACACACCCACCCACCCACACACACACTCAGGCACCCATACAAATACTGAGGCAACCAATCAATAACCCATATAGACACTCATGTAGCTACTGACCAACCCATGCAGCAGCTTACACAACAACAGACAGACTGATACAGACATTCACACAGTTTAGTCACCAACCCATGCATTCAGTAAGACACATTTAATCACTCACTTATACAGTCAGTCATGCACCTACTAAATCCTCCATCCTGACACTTATACACCCACTCATTCTTCAATACACCTTGGCATATATATAAAACATATTTAAACTTTATAGAAACACACAGTCACTGGATGATGCCATCAGTGATGTCATCAGTGATGTCATTTGAGATGTCATCAGTGATGTCACTGACCATGTCATGAATGATGTAATATGTGACGTCATCAGCAGTGCATTGCGGGGGCGCAAGTTATAGTTAGCTGAACTAACTATAACGGCCGAATTTCTCTAGTTTTGTACGAGGGAAACGTCCAACTAACTATAACGTCCCTGAAACCTATGGTTTTTTCAGTGAATATATATATATATATATATATCCTTTCATCAAACAGTCCTTAAACGACGCGCTCTTTCCACAGTAGGAGCAGATGTCGAGGTCGGACAGTACCTCGCAAACTATTTTCCACCAAAAAAATAAAGCACCGCACTCCAGAAGCTGCTGTGTTAATGTTAATGTTAATGTTAATTGCACTTGTAGAGCGCAGCTGCTACCCTAAGGTGTCCTGGTGCTAAGGTAAAGCTCTCCACGGGGATCATAATGCTTAATGATTTGCGATTATCTAATTTGTGAAAAGCCAAGTCTTTAGAGCCCTCCTGAAAGCCATCAGCTTGGTCATACGTCTCAGATGAATTGGGAGGGTATTCCAGGCCCTAGCCGCATTTGCAATGAAACTTCTACCCCCCCAATTAGCTTTTTTCACCCGGGGCATCATCACCAGTTTTGCATCCGAGGACCTGAGGGCTCTTTTCAGTAGGTACCAGCGGAAGTGTTGTTTTAAAAAATCTGGCCCCGTTCCCTGAAGGGCCTTGAAGACCAGACAGAGAGCCTTGAACTGGGTGCGCTTTCTAACTGGCAGCCAGTGAAGTTTTTAAATCTCTGCTTTGACCGATACATACTTCGGAGTGCCCGTAAGGAGTCTGGCTGCTGCATTCTGCAGCATTTGTAGTTTATTCATAGATCCTTCTTGTAGCTTAAGGTAGAGACTGTTGCAATAGTCCAATCTGGACATTACTAATGCAGAGACCACCGTCTGTTGTGCCTCTTTAGGAAGAAAAGGCATAATTTTTCTACACAATCTAAGAATGTACGAAGTGGTAGCTACCGGCCATAGCTATCCGGCCAATATGGAGCTGTGTAACTGTTTTGGTGATGGTGGTGGATATTGTGCTGTAACTAAGTGAAGTAAAAACAGGTACACAGCAGCTTCTGGAGTGCGGTGCTTTTTTGATTTAAAATATATATATATATATATATATATATATATATATATATTCACTGAAAAAACCATAGGTTTTAGGGACAGTTATAGTTAGTTGGACATTGCACTCGTACAAAACCCGTGAAATTCCCCCGTTATAGTTAGTCCAGCTAACTATAACTCGCGCCCGCAATGCACTGCTGATGACGTCACATATTACATCACTCATGACATGGTCAGTGACATCACTGATGACATCACTGATGACATCTCAAATGACATCACTGATGACATCACTGATGACATCATCCAGTGACTGTGTGTTTCTGTAAAGTTTAAATATTTTTAATATATATAGGAAAAGACGTATTGAAGAATGAGTGGGTGTGTAAGTGTCTGTATGGATGATTTAGTAGGTGCGTGACTGACTCTATAAGTGAGTGATTTAACGTATCTTACTGAATGCATGGGTTAGTGACTAAACTGGGTGAATGTCTGTATCCGTCTGTCTGTTGCTGTGTAAGTGGCTGCATGTGTTTGTGAATAGCTACATGAGTGTCTATATGAGTTATTGAATGCTTGTCTGAGTATCTGTATGGGTGCCTGAGTGTTTGTGTGGGAGGGGTGTGTGCAACTCTGTGCATAGATGTGTGAGTGGGTGATTCACTGGGTGGATGGTTTCAAGAGTGCAACTGTGATAGACTGTATGGGTGGGTAAGTGTGTGTAAGAGTGTGTTAGTGAGTGAATGTATGTCCCAGTGGTACATGTGTGAGTAACTACATATGTGAAAGGCAGTATATATGTGTGTTGGAGTATATAAATAGCTATAAGCGAGAGTGAGTGATTGTGATAGTGGCTGTATGGATGAGTGTGTGCTTGTATCAGTGATTGTATAAGAGCGTAAGAATGTGCTACTATTTGTATGAGTAAGTGAGCTGGTGTGTGTATAACTGTATAGGTGAGTAAATGGTAGTGTGTTTAATTATTTGCATGACTGACTAGGTGTGTGAGTACCTCTATGGATGAGTGGCGGTGTTTGAGTGTCTATATAGGAGTATGAGTGCATATGATAGTCCTGTACTGAGTGACCGTAAGTATGAGTGACTGTACGGGTGAGTGAGTGGATGTGTGCGTAGACCTAAGAATCAGTGAGTGGGTATGTAGTTATTGGTGTTGGAGTGTCTATGGTTTTGCGAATGGCAGTCTGTAATTTAGAGTGGGTGTATCAAAGGTTATATTAGAGTGTGAGGAGGTGCATCAGATTATCACGTGGATGATGTCATCAGTGATGTCATTTGAGATGTCATCAGTGATGTCATCAGTGATGTCACTGACCATGTCATGAGTGATGTAATATGTGACGTCATCAGCAGTGCATTGCGGGGCGCGAGTTATAGTTAGCTGGACTAACTATAACGGGAAATTTCACGGGTTTTGTACGAGTGCAATGTCCAACAAACTATAACTGTCCCTAAAACCTATGGTTTTTTCAGTGAATTTCAAAGGTTTTTTAAATGCTAATTTGTAACTATAACGTCCCTGAAACCTATGGTTTTTCAGTGAATTTCAAAGGTTTTTAAATGCTAATTTGTAACTATAACATGTCTGAAACCTACAGTTTTTCAGTGAATTTCAAAGGTTTTGTAAATGACAATTTTTAAATGTATTAATTGTTATATAAATTTTTTTCATACTGATTTCCAAATTTTTAGAAACAATTTTTTTTACATATTTTATTTTTTAAATTACATTGTAATTACATTATACATTACATTACAAAAAATACTTTCTCAGAATGAATTACTTTAGTTTAATTACTTTGCACATAGGCAATAGACTTTTAAGTACAGTAGTTACAGTTGTTGCAATGGGCAACACATTTTCAAACACAATGCAACATTCAGCTCAATGTGAATTTCTAGTTAAATGCAATTAGTTACTTTATGGATTACTTTTCTAACCACATTACTGGATCCTAGATTCAGTCCTGGGACATCTCCTGTAAACAGTTGAGTAAAAGCGTTTTGGTTACAGTCGTGATTTTTAAGGAATATTATTGTACTTTAAAAGTTCACACTTAGAAACTTTTTCTCATAGAATCACCAATGTTATCCTATGGAAGGAAATTCACTTAGAAGTTAAAAACTGTTATCGTTACTTTTTCTTACTCAGTGTTGGATCCTGGATCCAGCACTGGTGCATCTCCTGTAAACAGTTGAAAGAATGCGTTTAAGTCATACAGGCGATTTTTAGGAATATTTGTAGTTTGTGAAAATCGACACTTTGAAACTTTTCTGCTGAAATCCAGACAATGGATTCCTATGGAAGGAAATTCAAGTTACTGGTAAGTACGGTTAAAATTACTTTTGAGGATCAGTACTGGGCTGAAAGATGCAGCACTGAGGTCTCTCCTGATAACAGGTGAGTAAATCGGAATTCGTATTTCGGCTGATTTTAGAGGACTATTTTAAAGTTCCAAAACTCCACACTTAGAAGAATTTCCAAGTGAAACCAGTCAATGTTAGCCTATGGAAGGAAATTCAAGTTACTGGTAAGTACGGTTAAAATTACTTTTCAGGACCAGTACTGGGCTGAAAGATGCAGCACTGAGGTCTCTCCTGATAACAGGTGAGTAAATCGGAATTCGTATTTCGGCTGATTTTAGAGGAATATTTTAAAGTTCCAAAACTCCACACTTAGAAGAATTTCCAAGTGAAACCAGTCAATGTTAGCCTATGAAGGAAATTCAAGTTACCGGTAAGTACGGTTAAAATTACTTTTCAGGACCAGTACTGGGCTGATAGATGCAGCACTGAGGTCTCTCCTGATAACAGGTGAGTAAATCGGAATTCGTATTTCGGCTGATTTTAGAGGAATATTTTAAAGTTCCAAAACTCCACACTTAGAAGAATTTCCAAGTGAAACCAGTCAATGTTAGCCTATGGAAGGAAATTCAAGTTACTGGTAAGTACGGTTAAAATTACTTTTCAGGACCAGTACTGGGCTGAAAGATGCAGCACTGAGGTCTCTCCTGATAACAGGTGAGTAAATCGGAATTCGTATTTCGGCTGATTTTAGAGGAATATTTTAAAGTTCCAAAACTCCACACTTAGAAGAATTTCCAAGTGAAACCAGTCAATGTTAGCCTATGAAGGAAATTCAAGTTACCGGTAAGTACGGTTAAAATTACTTTTCAGGACCAGTACTGGGCTGATAGATGCAGCACTGAGGTCTCTCCTGATAACAGGTGAGTAAATCAGAATTCGGATTTCGGCTGATTTTAGAGGAATATTTGTATGTTTCAAAAATCAACACTTAGAAACTTTTTCAGCAAAAAGCAGGCAATGATATCCTATGGAAGGAAATTCAAGTTACTGGTAAGTACGGTTAAAATTACTTTTGAGGATCAGTACTGGGCTGAAAGATGCAGCACTGAGGTCTCTCCTGATAACAGGTGAGTAAATCGGAATTCGTATTTTGGCTGATTTTAGAGGAATATTTTAAAGTTCCAAAACTCAACACTTAGAAGAATTTCCAAGTGAAACCAGTCAATGTTAGCCTATGGAAGGAAATTCAAGTTACTGGTAAGTACGGTTAAAATTACTTTTCAGGACCAGTACTGGGCTGAAAGATGCAGCACTGAGGTCTCTCCTGATAACAGGTGAGTAAATCGGAATTCGTATTTCGGCTGATTTTAGAGGAATATTTGCACAATGGTGAAGGGAGGGGGCGGGGCCTGAGGTGACATCTGTGCAAACGCGCCCCGTGGCGCGTTTTAAGTTGGGGGATTAAGTCCCCTTGAATCATGAGGGTCCCTACGGGCCAACTAGCCCACCAGGAACCTCCAGTATGCGCCAGGGGCTGCGTTGCAGAGACATGTACAGAGGCCACACCCCTTTTACACCTCTCTGCAACGCAGCTCTGTGGCGCTTTCTGGACGTACCTGTTGGGCTAGTTGGCCCCAGGGACCCTCAGGATTGAAGAGGATTTAATTCCCCATCTTAAAACGCGCCACGGGGCCTGTTTGCACACATGTCACCTGAAGCCCCGCCCCTCCCTTCACCACTGTGCAAACGCGCCCCGTGGCGCGTTTTAAGTCGGGGATTAACTCCCTTGAATCCTGAGGGTCCCTGGAGTCCAACTAGCCCACCATGTTCCTCCAAAGCGCCACAGAGCTGCGTTGCAGAGAGGTGTAAAAGGGCGTGGCCTCTGTACACCTCTCTGCAAGGCAGCCCCTGGCGCATACTGGAGGTTCCTGGTGGGCTAGTTGGCCCCCAGGGACCCCCAGTATTCAAGGGAATTCGTTCCCCTCTGCAAACGCGCCAGGGGCGCGTTTGCAGAGTGGTGAAGGAAGGGGCGGGGCCTGCGGGCCCGATCGTTTTTTTCCCTGAAGGGGGCCGTGTGGCCCCCTTCCTTTTCCTATTTTTAGGCCCTGGGGACCCCATCCCCCAGGGCCTTACCTCTTTTTTAAATTAAAATAAAAAATAAAAACGGGAAGGGTGCCGCGTGGCCATCCTTCCCTGGGCCTGTATTGGCCCCGGGACCCCATCCCCGGGGCATGGCCTCTTTTGTTTTTATTTGGAGGGGGCTGCGTGGCCCCCTCCTCAGGCCATTTAAGGCCCCGGGACCCCATCCCCCGGGGCCGGCCTTGCACTTTTTAAAAAAAATGTTTAAATTTTTTTACTTTGGGGAGGGGCTGCGTGGCCCCCTCCCGATCCACTTATGGCCCCGGGGACCCCATCCCCCGGGGCCTGGACTCTCGTTGGGGACTGTGGGGGTCCCCAAACCCCCACAGTCCCGCCGGCTCCCCGTGTCCTACGGGAGCCGGCATTGCTTACACATGGGGAGCAGCTAACATGCTGCTCCCCATGTGTAAAGCTGTCGGCTTTGGATATTGGAAGAGAGAGCAGGTTTCCTGCTCTCTCTTCCAATATCCAAAGCAAGTTTGCAATGACAGGACGGGAGCCGCCAGGCTCCCGTCCTGTCATTGCAAACAGCAGTGTCCCGGGGTAGGCACCCCGGGACACTGCAGGAGCCGGCCCTGGGGGTGGTGGTCCCCAGGGCCATCAAGGGCTCCAGGAGGGGGCCGCGCAGCCCCTCCCTACATCGAGAAAGCCCGGGGAGGTGGTGGTCCCCGGGGCTTGGGAGTCCAAACGGACCCCCATTTTCATTTTTCTTAGTGCCCCATGGAGGTGGTGGTCCCGGGCGTGTGGGGGCTGGAGCCCCCACACAGGTTTTTCAAATATAAAAAGAAGCCCCGGGAGGTGGTGGTCCCGGGGCTGCGGGAGGGCTCAGAGCCCTCCCGCACCATTATCCATAAAGCCCCGGGGGTGGTGGTCCCCGGGGCTTGGAGGCCCTTAGAGGCCCCCACACATAAAATTAACCCCCCAGCATGCCCCCGGGACTTGGCCCACCCGGGGCCAGTAGCTATCGAGCGCGGAGCCCGCGCTTCGATTTTTCGGCAGGGTTCGCGCTACCTGAGCGCATCCTGCCGATTTAAAAAAAAAAACATTTTTTGCCCAGGGGTCCTTGTGGGACCCCTGAGCAGACCTAGGGGGTCAGGGTGTTTCTACCCTGCCCCTTTGTGCGCTTTGCGCACTTGTTTCTGTCCTCGGTTCTACCGAGGGACAAAATAGCTGCCAACACTTCCTGATTTGGAGTGTTGACAGCCAATTAACATAAAGCTCGTGCTCGGGAGGATCCGCGGCCCTAGATATACCTCTCTTTTTTCTTTTGATTTTCTCAGCAACTACTGAACAGATTTACACCATTTAACAAAAGGGTTCTTTCTGAACCAAGAACTACCTCTTTGCCAAATTTGGTGTAATTCCGTTCAGCAGTTCAGGCTGTAACCGTGTCTAAAGTTTCCTATGGAAAATTGCATGGGGAAAACGCGTTTTGGGACCCCCTTTTTCTCGGCCCCGCTTGACGAATCCCCCGAGACTTTCAGGGTAGGAGCGGACCGGAGCGGGCCACAAAGTTTGAAAATTTTGCGAAGATACGTCAACCGGCAAGAGAGTTATTTCAAATAGAATGTCGTGGATTTCCTATGGATAATAGGTTGTAACTATAACTATCTACTGGCGACCGCCAGTAGATAATATATTATCTACTGGCGGTCGCCAGTAGATAGTTATAGTTAGGACCTATTTTCCATAGGAAATCCGCGACATTCTATTTGAAATAACTCTTGCGTCGGTTGGCGAATCTTTACGAAATTTTCAAAATTTATGGCCCGCTCCGGTCCGCTCCTACCCTGAAAGTCTCAAGGTGATTCGTCAAGCGGCTGCAGAAAAAGGGGGTCCCAAAACGTGTTTTCCCATTCATTTTCCCAAAGGAAACTTTAGACACGGCTACAGCCCGAACTGCTGAACGGAATTACACCAAATTTGGCAAAGAGGTAGTTCTTGGTTCAGAAAGAACCCTTTTGTTAAATGGTGTAAATCCGTTCAGTAGTTACGAGAAATTAAAAATAAGAGTAAAAATCAATTTCCCATAGGAAACTTTATGCAAGGCTACAGCCCGAACTGCTGAACGGAATTACACCAAATTTGGCAAAGAGGTAGTTCTTGGTTCAAAAAGAACCCTTTTTGTTAAATGGTGTAAATCCGTTCAGTAGTTGCTGAGAAAATCAAAAGTAAAAACACATATATATCTGGGCGGAGCCTAACCACACATGTCATCGTGAGATCTGATTGGCTGTCAGCACTTCATCCTGGAATTGCTGGCAGCCATCTTGGGACCAATATAAATGATAGTACCCCATTGAAATGCATTGTAGTGAATCGAAGATTTTGAGGGTTACCAAAAGGAGAACTATAAAGGGTGATAACAGACTTTAGTTACATTAGAATTCATTTGTTGATGGTACCATACTAATTTCAGGAATTGTGGTGTGTTCTAAGGTGATTTTACCCTGTGAAAAACCTTCTGCTGGGATATCATGAATCATGTTTGAGAGAAAACTATTTTCACATGCTTGTCCCATACAGTTTTGGAAGGTGCCCCAGAAGCTAAAATGAGAGCATATTTTCTGTAAATTCACATTATCTTTCTCAGTCATGTGAGAATGAAGTCTGACATTCTCAGTAAAACATGTACATCCAACAAGGGCAGAGACTGTCAGTTGATTCCTTTGTGTTCTACTGCAGCTTCCCAGAGTGTTCTAAAGAACAACTAGAGCGCTAACAGCCTTACTTATGACAAAAGTATGGCACACCTGAAGCCATCTTGATTGGAATAAACTGGTAACACTTAAAACATTTAATTTAAAAAGGAACAAAATGAGGGGGTTCATTTTGCCATAGAAATTATGGTTAGTGCTGTAGAAAGAAAAATTAGGACATGTTTTAAGTGAGATCTCAAATATCTTCCTGTTATATTTCAACAGGAGCAGCCTGTCAGTTGATGCCTTTGTGTTCTACTGCAGCTTCCCAGAGTGTTCTAAAGAACAACTAGAGCGCTAACAGCCTTACTTATGACAAAAGTATGGCACACCGGAAGCCATCTTGATTGGAATAAACTGGTAACACTTAAAACATTTAATTTAAAAAGGAACAAAATGAGGGGGTTCATTTTGCCATAGAAATTATGGTTAGTGCTGCAAAAAGAAAATTTAGTGCATGTTTTAAGTGAGATCTCAAATCCTCTTCTATTTCATTAGAAAATTCTGACATGCAGACTGAAACAATCACTTTCAATACCAGCAGTAGACTTTCAGTTAACTCCTTGGTGAGCAGTAGCTTTACTACAGTGATCTAACGAACAACTAGAGTAATAACATTCTGAATTTATGGCAAATGTGTGACACATCTGAATGCCTTCTTGATGGAATCAAAGTAAAAACTGAAAGCATTTCCTACTGAGGAGACTGCAGTAAATGAGGAAATTAGGAAACTTCATAACAAAGATGTCTTCCAAGATGGCCACCAGTGAAAACAGAGCCCAAATGTAGCACAAATATTACCCAGATGTAGCCCACATATAGCCCAATGACAAAAGTGTGCAAAACACTTTTTATTTTTAGTTTTTTGCAGTTTTATGTAGTGCAGACTGGTCAGGTATTGGAGCGTTGCATCTTAAAACATGACCCCCTACACTACAAAAACACCACTGCACTACCCTAAACCCTAAAACACTACCCCAGCACGACCCCTACACTACACAAGCACCACTGCACTATCCTAAACCCTAAAACACTACCCCCAGAATGACCCCCTACACTACACAAACACCACTGCACTACCCTAAACCCTAAAACACTACCCCAACACCACTGCACTAACCTAAATCCTAAAACACTACCCCCAGCACGACCCCTACACTACCCAAACACCACTGCACTACCCTAAAACATGACCCCTACACTACACAAACACCACTGCACTACCCTAAACCCTAAAACACTACCCCCAGCACGACCCCCTACACTACACAAGCACCACTGCACTACCCTAAACCCTAAAACACTACCCCAGCACAACCCCTACACTACACAAACACCACTGCACTACCTTAAACCCTAAAACACTACCCCCAGCACGACCCCTACACTACCAAAACACCAGTGCACTAACCTAAATCCTAAAACACTACCCCAGCACGACCCCTACACTACCCAAACACCACTGCACTACCCTAAACCCTAAAACACTACCCCCAGCACGACCCCTACACTACACAAGCACCACTGCACTACCCTAAACCCTAAAACACTACCCCCAGCACGACCCCCTACACTGCCCGAACACCACTGCACTGCCCTAAACCCTGAAACACCAGCCCCTGCACGACCCCCTACACTGCCCGAACACCACTGCACTGCCCTAAACCCTGAAACACATACCCTAGCACGACCCCTACACTGCCCGAACACCACTGCACTGCCCTAAACCCTGAAACACCACCCCTTCACGACCCCTACACTGCCCGAACACCACTGCCCTAAACCCTGAAACACCACCCCCAGCATGACCCCTACACTGCCCGAACACCACTGCTCTGCCCTAAACCCTGAAACACTACCCCCAGCAAGACCTCCTACACTGCCCGAACACCACTGCACTGCCCTAAACCCTGAAACATCACCCCCAGCAAGACCCCCTACACTGCCCGAACACCACTGCCCTAAACCCTGAAACACCACCCCCAGCACGACCCCCTACACTGCCCGAACACCACTGCACTGCCCTAAACCCTGAAACACCACCCCCAGCACGACCCCCTACACTGCCCAAACACCACTGCACTGCCCTAAACCCTGAAACACCACCCCCTGCACGACCCCCTACACTGCCCAAACACTACTGCACTGCCCTAAACCCTGAAACACCATCCCCAGCACGACCCCCTACACTGCACGAACACCACTGCACTGCCCTAAACCCTGAAACACTACCCCCAGCAAGACCCCCTACACTGCCCGAACACCACTGCACTGCCCTAAACCCTGAAACACCACCCCCAGCAAAACCCCCTACACTGCCCGAACACCACTGCCCTAAACCCTGAAACACCACCCCCAGCAAGACCCCTACATTGCCCGAACACCACTGCACTGCCCTAAACCCTGAAACACCAGCCCCAGCACGACCCCTACACTGCTCGAACACCACTGCACTGCCCTAAACCCTGAAACACCACCCCCTGCATGACCCCCTACACTGCCCGAACACCACTGCACTGCCCTAAACCCTGAAACACCACCCCCAGCACGACCCCTACACTGCCCGAACACCACTGCACTGCCCTAAACCCTGAAACACCACCCCCTGCACGATCCCCTACACTGCCCGAACACTACTGCACTGCCCTAAACCCTGAAACACCACCCCCAGCATGACCCCCTACACTGCACGAATACCACTGCACTGCCCTAAACCCCGAAACACTACCCCCAGCAAGACCCCCTACACTGCCCGAACACCACTGCCCTAAACCCTGAAACACCACCCCAGCACGACCCCCTACACTGCCCGAACACCACTGCAATGCCCTAAACCATGAAACACCAGCCCCAGCACGACCCCCTACACTGCCCGAACACCACTGCACTGCCCTAAACCCTGAAACACCACCCCCAGCACGACCCCCTACACTGCCCGAACACCACTGCACTGCCCTAAACCATGAAACACCAGCCCCAGCACGACCCCCTACACTGCCCGAACACCACTGCACTGCCCTAAACCCTGAAACACCACCCCCAGCACGACACCCTACACTGCCCGAACACCACTGCACTGCCCTAAACCCTGAAACACCAGCCCCAGCACAACCCCGTACACTGCCCGGACACCACTGCACTGCCCTAAACCCTGAAACACCAGCCCCAGCACGACCGCCTACACTGCCCGAAAACCACTGCACTGCCCTAAACCCTGAAACACCAGCCCCAGCACGACCCCCTACACTGCCCGAACACCACTGCACTACCCTAAACCCTCAAACACCAGCCCCAGCACGACCCCTACACTGCCCGAACACCACTGCACTGCCCTAAACCCTGAAACACCAGCCCCAGCAAGACCCCTACACTGCCCGAACACCACTGCACTGCCCTAAACCCTGAAACACCACCCCCAGCAAGACCTCCTACACTGCCCGAACACCACTGCACTAAAGCCTGAAACACCACCCTCAGCAAGACCACCTACACTGGCCGAACACCACTGCACTGCCCTAAACCCTGAAACACCACCCCCTGCACGACCTCCTACACTGCCCAAACACCACTGCACTGCCCTAAACCCTGAAACACCACCCCTGCACAACCCCCTACACTGCCCGAACACCACTGCACTGCCCTAAACCCTGAAACACCACCCCTCAGCACGACACCCTACACTGCCCGAACACCACTGCACTGCCCTAAACCCTGAAACACCACCCCCAGCACGACCCCCTACACTGCCCGAACACCACTGCACTGCCCTAAACCCTGAAACACCACCCCTGCACGACCTCCTACACTGCCAGAACACCACTGCACTGCCCTAAACCCTGAAACACCACCCCCAGCACGACCCCCTACACTGCCCGAACACCACTGCACTGCCCTAAACCCTGAAACATCAACCCCAGCAAGACCCCCTACTCTGCCTGAACACCACTGCCCTAAACCCTGAAACACCACCCCCTACACTGCACGAACACCACTGCACTGCCCTAAACCCTGAAACACCACCTCCAGCAAAACCCCCTACACTGCCTGAACACCATTGCTCTGCCCTAAATCCTGAAACACTAGCCCCAGCATGACCCCCTACACTGCCCAAACACCACTGCACTGCCCTAAACCCTGAAACACCAGCCCCAGCACGACCCCCTACACTGCCCGAACACCACTGCACTACCCTAAACCCTCAAACACCAGCCCCAGCAAGACCCCCTACACTGCCCGAACACCACTGCACTGCCCTAAACCCTGAAACACCAGCCCCAGCAAGCACCCTACACTGCCCGAACACCACTGCACTGCCCTAAACCCTGAAACACCACCCCCAGCAAGACCCCCTACACTGCCCGAACACCACTGCACTAAAGCATGAAACACCACCCCCAGCAAGACCACCTACACTGGCCGAACACCACTGCACTGCCCTAAACCCTGAAACACCACCCCCAGCACGACCCCCTACACTGCCCGAACACCACTGCACTGCCCTAAACCCTGAAACACCACCCCTGCACGATCCCCTACACTGCCCGAACACTACTGCACTGCCCTAAACCCTGAAACACCACCCCCAGCATGACCCCCTACACTGCATGAATACCACTGCACTGCCCTAAACCCCGAAACACTACCCCCAGCAAGACCCCTACACTGCCCGAACACCACTGCCCTAAACCCTGAAACACCACCCCCAGCACGACCCCCTACACTGCCCGAACACCACTGCAATGCCCTAAACCATGAAACACCAGCCCCAGCACGACCCCTACACTGCCCGAACACCACTGCACTGCCCTAAACCCTGAAACACCACCCCCAGCACGACCCCCTACACTGCCCGAACACCACTGCACTGCCCTAAACCATGAAACACCAGCCCCAGCACGACCCCCTACACTGCCCGAACACCACTGCACTGCCCTAAACCCTGAAACACCACCCCCAGCACGACACCCTACACTGCCCGAACACCACTGCACTGCCCTAAACCCTGAAACACCAGCCCCAGCACAACCCCGTACACTGCCCGGACACCACTGCACTGCCCTAAACCCTGAAACACCAGCCCCAGCACGACCGCCTACACTGCCCGAAAACCACTGCACTGCCCTAAACCCTGAAACACCAGCCCCAGCACAACCCCCTACACTGCCCGAACACCACTGCACTACCCTAAACCCTCAAACACCAGCCCCAGCACGACCCCCTACACTGCCCGAACACCACTGCACTGCCCTAAACCCTGAAACACCAGCCCCAGCAAGACCCCCTACACTGCCCGAACACCACTGCACTGCCCTAAACCCTGAAACACCACCCCCAGCAAGACCTCCTACACTGCCCGAACACCACTGCACTAAAGCCTGAAACACCACCCTCAGCAAGACCACCTACACTGGCCGAACACCACTGCACTGCCCTAAACCCTGAAACACCACCCCCTGCACGACCTCCTACACTGCCCAAACACCACTGCACTGCCCTAAACCCTGAAACACCACCCCTGCACAACCCCCTACACTGCCCGAACACCACTGCACTGCCCTAAACCCTGAAACACCACCCCTCAGCACGACACCCTACACTGCCCGAACACCACTGCACTGCCCTAAACCCTGAAACACCACCCCCAGCACGACCCCCTACACTGCCCGAACACCACTGCACTGCCCTAAACCCTGAAACACCACCCCTGCACGACCTCCTACACTGCCGGAACACCACTGCACTGCCCTAAACCCTGAAACACCACCCCCAGCACGACCCCCTACACTGCCCGAACACCACTGCACTGCCCTAAACCCTGAAACATCAACCCCAGCAAGACCCCCTACTCTGCCTGAACACCACTGCCCTAAACCCTGAAACACCACCCCCTACACTGCACGAACACCACTGCACTGCCCTAAACCCTGAAACACCACCTCCAGCAAAACCCCCTACACTGCCTGAACACCATTGCTCTGCCCTAAATCCTGAAACACTAGCCCCAGCATGACCCCCTACACTGCCCAAACACCACTGCACTGCCCTAAACCCTGAAACACCAGCCCCAGCACGACCCCCTACACTGCCCGAACACCACTGCACTACCCTAAACCCTGAAACACCACCTCCAGCAAAACCCCCTACACTGCCTGAACACCATTGCTCTGCCCTAAATCCTGAAACACTAGCCCCAGCATGACCCCCTACACTGCCCAAACACCACTGCACTGCCCTAAACCCGGAAACACCACCCCCAGCATGACCCCCTACACTGCCCAAACACCACTGCACTGCCCTAAACCCTGAAACACCACCCCTGCACGACATCCTACACTGCCGGAACACCACTGCACTGCCCTAAACCCTGAAACACCACCCCAGCACGACCCCCTACACTGCCCGAACACCACTGCACTGCCCTAAACCCTGAAACATCAACCCCAGCAAGACCCCCTACACTGCCTGAACACCACTCCCTAAACCCTGAAACACCACCCCTACACTGCACCAACACCACTGCACTGCCCTAAACCCTGAAACACCACCTCCAGCAAAACCCCCTACACTGCCTGAACACCATTGCTCTGTCCTAAATCCTGAAACACTAGCCCCAGCATGACCCCTACACTGCCCAAACACCACTGCCCTGCCCTAAACCCTGAAACACCACCCCCAGCACGACCCCCTACACTGCCCGAACACCACTGCACTGCCCTAAACCCTGAAACACCAGCCCCAGCAAGACCCCCTACACTGCCCGAACACCACTGCACTGCCCTAGACTCTGAAACACCAGCCCCAGCAAGACCCCCTACACTGCCCGAACACCACTGCACTGCCCTAAACCCTGAAACACCAGCCCCAGCATGACCCCCTACACTGCCCGAACACCACTGCACTGCCCTAAACCCTGAAACACCAGCCCCAGCACGACCACCTACACTGCCCGAACACCACTGCACTGCCCTAAACCCTGAAACACCAGCCCCAGCACAACCCCCTACACTGCCCGAACACCACTGCACTGCCCTAAACCCTGAAACACCAGCCCCAGCACGACCCCCTACACTGCCCGAACACCACTGTACTGCCCTAAACCCTGAAACACCAGCCCGAGCACGACCCCCTACACTGCCCGAACACCACTGCACTGCCCTAAACCCTGAAACACCACCCCTGCATGACCCCCTACACTGCCCGAACACCACTGCACTGCCCTAAACCCTGAAACACCACCCCCTGCAGCACCCCCTTCACTGCCCAAACACCACTGCACTGCCCTAAACCCTGAAACACCACCCCTGCACCGCCCCTACACTGCCCGAACACCACTGCACTGCCCTAAACCCTGAAACACCACCCCCAGCACGACCCCCTTTACTGCTCGAACTCCACTGCACTGCCCCAAACCCTGAAACACCACCCCCAGCACGACCCCCTACACTGCCCGAACACCACTGCCCTAAACCCTGAAACACCACCCCCTGCACGACCCCCTACACTGCCCGAACACCACTGCACTGCCCTAAACCCTGAAACACCACCCCCAACACTGCCCGAACACCACTGCACTGCCCTAAACCCTGAAACACCACCCCCAGCACGACCCCCTACACTGCCCGAACACCACTGCACTGCCCTAAACCCTAAAACACCACCCCCAGCATTACCCCTACACTGCCCAAACACCACTGCACTGCCCTAAACCCTAGAACACTACCCCCAGCACGACCCCCTACACTACCCGAACACCACTGCACTACCCTATACCCTAAAATACTACCCCCAGCACAACCCCCTACACTACCCGAACACGACTGCACTGCCCTAAACCCTCAAACACTCCCCCAGCACGACCCCCTACACTACCCGAACACCACTGCACTGCCCTAAACCCTAAAACACTCCCCCAGCACGACCCCCTACACTACCCGAACACCACTGCACTGTCCTAAACCCTAAAACACTCCCCCAGCACGACCCCCTACACTACCCAAACACCACTGCACTGCCCTAAACCCTAAAACACTACCCCCCGCATGACCCCTACACTACCCAAACACCAATGCACTACCCTAATCCCTAAAACACTACCCCCGCATGACCCCCTACACTACCCTAAACCCTAAAACACTACCCCGCACGACTCCCTACACTACCCAAAGACCACTGCACTACCCTAAACCCTAAAACACGACCTCCTACACTACACAAACACCACTGCACTACCCTAAACCCTAAAACACTACCCCTACACTACACAAACACCACTGCACTACCCTAAACCCTAAAACACTACCCCCAGCAGTACCCCTACACTACCCAAACACCACTGCACTAACCTAAACCCTAAAACACTTCCCCCAGCAGTACCCCCTACACTACCCAAACACCACTGCACTACCCTAAATCACTACCCCCAGCACGACCCCCTACACTACCCAAACACCACTGCACTACCCTAAACCCTAAAACACTACCCCCAGCACGACCCCCTACACTACCCAAACACCACTGCACTACCCTAAACCCTAAAACACTCCCCCAGCACGACTCCCTACACTACCCAAACACCACTGCACTACCCTAAACCTAAATCTACCCCCAGCATGACCCCCTACACTACACAAACACCACTGCACTACCCTAAACCCTAAAACACTACCCCCAGCACGACCCTCTTCACTACCTAAACACAACTGCACAATTTGTTACAGGCGTTGCAACGCAGGCCTGTGGTGCTTACTGGAAGTACCTAGTGGGCTAGTTGGGCCCCAGGGACCCTCAGGATTCAAGGTGACCTAATCCCCCAACTTAAAACGCACCACAGGGCGCGTTTGCACAGTGGTGAAGGGAGGGGCGGGGCCTCAGGTGACATGTGCGCAAACACGCCCTGTGGTGCGTTTTAAGTTGGGGAATTAATTCCCTTTGAATCCTGAGGGACCCTGGGGGCCAACTAGCCCACCAGGTACCTTCAGTAAGCACAACAGAGTTGCGTTGCAGAGAGGTGAAAAAGGTGCGTGGCCTCGGAACGCCTCTCTGCAACTCAGCTCTGTGGTCCTAACTGTAGGTACCTGGGGGCTAGTTGGGCCCCAGGGACCCTCAGAATTCAAGGGGACTTAATCCCGCAACTTAAAACGCACCACGGGTGCGTTTGCACACATGTCACCTCAGGCCCCCCTCCCTTCACCACTGTGCAAACGCGCCCTGTAGCGCGTTTTAAGAGGTAGTTTTAATCCCCCTGCCCTATTATGTACTAGGGACTTGCAGAGGAGGTCATGCTAATCACAGGGGTACCCCAACGCATAGTGTTCCCTAGTGTATGTAGGTGTTTTCATTGTATTCTAAGTGTCTTTTAGCATAGCACTGGCTCTGGTTAGTCAGAGTCAGTTACCACCAGTACCCGTCTGAAAAGGTTGTGGGCACAGGATGATTTTGCAACAAGGCCTCTTTCTGCTCCTCTGTTGGTTCTTTCTGCACATCTTTTGCTTCTTTCTGTGCGTTTTTTCTTCTTTCTTCACATGTCCTACCTCTGTAGGCATAGTTAGAAACTAGCATTTAAAAAAACCTTTGAAATTCACTTAAAAAATCATAGGTTTCAGGCACGTTATAGTTAGAAATTAGCATTTAAAAAACCTTTGAAATTCACTGAAAAAAACATAGGTTTCAGACACGTTCTAGTTAGAAATTAGCATTTAAAAAACCTTTGAAATTCACTGAAAAAACCATAGGTTTTAGGGACAGTTATAGTTAGTTGGACATTGCACTCGTACAAAACCCGTGAAATTCCCCGTTATAGTTAGTTCAGCTAACTATAACTCGCGCCCCGCAATGCACTGCTGATGACATCACATATTACATCACTCATGACATGGTCAGTGACATCACTGATGACATCACTGATGACATCTCAAATGACATCACTGATGACATCATCCACGTGATAATCTGATGCACCTCCTCACACCCTAATATAACCTTTGATACATCCACTCTAAATTACAGACTGCCATTCGCAAAACCATAGACACTCCAACACCAATAACTACATACCCACTCACTGATTCTTAGGTCTACACACACATGCACTCAATCACCCGTACAGTCACTCATACTTACGGTCACTCAGTACAGGACTATCATATGCACTCATACTCCTATATAGACACTCAAACACCGCCACTCATCCATAGAGGTACTCACACACCTAGTCAGTCATGCAAATAATTAAACACACTGCCATTTACTCACCTATACAGTTATACACACACCAGCTCACTTACTCATACAAATACTAGCACATTCTTACGCTCTTATACAATCACTGATACAAGCACACACTCATCCACACAGTCACTCTCACAATCACACACTCTCGCTTATAGCTATTTATATACTCCAACACACATATATACTGCCTTTCACATATGTAGTTACTCACACATGTACCACTGGCACATACATTCACTCACTAACACACTCTTACACACACTTACCCACCCATACAGTCTATCACAGATGCACTCTTGAAACCATCCACCCAGGGAATCGCCCACTCACACATCTATGCACAGAGTCGCACACACCCCACCCACACAAACACTCAGGCACCCATACAGATACTCAAACAACCAATCAATAACTCATATAGACACTCATGAAGCTATTCACAAACCCATGCAGCCACTTACACAGCAACAGACAGACGGATTCAGACATTCACCCAGTTTAGTCACTAACCCATGCATTCAGTAAGATACGTTTAATCACTCACTTATAGAGTTAGTCACGCACCTACTAAATCATCCATACAGACACTTATACACCCACTCATTCTTCAATACGCCTTTCCCTATATATATTAAAAATATTTAAACTTTACAGAAACACACAGTCACTGCATGATGTCATCAGTGATGTCATTTGAGATGTCATCAGTGATGTTATCAGTGATGTCACTGACCATGTCATGAGTGATGTAATATGTGACGTCATCAGCAGTGCATTGCGGGGCGCGAGTTATAGTTAGCTGAACTAACTATAACGGGGGAATTTCACGGGTTTTGTACGAGTGCAATGTCCAACTCACTATAACTGTCCCTAAAACCTATGGTTTTTTCAGTGAATTTCAAAGGTTTTTTAAATGCTAATTTCTAACTATAACGTGTCTGAAACCTATGGTTTTTTCAGTGAATTTCAAAGGTTTTTTAAATGCTAATTTCTAACTATAACGTGCCTGAAACCTATGGTTTTTTCAGTGAATTTCAAAGGTTTTTTAAATGCTAATTTCTAACTATAACGCCCCTAAAACCTATGGTTTTTTCAGTGAATTTGAAAGGTTTTGTAAATGACAAGTTTTAAATGTATTAATTGTTATATTTATTTTTTTGATACTGATTTACAACATTTTTTAAAACTATTTATTTTTAGATATTTTATTTTTTAAATTACATTGTAATTACATTATACATTACATTACAAAATATACTTTCTCAGAATAAATTACTTTAGTTTAAATACTTTGCAAATAGGCAATAGACTTTTAAGTACAGTAGTTACAGTTGTTGCAATGGGCAACACAATTTCAAACACAATGCAACATTGAGCTCAATGTGAATTTCTAGTTAAGTGCAATTAGTTACTTTATGGATTACTTTTCTAACCACAGGACTGGATCCTAGATTCAGTCCTGGGACATCTCCTGTAAACAGTTGAGTAAAAGCGTTTTGGTTACAGTAGTGATTTTTAAGGGATATTATTGTATTTTAAAAGTTGACACTAAGAAACTTTTTCACATAGAATCACCAATGTTATCCTATGGGAGGAAATTCACTTAGCAGGTAAGTAGTGTTATCGTTACTTTTTCTTACTCAGTGGTGGATCCTGGATCCAGCACTGGTGCATCTCCTGTAAACAGTTGAAAGAATGCGTTTAAGTCATACAGGCGATTTTTAAGGAATATTTGTAGTTTGTGAAAATCGACACTTTGAAACTTTTCTGCTGAAAACCAGACAATGGATTCCTATGGAAGGAAATACAAGTTACTGGTAAGTACGGTTAGAATTACTTTTCAGGGTCCGTGCTGGGCTAAAAGATGCAGCACTGGGTTCTCTCCTGATAACAGGTGAGTAAATCGGAATTCGTAGTTTGGCTGATTTTAGAGGAATATTATAAAGTTCCAAAACTCCACACTTAGAAGAATTTCCAAGTGAAACCAGTCAATGTTAGCCTATGGAAGGAAATTCAAGTTACTGGTAAGTACGGTTAGAATTACTTTTCAGGATCTGTACTGGGCTGAAAGATGCAGCACTGAGGTCTCTCCTGATAACAGGTGAGTAAATTGGAATTCGTAGTTCAGCTGATTTTAGAGGATTATTATAAAGTTCCAAAACTCCACACTTAGAAGAATTTCCAAGTGTAACCAGTCAATGTTAGCCTATGGAAGGAAATTCAAGTTACTGGTAAGTACGTTTAAAATTACTTTTCAGGATCAGTACTGGGCTCAAAGATGCAGCACTGAGGTCTCTCCTGATAACAGGTGAGTAAATCGGAATTCGTAGTTCGGCTGATTTTAGAGGAATATTTGTATGTTAAAAAAATCGACACCTAGAAACTTTTTCAGCAAAAAGCAGGCAATGATATCCTATGGAAGGAAATTCAAGTTACTGGTAAGTACGGTTAAAATTACTTTTCAGGATCAGTACTGGGCTCAAAGATGCAGCACTGAGGTCTCTCCTGACAACAGGTGAGTAAATTGGAATTCGTAGTTCGGCTGATTTTAGAGGAATATTATAAAGTTCCAAAACTCCACACAGAAGAATTTCCAAGTGAAACCAGTCAATGTTAGCCTATGGAAGGAAATTCAAGTTACTGGTAAGTACGGTTAGAATTACTTTTCAGGATCTGTACTGGGTTCAAAGATGCAGCACTGAGGTCTCTCCTGATAACAGGTTAGTAAATCGGAATTCGTAGTTCGGCTGATTTTAGAGGAATATTTGCACAATGGTGAAGGAAGGGGGTGGGGCCTGAGGTGACATGTCTGCAAACACGCCCTGTGGCGCGTTTTAAGTTGGAGAATTAATTCCTCCTCAATCCCGAGGGTCCCTAGGGGCCAACTAGCCCACCCTGTACCTCCTGTATGCGCCAGGGAGCTGCGTTGCAGAGAGGTGTTCAGAGGCCACGCCCCTTTTTGCACCTCTCTGCAACGCAGCTCTGTGGCGCTTTCTAGACGTATCTGGTGGGCTAGTTGGCCCCCAGCGACCCTCAGGATTGAAGGGGATTTAATTCCCCATCTTAAAACGCGCCACAGGGCCTGTTTGCACACATGTCACCTGAAGCCCCGCCCCCTCCCTTCACCACTGTGCAAACGCGCCCCGTGGCGCGTTTTAAGTTGGGGTATTAAGTCCCCTTGAATTATGAGGGTCCCTGGGGTCCAACTAGCCCACCCTGTACCTCCAGTATGCGCCAGGGAGCTGCGTTGCAGAGAGGTGTTCAGAGGCCACGCCCCTTTTACACCTCTCTGCAACGCAGCTCTGTGGCGCTTTCTGGACGTACCTGGTGGGCTAGTTGTCCCCCAGGGACCCTCAGGATTGAAGGGGATTTTATTCCCCATCTTAAAACGCGCCACGGGGCCTGTTTGCACACATGTCACCTGAAGCCCCGCCCCTCCGTTCACCACTGTGCAAACGCGCCCCGTGGCGCGTTTTAAGTTGGGGGATTAAGTCCCCTTGAATCCTGAGGGTCCCTGGAGTCCAACTAGCCCACCATGTACCTCCAAAGCGCCACAGAGCTGCGTTGCAGAGAGGTGTAAAAGGGGCGTGGCCTCTGTACACCTCTCTGCAACGCAGCCCCTGGCGCATACTGGAGGTTCCTGGTGGGCTAGTTGGCCCCAGGGACCCCCAGTATTCAAGGGGAATCTGTTCCCCATCTGCAAACGCGCCAGGGGCGCGTTTGCAGAGTCCTGCAAGGAGGGGGCGTGGCCTCCGGCCAATGCCGGTCTTTTTTTTTTTTTTTAAGAAGGGGGGCTGTGTGGCCCCCTTTCTTTTTCTAATGTATTGGCCCTGGGGACCCCATCCCCCAGGGCCTACCCCTAATAATTTGTTTAAAAAAAAAAAAAATTGGAAGGGGGCCGCGTGGCCCCCCTCCCCAGGCCTTAATCGGCCCCGGGGACCCCATCCCCCGGGGCATGGCCTTCTTTTTTGTTTTAAATAAAACTTATGGAGGGGGGCTGCGTTGCCCCCCTCCTTAGGCCACTTATGGCCCCGGGGACCCCATTCCCCGGGACCCGGCCTTTTTTTAAAATTTCATTTTGGGGAGGGGGGCCACGTGGCCCCCCTCCCGGGCCACTACTTGCCCCGGGGACCCCATTCCCCGGGGCTGGTCCTATCCTTTGGGGTCCGTGGTGGGACCCCAACTCCCACACGGACCATGCCAGCTCCCCGCGTCCTGCGGGAGCCGGCATTGCTTTTCCAAATGGGGAGCTGCTAAGATGCAGCTCCCCGTGTGGAAAAGCAATGTGCTTGGATATTGGAAGCGAGAGCAGGTTTCTGCTCTCGCCTCAATATCCAAAGCAGTTTGCTATGACAGGACGGGAGCCGCGAGGCTCCCGTCCTGCCATAGCAAACTACAGTGTCCCGAGGGTAGGCACCCGGGACACTGCAGGAGCTGGCCCTGGGGGGTGGCGGTCCCCAGGGCCATCAAGGGCTCCAGGAGGGGGGCCGCGCGGCCCCCCTCCCAACCAATGCACAGGTGGTGGTCCCCGGGGCTCGGGGTCCTGAAACGGACCCCCACATTTTATTATTTAGTGCCCCGGGAGGTGGCGGTCCCGGGGCGTGTGGGGGGCTCGAGCCCCCCACACAGGTTATTTTTTTAAATATAAAGAAGCCCCGGGGGGTGGCGGTCCCCGGGGCTGCGGGAGGGCCGAGAGCCCTCCCGCACCATTTTAATTCAAAGCCCCGGGGGGTGGCGGTCCCCGGGGCTTGGGGGGCCTTAGAGGCCCCCCACATAAATTTACATTAACCCTGCATGCCCCCGGGACTTGGCCCACCCGGGAGCCCGCGCTTCGTTTTTTTTTTTATCGGCAGGATCCGCGCACCCAGCGCGTTTTTTGCCGATTTAAAAAAAAAAAAAAAAATTTGGGCCCTGAGCAGGCCTAGGGGTCAGGGTGTTTCTACCCTGCCCCTTTTTGCGTTTTACGCAGTTGTTTTACTGCTTTCTTGTTCCGCGGTTCTACCGAGGAACAAGATGGCTGCCAACACTTCCTGGTTTGGAGTGTTGACAGCCAATTAGCATGCAGCTCGTGATCGGAAGGGTGCGCGGATCCACCGCGGCCATAGATATCGAAACTTTTATTTGGGATTTTCTCAGCAACTACTGAACGGATTTACACCATTTTTAAAAAGGGCGCTTTCTGAACCAAGCACTACCTTTTTGCCAAATTTGGTGTAATTCCGTTCAGCAGTTCGGGCTGTATCCGTGGCTAAAATGTCCTATGGGAATTAACATGGAGAAAACTTTCAAGACAGGAGCGGACCGGAGCGCCCCACTAGTTTTGAAAATTTCGCGATGATTCCTCAAACGACGCCAAAGTTATTGGGAATAGAATGTTATGAACTTCCTATGGATAATAGGTCCTAACTATAACTATCTACTGGCGACCGCCAGTAGATAATATATATATATATATATATATTCACTGAAAAAACCATAGGTTTCAGGGACGTTATAGTTACAAATTAGCATTTAAAAACCTTTGAAATTCACTGAAAAAACCATAGGTTTTAGGGACAGTTATAGTTAGTTGGACATTGCACTCGTACAAAACCCGTGAAATTCCCCGTTATAGTTAGTCCAGCTAACTATAACTCGCGCCCGCAATGCACTGCTGATGACGTCACATATTACATCACTCATGACATGGTCAGTGACATCACTGATGACATCACTGATGACATCTCAAATGACATCACTGATGACATCACTGATGACATCATCCAGTGACTGTGTGTTTCTGTAAAGTTTAAATATTTTTAATATATATAGGAAAAGACGTATTGAAGAATGAGTGGGTGTGTAAGTGTCTGTATGGATGATTTAGTAGGTGCGTGACTGACTCTATAAGTGAGTGATTTAACGTATCTTACTGAATGCATGGGTTAGTGACTAAACTGGGTGAATGTCTGTATCCGTCTGTCTGTTGCTGTGTAAGTGGCTGCATGTGTTTGTGAATAGCTACATGAGTGTCTATATGAGTTATTGAATGCTTGTCTGAGTATCTGTATGGGTGCCTGAGTGTTTGTGTGGGAGGGTGTGTGCAACTCTGTGCATAGATGTGTGAGTGGGTGATTCACTGGGTGGATGGTTTCAAGAGTGCAACTGTGATAGACTGTATGGGTTGGTAAGTGTGTGTAAGAGTGTGTTAGTGAGTGAATGTATGTCCCAGTGGTACATGTGTGAGTAACTACATATGTGAAAGGCAGTATATATGTGTGTTGGAGTATATAAATAGCTATAAGCGAGAGTGAGTGATTGTGATAGTGGCTGTATGGATGAGTGTGTGCTTGTATCAGTGATTGTATAAGAGCGTAAGAATGTGCTACTATTTGTATGAGTAAGTGAGCTGGTGTGTGTATAACTGTATAGGTGAGTAAATGGTAGTGTGTTTAATTATTTGCATGACTGACTAGGTGTGTGAGTACCTCTATGGATGAGTGGCGGTGTTTGAGTGTCTATATAGGAGTATGAGTGCATATGATAGTCCTGTACTGAGTGACCGTAAGTATGAGTGACTGTACGGGTGAGTGAGTGGATGTGTGCGTAGACCTAAGAATCAGTGAGTGGGTATGTAGTTATTGGTGTTGGAGTGTCTATGGTTTTGCGAATGGCAGTCTGTAATTTAGAGTGGG
Source organism: Calotriton arnoldi (assembly GCA_963921515.1). NCBI lineage: Eukaryota > Metazoa > Chordata > Amphibia > Caudata > Salamandridae > Calotriton > Calotriton arnoldi. Next base: position 306,106 of record CAWUFW010004503.1, on the reverse strand, counting down.
TGTATCAAAGGTTATATTAGAGTGTGAGGAGGTGCATCAGATTATCACGTGGATGATGTCATCAGTGATGTCATTTGAGATGTCATCAGTGATGTCACTGACCATGTCATGAGTGATGTAATATGTGACGTCATCAGCAGTGCATTGCGGGCGCGAGTTATAGTTAGCTGGACTAACTATAACGAGGGAATTTCACGGGTTTTGTACGAGTGCAATGTCCAACTAACTATAACTGTCCCTAAAACCTATGTTTTTTCAGTGAATTTCAAAGGTTTTTAAATGCTAATTTGTAACTATAACGTCCCTGAAACCTATGGTTTTTCAGTGAATTTCAAAGGTTTTTTAAATGCTAATTTGTAACTATAACATGTCTGAAACCTACAGTTTTTTCAGTGAATTTCAAAGGTTTTGTAAATGACAATTTTTAAATGTATTAATTGTTATATAAATTTTTTTCATACTGATTTCCCAATTTTTTAGAAACATTTTTTTTTACATATTTTATTTTTTAAATTACATTGTAATTACATTATACATTACATTACAAAAAATACTTTCTCAGAATGAATTACTTTAGTTTAATTACTTTGCACATAGGCAATAGACTTTTAAGTACAGTAGTTACAGTTGTTGCAATGGGCAACACATTTTCAAACACAATGCAACATTCAGCTCAATGTGAATTTCTAGTTAAATGCAATTAGTTACTTTATGGATTACTTTTCTAACCACATTACTGGATCCTAGATTCAGTCCTGGGACATCTCCTGTAAACAGTTGAGTAAAAGCGTTTTGGTTACAATCGTGATTTTTAAGGAATATTATTGTACTTTAAAAGTTCACACTTAGAAACTTTTTCTCATAGAATCACCAATGTTATCCTATGGAAGGAAATTCACTTAGAAGTTAAAAACTGTTATCGTTACTTTTTTTACTCAGTGTTGGATCCTGGATCCAGCACTGGTGCATCTCCTGTAAACAGTTGAAAGAATGCGTTCAAGTCATACAGGCGATTTTTAGGAATATTTGTAGTTTGTGAAAATCGACACTTTGAAACTTTTCTGCTGAAAACCAGACAATGGATTCCTATGGAAGGAAATTCAAGTTACTGGTAAGTACGGTTAAAATTACTTTTCAGGACCAGTACTGGGCTGAAAGATGCAGCACTGAGGTCTCTCCTGATAACAGGTGAGTAAATCAGAATTCGGATTTCGGCTGATTTTAGAGGAATATTTGTATGTTTCAAAAATCAACACTTAGAAACTTTTTCAGCAAAAAGCAGGCAATGATATCCTATGGAAGGAAATTCAAGTTACTGGTAAGTACGGTTAAAATTACTTTTGAGGATCAGTACTGGGCTAAAAGATGCAGCACTGGGTTCTCTCCTGATAACAGGTGAGTAAATCGGAATTCGTATTTCGGCTGATTTTAGAGGAATATTTTAAAGTTCCAAAACTCCACACTTAGAAGAATTTCCAAGTGAAACCAGTCAATGTTAGCCTATGAAGGAAATTCAAGTTACCGGTAAGTACGGTTAAAATTACTTTTGAGGATCAGTACTGGGCTGAAAGATGCAGCACTGAGGTCTCTCCTGATAACAGGTGAGTAAATCGGAATTCGTATTTCGGCTGATTTTAGAGGAATATTTTAAAGTTCCAAAACTCCACACTTAGAAGAATTTCCAAGTGAAACCAGTCAATGTTAGCCTATGAAGGAAATTCAAGTTACCGGTAAGTACGGTTAAAATTACTTTTCAGGACCAGTACTGGGCTGAAAGATGCAGCACTGAGGTCTCTCCTGATAACAGGTGAGTAAATCAGAATTCGGATTTCGGCTGATTTTAGAGGAATATTTGTATGTTTCAAAAATCAACACTTAGAAACTTTTTCAGCAAAAAGCAGGCAATGATATCCTATGGAAGGAAATTCAAGTTACTGGTAAGTACGGTTAAAATTACTTTTGAGGATCAGTACTGGGCTGAAAGATGCAGCACTGAGGTCTCTCCTGATAACAGGTGAGTAAATCGGAATTCGTATTTCGGCTGATTTTAGAGGAATATTTTAAAGTTCCAAAACTCCACACTTAGAAGAATTTCCAAGTGAAACCAGTCAATGTTAGCCTATGGAAGGAAATTCAAGTTACTGGTAAGTACGGTTAAAATTACTTTTCAGGACCAGAACTGGGCTGAAAGATGCAGCACTGAGGTCTCTCCTAATAACAGGTGAGTAAATCGGAATTCGTATTTCGGCTGATTTTAGAGGAATATTTTAAAGTTCCAAAACTCCACACTTAGAAGAATTTCCAAGTGAAACCAGTCAATGTTAGCCTATGAAGGAAATTCAAGTTACCGGTAAGTACGGTTAAAATTACTTTTGAGGATCAGTACTGGGCTGAAAGATGCAGCACTGAGGTCTCTCCTGATAACAGGTGAGTAAATCGGAATTCGTATTTCGGCTGATTTTAGAGGAATATTTGCACAATGGTGAAGGGAGGGGCGGGGCCTGAGGTGACATCTGTGCAAGCGCGCCCCGTGACGCGTTTTAAGTTGGGGATTAAGTCCCCTTGAATCATGAGGGTCCCTACGGGCCAACTAGCCCACCAGGAACCTCCAGTATGCGCCAGGGGCTGCGTTGCAGAGACATGTACAGAGGCCACACCCCTTTTACACCTCTCTGCAACGCAGCTCTGTGGCGCTTTCTGGACGTACCTGTTGGGCTAGTTGGCCCCCAGGGACCCTCAGGATTGAAGAGGATTTAATTCCCCATATTAAAAGCGCGCCACGGGGCCTGTTTGCACACATGTCACCTGAAGCCCCGCCCCCTCCCTTCACCACTGTGCAAACGCGCCCCGTGGCGCGTTTTAAGTTGGGGAATTAAGTCCCCTTGAATCCTGAGGGTCCCTGGAGTCCAACTAGCCCACCATATACCTCCAAAGCGCCACAGAGCTGCGTTGCAGAGAGGTGTAAAAGGGCGTGGCCTCTGTACACCTCTCTGCAAGGCAGCCCCTGGCGCATACTGGAGGTTCCTGGTGGGCTAGTTGGCTCTCAGGACCCCCAGTATTCAAGGGGATCGTTCCCCCTCTGCAAGCGCGCCAGGGCGCGTTTGCAGAGTGGTGAAGGAAGGGGGCGGGGCCTGCGGGCCCGATCGTTTTTTTCCCCCTGAAGGGGGCCGTGTAGCCCCCTTCCTTTCCTATTTTTAGGCCCTGGGGACCCCATCCCCCAGGGCCTTACCTACCTTTAAAATTAAAATTAAAAAAAAAGCGGGAAGGGTGCCGCGTGGCCCCCTTCCCTGGGCCTGTATTGGCCCGGGGACCCCATCCCCGGGGCATGGCCTCTTTTGTTTTTATTTGGAGGGGCTGCGTGGCCCCCTCCTCAGGCCATTTAAGGCCCGGGGACCCCATCCCCAGGGCCGGCCTTGCACTTTTTTTTTTTTACTTTTTGTTACTTTGGGGAGGGGGCTGCGTGGCCCCTCCGTGGCCACTTATGGCCCGGGACCCCATCCCCGGGGCCTGGCCTCTCGTTGGGGACTGTGGGGGTCCCCAAACCCCCACAGTCCCGCCGGCTCCCCGTGTCCTACGGGAGCCGGCATTGCTACACATGGGGAGCAGCTAACATGCTGCTCCCCATGTGGAAAAGCAATCGGCTTTGGATATTGGAAGAGAGAGCAGGTTCTCTCCAATATCAAGCAGTTGCAATGACAGGACGGAGCCGCGAGGCTCCCGTCCTGTCATTGCAAACAGCAGTGTCCCGAGGGTAGGCACCCGGGACACTGCAGGAGCCGGCCCTGGGGGTGGCGGTCCCCAGGGCCACCACAGGCTCCAGGAGGGGGCCGCGCGGCCCCCTCCCTACATCGAGAAAGCACCGGGGAGGTGGTGGTCCCGGGGCTTGGGGGTCCAAACGGACCCCCATTTTCATTTTTCTTAGTGCCCCGGGAGGTGGTGGTCCCGGGCGTGTGGGGGCTGGAGCCCCCACACAGGTTTTCAAATATAAAAAGAAGCCCCGGGGAGGTGGTGGTCCCGGGGCTGCGGGAGGGCTCAGAGCCCTCCCGCACCATTATCCATAAAGCCCGGGGGTGGTGGTCCCGGGGCTTGGGGGCCCTAGAGGCCCCCACACATAAAATTAACCCCCAGCATGCCCCCAGGACTTGGCCCACCCGGGGCAATTAACATCGAGCGCGGGAGACCGCGCTTCGATTTTTCCGGCAGGGTTCGCGCTCCTGAGCGCATCCTGCCGATTTAAAAAAAATATATATCTTTTTTGCCCAGGGGTCCTTGTGGGACCCCCTGAGCAGACCTAGGGGTCAGGGTGTTTCTACCCTGCCCCTTTGTGCGCTTTGCGCACTTGTTTCTGTCCTCGGTTCTACCGAGGACAAAATAACTGCCAACACTTCCTGATTTGGAGTGTTGACAGCCAATTAACATAAAGCTCGTGCTCGGGAGGATCCGCGGCCCTAGATATACCTATCTTTTTTTCTTTTGATTTTCTCAGCAACTACTGAACAGATTTACACCATTTAACAAAAGGGTTCTTTCTGAACCAAGAACTACCTCTTTGCCAAATTTGGTGTAATTTCGTTCAGCAGTTCGAGCTGTAACCGTGTCTAAGGTTTCCTATGGAAAATTGCATGGGAAAACGCGTTTTGGGACCCCCTTTTTCTCGGCCACCGCTTGGCGAATCCCCGAGACTTTCAGGGTAGGAGCGGACCGGAGCGGGCCACAAAGTTTGAAAATTTTGCGAAGATACGTCAACCGGCAAGAGAGTTATTTCAAATAGAATGTCGCGGATTTCCTATGGATAATAGGTTGTAACTATAACTATCTACTGGCGACCGCCAGTAGATAATATATATATATATATATATATATATATATACTGTTATAAATTCTGTTCACCATGGTTTAGACGTTTGAATAAATTGTATATATTCTTCCCATATGACTGTATTATTATTATTTTTTGATATTATGAATACATTTGATGTATTTAATCCCTTGACAAATACTGGGTTATGAGAGTTGTTTCGTTGTCAAAATTTTGGGCTACACTACTACGTATTGCGCATTGAAATTATTGATTAACTGCACCAACCTCCGCCTGATTGGACAATGGTAACTCAACTCACTGTCCCTGTGGCTGCCACAGCATCTCATTAAATCCTCATGCTCATTCTGTACGCAGGAGCTCAGTGCCTCAAGGGATCCAGAAAGTATGACCACTTCCTGCCAAGCTTCATGCGCTCCACTGCCTTCCCAATGAGCTACAAATAGATCAAAGGATTGTGCCTGTTCCATAATGCCTTTCATCTCAGGAGTCCTCCATTTATAATGGGCAAACGGCAGAGGTATCCCCTGGGCGATATCTCCGCTGCGCCCCAATACTTTCTCCCATGGACTGGACCTCTCTGTCCCAGCTCTCACAATCTGCTGTGGTTAGAAGTTTGAGGAGCAGCCACGTGGTACTCGGGCATCTCTTCCCCCAGAGCCATCAGAGGACTCATTCAATGTCCAGTCCTGCTGAGGAGTCCTGAGGTGAATGAAGCGACTAAACAAACACAAAATAATCATCTCACAGGAATAAACTGAGAAATACAATATTAAAAAATCTGATGTACGCATCACTTCTTGTGACCCAGGTACTTCTGGTGGCAATACGAATCTGACGTCACGCCAGTAAGGTATTATCATATGTCTTGTAGTTACATTTATACCACTCTGCGGATCTCTGCGGAAGCCTAAGGCGCTTTGACGGACAGGCAGGACACTACACCATGGGCCTGCTGGGGTGCAGGTGATGTCACCTGATGTCAGTGTTTTGAGGTTGTGGTAAGGACTAGAGTTGCGCTCTTCTTGTGAGTTTATTGCTGCACTCTGACTTTGTTGTACCATAAGACATTGCAGTAATGTATGGAGTGTGCGGTACCTCTAAGGCTTGTTATGAGCAAGCGAGCTCCTGCTTTGTGGAGCGAGCTCACTAGTCAAAAGTAAAAACATTCTGGTTGCTCTGTTTCCTTCCAAATACTGCTCTGTGTCTCAGCAGGGGGCTCTAGCCTAGAGAGATGGTTCAACTGGGGCGCCAGTCTAGAGAGAGAGAGCTCATCTGAAAGCGTTAAACCAGAGGTTTTGGTCAGCTGGGGGCGCTAGTCTAGAGGGATGGCTCATCTGGAGGCGCCAGTCTAGAGGGATGGTTCACCCGAGGGTGCGAATTTAGAGGGATGGCCCAGCTGTGGGCGCTAGTCTAGATGGGTGGTACAGCTGGAGGCCTCAGTCTGGAGGGATGTCTCAGATGGGGGCGCTAGTCTAGAGAGATGGATCACCTGGAGGCGCTATTCAAGAGGGATAACGAAGAAGGGGGAGCTAGTCTAGAGGAATGGCTCACCAGGGGCCGCTTCTCTAGAGGGATAATTTAGCTGGGGGTGCTAACCTGGAGGCCTGGCTCATCTGGGGACGCTAGTCTAGAGGAATGGCTGAGCTGGGGGCGCTAGTCTAGAGGGATGGCTGAGCTAGAGGCACTAGTCTAGAGGGATGGATCAGCTGGGGTCGCAAGTCTAGAGGGATGGCTGAGTTGGGGGCGCTAGTCTAGAGGGATGGTTCAGCTGAAGGCGCTAGTCCTGGGATTTGGCTCAGCTGGGGGTGCTAGTCTAGTGGAATGGCTCACCATGGAGGCTACTCTAGAGGGATGGTCACCCTGAGGTGCTAGTCTAGAGGGATGGCTCTAGAGGGATGACTTACCTGGGGGCACTGGTCTAGAGGGATGGCTAAACTAGGGGTGCTAGTCTAGAGAGATGTCTCACTTGGGGCACACGTCTAGAGGGATGGCTAGGCCGAGGGCGCCAGTCTAGAGACATAGCTAGCTGCGGACTCTAGTCTAGGGGTTTGGCTCACCTGGGGGCGCTAGTCTAGAGGGACGGTTCACCTTATGGCGCTAGTCTAGAGGGATGGCTCACTTTAGGGCGCTAGTCTAGATGGATGGCTCAGCAGGGGGCGCAAGTCTAGAGGGATGGCTCAGCAGGGGGTGCTAGTCTAGAGGGAAGATTCAGCTGGGGACGCTACTGTTGGGAGATGGCTCAGCTGGGGCGCTAGTCTAGAGGCATGGCTCACCTAGGGGTGCAAGTCTAGAGGGTTGGCTCACCTGGGGGCATTAGTCTAGAGGGATGGCTCAGCTGGGGGTGCTAGTCTTGTGGGATGGCTCAGCTGGGGGCGCTAGTCTAGAGGCATGGCTCACCTAGGGGTGCTAGTCTAGAGGGTTGGCTCACCTTGGGGCGCTAGTCTACAGGAATGGCTCAGCTGGGGGCGCTAGTCTAGAGGGATGGCTCAGCTGGGGACGCTAGTCTAGAGGGTTGGCTCACCTTGGGGCGCTAGTCTAGAGGGATGGCTCAGCTCGGGGCGCTAGTCTGGTGGGATGGCACAGATGGGGGAGATAATCTAGAGAGACGGCTCAGCTGGGGGCGCTAGTCTAGAGGGATGGCTCAGCTGTGGGTGCTAGCCTAGAGGGATGGTTCAGCTGGAGGCCTTAGTCTGGAGGGATGTCTCAGATGGGGGCGCTAGTCTAGAGAGATGGGTCACCTGAGGGCGCTATTCAAGAGGGATGATGAAGAAGGGGGAGCTAGTCTAGAGGAATAGCTCACCAGGGGGACTTCTCTAGAGGGATAATTCAGCTGGGGGCACTACTGTAGAGGGATGGGTCACCAGGGGGCGCTAGTCTAGAGGGATGGTTCAGCTGGGGCGCTATTCTAGAGGGATGGCTCAGCTAGGGGCGCTAGTCTAGAGGGATGGCTGAGCTGGGGGCGCTAGTCCTGGGATTTGGCTCAGCTGGGGGTGCTAGTCTAGTGGAATAGCTCACCATGGAGGCTACTCTAGAGGGATGGGTCACCCTGGGGTGATAGTCTAGAGGGATGGCTCTAGAGGGATGGCTTACCTGGGGGCACTAGTCTAGAGGGATGGCTAAACTAGGGGTGCTAGTCTAGAGAGATGTCTCACTTGGGGCACACGTCTAGAGAGATGGCTAGGCCGGGGGTTCCAGTCTAGAGAGATAGCTAGCTGGGGACTCTAGTCTAGGGGTTTGGCTCACCTGGGGGCGCTAGTCTAGAGGGACAGGTCAGCTGAGGGCGCTAGTCTAGAGGGATGGCTCACCTTGGGGCGCTAGTCTAGATGGATGGCTCAGCAGGGGGCGCAAGTCTAGAGGGATGGCTCAGCAGGGGGTGCTAGTCTAGAGGGAAGGTTCAGCTGGGGACGCTAGTGTTGGGAGATGGCTCACCTGAGGGCGCTAGTCTAGAGGGATAGCTAGCTGAGGACTCTAGTCTAGAGGGATGGCTCACCTGGGGGCACTAGTCTTTGGGGATGGCTCATCTGGGCGCGCTAGTCTAGCGGGATGGTTTACCTAGGGGTGCAAGTCTAGAGGGTTGGCTCACCTGGGGGTGTTAGTCTAGAGGGATGGCTCAGCAGGGGGTGCTAGTCTAGAGGGAAGGTTCAGCTGGGGACGCTAGTGTTGGGAGATGGCTCACCTGAGGGCGCTAGTCTAGAGGGATAGCTAGCTGAGGACTCTAGTCTAGAGGATGGCTCACCTGGGGGCACTAGTCTTTGGGGATGGCTCATCTGGGGGCGCTAGTCTAGCGGGATGGTTTACCTAGGGGTGCAAGTCTAGAGGGTTGGCTCACCTGGGGGTGTTAGTCTAGAGGGATGGCTCAGCTGGGGGTGCTAGTCTTGTGGGATGGCTCAGCTGGGGGTGCTAGTCTAGAGGCATGGCTCACCTAGGGGTGCTAGTCTAGAGTGTTGGCTCACCTCGGGGCGCTAGTCTCGAGGGATGGCTCAGCTGGGGGCGCCAGTCTGGTGGGATGGAACAGATGGGGGCGATAATCTAGAGAGACGTCTCAGCTGGGGGCCCTAGTCTAGAGGGATGGCTCATCTGGAGGCACCAGTCTAGAGGGATGGCTCACCCAAGGGTGCTAATTTAGAGGGAGGGCTCAGCTGTGGGCGCTGGTCTAGAGTGATGGTTCAGCTGGAGGCCTTAGTCTGGAGGGATGTCTCAGATGGGGGCACTAGTCTAGAGAGATGGGTCACCTGGGGGCGCTATTCAAGAGGGATGATGAAGAAGAGGGAGCTAGTCTAGAGGAATAGCTCACCAGGGGGACTTCTCTAGAGGGATAATTCAGCTGGGGGCACTAGTGTAGAGGGATGGGTCACCAGGGGGTGCTAGTCTAGAGGGATGGTTCAGCTGGGGGTGCTAGTCTAGAGGGATGGCTCAGCTGGGGGGACTAGTCTAGCGGGATGGCTGAGCTGGGGGCGCTAGTCTAGAGGGATGCTGAGCTAGAGGCACTAGTCTAGAGGGATGGTTCAGCTGAGAGTGCTAGTCCTGGGGTATGGCTCAGCTGGTGGTGCTAGTCTAGTGGAATGGCACAGCTGGGGGCGCTAGTCTAGATGATTTGGCTCATGGAGGCTACTCTAGAGGGATGGGTCACCCTGGGGTGCTAGTCTAGAGGGATGGCTTACCTGGGGGCACTATTCTTAACCTAGGGGTGCTAGTCTAGAGAGATGTCTAACTTGGGGCACATGTTTAGAGGGATGGCTATGCCGGGGGCACCAGTCTAGAGAGATAGCTAGCTGAGGACTCTAGTCTAGGGGGATAGCTCACCTGGGTCGCTACTCTAGAGGGACAGCTCCGCTGGGGGCGCTAGTCTAGAGAGATGGTTCAACTGGGGCGCCAGTCTAGAGAGAGAGCTCATCTGAAAGCGTTAAACCAGAGGTTTTGGTCAGCTGGGGGCGCTAGTCTAGAGGGATGGCTCATCTGGAGGCGCCAGTCTAGAGGGATGGTTCACCCGAGGGTGCGAATTTAGAGGGATGGCCCAGCTGTGGGCGCTAGTCTAGATGGGTGGTACAGCTGGAGGACTCAGTCTGGAGGGATGTCTCAGCTGGGGGCGCTAGTCTAGAGGGGTGGCTCAGCTGGGGGCGCTAGTCTAGAGGGATGGCTGACCTGGGGGCGCTAACCTAGAGGGATGCTGAGCTAGAGGCACTAGTCTCGAGGGATGGTTCAGCTAAGGGAGCTAGTCCTGGGGTATGGCTCAGCTGGGGGTGCTAGTCTAGTGGAATGGCACAGCTGGGGGCGCTAGTCTAGAGGAATGGCTCACCATGGAGGCTACTCTAGAGGGATGGGTCACCCTGGGGTGCTAGTCTAGAGGGATGCCTTACCTGGGGGCACTATTCTAGAGCGATGGCTAACCTAGGGGTGCTAGTCTAGAGAGATGTCTCATTTGGGGTACACGTTTAGAGGGATGGCTATGCCGGGGGTGCCAGTCTGGAGAGATAGCTAGCTGAGGACTCTAGTCTAGGGGGATAGCTCACCTGGGGGCGCTACTCTAGAGGGACAGCTCCGCTGGGGGCGCTAGTCTAGAGGGATGGCTCAGCTTGGGGCACTAGTCTGTAATCTGGAGGGATGGCTCAGCTGGGGGCGCTAGTCTAGAGGGATGGCTCAGCAGGGGGTGCTAGTCTAGAGGGATGGTTCAGCTGGGGGCACTAGTCTAGAGGGATGCCTTACCTGGAGGCACTATTCTAGAGGGATGGCTAACCTAGGGGTGCTAGTCTAGAGAGATGTCTCACTTGGGGCACACGTTTAGAGGGATGACTCAGCAGGGGGTGCTAGTCTAGAGGGATGGTTCAGCTGGGGGCGCTAGTCCTAAAGGAATGGCTCAGCTGGGGGCGCTAGTCTAATGGGATGGCTCAGCTGGGGGCGCTAGTCTAGAGGGATGGCTCAGCTGGGGGTGCTAGTCTGGAGGGATGGCTCCGCTGGGGGCGCTAGTCTAGATTGATGGCTCATCTGGGGGCGCTAGTCTAGAGGGATGACTCAGCTGGGGGTGCTAGTTTAGAGGGATGGTTAAGCTGGGCCACCAGTCTAGAGGGATGGCTGAGCTAGAGGCACTAGTCTAGAGGGATGGTTCAGCTGAGGGTGCTAGTCCTAGGGTATGGCTCAGCTGGGGGTGCTAGGATAGTGGAAAGGCACAGCTGGGGGCGATAATCTAGAGGAATGGCTCACCATGGAGGCCACTCTAGAGGGATGGGTCACCCTGGGGTGCTAGTCTAGAGGGATGGCTTACCTGGGGGCACTAGTATAGAGGGTTGGCTAAGCTGGGGTTCTAGTCTAGAGAGATGTCTCGCTTGAGGCACAAATCTAGAGCGATGGCTGCGCCGGCGGCGCCAGTCAAGAGAGATAGCTAGCTGGGGTCTCTAGTCTAGGGGGATGGCTCACCAGGGGGCGCTAGTCTAGAGGGATGGCTCACCTTGGGGCGCTAGTCTAGATGGATGGCTCAGCTGGGGGTGCTAGTCAGTAGTCTGGAGGGATGGCTCAGCTGGGGGCGCTAGTCTAGAGGGATGGCTCAGAAGAGGGTGCTAGTCTAGAGGGAAGGTTTACCTGGGGGTGCTAGTGTTGGGAGATGGCTCACCTGGGGGCGCTAGTCTAGAGGGATAGCTAGCTGAGGACTCTAGTCTAGAGGGATGGCTCACCTGGGGGGGGCACAAGTCTAGAGGGACGGCTCAGCTGGGGGTGCTAGTCTTGGGGGATGGCTCAGCGGGGGCGCTAGTCTAGAGGCATGGCTCACCTAGTGGTGCTAGTCTAGAGGGCTGGCTCACCTTGGGGCGCTAGTCTAGAGAGATTGCTCAGCTGGGGGCGCTAGTCTGGTGGGATTGCTTAGCTGGGGACGCTAGTCTAGAGGCATGACTCACCTATGGGTGCTAGTCTAGAGGGTTGGCTTACCTTGGGGCGCTAATCTAGAGAGATGGCTCAGCTGGGGCGCTAGTCTAGAGGGATGGGTTAGCTGAGGGCCCTAGTCTAGAGGGATAGTTCATCTGGGGGCACTAGTCTAGAGGGACAGCTCTTCTGGAGGTGCTAGTCTGGAGGCATGGCTCACCTAGGGATGGCTCAGCCGGGAGCGCTAGACTAGAGGGATGGTTAACCTTGGGGCTCTAGTCTAGTGGCATGGCTCACCTAGGGGCGCTAGTCTAGAGGGATGGCTAAGCTTGGGGCGCTAGTCTAGAAGCATGGCTCACATGGGGACGCTATTCGAGAGGAACGGCTCAGCTGGAGGCACACATCTAGAGGGATGGCTCAGCAGGGGGTGCTAGTCTAGAGGGATGGTTCACCTGGGGGCGCTAATCTAGAGCGACGGCTCTGCTAGGGGCGCTTGTCTGGAGGGATGGCTCAGCTGGGGACGCCAGTCTAGATGGATGGCTCAGCTGGGGGTGCTAGTCTAGAGGGATGGTTCAGCTGGGGGCGCTAGTCCGGAGGGATGGCTCAGCTGGGGGCACTAGTCTAGAGAGATGGCTCAGCTGGGGGCGCTAGTCTAGATTGATGGCTCATCTTTGGGCGCTAGTCTAGAGGGATGGCTCAGCCGGGGGTGCTAGTCTAGAGGGATGGTTAAGCTGGGGCGCCAGTCTAGAGGGATGGCTGAGGTAGAGGCACTAGCCTAGAGGGATGGTTCAGCTGAGGGCGCTAGTCCTGGGGTATGGCTCAGCTGGGGGTGCTAGGCTAGTGGAAAGGCACAGCTGGGGGCGCAAGTCTAGAGGAATGGCTCTCCATGGAGGCTACTCTAGAGGGATGGGTCACCCTGGGGTGCTAGTCTAGAGGGATGGCTTACCTGGGGGCACTAGTCTAGAGGGTTGGCTAACCTAGGGGTGCTAGCCTAGAGAGATGTCTCACTTGGGGCACATGTCTAGAGCGATGGCTACGCTGGGGGCGCCAGTCAAGAGAGATAGCTAGCTGGGAACTCTAGTCTAGGGGGATGGCTCACCTGGGGGCGCTAGTCTAGAGGGATGGCTCACCTTGGGGCGCTAGTCTAGAGGGATGGCTCAGCTGGGGGCGCTAGTCAGTAGTCTAGAGGGATGGCTCAGCTGGGGGCGCTAGTCTAGAGGGATGACTCAGCTGGGGGCGCCAGTCTAGAGGGATGGCTCATCTGGGGGCGCCAGTCTAGAGGGATGGCTCAACTGGGGGCGCTATTCTAGAGGGATGGCTCAGCTGGGGGCGCTAGTCTGGAAGCATGGCTCACCTAGGGGCGCTATTCTAGAGGGATGGTTCAGCCGGGAGAGCTAGTATAGAGGGATGGCTCACCTTGGGGTGCTAGTCTAGAGGGTTGGCTAACCTAGGGGTGCTAGCCTAGAGAGATGTCTCACTTGGGGCACACGTCTAGAGCGATGGCTATGCCGGGGGCGCCAGTCAAGAGAGATAGCTAGCTGGGAACTCTAGTCTAGGGGGATGGCTCACCTGGGGGCGCTAGTCTAGAGGGATGGCTCACCTTGGGGCGCTAGTCTAGAGGGATGGCTCAGCTGGGGGCGCTAGTCAGTAGTCTAGAGGGATGGCTCAGCTGGGGGCGCTAGTCTAGAGGGATGGCTCAGCTGAGGGCGCAAGTCTAGAGGAATGGCTCAGCTGGGGGCGCCAGTCTAGAGGGATGGCTCAACTGGGGCGCTATTCTAGAGGGATGGCTCAGCTGGGGGCGCTAGTCTGGAGGCATGGCTCACTTAGGGGCGCTAGCCTAGAGGGACGGCTCAGCTGGGGGCGCCAGTCTAGAGGGATGGCTCAGGTGAGGGCGCTAGTCTAGAGGGATGACTCAATTGGGGGTGCCAGTCTAGAGGGATGGCTCAACTGGGGGCGCTATTCTAGAGGGATGGCTCAGCTGGGGCGCTAGTCTGGAAGCATGGCTCACCTAGGGGCGCTATTCTAGAGGGATGGTTCAGCCGGAGAGCTAGTATAGAGGGATGGCTCACCTTGGGGTGCTAGTCTAGAGGGTTGGCTAACCTAGGGGTGCTAGCCTAGAGATGTCTCACTTGGGGCACACGTCTAGAGCGATGGCTATGCCGGGCGCCAGTCAAGAGAGATAGCTAGCTGGGAACTCTAGTCTGGGGGATGGCTCACCTGGGGCGCTAGTCTAGAGGATGGCTCACCTTGGGGCCCTAGTCTAGAGGGATGGCTCAGCTGGGGCGCTAGTCAGTAGTCTAGAGGGATGGCTCAGCTGGGGCGCTGGTCTAGAGAGGATGGCTCAGCTGAGGCGCCAGTCTGGAGAGAATGGCTCAGCTGGGGCGCCAGTCTAGAGGGATGGCTCAACTGGGCGCTATTCTAGAGGGATGGCTCAGCTGGGGCGCTAGTCTGGAGGCATGGCTCACCTAGGGGTGCTATTCTAGAGGGATGGTTCAGCCGGGACCGCTAGTATAGAGGGATGGCTCACCTTGGGGCGCTATTCTAGAGGCATGTCTCACTTAGGGGCGCTAGCCTAGAGGGACGGCTCAGCTGGGGGCGCCAGTCTAGAGGGATGGCTCAGGTGAGGGCGCTAGTCTAGAGGGATGACTCAATTGGGGGTGCCAGTCTAGAGGGATGGCTCTTCTAGGGCCACTAGTCGAGAGGGATGGCTCACTTGGGGGCGCTTGTCTGGAGGGATGGCTATGCTGGGGGTGCTGGTCGTGAGGGATGGCTCACCTATGGCTGCTAGTCTAGAGGGATGGCTCAGCTGGGGGCGCTAGTCTAGAAGGATGGCTCACATGGGACGCTAGTCTAGAGGGACTGGTCAGCTGGTTGTTTAGTCTAGAGGGATGGCTCTGCTTTGAGCCCTAGTCTAGAGGGATGGTTCACCTGGGGGCGCTAGTCTAGAGAGATGGCTCAGCTGAGGGCGCTAGTCTAGAGGGATGGCTCTGCTAGGGGCGCTAGTCTGGAGGGATGGCTCAGCTGGGGACACCAGTCTAGAGGGATGGCTCAACTGGGGGCGCTAGTCTAGAGGGATGGCCCAGCAGGGGGCACTAGTGTAGAGGGATGGCTCAGCCTGGGGTACGATTCTGGAGGGATGGCTCAGCCTGGGGCACTATTCTAGAGGGATGGCTCAGCTGGGAGGCTTCTCTAAAGAGATGGGTCACCCTGGGGTTCTAGTCTAGAGGGATGGCTCAGCTGGGCGTTCTAGTCTAGAGGGATGGCTCAGCAGGGGGCGCTGGTCTGGAGAGATGGCTCAGCATGGGCACTAGCTTGGAAGGATAGCTTCTCTGGGGGTTCTAGTCTAGAGGGACGGCTCACCTAGTGGCGCTTGTCTGGAGGGATTGCTTACCTGGGGGCGCCAGTCTAGAGGGATAGCGCAGCCTGGGACACTAGTCTAGAGGAATGGCTCAGCTAGGGGCGCTAGTCTAGAGAGATGGCTCAGCTGGGGGAGCTAGTCTGGAGGGATGGCTCACCTGAGGGTGCTAGTGTAGAGGGATGGCTCAGCTGGGGGCGCTAGTCTACATAGATGGATCAGCTGGGTGCGCTATTGTAGACGGATGGCTCACCTTGGGGCAATTGAAAACCTGGCTGTTCCAACAAGGAGTTTAATGGCCGACCGCCTCGGGACCGATGCTCCATCTCTGGCCTCTGTATCTTTCTGTCTCAGCGCCGGGATACTCTGCTGAGTAGCTGTGCGCCCTTACAAATCCATTTTTAACATAACATAACATTAGTCTAGAAGGATGGCACAGCTGGTGGCGCTAGTCTAGAGGGATGGCACAGCTGGGGGCACTAGTTTAGAGGGATGGCACAGCTGGGAGTGCTAGTTTAGAGGGATGGCTCACCAGGGAGGCTACCCTAGAGGGGTGGGTCACCCTGGGGTGCTAGTCTAGAGGGATGGCTCAACTAGGGGCACTAGTGTAGTAGGATGGTCAAGCTGATGGCGCTAGTCTAGAGGGATGGCTCAGCCGGGGTGCCAGTCTAGAGGGATGGCTGATCTGGTGCGCTAGTCTAGAGGGATGGTCCAGCTGGGGTGCTAGTCTAGAGGGATGGTCCAGCTGAGGGCGCTAGTCTAGAGGGATGGTCCAGTTGAGGGCGCTAGTCTAGAGGGATCAATCAATCAATCAATCAATCACAGAATTTGTAAAGCGCACTACTTACCCGTGAGGGTCTCAAGGCGCTAGGGAAAAAAGAAAAGGGGGGGGGTGCTGCTACTGGTCGAACAACCAGGTCTTGAGTAGCCTCCTGAGGGATGGCTCACCAGGGAGGCTACCCTAGAGGGATGGGTCACCTTGGGGTGCTAGTCTAGAGGGATGGGTCACCCTGGGGTGCTAGTCTAGAGCAATTGCTCAACTAGGGGCGCTAGTGTAGTAGGATGGTCCAGCTGATGGCGCTAGTCTAGATGGATGGCTGATCTGGTGCACCAGTCTAGAGGGATGGTCCAGCTGAGGGCGCTAGTCTAGAGGGATGGTCCAGCTGAGGGCGCTAGTCTAGAGGGATGGTCCAGCTGAGGGCGCTAGTCTAGAGGGATGGTCCAGCTAAGGGCGCCAGTCTAGAGGGATGGTCCAGCTGAGGGCGCTAGTCTAGAGGGATGGTCCAGCTGAGGGCACTAGTCTAGAGGGATGGTCCAGCTGAGGGCACTAGTCTAGAGGGATGGTCCAGCTAAGGGCGCTAGTCTAGAGGGATGGTCCAGCTAAGGGCGCTAGTCTAGAGGGATGGCTCACCAGGGAGGCTACCCTAGAGGGATGGGTCACCCTGGGGTGCTACCCTAGAGGGATGGGTCACCCTGGGGTGCTAGTCTAGAGGGATGGGTCAGCCTGGGGTGCTAGTCTAGAGCGATTGCTCAACTAGGGGCGCTAGTGTAGTAGAATGGTCCAGCTGATGGCGCTAGTCTAGAGGGATGGTTGATCTGGTGCACCAGTCTAGAGGGATGGCTCAGCTGGGGTGCTAGTCTAGAGGGATGGTCCAGCTGAAGGCACTAATCTAGAGGGATGGTCCAGCTGAGGGCGCTAGTCTAGAGCGATTGCTCAACTAGGGGCGCTAGTGTAGTAGGATGGTCCAGCTGAGGGCGCTAGTCTAGAGGGATGGCTCACCAGGGAGGCTACCCTAGAGGGATGGGTCACCCTGGGGTGCTAGTCTAGAGGGATGGGTCACCAGGAAGGCTACACTAGAGGGTTGGGTCACCTTGGGGTACTAGTCTAGAGGGATGGGTCACCCTGGGGTGCTGGTCTAGAGCGATTGCTCAACTAAGGGCGCCAGTCTAGAGGGATGGTCCAGCTGGGGTGCTAGTCTAGAGGGATGGCTGATCTGGTGCGCTAGTCTAGAGGGATGGTCCAGCTGGGGTGCTAGTCTAGAGGGATGGTCCAGCTGGGGTGCTAGTCTAGAGGGATGGTCCAGCTAGATGCACTACTCTAGAGAGGAGGGCTCCATTCTCTGAACTTTGCAACTTTATTGAGCAGGTGGAGCATACTGAGATGTTTTGCTGCAATGTTCTTCGTTCTTTGAAGTCTTTGGAGTAGAGAGGGGGCCCAGCCAGCTAGAATCTGTCTACATAGACATATGGAACAGGGTGAGCGGGAAGGTAGCCTGGAGCTTCTCAGGGAAAGCAAGATTTGTCATAGAGCTGGACATAAACACTGCATGCCAGCTCCATCCCTGGCCACCGCAGGAGGGATCGCTGGCAGGCATATCACCCATGACCTGTTGGCGTTACCAGGATCAAGAGCCTCCTCTGTAGCTTCAGTGCACCCTGTATCACTGTAAACACCTGTGACCTCCAGTCCTGTGTCACCAGGATCAAGAGGTGGGCACCACTGGGTGTCAGCTGAGAGCCTCCTCTGTAGCTTCAGTGCACCCTGTATCACCTGTGACCACAAGGCCTCCTGTGTCACCAGGATCAAGAGGGGGGCACCACTGGTGTCAGCTGAGATCTTCCATCTGTAGCTTCAGTGCACCATGTATCACATGTGACCTCCAGGGCGCCTGTGTCACCAGGATCAAGAGGCGAGCACCTCTGGGTGTCAGCTGAGAGCCTCCTCTGAAGCTTCAGTGCACCCTGTATCACTGTAAACACCTGTGATCTCAAGGCCTCCTGTGTCACCAGGATCAAGAGTCGAGCACCAGTGGGTGTGATCTGAGAGCCTCCTCTGTATCGTCAGTGCACCCTTTATCACCTGTGACCTCAAGGCCTCCTGTGTCACCAGGATCAAGAGGCGAGCACCACTGGGTCTCAGCTGAGAGCTTCCCCGTGCAGCTTCAGTGCACCCTGTATCACTGTAAACACCGGTGACCTATAGGTCACCTGTGTCACCAGGATTAAGAGGCGGGCACCACTGGTGTCAGCTGAGAGCTTCCATCTATAGCTTCAGTGCACCCTGTATCACTGTAAACACCTGTGACTTCCAGGCCTCCTGTGTCACCAGGATCAAGAGGCGCGCGCCTCTGGGTGTCAGCTGAGACCTTCCTTCTGTAGCTTGAGTGCACCCTGTTTTACTGTAAACACCGGTGACCTCCAGGCCTCCTGTGTCACCAGGATCTAGATGTGAGCTCCAGTGGGTGTCAGCTGAGAGTATCCATCTGTAGGTTCAGTGCACCCTGTATCGCTGTAAACACATTTGACCTGTAGGTCACCTGTGTCACCAGGATCAAGAGGGGGGCACCACTAGTGTCAGCGAGAGCTTCCATCTGTAGCTTCAGTGCACCCTTTATCACCTGTGACCTCAAGGCCTCCTGTGTCACCAGGATCTAGATGTGAGCTCCAGTGGGTGTCAGCTGAGAGCCTCCTCTGAAGCTTCAGTGCACCCTGTATCACTGTAAACACCTGTGACCTCCAGACCACCTGTGTCACCAGGATCGAGAGGCGTGCTCCAGTGGGTGTCAGCTGGGAGTATTCATTTGTAGGTTCAGTGCACCCTGTATCCCTGTAAACACCTGTGACCTCCAGACCACCTGTGTCACCAGGATCGAGAGGCGTGCTCCAGTGGGTGTCAGCTGGGAGTATTCATTTGTAGGTTCAGTGCACCCTGTATCCCTGTAAACACCTGTGACCTCCAGGCCTCCTGTGTCACCAGGATCAAGAGGCGTGCGCCTCTGGGTGTCAGCTGAGACCTTCCTTCTATAGCTTGAGTGCACCCTGTATCACCTGTGACCTCCAGGGCTCCTGTGTCACCAGCATCAAGAGTCGAGCACCGCTGGGTGTCAGCTGACAGCTTCCACCTGTAGCTTCAGTGCACCCTGTATCACCTGTGACCTCCAGGGCTCCTGTGTCACCAGGATCAAGAGGCGACCACCTCTGGGTGTCAGCTGAGACCTTCCTCCTGTAGCTTCAGTGCACCCTGTATCACTGTAAATAGCTCTGACCTCAAGGCCTCCTGTGTCACCAGGATCAAGAGGCGTGCGCCTCTGGGTGTCAGCTGAGACCTTCCTTCTGTAGCTTCAGTGCACCCTGTATCACCTGTGACCTCCAGGGCTCCTGTGTCACCAGGATCAAGAGGCGACCACCTCTGGGTGTCAGCTGAGACCTTCCTCCTGTAGCTTCAGTGCACCCTGTATCACTGTAAATAGCTCTGACCTCAAGGCCTCCTGTGTCACCAGGATCAAGAGGCGTGCGCCTCTGGGTGTCAGCTGAGACCTTCCTTCTGTAGCTTCAGTGCACCCTGTATCACCTGTGACCTCCAGGCCTCCTGTGTCACCAGGATCAAGAGGCGTGCGCCTCTGGGTGTCAGCTGAGACCTTCCTTCTGTAGCTTCAGTGCACCCTGTATCACCTGTGACCTCCAGGGCTCCTGTGTCACCAGGATCAAGAGGCGTGCGCCTCTGGGTGTCAGCTGAGACCTTCCTTCTGTAGCTTCAGTGCACCCTGTATCACCTGTGACCTCCAGGGCTCCTGTGTCACCAGCATCAAGAGTCGAGCACCGCTGGGTGTCAGCTGACAGCTTCCACCTGTAGCTTCAGTGCACCCTGTGATCAGACCCTGCCCAAGCCTCAACAAGCACAAGACATAGTCCACTGGAGTCCCAGAGAACGCCTTGGCCACGGACCACAACTACAGATCTTAGACAATCCCTGGAACACCCGGTGCAACACGGACCTGCCCACCCAGGGAACAATATGCACTAGTGATCAGGAAATGTCACTTCAGGAAGCAAAATGCAAACAGTGTGAGCGACCTGTGCGTCTAATGTGAAAAGGACAGAAATTACATTAGTAATGGAAAACTGAGGGACTCCATCAGCTGGAAATGCACAATAGTTCAGAGTGAAGCAACTTGAGACATAAAATGAGGCTGCCCGCGGAGCACGCAGTGTGCCCATTCAAAAGGGCGGCCACTTTAGTGCCACATTAGGCACATCACCATTTTCCAGTTGTGGGGACCCCCGGGGAGTCCCCAAAGTTCGGCGCCAAGTCACTTCTGGCACCCAAAGGGTCAGGGCGAGCTACTTATACTTGCCCCCGCCCATCTGGCCTTCCTCTTTGTCCCGCCTGGTCACGCCGTCTCCCTCCCTACCGCATACCCGGCATGTTGACTGGAGGGTGTGGCCAGGTAGGGAACATGTTAACTTTTTAATTTTGTGTTGCAGGCGGAGTTACAGGGGGATCCGGAGGCTGATTGGTGCAAAGGGGTAGCCTTTCAGGAGCACAGAGTGGTGCCTTATGCCAAATCCCAGGAGCCTTTACGGCAGGACCCTGGATGAAAACGACGGCGCCCCGCTAGTCCTTCGGCCGGTTGTAAGCCTGAGAAACCGGGGGCTTGCCATGCTACGCTCCACCCCTAAAAAGGGGTGAGTAAAGTGATGGACTGGTGGCCCATGGTAATTAAGGGGAATAATCCCCACATAAATGTTAGCACCGATTGGGTTGGCCACAGTGCAGTTTGGCTCATCAGGCGGGCAGGGCAGCTTAGGTGAGTCACCGCTGCCTGCCCTTGGATCGCCCGTAAGTTAACCCACCACGTTGGCATACTTCTTGTATGAAATAAACCTGCAGCAAACTGTTTTCCAACAAACCTGTCTTGTGTGATTATTTATTGCAGTGCATGCTATGTTCATCTTGCCGGGGGAGGTTGCCTATATCGGCACTATGCAGTGAGATTAAAAGAACAGGAGAGGAACGCATGAACAGCAGAATGACAAATCTTGGGAATTAACCTTGTATCGCAAGGAGACATCTATTGACTTGTGACAAGACATCAGATTGATTGTGAATAAGTTACAGCCGCAGAAAGTCTCCACATTACTATGTATGAGCACGAAGAGGGCGACGAGGAAGGAAGATGGATGCGCCTTCTGGAAACAGGAGAGTGCGACAGCTTGCAACACCCCCTGACCCCGCCCTTCAGAGGTATCCCCTGACCCCGCCCTTCAGGCATACCCCCTTGGCCCCGCCCCCAGTGCAGGCAGGCTCTGATGTCTGCAGGACATGCCCTCAAGAGAGGGTGAGGGGGCCAGGAAGGATTGAAACACCCCCTGACCTAGCCCTTAGAGGTACCACTTGGCCCGCCCCAGTGCAGGCAGGCTCTGATATCTGCACATGCAGAGAGGGTGAGGGGGGGCAGGAAGGATTGAAACACCCCCTGACCCACCCTTCAGGGGTACCCCTTTGCCCCACCCCCAGTGCAGGCAGGCTCTGATGTCTGCAGGATAGGGCATGCACAGAGAGTGAGGGGGGCAGGAAGGATTTAAGCACCCCCAGACCCCGCCCTTCAGGGGTACCCCTTGGCCCCACCCCAGTGCAGGCAGGCACTTATGTCTGCAGGACATGGCCTCAAAAGAGGGTGAGTGGGGGCAGGAAGGATTGACACACCCTGGACTCCGCCCTCAGAGATACCCCTTGGCCCTGCCCCCAGTCCAGGCATGCTCTAATGTCTACAGGACATGGCCTCAAGAGAGGGTGAGGGGGGCAGGAAGGATTAAAACACCCCTACGCACTTCCCTGTCGGTGCCCCGGTGGCGCCCTTAGGTCTGCATGGGGTGACCCCATGCACACTTGGGGTTACCAGAAGACAAGATGTCCACAGCCCCTTGTTCCCTCTTTCCGGACCACAGGCAGTTAACTAGTGATAGGTACCACAAATCACTCATCATATAGCCACAAATCATTGATAAGAATCACAAATCAATCTCACCACTTGTTGGCAGAAATTCAGTCATCACCGAGCATTTGATTGTTCTGTGGGTTGAGCTCAGGAGCTTCTAGGCTTCCCTTGCTACCAACGGCTGACCTTGTAGGCTCCTCAGACCTCGTAGACTCCTCAGACCTCGTAAGATCCCCAGACCTCGTAGACTCCTCAGACCTCGTAGGAACCTCAGATCTCGTAGACTCCTCAGACCTCGTAGGATCCTCAGACCTCGCAGACTCCTCAGACCTCGTAGGCTCCTCATAGGCTCCTCAGACCTTGTAGACTTCTCAGACCTCGTAGGATCCTCAGGCCCCTTAGGCACCTCAGGCCTTGTAGGCTTCTCAGACTTTGTAGGCTCCTCGGGCTTCATAGGCTCCTTGGGCCTAGTAGACTCCTCAGGCCTCGTAGGCTCCTTGGGCCTAGTAGACTCCTCAGGCCTTGTAGGCAACTCAGACCTCGTAGGCTCCTCAGGCCTTGTAGACTCCTCAGGTCTCGTAGGCTCCTCAGACCTCATAGGCTCCTCAGGCCTCATAGGCTCCTCGGGTCTCGAAGGCTCCTCAGGCCACATAGGCCCCATAGGCTCCTCAGGCCTCGCACGCTCCTCAGACCTTGTAAGCTCCTCAGACCTCATAGGCTCCTCAGGTCCCATAGGCTCCTTAGGCCTCGTAGGCTCCTCAGACCTTGTAAGCTCCTCAGACCTCGTAGGCTCCCCAGGTCCCGTAGGCTCCTCAGGCCTGGTAGGATCCTCAGACTTCGTAGGCTCCTCGTGCCTCGCAGGCTCCTCAGACTTCATAGGCTCCACAGGCCTCGTAGGCTCCTCAGGCCTTGTGGGATCCTCAGACCTCATAGGATTCTCAGACCTCGTAGACTCCTCAGTGAAGGAAAGTAGGATCTGCTTCTTATGGTTACCCCCACTTTTTGCTGATGTATCACTATTTTTGGCCTAGTCTGACTGGGATCCTGCTATTCAGGACGCCAGTCTATCTGCTTTCTCCTGTAAATTGCAATGCATGTACTTTAGGTACAGTCCAGATTGGATACTGGGGTACCCTTATAAGTCCATAGTATATGGTACACCATGTACCCAGGGCATAGGTACCCCAGAGGCCTCCCATGGGCTGAAGCATGTATTATGCCACCCATGAGAGGCCATTCAAAATGACACAACAGGTCTGCTCCAGCAGCCTGTGTAAGCTGGTGCTTGCACCACTTACTTAGATATAGGTTCCCTATATCTATCTAAATCACTACACTTAAAAACCTATCAGTCACCCCTATGGCAGGCCTTATCAAACCTGAAGGCAGGGTGCTGGGTTTTACGTGAGAGGGTGCCCCTGCATGAGCAGAGCCCCTCTGCAGCCTTCGGAGACCATTTTCCGGGGTTGTCAGAGATGCAGCCAGACATATAGGTCTAAGTGCATTATAACCTCACGGTAAATGCTAACTTTAAAACGGCTGCTTAGAAACATGTCGTGTTTGGTGTCAAACACCTTGGAATCATACCTCCACACCAGTCACTGGTGTGGGAGGTATGATTCCACCCTTGTAGAACCACTACTATGGGTCACCGGTCTACCCGGCACCAGCTTTCTCGACCTGGGCAGCACAAAATGGATGCTGCCAGCCACAGACACGCTACTGCCCTCCTGCTGCTGAGCCAAGCTCGCGCAGAGGAAGGCCTGACAATAGGTATCCTGTCACAGGGAGGTGTGACCACCTCCCAGACAGGGTTTAGTGTATTGGGGCTGGGTGGGTGCACTCTGAGAGTGCCAGAAAGTCTGCACTGGGGGCACATTTGGTGTCCCTGTGCATAGTCCAGTTCAAACCAGTTCTGGGAGCCAGTGGCTCCTGCTCTGGCGCGAAACTGGACAAAGGACATGGGTGTAGCCACCCCTCTGTCCTGCCCCTCCCCTAGGAGGGTCCACAGAATCTTTCCAACCCTCTCCCGTGGGTATAAAGTGGGATACCTGGCTACAGGACTTTAGATTTTACCTGGACAAGATTCTGCTCAGAAGAAACCAAATACTTCGACTGTCTGCACGACGCTGGACGACTGAAGAATCTCCCTTGGAGTAAAGGAGTTACTCCCCAGCAGCAGCAGGCACCTAAACGCATCTGACTGGCTTGCATCTCCAGAGCTCCTGCGAACTCCGAAGATTTCAGCAACACAGGAGGTGGGTTCCTGAAGGTCCTCGAGGTTGATCTGACCTCTCAGCAACGCTGAGACCAGTATCCCTCGTGGGGACCGTGCAACCCGAACCCCTGTGCACAGCGTACATTTGCAGCAGGATATGCTTATTGGCGATCCCTGAGCTTGTGCTTTGGACTCCGTGTAGTCCCAATCCCGAGCAGCATTTGCACCGAAGATATCCGGCCTCCACTCACCGAGTGCTCTGTGGGCTGGTGCTTTGTGAATTCGCTCGAGGTCTCCTCGCAATCCCTGGTCCGTTGGCCTGTGGGTCCTGGCGAGGGTCACCTTGTTTGTTCTTAGGCTTCTCTGGTTGCTCCAGACGTGCCCTGACTCCCCATTGCTTGGAGAGTCTCCTGGACCTTGCTGGTCTACACCGTAACCTGTTTCTCCTGCCCACGTGGGTTGCATTTTCCAAGGCTTGTTGGTGCTCCAGCCGGAAACTGACCCCTCAGCACTCAACATCCTTCATGGGACAGCTCACCTCCGGACTTTGGTCATCGTTGACATCTCCTGGTCCCCGTGGCTGCAGAGTCAAGCATCCTTACTTCTCACCTGAAGCACCCGACATCGGTGCGCAATCGACTACCGACCCCCTGGTCACCTGAAGTGACCCAGACTCTGTCCCCTCTGCTTTTAGGTTCTTCTCACCTCGGATCCAGGCTTGGATTCCACCGGACACTCTTCGTCTTCCTGGCAGCAGTAATTCTTCGCAGCTCTCCATTCAAAACGATGGAGGTTTCCGACACCATTTGACCCCTATGCACCCGGCTCATCTGGGATAGGTAACACGGGTACCTCGGTACTCACTGGTGTGTTGGCTCTAGAACCTCTTATGTTCCAAAGGGTTTGCTTGAAGTCCTCGTAGAAGTGTCCTTAACTTGTAACTTTCCAACCGCGACTTTCCCATAGAGTTGCACGGAGCACGCAGTCGTGTTTCCTCACTGCACCCGTCCTCCGTGGGCGCCCTGTGTCACTGCCTTGGGTGGTTCCTCAGGGTCCCAGCAATTCTACTTGCACTAGGCACTGTGTCTAGTCAAGTCGTGATTGTTATACCATTTTTTTAGTATATGGTTCGGTCTCCCCCTGGAGCCCGCTTTGTATTGTGCTACTTACGACTGTTCTATTGATTCAATATTGTGTGCTTTATGTTCTAATCTCGTGTAGAGATTAGTAGAGAGTGTTTTATTAATAAATGCATATTTTTATATCACTACTGTGTGGTTCTCCTCTCATTTAGTCATTCACGAGGTGATAATCTGGTAAAATGAGCTGCTTTACATTCCTTCAAGATTAAGCCTGAAGGCTGCTCTCCACAGCTACCACTAGGACAGCTTTCTGAAGGTTATCTTTGACCTCATACATCATAAGGGTCATGTGGACTGTTACAAGGTGCCCACTTTATTTAGTGGACAGCATATACCAGGCCAACTTCTCACATTGGTGTGCAGCGGTTGGGATTCAAGCTTGCTATTGTTTTACCAGATAAATCTCATTGAGTGATTAACTGAAAACCACTAAGTAATAGGTACAAATAATCAAGATTAGAATAAGTAAGTTCTACTGAACTTGGAGTTGCGTAAGTCAAGGGTCTAGCACACCCTTTCTCCAACTCAAGAGAGTTTAGTCTCCACTAGGTTAGGTAGGTGCCGACACCACATAACACTAGTATGTCTTCTATGTGAGAAGTTGGCCTGGTATATGCTGTCCACTAATTAAAGTGGGCACCTTGCACCAGTCCAAACGACCCTTATGATGTATGAGGTCAAAGATAACCTTTAGAAAGCTATCCTAGTGGTAGCTGTGGAGCGCAGCCTTCAGGCTAAATCTTGAAGGAATGTAAAGCAGCTTGTTTTACCAGAATCTCACTTCTTAAATGATCAAATGAAAGGAGAACCACACAGTAGTTATGTAAAAATATCAATAGAACACACGTAAGTAGCAAAATGTACAACGGGCTCCAGGGGGAGACCGAACCATATACTAAAAAAATGGTATAACAATCACGACTTCAATAGACACTGTGCCTAGAGCACGTAGAATCGCTGGGACCCCAAGGAACCACCCAAGGCAGTGACACAGGCGCCACGGAGGACGGGTGCAGTGAGAACACGACCGCGTGCTCCGTGCAACTCTATGGAAAGAGTCGCGGTTGGAAAATTACAGTTTGGGACACTTCCACGAGGACTTCAAGCAAACCCTTGAAACATAAGAGGTTCTAAGGCCAGCACCCTTGTGAGTGCCGAGATACCGAGTTACCTATTCCAGAGGAGCCGAGTGCATAGAGGTCAAATGGTGTCGGAAACCTCCGTCGTTTCAATGAAGGGATGTGAAGAAGTACTGCTGCCAGGAAAGCGAAGAGTGTCGGTGGAATCAAGCCTGGATTCTAGGTGAGAGGAACCTGAAAGCAGAGGGCAGAGTCTGGGTCACTTCAGGTGACCAGAGGCTCGATCGAATGCCCACCAAAGTCGGGTTGCTTCAGGTGAAGAAAGGATGTTTGTCTCTGCAGCCACGGGCGAGGAGATGCGGACGGCGACCAGGGTCAGAGGTGAGCTGTTCCACCGAAGATGTCGAGGCTGAGGGGTCAGTGTCGGCTGGAGCACCAGAAAGCTTGGCAACGGCAACCCAGTGCGGGCAGAGAAGCAGGTTGCGGTGTGGACCAGCAGAGTCAGGAGACTCTCCAAGCAATGGAGAGTCAGGGCACGTCTGGAAACCAGGAAGCCAAGAACAGACAAGATGACCTCGCCAGGACTCACAGGCCAGTGGACCAGGGATCGCGAGGAGACCTCGGCGAATTCACAAAGATACCAGCCCACAGACGCTCGTGAGTGGAGGCCGGATATCTTTCGTGCAAATGTTGCTCGAGGTCAGGACTATACGTGGTCAATGCACAAGCTCAGGGATCGTCAACAAGCATATGCGCTTGCAGATAGATGCGGGGCACAGGGGTGCGGGTTGCACAGCCCCACGGGGATGCTGGTCTTAGAATCGCTGTGAGGTCGGATCTGCCTCGAGGGACCTTTAGGAACCTACCTCCTGTGTTGCAGAAATCTTCGAGTCTGCAGGAGCTCTGGAGATACAAGCCGGTCAGATGCGGCTTAGAGTGCCTGCTGCTGCTAAGGTGTAACTACTTTGCCCAAGGGAGACTTCTTCTGTCGTCCAGCAAAGTGGACCGTCGAAGTGCTTGATTTCTTTGCGGAGTCTTGTCCAGGTATAATCCAAAGTCCTGTAGTCAGGTATCCCACTTTATACCCATGGGAAGGGATTGGACGGACTCTGGGACCCTCCTAGGGGAGGGGCAGGACAGAGGGGTGACTACACCCATGTCCTTTGTCCAGTTTCGCACCAGAGCAGGAGTCAATGGCTCCCAGAACTGGTTTGAGCTGGACTATGCACAGGGACACCAAATGTGCCCCCAGTGCAGACTTTCTGGCACTCTAAGAGTGCACCCATCCAGCCCCAATACACTAAACCCTGTCTGGGAGGTGGTGACACCTCCCTGTGACAGGAAACCTATTGTCAGGCCTTCCTCTGCGCGAGCTTGGCTCAGCAGCAGGAGGGCAGACTCCTGTCTGTGGGTGGCAGCTTCCATTTTGTGCTGCCCAGGTCGAGAAAGCTGGTGCCGGGTAGACCGGTGACCCATAGTAGTGGTTCTACAAGGGTGGAATCATACCTCCACACCAGTTACTGGTGTGGAGGTATGATTCAAAGGTGTTTGATACCAAACACAACATGTTTCTAAGCAGTCGTTTTAAAGTTAGCATTTACCGCGAGGTTATAATGCACTTAGAACTGTATGTCTGACTGCATCACAGACAACCCCAGAGAATGGTCTCCGAAGGCTGCAGAGGGGCTCTGCTCATACAGGGGCACCCTCTCACGTAAAACCCAGCACCCTGCCTTCAGGATTGATAAGGCCTGCCATAGGGGTGACTGATAGTTTTTAAGTGTAGTGATTTAGATAGATATAGCGAACCTATATCTAAGTAAGTGGTGCAAGCACCAACTTACACAGGCTGCTCTAGCAGACCTGTTGTGTCATTTGAATGGCCTCTCAGGGTGGCATAATACATGCTTCAACCCATGGGAGGCCTCTGAGGCTACCTATGCCCAGGGTACATGGTGTACCATATACTAGGGACTTATAAGGGTACCCCAGTATCCAATCTGGAGTGTACCTAAAGTACATGTATTGCAATTCACAGGAGAAAGCAGATAGACTGGGGTCCTGAATAGCAGGATCCCAGTCAGACTAGGCCAAAAACAGTGAGACATCAGCAAAGAGGGGAACTATAAGAAGCAGATCCTACTCTCCTACACAACCCCCAAATGTAAGGACATTAAACTAACCTTGACCAGTTGAGTCTTCATGTTCTAAGTGGAAATATCTGGAGAGTCCAT
Organism: Calotriton arnoldi; assembly: GCA_963921515.1. Classification (NCBI taxonomy): domain Eukaryota; kingdom Metazoa; phylum Chordata; class Amphibia; order Caudata; family Salamandridae; genus Calotriton; species Calotriton arnoldi. The sequence goes on along the minus strand of CAWUFW010004503.1, from coordinate 277,688 downwards.
CTGCATTGGCATGGTTACTCCCAGGTCTATGTTCCACTGTATAGTCCATCCCCTGTAGGAAATGGACCACCTCAAAAGTTTGTGGTTTTCACCCTTCATCTGTTTTAGCCATAAGAGGGGCTTATGGTCTGTCTGAACAATGAAGTGAGTGCCAAACAAGTATGGCCTCAGCTTCTTCAAGGCCCAAACCACAGCAAAGGCTTCCCTCTCAATATGTGACCAACGTTTCTCTCTGGGGGTCAGCCTTCTGCTTATGAAAGCTACTGGCTGATCCTGACCCTCTTCATTCAATTGTGATAACACAGCCCCTACCCCCAATTCAGATGCATCAGTTTGAACAATGAATTGTTTGGAATAATCAGGACTTTGCAGAATGGGAGCAGTGCACATGGCCTGCTTCAGGTCATCAAATGCATTTTGACAGCTAACTGTCCACTGAACTTTCTTAGGCATTCTTTTGGAAGTTAAGTCATTTAAAGGGGTCACTATGGATCCATATCCTTTGACAAACCTCCTGTAGTATCCAGTCAGGCCCAAGAAAGCTCTGACCTGAGTCTGGGTAGTTGGAGCAACCCAGTCCATGATGGTCTGGATCTTGCTCTGCAATGGTTGAACCTGGCCTCCACCCACAAGGTGGCCCAGGTACACAACCTTACTCTGCCCTATCTGGCACTTGCTGGCCTTGATAGTGAGGCCTGCTTTTTGCAGGGCCTCCAAAACATTTCTCAGGTGGAGCAGGTGATCCTCCCAGGTGGAGCTAAAGACAGCAATATCATCTAGATAAGCTGCACTATAGGCTTCCAGACCTGTAAGGACTGTTCACCAACCTTTGAAAAGTGGCAGGTGCATTCTTCAAGCCAAAAGGCATCACCACAAATTGGTAGTGCCCACTAGGGGTTGAAAATGCGGTTTTGGTTTTGCTTCCTCAGCTAATCTGATTTGCCAGTAACCAGCTGTTAGGTCAAATGTGCTGAAGAACTTGGCTGAGGCCAAAGTGTCAATCAGCTCATCTGCCCTTGGAATAGGATGAGCATCAGTCCTAGTAACTGCATTGAGACCCATGTAGTCAACACAGAACCTCATCTCTCTCTTACCACCCTGGGTGTGAGGTTTTGGTACCAAAACTATTGGACTAGCCCAAGGGCTATCTGAGGGCTCAATTACTCCTAATTCCAACATTTTCTGGACTTCAGTCCTGATACAGTGCCTGACATGGTCAGGTTGCCTGTAAATCTTATTTTTAACAGGCAGACTGTCACCTGTGTCCACCTCATGGGTGCACCAGGTAGTCTGACTTGGAGTCAGTGAAAACATATGTCTATACTGATTGAGGACCTTCCTACAATCAGTTTGCTGCTGGTCAGTGAGGCTGCCTGCCAAGGCTACACCATCAACTGAACCATCATCAGGGTTCTGTGAGAGCAGGTCAGGGAGTGGATCACTCTCTTCCTCCTGTCCCTCATCAGTAGCCATGAGCAAGCCCATGTCTGCCCTGTCCACATATGGCTTGAGCCTGTTCACATGGAGCACCCTGTGGGGCTCCTGGAGTACTCAAGGTCCACCAGGTAGGTAACCGCTCCCTTCTGCTCAAGAATAGTATGGGGCCCACTCCACTTGTCCTGGAGAGCTGCTGGGGCCACAGCCTCCAACACTCATACTTTCTGTCCTGGCTGATACACAGTCAAAACAACCTTTTGGTCATGCCAGGCCTTTTGCAATTCCTGGCTAGCCTCAAGGTTTTTGGATGCCTTCTTCATATACTCAGCCATCCTGGAGCAGAGACCAAGCACATAGTCCACTATGTCCTGTTTAGGTGGTTTGAGAGGTAACTCCCATCCCTCCTTCACTAAACATAAGGGACCCTAACTGGATATCCAAACAGAAGTTCAAAAGGGCTATAGCCAACCCCCTTCTGAGGAACCTCTCTGTAGGCAAAGAGAAGGTAGGGCAAAAGGATGTCCCATCTACGCCTAAGCTTTTCATGGAGACCTTTTATCATGCCCTTGAGGGTTTTGTTGAATCTCCCAACTAATCCATTGCATTGTAGGTGATAAGGGGTGGTGAATTTGTAATTCACACCACACTCCTTCCACATTGCAGTCAAGTAACCAGACATAAAGTTTGCACCACGGTCTGATACTACCTCCTTAGGGAAACCCACTCTGGAAAAGATTCCCAGGAGGGCTCTAGCCACAACAGGAGCTGTGGTAGTCCTTAGGGGTATTGCTTCTGGATACCTAGTGGCATGGTCCACCACCACTAGTATAAATCTGTGCCCAGATGCAGTTTGAGGATCCATGGTACCAACAATGTCAATCCCTACCCTCTCAAAGGGAACCCCCACCACAGGTAGTGGTATCAGGGGGGTCTTTGTAGTACCACCTGCCTTACCACTGGCTTGGCAAGTGATACATGAGCGACAAAACTCCTTTGTGTCCTCTGACATGTGAGGCCAATGAAAGTGGGGGACAATTCTGTCCCAGGTCTTGTTTTGGCCTAAGTGTCCTGCTAATGGGATATCATGTGCCAGTGTTCATAGGAAGCCTCTAAACTTCAGAGGTATAACCAACCTCCTGGTAGCACAAGGCTTGGGGTCTCTACCCTCTGAGTATAAACGTCCATCATCCCAGTAGATCCTATGGGACCCACTGGCACTCCCAGCAGCCTCAGCAGCAGCTTGCTGTCTGAGGGGTTCAAGAGAGGGGCAGTTCAGCAGCTCCTGGCTCAGATCTGCCCTGAAAGGGCCCCCTGTCCCCAAGAACTCAACCTGGTCAGGTTCAAGTTCCTTTGAGACAGTTCCTTCTTCAGGACTAAGATCAGCTCCCTCAAGAGTCTGATCCTCACTCTGAGGCAGGGCGGAAGACACTGCCTTACCCTTACTGCTCCTTCTCTTAGAAGGCACCTGGTTCATTATTCCAGGATCCAGGGCCTGTTCAGTGGAAGACATTTTTGCCTGTGACCTAGTCATGGCAAACACATCTGCAGGGATGCCCAGCATTTCTGCATGTGTCCTGAGTTCCACTTCAGCCCAAGCTGAAGTTTCCAAATCATTGCTCAATAAGCATTCTACAGGGAGGTCTGAACTTACCACAACCTTCTTAGGGCCAGTTACCCCTCCCCAGGTGAAATTCACAACTGCCAAGGAATGGTCTGTCCTGACATTGCTTGCATTGGTCACTTGGTATATCTCACCAAGTATGATCTGGTCAGGGCCCACAAGTTCTTTTGTCACCATTGTGACACTTGCACCTGTGTCCCTGTATGCCATGGCCTCCTTACCATTGATTAAAGGCTGTTATCTGTACTTGCCCAAGTTACTGGGACTTACAAATAAGGAGGCAATATCCATGCCTCCATCACAGACTAACACAGCCTGAGTTGGAATTCTGACTAGGCCAGAATCCATCTCAGATCCCAAGGTTAACCCTACTATACCCTTGTTCTGTGTACCACCACTTGGAACTGAGCTAGGCGGAACAGTTGCCTTAGGGGCAGTGGTGGTAGGAGTGGAATCCTTGGCCCTTGGACAATTGGCATCCTTTGTCCAATGGGTCTTCTCTTTACAGATATGACACCAAGGTTTCTTTTTGCCTTTACCCTTGTTTGATTGTGACTCCCCCCCAGATGCAGGTTTTTGGGGCCCTTGTGAAGACGTCTGGTCTTTACCCTTCTCCCCACCCTTATCTGTGGTCTTAGCATCTTGCTCTTAGAGTCACCACCTTGGTTCTGAGCTTTCTGCTTCACCCTGGTTCTGACCCATTTGTCTGCCTTCTTTCCCTATTCTTGGGGAGAGGTCAGATCAGAGTCCACCAGGTACTGATGCAACAACTGATTTTGGCAATTATTAAGGATCTGCTCCTCATAATTAAATTGTACAATCCTTTAAAATCATTCACTTTACTGCCAAGTAACCAGCCCTCTAGAGCCTTAGTAGCACAGTCTACAAAGTCTACCCAGTCCTGAGTCTGTGTCTTCTGGGTGTCTCTGAACTTAATCCTGTATTGTTCAGTAGTTAAGCCAAACCCATCAATGAGAGCACTCTTCAAGACTAAGTAGTTGTCAGCATCCTCTTCTCTAACAGTGAGGAGCTTATCTGTACCTTTATCAGCAAAGGAGAGCCACAAGATAGCTGCCCACTGCCCCTGAAGGACCTTCTGTACTTTACCAGCCCTTTCCAGTGCAGTTATCCATTTGTGGATGTCATCCCCACTCTGGTAGGGAGGGACTATCTTGTTCAGGTTCCCATGTTCATGAGTATACTCCCTACTTCTAGGATCACTGTTGCTGCTACCATGGGACTCTAGTCCCAATCTTTTTGTAGCTCTTTGGAGCTCTAGGGATTCCCTGTCTAGGGCCAACTGCTCCTTCTTGAGCCTAAGCTTTATTTTCTCAAGCTCCAGAAGTTGGCACTGTCTATCATAAGAGGATTCCCTCTTATGTGATATGGAACTCCCTACAGAAGTTCCTGAGTGATTAGACTCCACATAGGGAGTTCTGGATCTCCTAGGCAAACTCTGTACTCTTCGTGGTGGAATAAAGAGAGGGCCACTGGGGCCTTCTACACCACCTAAAGGAAGTTCTGTGTTTTCCAGGTTAGAATCATTTTGATCCTCCTGGCCAGGGTTTGAGTCCAGCTCAAAGAAGGTTTCACTTCCTGGCCTTTCCTCATCTCCTGTCCTACCCACTCTTTCTACTTCATCAGACCCTGGGGTCTTTCTGAGGTCATCCAAGAGCAACATCTCTATGAGACGTTGGGTGCTTGCACTTCTGCCTGTCCTCAGCTTCCTAGATGTACACATGTTTCTCAAATCTTGGAATGAGAGATGGTCATACCTAGTTGACAGAGAGCCACTGGCTTCTCCTCTAGACGACATACTAGTGTTATGTGGTGTAGGCACCTACCTAACCTGGTGGAGGCTAAACTCTCTTGAGTTGGAGAAAGGGTTTGCTCGGCAACGGCAACCCACGCAGGCAGAGGAAACAGGTTACGGTGTGGACCAGCAAGGTCCAGGGGACTCTCCAAGCAATGGAGAGTCAGGGCACGTCTGGAGCAACCAGGGAAGCCCAAGAACAAACAAGTGACCCTCGCCAGGACCCACAGGCCAACGGACCAGGGATCGCGAGGAGACCTCGAGCAAATTCACAAAGTACCAGCCCACAGAGCACTCGTGCAGTGGAGGCCGGATATCTTTCGTGCAAATGTTGCTCGGGGTCAGGACTACACGTAGTCCAATGCACAAGGTCAGGGATCGCCAACAAGCATATGCACTTGCAAATAGACGCGGTGCACAGGGGTACGGGTTGCATGGCCCCCACGAGGGATACTGGTCTCAGAATCACTGAGAGGTCGGATCTACCTTGGGGACCTTTGGGAACCCACCTCCTGTGTTGCAGAAATCTTCGGATTCCGCAGGAGCTCTGGAGATGCAAGCCTTTCAGATGCGCTTAGGTGCCTGCTGCTGCAGGGGAGTAACTCCTTTACTCCAAGGGAGATTCTTCTGTCGTCCAGCGAAGTGTAGACCACGGAAGTACTTGGTTTCTTTGCAGAGTCTTGTCCAGGTATAATCTAAAGTCCTGTGGTCAGGTTTCCCACTTTATACCCAGGGAAGGGGTTGGACGGACTCTGGGGACCCTCCTAGGGGAGGGGCAGGACAGAGGGGTGGCTACACCCATGTCCTTTGTCCAGTTTCGCACCAGAGCAGGAGCCACTGGCTCACAGAACTGGTTTGAGCTGGACTATGCACAGGGGCACCAAATGTGCCCCCAGTGCAGACTTTCTGGCACTCTAAGAGGGCACCCACCCAGCCTGTCTGGGAGTTGGTAACACCTCCCTGTGACAGGAAACCTATTGACAGGCCTTCCTGTGCTCGAGCTTGGCTCAGCAGCAGGAGGGCAGACTCGTGTCTGTGGCTGGCAGCATCCATTTTGTGCTGCCCAGGTCGAGAAAGCTGGTACCGGGTAGACCGGTGACCCACAGTAGTGGTTCTACAAGGGTGGAATCATACCTCCCACACCAGTTACTGGTGTGGAGGTATGATTCCAAGGTGTTTGACATCAAACACGACATGTTTCTAAGCAGCTGTTTTAAAGTTAGCATTTACCGCGAGGTTATAATGCACTTAGACCTATATGTCTGGCTGCATCACAGACAACCCCAGAGAATTGTCTCCGAAGGCTGCAGAGGGGCTCTGCTCATGCAGGGGCACCCTCTCACGTAAAACCCAGCACCCTGCCTTCAGGATTGATAAGGCCTGCCATAGGGGTGACTGATAGGTTTTTAAGTGTAGTGATTTTGATAGATATAGGGAAGCTATATCTAAGTAAGTGGTGCAAGCACCAACTTACACAGTCTGCTGTAGCAGACCTGTGGTGTCAGTTTGAATGGCCTCTCATGGGTGGCATAATACATGCTTCAACCCATGGGAGGCCTCTGGGGTACCTATGCCCTGGGTACATGGTGTACCATATACTAGGGACTTATAAGGTTACCCCAGTATCCAATCTGGAGTGTACCTAAAGTACATGTATTGCAATTTAGAGGAGAAAGCAGATAGACTGGGGTCCTGAATAGCAGGATCCCAGTCAGACTAGGCCAAAAACACTGAAACATCAGCAAAAAGTGGGGGTAACTATAAAAAGAAGCAGATCCTACTCTCCTACACCGCTGAGCCACCAAATGTAGGACGCTGGCTCTCTATATAGTGCAGTAAAATAAAGTCCACTATGAAGAGAGTCCAGTGAGACCCAGATTGGTATACAGAGGTAAAAGCAGATAATTCTAATGTTCTTTTTGTGGTAGTGTGGGCGAGCAGTGAGGCTTATCAGAGGGTAGTGCTAAGCATTTGTTGTCACTCACAGAGGCAATAAATGAGACACACACTCACGATTAAATCTGAGACCAATTTGCAAAAATAATATTGATTTTTATATAATTTTTCAGACCAAGACCTTTGTTCTATGGTAAGTACTTTTAAAGTTATGAATTTTTATAGTTTGCAAAATAGATCGCATTTGTGTGCAATTACGAACTACTGAAGTCAATGGGGAAAATACAAAAATGTATAGAAAAACATACAGTCGACTTTCAAGTTTACCTCTTGGATTTCAGTAGTTAGCAGAGCCAGGTCCAATGTTCCTCCAGTGGATTCTCTGGAGCGTCCCGGATTCGGCCGGGAGCAGGGTGCTGAGGTCTTTGATAGCTGGTGCGCCACAGGAGAGTGGGCCACTTAAAAATGGACAAGGGGACCTACAGGTAAGTCCAAAGGGGCCCATTCAAGGGAGCAGGTTGCCAGGGCCTCAGTACCACAGGAGCTCAGCTGGGTCGTCATTACCGGGGCCAGGCGGACCGGGTGCAGTGCAGATAGGTCAGTCGGGCAGCAGACGTCAAGATGTCCTCGCGGTCAGGAGCAGGCAGCTTGGAGAGGCAATTTCAGAATAGCTGGGCCACTCACAAAGTGGGTCTCGACATTTCTCAATGAGTGCTTGCTTTCTGGGCAGTTGGAGTCCGGGAAGGACTCTTCGTCTCGTTGCAGGTTGCAGGGGGTCTGGTACCCCGGGTATTGGTGCGGCACGGCTCTGATTGGTCCAGGTGTCCCCAAGCTTGGCGAAGGGACAGATTTGACCCATCGGAGCTGGACTACAACTTTTGGTTTGGGTGCTGCATTGGAGTCGCCGGAGAGCAGCAAGTTGGTGACACCGAAGTCTACAGTTTGGTGCCTGCTGTCGCAAGGGAGCAGGGCGGCTGCTCCAAGGGAGGTTCTTTGGCAATTTGTCGAAGACTGGATGTGCTCCGGGGTTCTTGGAGTCCTCACAGTGGCAAGGCGAGGCAGCACACTACGATTATCGAGTCCTTCAGGCAGCAGGCATGGTTTGGTGCCAATTTCTCTGCAGCAGGGCTTCATCTCTCAGGCAGCAGCTCTTCTTGGTCAATTTCTTCTTTGTGTCCGTGGAATCTAAGGTTCAAGGTCCAGGGATGCCACCTAAATACTAAATTTAGGGGCCTTAAAAGGGGGAGACAGGAAGTAGCCAATTGGCTACCTACCTTCAGGGTGTCTACACGCTCTAAGTGACAACTTTCTGTGGGAAGGGGCACTACCCTAGCTCTTATAGGTTATTTTCCCACAATCTCAAGATGGTGAATTTTTAAAAGTGGGGTCTACATCGCCTGCCACATCTTAGGGGTGGTGCTGGCTGAATGTGGGCACTTTTTCTCATCTAACTAATTTTCCCAACTGTCCTTTCACCAAATGTGGAGCAGGACAGGAGAGTTAGCATCCACCACTATCTGTGGAAGACTGGGCTGTACTTCGAAGGCGGCAGCGCCATTGAAGCTTCCCGCTCTGGAAGACCATTCCGGCCTGGAGGTGGTGTGAAGCACCTTCGGCCAGAGAAGGCTTAGTTTCAGGCCTCTGAGAGCACGGGCGCTCACTCCATGAGGTCAGAAACATGTCTACTGGTGGTAGGTTGGCTAAGAATAGTCAGAGACCACACCAGTGCTTGGTAGGTTTGCAGGGGACCCTCTAAGGTGTCTCCTATGTGAATTTATTAATAAATCCAACACTGGCATCAGTGAGGGTTTATTAAAACAAGATGTTTGGTACCAAACATCTTAGAGTACAGTGAAGCCATCATGGAGCTAGGAAACTTGTGTTGACAATTATCCAGCCCATGTACTCCTCATGGCTTCCCTGTTCACTTACAATATCCAAGAATGGCTCAGATGTTGCAGGGTCATATCTGTTCATGCAGATATGTCCACACATGGGATATAGTGCACCCTGCCTTAGGGCTGTAAGGCCTGCAATAGGGGTGACTTACCTATACCTTATGCAATGTCTGTGGGCATGGCACACAGGGCTGTGTTGTGAAGATATGTGTATTGCGCACACCTAACTTTTATTCTGTGGTTTTAGATAGTATTATGAGAGGATTTTTCTACTCTATTGGCGTGTTAGTCGTGCTGGTCAGGGGCGTGTGACTGCCCATCACACGTGAATGATATACCTTCCTGCAAGTGTCCCTAGTCACTTGTGACCTGGCCGCACAGCTCGAGAATTTATTACAAATTTCTGATCATACTGATCACTTGTAACGGAAATTTTATCACATATATTAAATTTTTATATCTTGTATACTTTTTTGGTGACAAAGATTTGCATATTGTATGTTTAAACAATATAACTTGAAGGCAAACCAATGAAACTTAAAAAAAAAAACAGATTGCCTATTTACACGAATTATCTCTCGCAGCGAGACGTTGGACGCCCAAAGCATTTCGGGATTCCTACCCCTTCTTCAGGGGCCTCTGTAGAAAATAACGACAATAAAGAGAGCATTCACAAAAGCTTCATTGGTTTGTATTCGTTTTAAAAAATACACGTGTCACTTCCCAAACTATCACAACTATAACGAAAAGCGTATTGCAAGCTTCAAAGCAAAGATGACTGGCCTGTTCCACATTCAGAAGGCGCCGAGGCGCTTCAATGAAAGATGAAATGTTGGTGTATGAAATCCACAGTTGGATAAGGGCTGAGCACCATGCTGGCTGCTCCTGGTGGGGCTGTATTACTGCTGTACTATTGATCTACAATAAATATTCCTAAAACATCTCAACCAGCCTGGAGTGATTACTACAACTTTATGGAGATCAATAGTACAGCAGCCCCACCAGGAGCAGCCAGCATGGTGCTCAGCCCTTATCCAACTGTGGTTTTCATACACCAACATTCCATGTTACATCATCCATACAGGGTTCCACTGGTGGAGCAGTGGATGACATGAACAGCACTATAGCTAAGATACAACATACTGTCACACCACGCGCGTGTACAGCACCTTTCCTAGAGGATGAATAGCGGCTCACACAGAGACAGTGGTGGGATCCGGGGGACACCCTGCAGTGCTGCACAGCACCTTTCCTAGAGGGCGACTAGCAGGTGGGATCCGTGGGAGACCCCGCAGCACTGAACAGCACCTGTCCCAGAGGACGACAAGCGGCTCACACAGAGACAGTGGTGGGATCCGGGGGACACCCTGCAGTGCTGCACAGCCCCTGTCCTAGAGGACGACTAGCGGGTGGGATCCGGGGGACACCCTGAAGTGCTGCACAGCACCTTTCCTAGAGGGCGACTAGTGGCTCACACAGAGACAGTGGTGGGATCTGGGGGATACCCACAGTGCCGCACAGCACCTGTCCTAGAGGAAGACTAGCAGGTGGGATCCGTGGGAGACCCCGCAGCACTGAACAGCACCTGTCCCAGAGGACGACAAGCGGCTCACACAGAGACAGTGGTGGGATCCGGGGGATACCCCGCAGTGCTGTACAGCACCTTTCCTAGACAACGACTAGCAGCTCACACAGAGATGTGATGGGTTCCGGGGGAGACCCCGCAGCACTGTACAGCACCTGTCCTAAAGGACGACTAGCGGCTCACACAGAGACGGTGGTGGCCGCCTGGAGAGAGGCATGAGCATACTTAGGATGGTAGGGCACCCTGACAGAACAAACTCCACTGTCAGACAGTGACTTGCTGCGAGGCTAAATGATGCCATCTGAGACCTTGAGAGAGGAATCCCAAATGCCAGTAACTGGAAAATATAGGTTCATACAGGTCAGACGTGCACTACCCTCCCATATATGACCGGAAATGGTTCTGAAAGAATCTACCCCCTGGAGAACTTACTCCCAGCAGCACCACGGACTAAGGATGCGGTGTTGCAGACATACAGGAAACCAACCAATACTACCCCTGATGTATTCCAAGCTCTCAGGGCATCCTGGGAAAAAGGTGTGGGGACGCTAGACATGGAAGAGCTGGCGGAAGCACCGAGAGGCACACGAGACATAGCACTAGGATTGAGGTTTGGCACATCTTTCTCTGTTCAAGCAGCCAAACTAGGGAGCTCTTTACCCCAAACATAAGATCTACAGATAACTATCTTATCTTCAGAAGAATACTCAAGAGTTGTCTCTTTCCTACAAAGCCCCTTTCTCAAATACAAATGTACAGCATATCTCTCTGTATATAAACATGGGATTTTAATACATGTATGTATCTAGATATGTGTATTTCTTGATATAAATATGTATAATAATATGTACTTATGTATCTTTATATTTATTACTTTACTGCTACTGTAAATAAAAAAAAACTTTGACTCTCTCCAATGCACTACCCTATTTCTCACCCTATACCTCTCTCGATATACCCTGTACCTCAACTTTGACTCATCCCAAACCTCATTCTACTGCTAGGATCTCCAAAATAACTCTTTCTGGACTCTTCCCTCCTCTATCCCTCCTTGGATCACCCCAAACCTCATTTTAATACTGTGATCTCCCAACCAACCCTGCTAAATTTGTCCCTTCCCTATCCCTCCTTTTAACTCATCCTAAACCTCCTCCTGCTGCTATGACCTCCCTATAAACACTTTCTAGACCCTTCCTTTTTCTACCCCCCATTATCCTTTTCAATCCAAATAACAGACTAACATGTCCACCCCTCAAATTAGCTCAAATTTCACTATACTAATTTACCACTAATCCTTCTTGGGTACCGGAGTAGCATGCTACTCGCCGAAAAGCGCTTTGATGCCTCATCAGGGTTAGCAAGCACTATGTAAATGCAAACCCTTCCTTCTTCTATCCCTCCACTATCCTATTTCAATACAAATAACAGACTGACATGTCCACCGCTCAAATTAATTTCATGTTGCCCTATACTCATTTCCCCACTAATCCTGGTTGGGTTCCGGAGTAACGTGCTACCTGCCGAAAAGCGCTTCAGCACCTCATCAGGGTTAGCAAGCGCTATATAATTCAAACCCTTCCCTTTTCTATCCCTCCACTATCATTCTCAATCCAACGAACAGACTCATATGTCCACCACTCACGTTAACTCATATTCCCCTATACTAATTTCCCACTAATCCTGTTTGGTTTCTGGAGTATGTTAGAGAGTGGTTTTTACCACATAATTTAGCACGGAAATGTGATCTCTGAAATAACAAGACACACGTCTGACAATAAATGTCAAAAACACGTCATTAATCAAAAATAACACCATGCACTCTAGCAAGTAACAAGTGTCAAAGACACATCGCAGATCATGAGCAAAAACATGCAACCTAGTAAGTTTAAAATCACGGCAATCCAAAGAAAAAGAGAGAGAGAGAAAATGAACATCAAAGTACAATGAAGCATTACAACCTCAATCAAGAGCTACATCAATCGGTTAACCGGGAGCACCATCATTATGAAAAAAATACACTGCGCGAGGTGGTCAACGAATGGGCCGATGAGCAGCCCTTTTATACTCTTTTAATGAGGAACCGTTGACCACAAGATCTAACTTTGGCAGGTGCTTGACCACAAAACACAAAAAAGTTTGAAAATTTTATCAAAAACACTTTGCGTCACCTCTCGGAAGCTTTAAGGAGAAATCTCCTTATATAGTATATAGCGCATAGAAAGGTTATTGTCACTTTAAGGCATGTGGCTGTCTTAGTTTCAAAGGCAAGCAAAAATCAGGTGAGAAGCTATGGAAAGTTACAGTTAGCCCCTACTCTTACCCCATCTTGTTCTTCTAGATGACAGATGCATCCTGTTATTGCTACATCTTCGTGATGTTCAGAAAGATGTGCACACAGAGGACAGTGACGGAGAGTGGGAGCATGGTGACTTGTTTATCAGAAAAGCAGTGAACTGAGGTTTGTGGCCTTCGCAGGAGAGATAACTGTAATCTTTTTACATAGGCATGAGGCCTATCGTTTCAGTGAACGCTTAAGGCAGTTTGGGCCATTTAGCACACTCTTACCTATTGACTGACAGGGACATTCAGGACTCTCATGCTTCAGATGTGGAAGCAATAGCTGAGTTACTATATGGTAAAACTGGACCCTGCTTCATTTCCCTCCTCTTGTTCATTCTTGAACAAAACTCTTACAGCGTACTTAGCAGGCCCTTCTTCCAGTTGGGGCATCCAAGGCGTGTCATTTACATAGGAACATTGGCTTTTCTGTGGCGTCCTTAACTCTATATAGTCTCCTTCCGGTATGTCAATGAGGGATGTATAGGGTGTTGGTGTAGGTGATGGTGCATTTACATTTGGATCCTCTCTCTGTTGGTATCTGCCAGGGAGGAAATGGGGGCTAGTGACCTGGCCTTGGGCAACAGTAACAGGCTGCATTGAGTGTAGTCCTGTCGTAGTGAGCTCTACTACTTCTAAGAGTGCTAAGTTATCCCCATTCCCTGATCTACCCTTCTTCTTGTGTATAGGCCTTCTGAACGCTCTTGTTCCTGCATTATTCATACCCTATAATTTGTTACCCACATTTTTTACACAATGACAGAGTATCTGTACGGCACAACAAAGGAGCAACAGCACACTGAAAACCGGCAATAGAATTTTTAGGAGGGCAGGCAGCCATGAAGGCATCCAGGTAAAGTCCAACCAGCCTGTGGCTATGTCTGCCCTGGCACCTCCTTCAGCAACCATTTTCTTCCCTATATTGCTTAAGTCCTCAATGGCCTTCGTGATGGACCCATTCTCTGCATCATTTGCAGGCACGAACGTGCAGCAGGAGCTCCTGATCTTGTGACAAACTCCACCTTCCATGGATTAGGATGTCCAGGATGTACCGGTGCTGCAAGACCATAAGTCTCAGGTGACATAGTTCTTCCTTAATAGTGTTTAGCCCATCCCTGGTACTGTTGAGGGCCTGCATGACTTCGTAGCGGATCACCTGGAGCCAGCATGTATTTGACTTGATCTGAAACATCGGAATGAGGCTCCCGAAAAAGAGTTGGGCATCATTAAAGAGCCAGAACTCCTGGGGCATGTCATCAAAGGCTGTGTTGGCAAAGTACTCAGCATACCGTCGATGTCGGTGGAGCAAGGTGACAGAGCCCGTCATTGGATGGGCATGGATGTGGGAGATATTGGCTGCTAGAACGACCAGGTGAACTTCATGCATGGTCAACAGGGTACACAGTCCATTCCATCGAGGAGGCAGTTGGAGATAGAGACATTCTCCGCAAGCCCAGTAGAGGTCCATTAGGCTGGAGTTGCCATATTGCATGTCCAAATTGAAAATGGTGCTATTGCATCCTGAGCTGCGCCCAATAGGTACTGTGCCATTTTCTAGAAAACAGAGAAGGGGTGACTTTAGTTTGAAAGTTTTTTTAGGTTTGGGCATTTTCTTTCCACCCCAAGTGTACCTCCCTCCCTCCTGAGGCCAAATCTCATAGCACTCTTCCTCAACCTCCCAGTCTATCCCATCGTCATAGTCTGAATCAATCCAGGGGGGCCCTAAGGATGCTGCTCTACATATTAAGTTTGTTAGGGGGCTCCATTTGTCATGTGCAAAGACAAGTAACTGCAGTTGAAGGACGACCCTTCTCTGACACGTACTAAGGCGTTGGTGGGGATTACAGGTCGCCGATGGGGCTGATATCGTTAAAAACCCCTGCTGTCTAGTGAAAGCAGCCTTGTTGTTGAAAGATGCTGCTTGTCGTCTATGCATAGCTTCCAATTCTACCTCAAGTTAGGCCCTATCAGTATAACCTCAAACACTATTGGTGTGTTGTCCCAGGTGGTAGTATTAGCATATACTTCAGATATGTTGACCATATTAACCTGAATTTGGCCCCAAATTCGGCAAAGAAACAGGTGTAAGAGGCACTTTGCAATGCGGGGAGGCACTTCCTTTGGGAATATCAGCCTATGGGCGCCTACTGCATGAGGGATGTGTGAGCATACATAGCAGGATGTGTTCGTCCTCTGCTGCCCTGCTATTGTCATGTCTCTGTACCACATGTTTTCTAGTAGGGAATTATGGACCCCGTGCTCCCATGTTGACTCACTATTATTCTGGTGTGGCAGGAGGGACTGAATGAGGGACGTATGGAAATCACGGTGCCAGGTTGCTGGGGCATTTCTGCGATGGCGAGACAATAGCGGGGGACGTAGTGTGATATCAAGGGTACCGTCCCATTCAGTATAATTTTCAACGGGGGAAGGAGATGGGGATGCGGGGTGTACATAGGTATTTGGGGCGCTGACGTTACTGGTAGAGGTATTGGAACCTGTTGCGTTATTAAGGTCATCATTACCCTCAGTACATGTTTCAGCAGGAAAAGGGGAAAGGGATATGGCGTGCATAGTGGTGCGGACAGCTTTAACAGTTTGAGCAATACAAGCCTTTTTATCAACACAATGATAAATAACAGCGAACCAGTTAAACATTGCTAGTGCCACTCCGATAATAATATAGAATAACAAAATACAAGCACATAACTTCGCATAAGATACTTCTGTGCTGCGGGTGCTGCGGCAGCGGCTGAATCCGTGACCATCAAACGATCTCCGTCTTCTTCTTGGATAGTCAATGGGAAAAAGTTGCCCTCCTCTTATTTATTGTTCAGTGCTGAGGTGGTGCAGGGTCGACCCTGATGTCGCTCCGGTGGATCCATGCCTTCCTTTCAGCGATGCGGACAGCTGTGGGTGAGGAGTATGGGACTTTAAAAGGTCCTTCAAACTTTGGGTCCTTCCACTGAGAGACTGCCTTCCGGACAAAGATCTGTGTTCCAGGACGGATACATGGGAGCTCAGGATCGATGGGTCCCTTCTCCTTCCGCTTGGATATCTGAGTAGAAAGGAACTGCACAGCGCAGGTTAATTCACACAGATACTCATACATTTCAGATTTCACAATTTCAGAAGAACTTTCAGTATCAGTTTTAGGTCTAGTTGATGGAACTGATATATTTATTGATCGTCCGGTGACATGCTGATGTGGTGTTAGGTGGTGATTACAACTTGGAGAATTTCTGAGTGAAAACAGGGCAATTGGTAGGCAATAGAGCCATTTTCCCCAATTGTGGCACTTATCTTGTTTATTTTGTTTTTGAGCAGGCCATTAAGGCGTTCACAGATGCCATTGCTTTGTGGGTGGTACGCTGATGTTAATTTATCTTTAATCCCTAACATGGTTGTTAGAAAGGCAAAAATGGCGTTTGAAAAATGGCTGCCGTTGTCTGACCAGATCGTGTCTGGCAAGCCCCAGTGTGAAATGACCTCTCGGAGCAGGAAAGTGGCTGCTGGTTTGGCATCACAGTGGACACATGGTCCAGCTTCGATCCATCCTGAAAATGGACAGACCACTACAATGAGGTATCGGTAATTCTGACATCTATCAATCAAGTCGATAAAGTCAATGTGGAGTTCTTTAAAGGGGCCTTTTGGTTTCGGGATTGTGGAGGCAACTGTTTTCATAGTTGGGTTTGATGAGTATTGTTGACAAATGAGGCATTTGTTAACAAAAAGTTGTATTAGTTCATGGGCATTGGGGACGAACCAGCCAGTTTGTATGGTGGTAGACATATTATCTCATGAAACATGTGTGGGAAGGTGTAACTGGCCTAGCGCCACTTGCAATAGGGCCTGTGGCATAACAGGTTTTCCCGTCATTGTTTGACTATAGATAAAATCTGAGGGATCTTGTTGTACTCCCCTCTTCTTCCATAGCTCTTTCTCTTGATCTGGTGCACTTTCCTGTATTTCTCTAAGGTGTAATTGTGCAATGTGATCATATGGCTCTGTATCATCAATAGTATGTGGATGTGAGGAATCGGGCGTGTGTTTCTCTTTATCTTTTTCACTCTGTTGTTCTGTTGTGGGTATATGCTGGGCAAGCAGGATGGGGGTGTGCTGACATTCTGGTCGTGCCGCCGGCAGGGGCCCCCTGGCAGTGGCTTTAGCTGCCCAGTCTGCCAGACTTGGCCATTTGTGGGCTGCACATTTGACTACGGCTACCTCAGCTGGTAGAGTTAATGCATCAATTAGTTCCTCAAGTAAGTGTCTGTGCATGACAGGTGTGCCATCTGATTTAAGAAAGCCAAGCCTTTTCCAGCGTAGGATGCTGGAATACGTCGTTGTTGTGACATATGCAGAGTCAGAATAAACGGTGATGCGTTTATCTGCCCCATTTCTCAAGGCGGCGATCAATGCCACTAGTTCTGCCACTTGGGCTGAGTAGTGTGAAGGTAATGCAATCTGCTGTACAATGTCTAGGGAGTCAGAGGGGTCATTTTGTTGAGCTCTAACCACTGCAGCTCCTGTATACCTGATCCCTGTTTCTTGATCAATGGTTGAAGACCCATCAACAAAGTACACAGTGTGAGAAGTTGGCCTGGCATATGCTGTCCACTAATTATAGTGGGCACCTTGCACCAGTCCAAACAACCCCTTATTGGAGATAGGTTAAAGACAACCTTATTGAAAGCTATCCTAGTGGTAGCTATGGAGAGCAGCCTTCAGGCTAAGTCTTGAAGGAATGTAAAGCAGCTTGTTTTACCAGTCTATAATCTCTTGAGTGATCAAATGAAAGAGCACCACACCAGGTATATATTCAAAATATATGTATTTATTGCTAAACACACCCTCTAGTCTCTTTATGAGGCTAGAGTTCGAAGTACACAAGTTATAAGTTATTTAAAGACAGTAATAGCACAAATACACTTTTTGGGCCCTAGGGGCGTACCAAACCATATACCAATAAAGTGGTATAAGAACCACGACTGAACTAGACACTAGGCCTAGAGCCTCTAGAAGTGCTTGGACCACAAGGAACCACCCAAGGTAGTGACACAGGGGACCCACGGGGGACGCGTGCAGTGTAAATACACAACCGCGATACGCCGTTAACTTCTATGGAGAAAGTCGCGATTAGGAAATTAAAGAAAAGGGACACTTAAAGGAGGACTTGGAGCAAACCCTTTGAGAACTAGTACTTTGAAGAGTCTCTACCCACGGGAGCACCGGAGTACTCGTGTTACCTCACCCAGGGAAGCCGGGTGCATAGGTGTCTTTCGGGGTCGGGTTTCGTCGTCGATTTGAATGGCGATCTGCTGCAAACTGCTGCTGGCGACCAAGTGGAAAGTGTCCGGGTGGATCCAAGAGTGGATCGGAGATCTGAAGAACCTGAAAGCAGAGGGGACAGAGTCTGGGTCACTAGCCAGTGACCAGGAAGGCGATGGACAGATGCCCACCGATGTCGCTTGCTTCAAGTGCGTTGACGGTCGTCTTGACTCTTCAGCCACGAGGTCCAGGAGGTGTTGTCGGCGACCAGGAGCAGGATTCGGGCTGGTACACGATGTCTGTCGAGTGCTGAGGTGTTGGCAACCGGATTGGACCCAACAAGCCTTGGTAACGGCAAGTCTTTGTGAAGATGAAGATCGTCGATGGTACAGACCAGCAAGGTCTGGGGAACTCACCCAGCGAGAGTAAGTGAGGGCAGGCCTGGAGCAACCAGGATGCCCAAGAAGAAAAAGATTGGCTTTCGGGAAGGGCTACTAGCCAATGGGCTAGCGACCGCAAAGGAGCCTCGAGACGTTGCACGTGGATCTGGCTCACAGGACACTCATGGAGTGGAGGCCAGTGATCTTCGGTGCAGTTAGTGCTGGAGGCTAGGGCTACTAGGAGCCCAAAGCACGACTTCGTGGGAGACCCAGAAGAGGATGCACTTGCAAATGTGCTCGGTGTCCAGGGGTCACGGTCTCACGTTACCCACGATAGCTACGGGCCTCAGCTTTGCTGGGGACTCAGGGTAGCCTCGGGGAAGTCTGAGAATCCACCTCTGGTGATGCAAAGACTTCAGCGTCCGACGGGAGCTTCAGAAATGCAGACCGTACAGATGCGTCTTTGGTGCCTGCCAAGCAGGGGAGTCACTCCTTGACCCCAAGGGAGATTCTCCTGTCCTCTAATCGTGAGTAGAGCGTCGAAGGTCCAGGATTCCATTTCAGAGTTTCGTCCAGGGATAATCTAAAGTCCTAAGGACTGGGTTCCTATACTTATACTAAGTATAGGGGTTGGACTACTCTGTGGCCCCACCTATGGGTGGGTCAGGGCAGAGGGGTGGCTACACCCCTTTCCCTTTGTCCAGTTCGTGCCAAAGCAGGGGCTGCAAGCCCCTGATCCGGTTTGAACTGGGGTATGCACAGGGACACCAAATGTGCCCCTAGTGCAGGACTTCAAAGCACCCGAAAGTGCTCCCGCCCAGCCCCAATACACATTATCCTGTCTGGGGAGGTGGTCACACCTCCCTGGGACAGGAAACCTATTGTCCAGGCCTCCCCTGCCGGAGTTTCGTCCAGCAGCAGGAGGCCAGACTCGTGTCTGTGGCAGCAGCATCCATTTTGTGATGCCAGGGCTTTGGAAAGAAGTTATCGGGCTAGCCAGGGTTAACATGTCTTTCCCTCTAGAAGGGTGGAATGCTACCCCGCCGCCAGAATTGGTGGGGGTAGTATTCCACGATGTTTGACACCAAACACGACATGTTTAGGTGCAGCCATTCCAAAGTTAGCATTTAACGCGAGGTTATAATGCGCTTAAGAGTATATGGTCAGGTTGCACTACAAACAGCATCAGAGAAGGGTCTCCGAATGCTGCAGAGGGGCCCTGCTCATGCAGGGGCACCCTCTCACATAGGAACCATGCACTCTGCCTTTAGGATTGATAAGGCCTGCCTTAGGAGTGACTTACAGGTTTATATGTGTGTAGGTATTTAGTGATATAGGTAACCTATATCACAGTAAGGGGTGCATGCACCACCTTACCCAGGCTGCAGTAGCAGACCTGTGGTGTCAGTTTGGATGGCCTTCCAGGGGTGGCATAATACATGCTGCAGCCCCTGGTAGGCCTCTGAGGTACCTATGCCCTTGGTACATAGTATACCATATACTAGGGACTTAAAAGGGCACTCCAGATTCCAATCAGTGATGTGCCTAAGGCACATGGAAACCATTTTAGAGAGGAAGCAGCTAGGCTGGGGTTCTGATTAGCAGGGCCCCAGCCAGAGTAATGTCGAAAAACAGTGAAGCATCAGCAAAAAGTGGGGGTACCCATGTGAAGCAGATCCTACTCTCCTACACAACCCCCCAAACGTAGGGACATTAAACTAACCTTGCCCAGTTAAGTCTTCATGTTCTAAGTGGAAGTACCTAGAGAGTCCATCTGCATTGGCATGGTTACTCCCAGGTCTATGTTCCACTGTAAAGTCCATCCCCTGTAGGGAAATGGACCACCTAAGCAGTTTGGGGTTTTCACCCTTCATTTGTTTTAGCCATAAGAGGGGCTTATGGTCTGTCTGAACCAGGAAGTGTGTACCAAACAAGTATGGCCTCAACTTCTTCAGAGCCCAGACCACAGCAAAGGCCTCCCTCTCTATGGCTGACCAACGTTTCTCTCTAGGGGTCAGCCTTCTGCTAATGAAAGCTACTGGCTGATCCTGACATTCTTCATTCAATTGTGACAGTACAGCCCCTACCCCCAATTCAGATGCATCAGTTTGAACAATGAACTTCTTGGAGTAATCAGGACTCTGTAGAATGGGAGCAGTGCACATGGCCTGCTTCAGGTCATCAAATGCCTTTTGACAGCTAACTGTCCACTGAACCTTTTGGGCATTTTCCTAGAAGTTAAGTAATTCAGGGGTGTCACTATTGATCCATACCCCTTGACAAATCTCCTATAGTACCCAGTCAGGCCTAAGAAGGCTCTCACCTGAGTCTGGGTAGTGGGAGCAGTCCAGTCCATGATAGTCTGGATCTTGCTCTGCAAAGGTTGAACCTGGCCTCCACCCACAAGGTGGCCCAGGTACACAACCTGACTCTGCCCTATCTGGTACTTAGTGGCCTTGATAGTCAGGCCTGCCTTCTGCAGGGCATGTAAAACATTCCTGAGGTGGACCAGGTGATCCTCCCAGTTGGAGCTAAAGACAGCAATATCATCTAGATATGCTGCACTATAGGCTTCCAGACCTGTGAGAACTGTATTCACCAACCTCTGGAAAGTGGCAGGTGCATTCTTCAGACCAAAGGGCATCACCACAAATTGATAATGCCCACTAGGGGTTGAGAATGCTGTTTTGGGCTTTGCAGTATCAGCTAGTCTGATCTGCCAGTAGCCAGCTGTCAAGTCAAATGTGCTGAGATATTTGGCTGAGGCCAAAGTATCTATGAGCTCATCTGCCCTTGGTATTGGGTGGGCATCAGTCCTAGTGACTGCATTGAGACCCCTGTAGTCCACACAAAACCTCATCTCTCTTTTTCCACCACTGGTGTGAGGTTTTGGCACAAGGACCACTGGACTAGCCCAAGGGCTATCTGAGGGTTCAATAACTCCCAACTCCAACATTTTCTGGACTTCAGTCCTGATACAGTCCCTGACATGGTCAGGTTGCCTATAAATCTTATTTTTAATAGGCAGACTGTCCCCAGTGTCCACTTCATGAGTGCACCAGGTGGTCTGACTGGGTGTCAGTGAAAACATATGTCTAAACTGATTGAGCACCTGTCTACAATCAGTTTGTTGCTGGGTAGTGAGGCTGCCTGCCAAGGCTACACCATCTACTGACCCATTGTCAGGGTTCTGTGAGAGCAGGTCAGGGAGTGGGTCACTCTCTTCCTCCTGCCCTTCATCAGTAGCCATGAGCAAGCCCATGTCTGCCCTGTCCACATATGGTTTTAACCTGTTGACATGGAGAACCCTGTGGGGACTCCTGGGTGTTCCTAGGTCTACTAAGTAGGTAACCTCACCCTTCTGCTCAACAATAGTGTGGGGTCCACTCCATTTGTTTTGGAGAGCTGCTGGGGCCACTGGCTCCAACACCCACACCTTCTGTCCTGGCTGGTAAACAGTCAGAACAGCCTTTGGTCATGCCAGGCCTTTTGAAGTTCCTGGCTAGCCTCAAGGTTTTTAGTTGCCTTTTTCATATACTCAGCCATCCTGGAGCGGAGACCAAGTACATAGTCCACTATATCTTGCTTTGGGGGCTTGAGAGGTAACTCCCATCCTTCCTTCACCAAGCACAGGCGACCCCTCACAGGGTGGCCAAACAGAAGTTCAAAAGGGCTGTAACCAACCCCCTTCTGAGGCACCTCCCTATATGCGAATAAAAGGCAGGGCAAGAGTATGTCCCATCTATGCCTAAGCTTTTCTGGGAGCCCTTTAATCATGCCCTTCAAGGTTTTGTTGAATCTCTCAACTAAACCATTGCATTGTGGGTGATAGGGTGTGGTGAACTTATAAGTCACTCCACACTCCTTCCACATTGCTTTTAAGTACCCAGACATGAAGTTAGCATCCCTGTCTGATACTACCTCCTTAGGAAAGCCCACTCTTGAGAAAATTCCCAGGAGGGCCCTTGCCACCACAGGTGCTGTAGTGGTCCTGAGGGGAATAGCTTCTGGGTACCTGGTGGCATGATCCACTACCACCAGGATAAACCTGTGCCCAGATGCTGTTTGGGGATCCATGGGACCAACTATGTCAATCCCTACCCTTTCAAAGGGCACCCCACCACAGGTAGTGGTATCAGGGGGCCTTTGTAGTGCCACCTGCCTTGCCACTGGCCTGGCAGGTTACACAGGAGCGACAAAACTCCTTGGTGTCTTCAGACATGTGGGGCCAGTGAAAGTGAGGGACAATTCTGTCCCAAGTCTTGTTCTGGCCCAGGTGACCTGCCAAGGGAATATCATGGGCTAGGGTCAATAGGAAGCCCCTGAACTTTAGAGGTATAACCAACCTCCTGGTGACACCAGGTTTGGGGTCTCTACACTCTGAGTACAGGAGTCCATCATCCCAATACACTGTATGGGGACCACTAGCTTTCCCAGCAGCCTCAGCAGCAGCTTGCTGTCTGAGGGGTTCAAGGGAGGGGCAGCTCTGCTGCTCCTGGCTCAGATCTACCCTAGAAGGTCCCCCTGTCCCCAAGAACTCAACCTGGTCAGGTTCAAGTTCCTCGGGGACAGTTCCTTCTTCAGGACTGAGATCATCCCCCTCAAGGGACTGATCTTCCTCCTGAGCCAAGGGGGAAGGCACTGCCTTAACCCTACTACTCCTCCTCTTGGAAGGCACTTGGTCCATTCTTCCAGAATCCAAGGCCTGTTCAGTGCTAGACATTTTGGCTTGTGACCTGGTCACAGCAAACACATCTGCAGGGATCCCCAGCATTTCTGCATGGGTCCTGAGCTCCACTTCTGCCCAAGCAGAAGTCTCTAAGTCATTGCCAAGCAAGCATTCGACTGGTAGGTTTGCACTTACCACAACCTTCTTAAGGCCAGTTACCCCTCCCCAGGAGAAGTTAACAACTGCCAGAGTATGGTCTGTTCTGACATTGCTAGCATTGGTCACTTGGTACATTTCACCAAGTATAACTTGCCCAGGATGCACAAGGTCTTGTGTCACCATTGTGACACTTGCCCCTGTGTCCCTAAATGCCAAAGCCTCTTGTCCATTGATTAAAGGCTGTTGTCTGTACTTGCCCAGATTACTGGGACTCACAGAGGAGGTCACATCCATGCCTCCATCACAGACTAACACAGCCTGAGTCAGTTCTCTGACTAGGTCAGAGCCCAACTCAGTACCCAGGGTGAACCCTACTAAACCCTTGGCTGGAGCACTCCCACCAACTGTAACTGTACTAGGGGAACAGGTGCCTTAGGGGCATTGGTGGGTGCTGGACTTGAGTCTTTGGACTTGGTGCAATCACTGGTCCAGTGGGTCTTTTGCTTACAGACCTTGAACCATGGTTTTCTTTGGCCTTTCCCTTTGGTAGACTGTGAATCCCCACCTGAAGAAGATTTTTGGGGGCCTGATGAAGACTTTTGATCTTTACTCTTCTCCCCACCCTTTTCAGAGTTCTTAGCATCTTGCTTCTTGGTTTCCCCACCTTGGTTCTGTACCTTCTGCTTCACCCTGGTTCTGACCCATTTGTCTGCCTTCTTTCCCAATTCTTGGGGAGAGGTCAGATCAGAGTCTACCAGGTATTGATGCAACAGCTGATTTTGACAGTTATTAAGAATCTGCTCCCTCATTATCAGATTGTACAATCCTGAGAAGTCACACACCTTACTGCCCATCAACCAGCCTTCCAGAGCCTTGGCAGAACAATCCACATAGTCTACCCAGTCTTGAGTCTGTGCTTTTGGGTATCTCTGAACTTCAACCTGTACTGTTCAGTGGTTAGGCCAAACCCATCAATAAGAGCACTCTTCAAGACCTTGTAATTATCAGCATCCTCCTCTCTAACAGTGAGGAGCTTATCTCTACCTTTGTCAGCAAAGGAGAGCCACAAGATTGCTGCCCACTGCTCCTGAGGGACCCTCTGTACTTTACAGGCCCTCTCTAGAGCAGTTATCCACTTGTGGATGTCATCCCCATTCTGATAGGGAGGGACAATCTTGCTCAGGTTCCTATGGTCATAGGACCTATCCCTATCTCTAGGGACATGGCTGCCACCATGGGACTCTAGTCCCAACTTTCTTTTCTCTCTAAAGAGATCTAGGGACTCCCTGTCTAAGGCTACTTGCTTCCTTCTGAGTTCAAGCTGAGCTTCCTCATATAGAATCAGCCTCTTTCTTCTCTCATGAGAGGATTCCCTCCTATGAGATGAGACAGAGCTCCCTATTGAGGTGCCAGAGTGGTTAGACTCCTGAGAAGGAGATCTAGACTTCCTGGGCACACTCATAATCCTTCCTGGGGGGACAAAGAGGGCATCATCCTGATTATCCTCTTCATCTTCCTCAGGAGGGATTGGGTTATCCAGGTAAGGGTCATTTTCACCCTCCTGGCCAGTTTCAGAGGGGGGGCTGGGGGTATTTCTACCCCTGGCCCCTTCCTCCTCTCCTGCCCCACCCTCTGCTCCTACCCCTTCAGTCCCCAAGGGCTTACTAAGGTCATAAGCCACCAACAACTCTTTAAGGTGTCGGGTGGTGGGACTTTGGCCTGTCCTTAATTTCCTCAAGTTACATAATGCTCTCAATTCCAAGAATGGGAGTGTATCATACTTGGAGGGTGGAAGCTCAGTGGCTTCCTGCAAGGATTCTTTAGATCCTACCCTTAAAGACATTACTAGTGTGGTGTGGTGTATGCACTACCTACTCTAGTGTGGCCTACTAAACTCTCTTGAGTTGTAGAAAGGGTTGTGCTATCCCTTAACACACAACTCTAAGTTCAGTAGAACTTACTGTATTCTAAGCTTAAATTATATGTACCTTAGGTACCTTTAGTGGTTTTCAGTTGATCAATTCAATTGAGATTATCTGGTAAAACAATAGCAAGCTGGAATCCCACACGCTGCACACCAATGTGAGAAGTTGGCCTGGCATATGCTGTCCACTAATTATAGTGGGCACCTTGCACCAGTCCAAACAACCCCTTATTGGAGATAGGTTAAAGACAACCTTATTGAAAGCTATCCTAGTGGTAGCTATGGAGAGCAGCCTTCAGGCTAAGTCTTGAAGGAATGTAAAGCAGCTTGTTTTACCAGTCTATAATCTCTTGAGTGATCAAATGAAAGAGCACCACACCAGGTATATATTCAAAATATATGTATTTATTGCTAAACACACCCCTCTAGTCTCTTTATGAGGCTAGAGTTCGAAGTACACAAGTTATAAGTTATTTAAAGACAGTAATAGCACAAATACACGTTTGGGCCCTAGGGGCGTACCAAACCATATACCAATAAAGTGGTATAAGAACCACGACTGAACTAGACACTAGGCCTAGAGCCTCTAGAAGTGCTTGGACCACAAGGAACCACCCAAGGTAGTGACACAGGGGACCCACGGGGACGCGTGCAGTGTAAATACACAACCGCGATACGCCGTTAACTTCTATGGAGAAAGTCGCGATTAGGAAATTAAAGAAAAGGGACACTTAAAGGAGGACTTGGAGCAAACCCTTTGAGAACTAGTACTTTGAAGAGTCTCTACCCACGGGAGCACCGGAGTACTCGTGTTACCTCACCCAGGGAAGCCGGGTGCATAGGTGTCTTTCGGGGTCGGGTTTCGTCGTCGATTTGAATGGCGATCTGCTGCAAAGTGCTGCTGGCGACCAAGTGGAAAGTGTCCGGGTGGATCCAAGAGTGGATCGGAGATCTGAAGAACCTGAAAGCAGAGGGGACAGAGTCTGGGTCACTAGCCAGTGACCAGGAAGGCGATGGACAGATGCCCACCGATGTTGCTTGCTTCAAGTGCATTGACAGTCGTCTTGACTCTTCAGCTACGAGGTCCAGGAGGCATTGTTGGCAACCAGGAGCAGGATTCGGGCTGGTACACGATGTCTGTCGAGTGCTGACGTGTCGGCGACCGGATTGGACCGAACAAGCCTTGGCAACGGCAAGTCTCGATGAAGATGAAGATCATCGATGGTGCAGACCAGCAAGGTCTGGGGAACTCACCCAGCGAGGGTAAGTGAGGACAGGCCTGGAGCAACCAGCATGCCCAAGAAGAAAAAGATTGGCCTTCGGGAAGGGCTACTAGCCAACGGGCTAGCGACCGCGAAGGAGCCTCAAGACGTCGCACGTGGATCTGGCTCACAGGACACTCGTGGAGTGGAGGCCAGTGATCTTCGGTGCAGTTGGTGCTGGAGGCTAGGACTACTCGGAGCCCAAAGCATGACTTCGTGGGAGACCCAGAAGAGGATACACTTGCAAATGTGCTCGGTGTCCAGGGGTCACGGTCTCACGTTACCCACGATAGCTACGGGCCTCAGCTTTGCTGGGGACTCAGGGTAGCCTCGGGGAAGTCTGAGAATCCACCTCTGGTGATGCGAAGACTTCGCCGTCCAACGGGAGCTTCAGAAATGCAGACCGGACAGATTCGTCTTTGGTGCCTGCCAAGCAGGGGAGTCACTCCTTGACCCCAAGGGAGATTCTCCTGTCCTCTAACCGTTTCAGAGTTCCGTCCAGGGATAATCTAAAGTCCTAAGGACTGGGTTCCTATACTTATACTAAGTATAGGGGTTGGACTACTCTGTGGCCCCACCTATGGGTGGGTCAGGGCAGAGGGGTGGCTACACCCCTTTCCCTTTGTCCAGTTCGCGCCAAAGCAGGGGCTGCAAGCCCCTGATCCGGTTTGAACTGGGGTATGCACAGGGACACCAAATGTGCCCCCAGTGCAGGACTTCAAAGCACCCGAAAGTGCTCCCGCCCAGCCCCAATACACATTATCCTGTCTGGGGAGGTTGTCCAGGCCTCCCCTGCCGGAGTTTCGTCCAGCAGCAGGAGGCCAGACTCGTGTCTGTGGCAGCAGCATCCATTTTGTGATGCCAGGGCTTTGGAAAGAAGTTACCGGGCTAGCCAGGGTTAACATGTCTTTCCCTCTAGAAGGGTGGAATGCTACCCCCGCCGCCAGAATTGGCGGAGGGGTAGTATTCCACGATGTTTGACACCAGACACGACATGTTTAGGTGCAGCCATTCCAAAGTTAGCATTTAACGCGAGGTTATAATGCGCTTAAGAGTATATGGTCAGGCTGCACTACAAACAGCATCAGAGAAGGGTCTCCGAACGCTGCAGAGGGGCCCTGCTCATGCAGGGGCACCCTCTCACATAGGAACCATGCACTCTGCCTTTAGGATTGATAAGGCCTGCCTTAGGAGTGACTTATAGGTTTATATGTGTGTATGTATTTAGTGATATAAGTAACCTATATCACAGTAAGGGGTGCATGCACCACCTTACCCAGGCTGCAGTAGCAGACCTGTGGTGTCAGTTTGGATGGCCTTCCAGGGGTGGCATAATACATGCTGCAGCCCCTGGTAGGCCTCTGAGGTACCTATGCCCTTGGTACATAGTATACCATATACTAGGGACTTAAAAGGGCACTCCAGATTCCAATCAGTGATGTGCCTAAGGCACATGGAAACCATTTTAGAGAGGAAGCAGCTAGGCTGGGGTTCTGATTAGCAGGGCCCCAGCCAGACTAATGTCGAAAAACAGTGAAGCATCAGCAAAAAGTGGGGGTACCCATGTGAAGCAGATCCTACTCTCCTACACACAGTACTGTCTGGCAATGGGTCCTCTTTTGCTGCTCCTGACTCATCTGGACAGTATGTGGCACAATCATGAGGGCCATCATCTGTGGTGGCAATGGGGTGGGCGAAGAATGTTGCTGGGTTTACCGTGAGGCATTTAACAACCTTCAGGGATGGCAACGATAGTATGACTTCGTAGCCTGATACTCTTTGTGTGGTAAGAGTGGTCTTAGCTTTCTGTATTATTGCAAACACAGCATGCTCAGTGTACAGCGTCAGTGGGGAACCCATGACTATGGGGGAGCTTTTCTCAACAGTGAATGCTGCAGTTACCAGGGCTTGTTCGCAAGGGTAGTGTCCTTTCATCACAGAATCTAGCATGCCACTGAAGTAGGCAATGGGCTTGTGGCCCATGGGGTATTTTTGGGTAAGGACTGCTGTCATGACTTGGCCGTCTCAGTGGGTGAACAGGTAGAATTCTTTAGTGTAGTCAGGGGACCCTAGCACTGGTGCATTTACAATTTCATCTTTTAGTTGTGTGAAGGCTGTCCTCATTTCAGGTGTCCAATCTATCTTATTATGTCTGTCCTTGGCCATCTTCACAGCTCTCAGGAGTGGGGCTATGATGGTGGAGAAATCAAAGACCCTCTGACGAACATAGTTTACTAACCCGAGGGATTTCTGCATGTCCTTGACTGTCTGTGGCTCAGGGGTGCATTTTATTATCTCAATTCTATCTGGGGTGACTCTTCGTCCTGATGCTGAGAGCAATTGGCCAAGGTAGTGTACTTCTTTCTGGCAGTACTGAAGCTTCCCTTTGTCTACTTTGTATCCTCTTTGTGCTAAAGTTGTCAATAGGGACATATTGCAGCAGGGTGCTGTCACATTGAAAATTGGACAAGTCAGCCTTCACAACGCTGTTAAAAATGCTAGGGGACTCACAATACCCTTGTGGTAACTTCGAGTAATTCATTTGGGTGCCACGAAAAGTGAAACTGCTCAGATAGTGGATATCTGGATGCGGTGGGACGGAGAAGTATTCTGCGCCTGGGGGAATATTCGTGAGAATCACTGACGGATCTGGGACAATCGGAAATTCTGGTATCACGATGTTGTTTAGGGGGTGTAGGTCATGAACCAAATGCCATTGATAAGTCTTTGCCTTGCGCACAGGAAACAGACAGGTGTTTCACGGGGATGTGCAGGGGTATATGACTCCCTGATCCAGCAATGCTTGTATGGTGGGGGCAATACCCTCCTCTGCTTCCTTGGACAATGGGTACTGGCGCACTCTGGGTAGTATGGCGCCCTGTTTGAGTGTTATTCTGAATGGGGCAGCAGAGTGAATGAGGCCTACATCATTCGGGCCAGTGGTCCAAAGGTTGCGAGGTACTTGAGCTAAGTCAGCATCAAGTATGGGATCAAATGTTTTGCCTGTAGTCAGTGTTCTTATTTCTACTGTCTCTGAGAGGGGAATTTCATTTTGATAGACAATCTCACTTTTTGAATAATGTTCAGAAGGCCCAAACAGTTGGTCATCTAAAATATCCCTCACTAATATTCCTGGTTCAATGAAAATGATGCAGGCCCAGGTACGGGCGCTATCATCAAAAGCTTGGAAGGCTCCGTATGTGGGTGTTATTTCGAGACATTATATGTCTAAGAACATCTGTTTGTCGGGCATTTGGGAATCCTGCGACTGTGGCCAAAAAAGGAACTCTTTTGGAAGTTGCACAGTACGGCCTTCAAGTTCTGGTGTTGTAGCAACTATGATGTGCACTGCAGCGGAGAATGCTTGTTCATCCACTGGGTGGGCCCTTATTTGATCGTTCAAGGAGGAGTCCACAGTCACTACCATCATCCTGGCCCAGGGTGTGCCTGGAATGGAGCAGGTCATGATACCGTCTTCATCAAAGTGGATGGTCATGTTGAGTTTTGCCATGAGGTCACTGGAGATCGTGGTGAGTAGAGTAGACTTTGCTCCACAGAGCGACCTCCTATGTCTATTGGTACTGGCTCAGTGAAAGGGACCCTAGCTATTGCCCCAGAGAATCGCTGTGTGTCCGCTATCTGATCTGAAATGGGCAGTGTTCCTCCTGTAATACAGGAGTAAGTAGCACCTGTGTCAATGAGAAAGCTGTAAGTCATTGTTTTTCGTGACAAAGACAATGGGGTCCTCCTCAACATTGGTTGTACACGACAAAACTGGGCACACAAGAGTTGTCTGTGGGCTGTCCTAACATCTATACCCTCCTGTCTGGTATTGCTGAATGGTGCCCTGCGCAAATGGATTGTTATAAGGAATCACCGTGCCCCCTTGAGGTGCAAGTTGCTGTGGTGTCATCTGAAGTGTTGGTGCTGGGGGCATCATTTGGTACATAGGTAACTGTTGCTGCTGCACCGGTGTCTGCACCTGCTGAATGGGTGCCTGTACTTGGGCTACTGCGGATGCCTGGAGGTGTGGTGCTTGTTGCTGCATGGGCTGCTGTTGTATGGGTGGTTGGTAGGAGTATATTATTTGGGGCTGAATTGGCGGCGGCTGGACTGGCTGCGGCAGGGGGGACTGTGTAGGGGTCCGTTGTGGAGGTCCTGTAACCACTGCTCTTCCCTCACTCCACATTTTGGTGCGACAGTCTCTTTGAATGTAACCAATTGTCTGACAATAATAGCATATGGGGAGTCCTGACTGCTCTCTGGCCCTTTGTTGTCCAAGTCCTCTTCCTCTGCCCTGCATTCCTGTGTTCCTAGCCCTGTTTTGCTGGTTATCATAGTCTGGCTTCTGTGGCTCACTGTTATAGGTGGGCTGTGCCTGCATGTAGAGTGTAACTCCCTGTGTGTTGCCTGCCAATGCATTCATGGCGCTCTGGAGAAACCGTGTAGCGGCAGTCATCTGGTTAACTGGTGTTGCTAGCATGACTGTGTCCAGTGTGTCTTTTTTCTTATTAAGTTTCTGCTGGACTAGTTTGGCAGCTGCATTTTCAATTGCTAGCGGATTTTCCTGTCCTGTTCTCGCTTCTTTTTACGGAAATTAATGATGTGGTCTTGTATTTCAGGCCACGGTTTGCATTCCATGGCAACTATCCCATCTAACATCTCCTGCACTTCAGTGGTCAATCCCTTCTTCACTGTGTGATAGAAGAACCTACAGTTCCCTCCTGTTGCATTCCCTTTCTTCCCCAGTTCCTGATGCCATTTTTCTTTAAGTCGTGATATGTACTGTGCTGGGTCTTCATTCTGTTGCATTGTTTGTGACATTAGGGACCCGATGTCTGGCACATCAGGGAATTTGCGGCGCAACTGGGACCATACGCAGGCCCGTATTTTGTTGAATGGAACGCCATCGTACTTTGTTTCAGTGAGCGTAATTTTTCTTATTGACGTTTTTAGTATATCTTCTGCCTCTTCTCCAATCACTCTTGACACCAGCAGTGTTTTTTCCAAAGGGCTGCTATCCATTTACCCACACCCTCAGTCAGTGGCGGGAGTTGTTTTTTCAAATTGTCTTTGTTCATTTGGGGCCATGGGACATACAAAGAGGGATCATTTGCGTTTTTGAACAGTAGAGGCATCTGGTGTCTCACTGCGGTATTTGCCACTGTGGGTCGTGTGGGATCAAATTTACGTTCATATTTCTGCCAGACCTTTAAACTTGCCCTCATATAAGGGTAGTCCCAATCTTCGTCGCCCTCCCCGTGTAAGATACAGTCTTCTGCTGTGGCCATATTCTGTGGATCAAAGGACGCAACTCGTGGCCACGGGATCATTTGTGGTGCAAGACATTCTGTCCAGCCTGCCAAGTCATCAGTGTAGGAATTGACATAGAAGTCTGAACCCTCCCCACGGGTAACTATTTCAGTGGGCGTTCGGTCGTTGCCCTGCGATGCATTTTGTTTACTGAGCATCATGTTATAGTAATTTTTCTGCCTAGAGGAACGCATGAGGGCTATTCCTGAGACATCATAGGAAATGTCGTCAGGTCGCCCATGTGTTCCCAACACCGCCAGTCGTTCTATCTCAGTCCTTCTCTATTTCTTAGGTTTTTCTTCATCCTGGTTTGGATGATCCCTCTCTGGTGTGGTGTGTATGAAAGCACGCGTGGACCCAGGTGGTGGGCCCATAGAGTGTGTCATTGTTAGGGGTGATGTTTTCGAAAGTGCTTGTTGGGCTTGAGCAGAGAAGTTGTCATTAATGGTCGTGGTGGCTGCAAGGGGCATACCCGAGGCAATGGCTTCATTATTTTGTGTCATTCCCACACCCTCTATTGTATTGGGATGTGTTGTGGCAGTGGCTCTTGTAGTGAGGTGTCTGTCCTTGCATCTTTTCTGTTTGACAGGATGTCTACGTTACTGAGCATTTCTCTAAGTGTATCCTGTATGTGCTCTATTTTCATTGACAGACGTCGGACAGCTGCAATGTCACTCTTAGGGCTGGGTGACTGCACCTTTTGAAACAAGTCATTGTCTAAGCCTTCATGTGTTATGCTATCCATGCTCTTACTTAACTCAGCTGCGTGTCTCTATTTGCCTAAGTCTGAGGGGGGCAAAGAACCCCGGGAATTCTTGTTCACAGCTCCTGAGTCGCCGGGGTGTAATCGGGCGCTCCAGGATGGCTGTCCTATCCTCAGTGGCAACTGCTCATGGGAGTAGCGGCGCTGGCTTGGAAGGCGTTGCTGTTCGCCAGTGAAGGAAGCATTGGAGCCAGAGTGTGTGATGTGAGCTGTTGTCTGTGATATGTGGGAGATGTTGTCACAGGCTTCATCCTCCTCGTGCTGTTGTGTAACATTATTTTATACTGGTGTAAGCTTCAGGGTGAACTGTGCATCTATTTGGCCTGGTAGCCCTTGAACTACAGCTTCCACCACAGGGCTGGGGCCACTAGGAAGTTGCAGCGCTTGAATTTGGTCAAATGTCATTGTTCATTGGGGGAGGTGGTGGAATATCAGAGTAGCCAGCGGCTGTCCTGTCATTTGAAGCTGGAGGCACGTCTAAGGACGCGACGACATTGGGGTACATGCTGCTTACATGATACGCAGGTGGGGCCATGGGTGGGGGTGTTGGTTCAGTATTTTCTTCAAAGATACGCCACAACGCTAGGGTGTCCTTGCGCTTTTGAAGCTTGCTGCCTGGGTACTTAGCCTATAGGAAAGTAGTGGCATGGTCCAGTGTAGCAGGGTCAAAGGTGCCTTCAGGTGGCCAGGGGTGTGTTAAATTCTTTGTGTGCTTGTGTAGCTCCCTGCAGTGTTTAATTATACGCTGCTCTTGGCCTGTGAAGTTCTTGAGTACATGTTGTAATGGAGTAGCCGTGCTGACCTTTGTTTATAAGGCTGTTCGTGTATGTAACTGGGAGACGTAGGCAGGGACTATTGTTAGCCCCACCTGCTGCTACTGTCTAATTCCGATGCCTAAAACCTGGAACACGATCAGGAGGACAGCACTAGTTAAGGGTGTTGCTGGAATGAATGAGGAAGGGTCACCTTCTGAGAGACCTATGACGTGGTCGTTAATGAGGTACACGACAATCTGTGGTGCTAGGGACTCTACTGATGCCACATTCATCCCCTAGTCTCTCAGGTGTTGTAAAGCTGTCTCTATGTTGCGCACTGCGTTCTGCTCTGCAGGTGACGTTAGGGGGCGCGAGGTGAAATAGTTAATTTGGCTTTCTGGGTAGGTATAGTCTATTTCTGGAATTAATGCGTGCTCCCCTTCTTGTGGCTGACCGCTTGAGCCTGGTGAGTTGGACTCCTGAGAGTCAGTTTGATCCACTGTATTGTCAGAGTTATGTGTGGATGATGTTGGCGTGTCTGGGGGCGTGACATCTGAGTGGTGGGCTCCCTTTATGGACCCCACAGAGTAGAGGGACCCAGTTGGAGAATCCCACCAATTTTCAGACTCTACTGGGGAGACAGGTGAATACGAAGAGGGTGTATACTGCAAGCTTTCAACAGTGCAGGAATCCTGTGAGCAATTTGGCCAGACCAGATCTGGGCGGGTAGAATCTGGAAAGGCTGGGCTAGTCTTGGAATATGTATGGCCGCTGCTTTGTAGCAGAAGCCCTGTCAAAGTCAGTAGGGACACCCTTACTTCTTGGGTTGCATTTATATCTATTCCCAGTATGTCCCAAGCTGTCGACAGAATGTCACTTTGGTGTGCAGTAATTGGAGTTATTGTGTCTGTTCGACTGTTAAATATGGCAACTGGTCTGTTGTGCAGTAGGTGGAGAATGACTTCAGTTCTCTCTCTACCTTCATTATTCATTACGTGTGTGAATTTTTCTATCGTTTGCCAGAAATATATCTTTAGCGCAAGTTCCCCTGCTCGAAGCAGTTGGGAAAGAGTGTCAGGTTTGTCAAAGAAGTAACAGTTTTCTTCCCTGTTTACTTTTACAATTTAATGTGGCTGTAAAAAATTTGAAAAATGTTCACAACGACCCCTCTTCTTCTCTCTTTCCGGGTGCCCACAAGCTTCCAGAGTTTCAGGCTGGTTCCGGACAAGCCAGAAGTCGCAGGCCTGTTCTGTCCACTTAGTGTTCCCCGTTGCGGGTGCCCTCTTGGAGCTTTGGCAAATACAGCTTTTTTCTGGTCATGCCAGAAGTCGCAAGCCCGTCGCTTCTGCTCTAGAGTTCTCCGCTAGGTCCCCCCTCACAACGCTATCTGCCACCTAACTGGACAATCACTTTATTTTACCCACTGCCTCGGACCGGCCACCCACTAAACCTTTTTGGTTTTAGAGAGGAAAGTGGACGTCGGCTTCCTACTTTTATTTGTGGTAAATAGGTACAGGGGATAAGCATTAGTTGTGTCCAAGGGTACTTTTTATTGTTTTCTTTTTATGAGAGGGAGGAACAAGCTTTTATTTTATTCACATTCTAATACGTTATTTGGTGAGCCTATTTTTTTTCTAATGGCTTCATTAACAGGAAGTTAAGCTGGTGTTTTTAAGCTAGATATAACGATGCACTTTTTAAATGCTTATATTCTACCAACATCATACAATGGGCAGGGGACAAAAAAGGATATTTTGAGCTCAAACTAACAGGGTACTAACAGGGTACGCATATACTTAACAGAATGGAGCACTCCAAAATCCACACGACACATATATATATATATATAAACACACAATTTTATACACCTACATTATGTCTTGCTAATAAATAAAACAAAATTCAAATACAAAGAATGCAACACTGAGTCGTTGCACCAGATACCGATCTTCGAAGGAAACAAAACAGAGTCACTTGCAATCGTAGAGATAGAAACAACATGAGCTGACCACGGAAAAAGGCAACAGTTTTTTCAAAAAGTTGACAATTCCTTCACAATTAATAAAAAGGCAAGATTGTGCACTCCTTTGCCAGAAAACAGAATGAGAAGACGAATTCGTACATTGTAAGAAACGTTAATAGATAGCATGCTACTCGCCCAAAGCGCTTCCACGCCTCGTCAGGGATAGTAAGCGCTATATAAATACAGTTACAATACAGGTACATCTACAGTACTGCCCAGACCGTACTGATCGAGATTTCTCGTGCATAAAGTAGGGGGCCTCCTCGCCGAGCTGTGTAAGAGGGCACCTGTTTTCACTCACTCTGGGCCTGTCCTCGGATGGAGGAGGACTGGAAGGGGGTGAAGAAGGTGTGACGCTGTAATAGGAAGGGCACTTATGAGAACTTCTAGGAGCTATGGATAACCTGGCGGGGGACTGGCCGCGCTCTACAAGTCCAGGCTGATTGATAGATGTGTTGAACATCTGGGATGAAGATAACATACTCCAAAGTATGGACGGCACAGGCCCTGGTAGTAGCACAGAGGAACAGTACCCGGAAATGGGAGGCCGGAGGTACTCCAAACTGGGGGACGGGAGCGAGACATGCATTGTTGTGCTTCTGCAGAACAAGTGATATGCCAGGGACGAGGACACCCCAAGAAATGGGAAATTATATGGGGGCCTGGAATACGCTTCGAGGGTTGTGGAGTAGGTAGAAATCATGTCCCCTGAATCAAAAGAGTGCCTGAAACAGGCAGAAGAACTGGGTAGAACCCGGAGCAGCAGACAAAAACCCCAAAAAGGGCCCGCTGCTTACTGAGAGAAGCTGGCAAAGCTTCCATACAACTGCTATAAAAGGCTATTAAATAGAGATTCAGGGATGCTGAGCTGGCTTATGCAATATTATATCAAAATGTGATAGCACACGGAGACACCAACAAGCACAGGGCAAACATGCATGGGGTCATAAAAACATGGCAGAGTTGGCAGTTTTAAAAGCGATAACAAACATTAGGAGATACACACAGTCATTGTTTTTTAGGTCGAGCCTAGCGCAGCGCGCATGCACTGCTTTATGGGAGGCTTCTTGTGAGCACTCCAAACTTCCCCGAGACTTCTCCTTGTGGGTCTGGCAACTCCCACACATTCCATTGGCCTTTGCGTGTGGCTTTCAATAATGAAAGCACGCAAATGGCCAAAGACGGGTGCATGTCTCGCCTTTTCTCTAAACGTTCACTCCCATGGTGTTTGGGTCTCGGGAGCGAGCAGCGGCGCGCAGGGTGGCAGCTGCATTCCTCCCTTGTTTTGTGGATCATGTTACTAATTAACACAGCGCGGTCGCTTTCACTTTCGCGGCCGTGCTTGTTTTCAATGCCCCCTCACATCACATGTGAAGACTGTGTCTAAAATGGAAGGCGGGAGCGTCAATTTGAAATAAAGTGGCTTCTGAGGCGGCAATTAAACTGACACATCAGTCTTACTGGAACAACCTGGTCCCGCGGCTACAAGGAAGCGCTCGTGCGAGGCTTTTTTCACTCTTGCATTGCGACCTGAGCGTGTAAACAAGAGCACGAGCAGGCCGGCTGAGTCACGGTTCACCCAGAGCAGGCTCCAGCGTCGAGAGAAGATAACAAAAAAATAACAACACACCATCGGCGCACAGTTGTTTTCAATGCCCCCTCACATCACATGTGAAGACTGTGTCTAAAATGGAAGACGGGAGCATCAATTTGAAATAAAGTGGCTTCTGAGGCGGCAATTAAACTGACACATCAGTCTTACTGGAACAACCTGTTCCCGCGGCTACAAGGAAGCGCTCATGCGAGGCTTTTTTCACTCTTGCATTGCGACCTGAGCGTGTAAACAAGAGCACGAGCAGGCCGGCTGAGTCACGGGTCACCCAGAGCAGGCTCCAGCGTCGAGAGAAGATGTGCCCGCCCCCACCACTCCTCTTTGTGCCGGAATCGGGATTGACCCTGCAAATCGGGGACGCCTGGTCACCATTCACTTCTGCCTCTGCCTCTGCGCTCCTGTTCGTGAAATGGCCCCAAATTGGTCTCTGTGCGTTGTCTTCCGGCCCTCCATCTCGGAGTACCTTTGAGACAGACTTCTGTTAAGATTTCAGAGCGGGTACGCCTGGCAAAGTTGTCTCTATAATGTGCTGCACGGCTAAACACTTATGTGGTCCCAAAGGCGAGACCTATTGGCTATGCCAATGCATGTCTGAGGTACCTATGGGACGTGCCAACCAAGACTGGGTGCCATAAAGGCAATGCACTAAAGTGGAAGGAACACAGCATTAAAAACACTGCTTGCAAATAAGGGCCCTAGAAGAATCTGTTTAAAGAGCCCCCCACTCAGCAGCAGTAAGCCTTGGTGAGTTCTAGGCTCGGATGGAGTTAACCAAGCGCTACATTTGTATACACCAGGCTGCTTCCAGAGAGCTAGGCTCAGGGAGCACCATATTTGCATTAGTATCAGTTTGTCAGATTCAGAAGGCCTCCTGGTGGTCCCTAGTTCCCAGGGTAAGACATAGTGGGTTTTATCCATCTTAATCGCTGGATTTTATATGCGGGGCAGAAGCCCAAGACGTGCTGGGCGTGTGCATGCGCTGCATTGCACGCCGGGTGTTTGTCTGTGCTGGACAGAGAGGCGGACTAGGTGCTCCTTAGTGGAGTAACGAAAGTTGAAGGGGCCCCCCTGCAAGGTACATGGAGGGGCCCCCTCTCCGGATTTAATCTGGTGCTCCCACGCCTGAGTACTGTGCTGAGGGGGCCCCCTGCAGCTCAGGGGCCCCCCCACACCGCAGGGGCCGTGGGGACCTGTAGCCAGGTAGGTCGCTCCCCCACCACACAGCTCCGCCTGTGGTGCCCTACCCGCTGCTGCTGCTGGTAAGCTCGCCCCCCTGTTTGCTGCCTCTGTGCCCGTTTTTGCCTTTTGCTTCACCTCGTTTGCCTTCTGTACCCCTCGCTGCCCCCGTATTTTGTGTCCACCTTTGCCTTCTGTACCCCTCGCTGCCCCTGTTTTCTTGTGTCCACCTTTACCTTCTGTACCCCTCGCTGCCCCTGTTTTCTTGTGTCCACCTTTGCCTTCTGTACCCCTCGCTGCCCCTGTTTTCTTGTGTCCACCTTTGCCTTCTGTACCCCTCGCTGCCCCTGTTTTCTTGTGTCCAACTTTGCCTTCTGTACCCCTCGCTGCCCCTGTTTTCTTGTGTCCACCTTTGCCTTCTGTACCCCTCGCTGCCCCCGTTTTTTGTGTCCATCTTTGCCTTCTGTACATCTCGTTGCCTCTCCACGCTCCCGCCGCTGCGTCCCCTGCGGCCCCGCCCCCCTGACTGCCCATTCGCTGCCCCTGCCTCCCGCCTCCCAGCTGCTCCTCCCTTCCACCTCCCCATATATGGCGGCAGCTGCGCGGTGAGGAGAGCGACCCTTGACCTTGCCAGGTAGGTCGCTCCCCCACCACACAGCTCCGCCTGTGGTGCCCTACCCGCTGCTGCTGCTGGTAAGCTCGCCCCCCTGTTTGCTGCCTCTGTGCCCGTTTTTGCCTTTTGCTTCCCCTCGTTTGCCTTCTGTACCCCTCGCTGCCCCCGTATTTTGTGTCCACCTTTGCCTTCTGTACACCTCGCTGCCCCTGTTTTCTTGTGTCCACCTTTGCCTTCTGTACCCCTCGCTGCCCCTGTTTTCTTGTGTCCACCTTTGCCTTCTGTACCCCTCGCTGCCCCCGTTTTTTGTGTCCATCTTTGCCTTCTGTACCCCTCGTTGCCTCTCTCCGCTCCCGCCGCTGCGTCACCTGCGGCCCGCCCCCCTGACTGCCCATTCGCTGCCCCTGCCTCCCGCCTCCCAGCTGCTCCTCCCTCCCACCTCCCCATATATGGCGGCCGCGGCGCGACCGCGCCGCTGGCGTGCCGAAGGCGCGCCTAAGGCAAGCCCGTCTGCGCCCGTCCGCGCCTGGACCGCGCCCAGTGCCAGAACCCCTGGGCTGTGTGCCCCCCGCTCCATCCTCGAGGACCGACGCCGATACGATGCCACCACACTCCACGCTCTCAACCCCGGACGGACACACAACTGCTTCAAGGCCGCCCCGAAACGCACTCATGGTCCCTTCACCTGCCGGAACTGCAGCTACACCAGCCTCAGAGCCACCGAAGCGCCCGCCAAGAAGGACCTCAACCACCTCCGATGCATCCTACTGAACACCCGCTCCGCACGCAAACACGCCGTCGAGCTCTGGGACCTGCTTGACACATCATCACCAGACATCGCCTTCCTGACAGAGACCTGGATGAACGACTCCTCCGCACCCGACATCGCCATAGCCATCCCAGACGGCTATAAGATCACCCGCAGAGACCGCATCAACGGAGTAGGAGGAGGAATCGCCATCGTCCACAAGAACTCCATCAGGGTCTCGACCAGCACCGACGACTTTCTCTGCACCGCCGAACACATGCACTTCCAGATCCACACGGACCCCAACACCACCCTTAGAGTCACCCTTGTCTACAGACCCCTGGGCCCCGACCCCAGTTCAGCGACTCCATCGCCGACTTCATCAGCACGCACGCCCTGACCTCTACCGACTACATCCTCCTCGGAGACCTGAACTTTCACCTGGAGAACAACAACGACAGCAACTCCACCACCCTGATCGACAACCTCGCCAACCTCGGACTGAGACAGCTCGTCACAACACCGACCCATTCCGCCGGCCACACGCTCGACCCCGTCTTCTCCTCAAGCTCCCACGTCTCCTTCAGCCACACCACGGAACTCCTCTGGACCGACCACCGCTGCATCCACTTCACCTTCCAGAAACCCACCACACACCACCGCACCCAACAGATCCCACGCCGCTGCTGGAGAAAAGTCACCGAAGACCAACTACGGGCAAACCTCGCTCTCAGCCCTCCCTCCGACCCATCCAACACCGACGACGCTGCCTGCAACCTCAGACGATGGATAGACGACTGTGCCAACACCCTCGCCCTGCTGAAAAAACTCACCTACAGTGACACCACCAAAAGAGCCAGCTGGTTCACCCCGGAACTCCTAGCGTCCAAGCGTACCTGCCGGAAACTAGAGAAGAAATGGCACAGTGATAAGACACCGGACAGCCACGCAGCCCACAAAGACGCCATCCGTAACCACCACCACCTCATCAGGTCCGCCAAGAGAATCTCCTTCAAAGACCGCCTCGACAACAACGCACACAACAGCAAGGAGCTCTTCAACATCGTGAAGGAACTCTCCAACCCCAGCTCCAACACCAACGACATCCCGCCGTCGCAAGCCCTGTGCGATTCCCTCGCCACCTTCTTCCACCGCAAGATCGCCGACATCCACGACAGCTTCAACACCCAGACAGCCCCAACTAAGATCAATGCACCAGACCCGCCGCACACCATCGACCACGACCCCTTGCCAGCCTAGGCCAGCGTGAACATCGATGACACCATCAAGACCATGAGCACAATACACTCCGGCTCCCCGTCAGACCCTTTCCCGCACCACATCTTCAACAAGGCCAGCAGCTCCATCGCACCCCACCTGTGCAACGTTATCAATCTCTCCTTCGATACCGCGACCTTCCCAGAGAGCTGGAAACACGCAGAGATCAACGCCCTACTCAAAAACCCAAGGCGGACCCGAGAGACCTCAAGAACTTCCGGCCCATCTCCCTGCTTCCGTTCCCAGCCAAGGTCATCGAGAAGATCGTCAACAAACAGCTAACCCGATACCTCGAAGAAAACAGCATCCTGGACCCATCCCAATCAGGGTTCCGCAGCAACCACAGCACTGAGACTGCCCTCATCGCCGCCACCGACGACATCAGGACCCTGCTGGACAACGGTGAGACCGCAGCCCTCATCCTGCTGGACCTCTCCGCCACCTTCGACACTGTCTGCCACCGCACTCTACGCGCACGCCTCCACGACGCAGGGATCCGAGACAAGGCTCTGGAATGGGCCACCTCCTTCCTCGCCGGCAGAACCCAGAGAGTCCGCCTCCCACCATTCCGATCCGAAGCCTCCGAGATCATCTGCGGCGAACCCCAGGGATCATCCCTCAGCCCAACACTGTTCAACATCTACATGGCCCCGCTCGCACGCATCGCCAGACAGCACGACCTCAACATAATCTCATACACCGACGACACTCAACTGATCCTCTCCCTCACCAAGGACCCCCTCGCCGCCAAATCCAACCTCCATGAAGGAATGAAGGCCGTCGCCGATTGGATGAAGATC
Organism: Calotriton arnoldi; assembly: GCA_963921515.1. Taxonomy (NCBI): domain Eukaryota; kingdom Metazoa; phylum Chordata; class Amphibia; order Caudata; family Salamandridae; genus Calotriton; species Calotriton arnoldi. Next base: position 236,355 of record CAWUFW010004503.1, on the reverse strand, counting down.
AGCCGACTAAAGCTGAACACGGGCAAGACAGAGGTCCTCATCCTCGGCTCCAACCCCTCAGCCTGGGACGACTCCTGGTGGCCAACGACACTGGGAGCAGCCCCGACACCCACCGACCACGCACGCAACCTGGGAGTCATCCTCGACTCAACCCTCTCCATGGCCAAGCAAGTCAACGCAGTCTCCTCCTCCTGCTTCAACACCCTCCGCATGCTTCGCAAGATGTACAGGTGGATCCCGACAGATGCAAGAAGAACAGTCACCCAGGCCCTCGTCAGTAGCAGACTTGACTATGGGAACGCCCTCTACGCGGGAGCCCCGGCCAAGCTCATCAAGTGACTGCAACGCATACAAAACGCCTCCGCACGCCTGATCCTCGACGTACCACGCCACAGCCACATCACCCCCCACCTGAGGAACCTGCACTGGCTCCACGTCGACAGGAGAATCTCCTTCAAACTCCTCATCCACGCACACAAGGCACTCCACAAGACTGGCCCAGCCTACCTCAACAGACGACTCTTCTTCTACGTCCCCAACCGCCAGCTCCGCTCCGCCGACCTCTCCCTCGCCACCGTCCCTCGCATTCGAAGAACAACCACCGGCGGCAGATCCTTCTCACACCTCGCCGCCAAGACCTGGAACACCCTTCCACTAAGCCTACGACAGACCCAAGACCTGCTGACCTTCAGGAGGCTACTCAAGACCTGGCTGTTCGACCAGTAGCAGCAACCCCCCTTTTTTCTCCCCAGCACCTTGAGACCCTCGCGGGTAAGTAGTGCGCTCTACAAATTCTGTGATAAATTGATTGATTGATTGATTGATTGATTGTTATGCCACTGGTGTTCCTAAAAAGGGCTAAGGGGAGAGTGTCCGACCTTAACTGGATACAGAGCTCTCCTGACAGCGGAGTTTGAAAAAAGTCAAGAAACTCTTCAAAGATATAGTCCATCTTGGTGTTCAGAAAGGAATTTGTTGAAGTGCCGAGTGGCAGGGTGCCACAATGGGTTACCTGGACGGTTTGCCAATAGGACGTTGCAATAGTAGAGTTCATACCAGGATCAGGCCAGAACCTGTGCAGATCTAGGGGCTTATTTACAAGACCCTTGCGCTGCCGGTGCATCACTTTTTCCCATATTAAAGTGACGCACCGGCGGCACAAGGGGCTTGTAAATAAGCCCCCTAGTTTGTTAATTGATCTCTGTATATATTAGAGCCTGGGAATGTTTAAAGCCTGGGGCCTGCTGATTAAATCGCTTAGGGCTTCTCTGAAATGTATTAGGGACTCATAAGTAAATTAAATGTTCCAATCAGATGTAGTAAATTAGAATTCGTCCGCGCACAACCTTAGAGTAATTGAAAGTTCAAAAAAAATTCAAAAAAGGTTAAGTGTGCTCCTTGGGTGTGTACTCCGGTCCTGTACACTATTGGAATAAGTAAATTGCGTTCTCTACTATAGGGAACGTCCCGGTGGGCACTACCTGACCCCCTGCGGGTTTTTTTAAACGTTGTTATGTTTTTGTAATCTTCTTTCCAAAAAATAATTAAACCATTAGTTTCATGTCTTCATATTTATTTTTCTTTCTTCATATGAATTGGATCGGATTATGTTTCCAAACAATATGCTTTCATTGGGTACTTTTTACACTCCTTGAGTTCCATACTTCTTACACTCCTTGAGTTCCAATGCATTTCGGGTGAAAACACCCTTCTTCAGGGAACCATGTGCTGTAATTAAATGTGAACACTACTTAATACATGAGGGGACTAGAAACGGTATATGATATTACGCTCTAACGTGGATAATAGGAAATGTGCCTGAAGTGCTCCGGATCGTATGTGTTAAAACCGGTCCTAATGGGACTCGTGTGATCATGGTTGCTGATTACATGTATTATTCTGTTTTGATTTTCTTTCGGGTACTTATTTTCAAATAATGGTTTATCCTTTTTCGTTATAGGACAGTTGATCATTATTGTTTTTTATGATAACCTATGTTTAGGAACCTTCCTCTTTTCCGTTTACGTTGATACTATATTTTATGACATTGATTGGTATGTGTTATATGTTTAGCTGTTTATGGTTTTTATTATTATCTCATTTTTTTATTTTTTTATTAGTATCTCATGTTTTGGAAATATATGCTATACTGTTTGTATATGACAAACTTGATTAGATATCTTATTTATCATATCGTTATAGCTTGGTTGCCACTGCCAAAACTGACCGTTGTAGATCATCACTGGCATATTGATTTGTTATTTTTATTGTTATTCTGCAGGTGGGAGCACACCCCCGTAATCCTCAGTTTATACCGGCGAGCCTAGACAGGTCCTTCTTTTACTCACTGTGTTTAGTGTGGTTAGCTATTTGATACACTTCATTCTAACATGGCCGCCATAACCGTTTTCGTACTCATTAGTCCATCCTTTATTTCTACTAAGACTTAACCACCACAAACCACCACGGTAACGTTTACCCGTAGCACCTATCAGAGAACGCGGAGCTTGGACACTCTCGTAAGTTCTTCAGTTCACCGTCGTTTTTATTGTGCAGAGCGTCACTTTCACCACGGCATTATTAATTGAGCACTCACGTATTTTGTGTATCAGTAGGACGTACTTAGTCTTGAGCACTTTTTCATCCGTTTACATCGATGCACTGCAGTGTGCTCAGTCTTATTCTTTTTGATCCAGCTATTCAGTATACTAATCGAGCACTTTGATTTTTTACAAGTAGGACAATCACCGTTATGAGTTTCGTTAAAGTTTATTCCTTTTCATCACTCAACCATGATCACACGAGTCCCATTAGGACCGGTTTTAACACATACGATCCGGAGCACTTCAGGCACATTTCCTATTATCCACGTTAGAGCGTAATATCATATACCGTTTCTAGTCCCCTCATGTATTAAGTAGTGTTCACATTTAATTACAGCACATGGTTCCCTGAAGAAGGGTGTTTTCACCCGAAATGCATTGGAACTCAAGGAGTGTAAGAAGTATGGAACTCAAGGAGTGTAAAAGTACCCAATGTAAGCATATTGTTTGGAAACATAATCCGATCCAATTCATATGAAGAAAGAAAAATAAATATGAAGACATCAAACTAATGGTTTAATTATTGTTTGGAAAGAAGATTACAAAAACATAACAACGTTAAAAAAAAAAACGCAGGGGGTCAGGTAGTGCCCACGGGGACGTTCCCTATCATAGAGAACGCAATTTACTTATTCCAATAGTGTACCGGACCGGAGTACACACCCAAGGAGCACACTTAACCTTTTTTGAATTTTATTTTAACTTTCAATTACTCTAAGGTTGTGCGCGGACGAATTCTAATTTAGTATATTCCTGATCCGCTCTGAACCGCAGCACACCTATATATCATTGATTATGGCATATGAAGAAATTTCTAATCTTACTGATTTGAGGGCTGACACCTTTGCATTTGCCAATGAGGAAGCTACACGCATATACGCATTAATACATGAGGAGACATCTCAATCCACCACCCATCGGAATAAAGAACAAAACATTAAGCAATTATTATATCTATCCAAACGTGAGATCAACCAGAGACTACATGCAAGTACATTAATAAAGTATCATCGTGCACAACGCATACCGCGAGGATTAAGAATAGCATTAAAACCCTCTCTTTGTAAAAACGCACAGAAGTTCAAAGAACGATGGTTTGCAATCCTGAATAAATGCTCATTAGATCTTATCCTTTTAATTATTGAAGAGCTATCGAATATACTTGAAGATCTTTCTAAAGAAATAGTGTTAGTTACAACTGAACTTACCAATTCAATGTCTACGGAAGACTGGTCAAATGTTTTGGAAGACATCAATCAGCAACTCACTAGGCACTCACAAGAAGTCAATGAGAGAAAAATACGAAAGTTCCGTCGAGACACAGTGGATTATAAGCTGAGAGAGGTGTATAGTTGGGCAGAAGTGTACGCACATCGCCGACAAAACAAACCTGAGACACAACAATCAGAGACATCATCATCTGGCAGTGATATATCTAATAGACCAAGGAATACATTTCATAAACCCCGATTCCAAAAACAACCAGTTCCGTCGACCACAGAACAGCCACACACCTCAGGCGAGCCTTTTTTAGAATCAGGCCCACAAGAAAAAGAAGACCCAGGAGGGGTCAAAGAAAAAGATGTTCCAAACACCAGGAGTACCACAGCGGGAACGAAGAAAGACAAAGGGAAGAAAACTTAAGTGAATTGAATTTGGTAATTAACATTTCAGATCAACCATTGGAAGAAATTGAACTACGGACTTTACAAAGAGGAATGTCGTTTGTTCCTGTCACTCATACTAACAGTTTAGAATTAGAGATTAGCTTCTTTAAACTGATGAGAAAATTACGTCTTAGACATTTCTTTGAAAATGTCATGCAAGAACACCGTACAGAGAAAGAGGATCAGCTACGGGGGCTTACACCCCGCAGCACATACATGCCACCTGTCAGCCATAAGACTCTGGATATATTTGAAGATTTGGTTAAGATTGAATTATCCAAACTTAATCATTTAAAGCCACACAGAAAGAGTAACTTAACTAAAAAAGAACTTGGCATACTTAAAAATATGGCTAACAACCCTAAGATCGTTTGCCAGAAGGCGGACAAAGGAGGAGCCTTGGTGGTTTTAAATACCACACATTACGAGAGTGAAGTTGATAAACATGTTTCAGACTAAACGATTTATACTAAATTGGATACCAACCCTACAGAACTATTTCTAAACTTGTTGAAAACCATCATTAACAAAAGCTATGAAAACGGCACTATCAGTGAGAGGACCAAGAAATTTGTCATACAGGAAAATCCGAAAAGTCCTACCATATACATGGTACCTAAAATACATAAGGATATAGTACATCCACCTTTTCGTCCAATAGTATCCACTAAGGGAAGCATACATCAACCCATTGGGCAATTTTTAGATCGGTACCTCCAACCCAGCGTGATAAAAATGCAAACTTATGTGAAAGATACAACGGATTTCCTTATTAAACTACAACAAGTTCAAATTAGAAGTGAAGAGTCCATTTTGTTTTGCACCATGGATGTAAAATCTCTATATACTTCGATACCGCATCAGTCAGGTATTGAAGCAATAGAATATACTTTGTTACAAACTGACATCGATCAAGATATGAATTTTTTTTGGATGGAACTGTTGTACTTTACCCTTTTTCAGAGCTACTTTAAATGGAAGGAACAGTGGTTTCTTCAACAATCAGGAACTTCCATGGGCAATTCCACCGCGCCGGCGTACGCCAATCTGTTTATGGAAAGATTTGAGGAAGAACATATTCTAACCAAATCACCATGGAAGGAACATAGCAGATTGATCCTCAGATACATAGACGACATATTTCTAATATGGAGTGGGCCGAAATCGGAACTCACAGAGGCACTTCATAATCTCAATTGCATTGATGAGAGAATTCAGTTCACGTCAGAAATACAAGAGCAACGGATAACGTTTCTGGACGTAGAAATTACAAGAACAGGCACCGGATTTGACACAGACATCTATTGAAAACCTACGGACCGGAACTACACTTTGCATTATCAAAGTTTCCACCAAGAAACCTTGAAACAACACCTCCCTTACTCACAAATGTTAAGAGTTAAAAGAATTGTATCACAACCACATGTAGCCAGAGAACGGCTTAATGAGATGGAACACAGATTCCGTAATAGGGGTTATCCACAGACAGTATTGAATCTAGCAAAACAACGCAGCACACAAAGAACGCGAAGAGAGTTACTTACAAAAACACACAAAAAAGAGAATACACGTATGGTTGTGGTTTCCAAATTTTCCACGATGAGTAAAGCTTATCGACGAATTATCAGACAACACTGGTCTATCTTAACACAAGAACATGAATTCAACAATTTATTCAGCGAATCACCTATATTTGTGTACCAAAGGAGTCATAATCTAGGAGAAATTTTGAAATTCTCATGTAAGGAAGACAAAACCATTTACAAAGGCACGGAACCATGTTACAATTGTAACAATTGCAACAACCTAATCAAAGGAAACACCATCACACACCCGAGAAAAGGTAACAGGATAAAACTACGAGTCACGGCAACATGCGACACCATGAACGTTATTTATCTATTGAAATGCCCCTGTGGTCAAGCGTACGTCGGAAAAACTGAACGTAAGATAAAAACTAGATTGAATGAACATAAATACAACATACGAAACAATAACTTGAAATCAACAGTGGCGAGTCATTTTTTCGAAAACAAACACAGCACCAGTCAATTCAAGTTTTTAATTCTTGAAGTCATCACTAAGGAAGAAGGTCGAGACAACAATAAATTCCTCCTACAAAGAGAAAATTATTGGATAAAAAGACTTGAAACAATGAAACCGTTCGGTATGAACGACAGAATCGAATTCAGTTGTTACTTGTAACAATCCCTGGTTGGTCACAGTTAATATGAACTGCTTATAGGATCATTTGATCTTTCATGCTAATTACATGTATTATTCTGTTTTGATTTTCTTTCGGGTACTTATTTTCAAATAATGGTTTATCCTTTTTCGTTATAGGACAGTTGATCATTATTGTTTTTTATGATAACCTATGTTTAGGAACCTTCCTCTTTTCCGTTTACGTTGATACTATATTTTATGACATTGATTGGTATGTGTTATATGTTTAGCTGTTTATGGTTTTTATTATTATCTCTTTTTTTTGTTGTTAGTATCTCATGTTTTGGAAATATATGCTATACTGTTTGTATATGACAAACTTGATTAGATATCTTATTTATCATATCGTTATAGCTTGGTTGCCACTGCCAAAACTGACCGTTGTAGATCATCACTGGCATATTGATTTGTTATTTTTATTGTTATTCTGCAGGTGGGAGCACACCCCGTAATCCTCAGTTTATACCGGCGAGCCTAGACAGGTCCTTCTTTTACTCACTGTGTTTAGTGTGGTTAGCTATTTGATACACTTCATTCTAACATGGCCGCCATAACCGTTTTCGTACTCATTAGTCCATCCTTTATTTCTACTAAGACTTAACCACCACAAACCACCACGGTAACGTTTACCCGTAGCACCTATCGGAGAAGGCGGAGCTTGGACACTCTCGTAAGTTCTTCAGTTCACCGTCGTTTTTATTGTGCAGAGCGTCACTTTCACCATGGCATTATTAATTGAGCACTCACGTATTTTGTGTATCAGTAGGACGTACTTAGTCTTGAGCACTTTTTCATCCGTTTACATCGATGCACTGCAGTGTGCTCAGTCTTATTCTTTTTGATCCAGTTATTCAGTATACTAATCGAGCACTTTGATTTTTTACGAGTAGGACAATCACCGTTATGAGTTTTGTTAAAGTTTATTCCTTTTCAACCATGATAACACGAGTCCCATTAGGACCGGTTTTAACACATACGATCCGGAGCACTTCAGGCACATTTCCTATTATCCACGTTGGAGCGTAATATCATATACCGTTTCTAGTCCCCTCATGTATTAAGTAGTGTTCACATTTAATTACAGCACATGGTTCCCTGAAGAAGGGTGTTTTCACCCGAAATGCATTGGAACTTAAGGAGTGTAAGAAGTATGGAACTCAAGGAGTGTAAAAAGTACCCAATGAAAGCATATTGTTTGGAAACATAATCCGATCCAATTCATATGAAGAAAGAAAAATAAATATGAAGACATCAAACTAATGGTTTAATTATTTTTTGGAAAGAAGATTACAAAAACATAACAACGTTTAAAAAAAAACCCGCAGGGGGTCAGGTAGTGCCCACGGGAACGTTCCCTATAGTCTAGAATGCAATTTACTTATTCCAATCAGATGTAGGCCAATGCTACCATGTTTTAAGGAGAGAGCACAGGCACTTTAGCACTGGTTAGCAGCAGTAAAGTGCAGAGAGTCCTAATGCCAGCAAAAACGAGTTCAGGCAAAAATCAGGGAGTGAAGGCAAAATGTTTGGAGGAATACCACGCCAAGGATGTCGGGAGAAACAGTAGGGTTCCAACTGTTGACACTGCAGTGCAGTTTTCTTATCACTTGTGGTTTCCACAAGTAAGGTGCAGTGCAGTTTTCATGTCAAGTGGGGTTCTCACTGTTCAAGGTGCAGGGCAGTTTTTTAGGTAGAGCCTAGTGCAGCGCGCATGCGCTGCCCTAGGAGAGGGCCTCTTGGAATCACTCCAGACTTCCCAGAGACTTCTCTGTGTGGGTCGGACTCCTCCCACACATTCCATTCGCCTTTGCGTGAGGCTTTCAATAATGAAAGCACGCAAATGGCCAAAGACGGGTGCATGTCCCGCCTTTCCTCTAAATGTTCACTCCCATGGCCTTTCGGTCTCGGGAGCGAGCAGCGGCGCGCAGTGTGCCAGCTGCATTCCTTAAATTCCTTGCAGCGCACGCGCGCACCACTCGCGGGCTTGTTTTGTTTTTATAATGGCGCCCGGCGCTTCCTGGAGCCGCCACACGCGTAGCCCACTGAGCTTCCGGGGACCTGCGTTTACAGGGGCTCTTGTGTAAGTTTCACACAGCACGCGCGCACCACTGGCGGGCTTGTTTGATTTTGATGAAATGCATGGCTTTTTATAAGAAGCCCCTTTAGTAGATTATCCAGTGGTCCTCCTGCTCACAAGTACTACTCGGTTTCAAACCTGTTACAATGACTAGTGACTCTTCATGTCAGTGCGTTTATTTTTGAAGCTCAAAAGAAAAGTGTTTGCTCCTTCCCTGTTTGCCCCCGAACCTTCACTCTGATCTGACCGTGGCGTAGTACGAACAATACCAGATGAAAGCGACCTGCCCCCGTTACACAAAATACCTCATTTAATATGCTTTACTAATGTTACATGGTTATTCATTGGCACCATAAAGCCTTTCTCCCCGCACAGTTCAACGACGTGAATGCCCACTGCACCTCTTGTACTGGCGAAAAACATCTGAATTGCAGTAGTCTAGAGCGGTTCTAGCTGCGTTTTGTTTTCTCCGTACAGGGAATGAATACAAAGGAGTCGATCTTGCTGGTGCAATTTCAGCTACCGCTTACATCCTATTGGGTGGAGCAGCTCGGTTTCCTTGCCAACCTTGCAGGCTGCTGGTAGCTGTGTTTAGTCAGCTGTGTGCAGCATGGGGTAACCCCCTCCAAAGGTGCTTCAAAGAATCACGCATTCCCAAAAGCGAGGCGGTCATTTCTTTTACATCAATCCACCTGTCTGATCTCTACAAAACACTACATTTATAACCTATCAAGCGGCCAGGAAAAGGGTAACACGTTAACATATGGCTTTACACAGATTGCGATTTAGGCCCACTTCAATGAAATACGAGTAAATTATCAAATCTGCCTATGGGTTGGTGGTCAACGCACTCATGGTAAGAAGCCGCCCCTTCACAAAAAAATACAAAATAAAAGCAAAAAGTGCATCATCTAAATAAAAACATAAAAAAACAGTCAACAAACCTTTATCGTTATCATCGGAAATGAGCCAATTAAAACCTCTCTTCATGCGGCACATCGGCCCGAAGACAGCAAATATAGCAATTAATTAAGCCAACGGGAACAACCTGCATATATGGGAACTTCACTTGGTGTTACGTGAAACACAAGTGAGCACGTCTGGTCTAAAATAACCCTGGGCGGAGTTCGCGGAGTTGCACTACGCGGAACACCGCGAAGTGCATAAAAAACTCCGTCGCACTACGCAGAGCTCCGCGAGTGGCGGAGTATGATAGAAAAATGCCGTTCGCGGTGATTGCACAGTGCCGGATGCTTGTCCGCACTGTGCAATCATTGCGAACGGCACCATGCACAGCGCAAGCTTTCCTTTTCTTGCGCTCAAGTAGATTTTTACTCGAGCGGCAGCTTTCTCAACGCGAACGGGCAGTTTCTCAACGCGAGCGGTCGCGAGCATACGCGACCACTCGCAATGAGAAACCAGACCCCCCCCCCCGCGGTGAGAAATCTCGCCGGGATGTTGATTTTCCACGCTCGCGCTCGCCAACTTGATGTTGACGATGATCGCGAACGAGGAAAAATCTCGCCGGGAGGTTGATTTTCCTCGCTCGAGATCGCCAACTTGACGTTGATGAACGCGAACATGTCATTATTGGTGTGATTTAAAAAAAAAAATCAGTTTCTATTTCTCTTAAATTAGCTCAAAGGTTCTCACTAGTGTTGCTTTAATGAACTTGGGTTTACTCGTAAATAAGGTGTTTAAGACACCTTACAACATAAGGTATGTGTAAAACGCATATTTTGTTATCCTTTTAAAGTTTAAACGACAGCAATTTAAGACTGAGCATTTACGATATAAAAAAACGTCCCTTCCTCCCTACTTTTCAATTCAGCCCACTTTGGTTTCTGTCCATCCAGTCCCTACTGCTGATCTCCTCTCTCCATCTCATGCCTTTTACGTTCATCTGCACCCTCCTCCCCGACTAAAGGGCCTAACCTGCAACTTTGTTAACAAGCATTAGTATAGCCAATAGGTCTCCCTTATGGGACCTTATAAGTATTTAGTTATGCAGCACAATATCCTTGGTGCAACAACATTAACTGTTGCATGGCTAAACACTTATAAGGTCCCAAAGGCGAGACCTATTGGCTATGCCAATGCTTGTCTTGTCACGTTTGGTTTCCACTGTTGAAGGGGCAGTGCAGTGGTTCATGTCACGTGGGTTCTCACTGTTAATGGTGCAGTGCTCTTGTCATGGGGTGTTTGCACTGTTGAAGGTGCAGTGAAGTTTTTCTTGTCACGTGGGGTTTTCACTGTTGATGGGGCAGTGCAGTGGTTCTTGTCACGTGGGGTTGCACTGTTGATGGGGCAGTGCAGTGGTTCTTGTCACGTGGGGTTGTACTGTTGATGGGGCAGTGCAGTGTTCTTGTCACATGGGGTTGTACTGTTGATGGGGCAGTGCAGTGTTCTTGTCACGTGGGGTTGTACTGTTGATGGGGCAGTGCAGGGGTTCTTGTCACGTGGGGTTGTACTGTTGATGGGGCAGTGCAGTGTTCTTGTCACGTGGGGTTGTACTGTTAATGAGGCAGTGCAGGGGTTCTTGTCACGTGGTTTCCACTGTTGATGGGGCAGTGCAGTGGTTCTTGTCACGTGGGGTTGTACTGTTGATGGGGCAGTGCAGTGGTTCTTGTCACGTGGTTTCCACTGTTGATGGTGCAGTGCAGGGGTTCTTGTCACGTGGGGTTGTACTGTTGATGGGGCAGTGCAGTGTTCTTGTCACGTGGGGTTGTACTGTTGATGAGGCATTGCAGTGTTCTTGTCACGTGGGGTTGTACTGTTGACAGGGCAGTGCAGGGGTTCTTGTCACGTGGGGTTGTACTGTTGATGGGGCAGTGCAGTGTTCTTGTCACGTGGGGTTGTACTGTTGATGGGGCAGTGCAGTGTTCTTGTCACGTGGGGTTGCACTGTTGATGGGGCAGTGCAGTGGTTCTTGTCACGTGGGGTTGTACTGTTGATGGGGCAGTGCAGTGTTCTTGTCACGTGGGGTTGCACTGTTGATGGGGCAGTGCAGGGGTTCTTGTCATGTGGTTTCCACTGTTGATGGGGCAGTGCAGTGGTTCTTGTCACGTGGGGTTGTACTGTTGATGGGGCAGTGCAGTGGTTCTTGTCACGTGGGGTTGTACTGTTGATGGGGCAGTGCAGGGGTTCTTGTCACGTGGTTTCCACTGTTGATGGGGCAGTGCAGTGGTTCTTGTCATGTGGGTTCTCACTGTTGATGGGGCAGTGCAGTGGTTCTTGTCACGTGGTTTCCACTGTTGATGGTGCAGTGCAGTGGCTCTTGTCATGTGGGTTTCCACTGTTGATGGGGCAGTGCAGTGGTTCTTGTCACGTGGTTTCCGCAGTTGATGGGGCAGTGCAGCCGTTCTTGACACGTGGTTTCCGCTGTTGATGGTGCAGTGCAGGGGTTCTTGTCACGTGGTTTCCACTGTTGATGGGGCAGTGCAGGGGTTCTTGTCACGTGGTTTCCACTGTTGATGGGGCAGTGCAGGGGTTCTTGTCACGTGGTTTCCACTGTTGATGGGGCAGTGCAGCGGTTCTTGACACGTGGTTTCCGCTGTTGATGGTGCAGTGCAGGGGTTCTTGTCACGTGGTTTCCGCTGTTGATGTGGCAGTGCAGGGGTTCTTGTCACGTGGTTTCCACTGTTGATGGGGCAGTGCAGTGGTTCTTGTCATGTGGTTTCCACTGTTGATAGTGCAGTGCAGTGGTTCTTGTCACGTGGTTTCCACTGTTGATGGTGCAGTGCAGTGGTTCTTGTCACGTTGTTTCCACTGTTGATGGGGCAGTGCAGGGGTTCTTGTCATGTGGGTTCTCACTGTTGATGGTGCAGTGAAGGGGTTCTTGTCATGTGGGTTCTCACTGTTGATGGTGCAGTGCAGTGCTCTTGTCATGGGGGGTTTGCACTGTTGATGGGGCAGTGCAGTGCTCTTGTCATGGGGGTTTGCACTGTTGCTGGGGCAGTGCAGTGGTTCTTGTCATGTGGGTTCTCACTGTTGATGGTGCAGTGCAGAGGCTCTTGTCATGGGGGTTTGCACTGTTGATGGGGCAGTGCAGTGGTTCTTGTCATGTGGGTTCTCACTGTTGATGGTGCAGTGCAGGGGCCCTTGTCATGTGGGTTCTCACTGTTGATGGTGCAGTGCAGTGCTCTTGTCATGGGGGGTTTGCACTGTTGATGGGGCAGTGCAGTGCTCTTGTCATGGGGGGTTTGCACTGTTGATGGGGCAGTGCAGTGGTTCTTGTCATGTGGGTTCTCACTGTTGATGGGGCAATGCAGCAGTTCTTGACACGTGGTTTCCGCTGTTGATGGTGCAGTGCAGGGGTTCTTGTCACGTGGTTTCCACTGTTGATGGGGCAGTGCAGTGGTTCTTGTCATGTGGGTTCTCACTGTTGATGGGGCAGTGCAGCGGTTCTTGACACGTGGTTTCCGCTGTTGATGGTGCAGTGCAGGGGTTCTTGTCACGTGGTTTCCACTGTTGATGGGGCAGTGCAGGGGTTCTTGTCACGTGGTTTCCACTGTTGATGGGGCAGTGCAGTGGTTCTTGTCACGTGGTTTCCACTGTTGATGGTGCAGTGCAGTGGTTTTTGTCACGTGGTTTCCACTGTTGATGGTGCAGTGCAGTGGTTCTTGTCACGTTGTTTCCACTGTTGATGGGGCAGTGCAGGGGTACTTGTCATGTGGGTTCTCACTGTTGATGGTGCAGTGCAGTGCTCTTGTCATGGGGGGTTTGCACTGTTGATGGGGCAGTGCAGTGCTCTTGTCATGGGGGTTTGCACTGTTGATGGGGCAGTGCAGTGGTTCTTGTCATGTGGGTTCTCACTGTTGATGGTGCAGCGCAGTGCTCTTATCATGGGGGTTTGCACTGTTGATGGGGCAGTGCAGTGCTCTTGTCATGGGGGGTTTGCACTGTTGATGGGGCAGTGCAGTGGTTCTTGTCATGTGGGTTCTCACTGTTGATGGTGCTGTGCAGAAGCTCTTGTCATGGGGGTTTGCACTGTTGATGGGGCAGTGCAGTGGTTCTTGTCATGTGGGTTTTCACTGTTGATGGGGCAGTGCAGTGGCTCTTGTCATGTGGGTTCTCACTGTTGATGGTGCAGTGCAGTGGCTCTTGTCATGTGGGTTCTCACTGTTGATGGTGCAGTGCAGTGGCTCTTGTCATGTGGGTTCTCACTGTTGATGGTGCAGTGCAGTGGCTCATGTCATGTGGGTTCTCACTGTTGATGGTGCAGTGCAGTGGCTCTTTTCATGTGGGTTCTCACTGTTGATGGTGCAGTGCAGTGGCTCTTGTCATGTGGGTTCTCACTGTTGATGGGGCAGTGCAGGGGTTCTTGTCACGTGGTTTCCACTGTTGATGGTGCAGTGCAGTGCTCTTGTCATGGGGGGTTTGCACTGTTGATGGGGCAGTGCAGTGCTCTTGTCATGGGGGGTTTGCACTGTTGATGGGGCAGTGCAGTGGTTCTTGTCATGTGGGTTCTCACTGTTGATGGTGCAGTGCAGAGGCTCTTGTCATGGGGGTTTGCACTGTTGATGGGGCAGTGCAGTGGTTCTTGTCATGTGGGTTCTCACTGTTGATGGGGCAGTGCAGTGGCTCTTGTCATGTGGGTTCTCACTGTTGATGGTGCAGTGCAGTGGCTCTTGTCATGTGGGTTCTCACTGTTGATGGTGCAGTGGCTCTTCTCATGTGGGTTCTCACTGTTGATGGTGCAGTGCAGTGGCTCTTGTCATGTGGGTTCTCACTGTTGATGGTGCAGTGCAGTGGCTCTTGTCATGTGGGTTCTCACTGTTGATGGGGCAGTGCAGTGGCTCTTGTCATGTGGGTTCTCACTGTTGATGGTGCAGTGCAGTGGCTCTTGTCATGTGGGTTCTCACTGTTGATGGGGTAGTGCAGGGGTTCTTGTCACGTGGTTTCCACTGTTGATGGTGCAGTGCAGTGCTCTTGTCATGAGGGGTTTGCACTGTTGATGGGGCAGTGCAGTGCTCTTGTCATGGGGGGGTTTGCACTGTTGATGGGGCAGTGCAGTGGTTCTTGTCATGTGGGTTCTCACTGTTGATGGTGCAGTGCAGTGGCTCTTGTCATGTGGGTTCTCACTGTTGATGGTGCAGTGCAGTGGCTCTTGTCATGTGGGTTCTCACTGTTGATGGGGCAGTGCAGGGGTTCTTGTCACGTGGTTTCCACTGTTGATGATGCAGTGCAGTGCTCTTGTCATGGGGGTTTGCACTGTTGATGGGGCAGTGCAGTGCTCTTGTCATGGGGGTTTGCACTGTTGATGGGGCAGTGCAGTGGTTCTTGTCATGTGGGTTCTCACTGTTGATGGTGCAGTGCAGAGGCTCTTGTCATGGGGGTTTGCACTGTTGATGGGGCAGTGCAGTGGTTCTTGTCATGTGGGTTCTCACTGTTGATGGGGCAGTGCAGTGGCTCTTGTCATGTGGGTTCTCACTGTTGATGGTGCAGTGCAGTGGCTCTTGTCACGTGGTTTCCGCTGTTGATGGGGCAGTGCAGGGGTTCTTGTCACGCGGTTTCCGCTGTTGATGGGGCAGTGCAGCGGTTCTTGACACGTGGTTTCCGCTGTTGATGGTGCAGTGCAGGGGTTCTTGTCACGTGGTTTCCACTGTTGATGGGGCAGTGCAGGGGTTCTTGTCACGTGGTTTCCACTGTTGATGGGGCAGTGCAGTGGTTCTTGTCATGTGGTTTCCACTGTTGATAGTGCAGTGCAGTGGTTCTTGTCGCGTGGTTTCCACTGTTGATGGTGCAGTGCAGTGGTTCTTGTCACGTTGTTTCCACTGTTGATGGGGCAGTGCAGGGGTTCTTGTCATGTGGGTTCTCACTGTTGATGGTGCAGTGCAGTGCTCTTGTCATGGGGGGTTTGCACTGTTGATGGGGCAGTGCAGTGGCTATTGTCATGTGGTTTCCACTGTTGATGGGGCAGTGCAGTGGCTCTTGTCATGTGGGTTCTCACTGTTGATGGTGCAGTGCAGTGGCTCTTGTCATGTGGGTTCTCACTGTTGATGGGGCAGTGCAGGGGTTCTTGTCACGTGGTTTCCACTGTTGATGGTGCAGTGCAGTGCTCTTGTCATGGGGGGTTTGCACTGTTGATGGGGCAGTGCAGTGCTCTTGTCATGGGGGGTTTGCACTGTTGATGGGGCAGTGCAGTGGTTCTTGTCATGTGGGTTCTCACTGTTGATGGTGCAGTGCAGAGGCTCTTGTCATGTGGGTTCTCACTGTTGAAGGTGCAGTGGTTCTTGTCATGTGGGTTCTCACTGTTGATGGGGCAGTGCAGAGGTTCTTGTCATGTGGGTTCTCACTGTTGATGGGGCAGTGCAGGGCTTCTTGTCATGTGGTTTCCGCTGTTGATGGGGCAGTGCAGTGCTCTTGTCATGGGGGTTTGCACTGTTGATGGGGCAGTGCAGGGGTTCTTGTCATGTGGGTTCTACTGTTGATGGGGCAGTGCAGTGCTCTTGTCATGGGGGGTTTGCACTGTTGATGGTGCAGTGCAGGGGTTCTTGTCATGTGGGTTCTCACTGTTTATGGTGCAGTGCAGGGGTTCTTGTCACGTGGTTTCCACTGTTGATGGTGCAGTGCAGTGGTTCTTGTCATGTGGGTTCTCACTGTTGATGGTGTAGTGCAGTGGCTCTTGTCATGTGGGTTCTCACTGTTGATGGTGCAGTGCAGTGGCTCTTGTCATGTGGGTTCTCACTGTTGATGGGGCAGTGCAGGGGTTCTTGTCATGTGGGTTCTCACTGTTGATGGGGCAGTGCAGTGGCTCTTGTCATGTGGGTTCTCACTGTTGATGGGGCAGTGCAGTGGCTCTTGTCATGTGGGTTCTCACTGTTGATGGGGCAGTGCAGTGGCTCTTGTCATGTGGGTTCTCACTGTTGATGGTGCAGTGCAGTGGCTATTGTCATGTGGTTTCCACTGTTGATGGGGCAGTGCAGTGGCTCTTGTCATGTGGGTTCTCACTGTTGATGGGGCAGTGCAGTGGCTCTTGTCATGTGGGTTCTCACTGTTGATGGTGCAGTGCAGTGGCTCTTCTCATGTGGGTTCTCACTGTTGATGGTGCAGTGCAGTGGCTCTTGTCATGTGGGTTCTCACTGTTGATGGTGCAGTGCAGTAGCTCTTGTCATGTGGGTTCTCACTGTTGATGGGCCAGTGCAGTGGCTCTTGTCATGTGGGTTCTCACTGTTGATGGTGCAGTGCAGTGGCTCTTGTCATGTGGGTTCTCACTGTTGATGGGGCAGTGCAGGGGTTCTTGTCACGTGGTTTCCACTGTTGATGGTGCAGTGCAGTGCTCTTGTCATGGGGGGTTTGCACTGTTGATGGGGCAGTGCAGTGGTTCTTGTCATGTGGGTTCTCACTGTTGATGGTGCAGTGCAGAGGCTCTTGTCATGTGGGTTCTCACTGTTGAAGGTGCAGTGCAGTGGTTCTTGTCATGTGGGTTCTCACTGTTGATGGGGCAGTGCAGGGGTTCTTGTCATGTGGTTTACACTGTTGATGGGGCAGTGCAGTGCTCTTGTCATGGGGGGTTTGCACTGTTGATGGGGCAGTGCAGTTGGTATTGTCATGTGGTTTCCACTGTTGATGGGGCAGTGCAGTGGCTCTTGTCATGTGGGTTCTCACTGTTGATGGTGCAGTGCAGTTGCTATTGTCATGTGGTTTCCACTGTTGATGGGGCAGTGCAGTGGTTCTTGTCACGTGGGTTCTCACTGTTGATGGGGCAGTGCAGTGGCTCATGTCATGTGGTTTCCACTGTTGATGGGGCAGTGCAGTGGCTCTTGTCATGTGGTTTCCACTGTTGATGGGGCAGTGCAGTGGCTCTTGTCATGTGGTTTCCACTGTTGATGGGGCAGTGCAGTGGCTCTTGTCATGTGGGTTCTCACTGTTGATGGGGCAGTGCAGTGGTTCTTGTCACGTGGGTTCTCACTGTTGATGGGGCAGTGCAGTGGTTCTTGTCACGTGGGTTCTCACTGTTGATGGTGCAGTGCAGTGGTTCTTGTCACGTGGGTTCTCACTGTTGATGGGGCAGTGCAGTGGCTCATGTCATGTGGTTTCCACTGTTGATGGGGCAGTGCAGTGGCTCTTGTCATGTGGTTTCCACTGTTGATGGGGCAGTGCAGTGGCTCTTGTCATGTGGTTTCCACTGTTGATGGGGCAGTGCAGTGGCTCTTGTCATGTGGGTTCTCACTGTTGATGGGGCAGTGCAGTGGTTCTTGTCACGTGGTTCTCACTGTTGATGGTGCAGTGCAGTGGCTCTTGTCATGTGGGTTCTCACTGTTGATGGTGCAGTGCAGTGGTTCTTGTCACGTGGGTTCTCACTGTTGATGGTGCAGTGCAGTTGTACCACTCGGGAGACACAACCCATATTCAGTTGATGATTTGGAAGCCTGACGTCACTGATATGAACCAGGCGACCTAAGCCTCATCTTATGTTTACCTCAGGCTGTTGCTTTCAAATCTGCAGTAGGGCCTAGAATCTGTATATGTTTTTATTTTATTTCTGTGACCATCTTGTTTTAGATTCTGTTGTCCTGAAGCCCATCACTTTTTTATGTGCACTTATTACACGCATCGCTGCTTGCTACAGCGTCTATTTTCACGCATGCGCTATGACACTGATCATTATTTTATGTTACGATTGTATATGATATGCTGTTTTAATTAACTAGATACAACAATATTGAAGAGGGTAACCGCCCCGCAGCCTCGAGGCAGCCCATGGGGTTTTCAAGCTGCGACTGACAGATGACATCTGAAATCCTGGAGTCCCAAGCCCTGCACGTCAGGCTGGGCGGAGGTACTTACAGAGATGTAAAGTTGGATGCTATAAGTATAGGTTTGACCTGTAGAACCCCCCCACCCCTCCTCCCCGGGATGGAAGCCTGTGTTTGGGATAATCACTATTGAACACGTCACCAGTTCACTTCCGGCCATCTGTCCTAGTTGGCAGAAATTGGAAGATTGCCAGTCCCAACGACGGTCAGAGCTTCTACTCCTGGGGGGCACAGGGCCCCCACCCCGCCACCTTCTGTCAGGGCAGCTGCAGAGTGTCTGATAATCAGGTTATTGCACTCAGTAGAGGGGAGAGTTGGGGCTGGGGGAGGGGGAGGGATGAGCAAAAATAAGTGCAGTTACATGCCTGTGGGGCACCGATTTGTGGTGGGGGGAGGGGCTGGGACAGCAGGAGTAGGCAGGGATGGTGCTGGGAGGCCAGGGTGCTCTGAAAGATGCAAGGGCGTCTGGTGGGGCTGGGGAGAGGAGCATCACATACAGGTTGCGGGTGCATGTCCATACCTGGGGGTGCAGGAGGGGGGCGGGGGGGTAGGACAGCAGAGGTAGGCAGGGAGGGTTCTGGGAGCACAGGGCCAGGGTGCACTCAAAGATACCGGTGCGTCCGGTGGGGCTGGGGTGGACACCTGGGGTGCTCGGTGCACCGGAGCCGGCATTTCTTGCATCAAACTGCCTGGACATCATCACACGTCACATAATGTGAGACGGGTGTTTTCTACGCCCAGAGCTGCCGACTTTTTCGAGTCCCGGTGTTAGTTGAACATCCTGTGATTCTCGGCAAATCACTTAATCTCCACGCATCTATAAAAACAAGCAGTGACGAAGACAAGAGGTCTCGTCTATGCCAGAGCGATTGTCTTTGGCAATTTGTTTTAGCCATGTTGTACACGCGTGGCTCCTGTTCAGCATGGCTAAAAGTCAGTGGCATGGGGTAGATTGAAGTGGACTGAGGTGGAGTGGGTTTGATTGGAGTGGAGTGTGGTAGACTGGAGTACGGTAGAATGGAGTAGGGTAGATTGAGGTAGAGAGCAGTGTGGTAGATTGGGGTGGAGTAGATTGGGGTAGAGTGGAGTGTGGTAGATGGTAGAGTGGAGTAGGGTAGATTGAGGTAGAGTGGAGTAGGATAGATTTAGGTAGAGTGGAGTGCAGTAGATTGAGGTAGAGTGGAGTGTGGTAGATTGGGGTAGAGTATGGTAGAGTGGAGTTGCGTGGAGTAGATTGGGTGGATTGGATTGGATAGATCGGAGTGGAGTGGGGTAGATTGTGGTAGATTAGAGTAGGGTAGATTGGGGTGGAGTGGGGAAGATGGGAGTGGAGTAGGTTGGAGTGGAGTGGAAAAAATTGGAGTGGATTGGAGATTGGAGCGGAGTGAGGTGGATTGTACTGGAGTGGAATAGATTGTGGTAGATTTGAGTTGGGAGACTGTAGTAGATTGGAGTGTGGTAGGGTGCAGTGGAGTGGTCAGATTGGAGTGGAGTTGGATAGATTGTAGTGGTGTGGAGATACGAGTTGTTAGAAATTGGGTTAGTGGTTCTTGGGTGTGATCCCTGGTCAAGCAGCAGCCACAATCCTAATCAGGGTAAGGCACAAGAAAACCCGAAATTAACCAGTGCTGAACCCCCTGGTAGCTTGGCACGGAGCAGTCAGGCTAAACTAGGAGGAAATGTGTAAAGTATTTGTGTAACACTTCAAACAGTAAAACAGTTGACACACAACACAAAAAGATTCCACACCAGGTTAGAAAAATAGACTTCAATTTGGTAATTAAAATAAGACAAAAATGATACAAATCCAATCAGTAGAACTTGAGATATTGATTTTTAAAGGTTTTAAGTAAAAATAGCGCTAAGAAGTGTAAATCGCTAAAATGGGATATCTGGTCGCACAGGACCGGGACAAAGTCAAAAGTTCAGGCTGACCACGATGGAGCATAGGCCGACTTAAGGGGCCCAGTTTGGCCTGCGAAAAAAGTACTTTAATCCAAGGCTGAGGAGTGTTGCATAGATCAGGGGCGAAGATGCGTCGCTCAGCAGAGGCGATACGCTGGTTTCAAGATGCGGCGAGGCTGTGGTGCGAGATCCTGATGCGTTGATGATCCTGTCAACCGAGCTTGCGTTTCGAAGACCAGTGTCGATGATGCATTGCACAGTCGAGGGGATGCGTCGGCTTCGATGAGTGGGGAAGCTGTGATGCGGAGTTTCGGTGCCATCATTGAGGCTGCTGTCGACGGGCATGTGAGGACCTTACACAGAGAAAAGCATCGCAAAGTGGCGGTTCCAAAGGCAATGCGTCAGTTCTGTTCAGGGATGTATTGCTCAGCAGAGGATGTGTCGGTTCCACTGGAGAAACACCTTAGACCCAATTTCAAGGGTCCAGCGCTGGGGTGGCACCACTTGGCAGGATAGACTCACAGATTACAGAGTCCAGGTGCCGAAGCAGGTGAATCGGAAGTCTTTTGTATCCATGAGACCTCAGATCAGGTGGTAAGCCCTTGAAGTCACTCTGGGTTCAAGTGATGCAGGCCCAGTCCTTCTCACCCAGGCAAAGGGGCAGCAGGCAGCATAGCAAGGCAGGAGTTCAGCAAAATAGCAGTCTAGCAGTGGCAGAATTTTCAGCAGCATAGCAGTTCTTCGTCCTAGTAGAGTACACACAGGCTGCAGTGGCAAGCCTGAGACATGGTTAAAGGGCTACTTAAATGGGTGGCACAATCAGTGCTGCAGACCCACTAGTAGCATTTAATTTACAGGCCCAGTTATATGGAGTACTACTTTACTAGGGACTTATAAGTAAATTTAATATGCCAATTGGTGATGAACCAATATTTCCAAGTTTAGGGGAGAGATCACAAGCACTTTAGAGCTAGTTAGCAGTGCCAAAGTACACAGAGCCCTAGTACCAGCAAAAACCAGGTCAGAATAATGGAGGGAGTTAGGGGGAAGACCACCCTAAGGCGGTCAGGTCTAACAGGAGTGGAGTGGGGTAAATTGAAATGGAGTGTGGTAGATTGGAGTGGAGTGGAATAGATTGGGGTGGAGTGGGGTAGACTGGAGTGGAGTTGAGTAGATTGGAGTGGAGGTTTTGATATAGGAGGTGGAGTGGGTTGTATTGGGGTAGAGTTAGGTGGGGTAGTTTGGAGTGGGGTAGATTGGGTTAGACTGCAGTGGACTGGAGTGGTGTAGATTGGAATAGTTAGGAGTGGAGTGGTGTAGATTTGAGTGGAGTGCAGTCGATTTGGGTAGAGTGGAGTGGGGTAGATTGGAGTGGGGTGGGGTTGATTGGATTAGATTAAGTGGAATGGGGTAGATTGGAGTGGAGTGGGGTAGATTGGAATGGAGTGGAGTAGATCGGAGCGGAGTGGGGTAGATTGGAGTGGAGAGGGGTAGATTGGAATGGAGAGGAGTGAGGTAGATTGGGGTAGAATGGAGTAGAGTGGGGTAGATTGGGGTAGATTGCATCAGAATGGAGTATATTGGGGTAGATTGGAGTGGAATGGGGTGGGGTAGATTTCAGTAGATTGTAGAGGAGTGGGGTATATTAAAATGGAGTGGGGTATAGAGGGAGGGGTAGAATGGAGTGTGGTGGAGTAGCGTAGATTGGGTAAGATTGGGGTAGAGTGGGGTACATTGGGGTGGACTGGGAAATATTCTAGTGAAGTGGGGTAGATGGGGGAAGATTGAAGTGGAGTGAGGTTGATTGAAGTGGAGTTGGGTAGATTGGGGTGGAGGGGAGTGGGGTAGCTAGGGATAGAGTGGAGTGGAATGGGTTAGATTGGGGTTGAGTAGAGTGGGGTAGCTTGAGATAGAGTCGAGTGGAGTGTGGTAGATTGGGGTAGATTGAAGTGGGGTGAGGTAGATTGGAATGTGGTAGATTGGAGCAAGGTGGATAGGGGTGCATTGGGTAGATTGGAGTGGGGTAGATTGGAGTGGAGTGGGGTAGATTGGGGAAGAGCGGAGTGGAGCAGATTGGGTGGATTGGAGTGGGGTTGATTCGGTTAGATTGGAGTGGAGTGGGGTAGATTGTGGTAGATTAGGTTGGGGTAGACTGGTAGATTGGAGTGGTGTAGATTGAGGTAGATTGGAGTGGACTGGTAGGGGTAGCAGTGTCAGCCAGCGGGAAACAAAACTGGTGGGGTGAATATTAAACCCACAGACAGGCACTGTTAAAAAAACAGCAGCGCCCTTTAGCTCAGCGCCGAACCTCTCAATTGTGGTCCGTTTTATGGAGTGTTCATAACGGGCCACGATTGGGAGCTCTGGAATTGAGGCTGAAGTCACTGCGAGTTTCTCATAGTGCCTGTTAGTGAGTTAATTTAAATTAAAATACACAAATAAAGATTTACGTACCCACTGCTCCTCTTTGCCTCAGCACTTAGTGGCTCCTCCTGCACCGGCAACAAGCTCCCATAGCCTCGTCCAACTCCCCTCTACCAATCCTGGGGCTGCTTGCATGCTACTTAGGAAGCATGAGAGCAGCGCCAGGATTGGCTGGAGTGCCTTGGTCCGACGCTCCTTCAGGCCCTGGAGGCCTGTGCTTGTTCTCCACACAGCTGTCTTCAGCGGTGGGGCACACTCCTTTACCCTCATGGAGGCACCGCTGCTGTGGGGTAGACTGGAGTGGAGTAGGGTAGATTTGAGTGGGGTAGATTGGGGTGGGGTGGGGTGGATTGGAATAGATTGGAGAGGAGTGGGGTAGTTAGAGTGAAGTGGGGTAGATTGAATTGGGGTAGATTATGGTAGATTGGAGTGGATTGGAGTAGGGTACATTGGGGTAGACTGGAGTGGAGTGCTGTAGATTGGAGTGGAGTGGGGTAGATTGGGGTAGAGTGGAGTGGGGTAGATTGGAGTGAAGTGGGGCAGATTGAATGGAGCAGGGTAGATTGGAGTGGAGGGTGGTAGCTTGGATTGTGGTGGACTGGAGTGGGTAGATTGGAGTGAAGTGTGGTAGATTGGGTGGGGTGAGGTGGAGTGGAGTAGATTGGAGTGGAGTGAGGTAGATTGAAGTGAAGTAGATTGGGTAGATTGTAGTGAAGTGGAGTGGGGTAGATTGAAGGGGATTAGAATGGAGTGGGGTAGATTAGAGTTGAGTGGAGTAGAGTGGGTAGACTGAGTGGACTTGGGTGGATTGGAGTGGAGTGGGGTAGATTGGAGTGAAGTGAGGTAGATTGGAGTGAAGTCGGGTAGATTGGAGTGGAGTGGAGTAGTTTGGGCTAGACAGGAGTGGAGTCAATTGTGATAGATTGGAATGGAGTGGGGTAGATTGGAGTGGGGTAAGCAAGTGGTGTTGTGTGCTGTTGAGTGGAAGGGCATAGAGTGGAGGGGCATAGAGTAGAGTGACGTAGAGTAACGTGTTGTCGAGTGGCATAGAGTGGCGTGATGTAGAATGGAGTGGTGTGGCGTGACGTGGCTTGGTGTGTCATAAATTGTCTTAGAGTGGAGGGGCATAGAGTGGATTATCATTGTAGGAGAGTAGGATCTGCTTCTTATAATTACCCCCAGTTTTTGCTGATGTCTCACTGTTTTTGGCCTAATCTGACTGGGATCCTGCTATTCAGGACCCCAGTCTATCTGCTTTCTCCTGTAAATTGCAATACATGTACTTTAGGTACACTCCAGATTGGATACTGGGGTACCCTTATAAGTCCCTAGTATATGGTACACCATGTACCCAGGGCATAGGTACCCCAAAGGCCTCCCATGGGCTGAAGCATGTATTATGCCACCCATGAGAGGCCATTCAAAATGACACAACAGGTCTGCTACAGCAGCCTGTGTAAGGTGGTGCATGCACCCCTTACTGGAGATATAGGTTCACTATATCCCTTCTAAATCACTACACTTAAAAACCTATCTGTCACCCCTATGGCAGGCCTTATCAATCCTGAAGGCAGGGTGCTGGGTTTTATGTGAAAGGGTTCCCCTGCATGAGTAGGGCCCCTCTGCAGCCTTCGGAATCCATTCCCCGGGGTTGGTTGTGATGCAGCAAAACCATATATACTTAAGTGCATTATAACCTTGCGGTAAATGCCAACTTTAAAACGGCTGCTTAGAAACATGTCGTGTTTGGTGTCAAACACCTTAGAATCATACCTCCCCGCCAGTACTGGGGGGGGACGTATGATTCCACCCTTGTAGAACTACTACTATGGGTTACCGGTCTTCCCGATACCAGCTTTCTCGACCTGGGCAGCACAAAATGGATGCTGCCAGCCACAGACACGAGTCTGCCCTCCTGCTGCTGAGCCAAGCTCGCGCAGAGGAAGGCCTGACAATAGGTTTCCTGTCACAGGGAGGTGTGACCACCTCCCAGACAGGGTTTAGTGTATTGGGGCTGGGTGGGTGCACTCTGAGAGTGCCAGAAAGTCTGCACTGGGGGCACATTTGGTGTCCCTGTGCATAGTCCAGCTCAAACCAGTTCTGGGAGCCAGTGGCTCCTGCTCTGGTGCGAAACTGGACAAAGGACATGGGTGTAGCCACCCCTCTGTCCTGCCCCTCCCCCAGGAGGGTCCCCAGAGTCCGTCCAACCCCTTCCCTGGGTATAAAGTGGGAAACCTGACCACAGGACTTTAGATTAATCCTGGACAAGACTCTGCAAAGAAACCAAGTACTTCGACGGTCTACACTTCGCTGGACGACAGAAGAATCTCCCTTGGAGTAAAGGAGTTAGTTCCCTGAAGCAGCAGGCACCTAAGCGCATCTGACCGGCTTGCATTGCCAGAGCTCCTGCGGACTCCAAAGATTTCTGCAACACAGGAGGTGGGTTCCCAAAGGTCCCCGAGGAAGATCAGACCTTTCAGCGATTCTGAGACCAGTATCCCTCGTGGGGGCTGTGCAACCCGTACCCCTGTGCACCGCATCTATTTGCAAGTGCAAATGCTTGTTGGCGATCCCTGAGCTTGTACATTGGACTACGTGTAGTCCCAACTCCGAGCAACATTTGCACCGAAGATATCCGGCCTCCACTCCACGAGTGCTCTGTGGGCTGGTGCTTTGTGAATTCGCTTGCGGTCTCCTCGCAATCCCTGGTCCGTTGGCCTGTGGGTCCTGGCGAGGGTCATCTCGTTTGTTCTTGGGCTTCCCTGGTTGCTCCAGACGTGCCCTGACTCTCCATTGCTTGGAGAGTCCCCTGGACCTTACTGGTCCACACCGTAACCTGTTTCCTCTGCCTAGGTGGGTTGCCTTTGCCAAGGCTTGTTGGTGCTCCAGCCGGACACTGACCCCTCAGCTCCTGACATCCTTTGTGGGACAGCTCACATCCGGTCCCTGGTCATCGTCGATGTCTTCTGGTCCCCGTGGCTGCAGAGACAAACATCCTTTCTCTTCACCTGAAGCACCCGACATCAGTAGGCATTCGACTATCGAGCCCCTGGTCACCTGAAGTGACCCAGACTCTGTCCCCTCTGCTTTCAGGTTCCTCTCACCTCGAATCCAGGCTTGGATTCCACCGGACACTCTTCGCCTTCCTGGCAGCAGTACTTCTTCGCATCCCTCCATTGAAAACGACGGAGGTTTCCGACACCACTTGACCCCTATGCACCCGGCTTCTCTGCGATAGGTATCTCGAGTTCCTCGGTACTCACAAGGGTGCTGGCCTTAGAACCTCTTATGTTCCAAAGGGTTTGCTTGAAGTCCTCGTAGAAGTGTCCTTAAACTGTAATTTTCCAACAGCGACTTTCCCATAGAGTTGCACGGAGCACGCAGTCGTGTTTCCTCACTGCACCCGTCCTCCGTGGGCGCCCTGTGTCACTCCCTTGGGTGGTTCCTTGGGATCCCAGCGATTCTACGTGCTCTAGGCACTGTGTCTATTGAAGTCGTGATTGTTATACCATTTTTTTAGTATATGGTTCGGTCTCTGCACATTTTGCTACTTACGTATGTTCTATTGATTAAGTATTGTGCTTTATGTTCTAATCTCGTGTAGAGATTAGTAGAGAGTGTTATAGTAATAAATACATATTTTTACATAACTACTGTGTGGTTCTCCTTTCATTTAGTCATTCAGGAGGTGATACTCTGGTAAAACGAGCTGCTTTACATTCCTTCAAGAATAAGCCTGAAGGCTGCTCTCCACAGCTACCACTAGGATAGCTTTCTAAAGGTTATCTTTGACCTCATACATCATAAGGGACGTTTGGACTGGTGCAAGGTGCCCACTTTAATTAGTGGACAGCATATACCAGGACAACTTCTCACATTGGTGTGCAGCGGTTGGGATTCAAACTTGCTATTGTTTTACCAGATAAATCTCATTGAGTGATTAACTGAAAACCACTGAGTATTCGGCACATATAATACATCAGATTGGAATAAGTAAGTTCTACTGAACTTGGAGTTGGGTAAGTCAAGGGCCTTTCTCCAACTCAAGAGAGTTTAGTCTCCACTAGTTTAGGTAGGTGCCTACACCACATAACACTAGTATGTCTTCTAGAGGAGAAGCCAGTGGCTCTCTGCCAACTAGGTATGATAACCTCTCATTCCAAGAATTGAGGGTTATGTGCATATCTAGGAAGCTGAGGACAGGGAGAAGTGCAAGCACCCAACATCTCATAGAGATGTTGCTCTTGGATTACCTCAGAAAGACCCCAGGGTCTGATGAAGTAGAAAGAGTGGGTGGGACAGGGAATGAGGAAAGGCCAGGAAGTGAAACCTTCTTTAATCTGGACTCAAACCCTGGCCAGGAGGATCAAAATTATTCTAACCTGGAAAACACAGAACTTCCTTTAGGTGGGGAAGAAGGCCCCAGTGGCCCTCTCTTTAATCCACCAGGAAGAGTACAGAGTTTGCCTAGGAGATCCAGAACTCCCTCTGTGGAGTCTAATCACTCAGGAACTTCTGTAGGGACTTCCATATCAAATAAGAGGGAATGACAGTGCCAACTTCTGGAGCTTGAGAAAATCAAGCTGAGGCTCAAGAAGGAACAGTTGGCCCTAGACAGGGAATCCCTAGAGCTCCAAAGAGCTGCAAAAAGATTGGGACTAGAGTCCATGGTGGCAGCAACAGTGTTCCTAGAAGTAGGGAGTATACTCATGAACATAGGAACCTGAACAAGATAGTCCCTCCCTACCAGAGTGGGGATGACATCCACAAATGGATAACTGCAGTGGAAAGGGCCTGTAAAGTACAGAAGGTCCCTCAGGGGCAGTGGGCAGCTATCTTGTGGCTCTCCTTTGCTGACAAAGGTAGAGATAAGCTCCTCACTGTTAGAGAAGAGGATGCTGACAACTAGTCAGTCTTGAAGAGTGCTCTCATTGATGGGTTTGGCTTAACCACTGAACAGTACAGGATTAAGTTCAGAGACACCCAGAAGACACAGACTCAGGACTGGGTAGACTTTGTAGATTGTGCTACTAAGGCTCTAGAGGGCTGGTTACTTGGCAGTAAAGTGAATGATTTTAAAGGATTGTACAATTTAATTATGAGGGAGCAGATCCTTAATAATTGCCAAAATCAGTTGTTGCATCAGTACCTGGTGGACTCTGATCTGACCTCTCCCCAAGAATAGGGAAAGAAGGCAGACAAATGGGTCAGAACCAGGGTGAAGCAGAAAGCTCAGAACCAAGGTGGTGACTCTAAGAAGCAAGATTCTAAGACCTCAGATAAGGGTGGGGAGAAGGGTAAAGACCAAAAGTCTTCACAAGGGCCCCAAAACCTGCATCTGGGGGAGTCACAATCAAACAAGGGTAAAGGCAAAAAGAAACCTTGGTGTCATATCTGTAAAGAGAAGACCCATTGGACAAAGTATGCCAATTGTCCAAGGGCCAAGGATTCTACTCCTACCACCACTGCCACTAAGGCAACTGTTTCCCCTAGCTCAGTTCCAAGTGGTGGTACACAGAACAAGGGTATAGTAGGGTTAACCTTGGGATCTGAGATGGATTCTGGCCTAGTCAGAATTCCAACTCAGGCTGTGTTAGTCTGTGATGGAGGCATGGATATTGCCTCCTTATTTGTAAGTCCCAGTAGCTTGGGCAAGTACAGACAACAGCTTTTAATCAATGGTAAGGAGGCCATGGCATACAGGGACACAGGTGCAAGTGTCACAATGGTGACAAAAGAACTTGTGGACCCAGACCAGATCATACTTGGTGAGATGTACCAAGTGACCAATGCAAGCAATGTCAGGACAGACCATTCCTTGGCAGTTGTGAATTTCACCTGGGGAGGGGTAACTGGCCCTAAGAAGGTTGTGGTAAGTTCAGACCTCCCTGTAGAATGCTTATTGGGCAATAATTTGGAAACTCCAGCTTGGGCTGAAGTGGAACTCAGGACACATGCAGAAATGCTGGGCATCCCTCCAGATGTGTTTGCCATGACTAGGTCACAGGCACAAATGTCTTCCACTGAACAGGCCCTGGATCCTGGAATAATGGACCAGGTGCCTTCCAAGAGAAGGAGCAGTAGGGGTAAGGAAGTGTCTTCCCCCCTGCCTCAGAATGAGGATCAGACTCTTGAGGGAGCTGATCTTAGTCCTGAAGAAGGAACTGTCTCAGAGGAACTTGAACCTGACCAGGTTGAGTTCTTGGGGACAGGGGGCCCTTCCAGGGCTGATCTCAGCCAGGAGCAGCTGAACTGCCCCTCTCTTGAACCCCTCAGACAGCAAGCTGCTGCTGACGCTGCTGGGAGTGCCAGTGGGTCCCATAGGATCTACTGGGATGATGGACTTTTATACACAGAGGGTAGAGACCCCAAGCCTGGTGCTACCAGGAGGTTGGTTATATCTCTGAAGTTTAGAGGCTTCCTATTAACACTGGCACATGATATCCCATTAGCAGGACAATTAGGGCAAAACAAGACCTGGGACACAATTGTCCCTCACTTTCATTGGCCTCACATGTCAGAGAACACAAAGGAGTTTTGTCGCTCCTGTATCACTTGCCAAGCCAGTGGTAAGGCAGGTGGAACTACAAAGGCCCCCCTGATACCACTACCTGTGGTGGGGGTTCCCTTTGAGAGGGTTGGGATTGACATTGTTGGTCCCATGAATCCTCCAACTGCATCTGGGCACAGATTTATACTTGTGGTGGTGGACCATGCAACTAGGTATCCAGAAGCAATACCCCTAAGGACTACCACAGCTTCTGTTGGGGCTAGAGCCCTCCTGGGAATCTTTTCCAGAGTGGGTTTCCCTAAGGAGGTAGTATCAGACCGTGGTACACACTTTATGTCTGGTTACTTGACTGCAATGTGGAAGGAGTGTGGTGTGAATTACAAATTCACCACCCCTTATCACCCACAATGCAATGGGTTAGTTGAGAGATTCAACAAAACCCTCAAGGGCATGATAAAAGGTCTCCCTGAAAAGCTTAGGCGTAGATGGGGCATCCTTTTGCCCTGCCTTCTCTTTGCCTACTGAGAGGTTCCTCAGAAGGGGGTTGGCTACAGCCCTTTGAACTTCTGTTTGGACATCCAGTTAGGGGTCCCTTATGTTTAGTGAAGGAGGGATGGGAGTTACCTCTCAAACCACCTAAATAGGACATAGTGGACTATGTACTTGGTCTCCACTCCAGGATGACTGAGTATATGAAGAAGGTATCCAAAAACCTTGAGGCTAGCCAGGAATTGCAAAAGGCCTGGCATGACCAAAAGGCTGTTTTGACTGTGTATCAGCCAGGACAGAAAGTATGGGTGTTGGAGCCTGTGGCCCCAGCAGCTCTTCAGGACAAGTGGAGTGGGCCCCATACTATTCTTGAGCAGAAGGGAGAGGTTACCTACCTGGTGGACCTTGGTACTCCCAGGAGCCCCCACATGGTGCTCCATGTGAACAGGCTCAAGCCATATGTGGACAGGGCAGACATGGGCTTGCTCATGGCTAGTGATGAGGGACAGGAGGAAGAGAGTGATCCACTCCCTGACCTGCTCTCACAGAACCCTGATGATGGTTCAGTAGATGGTGTAGCCTTGGCAGGCAGCCTCACTGACCAGCAGCAAACTGATTGCAGGAAGGTCCTGAATCAGTACAGACACATGTTTTCACTGACTCCAAGTCAGACTACCTGGTGCACCCATGAGGTGGACACAGGTGACAGTCTGCCTGTTAAAAATAAGATTTACAGGCAACCTGACCATGTCAGGGACTGTATCAGGACTGAAGTCCAGAAAATGTTGGAATTAGGAGTAATTGAGCCCTCAGATAGCCCTTGGGCTAGTCCAGTAGTCTTGGTACCAAAACCTCACACCAAGGGTGGTAAGAGAGAGATGAGGTTCTGTGTTGACTACAGGGGTCTCAATGCAGTCACTAGGACTGATGCTCACCCTATTCCAAGGGCAGATGAGCTGATTGACACTTTGGCCTCAGCCAAGTTCTTAAGCACGTTTGACCTGACAGCTGGTTACTGGCAAATCAGATTAGCTGAGGAAGCAAAACCAAAACCAGCATTTTCAACCCCTAGTGTGCACTACCAATTTGTGGTGATGCCTTTTGGCTTGAAGAATGCACCTGCCACTTTTCAAAGGTTGGTGAACAAAGTCCTTACAGGTCTGGAAGCCTATAGTGCAGCTTATCTAGATGATATTGCTGTCTTTAGCTCCACCTGGGAGGATCACCTGGTCCACCTGAGAAATGTTTTGGAGGCCCTGCAAAAAGCAGGCCTCACTATCAAGGCTACCAAGTGCCAGATAGGGCAGAGTAAGGTTGTGTACCTGGGCCACAAAGTGGGTGGAGGCCAGGTTCAACCATTGCAGAGCAAAATCCAGACCATCATGGACTGGGTTGCTCCAACTACCCATACTCAGGTCAGAGCTTTCATGGGCATGACTGGGTACTACAGGAGGTTTGTCAAAGGATATGGATCCCTAGTGACCCCTTTAAATGACTTAACTTCCAAAAGAATGCCTGAGAAAGTTCAGTGGACAGTTAGCTGTCAAAAGGCATTTGATGACCTGAAGCAGGCCATGTGCACTGCTCCCATTCTGCAAAGTCCTGATTATTCCAAACAATTCATTGTTCAACTGATGCATCTGAATTGGGGGTAGGGGCTGTGTTATCACAATTGAATGAAGAGGGTCAGGATCAGCCAGTAGCTTTCATAAGCAGAAGGTTGACCCCCAGAGAGAAACGTTGGTCAGCCATTGAGAGGGAAGCCTTTGCTGTGGTTTGGGCTCTGAAGAAGCTGGGCCATACTTGTTTGGCACTCACTTCATTGTTCAGACAGACCATAAGCCCCTCTTATGGCTAAAACAGATGAAGGGTGAAAACCCCAAACTTTTGAGGTGGTCCATTTCCCTACAGGGGATGGACTATACTGTGGAACATAGACCTGGGAGTAACCATGCCAATGCAGGTGGACTCTCCAGATATTTCCACTTAGAACATGAAGACTCAACTGGTCAAGGTTAGTTTAATGTCCTTACGTTTGGGGGGGGGGGTTGTGTAGGAGAGTAGGATCTGCTTCTTAAAATTACCCCCACTTTTTGCTGATGTCTCACTGTTTTTGGCCTAGTCTGACTGGGATCCTGCTATTCAGGACCCCAGTCTATCTGCTTTCTCCTGTAAATTGCAATACATGTACTTTAGGTACACTCCAGATTGGATACTGGGGTACTCTTATTAGTCCCTAGTATATGGTACACCATGTACCCTGGGCATAGGTACCCCAGAGGCCTCCCATGGGCTGAAGCATGTATTATGCCACCCACGAGAGGCCATTCAAAATGACACAACAGGTCTGCTACCGCAGCCTGTGTAAGCTGGTGCTTGCACCACTTACTTAGATATAGGTTCACTATATCTATCTAAATCACTACACTTAAAAACCTATCTGTCACCCCTATGGCAGGCCTTATCAATCCTGAAGGCAGGGTGCTGGGTTTTACGTGAGAGGGTGCCCCTGCATGACCAGAGCCCCTCTGCAGCCTTCGGAGACCATTCTCTGGGGTTGTCTGTGATGTAGCCAGACATATAGGTCTAAGTGCATTATAACCTCGCGGTAAATACTAACTTTAAAACGGCTGCTTAGAAACATGTCGTGTTTGGTGTCAAACACCTTGGAATCAGTATGATTCCACCCTTGTAGAACTACTACTATGGGTTACCGGTCTTCCCGATACCAGCTTTCTCGACCTGGGCAGCACAAAATGGATGCTGCCAGCCACAGACACAAGTCTGCCCTCCTGCTGCTGAGCCAAGCTCGCGCAGAGGAAGACCTGACAATATGTATCCTGTAACAGGGAGGTGTGACCACCTCCCAGACAGGGTTTAGTGTATTGGGGCTGGGTGGGTGCACTCAGAAAGTGCCAGAAAGTCTGCACTGGGGGCACATTTGGTGTCCCTGTGCATAGTCCAGATCAAACCAGTTCTGGGAGCCAGTGGCTCCTGCTCTGGCGTGAAACTGGACAAAGGACATGGGTGTAGCCACCCCTCTGTCCTGCCCCTCCCCTAGGAGGGTCCCCAGAGTCCGTCCAGCCCCTTCCCTGGGTATAAAGTGGGAAACCTGACCACAGGACTTTAGATTATACCTGGACAAGGCTCTGCAAAGAAACCAAGTACTTTGACGGTCTACACTTCGCTGGACGACAAAAGAATCTCCCTTGGAGTAAAGGAGTTCCTCCCCTGCAGCAGCAGGCACCTAAGCGCATCTGACTGGCTTACATCTCCAGAGCTCCTGCGGACTCCGAAGATTTCTGCAACACAAGAGGTGGGCTCCCGAAGGTCCCCGAGGTAGATCTGACCTCTCAGCGATTCTGAGACCAGTATCCCTTGTGGGGGCCGTGCAACCCGTACCCTTGTGCACTGCATCTATTTGCAAGTGCATATGCTTGTTGGCGATCCCTGAGCTTGTGCATTGGACTATGTGTAGTCCCGACTCCGATCAACATTTGCACCGAAGATATCTGGCCTCCACTCCACGAGTGCTCTGTGGGCTGGTGCTTTGTGAATTCGCTCGAGGTCTCCTCGCGATCCCTGGTCCGTTGGCCTGTGGGTCCTGGCGAGGGTCATCTCGTTTGTTCTTGGGCTTCCCTAGTTGTTCCAGATGTGCCCTGAATCTCCATTGCTTGGAGAGTCCCCTGGACCTTGCTGGTCCACACCGTAACCCGTTTCCTCTGCCTATGTGGGTTGCCTTTGCCAAGGCTTGTTGGTGCTCCAGCCGGACACTGACCCCTCAGCTCTTGACATCCTTCGTGGGACAGCTCACATCGGTCCCTGGTCGTCGTCGATGTCTGCTGGTCCCCGTGGCTGCAGAGACAAACATCCTTTCTCTTCACCTGAAGCACCCGACATCGGTGGGCATTCGACTATCGAGCCCCTGGTCACCTGAAGTGACCCAGACTCTGTCCCCTCTGCTTTCAGGTTCCTCTCACCTAGAATCCAGGCTTGGATTCCACCGGACACTCTTCGCCTGCCTGGCAGCAGTACTTCTTCGCATCCCTCCATTGAAAACGACGGAGGTTTCCGACACCACTTGCCCCCTATGCACCTGGCTCCTCTGGGATAGGTAACTCGGGTACCTCGGTACTCACAAGTGTGCTGGCCTTAGAACCTCTTATGTTCCAAAGGGTTTGCTTGAAGTCCTCGTGGAAGTGTCCTTAAACTGTAATTTTCCAACCGCGACTTTCCCATAGAGTTGCACGGAGCACGCAGTCGTGTTTCCTCACTGCACCCGTCCTCCGTGGGCGCCCTGTGTCACTGCCTTGGGTGGTTCCTTGGGGTCCCAGCAATTCTACGTCCTCTAGGCACAGTGTCTATTGAAGTCGTGATTGTTATACCATTTTTTTAGTATATGGTTCGGTCTCCCCCTGGAGCCCGTTGTACATTTTGCTACTTACGTATGTTCTATTGATTAAGTATTGTGCTTTATGTTCTAATCTCGTGTAGAGATTAGTAGAGAGTGTTATAGTAATAAATACATATTTTTACATAACTACTGTGTGGTTCTCCTTTCATTTGATCATTTAAGAAGTGAGATTCTGGTAAAACGAGCTGCTTTACATTCCTTCAAGAATAAGCCTGAAGGCTGCGCTCCACAGCTACCACTAGGATAGCTTTCTAAAGGTTATCTTTGACCTCATACATCATAAGGGTCATTTGGACTGGTGCAAGGTGCCCACTTTAATTAGTGGACAGCATATACCAGGCCAACTTCTCACTATCATGTCGGAGAGTGGAGTGGAGTGTTGTAGAACAGAGTGGTGTGGCACAGAGTGGAAGGGAATAGATTGGAGTGGACTGGAGTGGCGATGATTGAAAGGGCATAGATTGGAGTGGACTGGAGTGGCGCAGAGTGGAAGGGCATAGATTGGAGTGGACTGGAGTGGCATGGCGTAGAGTGGAAGGGGCATAGATTGGAGTGGAGTGGCGTAGAGTGGAAGGGCATAGATTGGAGTGGAGTGGCGTAGAGTGGAAGGGCATAGATTGGAGTGGAATGGCGTAGAGTGGAAGGGCATTGACTGGAGTGGAGTGGCATAGAGTGGAAGGGCATAGATTGGAGTGGAGTGGCGTAGAGTGGATGGGCATAGATTGGAGTGGAGTGGAGTGGCATAGAGTGAAAGGGCATAGATTGGGGTGGAGTGGCGTAGAGTGGAAGGGCATAGATTGAAGTGGACTGGAGTGGCACAGAGTGGAAGGGCAAAAATTTGAGTGGAAGGGAGTGGCGTGGCTTAGAGTGGAAGGGCATAGATTGGAGTGGAGTGGCGTAGAGTGGAAGGGCATAGATTGGAGTAGAGTGTTATAGAGAAGAGTGTTTCAAAGTGGAGTGATGTAATGTGTAGTATGCATGGTGTGGTAGCACACTGCCATTACAGACAAAGTATATTCAATTGAAATGACCATTATATTTGCACAGACATACAGTTATACTGATAAAACTATACAGCGCACAAACAATAATGTGTGGAAATGTCACGTAGTATACTGATGTGTTTTCATGGAATTCAAATATTTGTTTCCACTACATTTCAGAATTGCAAAACAAGATCTGCTTCATTTGTACTTTCCTAATTCTGATATATTGTGAAATATCAGCACAGTTAATTTTTGTTGTGTGTTAGAAAACCATGCCATCCTACAACCTCTCCTCTCACCTGAATACCCAGCTGGATTGTCACATAAATTCTCTCACTTTGAAGTCAAAGAAAGAAAAGTAAACACCAAGCTCCCTTGAAGACAGAGCCTGACATTTGACCTCTGTCTTTGAATGCACAGCAAACGTGCAAGATAAGAACTTGATTTAAAAGCCTGTTTATAGAAAGTAAGGAAGGATACAGTAAACAAGGGATGCTCCAGGGGAGGGAAAGTTCAAGGTGGACAGCCTAAAGCAAATACAGTTAGCAAATAGAAAGTGAGGAACTGTGAGACACAAACCACAAAGCCAATGCTAAGCAACAGGCGGAATACATTCCCAGGGAAGCTTTGAGAATGTCCCCAACATGTCCTTAGCAATCAGGACAGCTGCACTGTCCAGCTGCCTAGTGGACTTCGACCTCATGTGCCCTTGTGCAATGTAACCGGTGAGCATGTAAAGCGTTCCAATATCTTCGGGTCAAGTTCACGCTATATTAATAAAATGCGTATTTTGTTTTTATTGTAGTCATGGTTTTGGTAGATGGACTCACAGTTAATATATATGCTTTGGGTTTGCCGCAGATTAAAGCCAGTAAAGGACTGTTTTATGGCTATAATGTGAATACAGGATGTTTTTTAATAGACAAACCTGGGACCAGACGGAGGCGCAGGGAGGTAACTTCCGGTGCCCAGTTCAGACTTTCTGTAGCTGGTTAAGTGTCCGCACCAATCACATTGGTCATTAGCGAACATGGGAGCTGAATGAATGAGTGAACGCAGTTGTAGCCCCCTGAAGGCCACGCGCCTCTTCAGCTGACCTGTAAACCCATGGCCTTCACTGCCCGATGGAGGACACGTATCGACCATGTGCTATCCCAGGCCTTGAGCCACTGCGCAGGATTATGATTGGGCACCCCCTTGGATGTGTGGGGTCAATAGGAGCTATTAACGGAGCGCCTCTGATGGGCCTCTGGGCGCGGTGCTCTCTTCTAGAACCCTCTGCTGTGCTCAGTGGGTGAGGCCAGGGCCGGACTGGCCGTAGCGGGTACCGGGCGTTTCCCCGGTGGGCTGCCAGGGTGGGTGCCGGTTTTGGGCCCCTGGGGGGCCGTTTTTGTTATTGGGGCCAGCAATATCGGCCCGCTGTAACAAAATCGCCCGAAACCGGCCCTTGCAAACAGCTAAGCCGGACCCCCCTGCCCCACAGGGGGGGCAGCCGAGCATTTTGCCAGGGCCGGTTTCGGTTCCCAGTCCGGCCCTGGGTGAGGCACGTGCTGACGGCCGAGAAGCAGCACATCATGGGCTGATCTTGTGTTCGGCACACGGGGATCAGTTGTACCAGTTTGGGATTAGGACGCTGTGTTTGGGGATCTCTAGGTGGTGGTTTAAGGAGTATGCATCCAGTTTAATCCTTGGCTGTTAGAAGTTAGCCAGGAGTCCCTTGTAGAAGAGAATTTTAATTGTCTTTTTATAGAGTTTTATATAGCGCGAACATGACCCAAGAGGCTATCAGAGCGCTTTACAAATATTCAGGAACAAATGAGAGGGAAACAAGTAGGGAAAACAACAAGATGATTGTGAGAGATAAAGGCAGTCACAACCAGGGCTGGCTTTAACACTGGTGGCGCCCTGTGCGACAATGTCTGTTGGCACCCCCCTCCCCCAATGACCACCTCTGCCCCGGATTCTCTCACTAGCACCCTTTAACAGTGCCCCTCAAGTCTCCATAACCACTGTCTCTCAGATTCATTTTTTTTATAGCACCACTCAGACCACTGTAAGGTGTGAGAGCACTTTACTTCACACACACTTTGCACAGAGACAATCATATGTGTGTAAAACAGTGTATAGGAAATGTTACGTCAGACAGGACTACAAGGTGTAGGAGTGACATGTGATCGATACTGGTAGGCAATATAGTTTAAGAGTCCTTACTCTGGAAAAGAACAAGTTCAGAATTTAAAACGTAACATCATTGTTAGGGGTTCTCTTTAATAATATGAATGGTTTTCTACCCAAATGAACCCTTTTGGCAAGATTAGGATAATGAACGACTGGTGGAAAAACATACAGCTTTAACCTATACCTTGCAGTTTGCAGCAGCTTTTTGATGACAGTTAATAGCGCAATGTTCTATATTAGGATTTTGACTTATAAACGACAAGTAACAAAAGGATCTCTCTTACAGAAGCAGTAACCCACTGACCTGTTTACATTATATGCTCTTTGTTATCTGCATGGTACACGTTCTTAGCAGCAGGCATTTTAGCCCTCTGCGCTACCTTAGGATGAGTCAAAACTTCCACTAGACAAAGCTCCGTCTCTTTCCAGGAAGACGATTGATCACCACAGTTATCTTGACACTTTAATTGATGCCTGCAAATTGCTAGAGGTCAGGACGTGGCAGCAGGTGCTTAAATGATAATATACATGCGAAAATGACGCCCCCACCCTAAGTAAGCGCCCGGTGCGGTGGCACCGCTCGCACCGCCCTAGAGCCGGCCCTGGTCACAACCCTGAGCTGGTCGAAGAGAGCGATACATAGCAAAGCTGATAAGTTTATATAAAGAGCCTAGAGAAGAGGTAAAAAAACATGGGCGGGGAATACAAACAAATGCTCAGGAATGATACAGTTTGTTGCAACGCCAAGCTGGGGAAGGAAGACCCGTACAGAGCCAGGCCGACAGGTCAATATCCAAGGGCGTAGATAGGAAGTACAACACGTGTGAAGAGGAAGCATCATAACATGGTCCCAGGGCGGGGGTGTTGAATCTCTAGTTCAGAAAAGTATTCATCAGCAGTAATTTCACTTCTTTTTTGAAAGACGCTCTTGAGGGATTCAGTCTTGTTTTAGGCGGCAGGGAGTTCCAGATTCTCGGGGCAATTCCAGAGAAGGCAAGTTTATAGGTTTTCTTTCTTTGAAATGTTTGTGGTTTCAAAACTAAGGTGCTGGAGCGCCTGGAGGATCTGCAACTGCCTGATAGTTCAAGTTTTCGAGCGAGTTACAACGGGTGCTGAAGTGTAGGGCTTTGTGGGTCATGCAGGCAATTTTGTTTCAATCCTGGCCTCATATGGAAGCCTGGACTCAAGAAGCAGGCCTGAAGATGCAATGTTTTGGGATCTGGACCTAGCAGGGGTGTGTCTAGGCACAAAACTCTAGCAGGAAGCTCTAACAGGTACCTAGCAGGTAACTCTAGAAGATAACTCTCGTAGGTGACTCTAGCAGGTAACTCTAATAGGTAACTCTAGACAAAAACTCTAGCAGGTATCTCTAACAGGCAACTCTAGCAGCTAACTAACAGGTAACTCTAGAAGACAACACTGGTAGCTAATTAACAGGCAACTCTAGCAGCTAATTCTAGCAGGTAACTCTAGCAGGTAACTCTAGTAGGTAACTAGCAGGCAACTTTAGCAGGTAACTAGCAGGTAATTATAGTATGTATCTCTAACAAGCAACTCTATCATCTAATTTTAGCAGGTAAGGCTAGCAGGTAACTCTGGTAGGTAAATAGCAGGTAACTCGCAGGCAACTCTGGCAGGTAGCTCTAGAAGGTAACACTAACAGGTAATTCTGGCAGGTAAGTCTAGCAGGTAATATTAGGAGGTAACTCTGGCAAGTAACTAGCAGATAACTCAAGCCAGTAACTGGCAGGTAACTAGTAAATAACTCTGGCAGGCAACTTTTGTGGGAATGTGTCTAGGCATAACACTCTAGCAGGCAACTCTGCCAGGAAACTCTAGGAGGCAACTCTATCCCTAGCAGGCAACTCTGGCAGGCAACTTTGGTGGGTAATTCTAGCAGGTATCTCAAGAAGGCAACTCTAGAAGGTAGCTCTTACAGGTTACTAGTAGGTAACTCTAACAGGCAACTCTAAGGTATCCCTAGTGGGCAACTATAGCAGACACCTCTAGCTGGTAACTTTAGCAACTGTCTGTAACAGGCAAATCTAGCATCTAACTCTAGCAGGTAACTAGCAGGTAACTCTAGCAGAGATGTGTCTACACATAAAACTCTAGCAGGTAACTCTAGCAGATAATTGGCAGTTAACTAGCAGGGAACTCTAGCAGGCATCTCTAGCAGAAATGTATCTAGGTATAACTCTAGAAGGCAACTTTGGCAGGTAACTCTATCAGGCAACTCTAGCAGGTAACTCTAGAAAGTAACTCTAGCAGGTAACTGTTACAGGTAACTGTAGCAGGCAACCATAGCAGGTAACTATGCAGGTTCATCTAGCAGGTCATTCTAGGAGGCAATTATAGCAAGTAGCTTGAGCAGGTAACAGTAGCAGGTGACTATGGCAAGCAACTCTAGCAGATAACTCTTCAGGCTTCTCTAGCACGTAACCATAGCAGGGAAGCATAGCAGGCAAATCTGTTAGGTCATTCTAGCAGGTAACTAGGATCAACTCTAGAAGGGAACTCTAAGATATCACTAGTAGGCAATTATAGCAGACAACTCTAGCTGGTTACCTTAGCAACTATCTCTAACAGGTAAATACAGCATCTAACTCTAGCAGGTAGCTAGCAGAAACCTCCTAGCAGGTAACTTGCAGGGGCGTATGCAGGCATAAAACTGTTGTTGGTAACTGGCAGGTACCTCTCGCAGAGATGTGTCAATGCATAAAACTGTAGCAGGTAGACCAAGCAGGGATGTATGCAGGCATACAACTCTAGCAGGCAGAGCAGAAATGCCAAACTGCTCTGAAGGATGCTCATTGGATTCATGGGAGGAGCTAGAGCTCTCCTGGGACAGATTCTTCTTCCCAGACATACACACAGTTGTGATTTGGAGTGGTGTGTGCTTGCATCCCTCCCTTGACCGGTTGTTTGGTGCTCCCAACATACATTATGTGGTGAGGGTGATCTAATACAGAAGCTACATAAGTGCCAGTGCAAGTAATCATTGTTTGGATTTGGAAAGTGGACTCTACAAGTGTTTATTTTAGTTTTGTTCTTTCTCCAGCCACACATCTTCCAGTTCAAGCAAGTGAAAGAACAAGTTAACTTCAATGCACAGAATATGGTAGTTTTCACCTTTTTTCTCTCTCTAATGTTGAATTCTGAAGGACACAGAATGTGTTTAAGATTCCAGGATCTCTGAAGTGCCATTAAGACTTTCTTGTCTAAGTAAGTTTTAAGAATGGTGAAATATGTTTGAGGTGTGGCTTGGCTCCAGTCAAGATGGCCGCAACATAGGAGAGCTCCGGTGAGCCCGACACTGTGGACCCGCCATCCGTTTTTAAAATCCATCTCCATCGAAGTTGCACTGCACCCATAAGCACAGGGAGCAACGCTGTGTCTCTGGCAGGCGGAATCTGGAGCCCCCTGACCTTGGAGACACGGCCTAAGGCGGCGCGTGGCCGTCCCCGGAGGTGGTGAAGGGGAGAGTGGCGTGCTCACCCGAGGGAGACGAATGAGAGTTGGTGCAGCGCAGAGGGGTGACCCCGAGGAGGAGATGAGCGGGGGACCCCGAGCAGCATGCGGCCTTGGGAGTTGGGGAGTCGCATGAGGGTGGAAGCTGGGCCTCCGCAACCCCTGTGAGGCCTAGGGGAGCCGCTTGGAGGTGGAAGCCGGCCTCCATGATCCCCTGTGAGGCCTTGAGTGTACGCGAGGCACGTAGTGCCGCCGGAGTAGGGCGGCCTGCCTCAGCGATGAACACCATGTGGGATCCACCGACGGGTCATCCCGGCTGCAGGAGGGCACGCGCCTTGTCGCTCTGCAGTGTTCTGGTCACCCCCCGGGTAAATAACTCAGAGACCAGGAAACAACCGGTCTCCCCAGTCGCAGGAGGGCAAGCGGCCGGGTGGCTGAGGAGCCTGCTGCATTGGGGCTGACGGTTGCTGGGCGGACAGTGACTACGACGTGGCTCGGCAGGGAGCCTGGGAGGTACATTAGACTTTGTGGAGCCATACCATTTGATGACCCTGTCCCTCCTTCTCACCCACCCCGTCCCCCGAGAAGACCAAAGTGGGGGTTGCGGTGCAGGGACCTCGCTCGCACAATTGGGCTCTCCAAACGGGACTCTGTGGCAGCATGCCGGGGACGGACTTTCTCTGATGCTCCCACACCTGACAGTAGGGGAGGGCGGCCCCCAGTCCCAGGGCCACCGGAGCAGACCCTCATTCACACGAGCCGTGGCACTTCGAGGTCTCAGTTGTAGGAGGACACACAACAGAGACAAGACCTGGCAGCACTGTCGAGATGCCGGCCTCGACATGAGTGGGAGGAGAGGCAAACCAGGCCTAGCGGACGGAGCTGGTAACGGAGGGATGTGGTGAAACCTAAGGGATAGGTGCAGCTGCAAACCAACAAAATGGATAAATATGCGGTACCCAGACAACACGCTGAGGGAAATGGACAGCCTGGGGGGTCCCCAGAGCCCTCTCTGGGGCGATCATGGTGGCCATCCAAGACCTCAAGGCCTCCCTTGAGCCAAAAATAGATGCAGTCACGATGGACATGAGACTCCTGCGCACAGACTTTCAAAAGATGTCCGACAAGGTGTGGACCGCTGACACCCACATTCACGATCTCCAGCCCTCTGCCAAGTCCCTATAATAACAAGTTCGTACATTGACGAAGCAACAGGATCTACTTGCAGAAAGAGTTGAGGATCAGGAGGGGAGGGCCTGGTTCAATAACGTGCGCATAGTGGGGGTGCCGGAGGGTGCAGAGGGCCTTAGTGTGGACCATTTTGTAGAGGACTTGATAACTACCCACTTTAGTCCCAAGCGCCTTTCCAAATTCTTCTCAGTTCAGAGAGCACATAGGGTGCCAATACCGCCGCCAAAGCCAGGGGCTCCCCTGTGTACCATTATCGCCAGGAACTTCAACCACCGAGACAGCAGCTAGATCGCAATGGGACCTGAAGTACGAAAATGCTATGGTGTGCTTCTTTCCGGACTTTACTTTGCAAGTGCAAAGGCAGTGCAGCAGTTTTTATGAGGTCAAGAAGGTGCTTTGAGAAAGAGAGTTAAAGTATATGATGTTATTTCCAGCCAAGTTGTGGGTCCTCGCCAAAGGTAAATTCTGGTTCTTTCATTCACTGGTGGAGGCTTGGGACTGGCTGGAGGGAGGGCTAACAGCAGAGCAGCGGCAGCAGGGCCCCCAGAAACACCACCCTCAGAGTGAGCGAAGAGAAGACTCCCGGGGGCTCGAGGACAGCTGAAGAGCCGAAGAGGCTGATGCAGAAGTGACTTAACTGCTATGGTGGCTTGCGGCCAGGGGCTAGATTCAGCTGGTGGGGCCTAGTGTGAGTAGGGGCAGAGAAGCACCATGACTTCCGGGTCTGGGGCCCATTGATAATGACACTAAGGTATATTATCGTAAGGCGCCGCTTGAGGGATGGGGTCTGGGCTTGGTCCTTGGGGAGGGGGGGTCTTGGTCGACAAGCACTGAGGATTCCTGATGACAGGCTGACGCCAAACAATCACTGCTCCCCTCCGATACATGAAGGTCCTTTCCATGGACCCCTGGGGCACTGGGGGTGGCTCTGGGATCTTCTACGCACATTGAGGGTCTGCGGACATTATGGCTTGCAAAGCCAGGTGGGCGAAGTGGCCAACCCCCTGACACGTTCAAATTTCACCTGAGGGCAACAAGCGCCCTGCAAATTGGGGAGGTGGGCAGTTTTAGACCCACAGTGCAGGGTAGCAGGGATAGGAGAGTTCAGGGAATAGTTAAGTTTAGAATTGTTGATGTTAGCAGTTGTGATGAGCTCAGCAAAGCAGCAGAGGAAGAGTGGTTGGGGCGAAGGCCGTACAACGGCGAGAGGTGAAGAAGGGGACACCAGTGACACTGACCGGACTAACATAATATGGAAGTACACATTCCCTCACAATTGAAAATTATGTCGTGGAATGTCAACGTTCTGGGCTCCAGAATAAAGTGCACCTTAGTGCTGCAATAAATTACACGACAGGCCCCAACCTAGTCCTCCTATACGAAACTCACCTTAAGGGTCTGCACTGCAGGGCCCTAGATAGATGGGGATAAACCCTAGTTGCACATGCGGGCTACACCTCAGGGTCACGGGGAATAGATATCTTACTATGGACTGCATTACCATACACACCTGGTCAGACCTGGTGTGACCTCCTGGGTAGATATGTGCTCCAAACGTGCCTGTGGGAGGGACACACTATAAACCTGGGTTTTGTGTATGCGTCCCCCGGGCTACAGGGAGACAAATTCTCAGCATTTGGTGCTTCGCTCTTGGAAATGCCAATGGGCTCCCTGATCCTAAGTGGCGACATGAACGATGTGATGTCTATGACACGGGATAGATGGCCGGGAAGGGAAGAGACTCGGGTCGGGATTCTCCTCAAATCTTTTATGGACTCCATGGGGCTGGTGGATTTATGGAGGTCACAACACAAGTCCGAGCACCAATACACCCACCTCTCGGCAAGACATTGCAGTCTCTCACTGTTGGACTACATATTCACTCATTGTGATGAGGAGGGCCATATTCGGAACACTCAACACTTAGCGTGAGGTATTTCAGATCACTCCCCCGTAATTACTTCTCTTATGGGACCGGCAAGGGAGACAGCTCTGCCACCCTGAATAGCGGTGTTGCACTTAAAAGAAAGGAAGATACGGGACCAGATAGTGGAGGGCACTGAAAGCTACTTCCAACACAACGTTGGATCGGTGGACTTGCCATGCACCCTAAGGGAAGTCTACAAGGCCATGCTACGAGGGCACGCCTAGGCTCTTATTGGGGTCAAGAAAAAAGAGGGATTGGCAAAATGCGAGGACTTAGAAAGAGAGATCAAGTCCTTGGTAGAGGACATACTGAGGGGAGAGGCCCCGGTGACAGATCAGGTCCATCGATTACATCTACGATAGCAGGAATTGAAGGACATAGCGGAGAATGCGGCGAGGACCCACACCCTCATGGTACAGAGAAGGCTCTATGATGTGGATGATAAGGCCACCAAGCTTATGGCCTGGTTGGATGAACGAGATAGAAGCAGAAACTGGGTCACCGAACTGCACGATCACAAGGGTGGCGTACACACTGTGAGTGGAGATATAGCTGAAATGTTTGCGACATATTATGAGAACGTTTATCCATCCGTGTCCCACAGATCAGGTGGACATTGCACGGAGCTCCCAGTGACCCTGCCACTACGCGTCCTCTCGGAGGAGGAGAGGGAGGCCTTAGATCGGGACTTGACAACAGAAGGAATTGAAGGGGCACTTAGAGGACTCCAGGCGGACAAAACGG
This sequence comes from Calotriton arnoldi, assembly GCA_963921515.1. Lineage (NCBI taxonomy): Eukaryota > Metazoa > Chordata > Amphibia > Caudata > Salamandridae > Calotriton > Calotriton arnoldi. The sequence continues at coordinate 191,781 of CAWUFW010004503.1, read as the reverse complement.
CGGGGCCCAATGGCCTCCCCCTTGAGCTTGAGGAGGTGGGGTGCATTGTTCAAATGTGCACCCCATCTCCTTAATATTTTCCTGGTCACGAGGGACGTCGGGGTCCTCCCGATGGACCAGAGAATGGCCACAGTTGTGGTGATCCCCAAGAAGGGCAAGCCCCAAACATCCTGTAGTTCATACCGCTCCATATCCTTATGGAGCCAAAGGTACTAGACAGTGCCTTGGCAAACAGATTGACTGAAGTCATAACATCAGTGATCCACTCGGACCAATCCGGCTTTATGTCGAGACAGGACACCTGACTAAACCTGCGGTGATTATACGGAGTGATGCATATGACTGCGAAATCAGAATCGGGGGAGGCGGCGGTGCTCTTCCTAGAGGCAAGAATGGCCTTCAATAGTGTTGAGTGTCCTTATGTCTTTGCTGTTTTAGCTAGACTGGGGTACGGCCCAAACTTTTGCTCATGGGTCTGCTTGCCATACAACGATCCAATAGCAAGGGTATGTGTGAATGCGTGATATCACATGCCTTTGCTTTAGGCAGTGGTACGTGACAGGGCTGTCCCCTGCCGCCAATGATGTTTGCCATGAACTTAGAGCTCCCGGCTGCATGGGTGCACCAGGACCCCCTTACTTGGGGGATCAGGAGCGGGAGAGAGTGGGAGGAGAAGATCTCCTTATATGCAGACGATATTTTACTCTATGTAACGAGGCCCCACTTTTCAATCCCGCAGATCATTCACATCTTCGATCTATTTGGGAGCTACTCGGGCTACCAAATTAATTGGGATAAGTCCCTGATCTTCCCACTCTCGGAGGGGGAGCTCGCTCTACCACTGGGTTGCCTAGCATCGGTGGAGAATCGGGGATTTTGCTATCTGGGAGTCCACATTACCAGACGCAGGGAGGAATTCCTACAGCAAAACTAATACCCCCAACTAGAACGCTTCCGAGCAGATGTGACCCACTGGAGGGCATTACCAATTTCCTTAATGAGTAGACCTGTGCTCTTTAAAATGATGACCCTCCCCGCATGCTATACATACTTCAAAATACCCCTTCTAGGGTCCCTGAGAGCTTCTTTAGTAAGGTTAATAGTGTGTTACAAATGCTGCTCTGGGACAGGGGTAGCTCACGAATATCCCTCGCAAAACTCCAGCGCGGAGTCTATGATGGAGGCCTGGTGGCTCTGGACCTCCGAGTCTACTGCTGAGCTGCCCAATTGATGGTGGTAAACGAGTGGTTCTTTGGTGAGAGAGATGATCCAGCCTACAGAGTTGATCACGAGGCTATGGCCGACTGGGGGTACCCAGCCCTCCTATGCGGGAAGGGAAGGGGGGACGCGCTCCCATTTCACACCCGGGCAGTGGTGAAGGCCTGGCAGGTGGCCAACAACTACCTGGGGGGGAAGATAAATTAACGACTGAAACTCCGCTGTGGGACGGCGACCGCCTTGAAGAGGTGAAGAAACTATGAAACCAAGTAAGATGCAGTCAGATAGGGGTAGACAAGCTGGGGGACGTCTGGAGAGGGGGATCACTGATCCCCTTCACTGAGCTTTAAACAGAATATGACCTGGAGCAGGAGGAGTTGTTTAGATATCTGCAACTGAGACACGCACCGAGGTGCCACCTGCCCAATGGGAAACAACTTCCAGGTTACTCACCTTTGGAGGATCAGCAACTTCTGGACCCCATTCCGACTAAGGCACTGTCCCTAGCCTACAAGAAAACACTGAACAACTCGCCAGACCTTCTTCACCCATTACAAGAGGTATGTGAGGGAGATGTGGGTCCCATGGAAGATGAGGATTTGGGGATGGCCCTGCAAAGCCCCAGGGAAATAGCCATAAGAGCCCGTTTCCACCTGGTTCAACTCCGCATATTACATAGATCTTATTGTTCTTGTTCCAGTCTGCATCGGCTAGGCTGCTGTGCCGCGGCCCAATGTACCCGAGGTTGTGTCAAAATTGGTAACTACTTCCATACGATCTGGGACTGCTCAACAATTCAACACTTCTGGAGGTCGGTCACGGCGGTAATGGCCACGGTTACAGGACTTATAGCCCTGATGGAGGCCAGATGACTGATCTTGGGTATTACCGGGGAAGAGGCATGACCCAAATATCCCACCCCGTGGTTCACATTGGGCTCTGGGGTTGCAAAGCGAAACTTAGCCAGACTATGGTGGGCGAACAGACCCCTAACGGTCCAGGAATGGGAAAAAGATCTTGACTGGTGACAGGTAACGGAGCTCGAGGTCTACCAAGGTCGAGGATGTCCCCATAAATTTGACAAGATCTGGGGTACCTAGATGCAATACATTGGGGCAGATTTACAAGGAACTGACGCATCTGCATAGATGCGTCAGTTTCCTTGCGTCAGAGTCAAATGTCCTTGCGCCGCCATGGATGCGCTGTATTTACAATACAGGGCTCCATGGCGCAAGGATTAACAGATACGTCAGAAATTCTGAAGCATCTGTTGGCCCAAAAGTCACGCATTGCTGGAGTTGTGTCGCAAGCACGACTCAACTCCAGCAATGTATTTTGAGGCCTATACCTACTGTACTGCATCACTCCTTAAGCCTGCTTCAAGCAGGCGCAAGGTTTTGACGCAGTAGCGTCCTAAAAGTGGCGCAGTGAAATCTTGTAGATTTCACTGCGTCACTTTTCCGAGGCCTTCCTACGTGGAAACGCCCACCCTGCATACATTATACCTGACGCAGGTATAATGTAACGCAGGGCTTTACAACGTGACGCATCTCTCTAGATGCGTCATGTTATAAATAGGCCGCATAGTTTGCGCTGCCGTTGCGTCCCAAAAAGTGACGCAATGGCGGCGCAAGGAGGCGCAAGGGGCTTGTAAATCTGCCCCATGGAGTCCTGAGGAAGGTGTTGGGAGATACGGGAGGGAGGGAACAGGGTTGCTCCTGGTCGAATGGATCTGTGAGCACATGTCGCCTACTACATACTGTGCACGTAATTTGGTCAAAGCCAGCCGTTGTGAAGGCGAGAAATATACAGGCTTCCTGCAAGTGGCCTACTGTGTTTGTTCTCCAGCCTAATTGAATTGCTGTGTATCTGTACAACTGCTTAATAAAAAGATTTACAAAATAAAAAAGAGTAGTGAAAGATGCAGGTATATCCTAAGTATGGTTCAATATGTATCTCATGGTCCTATGGGCACATGAGTAGGTGGTTACAATATATAACTTAGACTTTTGGGATCTGGTGTCAACATTTCTAACAATCCTGTGGCCCATTTGAGACTGTGTTGATTCTTACACGCCTTCACATTTGTTGTTCTCATGTGTCGATTCTTACACGCCCTCACATTCGTTGTTCTCATGTGTTGTTTCTTACATGCCTTCACATTCATTGTCCTCGTGTGTTGTTTCTTACAAGCCTTAACATTTGTTGTTCTCATGCGTTGTTTCTTACATGCCTTCACATTTGTTGTTCTCCTGTATTGTTTCTTACATGCCTTCACATTCATTGTCCTCATGTGTTGTTTCTTACATGCCTTCACATTCATTGTCCTCATATGCTGTTTCTTACAAGCCTTCACATTCATTGTCCTGTTGTGTTGTTTCTTACATGCCTTCACATTTGTTGTTCTCCTGTGTTGTTTCTTACATGCCTTCACATTCTTTATCCGCTTGTGTTGTTTCTTACATGCCTTCACATTCGTTGTCCTGTTGTGTTGTTTCTTACAGCCTTCGCATTCGTTGTTCTCCTGTGTTGTATCTTACAAGCCTTCACATATGTTGTCCTCATGTGTTGTTTCTTACATGCCTTCACATTTGTTGTTCTCCTGTGTTGTTTCATACAGCCTTCACATTCATTGTCCTCATGTGTTGTTTCTTACATGCCTTCACATTCATTGTCCTCATGTGTTGTTTGTCACATGCCTTCACATTCGTTGTTCTCCTGTGCTGTTTCTTACATGCCTTCACATTCGTTGTCCTCTTGTGTTGTTTCTTACACACCATCACATCTGTTGTCCTCTTGTGTCGTTTTTTACATTCTTTCACATTCGTTGTCCTCTTGCGTTGTTTCTTACATGCCTTCACATTTATTGTTCTCCTGTGTTGTTTCTTAAGCCTTCACATTCGTTGTTCTCCTGTGTTGTTTCTTACACGCCTTCCATTAGTTGTCCTCTTGTGTTGTTTCTTACGGCCTTCATATTCGTTGTCCTCTTGTGTTGTTTCTTACACGCCTACACAGTCATTGTCCACTTGTGTTGTTTCTTACAGCCTTCACATTCATTGTTCTCCTGTGTTGTTTCTTACATGCCTTCACATTCGTTGTCCTCATGTGTTGTTTCTTACACGCCTTCACATCTGTTGTCCTCTTGCGTTGTTTCTTACATGCCTTCACATTCGTTGTTCTCCTGTGTTGTTTCTTATGGCCTTCACATTTATTGTTCTACTGTTTTATTTCTTACAGCCTTCACATTCGTTGTCCTCTTGTGTTGTTTCTTACACGCCTTCTATTAGTTGTCCTCTTGTGTTGTTTCTTACACACATCACATCTGTTGTCCACTTGTGTCGTTTTTTACATTCTTTCACATTCATTGTCCTCATGTGTTGTTTCTTACACGCCTTCACATTCATTGTCCTCTTGTGTTGCTTCTTACAGCCTTCACATTCATTGTTCTCATGTGTTGTTTGTTACACGCCTTCACATTCGTTGTCCTCTTGTGTTGTTTGTTTCACGCCTTCACATTCGTTGTCCTCTTGTGTTGTTTCTTACACACCATCACATCTGTTGTCCTCTTGTGTCGTTTTTTACATTCTTCCACATTTCTTGTCCTTTTGTGTCATCTCTTACGTGCCTTCACATTCATTGTCCTCTTGTGTTGTTTCTCACACACCTTCACATTTTTGTCCTTTTAAGTTGTTTCTTACAATCCTTCACACTCGATGTCCTGTTGAGTTGTTTCTTACAGCCTTCACATTCATTGTTCTCCTGTGTTGTTTCTTACACACCTTCACATTCATTGTCCTCTTGTGTTGATTCTTACACGCCTTCACATTCGTTGTCCTCTTGTGTTGTTTCTTACACACCATCACATCTGTTGCCCTCTTGTGTTGTTTTTTACATTCTTTCACATTCATTGTCCTCTTGTGTTGTTTCTTACGGCCTTCACATTCGTTGTCCTCTTGTGTTGTTTTTTACAGCCTTCACATTCGTTGTCCTCTTGTGTTGTTTCTTACAGCCTTCACATTCATTGTTCTCCTGTGTTGTTTCTTACACACCTTCACATTCATTTTCCTCTTGTGTTGTTTCTTAAACGCCTTTACATTCATTGTCCTCTTGTATTGTTTCTTACAGCCTTCACATTCGTTATTCTCCTGTGTTTGTTACATGCCTTCACATTCGTTGTTCTCCTGTGCTGTTTCTTACATGCCTTCACATTCGTTGTCCTCTTGTGTTGTTTCTTACAGCCTTCATTCGTTGTTCTCCTGTGTTGTTTGTTACATGCCTTCACATTCGTTGTTCTCCTGTGCTATTTCTTACATGCCTTCACATTTGTTGTCCTCTTGCGTTGTTTCTTACATGCCTTCACATTCATTGTCCTCTTGTGTTGTTTCTTACGGCCTTCACATTCATTGTCCTCTTGTGTTGTTTCTTACGGCTTTCACATTCGTTGTCGTCTTGCGTTGTTTCTTACATGCCTTTACATTCGTTGTCCTCCTGTGTTGTTCCTTACGGCCGTCACATTTATTGTTCTCCTGTGTTGTTTCTTACAGCCTTCACATTCGTTGTTCTCCTGTGTTGTTTCTTACAGCCTTCACACTCATTGTTCTCCTGTGTTGTTTCTTACACGCCTTCACATTCGTTATCCTCTTGTGTTGTTTCTTACACACCATCACATCTGTTGACCTCTTGTGTTGTTTCTTACAATCCTTCACATTCGTTGTCCTCTTGTGTTGTTTCTTACAGCCTTCATATTCATTGTTCTCCTGTGTTGTTTCTTACAGCCTTCACATTCGTTGTCCTCTTGTGTTGTTTCTTACAGCCTTCACATTCATTGTTCTCCTGTGTTGTTTCTTACACGCCTTCACATTCGTTGTCCTCTTGTGTTGTTTCTTACAGCCTTCACATTCATTGTTCTCCTGTGTTGTTTCTTACACGCCTTCACATTCGTTGTTCTCTTGTGTTGTTTCTTACACACCATCACATCTGTTGCCCTCTTGTGTCATTTTTTACATTCTTTCACATTCGTTGTCCTCTTGCGTTGTTTCTTACATGCCTTCACATTTGTTGTCCTCTTGCGTTGTTTCTTACATGCCTTCACATTTATTGTTCTCCAGTGTTGTTTATTACAGCCTTCACATTCGTTGTTCTCCTGTGTTGTTTGTTACCCGCCTTCCATTAGTTGTCCTCTTGTGTTGTTTCTTACACGCCTCCACATTCATTGTTCTCCTGTGTTGTTTCTTACGGCCTTCACATTTATTGTTCTCCTGTGTTGTTTCTTACACACATCTCATCTGTTGTCCTCTTGTGTTGTTTCTTACATGCCTTCAAATTCATTGTCCTCTTATGTTGTTTCTTACACGCCTTCACATTCATTGTCCTCTTGTGTTGTTTCTTACACACCATCACATCTGTTGTCCTCTTGTGTTGTTTCTTGCACGCCTTCACATTTTTGTCCTTTTAAGTTGTTTTGTTACAATCCTTCACATTCGTTGTCCTGTTGTGTTGTTTCTGACAGCCTTCACATTCATTGTTCTCCTGTGTTGTTTCTTACACACCTTCACATTTGTTGTCCATTTGTGTTGTTTCTTACAAGCCTTCACATTTGTTGTCCTCTTGTGTTGTTTCTTACACGCCTTCACATTTTTGTCCTTTTAAGTTGTTTCTTACAATCCTTCACATTCGTTGTCCTGTTGTGTTGTTTCTTACAGCCTTCACATTCATTGTTCTCCTGTGTTGTTTCTTGCAAGCCTTCACATTTGATGTCCTCACTTTTTGTTTCTTACATGCCTTCACAGTCTTTGTCCTCTTGTGTTGTTTCTTACACACTTTCACATTCATTGTTCTCTTGTGTTGTTTCTTACACGCTTTCACATTTTTTTGTCCTTTTCTGTTGTTGATGTTAAGAAAGGAGGGTTACCGAGAAGGTCTGGTTAAGTTGTGCTGGAGTAAAATTTGTAAACATTTCAGTTCATTTGTTGTGTTTGTATGTAGGACGGGTTGTTATGTTTACAACTAGGCTTGAGATTACACACTTCTGGTCCTCGTTAGAATTTGGAATGGTAGTCTAAAGCCCAGTTATATTAATCACAGTTCCAGGACTGCAGTTGTCCCTTCACTGCCCTCTCCCATCAGTTGTACTCTTACACTCTGTAAAACAAACATTTCCTAAACGTACCTTGGACTTTGTGTGTTTTGCCAGACAGAGCAGCTGTCAGTAAATGCTTGTCTCGTTATTCACAAAGACCACATGTAGGAAAGTGCCCCTTTTTGACATGGTCACTCCCACTTTTTACCAGGTAATTGATGCGATTTTGACTGAAAGTGCACTGGGTTCCTGCTAACCAGGTCCCCAGTGCCGGAGCTCTTTCCTAAAACTGTGCAATTGAACAGGCAAAGACACCAGGAGCTAGAACATAGGATGGTGGTCCTAGAGTCCGAGGTGAGAAGTGGGGACAAACATAATAAGAACTTGACACACCAACTACGTATGGCACAACGGGAGTTGCGGGACATAGAGGAGGGTGCAGCAAGGGCCCACGCTTTATCAATCCAGAGAAGGCTTTATGAGGTGGGAGACAAGGCCACGAAGCTTATCGCCTGGCTTGAAAAAAGGGATAGTGGGAGAAGCTGGGTGACGGAAATCCTAGACTGTAAAGGGGTGGTACATAAGGGAGACGAGGAAATAGCCGAGGCATTTGCAGACTTTTACGAGGACGTGTACACCCACAAGTCTAGTAGATCTAGCGCAGACTGCACAGAACTCCTAGCAACAATGAACCTAAACACACTGACGAGGGAAGATAGGGAGACGCTAGACAGCAATGTGACGACAGAGGAAATAGAGGGGTCTATTCAGGGGCTCCAATCCGGGAAGGCCCCCGGCCCGAATGGTTTGACCCTCGAGTTGTTCAAGAACACAGATTCAAAGTTGGCACCCCACCTCTTGAACATGTTCCTAGAGGCCGAGGAGAGAGGGAAGCTTCCTGACGACCAAAGGACCGCCACCATAGTGGAAATTCCCAAAAAAGGAAAGCCGTCGGCAGTGTGTGCATCATACCAGCCCATTTCCCTGCTTAACGTGAAACCCAAAGTCCTAGCCAAAGTCCTGGCGAACAGACTAGCAGGTGTAATAACATCAATTATACACCCTGACCAATCCGGCTTCATGCCGAAGCGCAGCATGCGTTTACACTTAAGACGGCTGTACAGGATGCTCCACCATACAGAGGCGTATGGAGTGGAAGATGTGGCAGTTCTCTCCCTCGATGCCCGAATGGCCTTCGACAGTGTGGAATGGAGTTACATATTTGCTTTGTTGCTTAGGCTGGGCTTCGGCCCCAGTTTTTGCCCCTGGGTCAGTCTAATCTACGAGGCACTGCGGACCTATGTGCGGGTGAACGGCTGCATCTCCCGCGTGATAGAACTACAGAGGGGCATGCGGCAGGGCTGTCCGCTATCTCCCATGATCTTTGCTTTGGCTTTGGAGCCATAGGCGACCTGGGTCCGCGGAGACCTGCTCATCCAGGGAATTGCAGTTGACGATAATTGGGAGGAAAAGATATCTCTCTACGCGGACGATATCCTACTCTATGTGAGTAAACCCCCTACCTCGATACTGAGAAGTCTGCATATTTTCGATCTATTTGGGAGCAATGCCGGGTACCAAATTAACTGGGACAAGTCCCTGATTTTCCCACTCTCCCGGGCCCCCTGTCCCTGCTGCCTCAATGCCCAGCCCTGGTGGTAACGGACAGGTTCACGTACCTGGGGATCAATATCACCAGAGACAAAAACCTATTTCTAGCTCGTAACGTTCTCTCTCAGATCGATCGCTTCCAGGCAGACGTGGGCCACTGGTGTGCACTTCCCCTTTCACTGATGGGAGAGGGCGGTCCTTTTTAAAATGATGACCCTCCCACAAATGTTATACATTCTTCAAAACACACCGTTTCGAGTTCCTGTATCCTACTTACGTAGAATTAACGGTATTTTGAGGTCCCTGTTGTGGGACTGTGTTGGGGCCCGAATCTCGTTGGCAAAGTTGCAGCGGGGTCTCTACGATGAGGGCCTGGCAGTCACAGACCTCCAACTCTATTACTGGGCCTCCCAGCTGGTGGTGGTGAATGACTGGGTGTTTGGGGACAGGACGGAATCAGCCTATAGAGTGGATCCCTTGGCCATTGGGAATAGGGACTATCTGACGCTCCTATATGGCACAGTGGGAGGGAGTCGGCTCCCGCCCCACACGCTTGTGGTAATGCGGACATGGAAGGCGTCCAATGGGTGCCTGGGATGGGACGGGAAACTTACAGCAGAAACCCCACTGTGGGATAGCAACAACCTGGGAGAGGTTAAAAAAGTGAGAGCGTACACGAAATGGCACACAATAGGGATCGAGAGATTAGGAGATGTTTGGAAGGCGGGCACCTTAGTTACACTCAAGACACTACAGGCTGAATATGAGCTGGCACAGGGGGAAATATTACGGTACCAGCAGTTGCAGCATGCTGTGAAATGTCATCTTCCGGAAGGGGAAGTTGTCCCAGACTACTCCCCCTCTGGAGGACCGACTGTTGCTGGACCCGATGCCCTCCAAGGTGGTTTCCCTAATATATAGAAAGATTATGAATAATATGCCAGACAGCCTTGCCTCACTTAGAGAGTCCTGGATGGTAGATCTGGGGCCCCTAGAGGATGAAGAGTAGAGCGAGGCGTTGCAGAGCCCAAGAGAGATAGCGATAAGGGCCCGATATTGTCTAGTGCAGCTACGGATATTCCACAGGTCTTACTTGTCGAGCTCAAGAGTGTTTAAGACGGGCCGGATATACTCGGTCGAATGCCCCAGGGGATGTGGTTAGCTGGGCATATTCTACCACACACTCTGGACCTGCTCTTGTATCCAAAATTGTTGGTCTGAAATAATTGAAACAATGAGGGAGGTGACAGGTATGCCTGTGCCACCAGAAGCCAAGTGGTTATTGTTGGGAGTGTTGATGGAGGAGAAGTGGCCTAGTCATGTTAACATCGGCTCAAAGTGGCTGCAGGGGTGGCGACGCGCAATCTAGCCAGTCTATGGGGGGCAAGTAGGCCCCCGGTGATTAAAGACTAGAAGGAAGACCTAGAATGGGGCCAACTAGCTGAACAGACAAAATACTGCTCTCAGGGTTGCCCGCGTAAATACGAAAAGGTATGGGGGCCATGGAAGAAATATCGGGGTATGAATAACCAAACAGGGGGGGAGGTAGTGAATGTTCTCAATGCTTAGTTTGAGGGGAGGTAGAGTCTGAGACTAGCTCAGTGGCAAGTGGGAGTTCCTCAAAGTTCCAAAGCAAGCCGGAGAAGATATTTAAAATATGTGAAGGCCCCCTGCGAGCGGCCTGTTCATTGCAATGTGATCCGTTGTAACCGATTTGTGTCTTGAATCAACTGCTTAATAAAATGAAGTATTAAAAAAAAAAACTGTGCAATTGTTACCCCGATTGGCAAAACCTTTAGCACCTTCTGTAAGTCTCTAGTAAATGGTACCTTGGTACCTAGGGCCGGGTGTACTAAAGAGGTCCCCAAAGGGCTGCAGCACGAATTGTGCCACCCTAAGGGACCCCTCACCAAGCACATGCAAGGCTACCATCGCAGGCTGAGTGTTTGGTGCAGCCAGAAGAGAAAACACAACATGACACACATCCCTGTGTGCCATGTCCCCTAACACTGCATGTGATACTTGTAAGTCACCCCTACAGCAGGCCTGACACCCCTAAGGTAGGGTGCTTAGTACTACATGTGAGGGCATACCTGCATGAGCGGATATGCCCCTGTGCTGGTCAGTGCCATTACTGCATGTGCAAGTGACGAGGGAAGCCATTTTAGACCATTTGCTGGACACTGGTGAAAACAAGTTCCCCAGCTACACGATGGCTTCACTGAAAATAGAGATGTTTGATATCAAACATCTCGTATGGGCAAACCCACACTGATGCCAGTGCTGGATTTACCAATGCATGCACCCAGAGGGCACCTTAGAGGGGCCCCCTGTAAACCTACCAACCTCTGATGTGATTGCTGACTGGTTTCTTCCAGCTGCCACCCGAGACGCTGTTCTGGCCTGCTAGGGTGAGAGTCTTTTCTCTCAGAAGACCAAGAAGAAAAGCCTGTACAGGAAGAGGGTGTAACACCCTCTCCCACAGCGTGACCTGCTGATTAGCCTTCCTTGGGCAGCAAGCCTCAAAGGGCTGCCACCTTTGAAATGCAAATATGGCTTCTCCTCACAGGAGAGAAAGCCGACCCCTTTGTCCAGGACCCCCTTGGCACCTGGACAGATGGGAAAATTAGTCAGGTAGGCATGCCACCTCCAGGTTAGTACCACCCCTAAGATGGGCTACTGTGAGGTGGACACAATTGTTTAGAAGTAACCATCTTTGTGTTGGCATACGTAGAAATTCTGGGGCAGGGTCATGCCCACTTCCCACAGTAAGTGGTCATATAGGGGGGCGTAGTGACTCCAAGGGTCAGTAGCCCATTTGCTACTACCCTACACTCCCCTAACATCCCTAAATTTAGTATTTAGGGGTGTCCTTGGCATCGGAGAAGCAGATCCCGATGACCTACGAAGAAGAAGGACAGAAAGAGCCACAAAAGCAGAAGAGAGCACCTGACCTGGCCCCAGCCCCGCTGACCTGTTTGTGGTTCTCCATCTGCTCTGCACCAAAGTTGACTCGTACTGCAGCTGTGTGCCTCCAGAACCTGAGAGGACTGCCTGCCTTCAATAAAGACCAAGACGTCCTGTGAACTGCGGACCTGTTCAAAAGAAACTCCAAAGGGAAGAATCTGCAGCCTCCAGAATTGGAAAAGACCCGACACCGAAGTAACCTCTACACCCGATGCCTCCAGCCCGAGTTGACGTGGCCCACCAGTGCCAACAAGGTTCCCCAGTGCTCCATAGTCTGAGTTCAGTGTGTTTCCCCCTCCCAGTAAGGAAACCCGGCACCTAAAGACACCTCTGCATCCGTCACCCTCTAGCTGTGGAGAAGAGGACCCTTGGTGTACCCATGTCCCTCGATGTACTGTACCTATTTGCAGAACTTGTTTTTCCTCCCATAGGAATACATTGCAGAAATCAAAAATTGCAGTGTACCCTTTTTGAACTGAAAAGAATTTATATTTAAAAATGTACTTACCTGAACGTTTTTTCTCTGATGCCTGATCATATATAAAGATTTTTGCTATTTTTATAAATTGGTGTCGATCTCCTTCTTGAGTGGTATTATCATTTATTGACCATTGTGTGTATTTTGTGAAGATCTTGCACTCCTTTGTGATAAGCCCAAGGCTGCTCGACCACACTACCCCTAGTAGAGCACTTTGGGATTGCATAGCAAGCCCCTGTACCCTCATAAGGGAACCCCTGGACTCTTTACACACTATATCAGATTTTTGATATACCACATAAAAAGCCAGCTTCATGCACCACACAACAAACACCCCAATGTTGGCACAACCTAGCAAGCGCAGAACACCATAACATGCTAGGAAAAGTGCTGAAAATAAACAAATGCATCAAACCGGTGCTGAAGAGCAGTTCCTTCAGGAGGCTCTCAGCAAATCAGCACTTTTTCACCTCATCAATATACGCTGCGGAAGCAGATTTTGTGATGCAATGTGCACTAAAAACAAATAATGAGTAAACAAAACACAACCAATCACAGGAGGCAGGGATGTAAAATCTGACGACAGGGTTGACGAGCCTGGAAAGCGCCACAAGAGACAGCAGGAAGAGCTGTGAAACATTCCGCGAGTTCTGCAATCTGACAGAGAACGCTGCAAATAGGTAGAAGACAAGAGTGAACTATCCGAGCGAGGCTGCAGAGAGAGCCTTAAAGTGTGAAGTTTGCACCTAATCTCTTTGCAAGCAGGGGATTTACCACATTGTGCTATGAACTCATGCCAATAAAGTACTGTTAGACTTGGCCTTCTCTGCTGGGTCTCACCCACACTTTTGGCTTCACCCCTCCTGTTTTCTAAAATTCGTTTTCGTTGGCTTTAAGACTCTGTGCACTTTACCACTGCTAACCAGTGCTAAGGCACTTGTGCTCACACCTTAAAACATGGTAAAACTAGCCTACACCTGATTTGCACATTTAATTCACTTATAAGTCCCAAGTAAAGGGCTACAAAATGTACCCAGGGCCTGTAAATTAAATGGCACTAGTGGGTCTGCAGCACTTGCCATCTACTTAAGTAGCTTTTAAAAACATGTCTCTGGCCTGCCAATTCAGTCTGTGCGCAGTTTTAGGCTGACAATTTGACTCATTAAAATAAACCTTTGCCAAGCCTAAACCTCTCTTTTTAATACATATAACTCACCCTTAGGGCATCCCTAAACAGCCCGTAGAGCTGGGAGCAGTGTATTTAAACAGTTGGATATGTACTTTTAAGTTTTACATGTCCTGGTGATGAAAAACTCTTACATTTGTTTTTTGCTACTGTGGGGCCTACCTCTCCCATAGGATAACATTGGTTTACCTTAGTACATTTAGTAGGTGATAACTTTTGATGGGGACCAGGTATGAATGTGATATTTACACTCAAACAAATGGTCATTTTAAACCATCTTTGATGGTAAAGTCAGATTTTAAGTCACAATTCTGAAACTGCCACTGTTAGAAAGTTTACATTTTCTTGTGTTAACCATTTTGTGCCTGCAGCCTGGATCCTTGGTCACATGACTAAGTGTTGTTGGCATTTTGTGTATTCCTCCCAGACAGTGAGACAAAGGGAGACTAGATGTTGGCAGAATGGGCCATGCTGCTAGGATAGGAGCAGAGGAGCTGTTCCCTGCCCCACTTATATTTCATAGCAGACTCACAAAGAACTTGACACAAGGCTTTTGTCACCCCAGACATCTTGGGTCCTGGGCAGAGGGAGGAAGGAAATTCATGAACCAGATGTGGGGGGAAGTTTAGAAGTTTCTCCCACTTCAAAGCTGGCATCAGCTATAAATATTGGTCCATCGGGCCAACTCTTCAGGACACTTCTGAGCCTGTGGATACTACTGAATAAGGTCTGTCCTTCTGCCAGATGACTGCCCTGCTGCAAGATGACAGCCCTGCTCCCTTCCTCCCAGGCAGAGTGACTCCAAGGGTCAGGTGGATGACCCCCTGTTTTAAGCTACAGGGACACAACGAGCCCAAGAAATATGCAACTGCCCAGCTGGCCTACTACACTGGACCTGCTCAGATCTGCAACTGGATCTAACTGAGCCCTGCTGGGCTCTGTTGCAGTGAGTTTCTGATCCCTACAAGGTGCCTCCCCAGGCCATGAACCCTTGATTGGCATCAGTTGAGCTCTTCCTGTGAAGAAAGGAGAAATCCTGAAGTTTTGGGCTCTTTGCAACCGTGAACGGGCCCAGTCGCGACAAGATCTTGCCGCACTCGACGACCACCAACCCTGCCTTGTATCTCTGGAGATGCAAAGAGTATTGGAGACAGGGGGGCTACCCTGCCTCGTATCTCTAGAGATGCAAAGCGTATTGGAGACGGGGGCACCCCTCGCCTCGTATCTCTAAAGATGCAAAGAGTATTGGAGAGGGGGGGCGCCCCTGCCTCATATCTCTAGAGATGCAAAGAGGAATGAGGACAGGGGGCACCCCTGCCTCTTATTTCTACAGATGCATAGAGTATTGGGGACAGGGGGCATCCCTGCCTCGTATCACTGGAGATGCAAAGACTATTGCAGACAGGGGACACCCCTGCCTCGTATCTCTAGAGATGCAAAGAGTATTGGGGACAGGGGGCACCACTGCCTCATATCTATAGAATTGCAAAGAGTATTGGGGACAGGGGGCATCCCTGCCTCTTATTCCTACAGATGCAAAGAATACTGGGGGGGGCACCCCTGCCTCGTATCTCTACAGATGAAAAGAGTATTGGGGACAGGGGGCACCACTGCCTCGTATCTATAGAATTGCAGAGAGTATTGGAGACGGGGGCACCCCTTCCTCTTATTCCTACAGATGCAAAGAATACTGGGGGGGGCACCCCTGCCTCGTATCTCTACAGATGCAAAGAGTATTGGAGACTGGGGGCATGTCTGCCTCGTACTTCTAGAGATTCAAGGAGTATTGGAGATGGTGGGTGTGAGAAGTTGGCCTGGTATATGCTGTTCACTAATTAAAGTGGACACCTTGCACCAGGGCAAATCGACTCTTATGGTAGATAGGTTTAAGACAACCTTTTAAAGAAAGCTATCCTAGTGGTAGCTGTGGAGAGCAGCCTTCAGGCTAAGTCTCGGAGGAATGTAAAGCAGCTTGTTTTACCATATAATCTCTTGAATCACCAAATGAAAAGACACCACACAGGTATATATATCAAATATATATGTATTTATTTCTAAATAACTCTCTACTAATCTCTTTATGAGATTAGAAGACAAACATATGCACAAATCAACGTTTCACAATAAGTTAAGCACAAAATATGGCTGGGGCCCTAGGGGCGTACCAGACCATATACTAAGTAAGAGACTTAGGGACAACGACTTGCAGGAGACAAGGCCTAGGGCCTTCAGAAGTGCAGGGGCCTCACGAAACCACCCAAGGAAGGTAAGTAAAGGACCCACGGGGAGCCGCGTGCAGTGTGGATACACAGGCGCGGATCGCCGTTAACTTCAATGGGGCAAGTCGCGGTTGGAAATAAAGAGTTTTAGGATACTTCGGGAGAACCTACAAGCAAGTCACTTACAGGGTAAGTAGTTCTAGGGCCCACACCCACAGGAGCACCGTAGTGCTGGAGTTACCTCACCCAGGGAAGCCGGGTGCACAGGTGTCCTTTGGTGTCGGGTCGCGGCGTCGTTTTCAATGGCGAACAAAGAAGACTTGCTGCTTGCGGGAGCTGAAGAAGTGTCCGGTGGAATCCAAGCCTGGATTCTGAAGAAGGATGACCTGAAAGCAGAGGGGACAGTGTTCAAAGTCACTTGGCAGTGACCCGGGGCAAGGAAGATGGATGCCCACCGTCGTCGGTCGCTTCAGGTCGGTTGCGGGTGCCTTGACTCTTCAGCCACGTGGTCCAGGAGGCGTCGACGACGACCAGGAGCTGGATTCGGTGTGTCCCTCGACGTCTGCAGCGGACTGCGGTGTCGGCAACTCGATCGGAGCCAACAAGCCTTGGCAGCCGCAAGTCTCGGGGAGATAGAGAAAAGTCGATGGCGCAGACCAGCAAGGTCTGTGGAACTCACCCAGTGAGGGTAAGTCAGGGCAGGCCTAGAGCAACCAGGGGAGCCCTTTGGTTTCTTTAAGAAGTCTTCTGGGGACCCACAAGCCAGCGGGCAAGGGATCGCAAAGACACCTCGGGCGGAATCACTCAACAGGGGCCCACGGTCACTCGGGACGGTGTAGGCCTCTGATCTTCGGAGGGATTCCTGCTGGAGGTCGGAACCACACGTGGTCCAAAGCACAAGTTCGTAGAACGTTGTGAAGGGGTTGCACTCGACAATAGTGCACGGTACCCAGGGGTCGCGGTTCCTCGTTACTCGTGGGGTCCACTTGCCTCAGCTTCGCTGGGGACTCACGATGGCCTGGGAGAGGTCAGGAAATCCACTCCTTGGGCTGCAGGGACTTCGGACTCCAGCGGGAGTGGCGTAGTTTGCGACCGTCGTTGTCGTTTTTGGTGCCTGCCAAGCAGGGAGTCACTCCTTGACTCCAAGGGAGATTCTTCTGTCTTCCAAAGGTAGTGGAACGTCGAAGGGCCAGGATTCTTCTGTAGAGCGTCGTCCAGGGGTTATCTGCTTTGCAATGGCAAGGTTCCCCTCTTATACTAAAAAGGGGATGGACTAGCTCTATGACCCCACCTATGGGAGGGTCAAGGGAGGGGTGGCTACACCCACTTCCCTTTGTCCAGTTTCGCGCCAGAGCAGGGGCAGGTAGCCCCTGAGCTGGTTTGAACTGGCATATGCACAGAGGAGCCTTCTGCTCCCCCAGTGCAGGACTTCAAAGCACTCTAAGAGTGCACCCACCCAGCCCCAATACACTAAACCCTGTCTGGGAGGTGGTTACACCTCCCTGTGACAGGATGCCTATTGTTGGGCTTCCTCCACTGTGAGTTTCAGTCATCAGCAGGAGGGCAGCCCAGTGTCTGTGACTGGTGGCATCCATTTTGTGATGCCAGGGCTCTGCAGGATTCTACCGCGTTTCCACAGCAGGTACATGTCTTATCCCTCTAGAAGGGTGGAATGCTACCCCCGCCGCCAGGATTGGCGGGGGGTAGTATTCCAAGATGTTTGACACCAAACACGACATGTTTTGATGCAGCCATTCCAAAGTTAGCATTCTACCGCGAGGATATAATGCACTTAAGAGTATATGGTTTAACCGCATCCACAAACAGCACCAGAGAATGGACTCTGAGAACTGCAGAGGGGCCCTGCTCATGCAGAGGCACCCCCTCACATAGAAGCCAAGCACCCTGCCCTCAGGATTGATAGGGCCTGCCTTAGGGGTGACTGATAGGTTTATATGTGTGTGCAAGAGAGATATAGGAAACCTATATCTCAGTGAGGGGTGCTAGCACCACCTCACCCAGGCTGCAGTAGCAGGCCTGTGGTGTCAGATTTAGACTGCTTCCCAGGGGTGGCATAACACATGCTGCAGCCCCTGGGAGGCCTGTGAAGTACCTATGCCCTTGGCACCTAAGGTACCATATACTAGGGACTCATAAGGCACCACAGTATCCAATCACTAGTGCACCTAGAGTGCACTCCATGTCGTTTAGAGAGAACAGAGAGGCTGGGGCCCTGATTGGCAGGGACCCAGCCAGACTATAGCCAGAAACCAGTGCTAACATCAGAAAAAAAGTGGGGGCAACATAAGAGGCAGATCCTACTCTCCTACACAACCCCCCAAACGTAGGGACACTAAACTAACCTTGACCAGTTGAGTCTTCGTGTTCAAAGTGGAAATACCTTGAGAGTCCATCTGCATTGGCATGTTGGGTCCCAGGCCTATGTTCCACTGTATAGTCCATCCCCTGTAGGGAAATGGACCACCTCAAAAGTTTTGGGTTTTCACCTTTCATCTGCTTTAGCCATAGGAGGGGCTTGTGGTCAGTCTGAACTATGAAGTGAGTGCCAAACAAGTATGGCCTCAGCTTCTTCAGGGCCCATACCACAGCAAAGGCCTCCCTCTCTATAGCTGACCAACGTTTCTCTCTAGGGGTCAGCCTTCTGCTAATAAAAGCTACTGGCTGGTCTTGACCTTCATCATTCAGTTGAGACAGTACAGCTCCCACACCCAGCTCAGAAGCATCTGTTTGGACAATGAACTTTTTGGTGTAGTCTGGACTCTGTAAGATGGGGGCAGTGCACATGGCCTGCTTTAGGTCTTCAAATGCCTTTTGACAGCTAGCTGTCCACTGAACCTTTTTGGCATTTTCTTAGAGGTAAGATCATTCAAGGGGGTCACTATAGATCCATATCCCTTGACAAACCTCCTATAGTACCCAGTCAGGCCTAAGAAGGCTCTCACCTGTGTCTGGGTGGTTGGAGCAACCCATTCCATTATGGTTTGGATTTTGCTCTGCAAAGGCTGAACCTGGCCTCCACCTACAAGGTGGCCCAGGTACACAACCTGACTCTGCCCTATCTGGCACTTGGTGGCCTTGATAGTGAGGCCTGCTTTCTGCAGGGCCTCCAAAACATTTCTGAGGTGGACCAGGTGATCCTGCCAGGAGGAACTAAAGACAGCAATATCATCTAGATAAGCTGAGCAATAAGTTTCCATCCCTGCCAGAACTTTATTCACCAACCTCTGAAAAGTGGCAGGTGCATTTTTCAATCCAAAGGGCATCACCACAAAGTGGTAGTGCCCACCAGGGGTCGAAAATGCTGTTTTGGCTTTTGCATCATCAGCTAATCTGATTTGCCAGTAGCCAGCTGTTAGGTCAAATGTGCTTAGATACTTGGCTGAGGCCAAAGTATCAATCAGCTCATCTGCCCTTGGTATGGGATAGGCATCAGTCCTAGTGACTGCATTGAGGCCTCTGTAGTCTACACAAAACCTCATTTCTTTCTTACCACCCTGGGTATGAGGCTTGGGTACCAGGACTACTGGGCTAGCCCAAGGGCTATCTGAAGGCTCAATCACGCCTAACTCCAACATTTTCTGGACTTCAGTCCTGATACAGTCCCTGACATGGTCAGGTTGCCTGTAGATTTTATTCTTGACAGGCAGACTGTCCCCAGTGTCCACCTCATGGGTGCACCAGGTAGTCTGACTAGGGGTCAGGCTAAACATATGTCTAAACTGTTGCAGAACTTGTCTGCACTCAGTTTGCTGATGGTCAGTGAGGCTGCTTGCCAAAGCAACACCATCTACTGACCCATCATCAGGGTTCTGAGAGAGCAGGTCAGGAGAGGGTCACTCTCCTCCTCCTGGTCCTCATCAGTTGCCATGAGCAAGCCCATGTCAGCCCTGTCAACATATGGCTTTAATCTGTTGACATGAAGCACCCTTAGGGGGCTCCTGGGAGTTCCAAGATTCACCAGATAGGTGACTTCTCCCTTCTGTTCAACTATTGTATGGGGGCCACTCCATTTGTCCTGGAGGGCTGCTGGGGCCACAGGCTCCAACACCCACACTTTCTGTCCTGGCTGGTATACAGTCAGCACAGCCTTTGGTCATGCCAAGCTTTTTGCAATTCTTGGCTGGCCTCCAGGTTTTGGTTGCCTTTTTCATGTACTCTGCCATCCGGGAGCGGAGACCAAGTACATAGTCCATCACATCTTGTTTGGGGGCTTGAGAGGTAACTCCCAGCCCTCTTTTACCAAACATAGTGGACCTCTCACAGGATGCCCAAACAGAAGCTCAAATGGGCTGTAGCCAACCCCTTCTGTGGAACCTCTCTGTATGCAAACAAAAGGCAAGGAAGAAGAAGGTCCCATTTCCGCCTAAGCTTCTCTGGGAGTCCCTTAATCATTCCTTTCAAGGTCTTGGTGAAGCGTTCAACTAAACCATTGCATTGTGGGTGATAGGGGTGGTGAACTTATAAGTTACACCACACTCCTTCCACATTGCTTTCAGATATCCTGACATGAAGTTGGTACCTCTGTCAGAAATGACCTCCTTTGGAAAACCCACTCTGGAGAAAACTCCAATGAGGGCTCTTGCCACCACAGGTGCTGTGGTGGTCCTCAGAGAATTGCCTCTGGGTACCTGGTGGCATGATCCACTACCACCAGGATAAATCTGTGCCCAGATGCAGTCTGAGGGTCAAGGGGACCAACAATGTCAATCCCTACCCTTTCAAAGGGTACCCCCACCAAAGGTAGTGGTATCAGGGGGCCTTTGTTGTGCCACCTGCCTTACCACTGGCTTGGCAAGTGACACAGGAGCGACAAAACTCCTTTGTGTCCTCTGACATATGTGGCCAATGAAAATGTGGAACAAGCCTGTCCCAGGTCTTGTTTTGGCCCAAGTGTCCTGCCAAAGGGATATCATGTGCTAAGGTCAAGAGGAACCCCTAAACTTCTGAGGTATTACCAACCTCCTGGTGGCTCCAGGGGCTGGGTCTCTACCCTCAGAATATAGGAGTCCCTCATCCCAATAAACTTTATGGGACCCACTAGCACTCCCAGCAGCCTCAGCAGCAGCCTGCTGTCTGAGGGGTTCAAGAGAGGGGCAGCACTGTTGCTCCTTGCTCAGATCTTCCCTGGAAGGGCCCCCTACCCCCAAGAACTCAACCTGGTCAGGTTCAAGTCCCTCTGGGGCAGTTCCTTCTTCAGGTTCTGCTTCACCTCCCTCTGGAAGTGAATCCTTGATCTGAGACAGAGGGGAAGGCACTGCCTTAACCCTACTGCTCCTCCTCTTGGGAAGCATCTGGTCCATTGTTCCAGGATCCAGAGCTGGTTCAGTGTCATGCATTCTTGCTTGTGACCTGGTCACAGCAAATACCTCTGCAGGGATGCCCAACATCTCAGCATGAGTCCATAACTCTACTTCAGACCAGGCTGAAGTCTCTAGATCATTGCCCAATAGACATTCTACAGGGAGGTCTGCACTGACTACAACCTTCTTGAGGCCAGTTACCCCTCCCCAGGAGAAATTCACAACTGCCAGACTATGGTTGGTCTGGACATTGCTTGCATTGGTCACCTGGTACATTTCACCCAGGATGATCTGTCCAGGGTCCACTAGGTCCTCTGCCACCATGGTGACACTAGCACCTGTGTCCCTAAATGCCAAAGCCTGTTTGCCATTTATCAAAGGCTGCTGTTTGTACTTGCCCAGATTACTGGGGCTTACTAGGAAGGACATATCAATGTTTCCCTCACAAATCAGCATTGCCTGAGTGGTCACTCTGACTAGGTCAGAATCCACTTCAGAACCCAGGGTCAACCCTACTACACCCTTATTCTGTGTACCACCTCCACCAGTAGCTGAGCTAGGGGGCACACTTGCCTTAGGGGCAGGAGTGGTGGTGGTTTGGTCTTTGGACTTGGTACAATCAGAAGTCCAGTGCCCTTTCTGTTTACAGAATTTGCACCAGGGCTTCTTTTGGCCTTTTCCCTTGTTGGACTGTGACTCCCCACCAGATGCAGATTTTTGGGGCCCTTGTGAAGACTTCTGGTCTTTTGACTTATCCCCACCTTTCTCAGAGCCTTTAGGATCTTGCTTCTTAGTGTCACCCCCTTGGTTCTGGGTTTTCTGCCTCACCCTGGTTCTGACCCATTTGTCTGCCTTCTTTCCCAATTCTTGGGGAGAGGTCAGATCAGAGTCCACCAGGTACTGATGCAACAACTGGTTCTGGCAATTATTTAGGATCTGTTCTCTCATCATCAGATTATACAATCCCTTGAAATCAGTAACCCTACTGCCAACCAGCCAACCCTCTAGAGCCTTGGTTGCACAATCAACAAAGTCAGTCCAGTCCTGAGTCTGTGCCTTCTGGGTATCTCTGAACTTCAACCTGTACTGCTCAGTGGTTAAGCCAAACCCATCTATCAGTGCACTCTTCAGGACCTCATAATCATCAGCATCCTCCTCTCTAACAGTGAGGAGCTTGTCTCTTCCTTTATCTGAAAGGAGAGCCACAAGATTGCTGCCCACTGCTTTTGGGGGACCTGCTGTACTCTGCAGGCCCTCTCCATAGCAGTTATCCACTTGTGGATATCATCCCCACTCTGGTAGGGAGGAACAACCTTGCTCAGGTTCCTATGGTCAGGAATATATTCTCTGCCTCTAGGGACACTGTTGCTGCCACCAGGGGGTTCTAACCCCTCTTTTCTAGAAGCTCTCTGGATCTCCAGGGCTTCCCTATCCAGTGCCAACTGCTTGGTTCTGAGGGCCACTCTGGCTTCCTCATCCTGGAGCATTTTGCACCTTCTCTCAGAGGAGGTCTCTCTTAAGGAAAAGTATGAGCTCCTCTGCTGGACAAATTCTCTGCCAGAGTGATAAGAGTGGTCAGATTCCCTGGAAGGGGATCTGTGCCTCTCCTCCTCTCTGTCAGTTCTCTTATGGAGAATTCCTCTGTCCTTTTCAGGCCCCTTGGAGCCTGGCCCTTCAATCACAGAGTCTTGGTCATTCTGATTTTCATCATCTGACCCAGATACTATGACTGACCCATCCACTGATTCAAACCCTTTAGCTCCTAGAGCCAATCTAAGGTCATCTGCTGTCAGCAGATCTATCAGGTGGAGTGTTGAGGGACTCTGTCCTAGTCTCAGGTGTCTGTCAACACACATGGCTCTCAAGTCAGAGAAAGCCATGTCCTTATACTGAGGCTGAGTGGATCCACTGGGTCCACCCTTTAAGGACATTCTAGTGTTGTGCAGTGTTGTACTACCTACACTAGTTTGTGGCCTACTGATCCTAGCTTGAGCTGTGGAAAGGGTGTGCTATCCCTTGGCACACAGCTCTAAGTTCAGTAGAACTTATTGATACTAAGCTTGACTTTATATGTACCTTGAGTACCTATAATGGTTTTCAGTTAGTAATTCAAATAGAGATTTTCTGGTAAAACAATGGCAAGCTGGAATCCCACACGCTGCCCACCAATGTGAGAAGTTGGCCTGGTATATGCTGTTCACTAATTAAAGTGGACACCTTGCACCAGGGCAAATCGACTCTTATGGTAGATAGGTTTAAGACAACCTTTTAAAGAAAGCTATCCTAGTGGTAGCTGTGGAGAGCAGCCTTCAGGCTAAGTCTCGGAGGAATGTAAAGCAGCTTGTTTTACCATATAATCTCTTGAATCACCAAATGAAAAGACACCACACAGGTATATATATCAAATATATATGTATTTATTTCTAAATAACTCTCTACTAATCTCTTTATGAGATTAGAAGACAAACATATGCACAAATCAACGTTTCACAATAAGTTAAGCACAAAATATGGCTGGGGCCCTAGGGGCGTACCAGACCATATACTAAGTAAGAGACTTAGGGACCACGACTTGCAGGGAGACAAGGCCTAGGGCCTTCAGAAGTGCAGGGGCCTCACGAAACCACCCAAGGCAGGTAAGTAAAGGACCCACGGGGGACGCGTGCAGTGTGGATACACAGGCGCGGATCGCCGTTAACTTCAATGGGGCAAGTCGCGGTTGGAAATAAAGAGTTTTAGGATACTTCGGGAGAACCTACAAGCAAGTCACTTACAGGGTAAGTAGTTCTAGGGCCCACACCCACAGGAGCACCGTAGTGCTGGAGTTACCTCACCCAGGGAAGCCGGGTGCACAGGTGTCCTTTGGTGTCGGGTCGCGGCGTCGTTTTCAATGGCGAACAAAGAAGACTTGCTGCTTGCGGGAGCTGAAGAAGTGTCCGGTGGAATCCAAGCCTGGATTCTGAAGAAGGATGACCTGAAAGCAGAGGGGACAGTGTTCAAAGTCACTTGGCAGTGACCCGGGGCAAGGAAGATGGATGCCCACCGTCGTCGGTCGCTTCAGGTCGGTTGCGGGTGCCTTGACTCTTCAGCCACGTGGTCCAGGAGGCGTCGACGACAACCAGGAGCTGGATTCGGTGTGTCCCTCGACGTCTGCAGCTGACTGCGGTGTCGGCAACTCGATCGGAGCCAACAAGCCTTGGCAGC
The DNA here is from genome assembly GCA_963921515.1 of Calotriton arnoldi. Classification (NCBI taxonomy): domain Eukaryota; kingdom Metazoa; phylum Chordata; class Amphibia; order Caudata; family Salamandridae; genus Calotriton; species Calotriton arnoldi. The sequence continues at coordinate 167,498 of CAWUFW010004503.1, read as the reverse complement.
CGCAAGTCTCGGGGAGATGGAGAAAAGTTGATGGCGCAGACCAGCAAGGTCTGTGGAACTCACCCAGCGAGGGTAAGTCAGGGCAGGCCTGGAGCAACCAGGGGAGCCCTTTGGTTTCTTTAAGAAGTCTTCTGGGGACCCACAAGCCAGCGGGCAAGGGATCGCGAAGACACCTCGGGCGGAATCACTCAACAGGGGCCCACGGTCACTCGGGACGGTGTAGGCCTCTGATCTTCGGAGGGATTCCTGCTGGAGGTCGGGACCACACGTGATCCAAAGCACAAGTTCGTAGAACGTTGTGAAGGGGTTGCACTCGACAATAGTGCACGGTACCCAGGGGTCGCGGTTCCTCGTTACTCGTGGGGTCCACTTGCCTCAGCTTCGCTGGGGACTCACGATGGCCTGGGAGAGGTCAGGAAATCCACTCCTTGGGCTGCAGGGACTTCGGACTCCGGCGGGAGCGGCGTAGTTTGCAACCGTCGTTGTCGTTTTTGGTGCCTGCCAAGCAGGGGAGTCACTCCTTGACTCCAAGGGAGATTCTTCTGTCTTCCAAAGGTAGTGGAACGTCGAAGGGCCAGGATTCTTCTGTAGAGCGTCGTCCAGGGGTTATCTGCTTTGCAATGGCAAGGTTCCCCCTCTTATACTAAAAAGAGGGGATGGACTAGCTCTATGACCCCACCTATGGGAGGGTCAAGGGAGGGGTGGCTACACCCACTTCCCTTTGTCCAGTTTCGCGCCAGAGCAGGGGCAGGTAGCCCCTGAGCTGGTTTGAACTGTCATATGCACAGAGGAGCCTTCTGCTCCCCCAGTGCAGGACTTCAAAGCACTCTAAGAGTGCACCCACCCAGCCCCAATACACTAAACCCTGTCTGGGAGGTGGTTACACCTCCCTGTAACAGGATGCCTATTGTTGGGCTTCCTCCACTGTGAGTTTCGGTCATCAGCAGGAGGGCAGCCCAGTGTCTGTGACTGGTGGCATCCATTTTGTGATGCCAGGGCTCTGCAGGATTCTACCGCGTTTCCACAGCAGGTACATGTCTTATCCCTCTAGAAGGGTGGAATGCTACCCCGCCGCCAGGATTGGCGGGGGGTAGTATTCCAAGATGTTTGACACCAAACACGACATGTTTTGATGCAGCCATTCCAAAGTTAGCATTCTACCGCGAGGATATAATGCACTTAAGAGTATATGGTTTAACCGCATCCACAAACAGCACCAGAGAATGGACTCTGAGAACTGCAGAGGGGCCCTGCTCATGCAGAGGCACCCCCTCACATAGAAGCCAAGCACCCTGCCCTTAGGATTGATAGGGCCTGCCTTAGGGGTGACTGATAGGTTTATATGTGTGTGCAAGAGAGATATAGGAAACCTATATCTCAGTGAGGGGTGCTAGCACCACCTCACCCAGGCTGCAGTAGCAGGCCTGTTGTGTCAGATTTAGACTGCTTCCCAGGGGTGGCATAACACATGCTGCAGCCCCTGGGAGGCCTGTGAAGTACCTATGCCCTTGGCACCTAAGGTACCATATACTAGGGACTCATAAGGCACCACAGTATCCAATCACTAGTGCACCTAGAGTGCACTCCATGTCGTTTAGAGAGAACAGAGAGGCTGGGGCCCTGATTGGCAGGGACCCAGCCAGACTATAGCCAGAAACCAGTGCTAACATCAGAAAAAAAGTGGGGGCAACATAAGAGGCAGATCCTACTCTCCTACAGTGGGCACCCCTGTCTCGTATCTCTGGAGATGCAAAGAGTATATGGGACATGGACACCCCTGCCTCGTATCTCTACAAAATCCAAAGAGTATTGGGGCGGGGACACCCCTGACTCATATTTCCACAGATGGAAAGAGTATTGGGGACAGGGGGCACCCCTGCCTCTTATATCTACAGATGCAAAGAGTATTGGGGACAGGGGGCACCCCTGCCTCTTATTTCTACAGATGCAAAGGGTATTGCGGACAGGAAGCACCCCTGCCTCTTATCTGTAGAGATGCAAAGAGTATTGGAGATGGGGGCAACCCTGTCTCGTATCTCAAGAGATGAAAATAGGATTGGGGACAGGGGGCACCCCTGCCTCGTATCTCTACAGAAGCAAAGAGTATTGGGGATGGGGGCCACCCCTTCCTCTCTTATCTCTAGAGATGCAAAGAGTATTGGAGACAGGGGGGCACCCCTGCCTCGTATCTCTACAGATGCAAAGAGTATTGGAGACCGGGGCACCCCTGCCTCGTATCTCTAGAGATGCAAAGAGTATTGGGGACGGAGGGCACCCCTTCCTCGTATTTCTAGAGATGCAAAGAGTATTGGGGACGGGGGCATCTCTGCCTCATACTTTTAGAGATGCAAAGAGTATTGGAGACGGGGGCACCCCTGCCTCGTATCTCTAGAGATGCAAAGAGTATTAGAGAGGGGGGGCACCCTGCCTCGTAACTCTAGAGATGGAAAGAGTATTGGGGACGGGGGCACCCCTGCCTCTATCTCTAGAGATGCAATGAGTATTGGAGATGGGGGGCACCCCTGTCTCCTATCTCTAGAGATGCAAAGAGTATTGGAGACAGGGGGCACCCCTACCTCGTATCTCTAGAGGTGCAAGGAGTATTGGAGACAGGGGGCACCCCTGCCTCGTATCTCTAGAGGTGCAAAGAGTAATGGGGACAGGGGGCACCCCTGCCTCGTATTTCTAGATGTGCAAAGAGTATTGGAGACGAGGGGCAGCACTGCCTCATATCTCTAGAATTGCAAAGAGTATTGGAGAGGGGGGCACCATGCCTCGTAACTCTAGAGATGCAAAGAGTATTGGGGACAGGGGCATCTCTGCCTCGTACTTTTAGCGATGCAGAGAGTATTGAAGACGGGGGCTCCCCTGCCTCGTATCTCTAGAGATGCAAAGAGTATTGGAGAGGGGGGGCAGCCTGACTCGTAACTCTACAGATGGAAAGAGTATTGGGGATGGGGGGCACCCCTGCCTCTTTCTCTAGATATGCAATGAGTATTGGAGACGGGGGGCACCCCTACCTCGTATCTCTAGAGATGCAAAGAGTATTTGAGAAGGGGGCACCCCTACCTCGTATCTCTAGAGATGCAAAGAGTATTGGGGACAGGGGCACCCCTGCCTCATAACTCTACAGATGCAAGGAGTATTGGGGATGGGGGCACCCCAGCCTCTATCTCTAGAGATGCAAAGAGTATTGGAGACGGGAGCACCCCTGTCTCCTATCTCTAGAGATGCAAAGAGTATTGGGGCAGGGGGCACCCCTACCTCGTATCTCTAGAACTGCAAAGAGTATTGGGGACAGGGGGCACTCCTGCCTCGTATCTCTAGAGATGCAAAGAGTATTGGAGACGGGGGCACCCCTGCCTTGTATCACTAGAGATGCAAAGAGTATTGGGGACGCGGGCACCCCTGTCTCATATCTCTAGAGGTGCAAAGAGTATTGGAGACAGGGGGCACCCCTGCCTCATATCTCTAGAGGTGCAAAGAGTATTGGGGACAGGGGCACCCCTGCCTCGTAACTCTACAGGTGCAAAGAGTATTGGGGACGGGGGCACCTCTGCCTCTATCTCTAGAGAAGCAAAGAGTATTGGAGACGGGAGCACCCCTGTCTCCTATCTCTAGAGATGCAAAGAGTATTGGGGACAGGGGGCACCCCTACCTCGTATCTCTAGAGCTGCAAAGAGTATTGGGGACAGGGGGCACTCCTGCCTCGTATCTCTAGAGATGCAAAGAGTATTGGAGACGGGGGCACCCCTGCCTTGTATCTCTAGAGATGCAAAGAGTATTGGGGACGCGGGCACCCCTGCCTCATATCTCTAGAGGTGCAAAGAGTATTGGAGACAGGGGCGCACCCCTGCCTCATATCTCTAGAGGTGCAAAGAGTATTGGGGACAGGGGCACCCCTGCCTCGTAACTCTACAGATGGAAAGAGTATTGGGGACGGGGGGCACCCCTGCCTCTATCTCTAGATATGCAATGAGTATTGGAGACGGGGGGCACCCCTACCTCGTATCTCTAGAGATGCAAAGAGTATTGGAGAAGGGGGCACCCCTACCTCGTATCTCTAGAGATGCAAAGAGTATTGGGGACAGGGGCACCCCTGCCTCGTAACTCTACAGATGCAAGGAGTATTGGGGATGGGGGCACCCCAGCCTCTATCTCTAGAGATGCAAAGAGTATTGGAGACGGGAGCACCCCTGTCTCCTATCTCTAGAGATGCAAAGAGTATTGGGGACAGGGGGCACCCCTACCTTGTATCTCTAGAGCTGCAAAGAGTATTGGGGACAGGGGGCACTCCTGCCTCGTATCTCTAGAGATGCAAAGAGTATTGGAGACGGGGGCACCCCTGCCTTGTATCTCTAGAGATGCAAAGAGTATTGGGGACGCGGGCACCCCTGCCTCATATCTCTAGAGGTGCAAAGAGTATTGGAGACAGGGGGGCACCCCTGCCTCATATCTCTAGAGGTGCAAAGAGTATTGGGGACAGGGGCACCCCTGCCTCGTAACTCTACAGGTGCAAAGAGTATTGGGGACGGGGGGCACCCCTGCCTCTATCTCTAGAGATGCAAAGAGTATTGGGGACGGGGGCACCCCTGCCTCGTATCTCTAGACATGCAAAGAGTATTGGGGACAGGGGGCACCCCTGCCTCGTATTTCTAGAGATGCAAAGAGTATTGGAGACGGGGGCACCCCTGCCTCGTAACTCTAGAGATGCAAAGAGTATTGGAGACCCGGGCACCCCTGCCTCGCATCTATAGAGATGCAAAGAGTATTGGAGATGGGGGGCACCCCTGCCTCGTATCTCTAGAGGTGCAAAGAGTATTGGAGATGGGGGGCACCCCTGCCTCGTAACTCTACAGGTGCAAAGAGTATTGGAGACAGGGGGCACCCCTGCCTCGTAACTCTACAGGTGCAAAGAGTATTGGAGACGGGGGCACCCCTGCCTCGTAACTCTACAGATGCAAAGAGTATTGGGGACGGGGGGCACACCTGCCTCTATCTCTAGAGATGCAAAGAGTATTGGAGACGAGGGGCACCCTTGTCTCCTATCTCTAGAGATGCAAAGAGTATTGGGGACAGGGGGCACTCCTGCCTCGTATCTCTAGAGATGCAAAGAGTATTGGAGACGGGGGCACCCCTGCCTTGTATCTCTAGAGATGCAAAGAGTATTGGGGACGCGGGCACCCCTGCCTCATATCTCTAGAGGTGCAAAGAGTATTGGGGACAGTGGCACCCCTGCCTCGTAACTCTACAGGTGCAAAGAGTATTGGGGACGGGGGGCACCCCTGCCTCTATCTCTAGAGATGCAAAGAGTATTGGGGACGGGGGCACCCCTGCCTCGTATCTCTAGACATGCAAAGAGTATTGGGGACAGGGGGCACCCCTGCCTCGTATTTCTAGAGATGCAAAGAGTATTGGAGACGGGGGGCACCCCTGCCTCGTAACTCTAGAGATGCAAAGAGTATTGGAGACGGGGGGCACCCCTGCCTCGCATCTATAGAGATGCAAAGAGTATTGGAGATGGGGGGCACTCCTGCCTCGTATCTCTAGAGGTGCAAAGAGTATTGGAGATGGGGGGCACCCCTGCCTCGTAACTCTACAGGTGCAAAGAGTATTGGAGACAGGGGGCACCCCTGCCTCGTAACTCTACAGGTGCAAAGAGTATTGGAGACGGGGGCACCCCTGCCTCGTAACTCTACAGATGCAAAGAGTATTGGGGACGGGGGGCACCCCTGCCTCTATCTCTAGAGATGCAAAGAGTATTGGAGACGAGGGGCACCCTTGTCTCCTATCTCTAGAGATGCAAAGAGTATTGGAGACGGGGGGCACCCCTGCCTCATATCTCTAGAGGTGCAAAGAGTATTGGGGACAGGGGCACCCCTGCCTCGTAACTCTACAGGTGCAAAGAGTATTGGGGACGGGGGGCACCCCTGACTCTATCTCTAGAGATGCAAAGAGTATTGGGGACGGGGGGCACCCCTGCCTCGTATCTCTAGAGATGCAAAGAGTGTTGGGGACAGGGGGCACCCCTGCCTCCTATTTCTAGAGATGCAAGGAGTATTGGAGACGGGGGGCACCCCTGCCTCGTATCTCTAGAGATGCAAAGAGTATTGGAGACGGGGGGCACCCCTGCCTCGTATCTCTAGAGATGCAAAGAGTATTGGAGACGGGGGGGCACCCCTGCCTCGTATCTCTAGAGATGCAAAGAGTATTGGAGATGGGGGGCACACCTGCCTCGTATTTCTAGAGATGCAAAGAGTATTGGGGACAGGGGGCACCACTGCCTCGCATCTTTGGAGATGTAGAGTATTGGAGTGTAAGAGTATAAATTAGACAGTTATGAGGTAAACAAATGAATTACTACATAGGCAGAATCCAGGGAATCACAGGTTTATTGACAGTGGTTTCATGTTCATGTAACAAATAGTACCCATTAGAATAAATTAGGAATTCAAAAAGTGACAACACGTGCTCACAAACATTTAGAGTAAATTACGACACTTCCTCGGGGCAAGGACTTGTTTAACTTGAACTAATTTAAAAATAAAACTGGGATTCTAAATTGATACAACAACCAACAATGCGATATAAAGAAGTCAAGAAAGAAAACGACAATGAGGAGAAGAAGGGGAAAATCAAGACCAAAGATGAAAACAAGACTGAAAGCAAAATAAGTAATATGAGATTAATGACAGCTGTTAGACCCTCATACATGCTGCTGCTTTCCCAATTGATCAATTGCATTGACTGTATAGGGATTAGTACAAGGACAAAGCGGGCGGATTCATCAATATTCTTGCACAGATTGTCGGGAATGATAAGAACATAAATAGGTCTAAGTGCATTTAATAAGAGATGTTCACAGATGTTATTCAAAGAGGCAGCAACACTTGTGAAAATCAATGTCATTGTTATTTACAAATTCAGAGCTTTGACATATCCTCCCGGGTTACAGGGCTGGGAGTGTGTGCATGCCATGGAGGGTTACAGGGCTGGGAGTGTGTGCATGCCATGGAGGGTTACAGGGCTGGGAGTGTGTGCATGCCATGGAGGGTTACAGGGCTGGGAGTGTGTTCGTGCCATAGAGGGATGCAGTGCTGGGAGTGTGTGCATGCCATGGAGGGTTACAGGGCTGGGAGTGTGTGCATGCCATGGAGGGTTACAGGGCTGGGAGTGTGTTCGTGCCATAGAGGGATGCAGTGCTGGGAGTGTGTGCATGCCATGGAGGGTTACAGGGCTGGGAGTGTGTGCATGCCATGGAGGGTTACAGGGCTGGGAGTGTGCGCATGCCATGGAGGGTTACAGGGCTGGGAGTGTGCGCATGCCATGGAGGGTTACAGGGCTGGGAGTGTGCGCATACCATGGAGGGTTACATGGCTGGGAGTGTGCGCATGCCATGGAGGGTTACAGGGCTGGGAGTGTGCGCATGCCATGGAGGGTTACAGGGGTGGGAGTGTGCGCATGCCATGGAGGGTTACAGGGCTGGGAGTGTGCGCATGCCATGGAGGGTTACAGGGCTGGGAGTGTGCGCATGCCATGGAGGGTTACAGGGCTGGGAGTGTGCGCATGCCATGGAGGGTTACAGGGCTGGGAGTGTGCGCATGCCATGGAGGGTTACAGAGCTGGGAGTGTGCGCATGCCATGGAGGGTTACAGGGCTGGGAGTGTGCGCATGCCATGGAGGGTTACAGGGCTGGGAGTTTGTGCATGCCATGGAGGGATACAGGGCTGGGAGTGTGTGCATGCCATGGAGGGATACAGGGCTGGGAGTGTTTGCATGCCATGGAGGGTTACAGGGCTGGGAGTGTGTGCATGCCATGGAGGGTTACAGGGCTGGGAGTGTGTGCATGCCATGGAGGGTTACAGGGCTGGGAGTGTGGGCATGCCATGGAGGGTTACAGGGCATGCTTAATGGACCATTCGTAAGGTGTCACTTGCATAAAGTTTACACTGTTAGCCACTCCCATGGTATTAAATTAATTATCATGTTTTTCTTTTTCGAATGCGAAAGTTAACCAATACATTTTTTTGTCAATTTTCAAGTTGTGCTGTGGAAAACAATATTGTGCAGCCATGTGGGGGGCAAGGGGTCAGTCTCCAGGGGCGGCCGGTACGGTACGGGGGTGACGGGTAAAAAAAAAATCACTTACCTGATTGCTGCGTCTCTCCAGCATCTCTACCACATCGTGTCAACTCCGCTCGTCTTCCAGGAAGCACCTAGGCTCCCCTGAGCCAATCACAAAGCAGCAATGCAGCGTTGTGATTGGTCTGAGTGCCATGGTCCGGTGCTCAGACAGGGAATGGGAGTCTGGGCATGTTCTAATGAAAATAACGTTCCTAGGCAGTGGAATATTCAAGTGATTTAACAATTCATCATGATTTTGCAACTGTAAGATATAAGACTCAGTGTGAATAAAGTGGGGCTATATTTTAAATATAGCCCCACTTTATTCACACTGAGTCTTATATCTTACAGTTGCAAAATCATGATGAATTGTTAAATCACTTGAATATTCCACTGCCTAGGAACGTTATTTTCATTAGTATTATTGCCCTGTCCTAGGAGTACTAGTTTAAGTACAGGGGGTCCTTGTTATTTGCATTAGTCTGGGCATGTTCTCCACCCAGGCTGTATAGCAGCCTGAGTGGAGAACATGCAAAGGGCCCATGATGGTTTGGGATGGCCGAAGCATTATGCACACTTTAGAGTTCAGAAACCACTCCTCCTCCAAGAGGTCAGGGGAGCCAAGCCCCGCCCCGCCCTAACCTGACCATACTAAAAATGAAATGCTAATGACTTCAGGTACTATCATTCTATTTGTTATTTTACACTGCTCGTGAGCAGTGGGGCGACGATCCTCCGTGAGCCGCCACTGACAGTCTCATAGATGCCTGATCCCATGGGAGCGTTAGGGGAACCCACAGGCATGACAAACTCAAATCTCACACCTGGAAAAAACACAAAAATCAGCATGTAACTCAGGAGTCACAAAGATTCAAGATTCACAGAAGTGGCCATCTTAGGTGATCAGCTGCCATTTTGTGGTTGACTCAAAAGCACTTCTGACTCGAGAGTTTCATGACTCTCAAAATCACTTCTGACTCCATCCAGAGTTTCATGACTCTCAAAATCACTTCTGACTCCAGAGTTTCATGACTCTCAAAATCACTTCTGACTCCAGAGTTTTGTGACTTTCAAATTCACTTCTGTCTCGAGTTTCATGACTCTCAAAATCACTTCTGACTCCAGAGTTTTGTGACTTTCAAATTCACTTCTGTCTCCAGAGTTTCATGACTCTCAAAATCACTTCTGACTCCAGAGTTTTGTGACTTTCAAATTCACTTCTGTCTCCAGAGTTTCATGACTCTCAAAATCACTTCTGACTCCACAGTTTCGTGACTCTCAAAATCACTTCTGACTCCAGAGTTTCATGACTCTCAAAATCACTTCTGACTCCAGAGTCTCATGCTGATCAAAAAAGAAAACAAAGTTGAAGGGAGACACTCTAACAAGTATCTGACCACAGGCAAAGACCAAGCCCTGGCAATGAACCTCTCCTGTGCACACCTGCAGGGGTATGCGGCAAGCAGGAGTGAGAGAAGAGGGCCTGGCGGCAGTCATGGCCATTCTTCTAAAATCCACAGGACCCGTCTGAAGACCAGGTGCAGTGGAGGTACTGACGGCAGACGTCAAGCACAGAGCCTGTGCCAAATCCCTACTGAGCATGGCTAGAACCTGATGGCAGAGAATTGAGTGGCGGGCCGGGCAACGCACGGGAGTAGAATCCTCGAGGGCAGTGGGTTGGCACCGGGTTGGGCCCCAAGCCAGGCCCTTCACCCAACCCCAGCTGAGCATGACCAAAGGCTGGGTGCAGTGAGGGTTAACTGACAGCAGGGGGTATGGCACAGAGCCCGGTAGTAGGTAAGGCCCTGTGCCACACCCCACTGCGCACTACTGAAGTGCAGCGGCGTTGGCTATTGGTTGTTGGCCTGGCGGCAGGCTGTGCACAGCAGGGGTTGGCTGAAGCCAGAGGGTTGGGCAGACGGCCCGTGCCAGGTGCTCTGCGGCACATGGCCGAATGACATGCACTTTGCTCACAGAGGTTGGATACAGCACTGGCCAGAGGTCGGGTCCGCAGCCGACCTCCACTGCGCACAGCAAAATGATGAATTATGCTCCTGGCTCAAACATGGCAAACCACTGAAATTCACCAGCTGTGGCTACCAATGCACACAACACACACTAGAACTTACGCCAGCTGCCATGCTCAAAACGCCAATTTACAAACGGTCCAGAAAGACCAAAAAAGAGAACAACATGGCGGGTGTCACAAATTATGGTATGTCTTGTATGATTAGGTAACCTTAGTTTGTAAATATCAGTGGTTTGTCGTGTCAAAGCTAAAACTGTAACTCACTTTTTAACTATGTTTTTCCTGTGAAGAAAGAAAGATAGATGGATGGATGGATGGATGAATGAATGGATCAACGTGTGCCTTTGCAGGCTTATATTGCCATATATATTATGCAATACACAAGTAGGGAACCGTGAAGTTTGCCTTGAATAAATCACCACACGGACATGCATTGCAAGATGTCGTTTATTGGCAGAGCTGCAGCCAGGCAAACGGGCCAGAGTGATTTAAATAAACACACCAGCCGGAATAAATCACATAGGTATTCCAGAAGAGAATTATTACACAACTTTCTTCTGAGACATGCAGATGTGTACCATTAACCCAAGATGCACGTAGAAAGGAAGATCCCTCACACCTTCCTCTCTAAACAAATATAGAACCAGGATAAAGGAAAATGATGGGAAGAGGGAAACAAAAGAACAAGAAGAAAGAGTAAAATATCCGAACTTCAGAATTTACACAACATTTGACACCAAGGAAGTATCATACATAAGCCTGCTGGTCCTCCTCTCCTTGTCACTCAAACCACATCTACCCAATCCGGACTCACTCGTATCGAACTGTAACTTCTCGGGGAATGATCTGTTACCACACCCTTCAGTCACAGTTGTCTTCTTTACCACACCACTGTTATACAGAGAAAATGTACTCGTGCTCCAGAATCTCCCACCATGTGTGTTGACTACATTTTCGAAACACTTTGCCACTTTCATGGGTTTAGTGTATTTCGACTATTTCTCAAGTGCCTGTAGGTGCTTTCACCTTCACGCAATCCACAACTTTGACGCTCATATTCTTGGTCTTGTTCCCCATGTCACACTCCTCTTTCATTTTCTTCTGTCAAATAATTAATTCCTCCTCCAACCATCCTCTGTGTTGACTTTCACCCAACCTTTCTGCCATCTCATCTATCCAAGTAGCAGTGTAGAATTAGGCTTCCTTCCTTTCAACAATTAAAAGGACACTTCCGTATAACCTGATGTGGTGACCATCTGTATGCTCTCATCTAATCTCTTAACTCACATTTGCATGATAGCTCATTTACCCTTGCACGGTGAATGCACTGCTTATGGGTCTTGTTCAACCACTCAACTACCCTGTTAAACTCTGGATGATACAAGGTACATTTGTGATGCTCAATGAGTCTACACCAAAGCAATCAAAGACACCTCTGCATAAAGTTCTAGTTTTATGCCAACTGAGTCTTAATTCCAATTGTATTTTTTGCTGTAACACTGGGCGCAAAAATAAAAATGTTTTTCTTTTCAGGTCAGATCATATGTAGTTGAGGCCTGGTCAGCAGATCTCAACTGCTGGAGAGGTCAAATACCATATGTCCAAAGAAAATCACAACACAAAGATGGAATTCCTCAGAGAGAGATGAGAAGGGAGACGGAGATGAAGAGATTGAGGTTGGGAAAGGGCGGAGCACAAGTAAATAGGTAACAAGGGAAGTCTAAAAGAGGTGGGGCTAGAGAAGCGCAACACTGGCTATGTGGAAGAGATGATGTGAGGTAAAGGGAAGAAAAGGTGGTGTAGATAAAAGACTGCAGATGGGAGGGGTTGTGGCTGTGGCAGGCTGGTCTGTGGTAAGATGAAAGTAACACAATGATGACGAGAAAATGAAGTAGGTGGCATGTCACCTTCTAATGGGACATTGGTGCTCACCTTACTGTCCATTAATCACATAACTGCTTGGAAGTCACACTCGTTTCTGGTATTTACAATAGCTCCCAATATTCATATTAAAACCCAGACCTTACATCAGTGTGTGGTACTCACATTAATGCCAGGTACTCACATTATTGCACAGTATTTACAACACTGCCCATTGCTTACTTCACTGTCTGTGACTTACATCACTGGTTGGCACCCACATCACGGTTCAGTATTTACATCACTGCTCTGTACTAACATCACTGCCTGGTACTCACATGACTATCCTGTAATTATTACTGTCATTGCTTGAATCTCAAACCCGGTGAGCAGATTGGGGTAACCCACTGAATCTGCCCCTGGGGGGGGGCAGAAAGATTGTTGGACCCATTCCTAGGTGGAGGCATGGCCGATGCATGGTCGGGCCACCCTCACCCCTTCTTTTTTAGGTCTCGCCTAGGCAGCGCATGCGCTGTCTCGTCAAGAGATGCTGTATACAGTATAGTGGGGGAAGCTCCGCCCACTTTCCGACTATCTTTTTGATTGGCCGAATTCCTAAATGCTGCAATCTGATTCGTTTTCCTCAACTTAATCCCGCCTCCTGACAGCCATGTCGTCATTTTTCTCCTTCCATAGCTATCGGCCCCTTTACTTTTAAAACTGTTTTGTTCCCCTGCCTCCCCGTTCCCTCCCGCAGTCCGTCACTTCTCTGCCAACCACAACCCCCCCACCCACTCCTGTTCCTGCCTTCTTCGACGACCGCAGTTTTATTTACAATGCAATAGGACTCGCGTAAATACGAGTCCTATTGCATTTGTAAATGCTTTTTTGACCCTCTGATTGGCTGGCTGCATTCGCACTCTATTTTGCCTGACCTAGACTCTTGCATGCGCGCGATGCTATACATCGTACGCATGCGCGCCAAAAGTCTGCCTCTGCCTCTTGCTTATTTATTTGTGTTTTCGCGGCGTCCACTTCACGTTCTGTTTTGTTTTTCACTTTAACACTGAGCGCAGCGCCCGCATAAAGGACATCGCGCTCGGTGTTAAAGTTTAAAAAAAAGTGCGTGCTGGTTATTGTTATAACTTGGTGGTATGTACGCACACTTGTTCTTATGAGGTAGGCGAACCGTGTGTGTGAGCGGAGCCTGTCTGCCTGCCCGCGACCGGCTGGAGGTGCAGTGTACTTGTGCAGGACTGTGCTCACCGGAGCACATTGAGTGGTCGTGGGCAGAGGAGCTTTCCTCCATGCATGGCGAGGCGCTGGACCTGGCATGGGTCCGAGCCCGGACAGCAGAGGTGGAAGTTGCAGTCAGAGGTTTGGCTCCGATCATGCTGCATCAGTGTTTGCAGAGGTGCAGAGGGGTAAAACTCGGGGCTCAGGGCTTCATGTGAAATGGCAGCGGGTGGTAGAGGCAGTGGTGTTACGTGTATATTTCTTAGTAGGATGAGTAGGTGAATGAAGGACTGTGGAGGAGGGGTGGGATGGGCGAAGGCAGTACATTGTGTAAGAAGGAGCTGGGGAAGTAGGAGGTGCGTGTGTTGAGTTTTTATTTAATGTGACTTGTTTAAGCCAAGCGTGTGATGTTGATCGAGTGCAAACTTCTGGCGATCGTGTACAGACACACATATTTTTCAGCTGCACTGATGTTTATGAGTGCCGATTCCCCCCCCCAAAGGGTGGTTGTCGGCGCGTGATCCTCGTCCGCAGCAGCAGACACGCAGCCAGCGCCCCTCTCTGAGGTCAGGTGACACGGCAGGCAGGGCTGCTCGGGAGGAGCGCTTGAGGCAGGCTGGTACGGTGTTTTTTTTTATGCAGATTTCTATAGCCCGAACTCTACCTGAAGGTATTGGAGCGCTTTACATGAGCTCCGGTTACGTTACACAAGGGCACATTCAGGCACGGGGAGATTATGTGATCGGCAGGCAGGGCTGCTCGGGAGGAGCGCTTGAGGCAGGCTGGCACGGTGTTTTATTTTTTTTAATGCAGATTTCTATAGCGCAAACTCTACCTGAAGGTATTGGAGCGCTTTACATGAGCTCCGGTTACGTTACACAAGGGCACATTCAGGCACGGGGAGATTATGTGATCGGCAGGCAGGGCTGCTCGGGAGGAGCGCTTGAGGCAGGCTGGCACAGTGTTTTTGTTTTTTTATGCAGATTTCTATAGCGCGAACTCTACCTGAAGGTATTGGAGCGCTTTACATGAGCTCCGGTTACGTTACACAAGGGCACATTCAGGCACGGGGAGATTATGTGATCGGCAGGCAGGGCTGCTCGGGAGGAGCGCTTGAGGCAGGCTGGCAAGGTGTTTTTTTATGTAGATTTCTATAGCGCGAACTCTACCTGAAGGTATTGGAGCGCTTTACATGAGCTCCGGTTACGTTACACAAGGGCACATTCAGGCACGGGGAGATTATGTGATCGGCAGGCAGGGCTGCTCGGGAGGAGCGCTTGAGGCAGGCTGGCACAGTGTTTTTTTTTAATGCAGATTTCTATAGCGCGAACTCTACCTGAAGGTATTGGAGCGCTTTACATGAGCTCCGGTTACGTTACACAAGGGCACATTCAGGCACGGGGAGATTATGTGATCGGCAGGCAATACATATAAGATCCTAATGGCGAGACCGATTGGCATTGCCAATGCTTGTTTAACTTTTCCCATGGTGGTTAGTGGGCAGTCTGCCCGCAAGGAAGGGAAGATTGGGGATATGCCCTCAGAATCTGTTCCCGGGGGTTGCAGAAACACTGCTGGACTTGTTCCAGGGTGAGGGTACAGCCCAGCCTGACGCCTGCGTGTGCCCCCACCACCCTTTCCTTTTTTCCCAGACCTGTTGTCTAGTGGGCTTTCTTCCATGAGGGGGATGGGAGGTTGATTTGGGGCTACACACAAAAGACTGTTGTGTCCCCTGGACATTTGCCCATGCCTATTGGGGCTGCTCCCCCAAAAATTTTTACTGGGTGTCTAATGGGTGGATCCTGCTTGAGAATCGGTAGCCCCTGGGTGGTCCTAAGAAGGGTTCCACTAGTCCCGTGTCCAGTGCTGCCTCTCCCATCTTGAATGGTGCTCGTGGGGCAGCGTTGTGCTCCCTGAGTACAGATCAAAGTGAAAACAGTAATCACCTAATGGCAATGGCTGGTTTCACTTTCATCACTTTGATGTCAGCACGCTCTGCACGCTGCATGTCACAGTGACAAAAAATAATAATTTCAGGACATGAGGGAAAATGTAACCTTGTGTTTTGAAATACTTTTACAAAGAGAAAATTCTACTGGTGCTTTAATCAGAGAATTAGCACCAGAAGGCTTTTCTCTGGGAGTGTAGACAAAAAGATGTCTGCATTTCAGAGGTGAGGCGGAGGGCATAAACATCACATCCACCAATAGAAAAGTTAAAGCTATCTTTAGCACAACCTGTTCAAAGGAGAAAGCTAAAAGCTAACTGGACAAGTCCTCCTACTTTAGCCCATTCCTCAAAAAGAAAAATGTCAACCCATCTGACCTCAAGAGCTATAGACAAATATCTCTTGGCTTATTCCACATTCATGGAATAAGATGACCTGATGCTACGTCAATAATCCGAATTGATACCAGATAAAAGCAGATTCAGCCCTCGTACGGATTTGAGATTTTGGGGTGACCGAAAACTCACAGAGGACAAGAATGGAGTGGCCATCCTATTGTTTCTAGACCTATCAGCAACATTTGACACTGTGCACTGCCACGTACTTGCACAAAGACGCCCCATCATCATGGAATACTTGAAAATGTGCTTAAACTGATTGCCTCATAGCTCAATGTCAGGCAAAGGTTGGTATGCCTAACACCTTGCACCCTTCACACCTGACTAAGGTGTCCCTTAGGAGTCACTCATATCCCCTTTAGTGTTCAACATCTATCTACCCCTCTTTACCTGGCCTGATTAGATCGTTCGACCTCACCTGTCATGAAGATGACGCTCAGATCATTCTATAAATGGATGGCCCAGTGTCGTGTAGTTCCTACCAATCCGTAGCACCTGCACATTGTTTGGACAACATAAACTAAGGGCTTGGTGTCAATACTGATTCCAGACACCCCCACAGGATTTGTTGGCCTATAGACCAGCTAGTTCACAGTGCCACCGTAAGCCCCCCTAACCTACCAAGGAGCGAATTGTCTCTAGCAAACACTGAACATGACAACCCTGATTCCTCAGGAATCGTGGAAACAGTACAGAACCTTTCGCTCAGTCGCTCGCACTCACTTATTCTCAGAGAAATATACAGAGAGTACACAGTGGGACGTTTTCAGTAATATTTATTGAACCAACGTTATTCTTGCATAAAATACATGTGCTGCAATGATTAGCAGACAGAAGCAGATAAACGTGATTACAAGCACCAACCGCATAAATAGAAGATATAGTTCTACCATGGTTCTAAATAAGTGTATATATGCAGGCATATAAACAAGGCATAATCGGGCATACTCCGGCTATGCGAACCCTACTCTAAGTGTACCTAGAGTGTGTGTAGTCGAAAAGCTAAGAATCCCCCCAAGGGATGAGCCAACCCCATTACCTGATGGGAGAAAGTGAAGGACCCCGTCCTGGTCTCAAGTTGGACACCCCACACGGAATGTCAGATCCGCGCATGGTGGATTCTCATCATGCACGGACCCTCAGTGTCAGCAAAAGTACCTCCTCTACCAATCTATCGGTATGCTTATTATTTATAATAAAAGGCAGCCTTGCGATGTGCACTTTAGATTCGTGATATTATGGATATGTAGATAGTATTGTCGCCTCGCGGATGAAGATAGGACGACTTTCGTGCCCAGTGCTTAGAGAAGCCTACTACATGATGTTCAAGGTGTTGTTATAATGTTGTCCGAAGCTGGAAGTGTAAACAAAGTAGTTTCAGAGAAACTAATCCAACATTGTCATGTATGCAGATGTGTGCACATGTTTTCTAGGGCAATGTAAGAAATAAGCTGCTTCGCAACATGGGCCTAACTCGGGAATATAACACCCACTCCTCATCCTAAAGGTCGATATATAACAGCCGGCATATCATACTAACTCGGGATATAACACCCACTCCTCATCCTAAAGGTCGATATATAACAGCGATCTAAAAAAGCCAGCATATCATAAATGGAATAAAATGTTAAAACATTACTTCTGACATTGTCTTAAAACAAGTTTCCCTTTAAAATATCCTAAAAAGCCTTAAAGTCATTAAACTGTAAAGAAGCCTAAAGTGATTGTACATGTTTGAAATCTTGAGCACTCCAAAAGCCATGATGGCTGGAAAAAAATAAAACAAAACTGTTTTGGATAAATTAGTTTTTAAAAACAAGCCGAATTCTTTCTACAAGGAAAAGGCCAATTATTTCATGTGTTCCGAGTGGCAGACACAACATTGCTGTTGCCCATAAGCGCAGACGACGATCCCAGAGGCGCACCTCGATGCAGATTTATGGAGCAAAGATGATTCCATCCAGTTCCCACAGCTGCCACTGAGGGAGGGACTGCATCCTGTATGTGTATCGCAGAGCCGTTGTCCAAGTCACTAGGAGCGGAAGCATCACAGGGTGGTTCAAGAAATGTATTCATCAGCAATGGAAGACACTGGGTACAACAACACCCAAGGGCCGTTAACGGGTCCAGCAGTACATCAATGTCCAATGGCGCAACCATTTGTGATCCTAGGCATATGTCCAATAAGCAATCGTGGCCACAAAGCAGGCAGTAGAATACAGGTTGTATGCAGTTAAGCCAAACAGGCCTGAAGGACAAGAACCAGTACTCGTCCAGTTCTCGAAGTCGTAGTTTGCCAAATATGTGAACCATGTGCTCACAGCATCGCAGCACAAGCAGTGCTGTCTCCATTCCGAATCGAACTGGGACGTCCATTGAGGAGCAAAGAAACTAAAATCAGGATTCCCGCCAAAAGTAGCAGGAAAAGCGGGATAACTCCAAAGATTGTCTGAAAGATGCTAACCAGTCCAGAGCTGATACATTTGAAAAATGCACCATTCCCTTCATATCAGAAACGTTAAAGATACGATGGACTAGCTCCCCAAAATGCAGTGGGAAGTTAGCGTCGAGTAGTGTCTGTATCTCAGACAAGGACCTTGCAACCTGGAGATCAAACGTCTCTCTGGCCGAAGTTAAAGCCATATCCTGTTTAAAAAGCATGGCTTTCTGTCTGCTAGGGGAATCAAAGAGTATGTTGGAAACATTTATCGAAGGCCACAGCACTGCCTCCCAAATTTTGCGGGCAGGTGGAAACAGTACTTGTGTACAACAAGTGACTAAGGAATTAACTGTCACCAGATAAGCGATGCCCTGTTCCGTTCCACAGCAACCTTAATCATTCAGCATCAAATAGCTCCCATTCGAGAGCAGTCTGAAAACCGGATGTATCACGGCAGCTGGGGAACCCTTAAGATAACAAGACAAGTTCGCAACAGAAGCATTACATGCCCCATGAAGAGAAATGTCCTTGCAAACAAGGATACACTCAAAGCGTCCTCACAGTCGGAGAGACTAAGGAAAACTTCTGTGTCCCCTTTCCTGCAACTAAACCTGAACGGTAATTCCCAATACTCGCACACACAACCTTCTCCTAGCGCTTCATATCTGCCTACCTGTTGGTTTTGGAGACAATATTGGAATTGGAAGGTCGTGACCGGTTGGGTGATATACCCATGGATAATCCAGTCTGTGGATGGTGTCTCAGCCACAGTAAAAGGTAATTGGTATAATTCTTCAATGTGCAGCATGGTGTATTTTGCATCTCTTCGTGCCAGAGTTATTTGCCTTTCTGACAGATCATATTCAGAAAACACACTGGTAGTGTTGATGTAATGCCACAGCACGTGGCCAGAACATCTTGTTTGTAACGTCTGTAGGAAGGTGGAATCTGACTGCATGGTTGCCCCCACTTTTTTCCTGGTGTTTTGCTGGTTTTCGACTTAGTTGGACTGGGACCCTGCTATTCAGGGCCCCAGTTTATCTGCTTTCTCTTTAAAATGGATTCCCTGTACCTTAGGTACACCACAGATTGGATTCTGGGGTGCCCTTATAAGTCCCTAGTATATGGTATACTATGTACCCAGGGCATAGGTACCCCAGAGGCCTACCAGGGGCTGAAGCATGTATTATGCCACCCCGGGGCAGCCTTCCAAAATGACACCACAGGACTGCTACAGCAGCCTGAGTGAGGTGGTGCATGCACCCCTTACTGAGATATAGGTTCACTATATCTCACCCTATCACTGCACATATAAACCTATCAGTCACGCCTATGGCAGGCCTTATCAATCCTGAAGGCACGGTGCTTGGTTTTGTGTGAGAGGGTGCCCATGCATGAGCAGAGCCCCTCTGCAGCCTTCGGAATCTATCCTCCGGGGTTGTCTGTGAATGCAGCCTGACCATATACTCTTAAGTGCATTATAACTAAACGGTAAATGCTAACTTTGGGATGGCTGCACGGAAACATATCGTGTTTGGTGTCAAACACCTTGGAATCATACCCCCACACCAGTCCCTGGTGTGAGAGTATGATCCCACCCTTCTAGAGGGAGAGACATGACAGCACCGGTATACCCGGTACCAGCTAAACAGAGCCCTGGCATTGCAAAATGGATGCTGCAGCCACAGACACGAGTCTGACCTCCCACTGCTGACCGAAACTCCGGCAGGGGAGGCCTGGACAATAGGTTTCCTGTCACAGGGAGGTGTTACCACCTCCCAGACAGGCTTTAGTGTATTGGGGCTGGGTGGGTGCACTCTCTGAGTGCTTTGAAGTCCTGCACGGGGGGCACATTTGGTGTCCCTGTGCATACCCCAGTTCAAACCGGTTGCAGGGACTGCCAGCCCCTGCTCTGGCACGAAACTGGACAAAGGAAATGGTTGTAGCCACCCCTCTTTCCAAACCCTCCCATAGGTGGGTCCCCTGAGTTAGTCCAACCCCTTCCTTGGGTATAAGAAAGGAACCCCTGGCAACAGGACTTTAGATATCCCTGGACAAAACTCTGAAACTGAATCCTGGACCTTCGACGATCTGTTAAACGCCAGATGACTGAAGAATCTCCCTTGGAGTAAAGGAGTTACTCCCCTGCTTGGCAGGCACCAAAGACGCATCTGTCCGGTCTGCATCTCCGAAGCTCCCGCTGGACGCCGACAACCCTGCAACCCAGAGGGTAGATTTCCAGACTTTGCAGAGGCTGACCCGAGTCCCCAGCAAAGCTGAGACCCGTAGACCTTGTGGGTATCTGGTCACTGGCTAGTGACCTAGACTCTGTCCCCTCTGCTTTCAGGTTCTTCTCATCCTCGATCCAGGCTTGGATCTCTTCGGACACTTCGCAGCTTCTCGGCAGCAGCACTTTTCAGCCAGCGGCCATTGAAAACGACGGCGCAGCCCGACACCATTTGACACCTGTGCACCCGGCTTCCCTGGGTGAGGTAACACGAGTACTATGGTGCTCCCGTGGGTGTTGGCCCTAGAACCCTCTAAGTCCAAAAGGGTTTGTTCCTAGTCCACTCCGAAGTGTCCCTAAACTTTAAAACTCTAACCGCGACTTTCCCCATAGACGCTAACGGAGCTCGCGGCTGTGTTCACACACTGCACACGTCCCCCGTGGGTCCCCTGTGTCACTACCTTGGGTGGTTCCTTGGGGTCCCAGCGATTCTACAGGCTCTATCAATCAATCAGGGGTTTGTCAAAGCGCGACTACTCACCCGTAAGGGTCTCAAGGCGCTAGGGGTGGGGGGGTGCAGGTTCCATCCATCAAGGGGGTCTGTCGAAGAGCCAGGTTTTGAGGTTTCTTGCGAAGATGGGGAGCGATGTTGTCTGTCTGAGGTGGAGCGGAAGGGCGTTCCATGCTTTGGCCGCGAGGAAGGAAAGGAGTGGCCTCCCGATCTGGTCTTTCTGGTGGGGGACCACGGCGTAGGAGAGCTGGGCTGATCGTAGGGTCCTTTGGGGTGCGTGGAATTTGAGTCGGCTGTTCAGGTATGCTGGTCCGGTGCCGTGGAGGGCCTTGTGTGCGTGGGTGAGCATCTTGAAGGTGATTCTCGCCTCGACAGGGAGCCAGTGGAGTGTGCGCAGGTGCTGGGAGATGTGGCAGTGTTTTGGCAGGTTGAGGACCAGTCTTGCGGTGGCGTTCTGGATGTTCTGTAGCTTGCGGGTGAGGTTTTTGTTTATTCCGGCGTAGAGTGCGTTGCCGTAGTCGAGTCTGCTGGTGACCAGGGCGTGAGTGACGGTCTTTCGGTGTTCGAGGGGATCCATTTGAAGGTCTTACGAAGGAGGCGGAGGGTGTGGAAGCAGGAAGACGAGACAGAGTTGATCTGGCGGTCCATTTTGAGCTCGGAGTCCAGGATGATTCCCAGGTTGCGTGCGTGGTCCGTGGGGGTTGGCGGGTTTCCGAGGGCGGGGGGCCACCAGGTGTCGCTCCAGGCATCGGGGTTTGGGCCCATGATGAGTACTTCTGTTTTGTTGGTGTTTAGTTGTAGGCAGCTGTTTTTCATCCATTTGGCGACGGCTTCCATGCCTTCTCGAAAGTTGCGTCTGGCGGTGTTGGGCTCGTTGGATAGGGAGAGGATGAGCTGGGTGTCGTCTGCGTATGACACGATGTTGAGTCCGTAGGTTCTGACGATGGGGGCGAGTGGAGCCATGTAGACGTTGAAGAGCGTCGGGCTGAGGGAGGAGCCCTGGGGGACTCCGCAGGCGGTAGGTGTGGGGTCCGAGAGGAAAGGGGGGAGTCTGACCCTCTGCGTCCTGCCAGAGAGGAAGGAGCGGATCCAGTCGAGGGCCTTGTCCTGGATTCCTGCGTCGTAGAGTCTGCGTATTAGGGTGCAGTGGGAGACTGGGTCGAACGCCGCTGATAGGTCGAGGAGGATGAGGGCTACTGTTTCTCCTTTGTCCAGTATGGTGCGGATGTCGTCTGTTGCGGCGAGGAGGGCGGTTTCCGTACTGTGGTTTTTTCTGAAGCCGGATTGGGAGGAGTCGAGGATGTTGTGTTCTTCAATGAATGTGGCGAGTTGGCTGTTGATGGCTTTCTCGATGACTTTCGCTGAGAACGGGAGCAGGGAGATGGGTCTGTAGTTTTTGAGGTCGGTGGGGTCCGCTGAGGGTTTCTTTAGGAGGGGGTTGACCTCGGCGTGTTTCCAGTCGTCGGGGAACGAGGCGGTTGTCAGGGAGCGGTTGATGGTGTGGCGGAGCATGGGTGCGATGGTGTCGGCGGCTCTGTTGAAGATGTGGTGGGGGCAGGGGTCCGTGGGGGCCCCTGAGTGGATTGACTTCATTGTCTTCAGTGTGTCTTCGGTGGTGAGGGCTGTCCAGTCGTCAATCGCTGGTTTCCGGGTGTCGGGGGTGGTTGGTGAGGGTTCAGTGTGTTGGTTGTCTTCGTCGAAGTTGTCGTAGATGCTCTTGATTTTGTGGTGGAAAAAGGTGCTGAGTTTGTCGCAGAGGTCTTGTGAGGGAGGGATGTCGGTAGACTCGCTAGTGGGTTGGGCGAACTCCTTGATGATGCTGAAGAGTTCCTTGCTGTTGTGCGCGTGGGTGGAGATTCTGTCTTCAATCGCTTTTTTCCTCGTTTCTCTGATGAGTTGGACACTGGAAAACTGATCCCAGTTGCCCCAAGATTGGCAATAAAGAAAATGTTCCTCCAACTAATACTACCACTCCTCCTGGTACTACTAGTAGTAATCCCCCAGGCGGTAGTGTTCTAAATCCGTATTTGTAAAGCGCGAACTACTCACCCTTACGGGTCTCAAGGCGCTGGGGGCCGTCGTGGAAATTAAGTGAGCTATTGCCCAGAGTCACATGGTGCTGAGCTGAGCTGCCGCCAGAGCCGGGGATCGAACAGTGAACCCTGTGCTCCGAAGTCAGCTGCCCTGGCCGCTGCACCACACCTCTCCACATAGTGTTGCACCCAAAAAGTTAGGTGCATTCTCATGGGGAACAGAGGTGGGCCCTAGTTTAGGCAGGTCCCCCTCACAAGCCTCCTTAGTCTGTGATGGTGGCATGGGATTTGCCACTTTTACCATGGGTCCCAATGCATTGGGCAGGTACAGACTGGAGCCACTGATTAATGGTCAGAAAGCTGTGGCATTCAGGGACACAGGGGCTAGTGTCACCATGGTGACAGGGAAACTAGTCCCCCCTCACCAGCTTTTACCTGAGTTTAAATACCAGGTGACCAACATTGATGGTGTCAACATAGATCACCCCATGGCCATAGTCAATCTCAGCTGGGAAGGGGTCACAGGCCCAAAAAGAGTGGCAGTGTCCCCAAACTTGCCTGTAGATTGCCTGATGGGCAATGATCTGGAAATTTCAGCCTGGGCTGAAGTTGAACACCAAGCCCATCTGAGAATGCTGGGCATCCCTGAGGGAGTTGGTGGGGCTGTGATGGCCACAGCCCACCCCCAAGGAAATTTTGGAGTGATGGAGCCTGAAAGAATGGCCCATCTCCTCCACAAGAGAGCACAAGGGTTGAAGAAAAGTCTTCTTCCCCCCAGACTATAGGTAAGGGTCAGCCTCCTCAGGGAACTGATCCTACCCCTAGTGAAGGAACTGCCCCAGAGGTAGTCAGGCCTGTCCTGGCAACACCTCTGATGGCAGGGGACCCTTCTAAGGTGGTACCCAGTCTGGAGCAGGTAACCTGCCCCTCTCTACCCTGCCTCAGTCAGCCCAGGACTGCAGAGGTCAGGGAGGTCAGTGGACCCCACAGGGCCCCCTGTCCAGAGGTAACCCCCCCATCAGCAGATTAGGGGCACCCAGTCTAGTAGCCCTAGTCAGGTGGAAATTCCTCAACCCACTGAGGGATCCCCCTTACCATTGTGTAGGGACCTCCCCCAGATGGACTCTGCTGGGCAAAGCCAAACCTGGGACCAAAAGGTTCCAAACCTGCCATGTCCCTCCAGTGTTCCAACCAAAGGGACCCAACCCCCAGCTGTAGGCAGCCAAAGGTTGACCCTTAGGGCTAGACCCAACTTAGTCATGGAAAGTAAGGCCCCCATGGTGGCTAGTGATCTGAGGAAGCTGAGGCCAACTTTATTAGGGCCTCACTTCTCTACTCAGACACCCCACCAGCCTTTTACTATGCCAAAACACACCACAGGTAGTGACTCCAAATGGTGGAGATCATCCCATCCCCTTGGGGTTAGGGATTGCTTTGTGGACCATAAGACAGGGGGTAACCATGCTAGTGCAGGTTCTTCCTTATATGGCCACTTAGTAAATAAAGGCTCAACTGGGCAAGGTTAGCCTTATCTCCTTTCGTTTGGGGGGGGGTTATGTAGGAAGGTGGAATCTGACTGCATGGTTGCCCCCACTTTTTTCCAGGTGTTTTGCTGGTTTTCGACTTAGTTGGACTGGGACCCTGCTATTCAGGGCCCCAGTTTATCTGCTTTCTCTTTAAAATGGATTCCCTGTACCTTAGGTACATCACAGATTGGATTCTGGGGTGCCCTTATAAGTCCCTAGTATATGGTATACTATGTACCCAGGGCATAGGTACCCCAGAGGCCTACCAGGGGCTGAAGCATGTATTATGCCACCCCTGGGCAGCCTTCCAAAATGACACCACAGGACTGCAACAGCAGCCTGAGTGAGGTGGTGCATGTACCCCTTACTGAGATATAGGTTCACTATATCTCACCCTATCACTGCACATATAAACCTATCAGTCACCCCTATGGCAGGCCTTATCAATGCTGAAGGCAGGGTGCTTGGTTTTGTGTGAGAGGGTGGCCATGCATGAGCAGAGCTCCTCTGCAGCCTTCGGAATCTATCCTCCGGGGTTGTCTGTGAATGCAGCATGACCATATACTCTTAAGTGCATTATAACTAAACGGTAAATGCTAACTTTGGGATGGCTGCACGGAAACATGTCGTGTTTGGTGTCAAACACCTTGGAATCATACCCCCACACCAGTCCCTGGTGTGAGAGTATGATCCCACCCTTCTAGAGGGAGAGACATGACAGCACTGGTATACCCAGTACCAGCTAAACAGAGCCCTGGCATCGCAAAATGGATGCTGCAGCTACAGACACGAGTCTGACCTCCCACTGCTGACCGAAACTCCGGCAGGGGAGGCCTGGACAATAGGTTTCCTGTCACAGGGAGGTGTTACCACCTCCCAGACAGGCTTTAGTGTATTAGGGCTGGGTGGGTGCACTCTCTGAGTGCTTTGAAGTCCTGCACGGGGGGCACATTTGGTGTCCCTGTGCATACCCCAGTTCAAACCGGTTGCAGGGACTGCCAGCCCCTGCTCTGGTGCGAAACTGGACAAAGGAAATGGGTGTAGCCACCCCTCTTTCCAAACCCTCCCATAGGTGGGTCCCCTGAGTTAGTCCAACCCCTTCCTTGGGTATAAGAAAGGAACCCCTGGCAACAGGACTTTAGATATCCCTGGACGAAACTCTGAAACTAAATCCTGGACCTTCGACTGATCTGTTAAACGCCAGATGACTGAAGAATCTCCCTTGGAGTAAAGGAGTTACTCCCCTGCTTGGCAGGCACCAAAGACGCATCTGTCCGGTCTGCATCTCCGAAGCTCCCGCCGGACGCTGATGACCCTGCAACCCAGAGGGTGGATTTCCAGACTTCGCAGAGACTGACCCGAGTTCCCAGCAAAGCTGAGACCCGTAGACCTCGTGGGTACCGTGGAACCGGAACTCCTGGACACCGTGCACATTTGCAAGTGCATAAGCTTCTGGTCAATCCTAGAGGCTGTGCTTTGGGTTGTTTGTAGCCCTGACCCCGAGCAGTAAATCCACCGAAGATTGCCGGCCTGGCCACTCTGAGTGACCCGTGGGCCGCCATTTTGTGATTCCGCCCAAGGTCCCTTCGCGATCCCTTGTCCGTCAACTTGTGGGTCCCTCAGAAGGACATCTTTAATTTCAATGGGCCTCTCTGGCTGCTCCAGGCCTGCCCTGACTCTCCTTTGCTTGGGGAGTCCCTCGGACCTCGCTGGTCCGCTCCGAAGCCTTTGTTCTTTTTCTGCGTGGGTTGCTGTTACCAAAGCTTGTTGGGTCCAATCTGGACACTGACACCACAGTCAGCTTTTGCCTTTGTGGGACAGCTCGATTCCAGCTCCTGGTTGTCGTCGACGCCTCCTGGTCCTCGTGGCTGCAGAGACAATCTTCACCTCTTCGAACTTGAAGCACCCGACATCGGTGGGCATTCGACTATTGTGCCCCTGGTCACTGGCTAGTTACCTAGACTCTGTCCCCTCTGCTTTCAGGTTCTTCTCATCCTCGATCCAGGCTTGGATCTCTTCGGACACTTCGCAGCTTCTCGGCAGCAGCACTTTTCAGCCAGCGGCCATTGAAAACGACGGCGCGGCTCGACACCATTTGACACCTGTGCACCCGGCTTCCCTGGGTGAGGTAACATGAGTACTACGGTGCTCCCGTGGGTGTTGGCCCTAGAACCCTCTAAATCCAAAAGGGTTTGTTCCTAGTCCACTCCGAAGTGTCCCTAAGCTTTAAAACTCTAACCGCGACTTTCCCCATAGACGCTAACGGAGCTCGCGGCTGTGTTCACACACTGCACACGTCCCCCGTGGGTCCCCTGTGTCACTACCTTGGGTGGTTCCTTGGGGTCCCAGCGATTCTACAGGCTCTAGGCCTTGTGTCTAGTCAAGTCGTGGTTCTTCTACCACTTTCTAAATATATGGTTTGGTACGCCCCTAGGGCTAATCGTATATTGTGCTAATTTACTGTGTTATTTGACTTGTAACTTGTGTATTTTGACCTCTAGCCTCATAAAGAGACTAGTGGGTAGTGTTTAGTAATAACTACATATATTTTATATATATACCTGGTGTGGTTCTCCTTTCATTTGGTCATTCATGAGATTATAGACTGGTAAAACAAACAGCTTAACACTCCTTCAAGACTTAGCCTGAAGGCTGCTCTCCATAGCTACCACTAGGATAGCTTTCATTTAAGGTTGTCTTTTAACCTACCATCAATAAAGATCGTTTAGACTGGTGCAAGGTGCCCACTATAACTAGTGGACAGCATATGCCAGGCCAACTTCTCACAACGTCCAGCTCAGTATTACGATTGACCATAAGTTTGACTGTCCACGTTGTAAAATAGACATGTCCTGATGTATTATGTCGATTGCAGAAGACACAATGTTGCCCAGTGAATAAATTCTGGATGATAATGTGGTCATACCGTTGTCAACCACAGCCAAAGCTGTTTCCATATTAACCCTGTTGATCTCGCGAAATCTCTCTGCAGCTTCCTGCTGAGAAATCTTCCATAGCTCGTTGTATAAACCATACAAGAAGCACTTTTGATGTGGGTTTCTGGGAGGTAGTAAAAAATCCCTAAGATCCAGGTCATCAGAGAGAAGGGACAAGTGTTCTTTCACCTGGGAAAGTGTTGAGGTATTTAGCCAATCTAGGCATAACTTCCCAACACTATATGATGTCACCACCCCTGCGTGTTCTGATTGTGCATAGTGTAGGTCAGGCCTATTGATCTTAAACCCTCCTGTATTACCCAGGAATCTAGACTGACATTTTTTCATGTCTAGGGGCCAAACCAACTAACCCTGCTGATCGGGGTCTGATGTGTTGTATAATCCATTTAGGAGCATGGCATCTAGCTTATCCTAACTGTGTTTTGTGTATTGTTGCCAATGTTCAAAACGTGCAAATGTGGGAATGCAAGGTGAGTTTAAATCTTTCACTTTAGCTAAACCAAGACAGGAAGTCTTTTGCACTGTTTTATTCAGAAAAGTCATTTGATGTGGTATGAGGCATGCTCTGAATAAGGCCTCTTGTCCCTGAAACTGCCAATCTCTTGTTCCCCATATAGATTTGTGTCTATTGTTTCTTTCCAAAAGTTGAAACCCTGTATGGACAGTTGGGAAATAAAGGAAGCAGAGTATATCAGCTTGGTTTTTGTTAGCAAGTTTTTTTTTCCCGCAGCTGTAAGTGCAAGCGGATAGTAATAAGAGGCTGGGTCAGATGTGTCAAAACCTGAAAAATATGCAAACTTTTGTGCAAATGTATTTGAACTACCTTTTGGTGGTGTTGGGCAGTGTTCCCATTGGGTGTAATTGTAAACAGCACGTGGATACTTGCTTTGTGTAAAAAATGGTGACCATAATGTTGATAACTGAACATGTCGCCAAATTTAGATGTACCATCATACAATTCATCATTAGAAATTGCAGCTGAATGCTCTAAATCTGAAAGCAAATTATGCACAGTTTCAATGTCCCAATCATCAGAGAAAGTACTAGAGGTGATGATATCATTTGAAGAAATTTTAAACAAATATGGAATTTACAAAAGTTCAGTAGGACCATACACATCATACAATACCCTGTTCCATACAATTCCTTCAGGAACTGGAACCGCTGTAATGTTCACCAGGGACGAGTCTCTTAGTTCACAGTGTGATGATGCATGTGGTTTAAGAACAGTTCTCGCAAGACGTACGTCCGACATAGGGGGTTGCGGGAGAGAGACCATGGCGAGGAGGAGGGCAGCCCGGAGATGCCACAGTAGAGGTAAGTGCCTTTTTTCTTTTTTTCTTTTTTTAAAAATATTTTTTATTAGGGGGGGTGGAGGCAGGGAGCCTATTTTTGTCGGTGGGGGGGCTGGCTACCTCCGCTCCACTGCGGAGTCAGAGTTTTGCCTAAACTCTGCATTCTCAGCGGAGTAGGCAAAACTCCGCACACTCCTCTGGCGGAGCGGAGTTCTCTGCCCGCACTTAGGTAATTTGCATTCCTGCTGTGCAGGAGTGAATTCCCTGAGGCATTGGAATATAGTCACCGCTGCCATCTCCCCTTTTATGTTACTCAACATAATGGTAGATACCTGGAAAAAATTGCCCATCAGTTCAATTCCCAGATTTAAGGCAAGCTCTGCCCCGTACTCATTCTGAATCTGTTTCAGTACCTCTGGTATGACTGCTATTGAAGGGGTACTATGTGTTCTAGTGTATACGGCAGTGAAGAATGTACCCCAAGTGGCGCAATCTTCTAACTGGGGAGCCATCCCCATCAGCAAGCAAATTGTCAGTATTCTGTGTTTTTCCTGCGGGCCAGTATGGGGAAAACTGCTTCAAGCTGTGCTGTTTTTTGTGCTATCCAGAACGGGATTTGCTCCCGGCTGGTGGAAACCCTTCCCATAATTGCATTCAGTGTTTGTGGGACAATGCCAGTAGTAGCTACCTGTGCTACCTGTGGTTGTGTAGTCTGATCAGCCACCGCAGGCTGGACTGTTAATGTTTTCATTACATATTGTGTTAGATTCCTGTACATGTTTACTAAATCTCTGTAAAGTTTGCGCATTCCTGCTGGTGTTAGAGCAGCAACGTCTGTATGCGGCGTGTATGATGCTAAGACCGGCCAGGTCGCTCCTTCTCTATTGAGTGGACAGAGTCTCACGTGCTCTGTTGTATGGGGTAGGGTGCCTTTAAACCTATGAATGTGCTCTTGGTAGTTAACGGGGCTTCTAAGTCCACATATGGAAAATACTCTTCAGGTGGTTCATTTTCGATGTATTCATGAAATAACCGTGTGTGTTCATCTGCAGGCAGGAATTTAACCCAAGAATAGAATCCCTCTGTTCTGAATGCTTCATGTGCCTCTACCACAAAGGTAACATCTCCACCCGTTGCCGGGAGGCCATGTTGTAATAGTTTCATAGTGACTGCCTATCTGCAATTTTCTGAAATATTTAGTCCTATTAACTGTTCTCCAATGTCATCATCTTGTTCTGTCATTGTTACAGTAGTATTATTTACACAAGCTGTTATAGAGATATGGTGTGTACAGTGTGGGAACTTTTAATCCTCCAAGCTTGATTAACCTACAGCCAATACATAGGGTAAACCTACTTAGCTGAGGTGGATTTTGTTTCCCTTCCCACTATGGACGTCTCCGGTAAAAATGTGAGCAGGGGTCTCTGAGAAGGCACGACTGAACTACTCAGATTTTACCATTAAATAAGAGCCTAACCAATGTTGGCGGTGCCATGTCGTGTAGTTCCTACCAATCCGTGGGACCTGCGCATTGTTTGGACAACATAAACTAAGGGCTTGGTGTCAAGACTGATTCCAGACACCCCAGCAGGATATGTTGGCCTGTAGACCAGCTAGCTCCCAGTGCCACCGTAAGCCCCCCTAACCTACCAAGGAGCGAATGGTTTCAAGCAAACACTGAACATGACAACCCTGATTCCTCAGGAATCGTGGAAACAGTACAGAACCTTTCGCTCAGTCACTCGTGCTCACTTATTCTCAGAGAAATATACAGAGAATACATAGTAGGACGTTTTCAATAATATTTATTGAACCAACGTTATTCTTGCATAAAATACGTGTGCTGCAATGATTAGTAGACAGAAGCAGATAAACGTGATTACAAGCACCAACAGCGTAAATAGAAGATATAGTTCTACCATGGTTCTAAACAAGTGTATATATGCAGGCATATAAACAAGGCAGTAATCGGGCATACTCCGGCTATGCGAACCGTACTCTTAGTGTAGCTACAGTGTGTGTAGGTGTAGAGCCAAGAATCCCCCCAAGGGTCGATCATACCTCATTACCTGATGGGAGAGAGTGAAGGCCCCCGTCTTGGTCTCGAGTTGGACACCCCTCTCGGAATGTCAGGCCAGTGCATGGTGATTTCTCGGCATGCACGGACCCTCAGTGTCAGCGGAAGTGCCTCCTCTACCAATCTATTGGGATGCCTAGTATCTATAATAAAAGGCAGCCTTGCGATGTGTGCGTTAAATTAAGGATGTTATGGATATGTAGATCGCATTGTCACCTCATGGATGAAGAAAGGACGACTTTTGTACCCAGTGCGTAGAGAGGCCTAGTACATGATGTTCAAGGTGTCGTGATAATGTTGTCCAAAGCTGGACGTGTAAACAAAGTAGTTTCAGGGAAACTAATCCAACATTGTCGTGCATGCAGATGTGTGCAAAAGCTCAGAGCTGAAATGTGATTTTCTAGGGCAATGTAAGAAATAAACTGCCTTGCGACATGGGCCTAACCCAGGAATATAACACCAGAGACCTCTACAATTTAAACCTCGGTGACTGCAGGAAAAGGCAATATTTATGGGTGTTTGTTTGTCTGCTAGATTGGATAACGTGGTATGGGATAATGTGGAACCCCTGTTGTGTAACTAAGCAAGATCTTGGCAGACTAAATAATCTACAATTATCCATAGGGGGCAGATGTAACGTGATTAAGATACTTTATTCCCCAAAATGTTATACCTTTTTCGGGATTTCTCTTTAGAGTTTTCACCACAGTGGTTTAAAGCAATAGAAAACGTATTCTCCTGGTTCATCTGGTCGCACTCCAGACCTAGACGAGCCTTCAGATCTCTTTACCCAGTGAGAGAGGCGGGTGGGCTCTACCAAAGCTGAAATGATATTATTGGGCTACTACACCGATATATAGCTGAGTGTTGTTGCTCGAAAATGATGACAGTGGGGAACTTTGGCAAGGGCCCTCGCCATACGAGCTTATGATGGGAAAAGAGGCCTGGGGGTGTATTTGGTGGCAAATAAATGACCGCTATTATAAGAAAGTAGGCTTTAAGACCCTTTGTAGTGTATTTAAGGTCTGGAGTGCCGTGCGTACAATCCTAGGGATTGGTAGATTATCTTTTTATACCCCCCTGCCTAATAACCTTTATCTACCGGAGCTTTTTAGAGACGCACTTATGAAGACCTGGGTGCATGGTGGGGCTTCTCCGGTAGGTTGCTTTTTTCCACCCTCTGGGCTTCGTTCTTTTGACTAGATAAAAAACAAATTTAATTTTGGGGGGAAGGATTTTTTTAAATATCTGCAAGTGAGAGATTTTCTCTTGCGAAAAGGGGGCGGGTCGGTTGGATTCGATAGAGAAGAGGCGATGGGAACATCTTGAGAGCCAGAGCAATCTCAATCGGGGAAAGAATGGATGTTTTAAGTCTGTTATGTCTGATGGAATGCATAAGTGCTCTCAAAAGATGGCAGCAGAAGGTGGGGATATCTGACAATACATTCTTTCAAGCGTTCGACCGAGCACAATCCGTTTTAATGTCGTCACGATTACAGGCACAGTTTTGGAAGACCTGTTTTCTCTTAAATAATACACCCGATAAGATTGTCAGATGGGGAGAGGGTAAAGGCACATGCTGCCTCAAAGCAGATATTGTACATATCTTTGAAGCTTGTGCTGAGTTAGAGAACATGAAAAAAGAAATATCAAGGTTTTTGTCAGAGGTGTTAAAAATAGAGGTCACTCCAGCACCAGATGTCATTTGATTAGGGGTATCTGAGACGAATCGGCTGGAATACGGGCATGAGCGGGTTTTTATCGCGATGGCATTTTTAAGGCTTTGTATATCCTTGGGGGCAGATCTACAAGAAAGTGCCGCAGCGTGGCGCTGCAAGCCCTTTGGCTGCGCCACGCTGCGGCACTTTCAGAGCACAGGAATGCGACATATTTACAAGAATATGTCGCATTCCTGTGCTCTCCCCTGCGCTGGCACACAAACAGCTGCCAAGCGCCGGCGCAGGCACCCTTGCACCATGGTGCAAGGATGCCTGCGCCATGGGGAGATTGTTTTTGTGCAGGAAGGGGCACCTTTCTGCACAAAAACAATCAGTACAGACTTTTCCTCTTTCAATGCGTGCTGCAGAATGCAGCACGCATTGAAAGAGGAAAAACGAGGAGAAATGAAAACATTTCTCCTCGGTGCGCCTCGCTACGCCACCTCTAGGGTGGCGTAGCTTCAGACGCATCTCCAGAGTTACGATTTCTCGTAAATCTGGAGATGTGTCTTGTTCCATGGGTGTTGCGTGGGAACACCCACAGCAACACCCATGGAACGCCCCTTCAACGCAAAGTGCTGCGTGTGAAGGGACGGTATTTACAAGGAGAGGAAAAGTCACGCATGGTGGCTTTTCCTCTCCTTGTAAATATGGGGCAGCCCCCTGCGCCACCAGTACGTCACGAAAAGTGACGTACTGGTGGCGCAGGGGGCTTGTAAATCTGCCCCATGTGTGGCTGGACCCTGGCTCGCCCGGATTCCAAAAATGGTTGGCCGGGTTTTTAGCGGTTTAGAACTTGGGAAAAGCCATATATAAGCGGAAAGGGGGTCGTACTCGACGGAAAGGTTTGAATCTGGGCTCCTGTATGTGAGTGGGTGAGAGACCTCGGTAGGCTTCAGGCCAAGGATCCTCTCAGGCAGCTATTTATATGCGGCTTATTTTGCACTTGACACTTTAGAAAGTAGGGGATCGGTTGGCTCCCTGTTGTTACAGTCATGAAATTATCTGAGATATATATTTATACTGTTATGAATTTGTGTCATTTTGATTGAATCTCATTATGTATTTATGAAATGTCCCCAGCTGTGGGGGGTGGGGTTGGGGTTGAGTGGAAAATGAAATATATATATATTTTTTAAACTTGGTGACTGTCTTTGCGCCATAAACGCGCGGATGAAGAGTAACCACCTTAAGCTCAACAACATCACAGAGACAGAGACTTTGGCCTGTGGACAAAGGCAAAAAACACCAGCCTATCATCATATGGCCTAAGGAACTCGAGGCCCATCCAACAACATCAAGAGAAGTCAGAAACCTAGGGGAAACAGCGGCGTAGCTAGCCCTCTGGCCACCCGTGGCGGTCCCTGAGTTTGCTCTGTTTGCGACCCTGCGGCAAACGCATTGAGGAGCGGGGGGTTGCTATTGCTGCCCCGAGACGACAGGTAAGAGCGGGAGGAGGCTGCCACCCCCAAAACTCATGCCGCCCGGGGCGGACCGCCTGCCCCCCCTAGCTACGCCACTGAGGGGAAACCATGGATTCAGACCTATCCTTGATACCAGATGTCAACAAGGCTTAGAAGAGGGCCTTCTACACCATGAAAACACTGTGTCACATCGTCCCATACCTTGGATACCAACAAAAGCTTCAAACTATCCTAACACTTGTAATCTCCAAGATTGACTATTCCAACGTCCTATACCTTGGGGCACCCAGGTTCAACATACGCAAAAGACAAGTAACTTCAAACGCTGCTATGAGACCTCTTCCCCACCTTCACCCAAACATCTCCTGTCCTGGAATGGCTCCACTGGCTTTCTGTAGCTTGAAGGGCAATGGTCAAGGCACTCTGCATTACCCAAAGACCCTCACAAGGAAAAGGGCCACGCTACCTACTCGTTACATTTGAACAACACAAACACAATAGAACACGATGCTCCAGACGTATACCACAGATCACAATACCACCTTACTCTAAGAAATCCGCAGGGGGCACTGCTTTCTCAGTACGAGGCACAGTACTTTCACTTCTTTCTATATCCAGGTGAGATGTGAAGGCCTGCACTATGTCTAGCCTGGGTAGTATATAGTAATGTCGACTCATGTATAACCTTGCTAGCCCTCATTATTACCAGGAGCGGCTGGTGTCAGGGAAGAGTGGCGGGCGGGGAAGGGTTCGGGGGGGATGATGGACAAAAATACACATAAAAAAGAATTCACCTGCCGCCCGCAGCATTGCGCTCTACTTCTCCTCTCCACTGCAGGAACAGGCTACCGGACTCCCCTGCAGCCAATCCAGGCGCTGCTCTCATGCTGCTGGCAGCATGACAGCAGCGACAGCATTGGCCTGAGCGCGCTTGATTTGCACTCCCAGGGAGACTGGGGGCCTGTGCCTGCTGTCTCCAACCCAGTAACACAGCTCGGGTTGGAGACCGCTCAGTGCGAGTGTTGGTTTGGCTGCCCTAAGATGGCCTTGTGAAACAGACATGTGCACTGACAACAGTGCCCACCACTTCCCCTCTGTCACTGATACCCCGATGGCCCAACCCCCAAACTCGGCCCGGGAAGGAAAAGTAAAACAGTAATAAACATGTTTTATTATCATTTTATTTTGCACGTTTTTAGGCTGGGAGAGGGGGGGGGGTGTCGCTCCTCCGCTAGGGCAGGGAGGTGTCGCTCCTCCGCTAGGGCAGGGAGGTGTCGCTGATTATTACTAATACTGAAGCACTCAGCGGTCGTGCAGCCGATTGTAGTTCAAACGGGCGCATAATTCCCCTATATTGCTGTCCATATTACACTCACATAACACAGAACTGCTACGGGTCATGTCCCATGACACAGTACTTCACCAGTCCACAGCAATAAACCACCCATCACCAACTGAACAGGCACCACCCACCAGCCCGAGCCCTAGCCTCCAGCCAAGGGTCAAGCTAACCAACCCATGGTCCCAGTACCACATTCCATCCTCCAGCCCAGACTACGGCTAACCCACCCATGGTCCAAATACCACCACCCACCCGCCCCACCCCTAGCCTCCAGCCAAGGGTCAAGCTAACCAACCCATGGTCCCAGTACCACCACCCACCTGCCCCAGCCCTAGGCTCCAGCCCAGGGTCAAGCTAACCAACCCATGGCCCCAGTACCACCACCCACCTGCCCCAGCCCTAGCCTCCAGCCAAGGGTTAAGCTAGCCAAACCATGGTCCCAGTACCACCACCATCCCACCCCACTCCATCCTCCAGACCAGAGTCTGGCTAACCAACCCATGGTCCCAGTTCCACCACCCACCCCACTCCATCCTCCAGACCAGCGTCTGGCTAACCCAACTACTGGTCCCAGTACCTCACCTACCCGCTCAAGCGCTAGCCTCCAACCAGGAGTCTGTCTAACGAATCCATGGTCCCAGTACTACCACCCATCCGCCCCAGGACTCCCAGCCTCCAGCCAGGGTCTCTTGTCGCCACCTGCCACAGGCAGGGTCTGGTGCTCGGGTGGTACAGTGGCCCCAGTACTCTCCCCCACTCCCCCTCCCACTCCAGGGGCCCCAGCCTCCAGTCTAGGGGCTCTTGTCTCCACCTGCCTCAGGCAGGGTCTGGTGCTCGGGTGGTGCAGGGGCCCCAGTACTCTCTCCCACCCAAGTGGCCCCAGCCTCCAGCCCAGGGTCTCCTATCTCCACCTGCCACAGGCAGGGCCTGGTGCTCGGGTGGTACAGTGGCCCCAGTACTCTCCCCCACTCCCCCCACCCTAGGGCCCCAACCTCTAGCCTAGGGTCTCCTGTCTCCACCTGCCACAGGCAGGGCCTGGTGCTCGGATTATACAGTGGCCCCCAGTACACTCTGCCACGCCCCTCCCCACCCCAGGGGCCCCAGCCTTCAGCCTAGGGTCTCCTGCCTGTACTGCCTCTGGCAGGGCCTGGTGCTGGGGTGGTCCAGTGGTCCCAGTACTCTCTCCCCCACTACCCCCACCCCAGGGGCTCCAGCCTCCAGCCCAGGGTCTCCTGTCTCCACCTGCCACAGGCAGGGCCTGGTGCTCGGTTGATACAGTGGCCCCAGTACTGACACCTACGCCCCTCCCCACCCTAGTGGCCCCAGCCTCCTGCCCAAGGTGCCCTGTCTCCACGTGCCACAGGCAAGGCCTCGAGCTCGGAATGTACAGTGGCCCCACGTACTGTCTCCCACGCCCCTCCCCACCCCAGGGACCCCGGCCTCCAGTCAGACTCCTCGTCCCACAGGGAGGGGCCGATGCTCGGGTGGGGCTGGAGGGGGCTTTGCAGACCTCAGTGCAGCACACATCCTCATGTTTCTGCAGATCCATGGTCTGGGGACAGTGCGCAGTGCTCAGAGTGACAGCGCATCTCTCCTGGGCCTCCCGAACGGTGTGTTCTTCTGCGAGGTCAGCAAAACATCCATTAGAGGTGACCCCGGCCAGTGCGCTGGGATCAGGTGGAAGAGGGAGAGAGGAGAGAGCTTCAGAGAGATGCTGCTGGAATTACAGGCCCCTCAGCCCTGGAAATACATTATCAGCCTCCCAGAGGAGCAGAGGGGTGGGGGAGCTAAGAATGGACACTGGAAAGGGGAGGGGAGGGATGATGAGGTAACGATGGAGGGAGACAGGGGAGGAGGGAGAAGCGATGGATGCGAGAGAAGCCAAGGGGAGGGAGCTTGGAGGCTGCGGAGGAAGGGAAGAGAGCAGGGATTGGACACTTCTAGGAGGAGAGACTGAGGCGAGATAAGAGTGGAGATAGGAAAGAGTGGGATGGAGCATTGAGGGAGGAGGGAGAGAGCAAAGGCTGGGGATTGAGGGAGGAGGAGGGAGCAAAGGATGGCATTGAGGAAGGAGGAGAGAGCAAGGGATGGCATTGAGGGAGGAGGAGAGAGCAAGGGATGGCATTGAGGGAGGAGGGAGCAAGGGGTGGGCATTGAGGGAGGAGGAGAGAGCAAGGGATGGCATTGAGGGAGGAGGAGGGAGCAAGTGATGGGCATTGAGGGAGGAGGGAGAGGGAGCAAGGGGTGGCATTGAGGGAGGAGGAGAGAGCAAGGGATGGCATTGAGGGAGGGAGAGGGAGCAAGGAGTGGCATTGAGGGAGGAGGAGGGAGCAAGTGATGGGCATTGAGGGAGGAGGGAGAGGGAGCAAGGGATGGCACTGAAGGAGGAGGGGGATCAAGGGATGGGGATTGAGGGAGGAGGGAGAGGGAGCAAGGGGTGGCATTGAGGGAGGAGGAGAGAGCAAGGGATGGCATTGAGGGAGGGGGAGAGGGAGCAAGGGGTGGGCATTGAGGGAGGAGGGAGAGGGAGCAAGGGGTGGCATTGAGGGAGGAGGAGAGAGCAAGGGATGGCATTGAGGGAGGGGAGAGGGAGCAAGGGGTGGGCATTGAGGGAGGAGGGAGAGGGAGCAAGGGGTGGCATTGAGGGAGGAGGAGAGAGCAAGGGATGGCATTGAGGGAGGGGGAGAGGGAGCAAGGGGTGGGCATTGAGGGAGGAGGGAGAGTGAGCAAGGGGCGGCATTGAGGGAGGAGGAGGGAGCAAGTGATGGGCATTGAGGGAGGAGGGAGAGGGAGCAAGGGTGGAATTGAGGGAGGAGGAGGGAGCACGTGATGCAGCATTGAGGGAGGGGGAGAGAGCAAGGGATGGCTTTGAGGGAGGAGGAGCAAGCAAGGGATGGGTATTGAGGGAGGAGGGAGAGACCAATGGATGGCATTGAGGGAGGAGGGAGAGGGAGCAAGGAGTGGCATTGAGGGAGGAGGAGGGAGCAAGTGATGGGCATTGAGGGAGGAGGGAGAGACTAATAGAGGGCATTGAGGGAGGAGGAGGGAGCAAGGGATGGCATTGAGGGAGGAGGAGAGAGCAAGGGATGGCATTGAGGGAGGGAGAGGGAGCAAGGAGTGGCATTGAGGGAGGAGGAGGGAGCAAGTGATGGGCATTGAGGGAGGAGGGAGAGACCAATAGAGGGCATTGAGGGAGGAGGGGGGATCAAGGGATGGCATTGAGGGAGGAGGCGAGAGCAAGGGATGGCATTGAGGGAGGAGGCGAGAGCAAGGGATGGCATTGAGGGAGGAGGCGAGAGCAAGGGATGGCATTGAGGGAGGAGGAGAGAGCAAGG
The DNA here is from genome assembly GCA_963921515.1 of Calotriton arnoldi. Taxonomy (NCBI): domain Eukaryota; kingdom Metazoa; phylum Chordata; class Amphibia; order Caudata; family Salamandridae; genus Calotriton; species Calotriton arnoldi. Next base: position 129,018 of record CAWUFW010004503.1, on the reverse strand, counting down.
GATGGCATTGAGGGAGAGGGAGCAAGGGATGGCACTGAGGGAGAGGGAGCAAGGGATGGCATTGAGGGAGGAGGAGAGAGCAAGGGATGGCATTGAGGGAGGAGGCGAGAGCAAGGGATGGCATTGAGGGAGCGGGAGCAAGGGATGGCATTGAGGGAGGAGGAGAGAGCAAGGGATGGCATTGAGGGAGGAGGCGAGAGCAAGGGATGTCATTGAGGGAGGAGGAGAGAGCAAGGGATGGCATTGAGGGAGAGGGAGCAAGGGATGGCATTGAGGGAGGAGGAGAGAGCAAGGGATGGCATTGAGGGAGGAGGGAGAGGGGGCAAGGGGTGGGCATTGAGGGAGGAGGGAGAGGGATCAAGGGGTGGGAATTGAGGGAGGAGGGAGAGAGCAAGGGATGGCATTGAGGGAGGGGGAGAGGGAGCAAGGGGTGGCATTGAGGGAGGAGGAGAGAGCAAGGGATGGCATTGAGGGAGGGGGAGAGGGAGCAAGGGGTGGCATTGAGGGAGGAGGAGAGAGCAAGGGATGGCTTTGAGGGAGGGGGAGAGGGAGCAAGGGGTGGCATTGAGGGAGGAGGAGAGAGCAAGGGATGGCTTTGAGGGAGGAGGCGAGAGCAAGTGATGGCATTGAGGGAGGAGGAGGGAGCAAGTGATGGCATTGAGGTGACCCCATGCTCCCTGGTCACTAGATACAGGAGCTGCCTGCATGAGTATGATGGTACAGGGAATAGTGTGGTGTCACTGTAAGTGGTGGTCTCACCGTTCAATCACAGGCTGAGCCCCATGCTCCTAGTGGGGTATCCTGTAGATAGCTACTGTAACTTGTACCTGGCCCCATGCTCCCTGGTCACTAGATACATAATCTGCCCCCATGAGTGTGATGCTGTATGGCATGGTGTGGTGTCACTGCGATTGGTTGTCTCACAGTTCCATGGGGAGTCCCATGATCCTGGTGGGGTATCCTGTAGATACCTACTGTAACCTGTAACTGACCCCATGTACCCTGGTCTTTGGATACAGGAGCTGCTCCCACGAGTATAAAGGTGAACGGCATGGTGTGGTGTTACTGGGAGTGGTGGTCTCACAGTTCCAGTACAGGCTGAGCAGAGTAATCCATGCTTCTGGAGGCGTATCCTGTACATACATGTTGTAACCTGTAACTGAACCTATGTTCCCTGGTCTCTATATACAGGAGCTGCTACCATGAGTATGATGCTGCGCAGCATGGTGTTGTGTGCCTGGCAGTGGTAGTCTCACTGTTCACCACAGGCTGAACAGGGGAGTCCAATCCTCCTGGTGTGGTATCCTGTAGCTACATAGTGCAACCTGTAACTGACCCCATCGTCCCTGCTCACTAGATGCAGAAGCTGCCCCCATGAGTTTGATGATGTGTGGCATGGTGAGGTATCACTGGGAGTGGTGGTCTCACAGTTCCACAATGAGTTCAATGCTTCTAATGTGGTATCCTGTAGATACCTCTTGTAACCTGTAACTGACCCCATGTTTTCTGTCACTAGATACAGGAGCTGCCCCATGAGTATGATGGTGTATAGTGTGGTTTACTGTGAGTGGTGGTCTCACCGTTCCATCACAGACTGAGCAGAGAGAGTCCAATGCTCCTGATGGGATATCCTATAGATGCATATTGAAACCTGTAAATGACCCCATGGTCCCTGGTTCCAAGATGGAGGTGCCCCATGAGTACGATGGTGCATGGCATGGTGTGGTGGTCTCACAGTTCCATGACAGACTGAGCAGTGGAGACCCATGCTCCTGGTGGGATATCCTGTAGATACATATTGTAACCTTTAACTGACCCTATGTTCCCTGGTGACTAGATTCAGAAGCTGTCCCCATGAGTATGATGCTCTATGGCATGGGGTGGTGCCACTGGGAGTCGGGGTCTCACAGTTACACCACAGGCTGGGCAGATAAGTCCTATTCTCCTTGTGGGGTATCCTGTAGATACATATTGTAACCTGTCTCTGACCCTACGTTCCCTGGTTACTAGATACAGGAGCTGCCCCATGAGTATGATTCTGTATGGCATTGTGTGGTCTCACTGCGAGTGGTGGTCTCACCATTCCACCATAGTCTGAGCAGGGGAGTCCCATGCTCTTGGTGGGGTATCCTGTAGATACATATTGTAATCTGTAACTGAGCCTACGTTCCCTGGTTACTAGATACAGGAGCTGCCCCATGAGTATGATTCTGTATGGCATTGTGTGGTCTCACTGGGAGTGGTGGTCTCACCATTCCACCATAGTCTGAGCAGGGGAGTCCCATGCTCCTGGTGGGGTATCCTGTAGATACATATTGTAATCTGTAACTGAGCCTACGTTCCCTGGTTACTAGATACAGGAGCTGCCCCATGAGTATGATGGTGCACAGCATGGTGTGGTGTTACTGCGAGTGGTGGTCTCACTGTTCCACCAGTTGAGACCAGAGGCTGAGCGGGAGAGTTCCTCGCTCCCGGTAGGGTAGCCTGTAGACACCTTCTTGTAACCTGTAACTGACCCTGTGTTCACTGGTTACTTGATGCAGGAGCTGTCCCATGAGTATGATGCAGTATGACATGGTGTTGTGTGCCTGGATGTGGTTGCCTCAGAGCTCCACCACAGGCTGAGCAGGGGAGACCCATGCTCCTAGAGGGATGTCCTGTAGATATATATTGTAACTTGTAACTGACCCTATGTTTCCTGGTCACTAGATACAGGTGCTGGCCCATGAGTATGATGCTGTAGGGCATGCTGGGAGTGGTGGTCTGGCAGCTCCACCGGTTGAGACCAGAGGCTGAGCGGGGGAGTTCCTTGCTCCAGGTAGGGGAGCCTGCAGACACCTTCTTGTAACCTGTAACTGAACTTTGTTTTCTGATTGCTAAATACAGATCCTACCTGTTAGTACAGCGGAGTGCAGGCTGGTTACTGCGTACAAGGTACTCCTCAACACATGTACTGGTCGTTCTATAGCGCTGAGATCAGTGCAGCGCTGTAAACTTAAAGAGGTCTGGTGTAGTGCCTATGTGTGAGGATGAGATCTTACGATGGGGGCGGTGCCAGCCGTAGCAATGGGCGGTGCTTAGAGTGAGTAGCGCCAGCAGAGACTTCTATGACAACCTTTAGTTTGTACAAGTTTAGCGGTGCTCCTTTGGGGCATCCTGTGTGTTTTAGGGAACGAGCAGGGGCGCTGGGACAATCTTCCGCGTAGGGGTGCCGCCAAATCCAAGTGTCACTCAAAGAACAAGTGTAGGTAGGTAAGCCACGCCCACTCACCAGGAGGGTGGTGCAGGAGTGGTATGTAGGGGGGGGGGACTTTGGAGCACACTGTGGCAAATATATTACCAAAGTAAGGTGTGGTAGCCACTGTCATTCCAGTGGCGGCTGGCAGGGAACGGGGTAGCGGGCGGATGTGGGGGGATGAAAAAACAAAATATTTAAAAAAACACTTACCTCTTCACGGCCACCGTCTCTCCTCCATCGTTGCTTCTCTTCCTAACAAGTCCCAGAAGCAGAAAGCACACAGGCTCCCTTAAGCCAATCACAACACTGCTGTCAGCAGCGTTATGATTGGTCGGAGCGCCGTGGTTCGGTGCTCAGGCGAGAGTGGGAGCCTGTGCATGATCCCCACCAAGGCTGTGCACTGCATCCCGGTGAAGAATATCCTAAGTGCGCATGACTGTTTGGCCGGCCCAAGACGGTTGGCCAAACCGTCATGCGCACTTATGGTGCACAATCACTCCTCCTCCCTGTGACCCCCGCCCGCCCCACCCCGCCCTAACCCAGCCCCGTAGCTATGAAAAATGAAATGATAATAACGACTGCTCTGGGAGCAGTGGGGCAATGCTCTTCCACCTTAGCGGAGGAGCTGCCCCTCTGTCATTCACAAAAAGCATGCTTCATTACAAGGGCCGCTAAATTCGCACAGACGATAATGTGTGGAGATCGATTGTCAACAAATATTTATCATTGTCACATCACCATTTGTTTTAATCCTATTAAAATCTTTGTTTCTATCACAGTTCACAATTATAAAAAATGAACTTCATTTATGTTTTCATTGCTGCTGATTTAGTTTGAAATATTTGTACAGAGCACTTTCAGGTATTTCAATGTTGTCATGTGTTGGAATAAAATTGACCTCCTACAGCCTTTCCTTTCACACTCCTTGTACCCAGCAAGATTGTCACATAGTTCACTTTACAAAACCCGCTCACTTCTCAGACAAAGAAAACTAAAAACCAGTTTCCCTGTTCGAAAAATACCAACAATTTGTCAGAAGACACAACCTTGACCTCTGTCTTTGAAGGCACAGCAAATGTTACAACATTAAAGGGAATCTTTATTGCTCCGTCTAAACCTCCACATGGTTATTTTGGGGGGCAGCAGCACCCCAAGATCCCTTCTTGCAGGGCCTGTGGGGACGAGTGTCCAGAGATGACCCGTGAAACATGGAGACAGGGATTTTTAGCATCATTAATGCCCGAAAGCCTCTCGGTTCGGTTCAGCAGCTTTATTCGGTATGTGTGACAACCAGAAAAGCAACAAATATATATATATATATACAAACAATTAAGTCCAATTACACAGAAATAGTCTAATTAATTAGTTGCATTAAAAACAGTTAAAATTCAGTTAAAAATCATGATACTTTTTCTCACACAAGTTGATTTTAAAATAAATGTTGCAACATAAAAACATATCTCTGGGTCTTTTAGTGCAATTAATAAGTTCATAGCAGCATTAGTTGTTCTTACAGTATATTTTTAAGCAATGGTTTTAAATAAGCGAGTCTAAGATGCAAATGAAAATCACAGAAAAGTAGAAAGTGCATGGTGCTCTGTTTGGAATACTCATCACATGGACATAAAATTATAGGCCGTGTTTTCATTTCAGGGAACGCAACTAGGTGATGAGCAATTCCAAGTCTCAGCCTTGTTAGTACAAAACGATGCGAAGGCTTTGTAACTAGAGACAAATAACTTTGAAAGCCATCGGTATCTACAATTGTTTGGTAAAACAGGTATGTAGTTTGCTTCCCAACAGTTCTCATACGGATCTCATTTTTATGTGCCAGGAATATACCCTTTATTTCCTGCTTTGACAGGCCTGTCACATAAGTTGGGTTTTCCCGGATCTTAATCCTAAATAGATCGTTATGTACATCTGTGATATATTTTAGCCAAGGAATAGATGAACCATTGTCCAGTTGCAGGCAATCCCGGATAATTGTTTGGGTGAATTTTGTCTCGTCCTTGGCCCAGATGGATCTCCAGAGCATTAAAGGTCGCATAGCAATCAAATCTGACAAATATCTTATTCCCACTTCTCAGTGTACTATCTCGGAGGATGCGGACGCTAGCAGGCATAAGAGATGTTTTAGGAAAGAATTTTCCTCTATTTGCAATGCCTGGCTAGTATTATGGCCCCACACCCCAGCACCATATAATGCAATTGAAGCACATCTAGCTTTATAGATATCTATCAGGTCCTTAATACGGCGGTCTCCCAGTTTGAATGCAAATCGGAAGACCCCATGCACACTCTTTAGCATCTTCGCTCGGACATTAGATAGTTCATGTGACCAGTTACCCTTACCTGAGAAAGTTATCCCCAAATAGCAGAAATTGTTGACGGTTTCCACTCTCGTACTATCTATAAAAAATGTTTTAGGTTTCCTGGGTTTTAAGCCACATACCATAGTAAATGTTTTTGCTTTGTTGATTAACAACTTCCTTCTAGTGATAAAATCTGCAAACTTGTCTATTAGTCGCTGCAAGCCGACCGGGGTTCTAGATAAAAGCACAGCATCATCTGTATAAAGCAGAACCGGTACGGCCTGACCTGCAGCTTGGGGTGGGTCCGCCTGCAATAACTTTAGGGCTGTGTCGACTTCATTTATAAATAAAGTAAAAAGCAATGGTGCTAAGACACAGCCTTGGCGGATGCCTCGTTTAACCCTAAAATTTGGTGTACACTCACCCCGTTGACCATACCGGACTCTGGTTGTTAATCTCTCGTACAACCTTGCGAGGAAATAGATGCTAGGCTCTGGAGCACCAAGGTTAAGTAGAACTGGCCAAAGAATGGCATGGTCAACAAGGTCAAAAGCACTGCTGAGGTCTGCAAAACATAAATATAGACTCCCTTGTTTGGCGCACGTATATTTACCTATTAAAAGCTCTAAATTAATACATTGCTCTGTTGTACCTAGCCCTCTTCTAAAACCATATTGAGCCTGCGATAAAATCTCATTCTCTGTTACCCACTCCTCCAATCTTGCTAATAAAACTCTACTCATCACTTTTACTGAGAAGTCTAAGAGGGAGATAGGGCGATAATTTTTAGCTTCTGATTTATTCCCTTTTTTATAAATGGGAATAATAACCGATTGACCCTAAGTGGGTGGTGTGCCCTCGGTTACTGCAGAGTTAAAAACTCTAGTGAGTATTGGCCCCCATAGATCCGGTACCGTTTTATAGACATCTATTGAGACCCCGTCAGGGCCCGGGGCTTTTCCTCCATTACTACCCCTTATTCCTAACTGGACCTCGTCAAGCGTGATATTTAAGGGAATAATTGGCCACTTGCAATCTGTTAGGCTAGGGGGTCTAAAAACATCCTGATCAGATGGGTTAAAAATACTGGAGAAATGTAGCACCCATTCTTCACAGCTAACATGGGACAGTAATTCCGGGAAAGATTCATTTTTGAGAAATGGTGAATTGACAGTTTCCCAGAAAAGCTTGTTATTAGATGTATTCGCTGCCAGGGATAATTTATCCCACGCCTCCTCCTGAAGCTCCCTTTTCCTCCCTTTGAGGGCTGATTTATAATTAGATCTTAAGTTTTGGACTAATCCCTTATTCCTAGGTCTACTACTAAGGGCCTATTTTAGTTGGTTCAGGGCCTGGGTGCATGTATGGTTGAACCATCCCCTACTTTGGGTAGGTTTGCCTCTACAAGGTGCGGTCATTATCTTTTCATTGATTTTACAAAAATTAGTTAGTAACATTGTAGGATTAACATCTACTTTAAGGCAATCAAAAATCTTTACACCTCATTTTATAACAATGTTATTTAGAACTTTGCCTGGGTCAATCCCCTCCCATTTGATTCTTGTACCATTTGGTTTGATCGGGGCAATGTTACCAATGACTGTTTGTTGGAACACAAATGTGTTGCCCCATATCAATATTGGCATTATAATACAATTGTGATCCTTAAGTAACAGTTGTGCAATCCTCGGCGTAGAACATAAATGTACAATACTCGTGGATATTAAAACATGATCAATCGTTGTATTAGCATTTCTTCCACTGTAGGTTGGTATCACCCCACCGTTGCTATCACGTGCACATTGTACTAAATCAAGGTCATATTTTGCCATTATTGTGTTTAAGGTACCTCCATAATTATTATGTGGGAAGTGTATACAGTTGTCCCCTTCGTCGCTTCACTACTTTGACCAAATTATCTAGCCCTTTCTCCAATTCAAGGACTACATTGTGGCGAGTTGAATCAAAGACATTGTTATAAAAATTGACCAGGACGACATCCCAACCATCTTTGCAGCACAACCACAGTATCTGTGAGCGGTCTCCTATTTTGATCACTCTTTTAACCACCACAGGAGTTTATTTGACAAAAGAATTAACAACCCACCTTTTGCTCTACCTACAGGAGAGGGTGATGCCGGCAAATCATACGAGGTAAACCCTTCGAAATGTACTTGATCCGTGCTCCATGTTTCTTGCATACAGATTATGTCATGTTTATTAATAAAATCTGTCCAACCTAGTGAATCTTTTTTACTTGCCAGTCCGGCTATATTCCATTTGACAATTGTATAGCCATTTACTGGTAAGTTCCCTGTATTATCATCAAGGTGTTCACATATTTTTCATCCTCCTCTCTTGTATATGGGGGCACTAGTGGTGGGCTTATTATATTTAAGGGGGAGTTAAGCATAGTTATTAACGACTTATCAGCATTTGATGCTCTGTCTCCCGTCAACCCTTCTCCCGTCAACCCTTCTCAATCGTGTCTAACCTCCACACTGGGTAGACGGGCAATACTATGTCAATCATTTTCTTGGAGTGTGCTAAGGGCTTGGAATCTGTTAGACACTGATAGTGCGTATAGTGGATGAGCTGGCACTACAGGATTCACACTAGGTGGCCCCCGATCACCTCCCCTGTTATATATAGGCCTTAGGTGTCTATAGAAAAAGCCAAGGGGTAATAAGGACACATTGGGGTCATGGTATGACGGTGCAACCGCTCTTTCCAGAGTGTTCCTTGCCCAATTAGGGCTTCTAAAATTGATGATAATACAGTCTCCTTGAAAATTCTTATCTAGGGGGCCAATCCAGCCTACTCTTCTAGTTAAGAGTATCTGGTCTGCACAGCCCACTGGATCACCACAGTTCTTATTTAGCCAGTGAACCACTTTATTTTTTAAATTATGGTCCGATTCCCTTTGGCCCGGCTTCAACTGTGGTACATTCACCATAACTGCCATATATGGGCAGCATTCAGGAGGTAAATTTATAGCGATGCCAGTTCTTCCCTCATGAGCCCTCATCTCTCCTAGCTTGTTATGATTCATGATCGTCTGAATCCTCTCAGTCCTATCCCCTCTAGTAGGGCATGGTTGATTGTTCGGGGTCTCGCTCTGTTCAAGATGAGTTAAGACCCCATTGGGACCATTTTTGCTCCCTAGAGTTGTCCTACCTTGGCCGCCACGATCCCTATTACTAATTGCTAATGTGCTAGTTACCACATTGGTGGTGGTTGTTTCCTGTGCTGGTTGTTCAGCAAATCCCCCCAGTGTTGCATTCGTCTTCTCCCTGGTATTATCATCAATATTCTTTAATATGTCACTAAGCTTAACTATTTCTTCATTCAGTTTGTCTAATTTATTATAAAGTGGTTTTAATAATTCTTCTAGCTTTTGTGCTACAAGGGCTACAATTTGTGTGGTTTGCACATCCGTTAAGGGCCCTTGGTCGGGGAGATCTTCATGTACCTCAACTGTCATATTCTGTGGTGGTCCTTTCTTGTTTTTATTATTCCCTGTCTTTGCTTGGCTCTTTTTGCATCCTCTTTTCCTTTTTGGGGTGGGTGATCCGCTTGGCGAAAGTAATCGTGGTGCAACAATCTGCATATGTGGATCTGAACCTGGATTCCCTGTACTCTCTATTATCAGTGATGTGCCTTGTTGTTTATTACAGGGAACTTCCTGAGTATTCTCTTGCTAAGTTTTCCCAATACCCACCCCGACCATGTCTTCTGTCGCCATACCTGCTCCTAACGAGAGGCGGCGTTCCGCTCTATCAATTTCAACATTGATTGCGCTAACCGCACGCACTAGATAAGAATCAATAGTGGTACATGGGGGGTCAACTACAAGTTTTTGTAGTTTACGCTTCGCCATTTTGGTTTATCTACTTTAAAACAAAAAACCGTGTCCTCAAAGTGCGGAGTGCAGAGTGCAAAAATGCAAGAGAAAAAGTGCTGAGTGCGTTAGTTTTAAGGGCTAGGGGTTGGTAAAAGTGCCGAGTGCAATACAGAGGGCTAGGTCCGACAGGTTTGTGACCCTCGAGATTTAAATAGAATTAAAAGCAAATTAAATAACACTAGTCACCATAAGGTATTCACAGTAAATTCAATAAAAAATATACAATACACTTCACATGGATAGAATTAAGTACGATTGAGCTGAACCTAACCTTAAATCCTATCTACTACTACTAGTAGCGCAGACCACTTACAAAACATCCCTACTGCAAAGTCATATAGAGATCACACAGTGTGAGAAAGTGCCATCTTTCTTGCATGGTATGCCCCCACTTTTTGCTGAATTGCTGATGTGCTTTGACTGAGTGTGCCCTGGGCTCCTGCCAACCAGGTACCCAGGGCCTGTGTTCCTTCCCTAAAACTGCATTGATGCCTACACCCAATTGGCATCCCTGGCCACAGGTCAGCCCCTGGTAAATGGTACCATGGGTACCCAGGGCACTGTGACCAGGAAGGCCCTTAAGGGCTGCAGCACTTGTTGTGCCACCCTTAGGGACCTTGTACCTTTACACACACACACTGCCTTTGCAGGCTGCGTGTCTTGGTGCAGAACAAAAGTGAAGAGTCGACATGGCACACATCCCTGTGTGCCATGCCTACAAGCCACTGCCCTGGCCTAGGTCAGCCACCCCTCTAGCTGGGTGCACTATGCCAGTGGTGAGGGCACAGAGGCATGAGCCCTGTGCCCAAGTCCATTCTTGGGCATTGTAAGTGCAGTGCTGCCATTTAGAGTATATGGTGCTGGGAGTCTGTCATTACGAACTCCACAGCACCATAATGGCCCCACTGAAAACTAAGAAGTTTGGTATCAAACTTCTCGGCACATTAAACCCACACTGATGCCAGTGTGGGATTTAATGTAAAACACACTCCAGAGGGCATCTTAGAGATGCCCCTGAAACCAACCCGACCTCCAGTGTCCGGACTGAGTGGCTGCCCAGGCTGCCACCACCAGACATGTTTCTGGACCCCTGGGTCGAGAGCCTCTGCTCTCAGGGGCCTGAAACAATGCGCATCCTGGGGCGAGGTGCCAAAGCCTCCTCCCCAGGATGGGCAGGGGAAGCTTCAAAGGCCTGCCGCCTTTTGAGCTTCCCCAGACCATTTGCTGCTCCCAGCAAACTGGTCCCCACTGGTTCTACCCCCACTTCTTGCGGGAGAACCGGCGGGAAAACCAGAGGCAGGAAATGGGTTGTGCCCACCTCTGCCAACTCCACCCCTAAGGTGGGGGAGGCGAGGTGAAGCACAAACTCGAGTCCCCGCCATCTTGAGGATGGGGGACCCAGCCAACCAGGGACAGGCTCCTGCCCCCTCCCTCTGGAGAGTGGCAGAATAGGGGGTGTACCCACCCCAGGGACGGGACCCATTGGTCCCTGCCCTTACCTACCTGTAACCACCCCTAAATTCAGTATTTAGGGGCTGGACCCCTCCAACCGCGACCAGCCGAGGGTAAGATTTCCGACGCCTAAAGACACCCCTGCACCCGACGCCCCACGGCCTCCTGTGCCCAACTCCGGGGTGCCTACCCTTCCCACAGCTTCCCAACTTACCTCTCAAAGTGGTGGTCGCACCTGAAGAATCAACGTCCCCGAGTTTGCAGTCTTTGTTCGTCACGCAGCTCTACCATTGAAAACCATTGGGCGCCCGACGGCCCAAAAGCCCACTGCACCCGGCCGCCCCAGTGCCGCTGAGGGTGCACCAACTACCCTATTCGACTTCCCCACTTGCCCTGAGCAAGTGACCAGGAGCTTTGCTCCCACAGCCGAGTGGCCTGCTAGCCAGCAGCCCCAACCAAGGCCCCCCTGCCGTCCATAGGATAACATTGGGCCTACTCACTCTGCACCCGACCGCCCCTGTGCCGCTGAGGGTGTGACAACTGTACTTACCTGACCCTGGGGGACCCCTGAGTCTATGCCCAGAACCTTAACTCTGCCAGTCGAGTACTTACCCAAAAGCCGATAACCCACTTTTCTTCCATAGGGTAACATTGACTGGTTTCACTCGAAATTCTTCTAAGTGTGGAGTTTCCCAACTTGAAAATATTCACCTAAAATCAACCGAGTAACGAAAACAGAAATACTCACCTGCTATTAGGAGAGATCCCAGTGCTGGATCTTGGTGCCCAGCACTGACCCTGAAAAGTAATCACAACGTTACTTACCGCTAACTCAATTTTCTTCCATAGGGATCAATTGACTGGTTTTCTGTGAAATTTCTTCTGTGTCCACTTTTGAAATACCAAAATACCAAAATATTGCTTAAAAATCACAACAGTAACGAATTCCGATTTACTCACCTGCTATCAGGAGAGACCTCAGCACTGCATCTTTCAGACCAGTACCGACCCTGAAAAGTAATTTTAACCGTACTTACCCGTAATTTGAAATTCCTTCCATAGGATATCATGGCCTGCTTTTTGTTGAAAAAGTTTCTAAGTGTCGATTTCTGAATCTTACAAATATTCTTTAAAATTGTGCCAACGATACAAACGTAATTACTTACCTGTTTTAGATAGATATCCCAGTGCTGAACCTGAGACTCCAGCACTGGATTACAAAAGTAACGTAAACATACTTTACCTGCAAACTGTATTTCCTTCCATAGGATAACATTGGTAATTTTACCCAGAAAAGTTTCAAAGTGTCAACTTTTGAAATACCATAATATTCCTCAAAAATCACTACTATAACCAAAACGCTTTTACTTAACTGTTTACAGGAGATGTCCCGGGACTGAATCCAAGATCCAGTCCTGTGGTTAGAAAAGTAATCCACAAAGTAATTAATTGCATTTAACCAAAACTGTCCATTGAGCTCAATGTTGCATTGTGTTTGAAATTGTGTTGCCTCTTGCAACAACTGTGACTACTGTCATCAAAAATACTATTGCCTACTTGAAAAGTATTAAACAAAGCATTTCATTCTGAGAAAGTATATTTTGATTCCTATTGTTGGTTCTAAAATAAAACAAGCCTATATTTTTATATACAAACCATTGGCCTAGAGTTCAGTTCTTGAGTGTGTGGCTTCATTTGCTGACTGAGTGTGTACAACAAATGCTTTACACTGTCCTCTGATACTGCCTTACTGCTAGACCAAGCTACCACTTTAGAGAGTAAGGTTATATCTAACTTTAGCCTCTGCCTTGCCATTGGGGAACTGTGGACCCTATACACCCTGTACCTTACTTTGGTGCAGTATATATAGAGTCACTTTCCTACACACAGTATTTGAGGGCGGGCACCATAAGGAAAAAGAAGAGTTAATTATACTTTGTGGCTCACTGCCTTACTGCTCAGTTCAGGGTTTGAAGATGTCGTCCAGCCTGAGTTCAGTCCACAGTATGGAGAATAGAATTTGGGCCAATATTCCACACCTGGGCCCCTGAGTCAAAGAGCCAAGAGGGGTGGCCCTGCCCTGCCTCGTCCAGCCGCGCGCAGACGGGCGCAGATGGGCCCGCCCTTGGCCCGGGCGCGGCCCGGGCACGTCCCGTGCTGCGGGAGTGCAGGCAAGATTTTAAAGCGGCACCAGGAGGGTGACGTCACATACCACGCCGTGCACACACAGGGGCCTGCTGGGGGACCGAGTCCCACCCCAGCTGTGTTGCTGGCTCTCGGTTCCTGCTGCTCCTGCTGCGGCTCCTTGGCCCCCCTGGGGGCCGAAAACAAGCGTCGTTGGGGCTCACAGCCCTGGTTTTCAAATCCCAATATTTGTACAGAGCAGTTTCAGGTATTTCAATGTTGTCATGTGTTAGAATAAAATTGACTTCCTACAGCCTTTCCTTTCAAACTCCTTGTACCCAGCAAGATTGTCACATAGTTCACTTTACAAAAGCCGCTCACTTCTCAGACAAAGAAAATTAAAAACCAGTTTCCCTGTTCAAAAAATACCAACAATTTGTCAGAAGACACAACCTTGACCTCTGCCTTTGAAGGCACAGCAAATGTTACAACATTAAAGGGAATCTTTATTGCTCTGTCTAAACCACCACATGGTTATTTTGGGGGGCGGCAGCACCCCCAAGATCCCTTCTTCCAGGGCCTATGGGGACGAGTGTCCAGAGATGACCCGTGAAACATGGAGACAGTGATTTTTAGCATCATTAATGCCCAAAAGCCTCTCAGCCCATGGGGGGGAGTCACGACACCCCCTGAACATGTAATAGGCCATGGTGGACTGGTAGAAGGCCTGCTCCTCCGGGATTAACATTTAAATACCTGAGCTGTTTTAATGCAAACAGATGTGGATAAGATAAGGGTACATGAATATATCAAATGGCTGCTTCTTTCTAACCCTACTTGTGTGACATGACAACTTCATCGAAGCCAACTCCATTCTCAACTCTTCCCAATCCGGATTCCACAGCAACCACAGCACCGGGACCGCCCTCCTAGCCGCCACAGACGACATCCGCACTCTCCTCGACCAGGGCCACACCACGGCCCTCATCCTACTCGACCTCTCCGCAGCCTTCAACACCGTCTCCCATCGCACTCTCACTGCCAGACTCCACGACGCCGGCATACAGGGAACTGCCCTCGACTGGATCTGCTCCTTCCTCACCGGCCGAACCCAAAGAATCAGACTCCCACCTTTCCTCTGCGAACCCACAGAGATCAACTGCGGAGTAACCCAAGGATCATCGCTCAACCCCACACTCTTCAACATCTACATGGCCCCCTCACCGCCATCGTCAGACAGCATGGACTCAGCATTTCTGCTACGCCGATGACACCCAGCTCATCCTCTCCCTCACAAAACAACCCGACGCCACCAGACTCAGCTTCCAGGAAGGAATGAAAGACGTTGCATCCTGGATGAGCCGCAGCTGCCTGAAGCTCAACTCGGAGAAGACAGAAGTCCTCGTCCTTGGACCCACCCACTCAGCTTGGAGCAACACCTGGTGGTCCACCGCCCTCGGCAACCCCCCCACTCCCTCGGACCATGCCTGGAACCTCGGCTTCATACTCGACTCCTCCCTCACCATGACCCGACAGATCAACGCCGTCTCCTTGGCGTGTTTCAACACCCTCCGCATCCTTCGCAAGACCTTCAAGTGGATCCCCCCTGAATCCAGAAAGACCATCACCCACGCACTCATAACAAGCAGACTGGGCTGCGGAAACACCCTCTATGCGGGAACCAACAAATCCCTGCTCCAAAAACTCCAGACCATCCAGAACACCGTTGCCAGACTCGTCCTCGGCATCCCACGACATGAACACATCACCCAGCACCTACATGACCTCCACTGGCTCCCCGCAAGAAGAGAGTAACCTTCAAGCTGGTCACTCACGCCTACAAATTCCTCCACAACACTGGACCCCAACACCTCAACAAAAGAGTCTCTTTCCACATACCCAAGAGAAACCTCTGCTCCGCCGACCTCGCCCTTGCCGAAACCCCACGCATCTGCAGAGCCAGAGCGGGTGGAAGAGCCTTCTCCTACATTTGGGCAAAGACCTGGAACGAGCTCCTGCTCAACATCAGACATTCCCCCACTCTGCACATCTCCAGGAAGAGCCTCACGACCTGGTTCTTTTGCTGATTCGGAGCTGCACGCCATCCTCCACTCCCCCCCAGCGCCATGAGACCCTCACAGGTGAGTAGCGCGCTTCACAAATTCCTGATTGATTGACATGAGGCCTGCTGATGCCCCCTGGGGATGAGCCACTAGTGTCCTCAGCTTGAGATGCTCCCCTGGGTGGTAAAACTACACTCGGGTGTAGGAGAAGGGAAGGTACCAGCACTCAGAACTAGGAGAAGGAAGGGTACCAGCTCTGCAAACGAAGGGAAGGAGGGTGGTACTCAAAACTTTACCCATGTGATAGAAGCTGCCACAACCCTGGATCGCGGCAAAGAAAAACAGTCAATCGCCCATGACTGCCAGAACCTGTCCTGTGCATGCAAAAAGCGAGGCAAAGTTTATTTTCCGCTCAGATGTGAGGTGTCCTCCTCTCAGGCGTTCCACAGAAGTGCTCTTTCTAAAGGTCCGAAAGTGCGAGGTAGGAACTAGGTCCAAGGAGGAGCTAGAACTGTTCTTGAAGGCTCCTCAGAGAAAACTAGTGGTCTTAACTACACCACCTTTAAGTCAAGAGACTTACTGGGTCATTTGAAGTTAGGTGGGAGGTCCCCAGGACCTCCATATTAGTGGGGCCTCCACTTCCTGGCAGAAGATCGCCTGCCCTGCTGAGAGATCCCCACATGCCTGGCGAGGTGCTCCCCTGTGAGCCATCACCGCAGTGGTGGTTGCTCTCAAGGCAAAAGAGTTTGCTAAGCAGGTGGAAACTCTCAGAGCTGGAGTTTGTGTTTGATAAATGAAAACCAAATGATCTGGGTTCAGAGGGAATTTCCTGCCTGTGCATAGTGGGTGATTCCATCCCTCTCAGCAGATCCAGGTCAAGGGATACCACCAGCCAATTCAGGTCAAGGGATATCACCAGCCAATCCAGGTCAAGGGATACCACCAGCCAATCCAGGTCAAAGGTTACCATCGGCAGATCCAGGTCAAGGGATACCACCAGCCAATCAAGGTCAAGGGTTACCACCAGCTAATCCAGGTCAAAGGTTACCATCATCAGATACAGCTCAAGGGTTGCCACCAGCCAATCCAGGTCAAAGGATACCACCAGCCAATCCAGGTCAAGGATTACCATCAGCAGATCCAGGTCAAGGGATACCACCAGCCGATCCCGATGATGATTCACCAGTGAAAACCCTGTGGTAAACCTGTGGAAGTTTGGCAGAGATCGCTGTTAGCATGAGCTGAAGCCATTTTGTTTTTGGCAGCCATTTTAGTTGACCATGTGCTCGCCATGTGCTCCTTCCGTCTTCGCTGTTGCCTACCCTTGTGCTTTACTAGAATAACTATCTATAGTTAGCTCCTGTAACACTGCACATGCTCAGAAGAGTCTGTAGCTGCTCATGCACCTGTCTTAGTCTGTAAATGTCAGGCTGCTCTAACTGATGTCAGCAGCTTCATTCTCCTCCTACTTTGTTGACTGAGCATTTTCTGTCTGTCCAACATGTGAACAGCTATTCTTGTGTGTGCTTGTACCGCCTCCTTTTGAGCTCTTGAGTGGGTATAAACGACCCATGATCTCTGTGCTCCTTGTGCTGCCTCATACACTGCCTGAGGGTTTTGTATAGATGTAGTTCCACTCATGAGGTTTAATAAACTGTTGTTTTGATATTCCAGCTTCCGTGCCAATCTCTATTTATTGGTCTGAGGACTAGAGCGCAAAGAAGGGCGAACCCCTAGCACCGGTAGGCCTTGGTGAGGTCTACTTCTACAAACCCACATCTAAATGAGATGCAGGTACCACAAGTTTGAACCACCATATTTTTGTAAAATAGCTCTTCTTAATGCGCATGCTACAGAAAACATTTCTTCTGCTTCACCATACCATGGTGTATAGAGATGAGCTGCAAAGGCTAAGCTTTTCGTAAACACTTCTGCTTATATGCCTGAGAGGGCTCGATTAGAGGGAGATGTACTTTGCGGTGGCAATTCACTGACCGCGTAGAAAAAATGTTGTCTTAGGTGAAAGCCAAGGTAAACGTTGAAAGTTTTCAGTTTGTCAAGAGGTAAATTTGAGAACTTTCAAAAGCTTTGCCAGTGAAAAAATATCTTTGTGCAACCCTAGTTTTTAGCCTTCTGATGTGCTACAAAGCAAAGGAGTCTTGTTTATCCAGATGTTTATCAAAGGATCATTCATTTGAAAACACATCCCTTGACTAAGCAATCATCCGCAGGCTTTGATAATTATTGTGTTATCCTGTATCAGTGCCCACGCCCACAAAAACACCCTAAACCCTGACTGCTCGCTCACAGGTACCCCCGGAGAGTCACTGAACCTAAGGTAGCCTTGGCTTACCACTGCAGGTGTCGGAATAGAGGAATCTGAGACACCGGGAGAAAGGACACCATCAAACTCTAATACTGCCCAGTGCTTGCCATCCACCCTTAGATTGGGAGGAAGGCTGGAGAGTGTTGGTGGAAAAGGTAGTTGTTTGAAATTTACCTTTGCTGGAGGTACACCAAGGATGTTTTGCCTTTTTGCTGAATTCTATTTTTACTGGTTATAGAACTCTGTGCATTTAACCCCTGCTAACCAGTCTTAAAGTGCCTGTGGTCCAGACTGGTCAAGACTGATTTGCATATAGCTGTGTATGAACTGGGGTGGCGAAGTGAGCTAAAGAACGATGATGGATTCAACCCAGGTCTTGTGACTGGGGGTGAGTGTCTGAAAAGTTTCAGCGCTCCGTCCATCATATCCGTGTGTTTGCTTTTTGGTCCCCCTTTCAACATGATGAACCTGGTGTACTCCAACTGGCATATTTGACTTACCTATAAGTCCATAGTATATGGTAAAAACTGTACCCATGGCCTGTAAGTTAAATGTCACTTATGGACTGCTATACTCATTGTGCCGTCCACTACAGTGACATTGCAAACATGACTGCAGGCCTGCCAAGTGCAGCCTAGCTGTTGCAGTTTTAAAAATACAATTTCAGCCTTTAAAAATAACTCCTTTTGACAGGTCAAAACCTTCATTTTATATATTTATAAGTCACCGGCAAGTAAGCTTTATTCCCCATAAGGCAGAGTGCATGGTATTTAAAAGTAGGAAATGTAGAAATGTAATGTTAAACATGCCCTTAAAATAAAATAAAAGCTCCAAAAGGCTAGTTTCATTGTAAAAAAAATGTAAATGTAAGTCCGTTTTTATATAGCGCAGCTACTCACCCTTACGGGTCTCAAGGCGCTGGGGGCCGTAGTGGAAATTAAGTGAGCTATTGCCCAGAGTCACATGGTGCTGAGCTGAGCTGCCGCCGGAGATCGAACCGTGAACCCTGTGCTCCGAAGTCAGCTGCCCTGGCCGCTGCGCCACACCTCTCCATTGTAACACTGGGCTACATTATCTTTTACATTTATTTATCAGTTTGGAACCTGATAAAACATATTTCAAAGACTCTTTTTAATAGTTATTCAAAATCCAATTGAATGGTAAAATTTAATTTTGCTGAACTATCTAGGAAGTGGAACATGCACTTTCAGAAAGTTACCTTCTCTCTTCCCAAAGCCACTGGAAGCTCACTTGCATGTGCCTCCACTGTAATATGGCAGCTGAACACCCCATTTAATGAGGTGTAAAGTGGCTCCCAGGACATGGACACTGGGCCTTGAATGTGGGGAGGTGATATGCTCCCTTGACAGGATGGCTGATGGGCTGGGCCCAGGAACTTGATTAACTTCAAAAAGGCCTACCCAAATTCGGCTGGAGTGTCAAAACCTGCATGGCAGGCCTGCTGGGGTTTATATATAAGACATGGGGCACACTTCATAGGGTAAGGACAAGATGCCAAATCATTTTTGTGTATCACGGTTTGGTTTCTGTAAAACTCAGCTTTGTTCTACCAAACTTCTGCCTCTGAGTTTGTTGTGGGTACAGGACCTGCTTTAAATTGAATGTTAGTGTTAGACGTGAGAGGACACATGGATGGCCATAGTGTACCATGGCACACTTCCCAGACACATTCCCAGCCCTCAGAACTCAAGTTTAGTGTGGTGGACTTTTACTCCAGTCTTCTATTGTTTTACCTTTCAACTTTATCACTGTTTTAGTTCTGTATAATTACTTCGCAGATTGCCCTAAGTTCAGCCTGTCTGCTATGTGCCGCAGCTGCCGGGGGGTTGAGCTCAGGTTTATTCTGTGACTTTAGTGGTTAACCCTGGCAAGGACTCTGAATACTACTTGGGGTGAGTCCTTACCCCTCAACTAATAACCACATTTCTAACAACAGTTTTACAAGTCTACTCATTAAAAGTGTTAATAAGAGACTTTTTAGGCAAAGGCTAAGTGGCTATTTGTTTCCACATGTACCTTATACTGAAGGCAGCCCAGACACTTCTAGGCCGCTGTAAGATGGCCCCCGCGCATGGGCAACGCATCTCCCAACACAATTTTATGGTGATAGTACGCTCCATGATGTTTTAGCTTGGCACCTGCATTATTTTCCTCTCTGTGCCTACCAGCCAATGACTATTGTGAGCAACGTTTTTTACCTCTCACTGCAAAGGTGATGCCCCGCTGTTGGGTATGGGCTGCACCGCATACGTCTTTGCCACCTCCATGGCATGACCTATAGCCGGTGCCCCACGCCGACGGCGGCATCTACCAATGCGGGGGTAGTACCCTCCCACCCAGTAACTAGTATGTTTGTCGTCTGTCTCTTTGCCAATCCATGGTTTTTATTACAATTGATATTATGCTCTTAGCATAGATGTAACTTGTGGAGGTCTACATTGATTCCTCCGGTGTTTCTCTCTCTCTCTTCTATTCTTGATTCCTTGGTTGCGACAGGAGCGGCTAAACTATTTAATTTGAGCTACATCGTAGCTACACACAGGTGTTGCCCACCCTGATCGAGTAGGGTTCTTGACCCCACTACCTCTCACGTTTTTATTCACTACACCCGGTCCTGATGAAGCGCCATGGATCTCGCTGACCGATCAGGCGCAAAACATGTTGACCTATGACCTATAGTTACTAGGGCACCTTACGCCGTTTCTAGTAACTCACGACCTTCGGGGTCTTTTAATCTGGCAAGGGAACCCTCACATTAAACTCACTGACTTTTGGTATCCCTTAGTCAGTTTTATCCGTCAGGCACCTACTCACCACTCACAGAGGACCCTCTTTTTCACACACCCGCACTCATCTAACAGCATCCTATACAAAAGATCTCTGCCAAAGCGACCCTTCGGGGGACCCGTAGGGCATTGCAGCGCCGGCCCGACGAGGAGCAACCGCCCGATGATGAAGCATGACATCTTTTGGGGTGTGTGAGGGCATCATGAGACTAGACTAGCACTTGCCTCTAGACAGTGAGTTCTACACCTAGGTCTGCCCCCTTCCCTCTTTTCTTGGTCTATCTGCAGGTGACTTTCTGCGCCTAACTTTGGAACAGTTACCCCCCCTTTCTTGATTTGTGTTCAGCACAAGGAGCACGGGTACTGGACCATAACAAGCTCCTAGTCCCCCCCTTCTCTTGATTTAGGTTTACCAAAGGACACACATTTGTAAATGTCAAAGTTAGAAGTATGACCCAGGTCTTGGAGTGTGTCAGCAAATACTGCAAGTACTAAACTGACAGTGCACATTTATATAAAGTGAGATTGTTTATAAAATTGTAATGATGCATCTCTTGGTAGTTTCTTGTTCAAGTTTAAACATATTTTTAAAATGAATATGTTGGTGGGCGGAGCTACACCATGTGCGGCCAAGATGTGGAATGCATTCCCTCTGGCCATTAGATCTGTGAATAACAAGATGAATTTCTGAAAATTCCCCAAGACCTGACTCTTCAGGAACTGATCTTTTAGGTGTTGCGTCTGATCTTGGTGTAGTGGTTCTCATTTGGCTGCCAATACTGGAATGCCTCTGGATCGCCATGCACTTTACAAATCCGATATCATAGCATAGCTTAGCATAGCATGCAAGAAATGGCTGCTCCCTAGTCAAACTCCGTGCATCTTCCCCTACACTAAAGGTATTTTGGCACAGATAGTTGTGATATGGGCCAGCCAGCCCCTTACCATAGGGGCACTCCTGGGAGTTCTTCCACCCACTGGGCCTACTGCAGAGGACTCTATCAGCCATCCTACAGCCCAACAATTTCACTTTAAATAACCCAACTACCAGACTCCTGCCTATTTGCGGCAAAACTTCTAATATATATATATATTTTTTATTCTATGCAATTCTATCCCAAAGTCAGTGGTAAAGAAAAAAGAATGTCACCGACTATTTAATTGCAAAGTTCAAGGACGCAGTGAAACATTTGGCTTGATAAATTAGGATCTGTTACCTTACTTCTCAACTCCTATTAATGTCAGCATGACTTAAATATGATCTTGTGCAGGGTAGTTTCCCCCCAAAAAATCTCACTTTGCCCTGTTTGTTGAATTTCGGATAATGGTGAAGATAGATCTAGTGAATTCTCTATATCTCATAATTTGAGTCCAATCTGGGTAGCCGAGGGAAATGTTTAGATATTGAATACAAAGAGAAGGCTCTCAGGTCACCCCCTTCAGGGGCTCCATAGAGTGTTGTGTTCATTCTCCTTCAGCTATTCTCCAGATCATCTGCTTTGTTCTGATGGACTAACTTTCACTTGTTTAATTTTATGTGTTTGTGTCCTTGAGTTTAGAAACCCTTTCTTTGACTTCACTGATCTGAGCAGACACATGTTTAGCCACTGTCTGTATTTGTGGTCTAAACCTATTTCTCTGCAGATTAGGCATCTCAAAATTCAAACCGTGTGTTTGCATTTCAACATGCCTTTGGCATGAACTGGAACACCTTTTACTTCATAGGTTCAGAGGATGTGTAGGGCCAGAACATGTCTGCATACCTTATTCATCTTTGCTATTTGGATAGAAGGCCTGGCCTTAGAAAACGATGATGGGCAGTAATCTGACCACAACTGACTATTTCAGTAACAAACAAGTTATTAAACAGGAACCTGAGGGTTTCACTTCCTATTCCTCACAGATATTGCTTTCATTACAGATGTGCGTTGTATTCAGTGCAGATGTTTGTGTTCAGCACATGTGTACTTTTTAGGTCAAGAATACTGCTGTCTGGTTGCAAAGACATATTGGGGACATGCTGAAAGCTTCCCTAAAAATGCATTCCACCCATTGCGTACCATTGACTTTGTGTTTTGTAACTCACATTTACTTGCTTTCTATTTGCTGGCTTTATTTGTTTTAGGCTGTCTAGCATGTCTTTGTCCCTCGCGTGGAGCATAGTTTGTTTACCACCTCTGTGACTGGCTTCTTGCATTCCTCCACAAGTGCTCTCTTTCTGGGAACTCTTTTTTTTCTACTTCACTGATTCCACTTATCTTTGCCACTAATCTTGCATGCCTGTGAGGAATTGTGTTCTATGAGCTTGTTTATTTTGGGCAGTGCTCTTTATTACTAGCATAACTTAAACAATCCTCTTCCTCAATTTCACGCCCATGCCATAGGCGCTGGAAGTAGGGAAGGGGGAATGCTGAAGCACCCCCATAATAACCATGCTGGAGTTCAGAAGCGAATGAGCAATAAACAGGCCATTACATTTTGTTTTTATCTTGTCACACTTTCTGTTCATTCAAAGACAAAGGTAAAATGTTAGGCTCTGTCTTCCAAGGGGTTTGGTGTTTACTTTTCTTTCTCTGACTGCAAAAACAACAACATTTTAGTACCCGCAAATGAACTGTACACTTATTTCAGAATATATCAAATTAGGTAAGCTCAAAAAAGCACATTTGTTATAATTCTGAAGTGGAAACAAATATTTGAATATGATCAAAACAAATCAAATCACTAGGTGATGCCAATTTACACACATCGTTGGTGTGCTGCATCGTTTTTTCAGTAAAACTGTATATCTGTGTAAATGTAAAGGTAATTTCAATTGAAAATGAGTTGCCTGTAATGGCAGTGCACTACCAAACCATGCATACTCCACTCTACAACACTCTAATCCACTCCACTCTATGTCACTCCACTCTATGAGGCTCTACTCCACTCTACACCACTCTACTCCACTCTATACCACTCTACTCCACTCTACTCTACTCTATGCTACTCCACACCCCTTCATTCTATGACATTCTATGCGCTCCACCAGTGGCGATCGGCACAGGTAAGAGGGGTGGGGTGGGGCAGGGGCGGGGCGGGGTGGAGCAAGTCGACAGACAATGGGTTAGTTAAAATTAAATAAATAAAACCACTTAGCTTGTGCTCCCCGCATCGCCGAGTCCTCTGTCGACGACCCCCCACCCCGCCCCACCGCTCTTACCTGTGCTGGTCGCCACTGCACTCCACACCACTTCACTCTACGCCATGCCACGCCACTCCACTTTACACCACTCTACTCCACTCTATTCCGCTCCATTCCACTCTAGGCCACTCCACTCTATGTCACTCCAGTCTGCAACACTCTACATCACTCTACTCTTTGACACATCACTCTAAGCCACTTTACTCCATTCTACTCCACTCCACTGTACGCCAACCCACTCTCAATCAATCAATCAATCAGTGTTCTTATAAAGCGCGACTATTCACCCGTGAGGGTCACAAGGCACTGGGTGGGGGTGGAGGGGGGGGGGGCTGCTGTTCAGTAAAAGAGCCAGGTCTTGATGTCCTTCCTGAATTGCGGCAGTGATGATGATTACCTGAGATGCAGAGCCAGGAAGTTCCAGGTCTTTGCAGCGAGGTAGGAGAAGGATCTTCCTCCAGCTGTGGTCCACGACACTCTGCTCCATGACACTCCACTCCAGGCCACTCTACTATATGCCACTCTACTCTTCGACTCACCATCCACTCTATGGTGCTCTACTTCATTCTAGTCTACGAGCCTCTACTCCACTCTACACCACTCTGTTAGAATGGGTGAATACGATGTCGATGTATGCCATAATGTGGACAGGCCTGACAACAGCAATATCAATAAAAGCAATGTTAACGTATGCCATAACCTATGCCCACACAACAATGTCAATACTCATGAATGCAAAGTCAATGAATGCCATGAACTATGAACGTGCAACAGTGTTGATACTCATAAATGCAATGTCAATGTATGTCATAATCCATGCACGCATAGCAAGGTTGATACCAGTAGAAACAATGTTCAATGTACGCCATGATCAAGACACGCATAACAATGTCTATATCAGTAAAGACAGTATCAATATACGCTATGACAACTGTACGTACAAAATTGAGGATGTCGGTAAAAATGATATCAATGCCTACCACATTATTCATAGAAGTTCTAACGAACTTGTATCATTGCTATCAGATTCACCTAAGGTGACCTTCCCATAAACCCTGAGTCAGAGATACGTGGTCAGACAGACCTTGCGACCCCAACCCACGGTTATCGAGTGACAGGTCACAGGTGGGGTCTCGCTTAGCGCAAAGACAAACATGCACTCAGGTAAAACACTGATCGTTCTCATAGATAGATAGTTGCACCACAAACAGGTCAGAGGAAATTGGCCCCAATAAAACACGTTTGGCCTGAGGGTGCGTTCCCCAAAAATACAACAAAGCTAGATGCCACATGTAGATAGGAACACTCAGCCAACCAGGACACGACATGCACACCGCACGAGGTGATCACATGCTCCCCACACTTGACATCTGGACACATACACACTGGCCCACACTAGCTCTCCCCGATGTCGAGAGTCATCTGTGTCCCTTATCAGATTACCAAAATTGTTATTTATGACTATAATGCTTTTCAAGGAATGTCAAAGGATTTTATAGTACCCACAAAATGTATATATGTGCAGCCCAAACTTCTGTACTTTGAGACCTTCTTTAGATTCACCTCTGTAAATAGTCTCCCGCCCGCTGCGTTTAATTAAACCAACTTGCTCCTGTTTTGCCAAACGCCTCTTGTTTTTTCATTTATTTAAGGTAAAATCATATTCGAGCAACAACTCCGCTCTAGGTCATTCAATGACACTTTACGAAGCTCCACTCTATGATGCTATACTCCATTCCAGTCAATGTACTCCACTCTACGCCACTTCACTCTACTGCAAATCACTCTATGCCACTCCACGCTACAACACTCTGCTACATGACACTCCACTCCACTCTGCTCTATGCCACATCACGTCACTCTACTCTACATCATTCCACGTCACTCCACTCTGTGATACTCCACTCTATGCCCTGGGGAGAGGGGTTGGCCTAATGGCTAGGGCGGTCGACCTCGAATCTGGGGATCTGGGTTCGAGTCTCGGCAATGACGCTGAACATCCTGTGATTCTGGGCAAATCACTTAATCTCCCCGTGCCTAACAAAAAAAAAAAAAATAATGTTTCCTCATGTAATGCAACTGGTGCTATGTAAAGCGCTCTGATTCCCGATT
This sequence comes from Calotriton arnoldi, assembly GCA_963921515.1. Lineage (NCBI taxonomy): Eukaryota > Metazoa > Chordata > Amphibia > Caudata > Salamandridae > Calotriton > Calotriton arnoldi. The sequence goes on along the minus strand of CAWUFW010004503.1, from coordinate 103,493 downwards.
CGGGTCAAGTTCGCGCTATATAAAACTCTGTAAAATAAATAAAAATATGACACTTTATGACGCTCTACTCTATGACACTCTACTCCATTCCAGTCTACGACAATCAATCAAGCTGAAGGTCTTGTATAGCACGGCTAGTCACCCCGGGGGGTCTCCAGGCGCTGGTGGGCTGTGTGAGTCTTGGTCGAAGAGCCAGGTCTTGAGGTGCTTCCTGAAGTCCTTCAGAGAAGGGGCAGTGCAAAAGTGGAGGGGGAAGTCGTTCCAGCACCTGGTGGTGAGGTAGAATAAGGAGTGTCCTCCACATCAGCTGCGAAGAATGCGGGGGATGAATGCCAACGCGAGGGTGGTGAATCGGAGATTCCTAGGCGGTCGTTGATGTAGGCAGGTCCGGACTTGTGGAGGGCTTTGTAGGTGTGAGTGAGGCATTTGAAGAGGCATCGTTCCTGGACGTGCAGCCAATGGAGAGCTCTGAGGAGGTGGGTGATGCTGGTCCTTCTGGGGAGGTCGAGGATGAGTTGTGCCACCGAGTTCTGGATGCTCTGGAGGTGATTCTGGAGTTTTTTGGTGGTTCTGGCGTAGAGTGCGTTACCGTAGTCAAGTCGGCTGGCGATGAGGGCCTGGGTGACTGTCTTCCTGGAAGAGGCGGGGTGTCATAAGCCACCTACCTGGATCTCATATGATTCCAAAAGGGTGGCGAGACTAGTTCCCAAATCCTCCCGAGACTTGCCCTCGGTCCATAGGAGGAAACTGCTCCATGGCAAATCACGGGGGTTGGGATGGAGAGAGTGTGTAGAGTCAAAGATGCTGCAGCTCGTCTACTCAACAGCAACACTGCAGCAGGCATTCACACCGGTGTGATGAATGGTACCAGCAGATATGGTACCTATAAACAAACAAATAAGGCTTTAATCTAGTGTTAACTCTATCTCTTAAGGTATCACCTCACAAAAGCTTTTCAAATCTCAACCAACCTTTAGTTTTGTTATTGTTTTGTTTTCATTTAGATTGTCTGTTGAGGCTCCTTTATCAAACTTTTCAAAACTGTAGTGAGTATGATTTCAGCATTAACCCCACAAGCAAATTTGGACAGGGTTAGCTTCACCCAATTCCTCTCTGGCAGAGCCCTGCCAACAGTATGTACAAGTTGATCAAAAACTCTGGTTACCTTTGCTTGCAGCACAATGTTGCGACTGAGCTCAGCGTGTACAATATCAAGTCTGTTAATGCGTCTCTCCTTTTCTTCTTGTTCGTTTTTCCATCCAGGTGCAAGACTAATGCGGGACGATCTTTGCGGTGAGGTCGAAGCAGGAAGATCAAGGCTCATGGTCAGGTGAGAGTCCAGGATGAATCTGAAGTAGCGTGCTTGGCTGGTGGGGTTGGGTGAGGGGCGAGTGTGGTGGGCCACCATGTGTCGTCCCATGGGGAGGGCTTTTTTCCGAAGAGGAGGAACTCTGTCTTATCCAAATTGAGCTTGAGGCAAGTGGTCTTCACCCAGGTGGCTATATTTTTCATGATGTGTTGGAAGTTGGCTCTTGTGGAGCCGACGTCTTCTGTGAGCGATAAGACGAGCTGGGTGTCGTCGGCGTAGGAGATGATGTTGAGTCTGTGGGTGCAGGCTATGTCTGCCAGAGGTGTCATGTAGGTGTTGAAGACGGTAGGGCTTAGGAAGTATCCTTGGGGTACACCGCATATATATGTAAAAAAAAAAATGTAAGTCCGTTTTTATATAGCGCAGCTACTCACCCTTATGGGTCTCAAGGCGCTGGGGGCCGTAGTGGAAATTAAGTGAGCTATTGCCTAGAGTCACATGGTGCTGAGCTGAGCTGCCGCCGGAGCCGGGGATCGAACCGTGAACCCTGTGCTCCGAAGTCAGCTGCCCTGGCCGCTGCACCACACCTCTCCACTCTGCATAGGATGTCTTTGGGTACAGAGGAGAAGGGTAGTAAGTACATCCTCTGGGTTCGGCCGGTGAGGAAGAGATCCAGTGGAGCGCGTTGCCCTGGATGCTGATGTGGTGGAGTCTGGTGATCAGAGTGTGGTGGGAGATGGTGTCAGAGGCTACTGAAAGGTCGAGGAGGATGAGGGCTGCTGTTCCGCTTTGGTCGAGAAGTCGTCTGATGTCGTCAGTTGCCGCAATGAGGGTGGTCTTAGTGCTGTGGTTTTGTCTGCAGCCAGATTGGGAAGGGTCGCGTAAGTTAGTGGTCTAGCGGTAGTCTGTGAGCTGGCGGTTTTCCAAGACTTTGGTGGGGAAGGGGTGGAACAAGATCGGGCGGTGGTTTTTAAGTTCATTGGGGTTGGCAGAGGGTTTCGTCAGGAGGGGCTTGACCTCTTCGTGCTTCCAGACATTTGGTATGGTGACTGTTGTGATGGAAGTGTTGAGGGGTTCGGTGGGGGGGCGTGTGATGACTTCTCTTCCTAGTTTGTAGATGTGGTGCTGGCCGAGGTCGGTGGGAGATCCAGAGTGTTTGGAGTTCATGATAGACATGGTGTCACTCATGAAGAGCTGATTCCAGTCGGTGGTCCTGGGATGGTGGGAGAGGCAGGCAAGGGTGCTGAAGTGGTTGAGGCCGGTGTGCTGGGGGTCGAAGTTGCAGTAGATGTCGGTGATTTTGCAGTGAATGTAGTCTGCCAGGTCGTCACAAAGGGCTTGGGAGGGGCGGATCGTGTTCTCGGTGGCAGAGGGGCAGGAGAGTTCTCTGACGATGCTGAACAGTTTCTTGCTGCGGTTGGCGCTTGCCTCAATGCGGGTGTTGAGGGCTTCTTTCTTGGTCTCTCTGAGATGGTGGTGATAGTTGTGGAGGGCGAATCTGTAGGAGCAAAGGTTGGTGGAGGTCCTGCTGGAACGGCAATGTCTCTCTAGTTTCTTGCAGTGTCGCTTAAGGGTCAGTAGCTCCGGGATGCACCAGCTGGCCTGTTTGGGGAGTTCTTCAGGGGGCCTAGGGTGTCGGCGGCCGAGGAGATCCATGAGGAGAAGTTCTAGACGTCGTGTTCGAAGGAGTCTGAGGGGGCGGGTTTTGTTACTTTTAGGGCGGTGGTCCAGAGGGGTTCTGGTGCCTTGCCCCAATTGTGGCGATGGTGGGTCAGAAGTCTTGCCCGAGGATCTTGTGGACCGTTGATAGTGAAGTGGATGATGCTGTGGTCCATCCAGGTCAAATCAGTAGTGTGGGAGAATTTAGCTCTGTCGAAGATGGAGAAGATGGGGTCCAGGGTGTGACCGGCTCTGTGCATGGGGGTGGTGACCTGTTGAGAAAGGCCAATGATGCAAAAACAACAGTTGATGGACAGAATGCAGAACAATGTCATACATTCACCCCAGTACAGAGATCTGGGCCTAAATCCATCGTTTTTTTGCTCACCATGCCATTCCAGTTTGAACCCAGCCATATGCAAATCAGTCTTGACCCTGTGCCTCATGGGAACAGTCCAGCCCGACTGCCAAGCCAGGTTCTCCCTGGACTGGAAACAAGCATCCTAGGACCGGTTTCGGGGTTTCACCCCTCTTCAGCCAGGATAGTTTGATTCCAGTGGCATGGAGAGCACGGGACCCACGTCTGGGCATACCCGTCCCACTCGGGGTGACAAATGCAAAAACAACAGTTGATGGACAGAATGCAGAACAATGTCATACATTCACCCCAGTACAGAGATCTGGGCCTAAATCCATCGTTTTTTTGCTCACCATGCCATTCCAGTTTGAACCCAGCCATATGCAAATCAGTCTTGACCCTGTGCCTCATGGGAACAGTCCAGCCCGAACTGCCAAGCCATGAGGAGAAGTTCTAGACGTCGTGTTCGAAGGAGTCTGAGGGGGCGGGTTTTGTTACTTTTAGGGCGGTGGTCCAGAGGGGTTCTGTTGCCTTGCCCCAATTGTGGCGATGGTGGGTCAGAAGTCTTGCCCGAGGATCTTGTGGACCGTTGATAGTGAAGTGGATGATGCTGTGGTCCATCCAGGTCAATTCAGTAGTGTGGGAGAATTTAGCTCTGTCGAAGATGGGGTCCAGGGTGTGACCGGCTCTGTGCATGGGGGTGGTGACCTGTTGAGAAAGGCCAATGATGCTCATATTTTCGAGGAGTGTGGTGGAGTTGGAGTCGTCAGGGTTTTCTAGGTGGAAGCTCAAGTTGCCCAGGAAGAGTCGATGGCCAGGGGGGCTGTGAAGTCCTGGCTCGAGTTGTAGAAGCTGGGGCGGGACTTCTGTAGGCGAGAGTTCCTCTGATGGTGGTGCTGGCATCGGGTTTGTCCATGATGTGTGTCGTGTTGTCGCCGGAGCGGTGTAGTTGAGGGAGTACTTGTGGATGATGGCGATGCATCCGTCAGGTCTGTCAGGGTGGCGCAGTGGATCATCTTGTAGCTGAGGGGAGTTGCAGAGGTGATTTCCGGTGCTGAGGTGGGGGTGAGCCAGGTTTCTGTTTTGAACATGACGTCGGGGGCGAGGGTGGTTATGGTGTCCCAGATTTCCATGGCATGCTTGCAGAGTGATCTGACGTTGAGTAGAGTGCAGTGGATCTGAGGCATGTGGTTGGGTGTCTGCTGGGTGGTGGTCGTCGTGGGGGTACTCATGTCACAGGTGAAGCGGCAGTGGTGGCAGGTGTCCTCTAAGTGTCCTCTAAGTGGAGTATGATGAGGCAATGTGGCAGTTGGTGTTGGGCAGTTTGTGGACAAGGTTGCAGATCTCTTCGGAGGAGTATCGGAGGTGGCGGCTGTAGGTCCAGGGCTCCTGGCACTGGGTACTGTCCAGACGCAGATGGGTGCTAGCGGGCTTTCCTTTGGCATGCCGGTGGCTGCCCTGCTGCACGCTTAAGCTGCGCAGCAGTGCAGCAGCCTCCATTAAGTAGCCCTGGAAGTTAGGTGGGTGAATCCGGGCGTGGGAGGGCAGGTGGGAAGGAGGAACCGGAACAAGCCGGTTGGCTGCAGAGAGGGAGTGCGGCTGACCGGAGGGGGGGATAACAAGATTAAAACTGGAAAAAAGAAACAGATGAGGAAGAGAAAAGAGAAAAAGAAAATAGAAAATCAGGGGGGAAAAAAAGAAAAGAAAAAGAAAATCAGGTGCAAACACAGGTGCAGCAGCCAGCCCTGCAGAGCACCTTGGTGCACATACATGTTTGCAGACACATGCAGAGCAGGGGGCCTCTGTACTGACTTTGACAGATAAAAAACACTGCCTCGTGCCAACCTCTTTTGACTCCATACGCCTGCCTAGAGAACAGCAGGCACATTTCTGTGCAGTGTCAAGGGATGGGTTCATTAATGCTTGTCTGTCTGTCTATAGATCCGTCCATCTTTCTGCCTGTGGGTCTAATCCTGTCTGTCTGTCCCCCTCTCCATACATCATGAGTCCGCTGGAAACACGTCTCACACACTTGTGGCTGTACGAGGTGAGTTACTCTCTAGTCTGTAACACACATTCACAATAACACACACGCTTCATATACAGATGAATAGTTGTGATGTAACCTCCCTATAATGAGTCTTTCATATGACTCTGCGTGGGCATCACATCAAACAAGGCTGTGTGCCAGGAGCTCTTCTTCGTAACTTAGCCCAGACTCAAACCAGTCTGTTGTGTGACACCATTTCTGTAACATATCAGTACTAGCTCTGGAGATGGTGCACGTGCAAACCGATGCAGGCAGCTGCTTCAAAGGCTTTCCATGCTGCCCAGCATTGGAGAATGCTGTGCAGCGTGGCTAAAAACAGCTGGCAAATCTAATAGGTCCCAAAAGCGAGTCCTATTGGCTTTGCCAATGCTTGTTATGGTCCATCTTGACAGCACAGCTGCCACCAGACAATTATGTGAGCATCACTAGGGAGGGGCTTTGGCTCCGCCCACACGTTGAGAGCCAGGAGTACAGGTTTTAATTAGATAGAAGTTCTGTGCAGCGGCGGCCGGCATGGCTTGCGGATGGGGGGGCCGGTACGGGTGTCACTAGGAGGGTCTGCGGGGGCAGGGCCACTGGTGTGTCGCAGGGGGGAATAAAAAAAACAAAAAACTTACCTTTTGGATGGGTCCCGCGTCTGTGCTCCTGCTCTCCTGTCTCCGGCACCAGGAACAGGAAGCAGGTAACCAGCCTCCCTCCCCTAAGCCATGCAGCATTGTGATTGGTCTGAGCGCCGTGACACGGCTGGAGGGCTGGAGGGGTGGGCATGTTCTCCATGCAAGCTGTAATGTAGCCTGCATGGAGAAGGGGGAAAGTGCGCATGACTGGTTTGGGCGGGCCGAGAGGGCCGACCAAACAGTCATTGCGCACTTAGGAGTGGGCAAACTACTCCTCCCCTGCCCTGCTCGGAGAGCAGAGCAGGCCCGCCCGCCCGCCCCCAAAGCAGCAGGACATGAAGCATAAAATGATGATAACTTAAAGTTATTCTCATTTTATGTTTCTTCTTCACCCTGCTTAAAAGCAGTGGGGCGCCGCCATAGCAGAGGAGCCGCTACTGGTTCTGTGCTTGCCCTCCACACAGCTCTGATCATTTTATTCATCCAGCTCCCTCAGCTTGAGCTTTAAGGGGCACACACATGACATTATAAAGCTATTAAAGTGTCTTAGAAAACTAAATCATTTATGTTGTTTTTCTCTGGCAGCAGCAGGGATGAGAGGAGGGCAATCATTAACCCACATCGAGTTTTAGGTCTGGCTTGACATTGCAAGTGTCACCTGACCTTTTAACCTACAACAATATTATTTTGCAGTTCTTTACTTCCACACACATACATATCTATTAACATGCTATTTACTTGTAATGCTCCACATTACCGTACAATATTCCTTTAAAGTCAGACCTATTGGCATTGCCAATGCTTGTCTTCATTGTAGATGTTATCTTTGATTTCAGCATATGTGTATGCATGTGTTCAGGACACCTGTGCACTTGCCTTAGTTACAGATGTGTGTTTGTGTTCAGCGCATCAGTGTGTTTATTTTCAGAACATATGTATGTATTTGTTCAGCGAGTGTGTGTGTGTGTGTGTGTGTGTGTGTGTACGTGTGTACCCTTTCCACATAGGTTAGTTGTGTTCAGCACAGGTGTATGTATTCATCTATGTGTCAGCAGAGGTGTTTGGGTTCAGCACAGATGTGTACTTAACTTTATTACAGATGTGTGTTTGTGATCAGAATTTTTTTTTTTTTCATCACAGGTGTTTCTGTTCAACACATGCGTGTACTTGTCTTCATTACATGTTTGTGTACAGCTGAGTGAGCGCGTGCATAGGAGACGTACCAGTGGGTTATTTATTAGAGCCCTGCATCTCTTTTGCACCACGTAAAGTGGTACATGCATGTCGCAGGGCTCTTAATCAGATTTATGGAAGCCACGCAAAGCCACCCTGCGTGGCTTTGAGTGGCCTCATAAATCTTGAGTAAGGCGACGCAGTGCAAATCGCTGCAAAGCCTTACTCTGCACCCAGGAGGCATTCCATTGGCGTTGTGGTGGGTTTCCACGCAACACTCATGGATTTTGACACTGCCCCAGATTTACAAAATCATCTAAACCTGGGGAAGGGCCAAATCCTTATGCCTCCAGAGGTGAGGCTTAAGAAGGAGAAATGCATTTATTTCTCCTAGTTTTTCTCTCTTTCTTTGAGTGCTGCATTCTGCAGCACACATAGAAAGAGAAAAACGCCTGTAGGATTGCTTCTATGCAGAACGGTGGCTCTTCCTGCGCAAAAACAATCCTGCTTGCAAAGCAGGCACCCTTGCAGCATGGTGCAAGGTGGCCTATGTTGGCGCTAGACTGCCGAAACGGCACCAGGGCCGGGGAAAGGACAGGAATGCACCATATTGCATAAATACAGTACATTCCTGGCCTTTCACTTTGACGTAGGGCAGCGTAGCAAGGTGCCTTGCTGCACTGCCCTATGCCAAAATCCCATAAATGAGGGTCCAGTTGTGTGTTTCTGGGTATTTAGTAGTGTGTTCAGCACAGGTGGGCGGGTGCAGGTAAGGAGCTCAGGTGCCACAGTTTGTGCACAGACGTGTGAATATGGGCAATCACTATTCCCTGTATGAGTGCGTGTTTTTATGCATCGGTGTGTAACACACCAGGGAAGATGTATAATGGTAGATGCTGTACTCAGGAGATGTGCCTGCTTGTGAGTGGTTGTGTGCCATACAGCAGTGATGTTGTCCTTGGTACACATGTCTTCTTGTGAGTGGTTGTGTGTAGTACTGCAGTGATGCTGTCCTCAGGACATGTGTCTGTTTGTGAGTGGGTGTGTGCAGTACAGCAGTGATGCCGTCCTCAGTACACGTATCTGCTTGTGAGTGGGTATGCACAGTACAGCAGCGATGCTGTCCACAGTACATGTATCCGCCTGTGAGTGGGTGTGCAGTACAGCAGCAATGCTGTCCTCAGTACACGGGCTTGCTTGTGAGTGGTTGTGAGCAGTAGAGCAGTGATGCTGCCCTCAGCACACCTGCTTGTGAGTGGGTGTACGCAGTACAGATGTGATGCTGTCCTCAGTACACGTATCTGCCTGTGAGTGGGTGTGTGCAGTACAGCAGCGATGCTTTCCTCAGTACATGTATCTGCGTGTGAGTCAATGTGGGTAGTACAGCAGTGATGCTGTCCTCAGTACACATATCTGCTTGTGTGCAGTACAGCAGTGATGCTGTCCTCAGTACATGTATCTGCGTGTGAGTCAATGTGTGCAGTACAGCAGTGATGCTGTCCTCAGTACATGTGTCTGCGTGTGAGTCAATGTGGGTAGTACAGCAGTGATGCTGTCCTCAGTACACATGTCTGCTTGTAAGTAAGTGTGTGTAGTACAGCAGTGATGCTGTCCTCAGTACACGTCTGCTTGTGAGTGGGTGTGCACAGCACTGCAGTGATGCTGCCCTCAGTACACATGTCTGCTTGTGAGTGGGTGTGCACAGTACTGCAGTGATGCTGTGCTCAGTACACATGTCTGCTTGTGAGTGGGTGTGCCCAGTACTGCAGTGATGCTGCCCTCAGTACACGTCTGCTTGTGAGTGGGTGTGCACAGTACAGCTGTGATGCTGTCCTCAGTACTTGAATCTGCCGGTGAGTGGGTATGCGCAGTGCTGCAGTGATTCTGTCCTCAGCACACCTGCCTGTGAGTGGGTGTGCACAGTACAGCTGCGATGCTGTCCACAGTACACGTGTCTGCTTGTGAGTCAGTGTGTGTAGTACAGCAGTGATGCTGTCGTCAGTGCACGTATCTGCTTGTGAGTGGTCATGTGCAGTACGTCAGTGATGCTGTCCTCAGTACACGTATCTGCCGGTGAGTGGGTGTGTGCAGTACAGCAGTAATGCTGTCCTCAATACACGTATCTGCTTGTGAGTCAGTGTGTGTAGTACATCAGTGATGCTGTCCTCAGTACACGTGTCTGCTTGTGAGTGGGTGTGCACAGTACAGCAGTGATGCTGTCCTCAGTACTTGTATCTGCCGGTGAGTGGGTATGCGCAGTACTGCAGTGATTCTGTCCTCAGCACACCTGCCTGTGAGTGGGTGTGCACAGTACAGCAGTGATGCTGTCCTCAGTACACATGTCTGGTTGTGAGTGGTCGTGTGCAGTACATCAGCGATGCTGTCCTCAGTGCACATATCTGCTTGTAAGTGGTCGTGCACAGTACTGCAATGATGCTGTCCTCAGTACACGTATCTGCTGGTGAGTGGGTGTGCGTAGTACAGTGATACTGTCCTCAGTACACATATCTGCTTGTGAGTGGTCATGTGCAGTACGTCAGTGATGCTGTCCTCAGTACACGTATCTGCTTGTGAGTGGTCGTGTGCAGTACAGCAGTGATTCTGTCCTCAGTACACGTATCTGCTTGTGAGTGGTTGTGTGCAGTACAGCAGTGAGGCTGTCCTCAGTACACGTATCTGCTTGTGAGTGGTTGTGTGCAGTACAGCAGTGATTCTGTCCTCAGTATACGTATCTGCTGGTGAGTGGGTGTGTGCAGTACAGCAGTGATGCTGTCCTCAGTACACGTATCTGCTTGTGAGTAGTCGTGTGCAGTACAGCAGTGATGCTGTCCTCAGTACATGTATCTGCTTGTGAGTGGTCATGTACAGTACGTCAGTGATGCTGTCCTCAGTACACGTATCTGCCGGTGAGTGGGTGTGTGCAGTACAGCAGTGATGCAGTCTTCAGTACACGTATCTGCTTGTGAGTGGTCGTGTGCAGTACAGCAGTGATGCTGTCCTCAGTACACGTATCTGCCGGTGAGTGGGTGTGTGCGGTACAGCAGTGATGCTGTCCTCAGTACACGTATCTGCTTGTGAGTGGTCATGTGCAGTACGTCAGTGATGCTGTCCTCAGTACACGTATCTGCCGGTTAGTGGGTGTGTGCAGTACGTCAGTGATGCTGTCCTCAGTACACGTATCTGCCGGTGAGTGGGTGTGTGTAGTACAGCAGTGATGCTGTCCTCAGTACATGTATCTGCTTGTGAGTGGTCGTGTGCTGTACACCGGTGATGCTGTCCTCAGTACTGTATCTGCTTGTGAGTGGTCGTGTGCAGTACAGCAGTGATGCTGTCCTCTGTACACGTATCTGCTTGTGAGTGGTCATGTACAGTACGTCAGTGATGCTGTCCTCAGTACACGTATCTGCTTGTGAGTGGTTGTGTGCAGTACAGCAGTGAGGCTGTCCTCAGTACACGTATCTGCTTGTGAGTGGTCGTGTGCAGTACAGCAGTGATTCTGTCCTCAGTATACGTATCTGCTGGTGAGTGGGTGTGTGCAGTACAGCAGTGATGCTGTCCTCAGTACACGTATCTGCTTGTGAGTGGTCGTGTGCAGTACAGCAGTGATGCTGTCCTCAGTACACGTATCTGCCGGTGAGTGGGTGTGTGCGGTACAGCAGTGATGCTGTCCTCAGTACACGTATCTGCTTGTGAGTGGTCATGTGCAGTACGTCAGTGATGCTGTCCTCAGTACACGTATCTGCCGGTTAGTGGGTGTGTGCAGTACGTCAGTGATGCTGTCCTCAGTACACGTATCTGCCGGTGAGTGGGTGTGTGTAGTACAGCAGTGATGCTGTCCTCAGTACACGTATCTGCTTGTGAGTGGTCGTGTGCTGTACACCGGTGATGCTGTCCTCAGTACTGTATCTGCTTGTGAGTGGTCGTGTGCAGTACAGCAGTGATGCTGTCCTCTGTACACGTATCTGCTTGTGAGTGGTCATGTACAGTACGTCAGTGATGCTGTCCTCAGTACACGTATCTGCCGGTGAGTGGGTGTGTGTAGTACCGCAATGATGCTGTCCTCAGTACACGTATCTGCTTGTGAGTGGTCGTGTGCAGTGCAGCAGTGATGCTGTCCTCAGTACACGTATCTGCCGGTGAGTGAGTGTGCACAGTACTGCAGTGATGCTGTGCTCAGTACACGTATCTGCCGGTGAGTGGGTGTGCACAGTACTGCAGTGATGCTGTGCTCAGTACACGTATCTGCTTGTGAGTGGTCATGTACAGTACGTCAGTGATGCTGTCCTCAGTACACGTATCTGCCGGTGAGTGGGTGTGTGTAGTACAGCAGTGATGCTGTCCTCAGTACACGTATCTGCTTGTGAGTGGTTGTGTGCAGTACAGCAGTGATGCTGTCCTCGGTACACGTATCTGCCGGTGAATGGGTGTGTGCAGTATAGCAGTAATGCTGTCCTCAATACACGTATCTGCTTGTGAGTCAGTGTGTGTAGTACATCAGTGATGCTGTCCTCAGTACACGTATTTGCTTGTGAGTGGTCGTGCACAGTACTGCAGTGATACTGTCCTCAGTCACGTATCTGCTTGTGAGTGGGTGTGTGTAGTACAGCAGTAATTTTTTTATCTATTTTATTTATAACGTTTTATATAGCGCAAACTTGATCCTAGAATGGTATCAGAGCGCGGTACAAATGGTTGGGCAAACGCTGACAATATCCGTTGCAAATCAGGAAAAGGTCAGTGAGTTACAAACCAGGAACGTAGACGGCGAGTGATAACCCTGGTTGAAGACACTGCGTCAAATCAGTATCCAGAGAACTGGGTCCGTGTGTTCCAGGGTAGGGTTTTGTTAATCAAAAGTAGTTTGACTTCTTTTTTGAATGATGTGATTGACGGGTTCAGTCTGATTTCAGGAGGTGGGGAGTTCCAGATTCTATGGGTTAATTCGGAGAAAGCTCGGTTGTAGGTTTTCTTTTTCCGAACTTTTTGAGGTTTCAACAGTAATGTGCTGGCACTCCTGAGGATCTGCAGCTGCCAGACAGCTCCAGTTTATCAGCTCGGTACTTTGTTGTGTTGAAGTGCAGGGCTTTATGGGTCATGCAAGCAATTTTCATCTGAATCCTTGCCTCATAAGGGAGACAGTTTGGTGTCTTCAGATCAGGAGTGATGTGGTTGTTTCTCTTGGATCCAGTGATGAGCCTTGCAGCAGAGTTAAGGGATGCCCTTAGTAGAGTCAGCTTGGATCTCGCCCGACCACATAGGGTAGCACGCCCATAGTCTAACCTGGGGATCACTAGAGCTTGCACAGCTGCTTTGAGGCCGTCGAAGGGGAGGAAGGGTTTTATTTTTTTAGTATGTTCATTTGAAGGTTGGCTCCATTTGGTGGCTGAGTGGATGTGTTCCTGCATGTTGAGATTCTTGTTGGGTGTTATTCCCAGTGATCTTGTGGAATCTGCAACGTGTGGAAGGCAATTGAAGGCTGTTAAATGCTTCATCCAATCTTCAATGTCGAGGGATTGTTTGGGTGGGGTGATTAAGAGGAATTAGGTTTTGATCGAGTTGCGTTTGAGATGGTTTATGGCCAGCCAGTTTTGGGTTTTTTGGCTGTCAACTGAGGGGTCATTCGGGTCATTCCAATAAAGGTTGAAATCTCCGAGGAAGATCTGTGTGCAGTGATGCCCTACGTTGGTCGATGAATGAGAGGTTGTCACCTGGTTGGTGGTAGATTACGTGCAGTTTGCATAGTGGTCTGTTGTTACTTGCAATGTTAGTGCTGTCCTTAGCACATGTGTCTGCTTGTGAGTATGTGTGTGTAGTACAGCAGTGATGCTGTCCTCAGCACACCTGCTTGTGAGTGGGTGTGTGCACTACAGCAGTGATGCTGTCCTCAGTACACATGTCTGCTTGTGAGTGGTTGTGTGTAGTACAGCAGTGCATGTGCACAAAGGCCTATGTCATGACTCACTGAATGTGCACTTCTGTGTGGGCGTGTATCACAGCAGGACAGGTGCACCAAGACAGGTGAATGTCCTTGGTGCAGGTGTGTGTTTGCATGTACTAGTGCCTGTAGCAGATGCAGATGTGTGTTTTTGTGTATTGTGTGTGTAGCAGAAGCAGGCTTGTGTTTGTGTGTAGCAGTGTCTGTAGCAGAGGCAGGTGTGTGTTTGTGTGTAGTAGTGCCTGTCGCAGATGCTGGTGTGTGTTTGTGTGTAGTAGTGTCTGTAACAGGTGTGTGTTTGTGTGTAGTGGTGTTTGTAGCAGAAGCAGGAGGGTGTTTGTGTATAGTAGTGTCTGTAGCAGAAGCAGGTGTGTGTGGCGGTCCACTATCCTGTAGTGGACTTGCTCCTTTGCAGCGCAGCTAAGTCTGGTAGCTGCTGCTGTCCCCCGTGTGCTGCTGCTGACCCGGAGGTTAGGAGTTCGAGGCCCTCCTCCACCTACAGGCTCCTACCTGCACCTCATCCCTGGTGGTCCAGTGGTAGAGCATCACTGCTCTGCTGCTTGACTGTCCTTATGTCTCTCTTTCTGTCTCTCTTTCTGTTTTTCTCTTTCATTCTGCCTTTTGGCTTTGCTTTCTCCTTTCCCTTTTCCTCCTGCTTTCTCCCTCGTCTCCCAGATGCCCCAGTGATCCCCGCTGCCACGCACCCCTGCTGGATCCTTCTCTTTTTCTGCTTTTTCTGTCTCTCTGTCTCTCTTTCTGCTTTTCTCTATTATTCTGCCTTTTGGCTTTGCTTTTTCCTTTTTCCTTTCCTCCTGTTTTCTCCCTTGTCGCGATCCCCCGCGGCACCGCCCCCCTCCTGTGTCCTTTCCTGCCTCCCAGTTGTCCAGCCCCTCTACAGCACTACTTAATGGTGGCCGCTGTGCAGCGACGTCACTGTGCAGCGACGCATGCCAAAACGCAAGCCCGTCCACGCCTGAACCGCAACAGGGACCCTTGTTCTCAGACTTTCCACTGCTGCAACGCCAGCACCCTCCTCGCCCGCAACCCTGGACACCACGCCGCCTGCCACCTAGCATCACCAAAGAAAACTCAGGGACCCTTCGCCTGCAGGAACTGCAACCGCGCCTTCACGCACGCCAACACGCCAGCTCCTCTCACCGCCCAGCCGACGAACAGCGCACCCGACTGGTTCAACTGCATCCTCCTGTGGTCACTCTACAAACACGCCACAGAAATCTGGGACCTCCTCAACGCCACCTCTCCTGACATTGCTGTCTTCATGGAAACCTGGACTAACCCCTGCTCCGGACCGCACATCGCCATCGCCATCCCCAACGGCTACAAAATCACCCGCAAGGGCAGCCTTGATCGCACAGGAGGAGGCATTGCCATCGTCCACAAGAACACCCTCCGACTGACCACACACTCTGACGACCCAACGAAGACTATGGAACACCTCCACTTCCAGTTCCAGACCAGTCCCAACACCACCCTCTGCGGCACCCTCGTATACAGGCCTCTCGACCCCGACCGCCCTTCTCTGACGATATCGTAGACCTCATTGCATTCCAGGCTCTCGCATCCACCTACTATATCCTACTTGGAGACCTCAACTTTCACATGGACAACCCCAGCAACCAGAACGCCGCCTCCTTACTGGAGAACCTCGCCAACATCGGACTCAAGCAGCTAGTGTAGTGTAGATTGTGGCCTCATTGTCGACATTGCTAAGTTAGCTTAGGCCTAGCTGCCATGATGCCTCTTTTGCACACGTTACTTCGTGACTTTGTTTTTCCAGACTCTGCTTGTGCCTATGTTCATGAGAACTGTCTGCATTTCTGCCTTTCACATTTTCTGCTGTTCTCTGTGGTTTTCGTCTGCACACGATGTACAAGGTCGAAAAACAACGTCCCTTGTTATTCTGTTCTGGTCAGCCCCACGCACTTAGACATAACACGAAGCACAGCTGTACTGCTGAAATTCGAGTGCTTTTAATATTGCAATATACCTGTTAGAGGCACTTGGAGAAAAACTTTTCCAGGGAGAAGAGCTGTGCTTGTCCGATGATGTAAACCTTGCATCTAGTTCTTGAGGTATGGGGTCCCCCTGACAAAGCCCAGAGGTCTTCTATTTGTATAATAAACAAGTTACTAGCACGGGGAGGGTGGCAAGGCATTATAGTCCTTTATCCACTGTCTTTATAAAATGCTGTCCCCGTTTGTATTCTATGGAATTGTAACAATGCTTACTGTTTTGTCTTTATGCATTATGCTGCTAGTACTGGCACGTGTACTGTGTCTTAGAGCACGTTAGTTGAAATAAACATTTTAAACTATACTGTGTCTCTTAATATGTACATTGTGGACAAGTATGAGTGAGTAATGAAAGAGTGTTCTTGCTCCCTCGATTCCTGAAAGAGTCCGTGTTCTGGGATGTCTAATCATTGGTAGCTTCGCTGTAGTATGGAGAATGAATGAGACACTATAGCTAGTCGGATTGGGATATTGGGTACTAAGGTGGATGGTTGGTACACCACTATACACCGAGGTCCTGTTTTCTTGCGCATAGTTCTGTATATGTGCAGAATCCCTGCAACATGGCGCCACCAATGTTTGGTCTGCTTCTTATCTGCGAGACTCTTGAGTAGTGCTTGTGCTTGTCCACAATTCCCCTCACTTCTGTTTCCGGAAACGGATGTGAGGGTGTAACCTCCTATATTGATGTTTTTATAGGTTCTTTCAAGCTTGAAGTTATTAAAAGGTATTCTCTTTAATGTTAACCCTATATTGCGCTGCCACGCACTAGGTTGTTCTTCATTCTTAGTCTTAATGGCTGTGAGTATAAATATCCCGGCACATAGCCGCGCTGCGCTCCGAGCTCATTTGACAGTGTATGGAGTGCCTGACGCGGGTGTCGCTCTCATCTTTGTGATACAAGCTGATCCGGCTTACCACTTTGAGGTGTTTTATTCATGGGTCACTTTTCCGGCAGTGGATGGAGCTGATAATTTGTTCCATGTGTACACTGCCACGGCCCTTCCTAATGCTTATCGGCCTTATCAGGCTCTTGAAGTTCCGCTCACGGCATAGCAACACCGGATTTGGTTTAATGGCGCCCTCCCACACCCAGTCACCCCGATTCGTTTAGGCACTTTATCGATAGATGGGGCCGCTTGGCCTGTTTTGGCTGGGTATACCCCGCATCCACGTTATTTAGCGGTTCCGGTAGATGAACTGCACGTGCTGCATACATCTTTGGTCCGTGTTCACAGAGCTTTAGTACAATATGTCACAGGCAACGTCCAGATGGCCCCTCCTGGAGTTGCAGCGCACCCAGCTGGGCCTGGCGGTGTAACTATAAGTCCCGTCATGGTTAATTCGGTGATGGGCAAGCGCCCACAGAATAAGGATGATTTGCCTTATTGGCTTGCTGAAACATTTGACCAGCTGGAGGCGGTGTTTACGAATACCTCTCCTGTGGAAAAACACAGGATTTTGACTATAAGTTTGCCAAAAGACTTAATTCCCGAGTTGACAGAATGCAACAACTGGGGTAAGGTATTTGCGGCAGTGTATGCGAAGTGTTTCGGCACTCCCTCAATGACGGTCCTCCCCGCCGTGATTAAGCATGTTCAAGACGAACATGGCCATGAAGCAGCTGTAGAATTGGGGATGAGACTAGTGGGAGTGTTCGATGTAGTGGCTGATCTAATCCTTGCAAATGTCAAGGGTGATGCAGTTAACTTTCAAGTAGCTAACGCTTTCGCTTTAGTCCCAGAACTGGACAACCCTCGGCAATTACCGAAAATTATTCCACAGGTTTATAAAACCATTGGCCGCAATAGTTTGGGAGTTAAGCCTTTTGCTAAAACGCAAACTCAAACACAACCACAACAAAAATCTCAGTCTGATAAAGACGAGAAACTGTTCTTTTCTAAAAAAGAACTGGAAACTTAAGAGGCAGGGGAAGAAACAACAGAAACCGGGGTCGCGTGCAGCGTCACCGGCTTCCGAGTCTTCTGAACGCACTTATGATTTGCGCGACCGAGCAAGAATTAAGTCTCCTGACAGGTTTCAGGTCCCTGAACAGCGTTCTCCTCGTTCTTCACAGGCACCATCGAGCTCACAGGCTGGTGGAGGAGATCGCCAGGATCGAGGCAAGGTTCGCAACGCCCCACAAGAACGGGACCAACCACGTTCTCGCCCTCAGTTTCAGAAGAAAAAAGTTGCGGCTTTAACAGCGAGATATGCCACAGACGGTGAGAACGAGACTCCTGAATTGGACGTGGGCAGTGACGCTGCTAGACAGCGCTGCGGAAGTTACCATAGTGCGGGATGCACTACGTCCTCATGTGGAGGCGACAGCAACTGACACTTTCATTACTGTCGAGACAGCTGACACCCGAGTGGCACCCCCTGACAGACTATTTAACATAGTCCTTCAAATTGAAGGTGACATTGAGCATGTTATTAAAGGGATCTTTTGGGAAAATCTGACCTCTTCTTACGACATATTATTGGCGGAGGCGGATTGGCCACCACCATTTGTTCTCGCTGCTCTGAGAGGGGAGGAAGTAATCCTTCCTAGTTTTTCTCATCATGTCCCCAAGGAGCATGCGGAGGCTTTCGCAGCTGAATGGGCTGTGGCCCAGGCCCCGGCACTGTACCGTAATCACGTGGGCTTGGATGAGGATTCTCCCCCCCATGATATACCATTGCGGTCTATGCCACAGGCTCAACCCCAATATCCCCTCCGGCGGGAAGCTAAAGGTCCCGTTTCAGACATTCTGACACAGTTAGAATATCAAGGAGTGATTGAGACATGCGTGTCACCAATGAATAACCCCCTTTTTGCGATTTCTAAACCCGATGGGTCGTACCGCTTAGTTTTAGATTACCGGCATTTGAACTCTCATTGTCGAACCTTTGCGGTACAGAATACCCTTAGTTCTGCGCTAGTAGACAGTCTTGTTCGTAAAAAATATAAAACGATACTTGACCTTTCCAATGGATTTTACTCACACAATTTGTCCCCTGAATGCAGTCAATGGACTGCGTTCACTTCCGGTGGAAAACATATAAATTCCGGCGTTTGCCAATGGGCTACAAGAACAGCCCAGGGGCTTCGCCGCCCGTGTTGTCTCTTTTTTGGACAGCATAGACCCAGATGCGTATTCGTACGTGGATGATATATATCTGACAGACGACGAACTATGGCCGCATCTTCCCCGAGTAGACCGCATTATTCTTGAATTTGCGGACTTCGGTTACAAATTTAATTTTGCCAAATCACACATCGCAGAGTACGCTGTGTTGTTTTTGGGCTACGAGCTCAACAATGAAGGTAGGGGCTTAGCTCCCCACTTCCTGGAGAAGTGCGCACTTCTGCGCCCTCCAACGACCTGAAAAACTTCAGTCTTTGCTGGGATTTTTGAACTTCGGGCATTCTTACATTCCCGAGTATGCCCAGCGTATCAAGGCTCTTTATGCCTTGATACAACCAACCTTTTCGAAGTCATGCTGGCTTCCGGAACATTCAGCTATTCTACAATCTTTGCAGTCTGATCTACTTGAATCTAAGTTCTTGTTGACTCGTGATAACCACACAAACCTGGTGATCAGAATCGTGCCAGGCGCAGTGGGTTTCACTTACTTGACGTTTAACGAAGGTGACACAGTATCTATTGCCTACAAGTCGCATCTTTACACTTCTGCCGAGTTGCGCTTTTCAACTGTGGAGAAAGTTTTGACTGCAGTGCAAATGGCGATCCTTAAAGAATACGCACTGGCACAGGGAAAACGCATTTTGGTGGTAACACCATATCCTGCCCTTGAGGCAGTGACAAAGGCAAGTGTACCAAACTCTAAGGCTTTGCACCCCCGTTGGATACAATGGGCTACTTCTTTGACGTCTCCTGATGTCACCTTTATCTTTGATTCCTCTCTTCAGACACAGGAGTTCTTACAGTATGAATTTGTTCATCCCCCTCCTCTGTCTTTGCTGCCGCTTGAGGAGTACAAATGTATCATTTACACCGATGGTTCGGCGCAACCGGCCACGGGTTCTAAGCATGCTTATTCAGCAGCATGTGCTATTGTGGCAGGTACTATGGTGAACAGTGAGTTCAAATCGAGCGTTGTACACACACAGGCACTGGGAGACAGTACCGCCCAATTGGCCGAGCGGCGTGCTTTGGTGCTCGCACTTGAGTTTGCAGTCCCGGATGTGACTACACTTATTGTATGCGATTCTTACTACTGTGTTCAGTCTTTTAATGACAACTTATTCTTTTGGTCTCAGAACGACTATAGAGATTCTAAAGGCAGCGCAATTAAGCATAAAATGCTTTGGGTTCGAGTAGCAGATCTTAAACGACGTCTGCCTCTCACACAGGTGATTCACACTCTTGGCCACCAGCGTGTGGGCGCACACACGGTCGGTAACAGTTTGGCGGATGAAGCTGCCAAATCAGCAGTCGCCACATGCTCAGTAGCAGCAGTTACAAGATCCATGACAAAAATAGATAATGAGATTTTGGCAGCTATTGCTGCTACAACGGAAGGTTCTAATTACCCACAGGGTTTCCCTTCCAAGTACTCTTATCACTTAAGTCCCAACCAGGTTCCTTATGTAAGAATTCCAGACGTTGGTGATCGGCTGATTCCCAAGGTGGACCGCAGAAATTCTTTGATAACAGCCGCACACGAAGGCTTGGCTTTGGCCCATGCTGGCGTGTCTGCAACTGTTTCACTCTTGCAGCAGCATTATTGGTGGCGTGGTTTATACAAACAGACCCGTAATTATGTCCTTTCTTGTGACATCTGTCAGCAAATTAAGCCCTCTACGGTTACACGTCCGCCACAAACACAGCTCTGCATTTCTAATAAACCTTTTGGTTGTGTATATCTTGATCACTGCGGTCCATTTTCTTCTGATACTGCATATAAATACATCTTAGTTGCAGTTGATTCGTGCACACGTTTCATCTGGGTTTGGCCACAACGCAGTGCTTACGCTCGAAATGTCATCAGGGATTTGCGTGTCTTTGTGGGAATTTTTGCCTGTGGCACCTTCCATTCCGACCAAGGTCCAGCGTTCGCCTCTAAGGCGTACAAGGATTAAATGAGGTCTTTGGGGGTGCTAGTGCAATTTTCGTCTCCATACAGGGCTGAGGGCAACTCAATTGTGGAGCGAATGAACCGTGACTTAAAGCAATCCTTGACAGCTAGAGTCTTAGGTACTGGCAGGAACTGGCTGGCCTACTTGTATGGCGTCCAACGTGCACTTAATAATCTCCCTAGAAGATCTCTGGGTGGGCGGACCCCATACGAAATGCTCTTTGGCATACAGATGTTTGTGCCAGACCTTGATGGTCTAGACATGGCGGCAGCTGCCACGACCTTTGACGTAGATAATCATTCTACTATGTTACAGGACTTACAAGAGACCCGTGACAGACTTGCAAGTGAACACTTACCCTCAGCCACTGACGCTGCGCTGCAGATTCCGGTTGCCTTCTGGCTTCCGAAGATTGGAGATATGGTCCAAGAGAAGGTGGAGAACAAAATAGAATTTGGCCCCTCTTATCGTGCACCGGTTCCAGTCCTTGGCTTGAAGGGTACTCGTACAGTCATCTTACCACTGCTTCCTGGTCGCAAAGACAACAGATACATCTCAGTGGACAATGTCAAGCTACAACATCTGGCCGATTCTGAATAGTGTAACACCTGCTGTATCATGTCCTGCAAGTTCCAGGAATCCTGCTGGTGGCCCTCCGGTCACCACGTGTAATGATGTTGCCATTGGGATGGTCTCTCTACCAGATCGCCTGCTCGACCCACCAGCTTCCTCCTGCAACGAGGAAACTGAGTATGCTTATCCCACAAGCGAGTCATTGGCTGGTTTGCCTACAACACCACTGAACCAGTCCCGCTTTTCTTTTGACTCGACTGCCACTTCATCATTTGTCCCAACCAAATTCAGTGTTTTTGTATCCTGGTTTAGAGACAATTTTTTGGTCCCTCCTTGGACATACATCTGGTTGGTGCTATTTCTGATTTTCCTGTTTATGTCCATTGGCTTTGTGACAGTTTTTTTCTTGCTCATCAATGGTCACTACTTGCCAGAGCGCTCTGCGGTGAACTCTGTTGCTGGAACTTTGGCTCCGCATTCTTCTTCACACATCATGAAGCGTGACCAGACATTTGTGAACATTTCCGCCTTTCCAGTCGCAGATGGCATCGTATGGGATGCAGTGAATTTCCAAATTCATGGACCAACAGAAATTATCAATGTTCCAAATGTACTTCGTGTTTCCATGGGTGATGTGGTAAAAAGAAACATACGTTCAGATGATTGGGATGTCCATGCAATTAAATCCTTCTTTTCTGATTTGAAATATGCTGCTTTTAATACTGAGGATTTGTATTGAAATTCTGCTAATTATGCCGATTTGTATTGTTACCAACATTATGGTAACCATTTCCTGCATAAATCTAGTACACTTCGAGGTAGTTTTAATTATACCCAGTGGGAACATTGCCCCACCCCTCTGCAAGGGAGCTCCCAAACTCTGATAAATAAATTTACTTTTTTTACAGACTTTGATAGGTCAAACCCAGGGTCCTATTATTTAAAATTAAAAATTTCTTCGAATCCGAAGGTGATGTTAACCCACACCAAATTGTTGTATTCCAGTTCCTTTATGGACGCATTAGCTGTTGGTGGCTATGAGCACTGGAAAGCCACCATTGATTTAAAATCTATTTGGGGCACAAAATCCTATCAGGTACGCGGTACGGAGGCCTTACATCGCGCTTGCCTCATCCCGACCCAAATATTATTTTTAAATAGTACTATATACCAAACAACTAGTTTTGGTTTGGCAACTTCCAAACAATTGAATGCACCTACCATTCCTGCGCTGTCTTCATTGCCTAACTGGAGCTTGCATTTAAATTATTCCCTTGATGAGTTGCAAAGCTTTGTTTCAAAATAATTCATTTAATGTCTCTGCATTAGATCACTCAGATTGGTTAGTGTGGCCGATAGCTTCTAATGCCTGCCAACTGCGTTTTCATAACTCTGCCCCTGGTTACAAACCGGATAAACCTGATCCACGTTTTTCTCACTCACGTTCGGTTACAACATATTCAGTTGGTAAATTATGTAAGCAGTGGTTGCAGCACTCTACACTAGAGTCTGTGAAACAACATTTATCCCTGTTATCCAGTAACATCGATCTGGCCGACTTTGTTCTGGGACATAGAGGTCCGAGACCAAAAAGATTTATTTATGCGACTTACAATGAAATCTGGAAGCTTTCACAAATAGAAGCTGCTTCCCGTTTACGGGAAATAGACCAAGCAAATCTAGAAAAAGTACTTGCTGTTGTTGACAATAGTATTAACACGCTGTCTTCCCGCATTTACACATTAGATAATATTGTTTCTTCTGTTGTTGATTTTGTACAAGATGAAGTGTCTGTGTTATATCATAGTCAGAATCAGTTGCGTTCTGTGATGCAGTTTGCATGGACTTTGCAAACTCTGAAAATGGGGAAGGTACCATGGGATTACTTAAACGCTACTGCATTGTTCTTGCCGTTTAATTTGACTGAGAAACAGCAGTTCATGTCCATGAAAGATGCAACATACACTCTTCTACATATCAAAAAAATAGATCCTTTACCTTTCTCTGTGGCGGAAACTGACTCTGCAGTTTGGCTCATACACGGGGTTATCTCTTTGCCTTTCTCTTTGTTTGAATTCAGTTCCTGCATGAAACATTACCCGATAGGCCGTTTTGAGTCTTCTACATATCAAAAAAATAGATCCTTTACCTTTCTCTGTGGCGGAAACTGACTCTGCAGTTTGGCTCATACACGGGGTTATCTCTTTGCCTTTCTCTTTGTTTGAATTCAGTTCCTGCATGAAACATTACCCGATAGGCCGTTTTGAGCCTTTGGGCAGTACCTTTCTGCATGAAGTGTGGTCCTTGCCTTTCACATACAGATGCCTTAGGGACGAAAAATAGGTGTACCTCACAGGGGAGTCTTGCGATTCTACAGTGGGTCATTCCCTTGTTTGTAAAAACATTAAATTGCACGGGGCTTGTAATGTTTCCGCCCCGAATCTTGCATGTATTTTAAAGGGTATTCCTGTTCCAGCTATATCACCTACTTTCACTATGCTTGCTAACGGTAGCTATCTGCTTTTAAATAATCAAGATTGCTGTGGGTTGCAAGCTGGCATACCCTACATTGTAACAGTTTCGCAACGCGTAGTATGCTGCAAAAATGTGCTTTTTCCACCCCCACGTGGGAAGTTAGAAAGTTCCATTTGGCCTTACATACCGACTTTGAAGGCAGATTTCAATAAATTGAGCAGAATAAAGGCGCTATTATTAAACCAGGAGGTTATGCAAACTTCCGCACGGGAGACCTTCGTCCTCCAGGTGGGCAGCGCCCACAGTGAAATACAGGCCCTTTTAAATACTAACCTCCCCCAACATTTCGGTGAACTGATTCACTGTATATTTAATGCATCTAATACCAACGGCCTTGTACACTTTTTTAAAGTTGTGGGCTCTGGCCTTCTGACGTCCTTTCAGACAATATTTGGTGTAATACCGGCTTTTATTCATTCCATTTTTTCCAGCGTCTTTGGTGGCTTCCCATTGATCCTAGCCTTAGCTGCAGCAATATTGCTTTTGCTTTGCCTGTTGCGCAATGGCTGCACCTCTTGTGGGCCTACACAGCCCAGGGCGACTGCGGATGCTCCGTGACCGCATGATTGACAGCTTCGGTACACTGCCACTGGCAACACTCAGCGTGGCTTATGGATTATCTTTTCGCTTTGCGTATTTCACTTGCGTGCAACCTGTGCTGTCCTGTTTACGATGTCTGTTCTCATGGTCCTTGGATGTATGCCTCTCCAATACGTCTTGCTCGGACCCGGATTTCGACCAGTTAATGGGCCTCTTAATGGCCCATGAACAGGAATGTTCCGGTGAAGGATTAATGGCGCGTGCGGCTGCACTTGGAGTCTTAGCACAATAGGATATCTGTGCGGCTGCTCAGAATCTCCTACAAAAAAGTTATATTGAATATCACGCAAGTTGTCCCGCAATGCTGATCGCTGCTCCCTATTGTGAGGAACATGAATGCAGTTTTGATTTGTTGAACTGGATGGCATCTCTTTTTTCAAGCGATGACAATGATGTCTTTTTGGAAGGTGCTGCTGTCTTCTGCGCATACACTCTGATGGATTAGTTGTGTTGGCTCTCAATAAACTGCATATCCGGATATTTTTATCCTCTTTGAGTGACCATTTTTTTTTTTTGGCCCTATTTCGACCTTTTTTTCCCAAAAACTTTTCCCACCTATAGACGTTTGCATTCTGCTCCATCTATTTGAACTCTGTTTTTGTCCTATGTCTTGACCTATGGACTGACCAGGGGAGGGTGAAGTGTGTATTGTGGCCTCATTGTCGACATTGCTAAGTTAGCTTAGGCCTAGCTGCCATGATGCCTCTTTTGCACACGTTACTTCGTGACTTTGTTTTTCCAGACTCTGCTTGTGGCTATGTTCATGAGAACAGTCTACATTTCTGCCTTTCACATTTTCTGCTGTTCTCTGTGGTTTTCGTCTGCACACGATGTACAAGGTCGAAAAACAACGTCCCTTGTTATTCTGTTCTGGTCAGCCCCACGCATTTAGACATAACACGAAGCACAGCTGTACTGCTGAAATTCGAGTGCTTTTAATATTGCAATATACCTGTTAGAGGCACTTGGAGAAAAACCTTTCCAGGGAGAAGAGCTGTGCTTGTCCGATGATGTAAACCTTGCATCTAGTTCTTGAGGTATAGGGGTCCCCCTGACAAAGCCCAGAGGTCTTCTATTTTTATAATAAACTAGTTACTAGCACGGGGAGGGTGGCAAGGCATTATAATCCTTTATCCACTGTCTTTATAAAATGCTGTCCCCGTTTGTATTCTATGGAATTGTAACAATGCTTACTGTTTTGTCTTTATGCATTATGCTGCTAGTACTGGCACGTGTACTGTGTCTTAGAGCACGTTAGTTGAAATAAACATTTTAAACTATACTGTGTCTCTTAATACGCATGTTGTGGACAAGTATGAGTGAGTAATGAAAGAGTGTTCTTGCTCCCGCGATTCCTGGAAGAGTCCGTGTTCTGGGATGTCTAATCATTGGTAGCTTCGCTGTAGTATGGAGAACGAATGAGACACTATAGCTAGTCGGATTGGGATTTTGGGCACTAAGGTGGATGGTTGGTACACCACTATACACCGAGGTCCTGTTTTCCTGCGCATAGTTCTGTATATGTGCAGAATCCCCGCAACACTAGTCAACACACCGATCCACACAGACAGAAACACGCTCAACACCGTCTTCTCTGCCAGAAGGAACATCAGCTACAGCCACACCACCAAACTCTCATGGACCAGCCACCACTACGTACATCTCGCCTTCGCCACCACCACCGTACACCACCGCCCTCACCGCCCCCCCCGCCGCAGCTGGATCAAGGCCACCAAGAACTTCTCATCGACTCCCTCAGCACAACCACTCCGCCAACAGACGCCAACACCATAGCACGCAACCTCCACGGTTGGATCTCCAACTACGCCGACACCCTGGCACCCCTCAAGAAAAAACCAGACAAGCAACACTCCAAGAAAGCCAGCTGGTTCACTCCCGCCCTCCACCAGTGAAGATGCACCTGCAGATGGCTCGAGAAGAGATGGAGAAACAACAACACCTCGGAAACACATGCTGCCTTCAAATCCGCCATCACCGCCCACCACCTCCTCCTCAAAACCACAAGAAAAACAACCCTCCAAGACAGAATCAGTGCCAACGCACATTACAGCAAAGAACTCTTTGCCATCGTCAAGGAGTTTGCCAGGCCCAACAGCGAGACCACGAATGTCCCTCCCTCCCAAGACCACTACAACAAACTCGGCACCTTTTTCCACCACAAGATCAGGCAGATCTATGACAGCTTTGACACCCAAGACCCTGCCACTACTCCAGCCCCCACTGCATGCAACCACGTCGCACCCCAACAGACTGTGCTCTGCTGGACCCCGCTCACAACAGAGGACACGCTCAAGACTATGAAGAGCATCCACTCAGGAGCCCCATCGGATCCTTGCCCGCACCACATCTTCCACAGAGAGGCCGCCGCCATCCCCCCGTGTTTCGCCGCATCATCAACTTTTCCATCGAAACCACCTCCTTCTCCGATGACTGAAAACATGCCAAGATCAACCTCCTGCTGAAGAAGCCGTCCTCAGACCCGACTCACCTCAAGAACTTCAGGCCCACCTCCCTGCACCCCTTCCTAGCCAAGGTCATTGAGAAAGCCATTAACGCCCAACTCTCCATCAACTCCACTGGCTCCCAGTCAACAAGAGAATCACCTTCATGCTCCTCACACATGCTTACAAAGCTCTCCACGACAAAGGACCAGCATATCTGAACCACCGCCTTGCATCTCACGTACCCGCCAGACAAATCCATTCCGCCCAACTCACCCTAGCCTCCGTCCCCAGGATCCACAAGGCCAGAGCAGGAGAGAGATCCTTCTCCTACCTTGCTGCCAAGAGCTGGAACACGCTGCCCCTCCACCTCATGCAATCCGCGTCGCTGACCCAGTTCAAGAAGGACCTCAAGACCTGTCTCTTCGAATGATCCTACACCCAGAAGGACCAGCAGCCCACCCCCCCTCAGCTCCTTGAGACCCTCACGGGTGAGTAGCCGCGCTATACAAGCCTCTGATTGATTGGTTTGATTGATTGGAATAGTGTTTGTAGCAGAAGCAGGTGTGTGTTTGTGAGTAGTAGTATTTATAGCAGATGCAGGTGCATGTTTGTGAGTAGTAGTAGTATGTTTGTAGCAGAAGCAAGTGTGTGTTTGTGTGTAGTAGTATTTATAGCAGATGCAGGTGCATGTTTGTGAGTAGTAGTAGTTTTTGTAGCAGAAGCAAGTGTGTGTTTGTGTGTAGTAGTATTTATAGCAGATGCAGGTGCGTGTTTGTGAGTAGTAGTAGTATGTTTGTAGCAGAAGCAAGTGTGTATTTGTGTGTAGTAAGTAAGTAAGTAATAGTTTATTGTCCGGTCAATTAAAACCTTTACAATTTCTCTTTAAAAGGAAAGTAACAAAAGTTACAGCAGCAAAGTTCATGGTTTAAGACTTCTCAATAATATCATCATAAAACATTCAAGCATTGTATTGACATCATTAGTGCAATTGTCCATAATTGTGTCTAATACAGTACATTAGTAAGAGGTTTGATCGTTCTATATCTTGACAGGTTTTCTGATCCTGAGCATTTTTGGGGGGAGTAAAATTCTAAAATATTAAAATTTTAATAAAACAGATGCTCAGTTTGAATAGAGAAGTCAATATCAATGGAATAGTTGCTTTCTGAGCAGCGGCAGAGGTAGGTTGCTGTTGACGCTTATACTGGGGCATGTGTTGTCCAGAAGAAAGGCAAACTGAGTATGTGTTGTTTGCTATAAAAGCAAAAGCAGAGGAATGATGCAGTGATGGAAGATACCAGAAATTTATCGGCCGAGTTTCTCCCCAGCCGCTTCCATGAATTGCACGAAGCGACACGTCAGCTGAGCGTTCCCTCCTCCGAGGCATGCCATCACTGCTTGTCTACAGGTTCTTATCCCCTCGTTTACGAAGTGTGGCTTCAGTAATTGGCATCGTTCAGCCCGTAATTCTTTGCAGATGCACAAAAGATGTATTATACTTTCGTTAGCTTCCTTGCATAAGCGGCATGTTGTCTGACCCGGCGTTCGTTTCCAAGGGGGAAGGTGCTGCAATGATGGTAAAATGCCCATTCGGAGATGAAGATATTTTTCTTTCTTCCTCCGGTTGAAGCCTACGCCTAGGTAAGATTGCGCGGAGGGCTTGACGTAGCTTTGCACAACAAACCATCCATGGGATCTTTCTGTGAGAGCCGCCTTGTCTTCTAGTAATGATAGTTTCTTCAGTCTTATTTACAATTTGTTTAAAACAATGGTAAGACCCTGATCCTGCCCAAAATTCCTCCAGTCCCAGACGCTCTTTTGATGCGGTCCGGTAGCTCATGGCTGCACAGTCCCTCTTTTGTTGTATGTCGATCCATAGGTAAGAATTCAGTGTTCCTGCTTCATCCCTTTTGATCCTATACCAGCTCTTGGCGTAGGCTCCTTTACGAGCTAGTTCTTGGCTTTGCAGGCCGAATTTGTGTGTAGTAGTATTTATAGCAGATGCAGGTGCGTGTTTGTATGTAGTAGTATTTATAGCAGATGCAGGTGCGTGTTTGTATGTAGTAGTATTTATAGCAGATGCAGGTGCGTGTTTGTGTGTAGTAGTATTTATTGCAGATGCAGGTGCGTGTTTCTGTGTAGTAGTATTTATTGCAGATGCAGGTGCGTGTTTCTGTGTAGTAGTATTTATTGCAGATGCAGGTGTGTGTTTGTGTGTAGTAGTATTTATTGCAGATGCAGGTGCATGTTTGTGTGTAGTAGTATTTATAGCAGATGCAGGTGCGTGTTTGTGTGTAGTAGTATTTATAGCAGATGCAGGTGCGTGTTTGTGTGTAGTAGTATTTATAGCAGATGCAGGTGCGTGTTTGTGTGTAGTAGTATTTATAGCAGATGCAGGTGCGTGTTTGTGTGTAGTAGTATTTATAGCAGATGCAGGTGCGTGTTTGTGTGTAGTAGTATTTATTGCAGATGCAGGTGCGTGTTTCTGTGTAGTAGTATTTATTGCAGATGCAGGTGCGTGTTTCTGTGTAGTAGTATTTATTGCAGATGCAGGTGTGTGTTTGTGTGTAGTAGTATTTATTGCAGATGCAGGTGGGTGTTTGTGTGTAGTAGTATTTATTGCAGATGCAGGTGCATGTTTGTGTGTAGTAGTATTTATAGCAGATGCAGGTGCGTGTTTGTGTGTAGTAGTATTTATAGCAGATGCAGGTGCGTGTTTGTGTGTAGTAGTATTTATTGCAGATGCAGGTGCGTGTTTGTATGTAGTAGTATTTATTGCAGATGCAGGTGTGTGTTTGTGTGTAGTAGTATTTATTGCAGATGCAGGTGGGTGTTTGTGTGTAGTAGTATTTATTGCAGATGCAGGTGCGTGTTTGTGTGTAGTAGTATTTATTGCAGATGCAGGTGTGTGTTTGTGTGTAGTAGTATTTATTGCAGATGCAGGTGCGTGTTTGTGTGTAGTAGTATTTATTGCAGATGCAGGTGCATGTTTGTGAGTAGTAGTAGTGTTTATAGCAGAAGCAAGTGTCTATTTGTGTGTAGTAGTGTTTATAGCAGATGCAGGTGCGTGTTTGTGTGTAGTAGTATTTATTGCAGATGCAGGTGCATGTTTGTGAGTAGTAGTAGTGTTTATAGCAGAAGCAAGTGTGTGTTTGTGTGTAGTAGTATTTATTGCAGATGCAGGTGCATGTTTGTGAGTAGTAGTAGTGTTTATAGCAGAAGCAAGTGTCTATTTGTGTGTAGTAGTGTTTATAGCAGATGCAGGTGCGTGTTTGTGTGTAGTAGTATTTATTGCAGATGCAGGTGCATGTTTGTGTGTAGTAGTTTCTTTAGCAG
Source organism: Calotriton arnoldi (assembly GCA_963921515.1). Taxonomy (NCBI): domain Eukaryota; kingdom Metazoa; phylum Chordata; class Amphibia; order Caudata; family Salamandridae; genus Calotriton; species Calotriton arnoldi. The sequence goes on along the minus strand of CAWUFW010004503.1, from coordinate 73,764 downwards.
AAGAGCCGTAGGGCAGGAGCAGAGGAGGACTGTAGTTCAGTCACGGGATAGGCAGGCGGGGGTGTAGGGTCCTTGAGAGACAGACACCTGCTTGGCCAAGAAGCCGTTCATTAGTAAAGTAGTGTCAGAACAGGAGACACCCCAACAGCTGGGGTGGGAGGGGGGTGGAGGGGGCGAGTAGCAACGTATGCCTCCCATGCTGCTCCACACCCCTCCCCTCCGCTCACTCTGCCCTCCTCCCCCGTAGGCTCTCTGCCCCCCAGCCCCCCCCAACTCCCCTCCCGTATAAGGTAATATTGAACAGTGTGACATGCTTCACCTCCCGGGGCTGGGGGCGGGGGGAGGGGTGCATTACAAGCCCAAGTGTAAGGGATACACTTGTGAGTCACACTCATCTCCGGCTAGGATGCTGCCCTAAGGTCCAGCCATGACCCCCCCTCCTGACCCCCACCGATGGCTCAGACACCGGATCTGTGCACATCTGTAACAAGAGTCTTGGCTGCTTTTGATGTGGCCAGTCCTGCGGCCACCGTAGATCGACATCAGCGTGCACTGTCTCCAGCACACGCCTTTGAAGCGCTACACACGCCTTTGAAGCGCTACAGCACAGAGCAGGCCTGCTTTACTCTCAGTGACTGAACCCACAGACCTCACCCGCCTGGCTGGTGAACGTCAGCTCTCTGTTCATTACACAGGGGTACTTCTGTAGAGGTACAGGTCATCTCATCACAGGGGCGTAAAACAGGCCCCTGCAGTGCATGTGGGACCCCATACCTTCAGGGGGCCCCAGTGAGCCAAAGGCCACTTCATATCTCTGAGATATGGGCGAGTCAGGGGACCCTCCTCACATGTTGTAGGGGGGCATCATATTACTTTACGTCTCTAGGTCCTGCCCATGTGCGGTGACCCCAATGTCCCGGTACAGTGTGGCTGGGGGGTGCCCGACCCTTACCTACAACCGTGTGGGGTGGAGGCATGGAGCCCCTTGTACGGCCTCACACTACCAGGCACCTCTGTGTATTATAGTGTCAGACACTACCAGGCACCCCACAGCTGTACCTCTGTGTATTATAGTGTCAGACACTTCCAGGCACCCCGCAGCTTCACCTCTGTGTATTATAGTGTCAGACACTACCAGACACCCTGCAGCTTCACATCTGTGTATTATAGTGTCAGACACTACCAGGCACCACGCAGCTTCACCTCTGTGTATTATAGTGTCAGACACTACCATGCACCCTGCAGCTTTACCTCTGTGTATTATAGTGTCAGACACTTCCAGGCACCCCACAGCTGTACCTCTGTGTATTATAGTGTCAGACACTTCCAGGCACCCCGCAGCTTCACCTCTGTGTATTATAGTGTCAGACACTTACAGGCACCCAGCAGCTCTACCTCTGTGTATTATAGTGTCAGACACTACCAGGCACCCTGCAGCTTTACCTCTGTGTATTATAGTGTCAGACACTTCCAGGCACCCCACAGCTGTACCTCTGTGTATTATAGTGTCAGACACTTCCAGGCACCCCGCAGCTTCACCTATGTGTATTATAGTGTCAGACACTTCCAGGCACCCTTCAGCTTCACCTCTGTGTATTATAGTGTCAGACACTACCACGCTCCCCGCAGCTTCACCTCTATTTATTATAGTGTCAGACACTACCAGGCACCCCGCACCTTTACCTCTGTGTATTATAGTGTCAGACACTACCAGGCACCCCGCAGCTTTAACCCTGTGTATTATAGTGTCAGACACTACCAGGCACCCCGCACCTTTACCTCTGTGTATTATAGTGTCAGACACTACCAGGCACCCTTCAGCTTCACATCTGTGTATTATAGTGTCAGACACTACTAGGCACCCCGCACCTTTACCTCTGTGTATTATAGTGTCAGACACTACCAGGCACCCCGCAGCTTTAACCCTGTGTATTATAGTGTCAGACACTACCAGGCACCCCGCACCTTTACCTCTGTGTATTATAGTGTCAGACACTACCAGGCACCCTGCAGCTTCACCTCTGTGTATTATAGTGTCAGACACTACTAGGCACCCTGCAGCTTCACCTCTGTGTATTATAGTGTCAGACACTACCAGGCACCCCGCAGCTTCACCTCTGTGTATTATAGTGTCAGACACTACCAGGCACCCCGCAGCTCTACCTCTGTGTATTATAGTGTCAGACACTACCAGGCACCCCGCAGCTTCACCTCTGTGTATTATAGTGTCAGACACTACCAGGCACCCCGCCGCTCTACCTCTGTGTATTATAGTGTCAGACACTACCAGGCACCCTTCAGCTTCACCTCTGTGTATTATAGTGTCAGACACTACCATGTACCCCGCAGCTTCACCTCTGTATATTATAGTGTCAGACACTACCAGGCACCCCGCAGCTTCACCTCTGTGTATTATAGTGTCAGACACTTCCAGGCACCCTTCAGCTTCACCTCTGTGTATTATAGTGTCAGACACTACCACGCACCCTGCAGCTTTACCTCTGTGTATTATAGTGTCAGACACTACCAGGCACCCTTCAGCTTCACATCTGTGTATTATAGTGTCAGACACTACTAGGCACCCCGCACCTTTACCTCTGTGTATTATAGTGTCAGACACTACCATGCACCCTGCAGCTTTACCTCTGTGTATTATAGTGTCGGACACTTCCAGGCACCCCACAGCTGTATCTCTGTGTATTATAGTGTCAGACACTTCCAGGCACCCCGCAGCATCACCTCTGTGTATTATAGTGTCAGACACTTCCCGGCACCCTTCAGCTTCACCTCTGTGTATTATAGTGTCAGACACTACCACACACCCTGCAGCTTTACCTCTGTGTATTATAGTGTCAGACACTACCAGGCACCCTTCAGCTTCACATCTGTGTATTATAGTGTCAGACACTACTAGGCACCCCGCACCTTTACCTCTGTGTATTATAGTGTCAGACACTACCAGGCACCCCGCAGCTTTAACCCTGTGTATTATAGTGTCAGACACTACCAGGCACCCAGCACCTTTACCTCTGTGTATTATAGTGTCAGACACTACCAGGCACCCTGCAGCTTCACCTCTGTGTATTATAGTGTCAGACACTTCCAGGCACCCCGCAGCTCTACCTCTGTGTATTATAGTGTCAGACACTACCAGGCACCCTTCAGCATCACCTCTGTGTATAATAGTGTCAGACACTACTATGTACCCCGCAGCTTCACCTCTGTGTATTATAGTGTCAGACACTACCAGGCACCCTTCAGCTTCACCTCTGTGTATTATAGTGTCAGATACTACCAGGCACCCTTCAGCTTCACCTCTGTGTATTATAGTGTCAGACACTACCAGGCACTCCGCAGCTTCACCTCTGTGTATTATAGTGTCAGACACTTCCAGGCACCCTTCAGCTTCACCTCTGTGTATTATAGTGTCAGACACTACCAGGCACCCTTCAGCTTCACCTCTGTGTATTATAGTGTCAGACACTACCACGCACCCTGCAGCTTTACCTCTGTGTATTATAGTGTCAGACACTACCAGGCACCCCACAGCTTCACATCTGTGTATTATAGTGTCAGACACTTCCAGACACCCTGCAGCTTCACCTCTGTGTATTATAGGGTCAGACACTACCAGGCACCCTTCAGCTTCACCTCTGTGTATTATAGTGTCAGACACTACCAGGCACCCGCAGCTTCACCTCTGTGTATTATAGTGTCAGACACTACTAGGCACCCCGCACCTTTACCTCTGTGTATTATAGTGTCAGACACTACCATGCACCCTGCAGCTTTACCTCTGTGTATTATAGTGTCAGACACTTCCAGGCACCCCACAGCTGTACCTCTGTGTATTATAGTGTCAGACACTTCCAGGCACCCCGCAGCTTCACCTCTGTGTATTATAGTGTCAGACACTTCCAGGCCCCCTTCAGCTTCACCTCTGTGTATTATAGTGTCAGACACTACCACGCACCCTGCAGCTTTACCTCTGTGTATTATAGTGTCAGACACTACCAGGCACCCTTCAGCTTCACATCTGTGTATTATAGTGTCAGACACTACTAGGCACCCTGCACCTTTACCTCTGTGTATTATAGTGTCAGACACTACCAGGCACCCCACAGCTTTAACCCTGTGTATTATAGTGTCAGACACTACCAGGCACCCCGCACCTTTACCTCTGTGGATTATAGTGTCAGACACTAACAGGCACCCTGCAGCTTCACCTCTGTGTATTATAGTGTCAGACACTTCCAGCCACCCCGCAGCTCTACCTCTGTGTATTATAGTGTCAGACACTACCAGGCACCCTTCAGCTTCACCTCTGTGTATAATAGTTTCAGACACTACCATGTACCCCGCAGCTTCACCTCTGTGTATTATAGTGTCAGACACTACCAGGCACCCTTCAGCTTCACCTCTGTGTATTATAGTGTCAGACACTACCATGCACCCTGCAGCTTTACCTCTGTGTATTATAGTGTCAGACACTTCCAGGCACCCCGCAGCTTCACCTCTGTGTATTATAGTGTCAGACACTACCACGCTCCCTGCACCTTTACCTCTGTGTATTATAGTGTCAGACACTACCAGGCACCCTTCAGCTTCACATCTGTGTATTATAGTGTCAGACACTTCCAGGCACCCCGCAGCTTTACCTCTGTGTATTATAGTGTCAGACACTACCATGCACCCTGCAGCTTTACCTCTGTGTATTATAGTGTCAGACACTTCCAGGCACCCCACAGCTGTACCTCTGTGTATTATAGTGTCAGACACTTCCAGGCACCCCGCAGCTTCACCTCTGTGTATTATAGTGTCAGACACTACCACGCACCCTGCAGCTTTACCTCTATGTATTATAGTGTCAGACACTACCACGCACCCTGCAGCTTTACCTCTGTGTACTATAGTGTCAGACACTACCAGGCACCCTTCAGCTTCACATCTGTGTATTATAGTGTCAGACACTACTAGGCACCCCGCACCTTTACCTCTGTGTATTATAGTGTCAGACACTACCAGGCACCCCGCAGCTTTAACCCTGTGTATTATAGTGTCAGACACTACCAGGCACCCCCCACCTTTACCTCTGTGTATTATAGTGTCAGACACTACCAGGCACCCTGCAGCTTCACTTCTGTGTATTATAGTGTCAGACACGTCCAGGCACCCCGCAGCTCTACCTCTGTGTATTATAGTGTCAGACACTACCAGGCACCCTTCAGCTTCACCTCTGTGTATAATAGTGTCAGACACTACCATGTACCCCGCAGCTTCACCTCTGTGTATTATAGTGTCAGACACTACCAGGCACCCTTCAGCTTCACCTCTGTGTATTATAGTGTCAGACACTACCAGGCACCCTTCAGCTTCACCTCTGTGTATTATAGTGTCAGACACTTCCAGGCTCCCCGCAGCTTCACCTCTGTGTATTATAGTGTCAGACACTTCCAGGCACCCTTCAGCTTCACCTCTGTGTATTATAGTGTCAGACACTACAAGGCACCCTTCAGCTTCACCTCTGTGTATTATAGTGTCAGACACTACCACGCACCCTGCAGCTTTACCTCTGTGTATTATAGTGTCAGACACTACCAGGCACCCTTCAGCTTCAAATCTGTGTATTATAGTGTCAGACACTACAAGGCACCCCGCACCTTTACCTCTGTGTATTATAGTGTCAGACACTACCATGCACCCTGCAGCTTTACCTCTGTGTATTATAGTGTCAGACACTTCCAGGCACCCCACAGCTGTACCTCTGTGTATTATAGTGTCAGACACTTCCAGGCACCCCGCAGCTTCACCTCTGTGTATTATAGTGTCAGACACTTCCAGGCACCCTTCAGCTTCACCTCTGTGTATTATAGTGTCAGACACTACCACGCACCCTGCAGCTTTACCTCTGTGTATTATAGTGTCAGACACTACCAGGCACCCTTCAGCTTCACATCTGTGTATTATAGTGTCAGACACTACTAGGCACCCCGCACCTTTACCTCTGTGTATTACAGTGTTAGACACTACCAGGCACCCCGCAGCTTTAACCCTGTGTATTATAGTGTCAGACACTACCAGGCACCCCGCACCTTTACCTCTGTGTATTATAGTGTCAGACACTACCAGGCACCCCGCACCTTTACCTCTGTGTATTATAGTGTCAGACACAACCAGGCACCCTGCAGCTTCACCTCTGTGTATTATAGTGTCAGACACTTCCAGGCACCCGCAGCTCTACCTCTGTGTATTATAGTGTCAGACACTACCAGGCACCCTTCAGCTTCACCTCTGTGTATAACAGTGTCAGACATTACCATGTACCCCGCAGCTTCACCTCTGTGTATTATTGTGTCAGACACTACCAGGCACCCTTCAGCTTCACCTCTGTGTATTATAGTGTCAGACACTACCATGCACCCTGCAGCTTTACCTCTGTGTATTATAGTGTCAGACATTTCCAGGCACCCCGCAGCTTCACCTCTGTGTATTATAGTGTCAGACACTTCCAGGCACCCTTCAGCTTCACCTCTGTGTATTATAGTGTCAGACACTACCACAGACCCTGCAGCTTTACCTCTGTGTATTATAGTGTCAGACACTACCAGGCACCCTTCAGCTTCACATCTGTGTATTATAGTGTCAGACACTACCAGGCACCCTTCAGCTTCACATCTGTGTATTATAGTGTCAGACACTACTAGGCACCCCACACCTTTACCTCTGTGTATTATAGTGTCAGACACTACCACGCACCCGCGGCTTCACCTCTGTGTATTATAGTGTCAGACACTTCCAGGCACCCCGCAGCTCTACCTCTGTGTATTATAGTGTCAGACACTACCAGGCACCCTTCAGCTTCACATCTGTGTATTATAGTGTCAGACACTACCAGGCACCCTGCAGCTTTACCTCTGTGTATTATAGTGTCAGACACTACCAGGCACCCTTCAGCTTCACATCTGTGTATTATAGTGTCAGACACTACCAGGCACCACGCAGCTTCACCTCTGTTTATTATAGTGTCAGACACTTCCAGGCACCCTTCAGCTTCACATCTGTGTATTATAGTGTCAGACACTACCAGGCAACCTTCAGCTTCACATCTGTGTATTATAGTGTCAGACACTACTAGGCACCCCGCACCTTTACCTCTGTGTATTATAGTGTCAGACACTACCATGCACCCTGCAGCTTTACCTCTGTGTATTATAGTGTCAGACACTTCCAGGCACCCCACAGCTGTACCTCTGTGTATTATAGTGTCAGACACTTCCAGGCACCCCGCAGCTTCACCTCTGTGTATTATAGTGTCAGACACTTCCAGGCACCCTTCAGCTTCACCTCTGTGTATTATAGTGTCAGACACTACCACGCACCCTGCAGCTTTACCTCTGTGTATTATAGTGTCAGACACTACCAGGCACCCTTCAGCTTCACATCTGTGTATTATAGTGTCAGACACTACTAGGCACCCCGCACCTTTACCTCTGTGTATTATAGTGTCAGACACTACCAGGCATCCCGCAGCTTTAACCCTGTGTATTATAGTGTCAGACACTACCAGGCACCCCGCACCTTTACCTCTGTGTATTATAGTGTCAGACACTACCAGGCACCCTGCAGCTTCACCTCTGTGTATTATAGTGTCAGACACTTCCAGGCACCCCGCAGCTCTACCTCTGTGTATTATAGTGTCAGACACTACCAGGCACCCTTCAGCTTCACCACTGTGTATAATAGTGTCAGACACTACCATCTACCCCGCAGCTTCACCTCTGTGTATTATAGTGTCAGACACTACCAGGCACCCTTCAGCTTCACCTCTATGTATTATAGTGTCAGACACTACCAGGCACCCTTCAGCTTCACCTCTGTGTATTATAGTGTCAGACACTACCAGGCACCCCGTAGCTTCACCTCTGTGTATTATAGTGTCAGGCACTATCAGGCACCCCGCAGCTTCACGTCTGTGTATTATAGTGTCAAACACTACCAGACACCCCGCAGCTCTACCTCTGTGTATTATAGTGTCAGACACTTCCAGGCACCCTGCAGCTTTACCTCTGTGTATTATAGTGTCAGACACTACCAGGCACCCTGCAGCTTCACCTCTGTGTATTATAGTGTCAGACACTACCAGGCACCCCGCAGCTTCACCTCTGTGTATTATAGTGTCAGACACTTCCAGGCACCCGCAGCTTCACCTCTGTGTATTATAGTGTCAGACACTTCCAGGCACCCGCAGCTTCACCTCTGTGTATTATAGTGTCAGACACTTCCAGGCACCCTTCAGCTTCACCTCTGTGTATTATAGTGTCAGACACTACCACACACCCTGCAGCTTTACCTCTGTGTATTATAGTATCAGACACTACCATGCACCCTGCAGCTTTACCTCTGTGTATTATAGTGTCAGACACTTCCAGGCACCCTGCACCTTTACCTCTGTGTATTATAGTGTCAGACACTACCAGGCACCCCGCAGCTTTAACCCTGTGTATTATAGTGTCAGACACTACCAGGCACCCCGCACCTTTACCTCTGTATATTATAGTGTCAGACACTACCAGGCACCCTGCAGCTTCACCTCTGTGTATTATTGTGTCAGACACTACCAGGCACCCTTCAGCTTCACCTCTGTGTATTATAGTGTCAGACACTACCATGCACCCTGCAGCTTTACCTCTGTGTATTATAGTGTCAGACACTTCCAGGCACCCCACAACTTCACCTCTGTGTATTATAGTGTCAGACACTTCCAGGCACCCTTCCGCTTCACCTCTGTGTATTATAGTGTCAGACACTACCACGCACCCTGCAGCTTTACCTCTGTGTATTATAGTGTCAGACACTACCAGGCACCCTTCAGCTTCACATCTGTGTATTATAGTGTCAGACACTACTAGGCACCCCGCACCTTTACCTCTGTGTATTATAGTGTTAGACACTACCAGGCACCCCGCAGCTTTAACCCTCTGTATTATAGTGTCAGACACTACCAGGCACCCCGCACCTTTACCTCTGTGTATTATAGTGTCAGACACTACCAGGCACCCCGCAACTTTACCTCTGTGTATTATAGTGTCAGACACTACCAGGCACCCTGCAGCTTCACCTCTGTGTATTATAGTGTCAGACACTTCCAGGCACCCGCAGCTCTACCTCTGTGTATTATAGTGTCAGACACTACCAGGCACCCTTCAGCTTCACATCTGTGTATAACAGTGTCAGACATTACCATGTACCCCGCAGCTTCACCTCTGTGTATTATTGTGTCAGACACTACCAGGCACCCTTCAGCTTCACCTCTGTGTATTATAGTGTCAGACACTACCATGCACCCTGCAGCTTTACCTCTGTGTATTATAGTGTCAGACACTTCCAGGCACCCCGCAGCTTCACCTCTGTGTATTATAGTGTCAGACACTTCCAGGCACCCTTCAGCTTCACCTCTGTGTATTATAGTGTCAGACACTACCACACACCCTGCAGCTTTACCTCTGTGTATTATAGTGTCAGACACTACCAGGCACCCTTCAGCTTCACATCTGTGTATTATAGTGTCAGACACTACCAGGCACCCTTCAGCTTCACATCTGTGTATTATAGTGTCAGACACTACTAGGCACCCCGCACCTTTACCTCTGTGTATTATAGTGTCAGACACTACCACGCACCCGCGGCTTCACCTCTGTGTATTATAGTGTCAGACACTTCCAGGCACCCCGCAGCTCTACCTCTGTGTATTATAGTGTCAGACACTACCAGGCACCCTTCAGCTTCACATCTGTGTATTATAGTGTCAGACACTACCAGGCACCCTTCAGCTTCACATCTGTGTATTATAGTGTCAGACACTACTAGGCACCCCGCACCTTTACCTCTGTGTATTATAGTGTCAGACACGCCCAGGCACCCGCGGCTTCACCTCTGTGTATTATAGTGTCAGACACTTCCAGGCACCCCGCAGCTCTACCTCTGTGTATTATAGTGTGAGACACTTCCAGGCACCCTTCAGCTTCACCTCTGTGTATTATAGTGTCAGACACTACCACGCACCCTGCAGCTTTACCTCTGTGTATTATAGTGTCAGACACTACCAGGCACCCTTCAGCTTCACATCTGTGTATTATAGTGTCAGACACTACTAGGCACCCCGCACCTTTACCTCTGTGTATTATAGTGTCAGACACTACCACGCACCCGCCGCTTCACCTCTGTGTATTATAGTGTCAGACACTTCCAGGCACCCCGCAGCTCTACCTCTGTGTATTATAGTGTCAGACACTACCAGGCACCCTTCAGCTTCACATCTGTGTATTATAGTGTCAGACACTACCAGGCACCCTTCAGCTTCACATCTGTGTATTATAGTGTCAGACACTACTAGGCACCCCGCACCTTTACCTCTGTGTATTATAGTGTCAGACACGCCCAGGCACCCGCGGCTTCACCTCTGTGTATTATAGTGTCAGACACTTCCAGGCACCCCGCAGCTCTACCTCTGTGTATTATAGTGTGAGACACTTCCAGGCACCCTTCAGCTTCACCTCTGTGTATTATAGTGTCAGACACTACCACGCACCCTGCAGCTTTACCTCTGTGTATTATAGTGTCAGACACTACCAGGCACCCTTCAGCTTCACATCTGTGTACTATAGTGTCAGACACTACCAGGCACCACGCAGCTTCACCTCTGTGTATTATAGTGTCAGACACTTCCAGGCACCCTTCAGCTTCACATCTGTGTATTATAGTGTCAGACACTACCAGGCACCCTTCAGCTTCACATCTGTGTATTATAGTGTCAGACACTACTAGGCACCCCGCACCTTTACCTCTGTGTATTATAGTGTCAGACACTACCATGCACCCTGCAGCTTTACCTCTGTGTATTATAGTGTCAGACACTTCCAGGCACCCCACAGCTGTACCTCTGTGTATTATAGTGTCAGACACTTCCAGGCACCCCGCAGCTTCACCTCTGTGAATTATAGTGTCAGACACTTCCAGGCACCCTTCAGCTTCACCTCTGTGTATTATAGTGTCAGACACTACCACGCACCCTGCAGCTTTACCTCTGTGTATTATAGTGTCAGACACTACCAGGCACCCTTCAGCTTCACATCTGTGTATTATAGTGTCAGACACTACTAGGCACCCCGCACCTTCACCTCTGTGTATTATAGTGTCAGACACTATCAGGCACCCTGCAGCTTCACGTCTGTGTATTATAGTGTCAAACACTACCAGACACCCCGCAGCTCTACCTCTGTGTATTATAGTGTCAGACACTTCCAGGCACCCTGCAGCTTTACCTCTGTGTATTATAGTGTCAGACACTACCAGGCACCCTGCAGCTTCACCTCTGTGTATTATAGTGTCAGACACTACCAGGCACCCCGCAGCTTCACCTCTGTGTATTATAGTGTCAGACACTTCCAGGCACCCGCAGCTTCACCTCTGTGTATTATAGTGTCAGACACTTCCAGGCACCCTTCAGCTTCACCTCTGTGTATTATAGTGTCAGACACTACCACACACCCTGCAGCTTTACCTCTGTGTATTATAGTATCAGACACTACCATGCACCCTGCAGCTTTACCTCTGTGTATTATAGTGTCAGACACTTCCAGGCACCCTGCACCTTTACCTCTGTGTATTATAGTGTCAGACACTACCAGGCACCCCGCAGCTTTAACCCTGTGTATTATAGTGTCAGACACTACCAGGCACCCCGCACCTTTACCTCTGTATATTATAGTGTCAGACACTACCAGGCACCCTGCAGCTTCACCTCTGTGTATTATAGTGTCAGACACTACCAGGCACCCTTCAGCTTCACCTCTGTGTATTATAGTGTCAGACACTACCATGCACCCTGCAGCTTTACCTCTGTGTATTATAGTGTCAGACACTTCCAGGCACCCCACAGCTTCACCTCTGTGTATTATAGTGTCAGACACTTCCAGGCACCCTTCCGCTTCACCTCTGTGTATTATAGTGTCAGACACTACCACGCACCCTGCAGCTTTACCTCTGTGTATTATAGTGTCAGACACTACCAGGCACCCTTCAGCTTCACATCTGTGTATTATAGTGTCAGACACTACTAGGCACCCCGCACCTTTACCTCTGTGTATTATAGTGTCAGACACTACCATGCACCCTGCAGCTTTACCTCTGTGTATTATAGTGTCAGACACGTCCAGGCACCCCACAGCTGTACCTCTGTGTATTATAGTGTCAGACACTTCCAGGCACCCCGCAGATTCACCTCTGTGTATTATAGTGTCAGACACTTCCAGGCACCCTTCAGCTTCACCTCTGTGTATTATAGTGTCAGACACTACCACGCACCCTGCAGCTTTACCTCTGTGTATTATAGTGTCAGACACTACCAGGCACCCTTCAGCTTCACATCTGTGTATTATAGTGTCAGACACTACTAGGCACCCCGCACCTTTACCTCTGTGTATTATAGTGTTCGACACTACCAGGCACCCCGCAGCTTTAACCCTGTGTATTATAGTGTCAGACACTACCAGGCACCCCGCACCTTTACCTCTGTGTATTATAGTGTCAGACACTACCAGGCACCCCGCAACTTTACCTCTGTGTATTATAGTGTCAGACACTACCAGGCACCCTGCAGCTTCAGCTCTGTGTATTATAGTGTCAGACACTTCCAGGCACCCGCAGCTCTACCTCTGTGTATTATAGTGTCAGACACTACCAGGCACCCTTCAGCTTCACATCTGTGTATAACAGTGTCAGACATTACCATGTACCCCGCAGCTTCACCTCTGTGTATTATTGTGTCAGACACTACCAGGCACCCTTCAGCTTCACCTCTGTGTATTATAGTGTCAGACACTACCATGCACCCTGCAGCTTTACCTCTGTGTATTATAGTGTCAGACACTTCCAGGCACCCCGCAGCTTCACCTCTGTGTATTATAGTGTCAGACACTTCCAGGCACCCTTCAGCTTCACCTCTGTGTATTATAGTGTCAGACACTACCACACACCCTGCAGCTTTACCTCTGTGTATTATAGTGTCAGACACTACCAGGCACCCTTCAGCTTCACATCTGTGTATTATAGTGTCAGACACTACCAGGCACCCTTCAGCTTCACATCTGTGTATTATAGTGTCAGACACTACTAGGCACCCCGCACCTTTACCTCTGTGTATTATAGTGTCAGACACTACCACGCACCCGCGGCTTCACCTCTGTGTATTATAGTGTCAGACACTTCCAGGCACCCCGCAGCTCTACCTCTGTGTATTATAGTGTCAGACACTACCAGGCACCCTTCAGCTTCACATCTGTGTATTATAGTGTCAGACACTACCAGGCACCCTTCAGCTTCACATCTGTGTATTATAGTGTCAGACACTACTAGGCACCCCGCACTTTTACCTCTGTGTATTATAGTGTCAGACACGCCCAGGCACCCGCGGCTTCACCTCTGTGTATTATAGTGTCAGACACTTCCAGGCACCCCGCAGCTCTACCTCTGTGTATTATAGTGTGAGACACTTCCAGGCACCCTTCAGCTTCACCTCTGTGTATTATAGTGTCAGACACTACCACGCACCCTGCAGCTTTACCTCTGTGTATTATAGTGTCAGACACTACCAGGCACCCTTCAGCTTCACATCTGTGTACTATAGTGTCAGACACTACCAGGCACCACGCAGCTTCACCTCTGTGTATTATAGTGTCAGACACTTCCAGGCACCCTTCAGCTTCACATCTGTGTATTATAGTGTCAGACACTACCAGGCACCCTTCAGCTTCACATCTGTGTATTATAGTGTCAGACACTACTAGGCACCCCGCACCTTTACCTCTGTGTATTATAGTGTCAGACACTACCATGCACCCTGCAGCTTTACCTCTGTGTATTATAGTGTCAGACACTTCCAGGCACCCCACAGCTGTACCTCTGTGTATTATAGTGTCAGACACTTCCAGGCACTCCGCAGCTTCACCTCTGTGTATTATAGTGTCAGACACTTCCAGGCACCCTTCAGCTTCACCTCTGTGTATTATAGTGTCAGACACTACCACGCACCCTGCAGCTTTACCTCTGTGTATTATAGTGTCAGACACTACCAGGCACCCTTCAGCTTCACATCTGTGTATTATAGTGTCAGACACTACTAGGCACCCCGCACCTTTACCTCTGTATATTATAGTGTCAGACACTACCAGGCACCCCGCAGCTTTAACCCTGTGTATTATAGTGTCAGACACTACCAGGCACCCTTCAGCTTCACCTCTGTGTATAATAGTGTCAGACACTACCATCTACCCCGCAGCTTCACCTCTGTGTATTATAGTGTCAGACACTACCAGGCACCCTTCAGCTTCACCTCTATGTATTATAGTGTCAGACACTACCAGGCACCCTTCAGCTTCACCTCTGTGTATTATAGTGTCAGACACTACCAGGCACCCCGCAGCTTCACCTCTGTGTATTATAGTGTCAGACACTATCAGGCACCCCGCAGCTTCACGTCTGTGTATTATAGTGTCAAACACTACCAGACACCCCGCAGCTCTACCTCTGTGTATTATAGTGTCAGACACTTCCAGGCACCCTGCAGCTTTACCTCTGTGTATTATAGTGTCAGACACTACCAGGCACCCTGCAGCTTCACCTCTGTGTATTATAGTGTCAGACACTACCAGGCACCCCGCAACTTTACCTCTGTGTATTATAGTGTCTGACACTACCAGGCACCCTGCAGCTTCACCTCTGTGTATTATAGTGTCAGACACTTCCAGGCACCCGCAGCTCTACCTCTGTGTATTATAGTGTCAGACACTACCAGGCACCCTTCAGCTTCACATCTGTGTATAACAGTGTCAGACATTACCATGTACCCCGCAGCTTCACCTCTGTGTATTATTGTGTCAGACACTACCAGGCACCCTTCAGCTTCACCTCTGTGTATTATAGTGTCAGACACTACCATGCACCCTGCAGCTTTACCTCTGTGTATTATAGTGTCAGACACTTCCAGGCACCCCGCAGCTTCACCTCTGTGTATTATAGTGTCAGACACTTCCAGGCACCCTTCAGCTTCACCTCTGTGTATTATAGTGTCAGACACTACCACACACCCTGCAGCTTTACCTCTGTGTATCATAGTGTCAGACACTACCAGGCACCCTTCAGCTTCACATCTGTGTATTATAGTGTCAGACACTACCAGGCACCCTTCAGCTTCACATCTGTGTATTATAGTGTCAGACACTACTAGGCACCCCGCACCTTTACCTCTGTGTATTATAGTGTCAGACACTACCACGCACCCGCGGCTTCACCTCTGTGTATTATAGTGTCAGACACTTCCAGGCACCCCGCAGCTCTACCTCTGTGTATTATAGTGTCAGACACTACCAGGCACCCTTCAGCTTCACATCTGTGTATTATAGTGTCAGACACTACCAGGCACCCTTCAGCTTCACATCTGTGTATTATAGTGTCAGACACTACTAGGCACCCCGCACCTTTACCTCTGTGTATTATAGTGTCAGACACGCCCAGGCACCCGCGGCTTCACCTCTGTGTATTATAGTGTCAGACACTTCCAGGCACCCCGCAGCCCTACCTCTGTGTATTATAGTGTGAGACACTTCCAGGCACCCTTCAGCTTCACCTCTGTGTATTATAGTGTCAGACACTACCACGCACCCTGCAGCTTTACCTCTGTGTATTATAGTGTCAGACACTACCAGGCACCCTTCAGCTTCACATCTGTGTACTATAGTGTCAGACACTACCAGGCACCACGCTGCTTCACCTCTGTGTATTATAGTGTCAGACACTTCCAGGCACCCTTCAGCTTCACATCTGTGTATTATAGTGTCAGACACTACCAGGCACCCTTCAGCTTCACATCTGTGTATTATAGTGTCAGACACTACTAGGCACCCCGCACCTTTACCTCTGTGTGTTATAGTGTCAGACACTACCATGCACCCTGCAGCTTTACCTCTGTGTATTATAGTGTCAGACACTTCCAGGCACCCCACAGATGTACCTCTGTGTATTATAGTGTCAGACACTTCCAGGCACCCCGCAGCTTCACCTCTGTGTATTATAGTGTCAGACACTTCCAGGCACCCTTCAGATTCACCTCTGTGTATTATAGTGTCAGACACTACCACGCACCCTGCAGCTTTACCTCTGTGTATTATAGTGTCAGACACTACCAGGCACCCTTCAGCTTCACATCTGTGTATTATAGTGTCAGACACTACTAGGCACCCCGCACCTTTACCTCTGTGTATTATAGTGTCAGACACTACCAGGCACCCCGCAGCTTTAACCCTGTGTATTATAGTGTCAGACACTACCAGGCAACCCGCACCTTTACCTCTGTGTATTATAGTGTCAGACACTACCAGGCACCCTGCAGCTTCACCTCTGTGTATTATAGTGTCAGACACTTCCAGGCACCCCGCAGCTCTACCTCTGTGTATTATAGTGTCAGACACTACCAGGCACCCTTCAGCTTCACCTCTGTGTATAATAGTGTCAGACACTACCATCTACCCCGCAGCTTCACCTCTGTGTATTATAGTGTCAGACACTACCAGGCACCCTTCAGCTTCACCTCTATGTATTATAGTGTCAGACACTACCAGGCACCCTTCAGCTTCACCTCTGTGTATTATAGTGTCAGACACTACCAGGCACCCCGCAGCTTCACCTCTGTGTATTATAGTGTCAGACACTATCAGGCACCCCGCAGCTTCACGTCTGTGTATTATAGTGTCAAACACTACCAGACACCCCGCAGCTCTACCTCTGTGTATTATAGTGTCAGACACTTCCAGGCACCCTGCAGCTTTACCTCTGTGTATTATAGTGTCAGACACTACCAGGCACCCTGCAGCTTCACCTCTGTGTATTATAGTGTCAGACACTACCAGGCACCCCGCAGCTTCACCTCTGTGTATTATAGTGTCAGACACTTCCAGGCACCCGCAGCTTCACCTCTGTGTATTATAGTGTCAGACACTACCAGGCACCCCGCAGCTTTACCTCTGTGTATTATAGTGTCAGACACTACCAGGCACCCCGCAGCTTTACCTCTGTGTATTATAGTGTCAGACACTTCCAGGCTTCCCGCAGCTTCACCTCTGTGTATTATAGTGTCAGACACTACCACGCACCATGCAGCTTTACCTCTGTGTATTATAGTGTCAGACACTACCAGGCACGCTTCAGCTTCACATCTGTGTATTATAGTGTCAGACACTACCAGGCACCCCGCACCTTTACCTCTGTGTATTATAGTGCCGGACACTTCCAGGCACCCTTCAGCTTCACCTCTGTGTATTATAGTGTCAGACACTACCACGCACCCTGCAGCTTTACCTCTGTGTATTATAGTGTCAGACACTACCAGGCACCCTTCAGCTTCACATCTGTGTTTTATAGTGTCAGACACTACTAGGCACCCCGCACCTTTACCTCTGTGTATTATAGTGTCAGACACTACCATGCACCCTGCAGCTTTACCTCTGTGTATTATAGTGTCAGACACGCCCAGGCACCCGCGGCTTCACCTCTGTGTATTATAGTGTCAGACACTTCCAGGCACCCCGCAGCTCTACCTCTGTGTATTATAGTGTGAGACACTTCCAGGCACCCTTCAGCTTCACCTCTGTGTATTATAGTGTCAGACACTACCACGCACCCTGCAGCTTTACCTCTGTGTATTATAGTGTCAGACACTACCAGGCACCCTTCAGCTTCACATCTGTGTACTATAGTGTCAGACACTACCAGGCACCACGCAGCTTCACCTCTGTGTATTATAGTGTCAGACACTTCCAGGCACCCTTCAGCTTCACATCTGTGTATTATACTGTCAGACACTACCAGGCACCCTTCAGCTTCACATCTGTGTATTATAGTGTCAGACACTACTAGGCACCCCGCACCTTTACCTCTGTGTATTATAGTGTCAGACACTACCATGCACCCTGCAGCTTTACCTCTGTGTATTATAGTGTCAGACACTTCCAGGCACCCCACAGCTGTACCTCTGTGTATTATAGTGTCAGACACTTCCAGGCACCCCGCAGCTTCACCTCTGTGAATTATAGTGTCAGACACTTCCAGGCACCCTTCAGCTTCACCTCTGTGTATTATAGTGTCAGACACTACCACGCACCCTGCAGCTTTACCTCTGTGTATTATAGTGTCAGACACTACCAGGCACCCTTCAGCTTCACATCTGTGTATTATAGTGTCAGACACTACTAGGCACCCCGCACCTTCACCTCTGTGTATTATAGTGTCAGACACTATCAGGCACCCTGCAGCTTCACGTCTGTGTATTATAGTGTCAAACACTACCAGACACCCCGCAGCTCTACCTCTGTGTATTATAGTGTCAGACACTTCCAGGCACCCTGCAGCTTTACCTCTGTGTATTATAGTGTCAGACACTACCAGGCACCCTGCAGCTTCACCTCTGTGTATTATAGTGTCAGACACTACCAGGCACCCCGCAGCTTCACCTCTGTGTATTATAGTGTCAGACACTTCCAGGCACCCGCAGCTTCACCTCTGTGTATTATAGTGTCAGACACTTCCAGGCACCCTTCAGCTTCACCTCTGTGTATTATAGTGTCAGACACTACCACACACCCTGCAGCTTTACCTCTGTGTATTATAGTATCAGACACTACCATGCACCCTGCAGCTTTACCTCTGTGTATTATAGTGTCAGACACTTCCAGGCACCCTGCACCTTTACCTCTGTGTATTATAGTGTCAGACACTACCAGGCACCCCGCAGCTTTAACCCTGTGTATTATAGTGTCAGACACTACCAGGCACCCCGCACCTTTACCTCTGTATATTATAGTGTCAGACACTACCAGGCACCCTGCAGCTTCACCTCTGTGTATTATAGTGTCAGACACTACCAGGCACCCTTCAGCTTCACCTCTGTGTATTATAGTGTCAGACACTACCATGCACCCTGCAGCTTTACCTCTGTGTATTATAGTGTCAGACACTTCCAGGCACCCCACAGCTTCACCTCTGTGTATTATAGTGTCAGACACTTCCAGGCACCCTTCCGCTTCACCTCTGTGTATTATAGTGTCAGACACTACCACGCACCCTGCAGCTTTACCTCTGTGTATTATAGTGTCAGACACTACCAGGCACCCTTCAGCTTCACATCTGTGTATTATAGTGTCAGACACTACTAGGCACCCCGCACCTTTACCTCTGTGTATTATAGTGTCAGACACTACCATGCACCCTGCAGCTTTACCTCTGTGTATTATAGTGTCAGACACGTCCAGGCACCCCACAGCTGTACCTCTGTGTATTATAGTGTCAGACACTTCCAGGCACCCCGCAGATTCACCTCTGTGTATTATAGTGTCAGACACTACCAGGCACCCTTCAGCTTCACATCTGTGTATTATAGTGTCAGACACTACTAGGCACCCCGCACCTTTACCTCTGTGTATTATAGTGTTCGACACTACCAGGCACCCCGCAGCTTTAACCTTGTGTATTATAGTGTCAGACACTACCAGGCACCCCGCACCTTTACCTCTGTGTATTATAGTGTCAGACACTACCAGGCACCCCGCAACTTTACCTCTGTGTATTATAGTGTCAGACACTACCAGGCACCCTGCAGCTTCACCTCTGTGTATTATAGTGTCAGACACTTCCAGGCACCCGCAGCTCTACCTCTGTGTATTATAGTGTCAGACACTACCAGGCACCCTTCAGCTTCACATCTGTGTATAACAGTGTCAGACATTACCATGTACCCCGCAGCTTCACCTCTGTGTATTATTGTGTCAGACACTACCAGGCACCCTTCAGCTTCACCTCTGTGTATTATAGTGTCAGACACTACCATGCACCCTGCAGCTTTACCTCTGTGTATTATAGTGTCAGACACTTCCAGGCACCCCGCAGCTTCACCTCTGTGTATTATAGTGTCAGACACTTCCAGGCACCCTTCAGCTTCACCTCTGTGTATTATAGTGTCAGACACTACCACACACCCTGCAGCTTTACCTCTGTGTATTATAGTGTCAGACACTACCAGGCACCCTTCAGCTTCACATCTGTGTATTATAGTGTCAGACACTACCAGGCACCCTTCAGCTTCACATCTGTGTATTATAGTGTCAGACACTACTAGGCACCCCGCACCTTTACCTCTGTGTATTATAGTGTCAGACACTACCACGCACCCGCGGCTTCACCTCTGTGTATTATAGTGTCAGACACTTCCAGGCACCCCGCAGCTCTACCTCTGTGTATTATAGTGTCAGACACTACCAGGCACCCTTCAGCTTCACATCTGTGTATTATAGTGTCAGACACTACCAGGCACCCTTCAGCTTCACATCTGTGTATTATAGTGTCAGACACTACTAGGCACCCCGCACCTTTACCTCTGTGTATTATAGTGTCAGACACGCCCAGGCACCCGCGGCTTCACCTCTGTGTATTATAGTGTCAGACACTTCCAGGCACCCCGCAGCTCTACCTCTGTGTATTATAGTGTGAGACACTTCCAGGCACCCTTCAGTTTCACCTCTGTGTATTATAGTGTCAGACACTACCACGCACCCTGCAGCTTTACCTCTGTGTATTATAGTGTCAGACACTACCAGGCACCCTTCAGCTTCACATCTGTGTACTATAGTGTCAGACACTACCAGGCACCACGCAGCTTCACCTCTGTGTATTATAGTGTCAGACACTTCCAGGCACCCTTCAGCTTCACATCTGTGTATTATAGTGTCAGACACTACCAGGCACCCTTCAGCTTCACATCTGTGTATTATAGTGTCAGACACTACTAGGCACCCCGCACCTTTACCTCTGTGTATTATAGTGTCAGACACTACCATGCACCCTGCAGCTTTACCTCTGTGTATTATAGTGTCAGACACTTCCAGGCACCCCACAGCTGTACCTCTGTGTATTATAGTGTCAGACACTTCCAGGCACTCCGCAGCTTCACCTCTGTGTATTATAGTGTCAGACACTTCCAGGCACCCTTCAGCTTCACCTCTGTGTATTATAGTGTCAGACACTACCACGCACCCTGCAGCTTTACCTCTGTGTATTATAGTGTCAGACACTACCAGGCACCCTTCAGCTTCACATCTGTGTATTATAGTGTCAGACACTACTAGGCACCCCGCACCTTTACCTCTGTGTATTATAGTGTCAGACACTACCAGGCACCCCGCAGCTTTAACCCTGTGTATTATAGTGTCAGACACTACCAGGCACCCCGCACCTTTACCTCTGTGTATTATAGTGTCAGACACTACCAGGCACCCTGCAGCTTCACCTCTGTGTATTATAGTGTCAGACACTTCCAGGCACCCCGCAGCTCTACCTCTGTGTATTATAGTGTCAGACACTACCAGGCACCCTTCAGCTTCACCTCTGTGTATAATAGTGTCAGACACTACCATCTACCCCGCAGCTTCACCTCTGTGTATTATAGTGTCAGACACTACCAGGCACCCTTCAGCTTCACCTCTATGTATTATAGTGTCAGACACTACCAGGCACCCTTCAGCTTCACCTCTGTGTATTATAGTGTCAGACACTACCAGGCACCCCGCAGCTTCACCTCTGTGTATTATAGTGTCAGACACTATCAGGCACCCCGCAGCTTCACGTCTGTGTATTATAGTGTCAAACACTACCAGACACCCCGCAGCTCTACCTCTGTGTATTATAGTGTCAGACACTTCCAGGCACCCTGCAGCTTTACCTCTGTGTATTATAGTGTCAGACACTACCAGGCACCCTGCAGCTTCACCTCTGTGTATTATAGTGTCAGACACTACCAGGCACCCCGCAACTTTACCTCTGTGTATTATAGTGTCTGACACTACCAGGCACCCTGCAGCTTCACCTCTGTGTATTATAGTGTCAGACACTTCCAGGCACCCGCAGCTCTACCTCTGTGTATTATAGTGTCAGACACTACCAGGCACCCTTCAGCTTCACATCTGTGTATAACAGTGTCAGACATTACCATGTACCCCGCAGCTTCACCTCTGTGTATTATTGTGTCAGACACTACCAGGCACCCTTCAGCTTCACCTCTGTGTATTATAGTGTCAGACACTACCACACACCCTGCAGCTTTACCTCTGTGTATCATAGTGTCAGACACTACCAGGCACCCTTCAGCTTCACATCTGTGTATTATAGTGTCAGACACTACCAGGCACCCTTCAGCTTCACATCTGTGTATTATAGTGTCAGACACTACTAGGCACCCCGCACCTTTACCTCTGTGTATTATAGTGTCAGACACTACCACGCACCCGCGGCTTCACCTCTGTGTATTATAGTGTCAGACACTTCCAGGCACCCCGCAGCTCTACCTCTGTGTATTATAGTGTCAGACACTACCAGGCACCCTTCAGCTTCACATCTGTGTATTATAGTGTCAGACACTACCAGGCACCCTTCAGCTTCACATCTGTGTATTATAGTGTCAGACACTACTAGGCACCCCGCACCTTTACCTCTGTGTATTATAGTGTCAGACACGCCCAGGCACCCGCGGCTTCACCTCTGTGTATTATAGTGTCAGACACTTCCAGGCACCCCGCAGCTCTACCTCTGTGTATTATAGTGTGAGACACTTCCAGGCACCCTTCAGCTTCACCTCTGTGTATTATAGTGTCAGACACTACCACGCACCCTGCAGCTTTACCTCTGTGTATTATAGTGTCAGACACTACCAGGCACCCTTCAGCTTCACATCTGTGTACTATAGTGTCAGACACTACCAGGCACCACGCAGCTTCACCTCTGTGTATTATAGTGTCAGACACTTCCAGGCACCCTTCAGCTTCACATCTGTGTATTATAGTGTCAGACACTACCAGGCACCCTTCAGCTTCACATCTGTGTATTATAGTGTCAGACACTACTAGGCACCCCGCACCTTTACCTCTGTGTATTATAGTGTCAGACACTACCATGCACCCTGCAGCTTTACCTCTGTGTATTATAGTGTCAGACACTTCCAGGCACCCCACAGCTGTACCTCTGTGTATTATAGTGTCAGACACTTCCAGGCACCCCGCAGCTTCACCTCTGTGTATTATAGTGTCAGACACTTCCAGGCACCCTTCAGCTTCACCTCTGTGTATTATAGTGTCAGACACTACCACGCACCCTGCAGCTTTACCTCTGTGTATTATAGTGTCAGACACTACCAGGCACCCTTCAGCTTCACATCTGTGTATTATAGTGTCAGACACTACTAGGCACCCCGCACCTTTACCTCTGTGTATTATAGTGTCAGACACTACCAGGCACCCCGCAGCTTTAACCCTGTGTATTATAGTGTCAGACACTACCAGGCACCCCGCACCTTTACCTCTGTGTATTATAGTGTCAGACACTACCAGGCACCCTGCAGCTTCACCTCTGTGTATTATAGTGTCAGACACTTCCAGGCACCCCGCAGCTCTACCTCTGTGTATTATAGTGTCAGACACTACCAGGCACCCTTCAGCTTCACCTCTGTGTATAATAGTGTCAGACACTACCATCTACCCCGCAGCTTCACCTCTGTGTATTATAGTGTCAGACACTACCAGGCACCCTTCAGCTTCACCTCTATGTATTATAGTGTCAGACACTACCAGGCACCCTTCAGCTTCACCTCTGTGTATTATAGTGTCAGACACTACCAGGCACCCCGCAGCTTCACCTCTGTGTATTATAGTGTCAGACACTATCAGGCACCCCGCAGCTTCACGTCTGTGTATTATAGTGTCAAACACTACCAGACACCCCGCAGGTCTACCTCTGTGTATTATAGTGTCAGACACTTCCAGGCACCCTGCAGCTTTACCTCTGTGTATTATAGTGTCAGACACTACCAGGCACCCTGCAGCTTCACCTCTGTGTATTATAGTGTCAGACACTACCAGGCACCCCGCAGCTTCACCTCTGTGTATTATAGTGTCAGACACTTCCAGGCACCCGCAGCTTCACCTCTGTGTATTATAGTGTCAGACACTACCAGGCACCCCGCAGCTTTACCTCTGTGTATTATAGTGTCAGACACTACCAGGCACCCCGCAGCTTTACCTCTGTGTATTATAGTGTCAGACACTTCCAGGCTTCCCGCAGCTTCACCTCTGTGTATTATAGTGTCAGACACTACCACGCACCATGCAGCTTTACCTCTGTGTATTATAGTGTCAGACACTACCAGGCACGCTTCAGCTTCACATCTGTGTATTATAGTGTCAGACACTACCAGGCACCCCGCACCTTTACCTCTGTGTATTATAGTGCCAGACACTTCCAGGCACCCTTCAGCTTCACCTCTGTGTATTATAGTGTCAGACACTACCACGCACCCTGCAGCTTTACCTCTGTGTATTATAGTGTCAGACACTACCAGGCACCCTTCAGCTTCACATCTGTGTTTTATAGTGTCAGACACTACTAGGCACCCCGCACCTTTACCTCTGTGTATTATAGTGTCAGACACTACCATGCACCCTGCAGCTTTACCTCTGTGTATTATAGTGTCAGACACTTCCAGGCACCCCACAGCTGTACCTCTGTGTATTATAGTGTCAGACACTTCCAGGCACCCCGCAGCTTCACCTCTGTGTATTATAGTGTCAGACACTTCCAGGCACCCTTCAGCTTCACCTCTGTGTATTATAGTGTCAGACACTACCACGCACCCTGCAGCTTTACCTCTGTGTATTATAGTGTCAGACACTACCAGGCACCCTGCAGCTTTAACCCTGTGTATTATAGTGTCAGACACTACCAGGCACCCTTCAGCTTCACATCTGTGTATTATAGTGTCAGACACTACTAGGCACCCTGCACTTTTACCTCTGTGTATTATAGTGTCAGACACTACCAGGCACCCCGCAGCTTTAACCCTGTGTATTATAGTGTCAGACACTACCAGGCACCCTTCAGCTTCACATCTGTGTACTATAGTGTCAGACACTACCAGGCACCACGCTGCTTCACCTCTGTGTATTATAGTGTCAGACACTTCCAGGCACCCTTCAGCTTCACATCTGTGTATTATAGTGTCAGACACTACCAGGCACCCTTCAGCTTCACATCTGTGTATTATAGTGTCAGACACTACTAGGCACCCCGCACCTTTACCTCTGTGTGTTATAGTGTCAGACACTACCATGCACCCTGCAGCTTTACCTCTGTGTATTATAGTGTCAGACACTTCCAGGCACCCCACAGATGTACCTCTGTGTATTATAGTGTCAGACACTTCCAGGCACCCCGCAGCTTCACCTCTGTGTATTATAGTGTCAGACACTTCCAGGCACCCTTCAGATTCACCTCTGTGTATTATAGTGTCAGACACTACCACGCACCCTGCAGCTTTACCTCTGTGTATTATAGTGTCAGACACTACCAGGCACCCTTCAGCTTCACATCTGTGTATTATAGTGTCAGACACTACTAGGCACCCCGCACCTTTACCTCTGTGTATTATAGTGTCAGACACTACCAGGCACCCCGCAGCTTTAACCCTGTGTATTATAGTGTCAGACACTACCAGGCAACCCGCACCTTTACCTCTGTGTATTATAGTGTCAGACACTACCAGGCACCCTGCAGCTTCACCTCTGTGTATTATAGTGTCAGACACTTCCAGGCACCCCGCAGCTCTACCTCTGTGTATTATAGTGTCAGACACTACCAGGCACCCTTCAGCTTCACCTCTGTGTATAATAGTGTCAGACACTACCATCTACCCCGCAGCTTCACCTCTGTGTATTATAGTGTCAGACACTACCAGGCACCCTTCAGCTTCACCTCTATGTATTATAGTGTCAGACACTACCAGGCACCCTTCAGCTTCACCTCTGTGTATTATAGTGTCAGACACTACCAGGCACCCCGCAGCTTCACCTCTGTGTATTATAGTGTCAGACACTATCAGGCACCCCGCAGCTTCACGTCTGTGTATTATAGTGTCAAACACTACCAGACACCCCGCAGCTCTACCTCTGTGTATTATAGTGTCAGACACTTCCAGGCACCCTGCAGCTTTACCTCTGTGTATTATAGTGTCAGACACTACCAGGCACCCTGCAGCTTCACCTCTGTGTATTATAGTGTCAGACACTACCAGGCACCCCGCAGCTTCACCTCTGTGTATTATAGTGTCAGACACTTCCAGGCACCCTGCAGCTTCACCTCTGTGTATTATAGTGTCAGACACTACCAGGCACCCCGCAGCTTTACCTCTGTGTATTATAGTGTCAGACACTACCAGGCACCCCGCAGCTTTACCTCTGTGTATTATAGTGTCAGACACTTCCAGGCTTCCCGCAGCTTCACCTCTGTGTATTATAGTGTCAGACACTACCACGCACCATGCAGCTTTACCTCTGTGTATTATAGTGTCAGACAATACCAGGCACGCTTCAGCTTCACATCTGTGTATTATAGTGTCAGACACTACCAGGCACCCCGCACCTTTACCTCTGTGTATTATAGTGCCGGACACTTCCAGGCACCCTTCAGCTTCACCTCTGTGTATTATAGTGTCAGACACTACCACGCACCCTGCAGCTTTACCTCTGTGTATTATAGTGTCAGACACTACCAGGCACCCTTCAGCTTCACATCTGTGTTTTATAGTGTCAGACACTACTAGGCACCCTGCAGCTTTACCTCTGTGTATTATAGTGTCAGACACTACCAGGCACCCTGCAGCTTCACCTCTGTGTATTATAGTGTCAGACACTTCCAGGCACCCCGCAGCTCTCACCTCTGTGTATTATAGTGTGAGACACTTCCAGGCACCCTTCAGCTTCACCTCTGTGTATTATAGTGTCAGACACTACCACGCACCCTGCAGCTTTACCTCTGTGTATTATAGTGTCAGACACTACCAGGCACCCTTCAGCTTCACATCTGTGTACTATAGTGTCAGACACTACCAGGCACCACGCAGCTTCACCTCTGTGTATTATAGTGTCAGACACTTCCAGGCACCCTTCAGCTTCACATCTGTGTATTATACTGTCAGACACTACCAGGCACCCTTCAGCTTCACATCTGTGTATTATAGTGTCAGACACTACTAGGCACCCCGCACCTTCACCTCTGTGTATTATAGTGTCAGACACTACCATGCACCCTGCAGCTTTACCTCTGTGTATTATAGTGTCAGACACTTCCAGGCACCCCACAGCTGTACCTCTGTGTATTATAGTGTCAGACACTTCCAGGCACCCCGCAGCTTCACCTCTGTGAATTATAGTGTCAGACACTTCCAGGCACCCTTCAGCTTCACCTCTGTGTATTATAGTGTCAGACACTACCACGCACCCTGCAGCTTTACCTCTGTGTATTATAGTGTCAGACACTACCAGGCACCCTTCAGCTTCACATCTGTGTATTATAGTGTCAGACACTACTAGGCACCCCGCACCTTCACCTCTGTGTATTATAGTGTCAGACACTATCAGGCACCCTGCAGCTTCACGTCTGTGTATTATAGTGTCAAACACTACCAGACACCCCGCAGCTCTACCTCTGTGTATTATAGTGTCAGACACTTCCAGGCACCCTGCAGCTTTACCTCTGTGTATTATAGTGTCAGACACTACCAGGCACCCTGCAGCTTCACCTCTGTGTATTATAGTGTCAGACACTACCAGGCACCCCGCAGCTTCACCTCTGTGTATTATAGTGTCAGACACTTCCAGGAACCCGCAGCTTCACCTCTGTGTATTATAGTGTCAGACACTTCCAGGCACCCTTCAGCTTCACCTCTGTGTATT
The DNA here is from genome assembly GCA_963921515.1 of Calotriton arnoldi. Taxonomy (NCBI): domain Eukaryota; kingdom Metazoa; phylum Chordata; class Amphibia; order Caudata; family Salamandridae; genus Calotriton; species Calotriton arnoldi. The sequence goes on along the minus strand of CAWUFW010004503.1, from coordinate 45,889 downwards.
ATAGTGTCAGACACTACCACACACCCTGCAGCTTTACCTCTGTGTATTATAGTATCAGACACTACCATGCACCCTGCAGCTTTACCTCTGTGTATTATAGTGTCAGACACTTCCAGGCACCCTGCACCTTTACCTCTGTGTATTATAGTGTCAGACACTACCAGGCACCCCGCAGCTTTAACCCTGTGTATTATAGTGTCAGACACTACCAGGCACCCAGCACCTTTACCTCTGTATATTATAGTGTCAGACACTACCAGGCACCCTGCAGCTTCACCTCTGTGTATTATAGTGTCAGACACTACCAGGCACCCTTCAGCTTCACCTCTGTGTATTATAGTGTCAGACACTACCATGCACCCTGCAGCTTTACCTCTGTGTATTATAGTGTCAGACACTTCCAGGCACCCCACAGCTTCACCTCTGTGTATTATAGTGTCAGACACTTCCAGGCACCCTTCCGCTTCACCTCTGTGTATTATAGTGTCAGACACTACCACGCACCCTGCAGCTTTACCTCTGTGTATTATAGTGTCAGACACTACCAGGCACCCTTCAGCTTCACATCTGTGTATTATAGTGTCAGACACTACTAGGCACCCCGCACCTTTACCTCTGTGTATTATAGTGTCAGACACTACCATGCACCCTGCAGCTTTACCTCTGTGTATTATAGTGTCAGACACGTCCAGGCACCCCACAGCTGTACCTCTGTGTATTATAGTGTCAGACACTTCCAGGCACCCCGCAGATTCACCTCTGTGTATTATAGTGTCAGACACTTCCAGGCACCCTTCAGCTTCACCTCTGTGTATTATAGTGTCAGACACTACCACGCACCCTGCAGCTTTACCTCTGTGTATTATAGTGTCAGACACTACCAGGCACCCTTCAGCTTCACATCTGTGTATTATAGTGTCAGACACTACTAGGCACCCCGCACCTTTACCTCTGTGTATTATAGTGTTCGACACTACCAGGCACCCCGCAGCTTTAACCTTGTGTATTATAGTGTCAGACACTACCAGGCACCCCGCACCTTTACCTCTGTGTATTATAGTGTCAGACACTACCAGGCACCCCGCAACTTTACCTCTGTGTATTATAGTGTCAGACACTACCAGGCACCCTGCAGCTTCACCTCTGTGTATTATAGTGTCAGACACTTCCAGGCACCCGCAGCTCTACCTCTGTGTATTATAGTGTCAGACACTACCAGGCACCCTTCAGCTTCACATCTGTGTATAACAGTGTCAGACATTACCATGTACCCCGCAGCTTCACCTCTGTGTATTATTGTGTCAGACACTACCAGGCACCCTTCAGCTTCACCTCTGTGTATTATAGTGTCAGACACTACCATGCACCCTGCAGCTTTACCTCTGTGTATTATAGTGTCAGACACTTCCAGGCACCCCGCAGCTTCACCTCTGTGTATTATAGTGTCAGACACTTCCAGGCACCCTTCAGCTTCACCTCTGTGTATTATAGTGTCAGACACTACCACACACCCTGCAGCTTTACCTCTGTGTATTATAGTGTCAGACACTACCAGGCACCCTTCAGCTTCACATCTGTGTATTATAGTGTCAGACACTACCAGGCACCCTTCAGCTTCACATCTGTGTATTATAGTGTCAGACACTACTAGGCACCCCGCACCTTTACCTCTGTGTATTATAGTGTCAGACACTACCACGCACCCGCGGCTTCACCTCTGTGTATTATAGTGTCAGACACTTCCAGGCACCCCGCAGCTCTACCTCTGTGTATTATAGTGTCAGACACTACCAGGCACCCTTCAGCTTCACATCTGTGTATTATAGTGTCAGACACTACCAGGCACCCTTCAGCTTCACATCTGTGTATTATAGTGTCAGACACTACTAGGCACCCCGCACCTTTACCTCTGTGTATTATAGTGTCAGACACGCCCAGGCACCCGCGGCTTCACCTCTGTGTATTATAGTGTCAGACACTTCCAGGCACCCCGCAGCTCTACCTCTGTGTATTATAGTGTGAGACACTTCCAGGCACCCTTCAGTTTCACCTCTGTGTATTATAGTGTCAGACACTACCACGCACCCTGCAGCTTTACCTCTGTGTATTATAGTGTCAGACACTACCAGGCACCCTTCAGCTTCACATCTGTGTACTATAGTGTCAGACACTACCAGGCACCACGCAGCTTCACCTCTGTGTATTATAGTGTCAGACACTTCCAGGCACCCTTCAGCTTCACATCTGTGTATTATAGTGTCAGACACTACCAGGCACCCTTCAGCTTCACATCTGTGTATTATAGTGTCAGACACTACTAGGCACCCCGCACCTTTACCTCTGTGTATTATAGTGTCAGACACTACCATGCACCCTGCAGCTTTACCTCTGTGTATTATAGTGTCAGACACTTCCAGGCACCCCACAGCTGTACCTCTGTGTATTATAGTGTCAGACACTTCCAGGCACTCCGCAGCTTCACCTCTGTGTATTATAGTGTCAGACACTTCCAGGCACCCTTCAGCTTCACCTCTGTGTATTATAGTGTCAGACACTACCACGCACCCTGCAGCTTTACCTCTGTGTATTATAGTGTCAGACACTACCAGGCACCCTTCAGCTTCACATCTGTGTATTATAGTGTCAGACACTACTAGGCACCCCGCACCTTTACCTCTGTGTATTATAGTGTCAGACACTACCAGGCACCCCGCAGCTTTAACCCTGTGTATTATAGTGTCAGACACTACCAGGCACCCCGCACCTTTACCTCTGTGTATTATAGTGTCAGACACTACCAGGCACCCTGCAGCTTCACCTCTGTGTATTATAGTGTCAGACACTTCCAGGCACCCCGCAGCTCTACCTCTGTGTATTATAGTGTCAGACACTACCAGGCACCCTTCAGCTTCACCTCTGTGTATAATAGTGTCAGACACTACCATCTACCCCGCAGCTTCACCTCTGTGTATTATAGTGTCAGACACTACCAGGCACCCTTCAGCTTCACCTCTATGTATTATAGTGTCAGACACTACCAGGCACCCTTCAGCTTCACCTCTGTGTATTATAGTGTCAGACACTACCAGGCACCCCGCAGCTTCACCTCTGTGTATTATAGTGTCAGACACTATCAGGCACCCCGCAGCTTCACGTCTGTGTATTATAGTGTCAAACACTACCAGACACCCCGCAGCTCTACCTCTGTGTATTATAGTGTCAGACACTTCCAGGCACCCTGCAGCTTTACCTCTGTGTATTATAGTGTCAGACACTACCAGGCACCCTGCAGCTTCACCTCTGTGTATTATAGTGTCAGACACTACCAGGCACCCCGCAACTTTACCTCTGTGTATTATAGTGTCTGACACTACCAGGCACCCTGCAGCTTCACCTCTGTGTATTATAGTGTCAGACACTTCCAGGCACCCGCAGCTCTACCTCTGTGTATTATAGTGTCAGACACTACCAGGCACCCTTCAGCTTCACATCTGTGTATAACAGTGTCAGACATTACCATGTACCCCGCAGCTTCACCTCTGTGTATTATTGTGTCAGACACTACCAGGCACCCTTCAGCTTCACCTCTGTGTATTATAGTGTCAGACACTACCACACACCCTGCAGCTTTACCTCTGTGTATCATAGTGTCAGACACTACCAGGCACCCTTCAGCTTCACATCTGTGTATTATAGTGTCAGACACTACCAGGCACCCTTCAGCTTCACATCTGTGTATTATAGTGTCAGACACTACTAGGCACCCCGCACCTTTACCTCTGTGTATTATAGTGTCAGACACTACCACGCACCCGCGGCTTCACCTCTGTGTATTATAGTGTCAGACACTTCCAGGCACCCCGCAGCTCTACCTCTGTGTATTATAGTGTCAGACACTACCAGGCACCCTTCAGCTTCACATCTGTGTATTATAGTGTCAGACACTACCAGGCACCCTTCAGCTTCACATCTGTGTATTATAGTGTCAGACACTACTAGGCACCCCGCACCTTTACCTCTGTGTATTATAGTGTCAGACACGCCCAGGCACCCGCGGCTTCACCTCTGTGTATTATAGTGTCAGACACTTCCAGGCACCCCGCAGCTCTACCTCTGTGTATTATAGTGTGAGACACTTCCAGGCACCCTTCAGCTTCACCTCTGTGTATTATAGTGTCAGACACTACCACGCACCCTGCAGCTTTACCTCTGTGTATTATAGTGTCAGACACTACCAGGCACCCTTCAGCTTCACATCTGTGTACTATAGTGTCAGACACTACCAGGCACCACGCAGCTTCACCTCTGTGTATTATAGTGTCAGACACTTCCAGGCACCCTTCAGCTTCACATCTGTGTATTATAGTGTCAGACACTACCAGGCACCCTTCAGCTTCACATCTGTGTATTATAGTGTCAGACACTACTAGGCACCCCGCACCTTTACCTCTGTGTATTATAGTGTCAGACACTACCATGCACCCTGCAGCTTTACCTCTGTGTATTATAGTGTCAGACACTTCCAGGCACCCCACAGCTGTACCTCTGTGTATTATAGTGTCAGACACTTCCAGGCACCCCGCAGCTTCACCTCTGTGTATTATAGTGTCAGACACTTCCAGGCACCCTTCAGCTTCACCTCTGTGTATTATAGTGTCAGACACTACCACGCACCCTGCAGCTTTACCTCTGTGTATTATAGTGTCAGACACTACCAGGCACCCTTCAGCTTCACATCTGTGTATTATAGTGTCAGACACTACTAGGCACCCCGCACCTTTACCTCTGTGTATTATAGTGTCAGACACTACCAGGCACCCCGCAGCTTTAACCCTGTGTATTATAGTGTCAGACACTACCAGGCACCCCGCACCTTTACCTCTGTGTATTATAGTGTCAGACACTACCAGGCACCCTGCAGCTTCACCTCTGTGTATTATAGTGTCAGACACTTCCAGGCACCCCGCAGCTCTACCTCTGTGTATTATAGTGTCAGACACTACCAGGCACCCTTCAGCTTCACCTCTGTGTATAATAGTGTCAGACACTACCATCTACCCCGCAGCTTCACCTCTGTGTATTATAGTGTCAGACACTACCAGGCACCCTTCAGCTTCACCTCTATGTATTATAGTGTCAGACACTACCAGGCACCCTTCAGCTTCACCTCTGTGTATTATAGTGTCAGACACTACCAGGCACCCCGCAGCTTCACCTCTGTGTATTATAGTGTCAGACACTATCAGGCACCCCGCAGCTTCACGTCTGTGTATTATAGTGTCAAACACTACCAGACACCCCGCAGGTCTACCTCTGTGTATTATAGTGTCAGACACTTCCAGGCACCCTGCAGCTTTACCTCTGTGTATTATAGTGTCAGACACTACCAGGCACCCTGCAGCTTCACCTCTGTGTATTATAGTGTCAGACACTACCAGGCACCCCGCAGCTTCACCTCTGTGTATTATAGTGTCAGACACTTCCAGGCACCCGCAGCTTCACCTCTGTGTATTATAGTGTCAGACACTACCAGGCACCCCGCAGCTTTACCTCTGTGTATTATAGTGTCAGACACTACCAGGCACCCCGCAGCTTTACCTCTGTGTATTATAGTGTCAGACACTTCCAGGCTTCCCGCAGCTTCACCTCTGTGTATTATAGTGTCAGACACTACCACGCACCATGCAGCTTTACCTCTGTGTATTATAGTGTCAGACACTACCAGGCACGCCTTCAGCTTCACATCTGTGTATTATAGTGTCAGACACTACCAGGCACCCCGCACCTTTACCTCTGTGTATTATAGTGCCAGACACTTCCAGGCACCCTTCAGCTTCACCTCTGTGTATTATAGTGTCAGACACTACCACGCACCCTGCAGCTTTACCTCTGTGTATTATAGTGTCAGACACTACCAGGCACCCTTCAGCTTCACATCTGTGTTTTATAGTGTCAGACACTACTAGGCACCCCGCACCTTTACCTCTGTGTATTATAGTGTCAGACACTACCATGCACCCTGCAGCTTTACCTCTGTGTATTATAGTGTCAGACACTTCCAGGCACCCCACAGCTGTACCTCTGTGTATTATAGTGTCAGACACTTCCAGGCACCCCGCAGCTTCACCTCTGTGTATTATAGTGTCAGACACTTCCAGGCACCCTTCAGCTTCACCTCTGTGTATTATAGTGTCAGACACTACCACGCACCCTGCAGCTTTACCTCTGTGTATTATAGTGTCAGACACTACCAGGCACCCTGCAGCTTTAACCCTGTGTATTATAGTGTCAGACACTACCAGGCACCCTTCAGCTTCACATCTGTGTATTATAGTGTCAGACACTACTAGGCACCCTGCACTTTTACCTCTGTGTATTATAGTGTCAGACACTACCAGGCACCCCGCAGCTTTAACCCTGTGTATTATAGTGTCAGACACTACCAGGCACCCCGCACCTTTACCTCTGTGTATTATAGTGTCAGACACTACCAGGCACCCTGCAGCTTCACATCTGTGTATTATAGTGTCAGACACTTCCAGGCACCCCGCAGCTCTACCTCTGTGTATTATAGTGTCAGACACTACCAGGCATCCTTCAGCTTCACCTCTGTGTATAATAATGTCAGACACTACCATGTACCCCGCAGCTTCACCTCTGTGTATTATAGTGTCAATCACTACCAGGCACCCTTCAGCTTCACCTCTGTGTATTATAGTGTCAGACACTACCATGTACCCTGCAGCTTTACCTCTGTGTATTATAGTGTCAGACACTTCCAGGCACCCCGCAGCTTCACCTCTGTGTATTATAGTGTCAGACACTTCCAGGCACCCTTCAGCTTCACCTCTGTGTATTATAGTGTCAGACACTACCACACACCCTGCAGCTTTACCTCTGTGTATTATAGTATCAGACACTACCAGGCACCCTTCAGCTTCACATCTGTGTATTATAGTGTCAGACACTACTAGGCACCCCGCACCTTTACCTCTGTGTATTATAGTGTCAGACACTACCATGCACCCTGCAGCTTTACCTCTGTGTATTATAGTGTCAGACACTTCCAGGCACCCCACAGCTGTACCTCTGTGTATTATAGTGTCAGACACTTCCAGTCACCCCGCAGCTTCAGCTCTGTGTATTATAGTGTCAGACACTACCACGCACCCGCGGCTTCACCTCTGTGTATTATAGTGTCAGACACTTCCAGGCACCCCGCAGCTCTACCTCTGTGTATTATAGTGTCAGACACTACCAGGCACCCTTCAGCTTCACATCTGTGTATTATAGTGTCAGACACTACCAGGCACCCTTCAGCTTCACATCTGTGTATTATAGTGTCAGACACTACTAGGCACCCCGCACCTTTACCTCTGTGTATTATAGTGTCAGACACGCCCAGGCACCCGCAGCTTCACCTCTGTGTATTATAGTGTCAGACACTTCCAGGCACCCCGCAGCTCTACCTCTGTGTATTATAGTGTGAGACACTTCCAGGCACCCTTCAGCTTCACCTCTGTGTATTATAGTGTCAGACACTACCACGCACCCTGCAGCTTTACCTCTGTGTATTATAGTGTCAGACACTACCAGGCACCCTTCAGCTTCACATCTGTGTACTATAGTGTCAGACACTACCAGGCACCACGCAGCTTCACCTCTGTGTATTATAGTGTCAGACACTTCCAGGCACCCTTCAGCTTCACATCTGTGTATTATAGTGTCAGACACTACCACGCACCCTGCAGCTTTACCTCTGTGTATTATAGTGTCAGACACTACTAGGCACCCCGCACCTTTACCTCTGTGTATTATAGTGTCAGACACTACCACGCACCCGCAGCTTCACCTCTGTGTATTATAGTGTCAGACACTTCCAGGCACCCCGCAGCTCTACCTCTGTGTATTATAGTGTCAGACACTACCAGGCACCCTTCAGCTTCACATCTGTGTATTATAGTGTCAGACACTACCAGGCACCCTTCAGCTTCACATCTGTGTATTATAGTGTCAGACACTACTAGGCACCCCGCACCTTTACCTCTGTGTATTATAGTGTCAGACACGCCCAGGCACCCGCGGCTTCACCTCTGTGTATTATAGTGTCAGACACTTCCAGGCACCCCGCAGCTCTACCTCTGTGTATTATAGTGTGAGACACTTCCAGGCACCCTTCAGCTTCACCTCTGTGTATTATAGTGTCAGACACTACCACGCACCCTGCAGCTTTACCTCTGTGTATTATAGTGTCAGACACTACCAGGCACCCTTCAGCTTCACATCTGTGTACTATAGTGTCAGACACTACCAGGCACCACGCAGCTTCACCTCTGTGTATTATAGTGTCAGACACTTCCAGGCACCCTTCAGCTTCACATCTGTGTATTATAGTGTCAGACACTACCAGGCACCCTTCAGCTTCACATCTGTGTATTATAGTGTCAGACACTACTAGGCACCCCGCACCTTTACCTCTGTGTATTATAGTGTCAGACACTACCATGCACCCTGCAGCTTTACCTCTGTGTATTATAGTGTCAGACACTTCCAGGCACCCCACAGCTGTACCTCTGTGTATTATAGTGTCAGACACTTCCAGGCACCCCGCAGCTTCACCTCTGTGTATTATAGTGTCAGACACTTCCAGGCACCCTTCAGCTTCACCTCTGTGTATTATAGTGTCAGACACTACCACGCACCCTGCAGCTTTACCTCTGTGTATTATAGTGTCAGACACTACCAGGCACCCTTCAGCTTCACATCTGTGTATTATAGTGTCAGACACTACTAGGCACCCCGCACCTTTACCTCTGTGTATTATAGTGTCAGACACTACCAGGCACCCCGCAGCTTTAACCCTGTGTATTATAGTGTCAGACACTACCAGGCACCCCGCACCTTTACCTCTGTGTATTATAGTGTCAGACACTACCAGGCACCCTGCAGCTTCACCTCTGTGTATTATAGTGTCAGACACTTCCAGGCACCCCGCAGCTCTACCTCTGTGTATTATAGTGTCAGACACTACCAGGCACCCTTCAGCTTCACCTCTGTGTATAATAGTGTCAGACACTACCATCTACCCCGCAGCTTCACCTCTGTGTATTATAGTGTCAGACACTACCAGGCACCCTTCAGCTTCACCTCTATGTATTATAGTGTCAGACACTACCAGGCACCCTTCAGCTTCACCTCTGTGTATTATAGTGTCAGACACTACCAGGCACCCCGCAGCTTCACCTCTGTGTATTATAGTGTCAGACACTATCAGGCACCCCGCAGCTTCACGTCTGTGTATTATAGTGTCAAACACTACCAGACACCCCGCAGGTCTACCTCTGTGTATTATAGTGTCAGACACTTCCAGGCACCCTGCAGCTTTACCTCTGTGTATTATAGTGTCAGACACTACCAGGCACCCTGCAGCTTCACCTCTGTGTATTATAGTGTCAGACACTACCAGGCACCCCGCAGCTTCACCTCTGTGTATTATAGTGTCAGACACTTCCAGGCACCCGCAGCTTCACCTCTGTGTATTATAGTGTCAGACACTACCAGGCACCCCGCAGCTTTACCTCTGTGTATTATAGTGTCAGACACTACCAGGCACCCCGCAGCTTTACCTCTGTGTATTATAGTGTCAGACACTTCCAGGCTTCCCGCAGCTTCACCTCTGTGTATTATAGTGTCAGACACTACCACGCACCATGCAGCTTTACCTCTGTGTATTATAGTGTCAGACACTACCAGGCACGCTTCAGCTTCACATCTGTGTATTATAGTGTCAGACACTACCAGGCACCCCGCACCTTTACCTCTGTGTATTATAGTGCCAGACACTTCCAGGCACCCTTCAGCTTCACCTCTGTGTATTATAGTGTCAGACACTACCACGCACCCTGCAGCTTTACCTCTGTGTATTATAGTGTCAGACACTACCAGGCACCCTTCAGCTTCACATCTGTGTTTTATAGTGTCAGACACTACTAGGCACCCCGCACCTTTACCTCTGTGTATTATAGTGTCAGACACTACCATGCACCCTGCAGCTTTACCTCTGTGTATTATAGTGTCAGACACTTCCAGGCACCCCACAGCTGTACCTCTGTGTATTATAGTGTCAGACACTTCCAGGCACCCCGCAGCTTCACCTCTGTGTATTATAGTGTCAGACACTTCCAGGCACCCTTCAGCTTCACCTCTGTGTATTATAGTGTCAGACACTACCACGCACCCTGCAGCTTTACCTCTGTGTATTATAGTGTCAGACACTACCAGGCACCCCGCAGCTTTAACCCTGTGTATTATAGTGTCAGACACTACCAGGCACCCTTCAGCTTCACATCTGTGTATTATAGTGTCAGACACTACTAGGCACCCTGCACTTTTACCTCTGTGTATTATAGTGTCAGACACTACCAGGCACCCCGCAGCTTTAACCCTGTGTATTATAGTGTCAGACACTACCAGGCACCCCGCACCTTTACCTCTGTGTATTATAGTGTCAGACACTACCAGGCACCCTGCAGCTTCACATCTGTGTATTATAGTGTCAGACACTTCCAGGCACCCCGCAGCTCTACCTCTGTGTATTATAGTGTCAGACACTACCAGGCATCCTTCAGCTTCACCTCTGTGTATAATAATGTCAGACACTACCATGTACCCCGCAGCTTCACCTCTGTGTATTATAGTGTCAATCACTACCAGGCACCCTTCAGCTTCACCTCTGTGTATTATAGTGTCAGACACTACCATGTACCCTGCAGCTTTACCTCTGTGTATTATAGTGTCAGACACTTCCAGGCACCCCGCAGCTTCACCTCTGTGTATTATAGTGTCAGACACTTCCAGGCACCCTTCAGCTTCACCTCTGTGTATTATAGTGTCAGACACTACCACACACCCTGCAGCTTTACCTCTGTGTATTATAGTATCAGACACTACCAGGCACCCTTCAGCTTCACATCTGTGTATTATAGTGTCAGACACTACTAGGCACCCCGCACCTTTACCTCTGTGTATTATAGTGTCAGACACTACCATGCACCCTGCAGCTTTACCTCTGTGTATTATAGTGTCAGACACTTCCAGGCACCCCACAGCTGTACCTCTGTGTATTATAGTGTCAGACACTTCCAGGCACCCCGCAGCTTCAGCTCTGTGTATTATAGTGTCAGACACTACCACGCACCTGCGGCTTCACCTCTGTGTATTATAGTGTCAGACACTTCCAGGCACCCTGCAGCTCTACCTCTGTGTATTATAGTGTCAGACACTACCAGGCACCCTTCAGCTTCACATCTGTGTATTATAGTGTCAGACACTACCAGGCACCCTTCAGCTTCACATCTGTGTATTATAGTGTCAGACACTACTAGGCACCCCGCACCTTTACCTCTGTGTATTATAGTGTCAGACACGCCCAGGCACCCGCGGCTTCACCTCTGTGTATTATAGTGTCAGACACTTCCAGGCACCCCGCAGCTCTACCTCTGTGTATTATAGTGTGAGACACTTCCAGGCACCCTTCAGCTTCACCTCTGTGTATTATAGTGTCAGACACTACCACGCACCCTGCAGCTTTACCTCTGTGTATTATAGTGTCAGACACTACCAGGCACCCTTCAGCTTCACATCTGTGTACTATAGTGTCAGACACTACCAGGCACCACGCAGCTTCACCTCTGTGTATTATAGTGTCAGACACTTCCAGGCACCCTTCAGCTTCACATCTGTGTATTATAGTGTCAGACACTACCAGGCACCCTTCAGCTTCACATCTGTGTATTATAGTGTCAGACACTACTAGGCACCCCGCACCTTTACCTCTGTGTATTAGTGTCAGACACTACCATGCACCCTGCAGCTTTACCTCTGTGTATTATAGTGTCAGACACTTCCAGGCACCCCACAGCTGTACCTCTGTGTATTATAGTGTCAGACACTTCCAGGCACTCCGCAGCTTCACCTCTGTGTATTATAGTGTCAGACACTTCCAGGCACCCTTCAGCTTCACCTCTGTGTATTATAGTGTCAGACACTACCACGCACCCTGCAGCTTTACCTCTGTGTATTATAGTGTCAGACACTACCTGGCACCCTTCAGCTTCACATCTGTGTATTATAGTGTCAGACACTACTAGGCACCCCGCACCTTTACCTCTGTGTATTATAGTGTCAGACACTACCAGGCACCCCGCAGCTTTAACCCTGTGTATTATAGTGTCAGACACTACCAGGCACCCCGCACCTTTACCTCTGTGTATTATAGTGTCAGACACTACCAGGCACCCTGCAGCTTCACCTCTGTGTATTATAGTGTCAGACACTTCCAGGCACCCCGCAGCTCTACCTCTGTGTATTATAGTGTCAGACACTACCAGGCACCCTTCAGCTTCACCTCTGTGTATAATAGTGTCAGACACTACCATCTACCCCGCAGCTTCACCTCTGCGTATTATAGTGTCAGACACTACCAGGCACCCTTCAGCTTCACCTCTATGTATTATAGTGTCAGACACTACCAGGCACCCTTCAGCTTCACCTCTGTGTATTATAGTGTCAGACACTACCAGGCACCCCGCAGCTTCACCTCTGTGTATTATAGTGTCAGACACTATCAGGCACCCCGCAGCTTCACGTCTGTGTATTATAGTGTCAAACACTACCAGACACCCCGCAGCTCTACCTCTGTGTATTATAGTGTCAGACACTTCCAGGCACCCTGCAGCTTTACCTCTGTGTATTATAGTGTCAGACACTACCAGGCACCCTGCAGCTTCACCTCTGTGTATTATAGTGTCAGACACTACCAGGCACCCCGCAACTTTACCTCTGTGTATTATAGTGTCTGACACTACCAGGCACCCTGCAGCTTCACCTCTGTGTATTATAGTGTCAGACACTTCCAGGCACCCGCAGCTCTACCTCTGTGTATTATAGTGTCAGACACTACCAGGCACCCTTCAGCTTCACATCTGTGTATAACAGTGTCAGACATTACCATGTACCCCGCAGCTTCACCTCTGTGTATTATTGTGTCAGACACTACCAGGCACCCTTCAGCTTCACCTCTGTGTATTATAGTGTCAGACACTACCATGCACCCTGCAGCTTTACCTCTGTGTATTATAGTGTCAGACACTTCCAGGCACCCCGCAGCTTCACCTCTGTGTATTATAGTGTCAGACACTTCCAGGCACCCTTCAGCTTCACCTCTGTGTATTATAGTGTCAGACACTACCACACACCCTGCAGCTTTACCTCTGTGTATCATAGTGTCAGACACTACCAGGCACCCTTCAGCTTCACATCTGTGTATTATAGTGTCAGACACTACCAGGCACCCTTCAGCTTCACATCTGTGTATTATAGTGTCAGACACTACTAGGCACCCCGCACCTTTACCTCTGTGTATTATAGTGTCAGACACTACCACGCACCCGCGGCTTCACCTCTGTGTATTATAGTGTCAGACACTTCCAGGCACCCCGCAGCTCTACCTCTGTGTATTATAGTGTCAGACACTACCAGGCACCCTTCAGCTTCACATCTGTGTATTATAGTGTCAGACACTACCAGGCACCCTTCAGCTTCACATCTGTGTATTATAGTGTCAGACACTACTAGGCACCCCGCACCTTTACCTCTGTGTATTATAGTGTCAGACACGCCCAGGCACCCGCGGCTTCACCTCTGTGTATTATAGTGTCAGACACTTCCAGGCACCCCGCAGCTCTACCTCTGTGTATTATAGTGTGAGACACTTCCAGGCACCCTTCAGCTTCACCTCTGTGTATTATAGTGTCAGACACTACCACGCACCCTGCAGCTTTACCTCTGTGTATTATAGTGTCAGACACTACCAGGCACCCTTCAGCTTCACATCTGTGTACTATAGTGTCAGACACTACCAGGCACCACGCATCTTCACCTCTGTGTATTATAGTGTCAGACACTTCCAGGCACCCTTCAGCTTCACATCTGTGTATTATAGTGTCAGACACTACCAGGCACCCTTCAGCTTCACATCTGTGTATTATAGTGTCAGACACTACTAGGCACCCCGCACCTTTACCTCTGTGTATTATAGTGTCAGACACTACCATGCACCCTGCAGCTTTACCTCTGTGTATTATAGTGTCAGACACTTCCAGGCACCCCACAGCTGTACCTCTGTGTATTATAGTGTCAGACACTTCCAGGCACCCCGCAGCTTCACCTCTGTGTATTATAGTGTCAGACACTTCCAGGCACCCTTCAGCTTCACCTCTGTGTATTATAGTGTCAGACACTACCACGCACCCTGCAGCTTTACCTCTGTGTATTATAGTGTCAGACACTACCAGGCACCCTTCAGCTTCACATCTGTGTATTATAGTGTCAGACACTACTAGGCACCCCGCACCTTTACCTCTGTGTATTATAGTGTCAGACACTACCAGGCACCCCGCAGCTTTAACCCTGTGTATTATAGTGTCAGACACTACCAGGCACCCCGCACCTTTACCTCTGTGTATTATAGTGTCAGACACTACCAGGCACCCTGCAGCTTCACCTCTGTGTATTATAGTGTCAGACACTTCCAGGCACCCCGCAGCTCTACCTCTGTGTATTATAGTGTCAGACACTACCAGGCACCCTTCAGCTTCACCTCTGTGTATAATAGTGTCAGACACTACCATCTACCCCGCAGCTTCACCTCTGTGTATTATAGTGTCAGACACTACCAGGCACCCTTCAGCTTCACCTCTATGTATTATAGTGTCAGACACTACCAGGCACCCTTCAGCTTCACCTCTGTGTATTATAGTGTCAGACACTACCAGGCACCCCGCAGCTTCACCTCTGTGTATTATAGTGTCAGACACTATCAGGCACCCCGCAGCTTCACGTCTGTGTATTATAGTGTCAAACACTACCAGACACCCCGCAGCTCTACCTCTGTGTATTATAGTGTCAGACACTTCCAGGCACCCTGCAGCTTTACCTCTGTGTATTATAGTGTCAGACACTACCAGGCACCCTGCAGCTTCACCTCTGTGTATTATAGTGTCAGACACTACCAGGCACCCCGCAGCTTCACCTCTGTGTATTATAGTGTCAGACACTTCCAGGCACCCGCAGCTTCACCTCTGTGTATTATAGTGTCAGACACTACCAGGCACCCCGCAGCTTTACCTCTGTGTATTATAGTGTCAGACACTACCAGGCACCCCGCAGCTTTACCTCTGTGCATTATAGTGTCAGACACTTCCAGGCTTCCCGCAGCTTCACCTCTGTGTATTATAGTGTCAGACACTATCAGGCACCCCGCAGCTTCACGTCTGTGTATTATAGTGTCAAACACTACCAGACACCCCGCAGCTCTACCTCTGTGTATTA
Organism: Calotriton arnoldi; assembly: GCA_963921515.1. Classification (NCBI taxonomy): domain Eukaryota; kingdom Metazoa; phylum Chordata; class Amphibia; order Caudata; family Salamandridae; genus Calotriton; species Calotriton arnoldi. The sequence goes on along the minus strand of CAWUFW010004503.1, from coordinate 30,499 downwards.
TAGTGTCAGACACTTCCAGGCACCCCACAGCTGTACCTCTGTGTATTATAGTGTCAGACACTTCCAGGCACCCCGCAGCTTCACCTCTGTGAATTATAGTGTCAGACACTTCCAGGCACCCTTCAGCTTCACCTCTGTGTATTATAGTGTCAGACACTACCACGCACCCTGCAGCTTTACCTCTGTGTATTATAGTGTCAGACACTACCAGGCACCCTTCAGCTTCACATCTGTGTATTATAGTGTCAGACACTACTAGGCACCCCGCACCTTCACCTCTGTGTATTATAGTGTCAGACACTATCAGGCACCCTGCAGCTTCACGTCTGTGTATTATAGTGTCAAACACTACCAGACACCCCGCAGCTCTACCTCTGTGTATTATAGTGTCAGACACTTCCAGGCACCCTGCAGCTTTACCTCTGTGTATTATAGTGTCAGACACTACCAGGCACCCTGCAGCTTCACCTCTGTGTATTATAGTGTCAGACACTACCAGGCACCCCGCAGCTTCACCTCTGTGTATTATAGTGTCAGACACTTCCAGGCACCCGCAGCTTCACCTCTGTGTATTATAGTGTCAGACACTTCCAGGCACCCTTCAGCTTCACCTCTGTGTATTATAGTGTCAGACACTACCACACACCCTGCAGCTTTACCTCTGTGTATTATAGTATCAGACACTACCATGCACCCTGCAGCTTTACCTCTGTGTATTATAGTGTCAGACACTTCCAGGCACCCTGCACCTTTACCTCTGTGTATTATAGTGTCAGACACTACCAGGCACCCCGCAGCTTTAACCCTGTGTATTATAGTGTCAGACACTACCAGGCACCCCGCACCTTTACCTCTGTATATTATAGTGTCAGACACTACCAGGCACCCTGCAGCTTCACCTCTGTGTATTATAGTGTCAGACACTACCAGGCACCCTTCAGCTTCACCTCTGTGTATTATAGTGTCAGACACTACCATGCACCCTGCAGCTTTACCTCTGTGTATTATAGTGTCAGACACTTCCAGGCACCCCACAGCTTCACCTCTGTGTATTATAGTGTCAGACACTTCCAGGCACCCTTCCGCTTCACCTCTGTGTATTATAGTGTCAGACACTACCACGCACCCTGCAGCTTTACCTCTGTGTATTATAGTGTCAGACACTACCAGGCACCCTTCAGCTTCACATCTGTGTATTATAGTGTCAGACACTACTAGGCACCCCGCACCTTTACCTCTGTGTATTATAGTGTCAGACACTACCATGCACCCTGCAGCTTTACCTCTGTGTATTATAGTGTCAGACACTTCCAGGCACCCCGCAGATTCACCTCTGTGTATTATAGTGTCAGACACTTCCAGGCACCCTTCAGCTTCACCTCTGTGTATTATAGTGTCAGACACTACCACGCACCCTGCAGCTTTACCTCTGTGTATTATAGTGTCAGACACTACCAGGCACCCTTCAGCTTCACATCTGTGTATTATAGTGTCAGACACTACTAGGCACCACGCACCTTTACCTCTGTGTATTATAGTGTTCGACACTACCAGGCACCCCGCAGCTTTAACCTTGTGTATTATAGTGTCAGACACTACCAGGCACCCCGCACCTTTACCTCTGTGTATTATAGTGTCAGACACTACCAGGCACCCCGCAACTTTACCTCTGTGTATTATAGTGTCAGACACTACCAGGCACCCTGCAGCTTCACCTCTGTGTATTATAGTGTCAGACACTTCCAGGCACCCGCAGCTCTACCTCTGTGTATTATAGTGTCAGACACTACCAGGCACCCTTCAGCTTCACATCTGTGTATAACAGTGTCAGACATTACCATGTACCCCGCAGCTTCACCTCTGTGTATTATTGTGTCAGACACTACCAGGCACCCTTCAGCTTCACCTCTGTGTATTATAGTGTCAGACACTACCATGCACCCTGCAGCTTTACCTCTGTGTATTATAGTGTCAGACACTTCCAGGCACCCCGCAGCTTCACCTCTGTGTATTATAGTGTCAGACACTTCCAGGCACCCTTCAGCTTCACCTCTGTGTATTATAGTGTCAGACACTACCACACACCCTGCAGCTTTACCTCTGTGTATTATAGTGTCAGACACTACCAGGCACCCTTCAGCTTCACATCTGTGTATTATAGTGTCAGACACTACCAGGCACCCTTCAGCTTCACATCTGTGTATTATAGTGTCAGACACTACTAGGCACCCCGCACCTTTACCTCTGTGTATTATAGTGTCAGACACTACCACGCACCCGCGGCTTCACCTCTGTGTATTATAGTGTCAGACACTTCCAGGCACCCCGCAGCTCTACCTCTGTGTATTATAGTGTCAGACACTACCAGGCACCCTTCAGCTTCACATCTGTGTATTATAGTGTCAGACACTACCAGGCACCCTTCAGCTTCACATCTGTGTATTATAGTGTCAGACACTACTAGGCACCCCGCACCTTTACCTCTGTGTATTATAGTGTCAGACACGCCCAGGCACCCGCGGCTTCACCTCTGTGTATTATAGTGTCAGACACTTCCAGGCACCCCGCAGCTCTACCTCTGTGTATTATAGTGTGAGACACTTCCAGGCACCCTTCAGCTTCACCTCTGTGTATTATAGTGTCAGACACTACCACGCACCCTGCAGCTTTACCTCTGTGTATTATAGTGTCAGACACTACCAGGCACCCTTCAGCTTCACATCTGTGTACTATAGTGTCAGACACTACCAGGCACCACGCAGCTTCACCTCTGTGTATTATAGTGTCAGACACTTCCAGGCACCCTTCAGCTTCACATCTGTGTATTATAGTGTCAGACACTACCAGGCACCCTTCAGCTTCACATCTGTGTATTATAGTGTCAGACACTACTAGGCACCCCGCACCTTTACCTCTGTGTATTATAGTGTCAGACACTACCATGCACCCTGCAGCTTTACCTCTGTGTATTATAGTGTCAGACACTTCCAGGCACCCCACAGCTGTACCTCTGTGTATTATAGTGTCAGACACTTCCAGGCACTCCGCAGCTTCACCTCTGTGTATTATAGTGTCAGACACTTCCAGGCACCCTTCAGCTTCACCTCTGTGTATTATAGTGTCAGACACTACCACGCACCCTGCAGCTTTACCTCTGTGTATTATAGTGTCAGACACTACCAGGCACCCTTCAGCTTCACATCTGTGTATTATAGTGTCAGACACTACTAGGCACCCCGCACCTTTACCTCTGTGTATTATAGTGTCAGACACTACCAGGCACCCCGCAGCTTTAACCCTGTGTATTATAGTGTCAGACACTACCAGGCACCCCGCACCTTTACCTCTGTGTATTATAGTGTCAGACACTACCAGGCACCCTGCAGCTTCACCTCTGTGTATTATAGTGTCAGACACTTCCAGGCACCCCGCAGCTCTACCTCTGTGTATTATAGTGTCAGACACTACCAGGCACCCTTCAGCTTCACCTCTGTGTATAATAGTGTCAGACACTACCATCTACCCCGCAGCTTCACCTCTGTGTATTATAGTGTCAGACACTACCAGGCACCCTTCAGCTTCACCTCTATGTATTATAGTGTCAGACACTACCAGGCACCCTTCAGCTTCACCTCTGTGTATTATAGTGTCAGACACTACCAGGCACCCCGCAGCTTCACCTCTGTGTATTATAGTGTCAGACACTATCAGGCACCCCGCAGCTTCACGTCTGTGTATTATAGTGTCAAACACTACCAGACACCCCGCAGCTCTACCTCTGTGTATTATAGTGTCAGACACTTCCAGGCACCCTGCAGCTTTACCTCTGTGTATTATAGTGTCAGACACTACCAGGCACCCTGCAGCTTCACCTCTGTGTATTATAGTGTCAGACACTACCAGGCACCCCGCAACTTTACCTCTGTGTATTATAGTGTCTGACACTACCAGGCACCCTGCAGCTTCACCTCTGTGTATTATAGTGTCAGACACTTCCAGGCACCCGCAGCTCTACCTCTGTGTATTATAGTGTCAGACACTACCAGGCACCCTTCAGCTTCACATCTGTGTATAACAGTGTCAGACATTACCATGTACCCCGCAGCTTCACCTCTGTGTATTATTGTGTCAGACACTACCAGGCACCCTTCAGCTTCACCTCTGTGTATTATAGTGTCAGACACTACCATGCACCCTGCAGATTTACCTCTGTGTATTATAGTGTCAGACACTTCCAGGCACCCCGCAGCTTCACCTCTGTGTATTATAGTGTCAGACACTTCCAGGCACCCTTCAGCTTCACCTCTGTGTATTATAGTGTCAGACACTACCACACACCCTGCAGCTTTACCTCTGTGTATCATAGTGTCAGACACTACCAGGCACCCTTCAGCTTCACATCTGTGTATTATAGTGTCAGACACTACCAAGCACCCTTCAGCTTCACATCTGTGTATTATAGTGTCAGACACTACTAGGCACCCCGCACCTTTACCTCTGTGTATTATAGTGTCAGACACTACCACGCACCCAGCGGCTTCACCTCTGTGTATTATAGTGTCAGACACTTCCAGGCACCCCGCAGCTCTACCTCTGTGTATTATAGTGTCAGACACTACCAGGCACCCTTCAGCTTCACATCTGTGTATTATAGTGTCAGACACTACCAGGCACCCTTCAGCTTCACATCTGTGTATTATAGTGTCAGACACTACTAGGCACCCCGCACCTTTACCTCTGTGTATTATAGTGTCAGACACGCCCAGGCACCCGCGGCTTCACCTCTGTGTATTATAGTGTCTGACACTTCCAGGCACCCCGCAGCTCTACCTCTGTGTATTATAGTGTCAGACACTTCCAGGCACCCTTCAGCTTCACCTCTGTGTATTATAGTGTCAGACACTACCACGCACCCTGCAGCTTTACCTCTGTGTATTATAGTGTCAGACACTACCAGGCACCCTTCAGCTTCACATCTGTGTACTATAGTGTCAGACACTACCAGGCACCACGCAGCTTCACCTCTGTGTATTATAGTGTCAGACACTTCCAGGCACCCTTCAGCTTCACATCTGTGTATTATAGTGTCAGACACTACCAGGCACCCTTCAGCTTCACATCTGTGTATTATAGTGTCAGACACTACTAGGCACCCCGCACCTTTACCTCTGTGTATTATAGTGTCAGACACTACCATGCACCCTGCAGCTTTACCTCTGTGTATTATAGTGTCAGACACTTCCAGGCACCCCACAGCTGTACCTCTGTGTATTATAGTGTCAGACACTTCCAGGCACCCCGCAGCTTCACCTCTGTGTATTATAGTGTCAGACACTTCCAGGCACCCTTCAGCTTCACCTCTGTGTATTATAGTGTCAGACACTACCACGCACCCTGCAGCTTTACCTCTGTGTATTATAGTGTCAGACACTACCAGGCACCCTTCAGCTTCACATCTGTGTATTATAGTGTCAGACACTACTAGGCACCCCGCACCTTTACCTCTGTGTATTATAGTGTCAGACACTACCAGGCACCCCGCAGCTTTAACCCTGTGTATTATAGTGTCAGACACTACCAGGCACCCCGCACCTTTACCTCTGTGTATTATAGTGTCAGACACTACCAGGCACCCTGCAGCTTCACCTCTGTGTATTATAGTGTCAGACACTTCCAGGCACCCCGCAGCTCTACCTCTGTGTATTATAGTGTCAGACACTACCAGGCACCCTTCAGCTTCACCTCTGTGTATAATAGTGTCAGACACTACCATCTACCCCGCAGCTTCACCTCTGTGTATTATAGTGTCAGACACTACCAGGCACCCTTCAGCTTCACCTCTATGTATTATAGTGTCAGACACTACCAGGCACCCTTCAGCTTCACCTCTGTGTATTATAGTGTCAGACACTACCAGGCACCCCGCAGCTTCACCTCTGTGTATTATAGTGTCAGACACTATCAGGCACCCCGCAGCTTCACGTCTGTGTATTATAGTGTCAAACACTACCAGACACCCCGCAGCTCTACCTCTGTGTATTATAGTGTCAGACACTTCCAGGCACCCTGCAGCTTTACCTCTGAGTATTATAGTGTCAGACACTACCAGGCACCCTGCAGCTTCACCTCTGTGTATTATAGTGTCAGACACTACCAGGCACCCCGCAGCTTCACCTCTGTGTATTATAGTGTCAGACACTTCCAGGCACCCGCAGCTTCACCTCTGTGTATTATAGTGTCAGACACTACCAGGCACCCCGCAGCTTTACCTCTGTGTATTATAGTGTCAGACACTACCAGGCACCCCGCAGCTTTACCTCTGTGTATTATAGTGTCAGACACTTCCAGGCTTCCCGCAGCTTCACCTCTGTGTATTATAGTGTCAGACACTACCACGCACCATGCAGCTTTACCTCTGTGTATTATAGTGTCAGACACTACCAGGCACGCTTCAGCTTCACATCTGTGTATTATAGTGTCAGACACTACCAGGCACCCCGCACCTTTACCTCTGTGTATTATAGTGCCAGACACTTCCAGGCACCCTTCAGCTTCACCTCTGTGTATTATAGTGTCAGACACTACCACGCACCCTGCAGCTTTACCTCTGTGTATTATAGTGTCAGACACTACCAGGCACCCTTCAGCTTCACATCTGTGTTTTATAGTGTCAGACACTACTAGGCACCCCGCACCTTTACCTCTGTGTATTATAGTGTCAGACACTACCATGCACCCTGCAGCTTTACCTCTGTGTATTATAGTGTCAGACACTTCCAGGCACCCCACAGCTGTACCTCTGTGTATTATAGTGTCAGACACTTCCAGGCACCCCGCAGCTTCACCTCTGTGTATTATAGTGTCAGACACTTCCAGGCACCCTTCAGCTTCACCTCTGTGTATTATAGTGTCAGACACTACCACGCACCCTGCAGCTTTACCTCTGTGTATTATAGTGTCAGACACTACCAGGCACCCTGCAGCTTTAACCCTGTGTATTATAGTGTCAGACACTACCAGGCACCCTTCAGCTTCACATCTGTGTATTATAGTGTCAGACACTACTAGGCACCCTGCACTTTTACCTCTGTGTATTATAGTGTCAGACACTACCAGGCACCCCGCAGCTTTAACCCTGTGTATTATAGTGTCAGACACTACCAGGCACCCCGCACCTTTACCTCTGTGTATTATAGTGTCAGACACTACCAGGCACCCTGCAGCTTCACATCTGTGTATTATAGTGTCAGACACTTCCAGGCACCCGCAGCTCTACCTCTGTGTATTATAGTGTCAGACACTACCAGGCATCCTTCAGCTTCACCTCTGTGTATAATAATGTCAGACACTACCATGTACCCCGCAGCTTCACCTCTGTGTATTATAGTGTCAATCACTACCAGGCACCCTTCAGCTTCACCTCTGTGTATTATAGTGTCAGACACTACCATGTACCCTGCAGCTTTACCTCTGTGTATTATAGTGTCAGACACTTCCAGGCACCCCGCAGCTTCACCTCTGTGTATTATAGTGTCAGACACTTCCAGGCACCCTTCAGCTTCACCTCTGTGTATTATAGTGTCAGACACTACCACACACCCTGCAGCTTTACCTCTGTGTATTATAGTATCAGACACTACCAGGCACCCTTCAGCTTCACATCTGTGTATTATAGTGTCAGACACTACTAGGCACCCCGCACCTTTACCTCTGTGTATTATAGTGTCAGACACTACCATGCACCCTGCAGCTTTACCTCTGTGTATTATAGTGTCAGACACTTCCAGGCACCCCACAGCTGTACCTCTGTGTATTATAGTGTCAGACACTTCCAGGCACCCCGCAGCTTCAGCTCTGTGTATTATAGTGTCAGACACTTACAGGCACCCTTCAGCTTCACCTCTGTGTATTATAGTGTCAGACACTACCACGCACCCTGCAGCTTTACCTCTGTGTATTATAGTGTCAGACACTACCAGGCACCCCGCAGCTTTAACCCTGTGTATTATAGTGTCAGACACTACCAGGCACCCCGCACCTTTACCTCTGTGTATTATAGTGTCAGACACTACCAGGCACCCTGCAGCTTCACCTCTATGTATTATAGTGTCAGACACTTCCAGGCACCCCGAGCTCTTCCTCTGTGTATTATAGTGTCAGACACTACCAGGCACCCTTCAGCTTCACCTCTGTGTATAATAGTGTCAGACACTACCATGTACCCCGCAGCTTCACCTCAGTGTATTATAGTGTCAGACACTACCAGGCACCCTCCAGCTTCACCTCTGTGTATTTTAGTGTCAGACACTACCAGGCACCCTTCAGCTTCACCTCTGTGTATTATAGTGTCAGACACTTCCAGGCACCCCGCAGCTTCACCTCTGTGTATTATAGTGTCAGACACTTCCAGGCACCCCACAGCTGTACCTCTGTGTATTATAGTGTCAGACACTTCCAGGCACCCCGCAGCTTCACCTCTGTGTATTATAGTGTCAGACACTTCCAGGCACCCCACAGCTGTACCTCTGTGTATTATAGTGTCAGACACTACCACGCACCCTGCAGCTTTACCTCTGTGTATTATAGTGTCAGACACTACCAGGCACCCTTCAGTTTCACATCTGTGTATTATAGTGTCAGACACTACTAGGCACCCTGCACCTTTACCTCTGTGTATTATAGTGTCAGATACTACCAGGCACCCCGCAGCTTTAACCCTGTGTATTATAGTGTCAGACACTACCAGGCACCCCGCACCTTTACCTCTGTATATTATAGTGTCAGACACTACCAGGCACCCTGCAGCTTCACCTCTGTGTATTATAGTGTCAGACACTACCAGGCACCCTTCAGCTTCACCTCTGTGTATTATAGTGTCAGACACTACCATGCACCCTGCAGCTTTACCTCTGTGTATTATAGTGTCAGACACTTCCAGGCACCCCACAGCTTCACCTCTGTGTATTATAGTGTCAGACACTTCCAGGCACTCTTCCGCTTCACCTCTGTGTATTATAGTGTCAGACACTACCACGCACCCTGCAGCTTTACCTCTGTATATTATAGAGTCAGACACTACCAGGCACCCTTCAGCTTCAAATCTGTGTATTATAGTGTCAGACACTACTAGGCACCCCCACCTTTACCTCTGTGTATTATAGTGTCAGACACTACCATGCACCCTGCAGCTTTACCTCTGTGTATTATAGTGTCAGACACTTCCAGGCACCCCACAGCTGTACCTCTGTGTATTATAGTGTCAGACACTTCCAGGCACCCCGCAGCTTCACCTCTGTGTATTATACTGTCAGACACTTCCAGGCACCCTTCAGCTTCACCTCTGTGTATTATAGTGTCAGACACTACCACGCACCCTGCAGCTTTACCTCTGTGTATTTTAGTGTCAGACACGACCAGGCACCCTTCAGCTTCACCTCTGTGTATTATAGTGTCAGACACTTCCAGGCACCCCGCAGCTTCACCTCTGTGTATTATAGTGTCAGACACTTCCAGGCACCCCACAGCTGTACCTCTGTGTATTATAGTGTCAGACACTACCACGCACCCTGCAGCTTTACCTCTGTGTATTATAGTGTCAGACACTACCAGGCACCCTTCAGTTTCACATCTGTGTATTATAGTGTCAGACACTACTAGGCACCCTGCACCTTTACCTCTGTGTATTATAGTGTCAGACACTACCAGGCACCCCGCAGCTTTAACCCTGTGTATTATAGTGTCAGACACTACCAGGCACCCCGCACCTTTACCTCTGTATATTATAGTGTCAGACACTACCAGGCACCCTGCAGCTTCACCTCTGTGTATTATAGTGTCAGACACTACCAGGCACCCTTCAGCTTCACCTCTGTGTATTATAGTGTCAGACACTACCATGCGCCCTGCAGCTTTACCTCTGTGTATTATAGTGTCAGACACTTCCAGGCACCCCACAGCTTCACCTCTGTGTATTATAGTGTCAGACACTTCCAGGCACCCTTCCGCTTCACCTCTGTGTATTATAGTGTCAGACACTACCATGCACCCTGCAGCTTTACCTCTGTATATTATAGTGTCAGACACTACCAGGCACCCTTCAGCTTCACATCTGTGTATTATAGTGTCAGACACTACTAGGCACCCCGCACCTTTACCTCTGTGTATTATAGTGTCAGACACTACCATGCACCCTGCAGCTTTACCTCTGTGTATTATAGTGTCAGACACTTCCAGGCACCCCACAGCTGTACCTCTGTGTATTATAGTGTCAGACACTTCCAGGCACCCCGCAGCTTCACCTCTGTGTATTATACTGTCAGACACTTCCAGGCACCCTTCAGCTTCACCTCTGTGTATTATAGTGTCAGACACTACCACGCACCCTGCAGCTTTACCTCTGTGTATTATAGTGTCAGACACTACCAGGCACCCTTCAGCTTCACATCTGTGCATTGCAGTGTCAGACACTACTAGGCACCCCGCACCTTTACCTCTGTGTATTATAGTGTCAGACACTACCAGGCACCCCGCAGCTTTAACCCTGTGTATTATAGTGTCAGACACTACCAGGCACCCCGCACCTTTACCTCTGTGTATTATAGTGTCAGACACTACCAGGCACCCTGCAGCTTCACCTCTGTGTATTATATTGTCAGACACTTCCAGGCACCCAGCAGCTCTACCTCTGTTTATTATAGTGTCAGACACTACCAGGCACCCTTCAGCTTCACCTCTGTGTATAATAGTGTCAGACACTACCATGTACCCCGCAGCTTCACCTCTGTGTATTATAGTGTCAGACACTACCAGGCACCCTTCAGCTTCACATCTGTGTATAACAGTGTCAGACATTACCATGTACCCCGCAGCTTCACCTCTGTGTATTATTGTGTCAGACACTACCAGGCACCCTTCAGCTTCACCTCTGTGTATTATAGTGTCAGACACTACCATGCACCCTGCAGCTTTACCTCTGTGTATTATAGTGTCAGACACTTCCAGGCACCCCGCAGCTTCACCTCTGTGTATTATAGTGTCAGACACTTCCAGGCACTCTTCAGCTTCACCTCTGTGTATTATAGTGTCAGACACTACCACACACCCTGCAGCTTTACCTCTGTGTATCATAGTGTCAGACACTACCAGGCACCCTTCAGCTTCACATCTGTGTATTATAGTGTCAGACACTACCAGGCACCCTTCAGCTTCACATCTGTGTATTATAGTGTCAGACACTACTAGGCACCCCGCACCTTTACCTCTGTGTATTATAGTGTCAGACACTACCACGCACCCGCGGCTTCACCTCTGTGTATTATAGTGTCAGACACTTCCAGGCACCCCGCAGCTCTACCTCTGTGTATTATAGTGTCAGACACTACCAGGCACCCTTCAGCTTCACATCTGTGTATTATAGTGTCAGACACTACCAGGCACCCTTCAGCTTCACATCTGTGTATTATAGTGTCAGACACTACTAGGCACCCCGCACCTTTACCTCTGTGTATTATAGTGTCAGACACGCCCAGGCACCCGCGGCTTCACCTCTGTGTATTATAGTGTCAGACACTTCCAGGCACCCCGCAGCTCTACCTCTGTGTATTATAGTGTGAGACACTTCCAGGCACCCTTCAGCTTCACCTCTGTGTATTATAGTGTCAGACACTACCACGCACCCTGCAGCTTTACCTCTGTGTATTATAGTGTCAGACACTACCAGGCACCCTTCAGCTTCACATCTGTGTACTATAGTGTCAGACACTACCAGGCACCACGCATCTTCACCTCTGTGTATTATAGTGTCAGACACTTCCAGGCACCCTTCAGCTTCACATCTGTGTATTATAGTGTCAGACACTACCAGGCACCCTTCAGCTTCACATCTGTGTATTATAGTGTCAGACACTACTAGGCACCCCGCACCTTTACCTCTGTGTATTATAGTGTCAGACACTACCATGCACCCTGCAGCTTTACCTCTGTGTATTATAGTGTCAGACACTTCCAGGCACCCCACAGCTGTACCTCTGTGTATTATAGTGTCAGACACTTCCAGGCACCCCGCAGCTTCACCTCTGTGTATTATAGTGTCAGACACTTCCAGGCACCCTTCAGCTTCACCTCTGTGTATTATAGTGTCAGACACTACCACGCACCCTGCAGCTTTACCTCTGTGTATTATAGTGTCAGACACTACCAGGCACCCTTCAGCTTCACATCTGTGTATTATAGTGTCAGACACTACTAGGCACCCCGCACCTTTACCTCTGTGTATTATAGTGTCAGACACTACCAGGCACCCCGCAGCTTTAACCCTGTGTATTATAGTGTCAGACACTACCAGGCACCCCGCACCTTTACCTCTGTGTATTATAGTGTCAGACACTACCAGGCACCCTGCAGCTTCACCTCTGTGTATTATAGTGTCAGACACTTCCAGGCACCCCGCAGCTCTACCTCTGTGTATTATAGTGTCAGACACTACCAGGCACCCTTCAGCTTCACCTCTGTGTATAATAGTGTCAGACACTACCATCTACCCCGCAGCTTCACCTCTGTGTATTATAGTGTCAGACACTACCAGGCACCCTTCAGCTTCACCTCTATGTATTATAGTGTCAGACACTATCAGGCACCCTTCAGCTTCACCTCTGTGTATTATAGTGTCAGACACTACCAGGCACCCCGCAGCTTCACCTCTGTGTATTATAGTGTCAGACACTATCAGGCACCCCGCAGCTTCACGTCTGTGTATTATAGTGTCAAACACTACCAGACACCCCGCAGCTCTACCTCTGTGTATTATAGTGTCAGACACTTCCAGGCACCCTGCAGCTTTACCTCTGTGTATTATAGTGTCAGACACTACCAGGCACCCTGCAGCTTCACCTCTGTGTATTATAGTGTCAGACACTACCAGGCACCCCGCAGCTTCACCTCTGTGTATTATAGTGTCAGACACTTCCAGGCACCCGCAGCTTCACCTCTGTGTATTATAGTGTCAGACACTACCAGGCACCCTGCAGCTTTACCTCTGTGTATTATAGTGTCAGACACTACCAGGCACCCCGCAGCTTTACCTCTGTGCATTATAGTGTCAGACACTTCCAGGCTTCCCGCAGCTTCACCTCTGTGTATTATAGTGTCAGACACTATCAGGCACCCCGCAGCTTCACGTCTGTGTATTATAGTGTCAAACACTACCAGACACCCCGCAGCTCTACCTCTGTGTATTATAGTGTCAGACACTTCCAGGCACCCCACAGCTGTACCTCTGTGTATTATAGTGTCAGACACTTCCAGGCACCCCGCAGCTTCACCTCTGTGAATTATAGTGTCAGACACTTCCAGGCACCCTTCAGCTTCACCTCTGTGTATTATAGTGTCAGACACTACCAGGCACCCTTCAGCTTCACATCTGTGTATTATAGTGTCAGACACTACTAGGCACCCCGCACCTTCACCTCTGTGTATTATAGTGTCAGACACTATCAGGCACCCTGCAGCTTCACGTCTGTGTATTATAGTGTCAAACACTACCAGACACCCCGCAGCTCTACCTCTGTGTATTATAGTGTCAGACACTTCCAGGCACCCTGCAGCTTTACCTCTGTGTATTATAGTGTCAGACACTACCAGGCACCCTGCAGCTTCACCTCTGTGTATTATAGTGTCAGACACTACCAGGCACCCCGCAGCTTCACCTCTGTGTATTATAGTGTCAGACACTTCCAGGCACCCGCAGCTTCACCTCTGTGTATTATAGTGTCAGACACTTCCAGGCACCCTTCAGCTTCACCTCTGTGTATTATAGTGTCAGACACTACCACACACCCTGCAGCTTTACCTCTGTGTATTATAGTATCAGACACTACCATGCACCCTGCAGCTTTACCTCTGTGTATTATAGTGTCAGACACTTCCAGGCACCCTGCACCTTTACCTCTGTGTATTATAGTGTCAGACACTACCAGGCACCCCGCAGCTTTAACCCTGTGTATTATAGTGTCAGACACTACCAGGCACCCCGCACCTTTACCTCTGTATATTATAGTGTCAGACACTACCAGGCACCCTGCAGCTTCACCTCTGTGTATTATAGTGTCAGACACTACCAGGCACCCTTCAGCTTCACCTCTGTGTATTATAGTGTCAGACACTACCATGCACCCTGCAGCTTTACCTCTGTGTATTATAGTGTCAGACACTTCCAGGCACCCCACAGCTTCACCTCTGTGTATTATAGTGTCAGACACTTCCAGGCACCCTTCCGCTTCACCTCTGTGTATTATAGTGTCAGACACTACCACGCACCCTGCAGCTTTACCTCTGTGTATTATAGTGTCAGACACTACCAGGCACCCTTCAGCTTCACATCTGTGTATTATAGTGTCAGACACTACTAGGCACCCCGCACCTTTACCTCTGTGTATTATAGTGTCAGACACTACCATGCACCCTGCAGCTTTACCTCTGTGTATTATAGTGTCAGACACTTCCAGGCACCCCACAGATTCACCTCTGTGTATTATAGTGTCAGACACTTCCAGGCACCCTTCAGCTTCACCTCTGTGTATTATAGTGTCAGACACTACCACGCACCCTGCAGCTTTACCTCTGTGTATTATAGTGTCAGACACTACCAGGCACCCTTCAGCTTCACATCTGTGTATTATAGTGTCAGACACTACTAGGCACCACGCACCTTTACCTCTGTGTATTATAGTGTTCGACACTACCAGGCACCCCGCAGCTTTAACCTTGTGTATTATAGTGTCAGACACTACCAGGCACCCCGCACCTTTACCTCTGTGTATTATAGTGTCAGACACTACCAGGCACCCCGCAACTTTACCTCTGTGTATTATAGTGTCAGACACTACCAGGCACCCTGCAGCTTCACCTCTGTGTATTATAGTGTCAGACACTTCCAGGCACCCGCAGCTCTACCTCTGTGTATTATAGTGTCAGACACTACCAGGCACCCTTCAGCTTCACATCTGTGTATAACAGTGTCAGACATTACCATGTACCCCGCAGCTTCACCTCTGTGTATTATTGTGTCAGACACTACCAGGCACCCTTCAGCTTCACCTCTGTGTATTATAGTGTCAGACACTACCATGCACCCTGCAGCTTTACCTCTGTGTATTATAGTGTCAGACACTTCCAGGCACCCCGCAGCTTCACCTCTGTGTATTATAGTGTCAGACACTTCCAGGCACCCTTCAGCTTCACCTCTGTGTATTATAGTGTCAGACACTACCACACACCCTGCAGCTTTACCTCTGTGTATTATAGTGTCAGACACTACCAGGCACCCTTCAGCTTCACATCTGTGTATTATACTGTCAGACACTACCAGGCACCCTTCAGCTTCACATCTGTGTATTATAGTGTCAGACACTACTAGGCACCCCGCACCTTTACCTCTGTGTATTATAGTGTCAGACACTACCACGCACCCGCGGCTTCACCTCTGTGTATTATAGTGTCAGACACTTCCAGGCACCCCGCAGCTCTACCTCTGTGTATTATAGTGTCAGACACTACCAGGCACCCTTCAGCTTCACATCTGTGTATTATAGTGTCAGACACTACCAGGCACCCTTCAGCTTCACATCTGTGTATTATAGTGTCAGACACTACTAGGCACCCCGCACCTTTACCTCTGTGTATTATAGTGTCAGACACGCCCAGGCACCCGCGGCTTCACCTCTGTGTATTATAGTGTCAGACACTTCCAGGCACCCCGCAGCTCTACCTCTGTGTATTATAGTGTGAGACACTTCCAGGCACCCTTCAGCTTCACCTCTGTGTATTATAGTGTCAGACACTACCACGCACCCTGCAGCTTTACCTCTGTGTATTATAGTGTCAGACACTACCAGGCACCCTTCAGCTTCACATCTGTGTACTATAGTGTCAGACACTACCAGGCACCACGCAGCTTCACCTCTGTGTATTATAGTGTCAGACACTTCCAGGCACCCTTCAGCTTCACATCTGTGTATTATAGTGTCAGACACTACCAGGCACCCTTCAGCTTCACATCTGTGTATTATAGTGTCAGACACTACTAGGCACCCCGCACCTTTACCTCTGTGTATTATAGTGTCAGACACTACCATGCACCCTGCAGCTTTACCTCTGTGTATTATAGTGTCAGACACTTCCAGGCACCCCACAGCTGTACCTCTGTGTATTATAGTGTCAGACACTTCCAGGCACTCCGCAGCTTCACCTCTGTGTATTATAGTGTCAGACACTTCCAGGCACCCTTCAGCTTCACCTCTGTGTATTATAGTGTCAGACACTACCACGCACCCTGCAGCTTTACCTCTGTGTATTATAGTGTCAGACACTACCAGGCACCCTTCAGCTTCACATCTGTGTATTATAGTGTCAGACACTACTAGGCACCCCGCACCTTTACCTCTGTGTATTATAGTGTCAGACACTACCAGGCACCCCGCAGCTTTAACCCTGTGTATTATAGTGTCAGACACTACCAGGCACCCCGCACCTTTACCTCTGTGTATTATAGTGTCAGACACTACCAGGCACCCTGCAGCTTCACCTCTGTGTATTATAGTGTCAGACACTTCCAGGCACCCCGCAGCTCTACCTCTGTGTATTATAGTGTCAGACACTACCAGGCACCCTTCAGCTTCACCTCTGTGTATAATAGTGTCAGACACTACCATCTACCCCGCAGCTTCACCTCTGTGTATTATAGTGTCAGACACTACCAGGCACCCTTCAGCTTCACCTCTATGTATTATAGTGTCAGACACTACCAGGCACCCTTCAGCTTCACCTCTGTGTATTATAGTGTCAGACACTACCAGGCACCCCGCAGCTTCACCTCTGTGTATTATAGTGTCAGACACTATCAGGCACCCCGCAGCTTCACGTCTGTGTATTATAGTGTCAAACACTACCAGACACCCCGCAGCTCTACCTCTGTGTATTATAGTGTCAGACACTTCCAGGCACCCTGCAGCTTTACCTCTGTGTATTATAGTGTCAGACACTACCAGGCACCCTGCAGCTTCACCTCTGTGTATTATAGTGTCAGACACTACCAGGCACCCCGCAACTTTACCTCTGTGTATTATAGTGTCTGACACTACCAGGCACCCTGCAGCTTCACCTCTGTGTATTATAGTGTCAGACACTTCCAGGCACCCGCAGCTCTACCTCTGTGTATTATAGTGTCAGACACTACCAGGCACCCTTCAGCTTCACATCTGTGTATAACAGTGTCAGACATTACCATGTACCCCGCAGCTTCACCTCTGTGTATTATTGTGTCAGACACTACCAGGCACCCTTCAGCTTCACCTCTGTGTATTATAGTGTCAGACACTACCATGCACCCTGCAGATTTACCTCTGTGTATTATAGTGTCAGACACTTCCAGGCACCCCGCAGCTTCACCTCTGTGTATTATAGTGTCAGACACTTCCAGGCACCCTTCAGCTTCACCTCTGTGTATTATAGTGTCAGACACTACCACACACCCTGCAGCTTTACCTCTGTGTATCATAGTGTCAGACACTACCAGGCACCCTTCAGCTTCACATCTGTGTATTATAGTGTCAGACACTACCAAGCACCCTTCAGCTTCACATCTGTGTATTATAGTGTCAGACACTACTAGGCACCCCGCACCTTTACCTCTGTGTATTATAGTGTCAGACACTACCACGCACCCGCGGCTTCACCTCTGTGTATTATAGTGTCAGACACTTCCAGGCACCCCGCAGCTCTACCTCTGTGTATTATAGTGTCAGACACTACCAGGCACCCTTCAGCTTCACATCTGTGTATTATAGTGTCAGACACTACCAGGCACCCTTCAGCTTCACATCTGTGTATTATAGTGTCAGACACTACTAGGCACCCCGCACCTTTACCTCTGTGTATTATAGTGTCAGACACGCCCAGGCACCCGCGGCTTCACCTCTGTGTATTATAGTGTCTGACACTTCCAGGCACCCCGCAGCTCTACCTCTGTGTATTATAGTGTGAGACACTTCCAGGCACCCTTCAGCTTCACCTCTGTGTATTATAGTGTCAGACACTACCACGCACCCTGCAGCTTTACCTCTGTGTATTATAGTGTCAGACACTACCAGGCACCCTTCAGCTTCACATCTGTGTACTATAGTGTCAGACACTACCAGGCACCACGCAGCTTCACCTCTGTGTATTATAGTGTCAGACACTTCCAGGCAGCCTTCAGCTTCACATCTGTGTATTATAGTGTCAGACACTACCAGGCACCCTTCAGCTTCACATCTGTGTATTATAGTGTCAGACACTACTAGGCACCCCGCACCTTTACCTCTGTGTATTATAGTGTCAGACACTACCATGCACCCTGCAGCTTTACCTCTGTGTATTATAGTGTCAGACACTTCCAGGCACCCCACAGCTGTACCTCTGTGTATTATAGTGTCAGACACTTCCAGGCACCCCGCAGCTTCACCTCTGTGTATTATAGTGTCAGACACTTCCAGGCACCCTTCAGCTTCACCTCTGTGTATTATAGTGTCAGACACTACCACGCACCCTGCAGCTTTACCTCTGTGTATTATAGTGTCAGACACTACCAGGCACCCTTCAGCTTCACATCTGTGTATTATAGTGTCAGACACTACTAGGCACCCCGCACCTTTACCTCTGTGTATTATAGTGTCAGACACTACCAGGCACCCCGCAGCTTTAACCCTGTGTATTATAGTGTCAGACACTACCAGGCACCCCGCACCTTTACCTCTGTGTATTATAGTGTCAGACACTACCAGGCACCCTGCAGCTTCACCTCTGTGTATTATAGTGTCAGACACTTCCAGGCACCCCGCAGCTCTACCTCTGTGTATTATAGTGTCAGACACTACCAGGCACCCTTCAGCTTCACCTCTGTGTATAATAGTGTCAGACACTACCATCTACCCCGCAGCTTCACCTCTGTGTATTATAGTGTCAGACACTACCAGGCACCCTTCAGCTTCACCTCTATGTATTATAGTGTCAGACACTACCAGGCACCCTTCAGCTTCACCTCTGTGTATTATAGTGTCAGACACTACCAGGCACCCCGCAGCTTCACCTCTGTGTATTATAGTGTCAGACACTATCAGGCACCCCGCAGCTTCACGTCTGTGTATTATAGTGTCAAACACTACCAGACACCCCGCAGCTCTACCTCTGTGTATTATAGTGTCAGACACTTCCAGGCACCCTGCAGCTTTACCTCTGAGTATTATAGTGTCAGACACTACCAGGCACCCTGCAGCTTCACCTCTGTGTATTATAGTGTCAGACACTACCAGGCACCCCGCAGCTTCACCTCTGTGTATTATAGTGTCAGACACTTCCAGGCACCCGCAGCTTCACCTCTGTGTATTATAGTGTCAGACACTACCAGGCACCCCGCAGCTTTACCTCTGTGTATTATAGTGTCAGACACTACCAGGCACCCCGCAGCTTTACCTCTGTGTATTATAGTGTCAGACACTTCCAGGCTTCCCGCAGCTTCACCTCTGTGTATTATAGTGTCAGACACTACCACGCACCATGCAGCTTTACCTCTGTGTATTATAGTGTCAGACACTACCAGGCACGCTTCAGCTTCACATCTGTGTATTATAGTGTCAGACACTACCAGGCACCCCGCACCTTTACCTCTGTGTATTATAGTGCCAGACACTTCCAGGCACCCTTCAGCTTCACCTCTGTGTATTATAGTGTCAGACACTACCACGCACCCTGCAGCTTTACCTCTGTGTATTATAGTGTCAGACACTACCAGGCACCCTTCAGCTTCACATCTGTGTTTTATAGTGTCAGACACTACTAGGCACCCCGCACCTTTACCTCTGTGTATTATAGTGTCAGACACTACCATGCACCCTGCAGCTTTACCTCTGTGTATTATAGTGTCAGACACTTCCAGGCACCCCACAGCTGTACCTCTGTGTATTATAGTGTCAGACACTTCCAGGCACCCCGCAGCTTCACCTCTGTGTATTATAGTGTCAGACACTTCCAGGCACCCTTCAGCTTCACCTCTGTGTATTATAGTGTCAGACACTACCACGCACCCTGCAGCTTTACCTCTGTGTATTATAGTGTCAGACACTACCAGGCACCCTGCAGCTTTAACCCTGTGTATTATAGTGTCAGACACTACCAGGCACCCTTCAGCTTCACATCTGTGTATTATAGTGTCAGACACTACTAGGCACCCTGCACTTTTACCTCTGTGTATTATAGTGTCAGACACTACCAGGCACCCGCAGCTTTAACCCTGTGTATTATAGTGTCAGACACTACCAGGCACCCCGCACCTTTACCTCTGTGTATTATAGTGTCAGACACTACCAGGCACCCTGCAGCTTCACATCTGTGTATTATAGTGTCAGACACTTCCAGGCACCCCGCAGCTCTACCTCTGTGTATTATAGTGTCAGACACTACCAGGCATCCTTCAGCTTCACCTCTGTGTATAATAATGTCAGACACTACCATGTACCCCGCAGCTTCACCTCTGTGTATTATAGTGTCAATCACTACCAGGCACCATTCAGCTTCACCTCTGTGTATTATAGTGTCAGACACTACCATGTACCCTGCAGCTTTACCTCTGTGTATTATAGTGTCAGACACTTCCAGGCACCCCGCAGCTTCACCTCTGTGTATTATAGTGTCAGACACTTCCAGGCACCCTTCAGCTTCACCTCTGTGTATTATAGTGTCAGACACTACCACACACCCTGCAGCTTTACCTCTGTGTATTATAGTATCAGACACTACCAGGCACCCTTCAGCTTCACATCTGTGTATTATAGTGTCAGACACTACTAGGCACCCCGCACCTTTACCTCTGTGTATTATAGTGTCAGACACTACCATGCACCCTGCAGCTTTACCTCTGTGTATTATAGTGTCAGACACTTCCAGGCACCCCACAGCTGTACCTCTGTGTATTATAGTGTCAGACACTTCCAGGCACCCCGCAGCTTCAGCTCTGTGTATTATAGTGTCAGACACTTACAGGCACCCTTCAGCTTCACCTCTGTGTATTATAGTGTCAGACACTACCACGCACCCTGCAGCTTTACCTCTGTGTATTATAGTGTCAGACACTACCAGGCACCCCGCAGCTTTAACCCTGTGTATTATAGTGTCAGACACTACCAGGCACCCCGCACCTTTACCTCTGTGTATTATAGTGTCAGACACTACCAGGCACCCTGCAGCTTCACCTCTATGTATTATAGTGTCAGACACTTCCAGGCACCCCGAGCTCTTCCTCTGTGTATTATAGTGTCAGACACTACCAGGCACCCTTCAGCTTCACCTCTGTGTATAATAGTGTCAGACACTACCATGTACCCCACAGCTTCACCTCAGTGTATTATAGTGTCAGACACTACCAGGCACCCTCCAGCTTCACCTCTGTGTATTTTAGTGTCAGACACTACCAGGCACCCTTCAGCTTCACCTCTGTGTATTATAGTGTCAGACACTTCCAGGCACCCCGCAGCTTCACCTCTGTGTATTATAGTGTCAGACACTTCCAGGCACCCCACAGCTGTACCTCTGTGTATTATAGTGTCAGACACTTCCAGGCACCCCGCAGCTTCACCTCTGTGTATTATAGTGTCAGACACTTCCAGGCACCCCACAGCTGTCACCTCTGTGTATTATAGTGTCAGACACTACCACGCACCCTGCAGCTTTACCTCTGTGTATTATAGTGTCAGACACTACCAGGCACCCTTCAGTTTCACATCTGTGTATTATAGTGTCAGACACTACTAGGCACCCTGCACCTTTACCTCTGTGTATTATAGTGTCAGACACTACCAGGCACCCCGCAGCTTTAACCCTGTGTATTATAGTGTCAGACACTACCAGGCACCCCGCACCTTTACCTCTGTATATTATAGTGTCAGACACTACCAGGCACCCTGCAGCTTCACCTCTGTGTATTATAGTGTCAGACACTACCAGGCACCCTTCAGCTTCACCTCTGTGTATTATAGTGTCAGACACTACCATGCACCCTGCAGCTTACCTCTGTGTATTATAGTGTCAGACACTTCCAGGCACCCCACAGCTTCACCTCTGTGTATTATAGTGTCAGACACTTCCAGGCACTCTTCCGCTTCACCTCTGTGTATTATAGTGTCAGACACTACCACGCACCCTGCAGCTTTACCTCTGTATATTATAGAGTCAGACACTACCAGGCACCCTTCAGCTTCAAATCTGTGTATTATAGTGTCAGACACTACTAGGCACCCCCCACCTTTACCTCTGTGTATTATAGTGTCAGACACTACCATGCACCCTGCAGCTTTACCTCTGTGTATTATAGTGTCAGACACTTCCAGGCACCCCACAGCTGTACCTCTGTGTATTATAGTGTCAGACACTTCCAGGCACCCCGCAGCTTCACCTCTGTGTATTATACTGTCAGACACTTCCAGGCACCCTTCAGCTTCACCTCTGTGTATTATAGTGTCAGACACTACCACGCACCCTGCAGCTTTACCTCTGTGTATTTTAGTGTCAGACACGACCAGGCACCCTTCAGCTTCACCTCTGTGTATTATAGTGTCAGACACTTCCAGGTACCCCGCAGCTTCACCTCTGTGTATTATAGTGTCAGACACTTCCAGGCACCCCACAGCTGTACCTCTGTGTATTATAGTGTCAGACACTACCACGCACCCTGCAGCTTTACCTCTGTGTATTATAGTGTCAGACACTACCAGGCACCCTTCAGTTTCACATCTGTGTATTATAGTGTCAGACACTACTAGGCACCCTGCACCTTTACCTCTGTGTATTATAGTGTCAGACACTACCAGGCACCCCGCAGCTTTAACCCTGTGTATTATAGTGTCAGACACTACCAGGCACCCCGCACCTTTACCTCTGTATATTATAGTGTCAGACACTACCAGGCACCCTGCAGCTTCACCTCTGTGTATTATAGTGTCAGACACTACCAGGCACCCTTCAGCTTCACCTCTGTGTATTATAGTGTCAGACACTACCATGCGCCCTGCAGCTTTACCTCTGTGTATTATAGTGTCAGACACTTCCAGGCACCCCACAGCTTCACCTCTGTGTATTATAGTGTCAGACACTTCCAGGCACCCTTCCGCTTCACCTCTGTGTATTATAGTGTCAGACACTACCATGCACCCTGCAGCTTTACCTCTGTATATTATAGTGTCAGACACTACCAGGCACCCTTCAGCTTCACATCTGTGTATTATAGTGTCAGACACTACTAGGCACCCCGCACCTTTACCTCTGTGTATTATAGTGTCAGACACTACCATGCACCCTGCAGCTTTACCTCTGTGTATTATAGTGTCAGACACTTCCAGGCACCCCACAGCTGTACCTCTGTGTATTATAGTGTCAGACACTTCCAGGCACCCCGCAGCTTCACCTCTGTGTATTATACTGTCAGACACTTCCAGGCACCCTTCAGCTTCACCTCTGTGTATTATAGTGTCAGACACTACCACGCACCCTGCAGCTTTACCTCTGTGTATTATAGTGTCAGACACTACCAGGCACCCTTCAGCTTCACATCTGTGCATTGCAGTGTCAGACACTACTAGGCACCCCGCACCTTTACCTCTGTGTATTATAGTGTCAGACACTACCAGGCACCCCGCAGCTTTAACCCTGTGTATTATAGTGTCAGACACTACCAGGCACCCCGCACCTTTACCTCTGTGTATTATAGTGTCAGACACTTCCAGGCACCCAGCAGCTCTACCTCTGTTTATTATAGTGTCAGACACTACCAGGCACCCTTCAGCTTCACCTCTGTGTATTATATTGTCAGACACTTCCAGGCACCCAGCAGCTCTACCTCTGTTTATTATAGTGTCAGACACTACCAGGCACCCTTCAGCTTCACCTCTGTGTATTATAGTGTCAGACACTACCAGGCACTCCGCAGCTTCACCTCTGTGTATTATAGTGTCAGACACTACCAGGCACCCTTCAGCTTCACCTCTGTGTATTATAGTGTCAGACACTACCACGCACCCTGCAGCTTTACCTCTGTGTATTATAGTGTCAGACACTACCAGGCACCCTTCAGCTTCACATCTGTGTATTATAGTGTCAGACACTACTAGGCACCCCGCACCTTTACCTCTGTGTATTATAGTGTCAGACACTACCATGCACCCTGCAGCTTTACCTCTCTGTATTATAGTGTCAGACACTTCCAGGCACCCCACAGCTGTACCTCTGTGTATTATAGTGTCAGACACTTCCAGGCACCCCGCAGCTTCACCTCTGTGTATTATAGTGTCTGACACTTCCAGGCACTCTTCAGCTTCACCTCTGTGTATTATAGTGTCAGACACTACCACGCACCCTGCAGCTTTACCTCTGTGTATTATAGTGTCAGACACTACCAGGCACCCTTCAGCTTCACATCTGTGTATTATAGTGTCAGACACTACTAGGCACCCTGCACCTTTACCTCTGTGTATTATAGTGTCAGACACTACCAGGCACCCCGCAGCTTTAACCCTGTGTATTATAGTGTAAGACACTACCCGGCACCCCGCACCTTTACCTCTGTGTATTATAGTGTCAGACACTACCAGGCACCCTGCAGCTTCACCTCTGTGTATTATAGTGTCAGACACTTCCAGGCACCCCGCAGCTCTACCTCTGTGTATTATAGTGTCAGACACTACCAGGCACCCTTCAGCTTCACCTCTGTGTATAATATGTCAGACACTACCATGTACCCCGCAGCTTCACCTCTGTGTATTATAGTGTCAGACACTACCAGGCACCCTTCAGCTTCACCTCTGTGTATTATAGTGTCAGACACTACCATGCACCCTGCAGCTTTACCTCTGTGTATTATAGTGTCAGACACTTCCAGGCACCCCGCAGCTTCACCTCTGTGTATTATAGTGTCAGACACTTCCAGGCACCCTTCAGCTTCACCTCTGTGTATTATAGTGTCAGACACTACCATGCACCCTGCAGCTTTACCTCTGTGTATTATAGTGTCAGACACTACCAGGCACCCTTCAGCTTCACATCTGTGTATTATAGTGTCAGACACTACTAGGCACCCCGCACCTTTACCTCTGTGTATTATAGTGTCAGACACTACCAGGCACCCCGCAGCTTTAACCCTGTGTATTATAGTGTCAGACACTACCAGGCACCCGCACCTTTACCTCTGTGTATTATAGTGTCAGACACTACCAGGCACCCTGCAGCTTCACCTCTGTGTATTATATTGTCAGACACTTCCAGGCACCCCGCAGCTCTACCTCTGTGTATTATAGTGTCAGACACTACCAGGCACCCTTCAGCTTCACCTCTGTGTATAATAGTGTCAGACACTACCATGTACCCCGCAGCTTCACCTCTGTGTATTATAGTGTCAGACACTACCAGGCACCCTTCAGCTTCACCTCTGTGTATAATAGTGTCAGACACTACCAGGCACCCCGCAGCTTCACCTCTGTGTATTATAGTATCAGACACTACCAGGCACCCTTCAGCTTCACCTCTGTGTATTATAGTGTCAGACACTACCACGCACCCTGCAGCTTTACCTCTGTGTATTATAGTGTCAGACACTACCAGGCACCCTTCAGCTTCACATCTGTGTATTATAGTGTCAGACACTACTAGGCACCCCGCACCTTTACCTCTGTGTATTATAGTGTCAGACACTACCATGCACCCTGCAGCTTTACCTCTCTGTATTATAGTGTCAGACACTTCCAGGCACCCCACAGCTGTACCTCTGTGTATTATAGGGTCAGACACTTCCAGGCACCCCGCAGCTTCACCTCTGTGTATTATAGTGTCTGACACTTCCAGGCACTCTTCAGCTTCACCTCTGTGTATTATAGTGTCAGACACTGCCACGCACCCTGCAGCTTTACCTCTGTGTATTATAGTGTCAGACACTACCAGGCACCCTTCAGCTTCACATCTGTGTATTATAGTGTCAGACACTACTAGGCACCCCGCACCTTTACCTCTGTGTATTATAGTGTCAGACACTACCAGGCACCCCGCAGCTTTAACCCTGTGTATTATAGTGTAAGACACTACCAGGCACCCTTCACCTTTACCTCTGTGTATTATAGTGTCAGACACTACCAGGCACCCTGCAGCTTCACCTCTGTGTATTATAGTGTCAGACACTTCCAGGCACCCCGCAGCTCTACCTCTGTGTATTATAGTGTCAGACACTACCAGGCACCCTTCAGCTTCACCTCTGTGTATAATATGTCAGACACTACCATGTACCCCGCAGCTTCACCTCTGTGTATTATAGTGTCAGACACAACCAGGCACCCTTCAGCTTCACCTCTGTGTATTATAGTGTCAGACACTACCATGCACCATGCAGCTTTACCTCTGTGTATTATAGTGTCAGACACTTCCAGGCACCCCGCAGCTTCACCTCTGTGTATTATAGTGTCAGACACTACTATGCACCCTGCACCTTTACCCCTGTGTATTATAGTGTCAGACACTACCATGCACACTGCAGCTTTACCTCTGTGTATTATAGTGTCAGACATTTCCAGGCACCCCACAGCTGTACCTCTCTGTATTATAGTGTCAGACACTTCCATGCACCCCGCAGCTTCACATCTGTGTATTATAGGGTCAGACACTACCAGGCACCCCGCAGCTTCACCTCTGTGTATTATAGTGTCAGACACGACCATGCACCCGCAGCTTCACGTCTGTGTATTATAGTGTCAGACACTACCAGGCACGCCGCAGCTTTAGCTCTGTGTATTATAGTGTCAGACACTACCATGTACCCCGCAGCTTCACGTCTGTGTATTATAGTGTCAGACACTACCAGGCACCCTGCAGCTTTACCTCTGTGTATTATAGTGTCAGACACTACCACGCACCCTGCAGCTCTACCTCTGTGTATTATAGTGTCAGACACTTCCAGGGACCCTGCAGCTTCACCTCTGTGTATTATAGTGTCAGACACTACCAGGCACCCACTGCTTTACCTCTGTGTATTATAGTGTCAGACACTACCAGGCACCCTACAGCTTCACGTCTGTGTATTATAGTGTCAGACACTACCAGGCACCCTACAGCTTCACGTCTGTGTATTATAGTGTCAGACACTACCAGGCACGCCGCAGCTCTACCTCTGTGTATTATATTGTCAAACACTACCAGTCACCCCGCAGCTCTACCTCTGTGTATTAAAGTGTCAGACACTTCCAGCCACCCTGCAGCTTTACCTCTGTGTATTATAGTGTCAGACACTTCCAGGCACCCTTCAGCTTCACCTCTGTGTATTATAGTGTCAGACACTACCAGGCACCCTTCAGCCTCACCTCTGTGTATTATAGTGTCAGACACTACCACGCACCCCGCAGCTTCACCTCTGTGTATTATAGTGTCAAACACTACCAGGCACCCCACAGCTTCACCTCTGTGTATTATTGTGTCAGATAATACCAGGCACCCTGCAGCTTCACCTCTGTGTATTATAGTGTCAGACACTACCACGCACCCCGCAGCTTCACCTCTGTGTATTATAGTGTCAGACACGACCATGCACCCGCAGCTTCATGTCTGTGTATTATAGTGTCAGACACTACCAGGCACCCTGCAGCTTCACCTCTGTGTATTATAGTGTCAGACACTACCAGGCACCCTGCAGCTTTACCTCTGTGTATTATAGTGTCAGACACTACCATGTACCCCGCAGCTTCACGTCTGTGTATTATAGTGTCAGACACTACCAGGCACCCTGCAGCTTTACCTCTGTGTATTATAGTGTCAGACACTACCATGTACCCCGCAGCTTCACGTCTGTGTATTATAGTGTCAGACACTACCAGGCACCCTGCAGCTTTACCTCTGTGTATTATAGTGTCAAACACTACCAGACACCCCGCAGCTTTACCTCTGTGTATTATAGTGTCAGACACTACCAGGCAGCCTTCAGCTTCACATCTGTGTATTATAGTGTCAGACACTACCAGGCACCCTTCAGCTTCACCTCTGTGTATTATAGTGTCAGACACTTCCAGGCACCCCGCAGCTTCACCTCTGTGTATTATAGTGTCAGACACTACCAGGCACCCCGCAGCTTCACGTCTGTGTATTATAGTGTCAGACACTACCATGCACCCCGCAGCTTCACGTCTGTGTATTATAGTGTCAGACACTACCAGGAACCCCGCAGCTTTACCTCTGTGTATTATAGTGTCAGACACTACCAGGCACCCTGCAGCTTCACCTCTGCGTATTATAGTGTCAGACACTACCAGGCACCCTGCAGCTTTACCTCTGTGTATTATAGTGTCAGACACTACCATGCACCCTGCAGCTTTACCTCTCTGTATTATAGTGTCAGACACTTCCAGGCACCCCACAGCTGTACCTCTGTGTATTATAGTGTCAGACACTTCCAGGCACCCCGCAGCTTCACCTCTGTGTATTATAGTGTCTGACACTTCCAGGCACTCTTCAGCTTCACCTCTGTGTATTATAGTGTCAGACACTACCACGCACCCTGCAGCTTTACCTCTGTGTATTATAGTGTCAGACACTACCAGGCACCCTTCAGCTTCACATCTGTGTATTATAGTGTCAGACACTACTAGGCACCCCGCACCTTTACCTCTGTGTATTATAGTGTCAGACACTACCAGGCACCCCGCAGCTTTAACCCTGTGTATTATAGTGTAAGACACTACCAGGCACCCCGCACCTTTACCTCTGTGTATTATAGTGTCAGACACTACCAGGCGCCCTGCAGCTTCACCTCTGTGTATTATAGTGTCAGACACTTCCAGGCACCCTGCAGCTCTACCTCTGTGTATTATAGTGTCAGACACTACCAGGCACCCTTCAGCTTCACCTCTGTGTATAATATGTCAGACACTACCATGTACCCCGCAGCTTCACCTCTGTGTATTATAGTGTCAGACACAACCAGGCACCCTTCAGCTTCACCTCTGTGTATTATAGTGTCAGACACTACCATGCACCCTGCAGCTTTACCTCTGTGTATTATAGTGTCAGACACTTCCAGGCAGCCCGCAGCTTCACCTCTGTGTATTATAGTGTCAGACACTTCCAGGCACCCTTCAGCTTCACCTCTGTGTATTATAGTGTCAGACACTACCATGCACCCTGCAGCTTTACCTCTGTGTATTATAGTGTCAGACACTACCAGGCACCCTTCAGCTTCACATCTGTGTATTATAGTGTCAGACACTACTAGGCACCCCGCACCTTTACCCCTGTGTATTATAGTGTCAGACACTACCATGCACACTGCAGCTTTACCTCTGTGTATTATAGTGTCAGACACTTCCAGGCACCCCACAGCTGTACCTCTCTGTATTATAGTGTCAGACACTTCCATGCATCCCGCAGCTTCACATCTGTGTATTATAGGGTCAGACACTACCAGGCACCCCGCAGCTTCACCTCTGTGTATTATAGTGTCAGACACGACCATGCACCCGCAGCTTCACGTCTGTGTATTATAGTGTCAGACACTACCACGCACCCCACAGCTCTACCTCTGTGTATTATAGTGTCAGACACTACCAGGCACGCCGCAGCTTTAGCTCTGTGTATTATAGTGTCAGACACTACCATGTACCCCGCAGCTTCACGTCTGTGTATTATAGTGTCAGACACTACCAGGCACCCTGCAGCTTTACCTCTGTGTATTATAGTGTCAGACACTACCACGCACCCTGCAGCTCTACCTCTGTGTATTATAGTGTCAGACACTTCCAGGGACCCTGCAGCTTCACCTCTGTGTATTATAGTGTCAGACACTACCAGGCACCCACTGCTTTACCTCTGTGTATTATAGTGTCAGACACTACCAGGCACCCTACAGCTTCACGTCTGTGTATTATAGTGTCAGACACTACCAGGCACCCTACAGCTTCACGTCTGTGTATTATAGTGTCAGACACTACCAGGCACGCCGCAGCTCTACCTCTGTGTATTATATTGTCAAACACTACCAGTCACCCCGCAGCTCTACCTCTGTGTATTAAAGTGTCAGACACTTCCAGCCACCCTGCAGCTTTACCTCTGTGTATTATAGTGTCAGACACTTCCAGGCACCCTTCAGCTTCACCTCTGTGTATTATAGTGTCAGACACTACCAGGCACCCTTCAGCTTCACCTCTGTGTATTATAGTGTCAGACACTACCACGCACCCCGCAGCTTCACCTCTGTGTATTATAGTGTCAAACACTACCAGGCACCCCACAGCTTCACCTCTGTGTATTATTGTGTCAGATAATACCAGGCACCCCGCAGCTTCACCTCTGTGTATTATAGTGTCAGACACTACCACGCACCCCGCAGCTTCACCTCTGTGTATTATAGTGTGAGACACGACCATGCACCCGCAGCTTCATGTCTGTGTATTATAGT